>OX463234.1:1795841-3135841 GCA_949820135.1 Sylvilagus floridanus | reverse complement strand
TTTGCTTATTCGTGTATTTATTTGATAGGCAGAGTGATGGAGAGGGAGAGAGAGGTCTTCCACCCGCTGATTCACTCCCCAACAGGCACACAACAGCTGGGGATGATCCAGACCAAAGCCAGGAGCCAGCAGCTCCATCCGGGTCTCCCACGTGGGTGCAGGGGTCCCAGCACTTGGGCCGTCCTCTGCTGCTTTCCCAGGCGCATTAGCAGGAGCTGGATCAGAGGTGGAACATCTGGGAACCTAACCTGCGCTCCAGTATGGCGGCTTTGCCCGCGGCGCCCTGACGCCGGCCCTGCGTTCACATTGTTGCTCCCGTCAGCGCCGTCCGCCTCCGGAACCTTCTGGTCTTTGCAGGTTGCAAGCGTGAATCCTTTGTTCTGCTCCCGGCCCTGGCGACCAGCCTGTTCCTCATCGTCCGGTGCAGTTGAGGCCGCAAGGGTCTTGAGTGGTAGAACGGGGGTCTCAGAGGGGGTCTGTGCTGTGACTGAATTCTGCCGCCGCTCCCTATGGTGGCAGGCGTCAGAGTTTTGCAAGGTGGCCCTGAGCCTTGGCTCACGTTCTGTGTCTCTGTTCTTCCCTTCACGCCCCCGGGTTGCTTCTTCCTTCTGTCTCCCGGGAGGAACGCTGCTGTGAGCGTGGGTGTGCAGGTGGCCCTGTGAGTCCCTGAGCTGGATTCTCTGGGCGTGTCGCAGACGGGGTTTTTCAGAAAAGATAAGAAGCCAGGGCCGCTGCAGTGGCGTAGGGAATAAAGCTGTTGTCTGTGGTGTCGGCATCCCACAGTTCTAGTCCCGGCTGCTCCACTTCCCATCCAGCTCTCTACTATGCCCTGGGAAAGCAGTGAAGATGGCCCAAGTCCTTGGGCCCCTGCACCTGCATGGGAGACCCAGAAGAAGCTCCTGGCTTTGGATTGGCACAGCTCCAGTTGTTGCAGCCTTTTGGGGAGTGAACTAGCGGATGGAAGACCCCCCCCAACTCTGCCTTTCAAAATAAATAAATAGAAACAAGTGGAAAAGCCACAGAGATACCCTGAGATTCTGACGGAGCACGTGACGTCTGAGCATAGGTTGGGGAGAGGTGCCGACATTGCGAGGCTCCGAGTCCAGAGCTCTGGGTCAGCACTGTCTCCTGCGTGTCCTGCGGTCTGGGTGGCTGGGGAATGGCTGGCTGCCCCCCACCCCACCCCGTGACCCAGGCCCCACCTTGTCCTTGCCCACAGCCCAACACGGAGGGCATCTGGGAGCTGATGACCGGCGGCGTCTTCTACTGCCTGGGCATGGTGTTCTTCAAGAGTGACGGCAGGATCCCCTTCGCCCACGCCATCTGGCACCTCTTTGTGGCACTCGGCGCCGGCACCCACTACTATGCCATCTGGAGGTACCTCTACCTGCCCAGCTCCCTGCAGACCAAGGTGTCCAAGTGAGGAGGCCCAGATGCCACGTGCCCACGGGCTCCTGGATGCCGCAGGTGTTCCAGAAACCCCAGCTGGAGGAGCTTGGTGCCTCAGCCTGACCGCCCCTCTGGGGGTGCAGGGCAGCGGGGTGGGGAGTGGGGGGCGTCTGGATGGGGCTGCATTTGCTTCTTGTGGCAGCCGGACTGCCCCTAGGATCCCCAGGGAGAGGGTGGGCATTTAGTCCTTGCGCAGAGGAGAGTAACCCTGTAACGCGTTTGTTTTAGACTAGTGTTTACTAACCACAACCAGCATCCACATAATCAGAGAAAGGGGCAGGACGGGCCAAGATGGGCTGCTCTCAGGGTCCCGGGGATCCCCGGTGGGGGGAGGAGGAGCCTGTTCTGGAAAGGTGAATGTCCACGACCTGGGCAGACATCACCAATCAATTGCAGCCCATGTGAGGCATCGGGATTCTTTGCAATCCAGTGGTCTAGGCAGCCACTGGCGATGCATTGGGCCCTGGTGATGGAGCCTCTGTGCCTCTCCCCGCTGGGGAGCCGTGAACAGGGTCTGTTCGGGTGGGACATGCTAATCTTCCACCAGTAACGCCGCTCATACCCTCCCCTTTCTCCCTGGTGAGGGGTCTGTGTCAGCCCAAAGATCCGTATCCCATGATGCCCTTGCAGGGATCGATTGAGGGGCAGGTGCAGCTGCCTCGGGGTTGGTTCTGGCACATTCCAGGCCACAGCAGGGCTCCTCCACCTGCGGTCCCATGCGTCCAAGCCGCCGCTCAGTCGTCGTCCACGCACATCCCCCAGACCGGTGGCCTCTGAGCTGGAGGGGCTTTCGGGCTAGGTTTTGGGTTCCATCCCCCCGGCATGCACGTGTAGGTGTGAGCGCTCACCAAGTGTCTCCCGCCAGCTGGGGTCAGGGTTGGAGGGCAGGCAGGAGGGCGGGCTGGAGAGAGGACTTGACCTGGGCCCGAGCCCTGACTCAGGAAACCTCCCAAGGAGTGGCACCATGCTGGGCCGAGATAGGAGTCGCGCCGTCCTGAAAGACAGAGGAACGAACGCTGATGGGGGCTAAGTGGGTGCCTGGACCGGTGCTCTGTGTCCTTATGCATTTGACCTTACCTTTCCCCAAGTCAGCCTGTGCCCCGCCCCTCGTCAGGTGTCAGTCCCTTTGCTGGGGACCGGGTTCACCCCTTTACCTACCGAACTTCTGCTCGTCCTTCAAAGCCCAGCTCAGATATCCGTATCCAGGAACTGACGGCCCCTCTGTTTCCTGTCACTCCCCATGCTTCCCCATGCCGTGGCTCAGAGCCCTGTCCTTTGTCCTCCCTGGAGGGAGGGACTGTGTCTTGTTAGACCGGAGATCAGATCCACAACCCCTGATGGAGAGAGCTTGGGCCGGTTCCTTAACTTCTCTGGGCCTCAATGTCTTGTGCTCGGAGATGCAGAACAATGATACCCAGCCTGCACTCGGCAAGCACCCCTGATCATGGTGACACTTTGAGAAGTCTCAGTCAAAGGAGTGAATCACCAATGGTGGAACTGCCCGTCTGGACAGGCTGGTGAGGGCAGCGGGAGCCTGCTTGGTCTCCGTGGCACCTGGGGGTCTCCTGTGGTTAGCCCGGCACTGCTGGGGCAGGGTGATCGGCGGGCGGTGGGGAGGGAGGAAGGGGTTGAAGGTAGGAGGAGGCGGGAGCAGGGGGAAGAGGTTCAGTTGGCTCATGCTTGCTGGGGAGACGTCTCTGTGAGGCGCAGCACAGAGCATGCCGGGGCCGGGCCAGCACAGGTTTGAATCCACACGAGATAGCAGGGCCACCTCCCCAGCTGGACAGGAACGTGGGGGCAGGGCGTCGGGGCTGGGTCCGCGGGGGAGGGGCAGGCTGGGAGGTGAGCCTGGTGGGAGTTCTAAGCCGTCTTGGTGGGCCAGGGCCTGGCACGCTCACGGCAGTCCTGGGTTTCAGCCTCCGGCTGTGCCGAGCCCCGGCTGCTGGCCTCAGGATGCGATGCCGCGGGGGTGCCCCGCAGGTGCTGAGTGGGGGTGTGGCGGGGAGATGGGTGGGTGTCAGATGTGCCGCCTCCCGCTGTGGCCCGGGCGTGCTCTGCAAAGAGCCAGTAACCACCCAGCAGCCCCGTGAGTGCCCTGACTTCCCGGGCGGGGCTCACAGCAGCAGGTGCAGGAAGCCGGGGGAGGCTGAGTCCTCCCTGCCCGCGGCTTCTCCCGGGTGCCCGTCTGTCTTGGTGCTGGGTTTTCACAGATGCCTTGTCCGCTGATCGTCTTGGCCTCCCGTGTGGGGTCGGGGGTCATGCGGAAGCTCCCGTCCGGGGAGGCCCGGTGACTTCCTCCAGGGCTCCCAGCTTAGCAGACAGCACTGTCTGATGCCCAGGTGTCCTGCTCTTGGCCAGACCCGCTGCTTCCAGGAAAGCCCACGCCCCCGAGGTGGTCCCCCAGAGGGAAAAGCTGAGCTGAAAAATAATTTAAAAAAAACAAACCCACGAAAGCCCTGGTGTGTAGCATTACCACATTCTGTGGTTCAGGTGCTCCAACCAAGGCTGGGCTCGGGCCTCCTGCACGGAGCAGTGTGCACGCTCCGCCCCAGCAGCCCCGACTGGTCACGTCCGGCACTGCTGCCCCACCCCCACCCCTGTCCCCCGTCCCCAGTCCCCAGCTGTCGCTGGGCCTGGAGCCCCATGCAGGCTGGGGGTGTGACTGACAGGCTTGGGAGCTGTGTGTTTAAAAAAAAAAAAAAAGGTCCATTTTCACTGATTGGCAGGCAGAGAGGTCGAGTAACTTGTCCAGCGGCACACAGCCATAAATGGCCGCCACTCCGCCGTCTGCTGCCTCCACCCTGGCAGCTGCACCTCAGGGCCCCGGGACCGTGGATACGAGCCGTGGACATGAGGCTGGGCTCCGTGTGGCCCACAGCAGCCGCGTGGCCGGCACAGCCCTTCCTTGAGGCCATTTGCGAGGCTTCTGGCCTGGGGGGCAGGAGACGCCGCTGAGGACCTCATGACCCACAGGTGGCCGGTGCGTGTGGTTCCTTTGTCCCGGGTTCCCGGAGTGCAGCGTGGCTGGCAGGGGCAGGGGGCTCTGGGGCTGAGATGGGAAGTGGGGGATCAGGAGCTGCTGTCCCGCTCCCTGCTGTGCTGCGCCACTTTGGGCCAACGCCTTCTCCCTGGGCTTTCACCTGCCCAGCCATAAAGGGAGTTGAGTTGCCCGTCCACCTGCACACTGGGCACCCCAGGGGGAGGGCAGAGCCCAGAGGGGAGGCCCCTGGGGAGGGTGGAAGGTGCGCCCCCCCCGGCTGCTCCCAGGAGCAAAGCTGAGCTGGCCCTGCACGCCCCTCCCTCTGATCCTCACCCCATAGCTAAAACTGGGGCATCCCGACAGGCAGGGCGGCGGCAGCTGTGGTCTGGAGGTGTTCAGTCCACTCTCTGGCCGATGCTGTGGGCGGCTACTTAAGTCCCTTCCCACAGTCCCACTCCCACATTTCGCCGTGGGGCGGGGAGTGGGGGGCGGCTGCCGGGCTGGCCAGCGCAGGCACAGACCTGGGCCATCGCGACTGAAGAGTGTGCTGGACTGGGCTGTCAGGCCGGGACTCCAGGACCCAATGGTCCTGGGGTCCCTTTGTATCCCTACACGTTACTGAGGGCATCAGCGGGCTGTGGGTGGGCTCCATCTGCAGGCGTTCGTCCTATCAGAAGTGAATGGTGAGAAGATGTAGACATCTAGTGCTTTGATGGAGAGAGCACACCCATGAGAGGCTCATAGAGGGGACCCATTTTTCTATTGAAACGAACAGTTTCTCCAAGCAAGATGAATTCACGTCCAGTGAATTTTGGCCTCGAAGGAGACTGGACGCCCCTCTGCCCTTACTTGGGTCTGCTGTGACTTTGCGTGTCTGGTCGCCTCTGGGGAAAGCCGTAGTCCAGGGGCTGAAGGCTGAGAGGGAGAAAGACAGGTGACCTCACCCTGTTATGATGAAGAGAGTTAGGCCTGTGAGCCCCCCGGGGAGGGTGCTGGGGGCCCCCCAGACACCCAGCCCAAAGCCTGTGGGGCACCACTGTCCTAGAAGGGTCTCTCCCTGCAGCTTGGGGCTGGCTGTGCCCCAGCAGCGCCGCTGTCACAGACCGGATCACGCACAGTAGCCGCACTGGCTCCCGTCAGCCAGACCCAGGCGCTTGGGCAGGGTGACAGGCAGGGCGCAGAGGGTCTGAGTGCCACTGGGAGGCAGTCCCCGGTGGGCCTGCAGCTCGGGGCCCCAGAGTGACAGGAGGATGAGGCAGGGCGGAGGGCACAGCAGGCCCGACCATGGGACGTTTCCGTGTGGGGGAGGGACCCTGGGGCCCTCCCGTGAGGGCCAGCTTTCCATTCACGCCATGCGTGGCTGCTCATGGCCATGCTCTGTGGACAGTATTGTACCTCCTGATGTAGACACTTTCTCCTACTCTCTCTTTTTTAAACAATTTATTTTATTTATTTGAAAGAAAGTTACAGAGAGAGGTAGAGCCAGAGAGAGAGAGAGAGGTCTTCCATTCACTGGTTCACTCCCCAAATGACTGCAATGGCCAGAACTGAGCTGATCCAAAGCCAGGAGCCTCCTCCAGGTCTCCCACGTGGGTGCAGGGGCCCAAGGACCTGGGCCATCTTCTTCTGCTTTTCCAGGCCACAGCAGAGAGCTGGATCAGAAGTGGAGCAGCTGGGACTCGAACCAGCCTCCATGTGTGAGGCTGGCACTGCAGGCTAGGGCTTTAACTTGCTGTGCCACAGTGCTGGCCTCTCTCCTACTTTTAAAATAATTTGTATTTCTCTATCTTCACTTTATTTGAAAGGCAGAGAGAGAGAGGGAGAGAGAATATCTTTCATCCTCGGGTTCATTCTCCAAATGCCCCCAGCAGGGCAAACCTGGGTCAGGCTGAAAGCCAGGAGCCTGGATCTCCATCCCGGTCTCTCCTGTGGGCGGCAGGGGCCCGAGCACTTGCGCCATCACCGGCAGCGTCCCCAGGGGGCTCGTGAACAGGAAGTGGATTCAGAAGCCGAGCAGCCAGGTCTTCAAGCAGACCCTCTGGTCCGGGATGCAGGCAGCCCAAGCAGTGTTTAACCACTGTGCCAAACCCACACTTAAAACGTCTGGATATGTGCCCCGCGTGTGTGCCCGCACATGAGCCGTCCGTGGAGTGGCGTTGTTGCCTGTAACTGCAGATCCCCTGTAGGCGACGTGTGTTACCCACCGCCGTGTGGGTGCTGGCTGGGGAATGATGACGAGGATACAGCGCCTCCTTCCTGAGCGTCTGTGACCGCGGTTGGCTGGGCGCACAGAAGCGGTGCCCAGGGCTCCCGAGTTCTGCCTGTGTCCGGGGGCTCCCTTGCGTTCAGCGTGTCTTCCGTGGGCCGTGTTAAGGAGGGTAGCTCGGTAGGGCCTCCCGCTGCCTGTGCCCCCAGTCATGGCCTCTGGATGGACGGTTCCCCATGGCTGTCATCGTCCCCGTCCCTGGGGACACTCTGCAAGGTATAGGTGTGGAGAGGGCAGGCAGGCCATAAGTTGTACCAGGCTTGATCTGCTGGCCGCAGGAGGGGTCGTGTGCATAGGGGGCCACATCCCATCCCATGCTGCACTGGGGGAAGGTGGTGGGTGGGGTGTGGTCCCCTGGGGACTGATTCTTAGACTCTCAGGATCCTTGTGTGTGTTGACACCACGGTGGCTGGCAGGTGCCGCAGACGAGAGCTTCATAGGTGTGGGGTGCTGGCTCACTTGCGTGCCACTGCCTGCGCCCCAAGCTCCCTAGCCTGCACCCCCTCCCCTGTTTTTATCGGTGTAACAGGAAGTGACTTCACTTCTCCCCCAAAACCTGGCCAGATGAAACTACCATTTCCGTATTCCATGGGGAAGCCCAGGCTGCTCTGAGAAGTTAAGTGACTTGCCCAAAGTCATCCAAGGTCACGACCCCTGGGTGTCCCATCTTCCACTTTCCATACCCCCAGGTGGCTGAGGCCTGGGACCACACATAAAGCCCCCGCTCGCCTGTGGGTCGGGAGTCGTGCCCGCTCAGCCACCTGGGACAGGCCCTGGGCACTCTGGGACCCCTGCATGTTAGGGCGGTGTCTTCCAAACCTTCTTGGTTTAGGCCGGGCTAAGAAACACGCCGTGCACTGTGATTCCAGCCCTCAGGGCCACTGCGTCTGCCTCCCCTCCCAGCCTGCAGCTGGTCAGGCTGCCGGGACCCTCACTCTGGACCCGGCGGATTACTCCCCACTCTGCAGGCCCCACCACAGGGTGCTGGCACCCTCTGTGTCTTTGTGGGCCCCTCGCTGACTCACAGAGCCGGCCCTCTGGCTGTGCCCCTGGCGGCGGAAGGACCAAGCCAGCTCTCCGGTCCTCTCGTGTAACCCCATGCACCAGGGCTCAACCCCAAGACCTAAGCGCCTTGCCCACCCCTAAGACCAGCACTGTGGGGTCAGGGCTGTAACGTGGAACTGGGGTGGGAGGGGGGTGCAAACACACAGGCTGCGGCACCCTCCCATCTCGGCCTCCATGTCTCTTCCCTCCCCGATCTTAGCACCTTTTCAACTTGCTGGCTGCAGCCCACTAAACTGGCTTTACGACCCAGAACCCTAAAATCTGGGGACTCTTCCTGGTGGTACGCTCCGGTCGCAGGGGCCCGGCTTCCTGCTCACCGTTGCTGGCGGGAGTCAGCATGGTGCCATCTCTCGGGAGTCTGGGTGCCGCTGGCTCACGCAGGGCCGGGTGCGGAGGAAGAAACTGGGAGTTTGCAAAAATCTGATTCCTGAGGACCCTGACCCCGCTGAGGAGCACAAGACTGGCTTTTGGGGTCTTTTGTCCTGGCCGTGGCCCAGCATCCTGTGGACTCTTGGGGCTGGGTGGTCACAGAGACTTGGGGGTGGGGGGGAGGGCGGCAGTGCACCTGAATGGGAGCTGGGAGCCTCCGCCAGCCACCTGCTGCTCGGGCTCTGGCTTCACGCTGAGCGCACCGCGGGCTGCCCCTGTTCACAGCACCAGCAGTGTTGCCGCTCACGGCCTCGCTCTGTGCGCGCAGCAGCGTGGACCTGTGGCGTCTGCAGTGTGTGACCGTGGCCTTTGCGGCACGACTTTGGAAACCGCGTCCTGCTGGTATTGGACCCTTTCTGTGTTTGCGAAATGGCGATTTTGTATTAACTCAGCATTTGATACACATTTGTATTGAGAAGAATAATCCTGTGAACACCAGTTTCTAAGAGTAGCAAAAACCTAAATAAAGGAACACTCAACATGTCTCATTGTCTTTTTATTTATTATTGTTTTAAAGATTTAAGTATTTGAAAGGCAGAGTGACAGAGACTGAGACACACACACACACACACACACACACAGAATCTTCCTTCCACTGGCTCATCCCCAAATGGCCTCAATAGCCAGGGCTATACCAAGCTGAAGCCAGGAGCCCGGAGTTTCTTCTGGGTCTCCTACATGGGTGCAGGGGCCCAAGCACTCGGGTCATCTGCAGCTGCTCTCCCAAGTGCATTAGCAGGGAGTTGGGTTGGAAGTCTGAGCAGCTGGGACTCGAACTGGTGCCCTTAAGGGATGCTGGTGACATGGGTGGCGACTTTATCTGCTATGTCACAATGCCAGACCCTGAATAATGAATTAGTCTTTTTAAAAAACATTGATTTACTTACTTATCTGTAAGGCAGATAGAGATCTTCACCTGCTGATTTCACTCCCCAAATGTCCCCAACAGCTAGGGCTGGGCAAAGCCAAAGCCAAGAGCCAGGGACTTATCTGGGTCTCCCACATGGGTGCAGGGGCCCAAGCACTTGGGCCATCTTCCACTGCTTTCCCAGGCACATTAGCAGGGAGCTGGATCGTTAGTGGAGCAGCCGGGACTTGAACTGGCACCCATGTGGGATGCTGGCTCCGCGGCGGTGGCTCTACCCACTATGCCACAGCACCAGGACCCCCAGCAGCATCTTAACCCTTGTGTCAAATGCCAGCCCCAAGTCAGACTGTTTTTTTTATCAGAATATAAGGATACTTCCGAAAGTTGGTGGTGCCACGTTGGCTCCATGACCTTGTCTTGGACGTCGCGTACCATATTCCACGAACTGCAGGGCAGGGAATGCAGGCCCCCCGCATCTCGTGGAGCCTTGGGGAGTGGGGGCTAAGCTGCCTGGGACAGTGGCATCCCGTACGGGAGTGCTGGTGGGAGCCTGGCTGTTCATGCCCCTGGGAAGGCAGCAGAGGATGGCCCAGGTACTTGGGAGACTGGGAGGGAGCTCCTGGCTCCTGGCTTGAGCCTGGCCCAGAAATGGCCATTTGGGGAGTGAACCAGTGAACAGACTCTCTCTCTGTCATTCTGTCTTTCAAATAAACCTTTTTTTAAAAAAAGTGTGTGTGATGAGATCTATACCGGTGTGGCTCTCTTTGGGAACTTCAGCCTGCCACACACTAGCACCCACTCTTGCTATTTTCTGCCTATTCCTCTTGCACATCTTCTGAGTTCATTTTTGATATTCAGTAAAATAAAAATCGTGTACGTTCATTGCATCCCACGTGATGTTTTGAAACATGTGTGTCTTGTGCGTCACGGCTCAATTAGCAAATGCACGTCCTCACCGACTCACTGGGGTAGGTGGCGCATCATTCACAAAAATCATCGATTCAGCTCCAACTCACACCCCATACAGTTCTTCCGTTACCACCTGCGGCTCGGGGCGTCCCTGTGTTCCCAGAGTGCAGCAGTCACAGCCAGCTACCCCTTAGCCACCACCCCCTTTATCCGGTCATCTGCTGCAGCCTGCCTCGTCTGAGTCCTGGATGTTGTACATAACAGGAAGTACACGGCGTTGGCCCTTTGTCTCTGGCTACTTTCACTTAGCATGACGTTTTCACTTTATTTTGTGACCTGTTCTAGTGGAAAAGCAGTGAGACACAGAGACAGCTCCCTCACCCACTGGGCCAGGCGAAGCCAAGAGCCCTAAACTCCATCCAGGTCTGGCACAAACAGTGCCCTAAGCTGCTGCACTCAATGCCCACGCTCACCCCCCCCCAACAGGTGCTTTTCTCTTGGGACTCAATTTCCGTTAAGTCCCAGGACTCTGCCGCCCCCTGGTGGCCAAGGAGGGCAGCTCACCACTCCCATGGTTGTCCAGCTGATGGCCGAAGATACTCAACCCAACACCTGCCCAGGTGCCAGGTGCTGGGATACAAAGATGCCTACAGACTCCGTACTTGGCGCTGAGGTGCCATGAGGTGGAAGGAAGTGACGAGGAGATGATAGGTGAGGAATCAGTCTCCGGCGTGTGTTCAAGACACGTCACTCGATTAATGTGGACTCTTTAAAACAAGATTTATTTATGTATTTGAAAGGTGGAGTTATAAAGAGAGGGAGAGACAGAGGGAGGTTTTCCATCTGCTGGCTCACTTCCCAGATGGCTGCAACAGCCAGGGCTGGGCCAGGCCAAAACTGGGAGCCAGGAGCTTCTTCCAGGTCTCTCCGGCCGTTCAAGTCCTGGCTGCTCCACTTCCGATCCAGCTCTCTGCTTTGGCCTGGGAAAGCAGTAGAAGATGGCCCAAGTGCTTGGGCCCCTGCACCCACGTGGGAGACCTGGAAGAATCTCTTGGCTCCTGGCTTTGGATCAGCGCAGTTCTGGCTGTTGTAGCCAATTCCAGAGTGAACTAATGGATGGAAGACCCCCACCCCTACCCCGCGCCTCTCCTCTCTGTAACTCTGACTTTCAAATCTTAAAAAATATTTGAAGGAGACAGTGACAGAGAAAGAAAAGGAGAGACAGACAGATGTCATCCATCTGCTGGGGCTGGGCCAGGCTGAAGCCAGGAGCCTGGCACTCCATCTGGGTCCCCCACGTGAGTGGCGGGGGCCCAGCCACTTGGGCCATCCTCTGCTTTGCCAGGCGCATGAGCCGGGGGCCGGATTGGAAGTGGAGCTGCCAGTGTTTGCGGGCAGAGGCTTAGCTCGCTGCACCAGAAAGCCACCGCCGAACGCGGACTCTTAATAGACAGGTGGACCAATGCTGTGGGAGCACAGAGCCGGTAAGTACCTGGGTAGGGGGAACGAGACTGGGTTGAGGGGTCTTAGCAGACCGTCACTGCAGACAATGCGCTCCCAGGCGTCGGGTGGGAGCCGTAACCTGCCTATCGGGCCAGGGCTGAAGCCGGGCTCTGCTCCCAGCTCTGATGGTTGCCAACCGGAATCCTGTCTGCGGGTGGGCGGGAGCTGGGTGCGTGTATGGGACCCGCAAGCAGCCGAGTCAGCTCTCGGCGCTACACTGGGCACCCTGCCTTCGTTCAGCCTCTCATCGTCCGTCCCCCCGCCCCCTTCTCCCATCTCCTACCTGTGATCAATAGGGTAAAGCGTCACCCACCCATAACAGCCCATCAACAGGTGCACCGAGTCTGCTGCACACGGGCCCTCGGGGCCACGAGAACCAGGTGCAGGCCGGAGCGAGGGGCGGACACGCCTTCGTGGGAGGAGCGCTCCCCACGGGAAGCCCCTGCCCGCGGGCTGAGCACACCTGCTTCTCCAACACCTGAGCCGGCCCGGCTCGGCAGCGCTTTAGGCAGGAGTGCGCCCTGGCTGCTGGGCGGGCTTGGGGTGCAGGGTGGAGGGGGGAGGGGCGTAGCCAGCTTCCTTCCCCCTTTAACGTCGCAGCTCTGCCCTGTCCGCTCACGGGGCTACTAGAGGTGGGGTCGACACGCAGCCCCGTCCTTGTCCATGGGGTGGCCGGCAGGAGGCGCCAGCGCACAGCTCACCCTCTCCGGCTGTAGGCCCCGCCCCTTCCCTCGAGGCCCCGCCCCCAAGGGGCTTCGTCTCTGCCCATTGGGCGCCGGGGTGTCCGCTTGTGGCCCGCCTCTTCTCGCCCCGCCCGTCCCCGAGGCCACGCCCCCTCGCACGAGACTCCCCGCCCCGTCCGTTGGCGGCCGGCAGGAGGCGCCGCGGCGCGCGTGGACGCTCGGGCCGCGGACGAGGGAGCCGCGCGGGAACGCGGCGGCGCCGGGCGGCCAGAGGTGAGCGCGGGGTCGCTCGGGCGGCCCGGGGCACCGAGCCCGCGGCCGGGGACGCGGGGCGCGCGCGGGGCGTCCCCTCGCGGCGGAGCGGGGTGCGGAGGGCGGGCTTGTCCTGTTGCCTTGGGAACCGGCTCCCGGGGCGGTGGTCGCGGCCCCCGCAGGCCGGCCAGCCCTGGCCCCGACTCCAGCGGCCTGCGAGGCCCTGGGGGCGCCCTGGAGGGGGCGGCCTGGCGTGCGGGGCGCGGGGGTGGCGAGCTCGGCCGCCCACGCGCGCGCAGGTGCTGGGGCGCGGACGCCCGGCGCGGTGCCCCCGGCCCCCCACCCCCACGCCGTCCCCCCAGAGGCGGTGGAGATGCTGTGGAGTGTTGGGCGAGAGCCGCCTGTGTGCATTCCAGACGGGGGAGCCGCCCCTCGTCCCGGGTGGGGTCGGGTGGGGGTCGGGAGAGGCCCGGACGGCAGGGTCAGTCCGGTGGAGCCGGGGCGTGCGAAGCGCTTGGCCCCCGCGGGACCGTCGTGGGGTCCACACCGGCCCTGCTGAGCCCCGCGCCCGCGCCTGCCTGTCCCTCGCTTGCGCAGGGCCTCGCGGCAGGTTTCTGCGGGGCAGAGGGAAAGGCAGGTCCCCGGTGCAGAGAAAACTGATCTGGTTCCTGGGGCGCTGCCCTCTGCCCTCCTGGCCGCCTTGGAAAAAAATAAAATAATACTGCTACTGGGAAGAGGCGTCTGGACCGATGGCCCTGGAGGGAGCGGCTGTGGGCCGGCGGCCGGCCTGTGAAATGGCCACGGGGAGATGACGGTGCCCCCGAGGAAGCTCTGAAATCCCCAGGTCTGCGTTAGCTGGGGCGTCCGGGGGGGCGTAGCTGGAGAGGAGTGAATCATGTTCTGGCCGCTCGGATTCTCTCCCCTGTGATATTCCCAACGCCGCCCTGGGATCCGGCCGGAGAGGCTCTCGTGCCTTGGGAGGGGGCCTAGCAGCGGCGTGTTTGTAATTTTCCGTTTCTTTATACATTAACAAAAAACTTATTTATAGTGTTTTGTTTTTTAGGGGGGGGAAGCAGATGAGGGGAGGGTGCACCCTGCTGTTGCTTGGTTCATGCCCCCAGACACCTGCAGCAGTCCCTGGGCCAGAGAGGGCACCCCCGGCCCGAGCCGTCGCCGCTCAGGGCGCAGAGGGCACCCCTGGCCAGGGCCATTGCTGGGCTGCCTCCCAGGGTGTGCGTGAGAAGCAGCTGGCGCTCAGACCAGGCCGCCCCATCTGGGACATGAGTGTTAGTGTCCCGGCCGCTGGGCCGAGTGATGCACGCTGTCTGTTTTTCCTTTAAGCCGAATGCCCGGGGCTGGCGCGGACGCTCCAGGGGCACCTGCAGTCCCCCTCCGCGTCCTGCCGGAATGTCTGTTACTCCGCTTCACGTTCAGCTTCCTGCTCCTGCATCCCGGGAAGCGGCAGATAGATCATGGCCTCTCGCCGGTGGGGGAGACCCGGATGGAGGTGAGGGCCCCTGGCGTTTGCCTGGCCCAGGCCTGGCTGTTGCAGGGGTTTGGGGAGTGTACCAGTGGATGATGGATGGTGGCTCTGTATCCCTCTCCCTCTCCAATAAGATGAAGTAAACAAGCATCAGACAAAGCAGAAATCATGAAATTGTCAACGTCAGACCTTAAAAAGCTGGTGTGCACTCCTGGGTGCCAGATACCCCTTGATGTCCCTTTACGAAGGGCCTTTGAAAAGCCTGCGGGAACAGAATTGAAGGCCCCGTTTGTTGTGCAGAAGGGCTGGAGACCCGCACGCGGTTCGTTTTTCTCCCGTGCCTGTTTTCCTGCGTGTCCCGGCGTCTGGGGCTTTGAAACTCTCGTGTTTACTCTCCTCTCGCCTGGAGACGGTTTCCGCAGCTTTTGGCATCGCGTTGAAGTCTCCATTCCGACGTCATCTGCAGAAGCACGGGCTTCCTGAGCCACAGCTGCCTCTGGCCAAGGCTGTGCCCTCAGCCGCTGTGGGCTTGGCTCGGGGCCCTGTGGGGGAATCCACTGCCACGCTGGGCACCTGTGGCAGGTCAGGTCGGGCGGGGGTGGTCTCAGGAGGCACACGTGGGAGTTCCAAGAGCCAAGCTGCATGACTCGCCGGGGTGGTTAAAGTCCGGCATGGGGCTGGTGCTGTGGCCTAGCGGGTAAGGCCGCCGCCTGCGGTGCTGGCATCCCTTATGGGCGCCAGTTCAAGTCCTGGCTGCTCCACTTCCGATCCAGCTCTCTGCTGTGGCCTGGGAAAGCAGTAGAAGATGGCCCAAGTCTTTGGGCCCCTGCACCTGCGAGGGAGACCTGGAAGAAGCCCCTGGCTTCAGATCAGCACAGCTCTGGCTATTGCGGCCATCTGGGGAGTGAACCAGCAGGATGGAAGGCCTCTCTCTGCCTCTGCCTCTCTGTAACTCTGACTTTCAAATAAATAAATATATCTTTAAAAAAATGCTGGTGTGAGAGGCTGTGGGCAGAGGTTTGTCTTCTGATTCCACGGACTCTTGAAAAGCCGGCGCTGTGGCGTAGCAGGTTAAGCTGCCGTCTGCAGTGCAGGCATCCCTTATGGGTGCTGGTTCAAGTCCCGGCTGCTCCACTTCTTTTTTTTTTTTTTTTTTTTTTTTTTAACAGGCAGAGTGGACAGTGAGAGAGAGAGACAGAGAGAAAGGTCTTCCTTTTGCCGTTGGTTCACCCTCCAATGGCCGCCGCGGCTGGCGCGCTGCGGCCGGCGCACCGCGCTTGTCCGATGGCAGGAGCCAGGAGCCAGGTGCTTTTCCTGGTCTCCCCATGGGGTGCAGGGCCCAAGCACCTGGGCCATCCTCCACTGCACTCCTGGGCCATAGCAGAGGGCTGGCCTGGAAGAGGGGCAACTGGGACAGAATCCGGCACCCCGACCGGGACTAGAACCCGGTGTGCCGGCGCCGCAAGGCGGAGGATTAGCCTGTTGAGCCACGGCGCCGGCCCGGCTGCTCCACTTCTGATCCAGCTCCCTGCTAATGCACCTGGCAAAGCAGCAGAAGACGGCCCAAGTCTGTGGGCCTCTGGATCCGTGTGGGAGACCCTGAGGAAGCTCCTGGCTTTGGCCTGACCCGGTCCTGGCTGTTGCAGCCATTTGGGAAGTGAAGCAGAGGATGGGTGATCTATCTCTGTCTTTGTCTCTTTCTAACTGACTTTCAAATACATACATACATACATATATATATATATATATACACACATATGTATGTATATGTCTTAAAGAACGGTGTCCCCAGGAGGCGGCTCAGGTCAGAAGCGGGAGTGATGTGAGGGTGTGCAGCATGCTGTCTCAGCACCACGGTCTGTGATGTGAGCGCTGTGGTACTCTAGCAGTGCTTCTGTTGAGAATTGACAGTGTCACAAGGAGAAGTGATGGGCAGCCCTGGGCTTCTAGGATCTGACAGGGAGACTGGTGGCACATGCCTCAGGGGAGAAGCAAAACCGATGACTTACTCCTCTGTAGTCTGACCACTGGGGCCCAGGAGAGCCTCAGTCCAGGCTGCGTACAGACAGGAGCTGGAGTCTCTGGGTCGCCTATTTTTTCTGGAAGTTTATTTATTTGGAAGGCAGAGCGAGCGAGCGAGCATCCCTGCACTGGTTCACTCCCTAAATGCCTGCACCAGCCAGGGCTGGGCCAGGCTGCAGCCAGGAGGCAGCAGCTTCACCTAGGGCTCCCGTATGCGTGGTGGGGACCCCGTCGTTCAGCCGTCACCTGCTGCCTCCCAGGGTGATGTTTGCAGGAAGCTGGGGTGGGCGCAGAGGAGCCAGGACTCCAGCCGGCAGGCACTCTATGGGTGTCCCGAGGGCAGCTTGCCCACTCTGCGCGGTGCCCGTCCCCTGACTTTTAAAGCAAGTTCAAGTGTTCAGAACATCGTGCCTTGTAAAAGGCTTTGCAGTGGTCTACTGTGAGCATGTGCTGTAGGAGTGGGACGGGGGTCCCCACCCCACCCACAGATGTCAGTCAGGACCCAGTCTCGGGTGTGTGACGCTATCAGAAGCCACTTTGAGGAGGTCAAGGTGCTCTAAGTACACATGGCTGCTGGGTTTCAGTGGAGTTGGGCGCTGGCCTGTCCCAGTGGGGGGTGCCAGGGCTGCTTTTCCTGGGACCTGGGCTCCTGGCTGGCTGCTGCCTTTGTCTCTGGCCGAGCCCGAGCGGGGTCCATCGTCAGGAGGCATTGCGCTGTTCTGGGGCGCGGCCGCGGTGCTGCCAAGCTGAGGGTGTCTGTCCTTCCCTGTGCCCTCCTGCTCCGCTGGGGTTTGCCAGGGAGCCCGTAATCTCGAGCCCTAAGCCCCTGGAGCAGCCGGGGTATTAGAACCGGATTTGATGACACGCTGTTGCCTCCCGGGGCTGCTTGCCGACTTCCCCAGCAAGGCTGCATCCGCGCCTGCAGAGGACCGAGGGCGGCTGGATGTGGGTGGATTGCGTGCATTCCAGGCAGGCTTCCATGGGCTCTGCAAGAGCCCTTTGTGTCCCCCGTGGCCGGAGGGACATGTGGACAGATGCTGCGGCCCACGGAGGCCCCTCCTCCCAGCCCTCGAGGACTGGCATTTTCTCAGGTTCACGTCGGGGCGTCTGACTGCTTACCGCCGTGCGGATGGGCTGGGATGTACCCGTTGCCCTGGCTCCACGAGTGCTCGTGGCAGCTCCCACGTGAGGACTGGCACAGGAGCGAGGCAGGTGCAGGCTGTTGAATGCTCCGCTTTGGCCATGCTGGGGCTAGACCTGCCCTGGGTGACCCGGAGCCACCGCTCCATCTGCACTCGGCTGTCGTCCCCGTTCCTGGTGCACCATGCCCTGCGCTTCCCAGAAATGCGTGCCCCATGGCAGGGCGCGTCTCAGCCTCGTGGCCGCCTCATGCTTCCTGGTATTGGCTTTCCTGGGAGGCCGCCTCAGCTGCTGCGGGCTCCAGCCCTGTCCTGTCTCGGGTGCCACTGGAACTGGGCCAGGCCGGTGTGCCCGTGGATACAAGCTGGGGTCTGCTGCGCTCTTGGTGCTGCAGGGGGGGTGCTGACCTGTCGTGCTCTGTCCCCCCAGGCCGACGCCTTTACTCGTCCTCTGGCTGAAGCCCACAGCCGTGTCCTGAAGGCTCGCCCACCATGTTTTATGGGACTCACTTCATCATGTCTCCGCCCACCAAGAGCAAGCTGAAGCGGCAGGGCCAGCTGTTGTCCAGCATGCTGTCCCGGACGCTGAGCCACAAGTACCGGGACCTGGACCCATCCTTCTCTGGCCTAGGTGCCACCGATGACCCCGCTGAACTCTCCACGCAGCTCTCGGCCCCCGGGGTCCTGAAGGTGTTTGGGGACAGTGTCTGCACGGGCACCCACTACAAGAGTGTGCTGGCCACGGGCGCCTCCAGTGCCCAGGAGCTGGTGAAGGAGGCGCTGGAGCGCTATGCCCTGGACCCCGAGAGCGCCAGCCAGTACGTGCTGTGTGACGTGGTGGGCCAGGCCGGGGGCCCGGGGCAGCGCTGGCAGGCCCAGTGCTTCCGGGTGTTTGGGGATAACGAGAAGCCGCTCTTGATCCAGGAGTTGTGGAAACCCCGAGAAGGTTTATCCCGGAGGTTTGAGCTGAGAAAGCGGTCAGACGTGGAAGAGCTGGCCGCCAAGGATGTGGACACCGTCACGGCAGGTGAGGAAGCGCGCGAGGTCCCAGGGGCGGGGCTGCCCCTGAGGGGGCCTGTGCTCGGGCCTGAAGACGCCGCCGTTGTAGCGCAGCCGTCGCGGGCGTCGTGGTGGGTCTGTGCCATGGGCAGCCTGCGTCCAGTGCCCTGCGGTGGCTCCCAATACTTCTTGCGCGGTCGTGGGGCCGTCGTCCTCTGGCTACAGAGGAGCGCGTGTGCCTTGTTAAACGCGGGGCTGCAGATGTGTCACAGAAGGTCCCCCACGCCGGAGGCAGTGGGTGGTGTTGCCAGGCCGCACCGCCTTGGGAGTGACCGGGTGCCTGAGCGTGTGCCGTGGAGGGCGGGTGCCCGGGGCTGTCGGAGGCCCAGCCTAGAGGCAGTCAGTAGGTGAGTGTCCAGACCGAGGAGTGCCAGGGACAGGGGCCCTTGTGTGGGAGCGCCCTGTGGCTGTGCCAGGGCACCTGCATCGTGTCCGGTTGTTACTATTCAGTGGGTGGGAGGAAGAAGTTATTATCTGAATAGTTACAGCCACAAAACCCATGTTTTCCAATACCGAAAGATTCTTCAGTGTATTTTAGAGCATATGTTGTGTACACATTTGATTTTTTTGTTTACTGTGGAAAATGACCACACGAGAAAGTGGGCTTGGCTCACATGGCCCTGAGTGAGACTGGGGCTTGATGGCCCGGCAGCGGGGTGACGCTGTGTGCTTCCCCGGGAGCCTGCCGAGCACTCGGGGGCCTACGTGTGAAGGCGGAGGTGTGCGGCGCGGACTCTCCGGCCAGACCGGGTCTGTGTCTCCGCTCCGGGGCTGCGGGCTGCTGTGGGCGGCTGTGGCTCGCTGTCGATGCAGGCATGTTACTCTCACCGCGTTTGGCCTCGGCTTCCTGACCTGGACAATGGGCGCACAGCATGGCGCGACCTGGCCCCGAACGACAGCTGTGGTGTTGTCGCTCCTGCGGATGCTCACGGGGTTCTGGGTGCCCACGGCAGCAGCCCACCAGCTCCTTCTACAGGAGGGCGTCTCGTCCTGGGACCCCTCAGAGTTGCTGACACTTGTGGTCGTGGGAAGCAGACAACTCGCAGTCGCTTCTCCCGTCGTTCTAAGTCTCCCGGGAAAACTGCACCAGGCACCCGCCTCTGCCCCAGGGCCTGCTGCTCGCTGGGTTTGGTGTACGCCCTGACCTTGGCTCGTCACCACGCAGAAGGCTTTGGTCCCTAGCAGGCCTCGTTCTCCAAGGCCTCTGGTGAAGTCAGAGATCCGTGCCGCAGGGAAGAGGAGTGGCCGAGAGAGGCCGGCCTTCTGCGTAGGGACAGGTGATGTTTCTGGCCATCACAGAAGTCCTCTGCCGAGAGGACAGAGCAGAGCAGTGACATGCTGCCTGTGGCAGGGCTCGGTCGCTGTGCTGCGTCCCTTGTGCATGGGACGTTGCCCGCTGGCGTGGGTCACTGGGGCAGACTTCATGTGGGGGAGACCCGGGTGTGAGTTCACCCTCCCACCCCCCCATGGTTCCTTTTCTGTGAGTCAAGGCCAGAGAAAGTTCTGCTGTTCACGGCCTATTTAACTGGGAGGTCATTTCTTAAAACCTTTGAAATAAAGAGGGCATTAAGCTGACCGGTTCGACTGACCCACTTGTTGGGGCGAGAGGAGGTTTTGTTACCTGCCCAGGGCGGCCCCGGGCCCCAGGGAGCTGTTCTTCCTTGCTGACCTCCTTCCGTGGTGTGGTCCAGTCGCTGCTGTGCCTTGCAGCCGTGTTGTCCACCTCTCTGGCGTGTGATCGCTGCGCTGAGTCTGGTAGGAGGCCAGGCCTTGTATGCCCAGGGGCTGAGCCAGCTCGGCGTGCAGGCCAGGGCAGCCAAGGACGGCCCTGCCGAGACCCACCGGCCGTGGAGAGTACTGGCTCACATGGGCCCAGCAGCCAGGGCGGGGCTTGACTTCAGGTCCCAAAGGTTTTGGTAGGAGCCCTGAGTTGGCTGTCATGTGCAGTGACGTGAGGGCGCAGAAATGTCCCCACCCAGCCTCGCGCGCTGAGCTGCTCCCCTTCTGCAGAAGTTGGCGCGGCCTTTCTGTGGCCCTCCCCGCGTGCTCTGAGCCCCTAGGACAGACTCTTCCCTGCTGTGCTGCCCTGGAGCCTGCCGCACAGCGGCCTCCTGCCTCTGCGGAGAGCGGAGACGGAGCGGAGTCCCTGCGAGCAGCCTGCTGCCTGTCGCTGCTCCGCTGGGGCGATGCGGGTCCAGGCTCCCCGGTCTGTAGGGGAGGGGCCTCTCCCCGGCGTCCCCTGTGGGAGGGGAGGGGAGCGCGGTGCTCCCCAGGCAGTCCCTGTGCTGCAGAGTGGGCACTGGGTCCTGGGAGGGAGCCGGGAGAAGGAGGGACAGATGGACAGTGGGGCTCACTGCAGGGCAGCAGGCAAGTCCCCTGTGTCCTCTGCTCAAAGGAAGAAGGTGGAGCCTCCTGCCCCTCCATGAGGGAATGTTCTGACCTCATCTGGAAAAAGTGCAGGGGTGGGCAGGGCCCGCCTGCCTGTGAGTGTGTGTGTGTGTGTGTGAGTGTGGGAGTGAGTGTGCGTGTGACTGAGTGTGTGTATGTGTGAGTGTGTGAATTTGTGAGTTGAGAGTGTGAGTGTGAGCATGTGTGTGGAAGTGTGTGTGTGTCAGTGTATGTGTGTGGGTGTGTGAATGAGTATGTGAGCATGTGTGTGAGTGTGGTGTGTATGTGTGAGCATGTGTGTGAGTGCATGTGTGTTAGTGTGAGTGTGTGAGCATGTGTGAGTGTGAGTGTAAGAGTGTGGTATGTATGAGCATGTGAGAGTTGTGTGGGTGTGTGAATGAGTGTGTGAGTGTGAGTATGGGCGTGTGAGTGTGTGAGTGGGTGTGTGGGCGTGTGTGTGTGTGTGTCTCTGAGTTTGAGTGTGTGTGGGAATGTGAATGAGTGTGAGTGTGAATGTGTGAGCGTGTATGTGTGTGAATGTGTGAGTGTGGGTGTGTGGGTGAGAGTGTGTGTGAGCATGTGTGTGAGTATACGTGAATGTGAGAGTAAGTGTGGGTGTGTATGTGTGTGAGAGGTGGTTGTGTGTGAGCATGTGTGAGTGAGTGTGGGTGTGTGAGTGTGTATGTGAGAGGTGGTTGTGTGTGAGCATGTGTGTGGGTGAGTGTGTATGAGAGTGAGTGTGGGTGTTTGTGAGAGTGAATGTGTGTGAGTGTGTGAGTGTGGGTGTGTGAGTGTGTGCATGTGTGTGAGAGGTGGTTGTGGGTGTGTGAGTGTGTGTGTCTGAGTGCAGGGGAGGTGGCGGGACGCTGTGAGAACGGTTTCGTCATTCCAGGAGCAGAGGCAGCTGGTGCGTGGTGAGGCAGCTGGGGCATGCAGAGAAGTGCCGCAGGGCGAGGGCACAGGTCCTGGGCTTCCTCGGAGCTGGGTGCAGCTGGGAGTGGGTGCCTGGGGCTCTGATGTCGAGCTGAGGCAGCAGGGAGGGCGCTGACGTGAGGATCCACCCATTTCTGTCATCCGGGCACGGGGGCAGTGCATGAAGCTCTTTGCGTTTGTTTTCCATAAACGTGGCGTTTCTTAGCCGCCTGCATCGCTTCACCTCGGGGCCCACCTGGGTTCTGGGGGGAGGAGGCTGCGGCACGCGCTGCAGAGGGCTCTCGGTGCCTTTCCCGGGAGGCGGGTGCTCAGCCCCTGGGGCCCAGTCACTGCTCGCCCCGGGGAGGGAGACGGTGGCCATGTGGTTTTTGTCAGTGCTTGGGGAGAACGGGAGAGGGGCTTGGTGTGCACAGGAGGGCCGGGAGGTCCCTCCATCCTCCTTCCCCCCCTGCCCCGTGCAGACATAGTTTCAGGCTGCCTTTCACAGCTCAGTCTCGGTCACAAGTCGGGGGGCTGCTGAGCTGCCTCCCTGGCCTCCTGTCCCTTCCCCTCGCAGGCATCTCCCCAGAGTGCCGCGTGTTCCCTAGGGGCAGACCTGCCCTCCAGCGGGGGCTGCTGCAGTGGGCGTAGCTGCCTGGACTCGGCCCCCCAGGAGCTTGATTTGTTGGCCCTACCTGGTGCTTCCTGTTGGGGTCGGGTGCACAACCATCAGCCTCCGACAGTGGCTGTGATCCACTGCTCAGGTTTAGGGCTGGGAGAGGGGCCGTGCCTCAGGCGCGTCTTGGAGGCAGCCCGAGGCCCAGCCAGCCCCTTTGCCCTGGGGCGCTCCCCGTCAGCAGACAGGCTGAGTTTTACAGGTTGTCTCTAGGTAAGCAGAGGCCAGGACACCGTGGCAGCAGTCGCTCGTGCTGGGTTTGCAGTCGGTGCTCAGTACATACCCTTGGTGGGGGGACAAGTTCGTTGGGGGTCTCAGCTTCCGTGTGTGTCTGGGCTCCAGAGTGGGGCCTTTTTCTTCAGGGACGAGAAGGGAGTAGAGGTGGGTGGCGTGCAGGTGGGGGGCTGAGCCGTCCAGGCATGCACTGCGGCTGGGGCTGCTCAGGTCAGTGTGACCCCTCCGCCTCTCCTTGGAGCCCTGTGAGGAGGTGGCTGGTGGGGGTACGCATGGTGCAAGTGTGTGTTGCTCTGAGTTCTGTTTCCACCTTGTTCTTCACGGGAGACAGCTCAGGGCACCTCCAGTCTGGTGCTCCCGGGAAGCCGCCGCCGCCTGCACGTGCTCGTTTTGCCCTTGTGAGTCCCCCAGTCTCTCTGTTGCCGCCTTTGGAATGTTTTTTTCTGCAATGAATCGAGTTCTTAGAACTGCAGTGTCAACTCCATGGCTTTGAGTTACGAGATGGGCAGTGTCCTGGAGGAACAGCCTCTTGGATGTGACTCCTTTCAGCACCATCGCTGATAGAGTCATTGTGGGAAATGCTCGTTTATGCAGGGGGTGCTAAAAATAAAGCAACTCAAACCCTTTCAACCTGTCTGAGACAGAGAAGCGATAGCTTCAAAGACACTTCTGGGCCTTCCCCAGCAAGAGAGAAAAAATGAGATTGGGCGATCAGTGGCCCATAGCTGGTGTCACCCTCCAGCCCACTGGTTAGACTTTTTAGAAAGCTGCATCACAGAAGCGCTGGTTCCCCAGAGCTGGCTGGCAGCTCCCCACCCCACCCCCGCCCTCCCCGAGGTGGCCGAGCTGAACAGCTGGCAGGTGACCAGCTACACTCCGAAAGGAGCCAGTGATCAGTGACCGGGGGGTTCAGTGTTGACGCCGAGAGCACGGGATCTCGCCCCGGGCAGAGTGTTAGATGTGGCATGGAGCAGACGGATTGGCCGAGGCGGGTGTTCCCGGCAGTGAGTGTGGGTGCTGAGGGGACGGGGTGAGATGAGCAGGCTGCACACGCCGTTGGCAAGCAGCCGCGGGAAGGCAGGGCTGGGTCACGGGTGGACGGGCCGTGGCTGGGCCGAGGCTGTGATTGTGCGGGCTCCCCTGCTAGCTCGTTTTATCCGGGGCACACCAAAAGACCCCTGCTTTGTTTATCTTACGGATGGATGTTAGGGTTTGACACAAGTGGCTCCACTGGATTCTTCTGACAGCTCTCCCACAGGGAGGAGCTTTGGCTGGCGTGGGCGTGTATGCCTGCAGAGTGCAGTGGGCTGTCTTAGGAGGGCTTCGGCCTTCCCTGTGGCATCAGGTTGAGGGCATGGGTGCGAGCAGGTAGATAAAATTCCAGAGATTCCTCAACTCTCAAGGTCTGTTGTCCCAGTTTCAGAATTCTTAGTTTTCCTTAGCATTTGATCCCAATGTGGGATACTCAAAATGTGGAAATGATGCTTTTGGTTGCCAGGCATATCTAGTGATCTTAGAGACTAAACATCACGACTCAAGTCTTCCAGAGCTGCTTTACAGGTTTTTTTTTTTTTAATTGACTTAAGAATTAGAAGTATATTTTAAAAAAACTCATTAGTTAGCATTTGCTTTCTAGCTGTATGAAAAAGTGGCTCGTGTTTTACGTTTTGTTGCGTGAATGTTGAGATCCTGCTTTGTCCTGAACACACTGGAGCGTTTCCAGAAGCGCTGAGGGCTGCGTTACGACAGGCCAGCGGGGCTGACATCTGCCGCGCCCGCAGTGCCCCGTAAGTCGGTTGGCAGGTTCTTGGGGTGTGCTTAGGCTCTGTCGAGTAGCGTCTCTAGTGGTTGTAGGCACTTCACTCGGTTGTTTGGAGGGATCATGTGGAGATGCTGCCTGGGGTTTTGGAGATACACGGAGTGCGGGCAGGAAACCAGGCCACAACCCAGCCTCTTTGCTCTGTGGCCCTGGCACAGATATGGTGTCCACTTTTGTGAACGACACAGATTCCCTGACACCCTGATGGGTTGGAACCACAGTCCGGGGGGGCGGGCTTGCTCTTAGAGGCGTTAAGACACGTTATAAAGCTGTGCTTGCTCTGGTTTTGGGGCAGGGGCAGACAGGGAACACAATAGGACTGAGGACAATGTGCCATGGGACTTTGGTGGGATACAGAGACCGCATCACAGATCCTGGGTGAAGGATTTTGTAAACAGTGTTGGGACAGCTAGCTTCATTATATGGAGAGAAGTAAACTGGATTCTCATTCCAAATGCATTAAAGGCCTGGATGTCAAAGGTTGAAGAAAGAGAACTGTTTCATAAGGGAGACAGACGCGCAAACACTAAAGGGAAGGGAAGACAGGTTGGACTGTCTGGACTGGAAAATTCCCGTTCTCCCGAGCACACTGTTTAGATAAACTTTAATACCATGTACTGTTTTGCATTCGGTTACATGAATGTGGAGATCCTGCTTTGTCCTGTCAGCACATCGAAGGGTTTCCACGCAGCATTGTGGGCTGCGTTACTAGAGTTAAGCCGCGCTCCCGGCGGCGAGCCGTAATGTTGGTTGGGAGATTGTTGGGGATGTGCTTAAATCATAGCGAGTCTCCCATGGTTTTAGACAGTGCATTCAGTTTGCAGTGTCTACAAGTGATGTGCTGAATAACTGGAATAAAGTGGTGACCGTCTAAAGATGAGCAAGAAAGACAAAATACCCAACAGGAAACATAAGACGATACAAGGGTGCAGTCTGCAGGTGAGGCCAGAGCTGCTGCTGAGAGTGACACGGCGGCCATGCTGGTGACAGCCACGTGCCGGCTCGAGCTGAGCAGAAGCTGCACCATCAGGCGGTGGCAAACAGAGACAGTCACAGAGGTTAGGGGACCAGGAAATCTGGTTAGAAACACTTGTCTGTCAGGAGGTGGCCTTTACAAGCTGTGAGAGGGTCTGGTGCTGAGGCGCAACAGGTTAATGCCCTGGCCTGAAGCGCCAGCATCCCATATGGGCGCTGGTTCCAGACCCAGCTGCTCCACTTCTGATCCAGCTATCCGCTATGGCCTGGGAAAGCAGAAGATGGCTCAAGTCCTTAGGCCCCTGCACCCACGTGGGAGAACCGGAAGAAGCTCCTGGCTCCTGGCTTCTCTTTCTCTCCTGTCTCTGTGTAATTCTGACTTTCAAATACATAAATATGTTTTTTTAAAAAATAAAAGCTGTGAGAAGGGCTGGCACTGTGGTACAGTGGGTTAAGGTTCCAACCTGCAGCGCTGGCATCCCATGTAGGCACAGGTTTGAGTCCCGGCTGCTCCACTTCTGATCCAGCTCTCTGCTGTGGCCTAGGAAAGCAGAAAGGATGGTCCAACTCCTTGGGCTCCTGCACCTGCATGGGAGACCCAGAAGAAGCCCCTGGCTCCTGGTTTTGGATTGGTGCCGCTCTGGCCCTTGCAGCCATTTGGGGAGTGAACCAGCGGATGGAAGACCTCTCTCTGTCTCTGCTTCTCCCTATAACTCTTTCAAATAAATAAAATCTGTTTTTAAATGTATTTTTAAAAAGTTTTTTTTTAATTTATTTTTTGACAGGCAGAGTGGACGGTGAGAGAGAGAGAGAGAGACAGAGAGAAAGGTCTTCCTTTTGCCGTTGGTTCACCCTCTAATGGCCGCCGCGGCCAGCGCACTGTTGCCAGCACACCGCGCTCATCCGATGGCAGGAGCCAGGTGCCTCTCCTGGTCTCCCATGGGGTGCAGGGCCCAAGCACTTGGGCCATCCTCCACTGCCTTCCTGGGCCACAGCAGAGAGCTGGCCTGGAAGAGGGGCAACAGGGACAGAATCCGGTGCCCCAACCGGGACTAGAACCCAGGGTGCCGGCACCACAGTCGGAGGATTAGCCTAGTGAGCCACGGCACTGGCCAAAAAGATTTATTTCTTTTAAAGTCAAAGTTAGAGGAGAGGCAGAGAGAGCGAGCTTCCATCCAATGGTTCACTCCCCAATTGGTAGCCATGGCTGGAGCTGCGCCGATCTGAAGCCAGGAGCCAGGAGCGTCTTCCGGGTCTCCTGTGAGGGTGCAGGGGCCCAAGCACTTGGACCATCTTCTACTGCTTTCCCAGGCCATAGCAGAGAGCTGGATTGGAAGAGGAACAGCCAGGACTAGAACCAGCACCCATATGGGATGCTGGTGCTTCATGCCAGGGCATTAACCTGCTGCACCACAGTGCCAGCTCAAATAAATAAAGTCTTAAAAAAAAAAAAAAGCTGTGGGAATGGATGGCTTATCCAGGCAGCGCATGCACACGCACTGAGAGATGCAGGCTCGGTAGGGAGACCAGTGGACTCCATGCCGGGTGGGAACGTCCAGCCCGCAGCCGTGTCGGGCCCACGAGATCATCTGGTCTGGCCCCGCCAAGGCACATGCAGGCAGGACTCGAGATCAGCAAGTGTGCAGCAGGCTGCCTCTCAGGTTGGTGGTTGTGGATGGCCTGCGAATGGCGCTATAAACATCCAGATGGTCCTTGGAAGCAAGAATCCCTCCTCCGCCCAGCAGGGTCGAGGTGATGGGGGAGGAAGTCAGCAAATCTGACTGAAGCGTAGAGGGTGGCAGGGAGCGTGAGGGCTCACAGGGCTAAGATTGGGCTGCTGTGGCTGCTGGGTTGGTCAGTGTGGATGTCGCCGAAGCCTCCTGATAGTTCTGGGACAGAGCATGCAAGCCCAATCGGAATGAGCCGGAAGGCAGGCACTTCAATTTCAAGCCGCATGTGGAGTTGCTTATCCTGGAAAATCCTTCTGTGCGATGTGCCTGGAAGTTCTGCATAAGCATAACAAATCACCATCTTCTAGAGCATGAAGGAAACCCTGGGGGTGAAGCCCCAAATCCTAGCTGATTAGGAGCCAGTGATTGCCCTGCAGGCGCGCCAGTCTAGGCAACTGATAAAGTGAAGTGGAAGTCTCCTAGGAGGAGAGAGCAAGCCCTGGAGCCCTACAAGGTCAGGAGCTAGGGCTGAGGCCTGCTGTGGGGCACTACACGAGTGGGAAAGGGAGAACCTGCCTCCTGGTCAAGGAGCTGACCAAACCAGCCCAAACTTTGTTTTTCTGTATAATTGGAGAGACAGAGCTGAGGGGGTGCAGCATGCTCCAGCACTCTCCTGTCCGTTGGCTCACTTTCCAAATGCCCATGAGGGTGGCGCTGGGCCAGGCCAAAGCTGAGTCAGGAACGCCATGTGGGCCTCCCCTGTGGGTGCCGGGGACCCAGGCATGTGCGCCATCACTGCGTCCCTCGGGGTCCCGGGTGAGCGGCACGCCGGGCTCAGCAGTGGAGTGCAGACTCGGGGTCCCGGGTGAGCGGCACGCCGGGCTCAGCCGTGGAGTGCGGACTCAGGGTCCCGGGTGAGCGGCACGCCGGGCTCAGCCGTGGAGTGCGGACTCGGGGTTCCGGGTGAGCAGCACGCCGGGCTCAGCAGTGGAGTGCAGACTCAAGCCCAGGCGCTCTGGTACGCTCTGGGCGACCCGACTGGTATCTTAGCCACCAGGCCACGCATCGGCCTGGAGATCATCTTTCTTGACTTAGGCTCTGGGTGCAGGAAAAAACTAAAGACTTTCCTAGTGTTGAAAACTGTACTTCGCCACGCATGTGTTTGGGCTTCAAAATTGTGTTGCCTGTGTGCCCGGATAATCCCTAACGAATTCAGATCCAGGGTGCTGTAGTCTGACAGTGCAGGGGTGTGGGGGAGGCTCAGGTGCAGCATGCGTGGTCTGATGTGCAGGGGTGTGGAGGAGGCTCAGGTGCAGCGTGTGTGGTCTGATGTGCAGGGGTGTGGAGGAGGCTCAGGCGCGGCATGCATGGTCTGACAGTGCAGGGGTGTGGGGGAGGCTCAGGTGCAGCGTGTGTGGTCTGATGTGCAGGGGTGTGGAGGAGGCTCAGGTGCAACGTGTGTGGTCTGATGTGCAGGGATGTGGGGGAGGCTCAGGCGCAGCTTGTGTGGTCTGACGGTACAGAGGACTGGGGGAGGCTCAGGCGCAGCGTGCGTGGTCTGATGTGCAGGGGTGTGGGGGAGGCTCAGGCGCGGCGTGTGTGGTCTGATGTGCGGAGGACTGGGGGAGGCTCAGGCACGGCGTGCGTGGTCTGATGTGCAGGGGTGTGGGGGAGGCTCAGGCGCAGCCACAGCAGTCCCGTCTGGGAGGACGAGCCTGCGCGCAGGCACCCATGCCTCACCAGAGACGAGCAGGCGCTGATGTCGCTGTATCCGAGTCCGTGGAAGACAGAAAGCTGTGGAGTTGGTCGAGAGCATTAGGGCCTGGTCCCGTCAATCAGCGAGGACTACACACGTTAGACAGGAGGAGCAGGTGCCACCCGGGAGGCGGGGAGGTGTGCGGTGCGCATGCACAGCGATGCCAGGAGGGCGCCGGGAGCCTGCGGCGTCGAAGTGCAGAGCAGCGCAGAGAACCTGCTATTCGGGGCCACGAGGCGCCGGCTGCCGGCACGTCCAGCTCGGGGCGCCCTGATGCAGTGGGCGGGCAGCAGGGCCCCAGGTTCCGTGAGGACTGCACCGGGCGCGGCGCGGACCCAGGCCAGGGCTCACACCGTGGAGGGATCTGAGCGGGGTGCCCCGAGAGGAAGCACGTCTGAGATCAGGGCACGCACAGGAACGCGCGGAGCGGGGCGACCACGGCCGGTGCAGACAGCCCCGGGACGGAGCGGGGCGATCACATGGCCAGTGCAGACGGCCCCGGGACGGAGTGGGGTGATCACATGGCCAGTGCAGACGGCCCCGGGACGGAGCGGGGCGACCACACGGCCGGTGCAGACGGCCCCGGGACGGAGCGGGGCGACCACACGGCCGGTGCAGACGGCCCCGGGACGGAGCGGGGCGACCACACGGCCAGTGCAGACGGCCCCGGGACGGAGCGGGGCGACCACATGGCCAGTGCAGACGGAGCGGGGTGATCACATGGCCAGTGCAGACGGCCCCGGGACCGAGCAGGGCGACCAGATGGCCAGTGCAGACGGCCCCGGGACGGAGCGGGGCGACCACACGGCCGGTGCAGACGGCCCCGGGACGGAGCGGGGCGACCACACGGCCGGTGCAGACGGCCCCGGGACGGAGCGGGGCGATCACACGGCCGGTGCAGACGGCCCCGGGACGGAGCGGGGCGACCACACGGCCAGTGCAGACGGCCCCGGGACGGAGCGGGGCGACCACACGGCCAGTGCAGACGGCCCCGGGACGGAGCGGGGCGACCACACGGCCGGCGCAGACGGAGCGGGGTGATCACATGGCCAGTGCAGACGGCCCCGGGACGGAGCGGGGTGATCACACGGCCAGTGCAGACGGCCCCGGGACGGAGCGGGGTGATCACATGGCCAGTGCAGACGGCCCCGGGACGGAGCGGGGTGACCACACGGCCGGTGCAGACGGCCCCGGGACGGAGCGGGGCGATCACATGGCCGGTGCAGACGGAGCGGGGCGATCACATGGCCGGTGCAGACGGAGCGGGGTGATCACATGGCCAATGCAGACGGAGCGGGGTGACCACACGGCCACTGCAGACGGCCCCGGGACGCAGCGCACGTGCGGTGGCCGGCCCGCCCCTCCCGCCCGGACCCCGCGGCCCCTCCCGCCCGGACCCCGCGGCCCGTGGGCTCCCCCACCCGGGCGAGGCCGGTGCGCAGGCGCGCGCGTGCGCGGTTGCTGCTGAGCGCCGCCGCCGAGCCCCGGCGCCATGTTGGCACCGAGGGGAAGGAGGCGAAGCGCTTGAGGCCGCGGGCGCGGAGCGGGTCCCCCAGGGCTGGAGGAGCGCCGCCCCTCCCGCCGCCTCGGGTCATGCCCCGGGCGGCCGCCGCGGGGGCGGGGGCGGGGGCGGCGTGGCGGGGCCGGCGCTAGCCATGATGCCGTTCCCGGTGCCGGCCCCGGGCGCGCCGGCGCGGGCGCCGCCGGAGAAGCGCTACGGCATCTCGTCGCCCATCAGCCTGGCCGCGCCCAAGGAGACGGACTGCGCGCTCACGCAGAAGCTGATCGAGACCCTGCGGCCCTTCGGCGTGTTCGAGGAGGAGGAGGAGCTGCAGAGCCGGATGCAGATTCTGGAGAAGCTGGACACGCTGGTCAAGGCGTGGATCCGGGAGGTCAGCGGGCGCAAGGGCCTGCCCGAGGCCGTGGTCGGGGCCGTGGGCGGGCGCCTCTTCACCTTCGGCTCGTACCGGCTCGGGGTGCACACCAAGGGCGCCGACATCGACGCGCTGTGCGTGGCGCCCAGGCACGTGGACCGCAGCGACTTCTTCTCCTCCTTCTACGACAAGCTGAAGCGGCGGGAGGAAGTCCGAGACTTGAGGGCTGTGGAGGAGGCGTTCGTGCCGGTCATCAAGCTGTGTTTCGACGGGGTGGAGATCGACATTCTGTTTGCGAGGTTAGCCCTGCAGACCATTCCGGAAGACCTGGACCTGAGAGACGACAGTCTGCTCAAGAACTTAGACATCAGATGCATCAGAAGCCTTAATGGTTGCCGGGTGACCGACGAGATCTTACATCTGGTGCCGGACATCGACAACTTCAGGTTGACTCTGAGAGCCATCAAACTGTGGGCCAAATGCCACAACATCTACTCCAACATATTGGGGTTCCTTGGAGGCGTGTCCTGGGCTATGCTGGTGGCCAGGACTTGCCAGCTGTACCCGAATGCCGTGGCATCAACTCTGGTACGTAAGTTTTTCTTGGTGTTCTCTGAATGGGAATGGCCAAACCCCGTGTTGCTGAAAGAGCCCGAGGAGCGGAACCTGAATTTGCCTGTCTGGGACCCCAGAGTGAACCCCAGTGACAGGTACCATCTCATGCCCATCATCACCCCGGCGTATCCCCAGCAGAACTCCACCTACAACGTGTCGGTCTCCACCAGGATGGTCATGATCGAGGAGTTCAAGCAAGGCCTTGCGATCACGCATGAGATTTTGCTGAATAAGGCGGAGTGGTCCAAGCTCTTCGAAGCTCCAAGCTTCTTTCAGAAGTACAAGCACTATATTGTGCTTCTGGCAAGTGCGCCAACGGAGAAGCAGCACCTGGAGTGGGTGGGCTTGGTGGAGTCCAAGATTCGGATCCTGGTTGGGAGCTTGGAGAAGAACGAGTTCATTACGCTGGCGCATGTGAATCCACAGTCATTCCCAGCACCCAGAGAGAACCCTGACAAGGAGGAGTTTCGCACGATGTGGGTGATTGGGCTAGTCTTAAAGAAGCCAGAAAACTCTGAAATTCTCAGTATCGACCTCACCTACGATATCCAGTCTTTCACAGACACAGTGTACAGGCAGGCAATCAACAGCAAGATGTTCGAAATGGACATGAAAATCGCCGCCATGCATGTCAGAAGAAAAGAGCTTCACCAGCTGCTCCCCAGTCATGTGCTGCAGAAGAGGAAACGCTCTGCTGAGGGCGTCGGGTTGGCCGCCGTGAGTGACAGCAGCCTCGGTACCGACAGCGAGAGCAGCGTGCCCGTGCCTTCGCCGCCCGGCCTCGGGACGGGCAGCTGCCCGGGCAGAAGCAGCCCTGCCCCGGCTGTCCTGTCAGTGTCTCTGGGCAGCAGCACGCAGCCTTCTGAGGTCGCCTCGCAGCCCGTGAGTCCCAGCGAAGGCGCCGGGGCTGTGCTGAGTGAAGGCGGCCCTCAGACTGCCTCACAACCGAAGCCCACCGTCACCAGAGTCGTTTCTTCAACGTGTCTGGTGAGCCATCCCCCCATACCTGCAGGAAATGCAGCAGCCAGCATCCCTAACCCCATAGTAGGAGTCTAGGGACACTGACCTCACGGAAGAGGAGGTGTGGAAATGAGAACACGAGAGGAGCATCCCAGGAGAGACCATTACAGATGAGGTGGAAGTGTTCGGCGGGCAGCTTCCCTGTCGGCCTCTCAGGAAACGTCCAGCACAGATCTTCCTCCATCCCTGTCCTGCCAGCCCTACTGTCACCAGGAATTCCAGTCAGACAGGTGGACTGGATGGAGACGACTGCCAGCTCAGCCTGCCGTCCTCACGGCCCAGAGAAGGAGAAGAGGCCGGCAGACATCTCAGCGCAGACGCAGAGTGGACTTGGGCTCTCGGGCTGATCTGGGGCAGGATTCCAGGCTGGTGAGTGAAGCTGGGAGAGCTGGCACTTAGCACCAGCAGAAGGCGCCTTCACTCCGCAGAGGACTGCCGCCCTTGAAGACGAGGAGCCCCAGCTGTGTCTACATCTGGGCCGCGTTTATGCTTGATGCATTGTTGGGAGAATTTCCAGTCCAGCCAACAGAATTCTTTATTCCAGTGATGCACTTTAGAACTAATTTTAGATTTTTCAACTTGATGAATTTCAGTTCTTTCCTGAAGAGGTTTTTATCACAATCTTAAAGTTGGGGACCCTTACATAGTAGTGTATCATACATCAGAGAAAGCATTAAGTATTCTCTAGCTCAGTCCCTGTGAGATAGCTGTGACCCTCCGAAAGGCAGTGTCCACTCCGAGGGTAGACATTTGACATCACTAGCTTTGGTTTTCATGGGACACGGTCACGATGTGATACATTGGCTTTATCTGTGAAACTATTATAGAGACTGTATAATCAGCGATCAAACATTTTCTTGGAGCTAACAAAGCCTACTCTCTGTCCTCAATCATTTGTCCTAACACAAAAGAAGCTTTCTGCCTCCCCTTTCTGTTTTCTTTGCTTGTATGCACAAGGGATGTGCTTGTATGTTGTCTCATTAAAAACGGGATACTAGTATTTTCTAAACCATGATGTGAAACTCAGACTCTTGTGGTCATGGGGCACAAAGCACCAGATCTGGGTTGCATGGCCAGTACTTCAGTGAAGCCTTGTCAATACGGTGCCCATGAGGCCCAGTACTGCCCTGAGGTGGCCGTTTGGTTCCCATAGATGAGGATTTGTGTACATTCCACAGAATATGGCCTGCCTATAGAGAAGTCCAATTCTGGAAATATAGGCAGAAAAGGCATTTTCTCCAAGAATGTCAACCAGTGTTTATTTTAAAGTGACTTGCCGGGATCCGTCAGGAAATGTTACGTGTAGCGACAGGAAAAGCTTGGGCAAGCACATCCCATCCAGCTGGCTTTCTCTGCTTTTGATCAGTCCTGCCGAAGATGCGGAACACTTTTCTGTAGATTCACAGGAGGAGCCCTCACGGTGAAGCACCAGGGTGAGAGCCTGCTGTGTTCTGTCTGAGTCCAGCCCCGGCACGCCCGGTGGGCGGCTGGTGAGCTGCTTCTGGCCCCGCCTCTTCTCCCCCTTCCCAGCTGCCTTCCTTTCTCCCGCACATGTGGTTTTCATGTTAAGCTGCAGTTAAACTCGTAGACTATGGTTTAGATGAATTTTCCAAGTTGGAGTAGTCTGTTTCCTTGTAGGCAGTGAGCGAGCGAGACCTGCTCTCCCCGCCGCACTGGTGTGTGCTGCGCAGCGCTTCTGCGTCCTGCGGCTCTGTGCACGCGCCCTGCCCTTCACCACCATAACACATCAGGCTGTGCATGGGCCCTGCGGACCAGCTAGCTGTGGGTTTAGGTTGAACTTGCCAGGCACAAGTGTAGTCTTGTCATTTCGTTTACATATTTGGAAAAACATTAGTTTATTAAATGTTTCATGTAACTACCTGTTTTCCCAAGCTGGAAACTTGGGAGCTTTTAATTTTAGTTTTGATTCCTTGAATATTAGACTATTTTTCCCATACGATGTATGTAGTGCCTCATGACTGAAGTTTGCTTTGTTAAATGGTATCTGTACTCCTTGTATTTTCAAGTGCTATTTTGAAAACAGATGATGTATTTCTCCATTAAAAACACAATAAAAAGTGGCAAAGTGAAGCCAAAATACTGGCCAATATTAACGTTTAAATCTGAGGGTGAGAATTGAGCTGACACTTTTGCTGGAGGAGAGTGGAGATCCTGAGGAGCGTTCTGACTTAGAATTCACATTAGAATGTCCGGGAAGACGGGAAGGTTAAGTTCCCAGTCAGTAGGGGTGAGAGGCGGAGTCGGCTTCATCCAAAAGAAAGGGTGAGGAGCACAGAAGAGGTGGGATAAAGAAAATGGAGCCCTAGGCGAGGGAGATGAAGCGTGGTCACTGCTGCCGCAAGTGGACATCACGTGCTGACCCAAGGACACTGATAGCTGGAGCCCTTGGAGACAGGAGGTCCAGCTTGGGCGGGAGGCCGTGGGGGAGGGAGATGCTAATGAAGTGGGTTTGGTGACAGTGTCATGCAAACACATCTCACAGCAAAAGGAAGTGGCAGGGGCGAGCGGGGCGGCTGCTGCTGCTGCGAGGGAAGATGTGATGCGCCAGGAACATGGGTGATTTAAAGATAAAGTATCCTTAAGGCAGCGAAGCCGAGATGGACGGAATTGCCACCGTGACTGTCGTGGGCTCAAGAGTAGCGCTCTGACCGGAGACGGAAGGGCGACGGTCGCTGAACACCCTCTGCTGGAACGGTTGGCGAGCTTTCTCTGTGAGTGCTGATACTAAGCCTTTGCAGCCGTGTGAGGCCCGCGCACTCTGTCCGGATGACTGCCCTGTCGTGGAGGGCGGTGTAGCCGCAGATGGCCGGGGCTGGACGTGTCGCCTGTCCTGCCGCTTGCCACCAGCGGCCGGTGGTAGACATTTGTTGTGGCACACTGCACGTTTCCCTCAAATTGGGAAGCGCACGTTATTCTCAAGTACGTGTTGAGAGTGTACACAGGCCCTTGAGGCCACGTCAGAAGGTGGAGTGTGTTCTCACTGCAGGACCGTGGACGTGGCACAGAGAGGCTGAGGCTGTGAAGGAAGCGGTGGACGTGGTTAGAAGATTCTGTCATGGCCGGCGCCGTGGCTCACTAGGCTAATCCTCCACCTACTGGCGCTGGCACACCAGGTTCTAGTCCCAGTCGGGGCGCTGGATTCTGTCCCAGTTGCCCCTCTTCCAGGCCAGCCCTCTGCTGTGGCCCGGGAGGGCAGTGGAGGATGGCCCAAGTGCTTGGGTCCTGCACCCCATGGGAGACCAGGAGAGGCACCTGGCTCCTGGCTTCAGATCAGCGTGGTGCGCCGGCCACAGCGCGCCGGCCGCAGCGGCCATTGGAGGGTGAACCAACGGCAAAGAAAGACCTTTCTCAATCTCTCTCTCTCACTGTCCACTCTGCCTGTAAAAAAAGATTGTCAGGTGGTGAAGTGCTACAGAACACGTGCCGTGGCCGTGTGGTGGGTCACTGCTCAGCCACGGCAAGGCGCCAGCACCGAGGGGAGGCGGCCTGCATGGAGTCACAACGGCCCCTGTCTCCTGGGGAGAGAAGTGTAGGGCTGGGAGGGCCCCTAGAGGGGGTTTGGGACGCCCCCTTCTGGGAAGGCCTTGCTGGTGCCTGGGTTTTCAAGGAGTGGGCAGTGGGGGAAGCTGGCTGTGGTGGTCAGAGCCTGCAGGGGCTGGAGACGGGCTGTCATGGCTGGTGACCGTGCTGTGTATCAGACGCCTTCTGGTGTTGGATAGAAACTGTTGGGGGTTGAACTGTGTCCCCTCAAACTCTTGAGTTGTAGCCCACATCCCCAGTATCTTAGAATGTCAGTGAGTTGGGAGGCAGGGCCTTTAAGGGCAGTTAGGTGACAATGAGGTCCTGTGGGTGGGCAGTAATCCTCGGTGAGCAGGGGAGGTGGGACACAGACACGCTGCAGGAACACACGGGGGCCACCTGGGGTCCCAGCCTCCAGAGGTGTCAGGCTGTGCGGCCTGCAGTGTGGTGTTGGACAGCCCCAGGAGGCCCATTCCTTTCTCAGTGCCGTCCTCGTGGTCCATCGCTGGTGACGAGGAGATGCAGAGCGAGGCCACAGTCCAGACGCCGCTGGGATGACTCTGAGTCTGAGAAGAGGCTTCGAGGACTAGAACCGGAATCACTGAGAGGCTTGGGGAGCAAGAGGAGCTGGTGTGGTCTTGGTGGGGTGTTAGGGTGGAGACGTGGTCCAGCAGGAGGCGTGTGAGTGCCGGCCACAGCCCCTCAGGGAGTGGGTCTCCCTCCCTCCCTCCCCCCACCTTTTAAAAAGATTCATTTAAGACCTTTCTTTCTGTCTCTCCCTCTCACAGTCTATCTGTCAAATAAATTTAAAAAAATTTTTTAAAAAGATTCATTATTTGAAAGGCAGAATTGAAGCGAGGCAGAGAGAGAGGTCTTCCATCCACTAGTTCCCTCCCCAAATGCCCACCTGGCAGGAGCACACTGCCCGTTGTTGGCCGCGTTCCACTCCACGGTTGTGGAGTCACCCCCGCGCCTCCGACGTGGCCGCGCCGTCTCCCCTGGCTGGAGTCGCGAGGCTCTGTCTCCGTCTGCGCCTGGCTGGCAAGTGGCACAGCACCCTAGCTCCTCGGTTGCCCATTGTCTCAATTAGGCCTGCAGCCGCTTCTCAGAGGGCGCTTGTTGCTTCCTGGGTGTGACTCCAGTTAGTACGCGCAGGCCCAGTTCTTCATCACGGAAACAAGGCTCTTCAGTACTTTAAAACAGTGATTTCTCCCCACTGAAAAAACAGACTCTTTCTGTTTTAAACATTTATTTCAGAGGGTTTGCTATACAACTGCTTAAGTGCCCCCGCCCATGAGATAAACTCAGAGTTTTTGTGTTTGAAAGGATTTTTCTCACTGCTTTTTTAAAGTGCTGCAGCATTCAAACAAGCAGTTCTTTGAGCCAGCATTTGGGATGTTTAGAAGGGGTTACAAAAATAATTATAGAATTAGATGTCTAAAAATAGGAAGAAGAACACTTAAAAAAGTGCTCACTTAGGGGCGGGCATTGTGGCACAGCAGATGTAGCCACCGCCTGTGACACTGGCATCCCATAGGAATGCTGGTTTGAGCCCCGGCTGCTCCACTTCTGATCCAGCTCCCTGCTGATGCACTGGGGAAGCAGCAGCGGACAGCCCAAGTCTTTGGGCCCCTGCACCCACGTGGGAGACTCGGAAGAAGCTCCTGGCTTTGGACTGGCCCAGCCCCGGCCATTGTGGACATTTGGGGTGTGAGCCAGTGGATGGAAGATCCCTGCCTCTGCCTCCACCTCTAAGTCTGCCTTTCAAATAAGTAAGAGAGAGATGTCTTTAGAAATTGCTCATTTGGACAGTTCCTGAGTCGAGATCGTGTTCATCTGTGAAAGAGCTGTTTCAGGGTGGAAATCCTGTGGGACGGCAGCTCCTGCCGGTGGGCTTGACCATGAAGATGCCCAGGCCCTGTGTGGATGGCAGGATACGTGCCGCTCTGTCGGCCCAGTCTGGAGCATGTCCTGCCTGGCTTGTGAAGATGTGCATAGATACCTGTTAGACCAAGCCTCTTCATTCCCTGACACCAATTGTCTTCATCTGAGTCTCATTACTTTTTAAAATGAATAATCAAAAATGTTCCCTGCAACATCACCCTTCCACCTCGTTGTGGCCCGTGGATACGCAGGAGCCCAACGTGGAAGGGAATGACTCCCTGGGCGGTGTAGCAATGAGTCCATGCATGGCTGGGAAGTGGGTGAAGGGCCCTCACTGAATCCATGTGCTGCACGCCAGAGGGGACCCCCCAAAGGGGGTGTGCTCCCCACAGCCCCCCCAGACCCCTGACGGGGTGTGCTCTCCACAGCCCCCCCCCCAGACCCTTGATGGGGTGTGCTCTCTACAGCCCCCCCAGCCCCCTGATGGGGTGTGTTCTCCACAGCCCCCCTCCTCCCAGACCCCTGACGGGGTGTGCTCTCCACAGCCCCCCTCCTCCCAGAACCCTGACGGAGTGTGCTCTCCACAGCCCCCCTCCTCCCAGCCCCCTGATGGGGTGTGTTCTCCACAGCCCCCCTCCTCCCAGACCCCTGACGGGGTGTGCTCTCCACAGCCCCCCTCCTCCCAGCCCCCTGATGGGGTGTGCTCTCCACAGCCCCCCTCCTCCCAGACCTGCTGGGCTTTCCTGCAGGCTACCTGCTGATCGCGTTCCACCTGCTTAGGCCTGGCTGCCACCTGGTAGCTGAGAAGGGATTCGTAGAGGGATCTCCCAGAGCCGACTTGTGACGCCTCCCCGGCTCCTGTGACAGAACCCAGCAGCCAAGGGAGAACGAGAGCACAGAGCCTTCATGCTCATGGCCACCAACTGCTGCACCTGTCAGTCTGGAAAATAAGGCGCAGGGTTGGATTCTAGAATGTGTCATTTTTCTCTAGGTATAAACAACGCTGTGTAAAAGTCTTTGTACAGAAATGCCCAGTCCTTTCTGACTCCTCCTGTAGAGTAGCCATTGAAAAGTGGGATTCCTGGGTGCAGGGGCAAAGACATTTTGGGGTCTGGGCTTAGCACATTTGTTAAGGATTTGTTTATTTGAAAGGTGGAGTGGCAGAGAGGTCTTCCATCTGCTGGTTCCCTCTTCAGATGGCTGCAGTGGCTGGGGATGGTCCAGGACAAAGCCAGGAGCCTGGAACCCATCCTGGTCTCCCACATGGGTGGCAGGGACCCAGGTACTCGGGCCATCTTCTGCTGCGCCTCGTGCAGATGGCCGGGAACTGGACTGGAAGCAGAGCAGGTGGGACTGCGGCTGTGCAGGTGTAGCTTCCCCTGTTGCGCCACAGCGCCGGCCCCTTTTAAACGCTTTGGAGTGCCTCACGTAGCTGAATCGATCGTTCTTTTCTTTATGCTTTTGATTGTGTTTTGTGGGTCCTTTTTAAGTAGTCCGTCCTGTTTCCAAGGTTAAAGAGATGCCTCATGTGTTCTCTTCAAAGTCTTAATAGTTTTTCTTCTCATATTTGAGTTTTTAAAGCCGGATTGGTTTTTGAGGTGAAATTCATGTAACAAAGTTGCCCGTCTTTAGATGGACGGTTCAGTGGCATTTGGTGGCTCCACGACGCCGTGCACCCACCACCGCCAGCTAGTTCCCAAGCACAGTCGTTGTCTGGAGAGGAGACCCCAGGCCCGTCCCGCAGTCTGCCCCTCTCCCCCAGCCCCCGTCTCTGGGGCTTTTCTGCCCCGGGTGCGTCACACGGGGTGTGCTGTCTGCCTCTGGTTTCTCTCACTTGTCATGGTGTTCGTTCGTCTCTGCTGTAACACCTGAGCGCTTCCTTGCTTTTGGTGGCTGAAAACGCGGCCCTGTGTGGGTGTCCTGCGGTGGTTCATGTGCTCAGGTGGCGCACCGGCGGCCTCCACTCTGGAGCTGGTGGGAAGCACGCTGCTGTGAGTGCTGATGCGCACGTTTTTGTGTGGATGTGGGTTTTCAGAGCTTGGGAGGCAAGAGGGCGCGCTGTCTGACGTTGGTGAGGAGCTGGCCGACTGCTCCCCACAAGCCGTGCGTGGAGGCTCCGTTCCTCCCCCACCTCACGCACGCTTGCTGTTTGCCATCACCCCTCTGGTTACTGCTGTCCGAGGGTCCTGGAGGGTGTGCAGTGGCCTTCCCTGGGCTGTGCGTTGCCCGGACGATGGAGGACGCTGAGCGTTTCCCACGTGCTTTTACCCATTTGTGTATTGTGGCAGAAATGTCGGTTTCCTGTTGAGTTGTTTAAATATTCTGGATACAAGTCCCTTGTCGGATGTGGGATTTGCAAGTGTTTTCTCCCCTTCTCTGTCTTTGCACTCTCTGATGGTGTGCTTTGAAGCACAAGAGCGTTTAATCTTTGTCCAGTCCAGGTTACGCACTTGTGTCCGACACCCATTCCTACCCGCACTGTGAAGTCAGGCGCCTGCTGTGGAGCACTCTGACCTAGGTCTGTGATGCACTCCGAGTTAGCGTTCTTGAGGGGTCCAGTTGCTTTCCCACACGATGCCCAGCGGCTCCTGCACCGCTTGCTTCTCCCCACTGAGTGTTCTTGGCGTCCTTGTTCAGGGTCGGCTGGTTTCCCTGCTCTCGGGGCTGTCCGGTCGCCCTTTGTGTCTGCGTTTGTACCAGTACCATGCCATTTTGATCAGTGTGGCTCTGTGGTAAGGTTTACAGTTGGGCGCTGTAAGTACTCCCAACTCTGTTCTCTTTCACGTTTATATAGGTTATTTGTGTCTCTTGCTTCCATGTGAATTTTAGGATATACGTTACTATTTCTGAAAAAACAAACAAAAAAAAGTGCCATGTTGATTGTGTTGTATGTTGTATTCAATCTGTAGATCACTTGAAGTTTTGCCAATTATTAGGTCTTACAATCCATAAACACACGATCTCTTTTCATTTATTTAAGCCTTATAAAATTTTTTTTGACAGGCAGAGTTAGTGAGAGAAAGAGACAGGGAGAAAGGTCTTCCTTTTTCCGTTGGTTCCCCTGCCAAGTGGCCACTACGGCTGGCGTGCTGCACCAATCTGAAGCCAGGAGCCCGGTGCTTCTCCTGGTCTCCCATGGGGTGCAGGGCCCAAGCACTTGGGCCATCCTCCACTGCCCTCCCGGGCCACAGCAGAGAGCTGGCCTGGAAGAGGGGCAACTAGAACAGAATCCGGCGCCCCAACTGGGACTAGAACCCGGGGTGCCAGCGCCGCAGGCGGAGGATTAGCCTAGTGAGCTGTGGCGCTGGCCCCCTTATAAAAATTTTTTTAAAAAATTTATTTATGGCCGGCGCCGTGGCTCAACAGGCTAATCCTCCACCTTGCGGCACCGGCACACCGGGTTCTAGTCCCGGTTGGGGCGCCGGATTCTGTCCCGGTTGCCCCTCTTCCAGGCCAGCCCTCTGCTGTGGCCCGGGAGTGCAGTGGAGGATGGCCCAGGTGCTTGGGCCCTGCACCCCATGGGAGACCAGGGAAAAGCACTTAGCACCTGGCTCCTGCCATCGGATGAGCGCGGTGCGCCGGTCGCAGCGCGCCATCCGCGGCAGCCATTAGAGGGTGAACCAACGGCAAAGGAAGACCTTTCTCTCTGTCTCTCTCTCTCACTGTCCACTCTGCCTGTCACAAAAAAAAAAAAAAGATTTATTTATTTGAAAAACTGAGTTATAGAAAGGCAGGTGGGGTGGGGGAGAGATAGATAGATATTGATCTTCTGGGGCTGCCACTGTGGCGTAGCGAGTAAAGCTGGTACCTGCAGTGCTGGCATCTCAGGTGGGTGCCAGTTCGAGTCCTGGCTGCTCCACTTCCGGTCCAGCTCTGCTATGGCTTGGGAGAAGTGGAAGATGGCCCAAGTCCTTGGACCCCCTGCACTATGCGGGAGACCACAAAGAAGCTCCTGGCTTCAGATCGGCACAGTTCCGGCTGGTGTGGCCAATTGGGGAGTGAACCAGCAGATGGAAGACCTCTCTTTCTTTCTCTCTCTCTCTGCCTCTCCTCTCTCTGTATAACTCTGACTTTCAAATAAACAAATCTTTAAAAAGAAAAGAAAAATGAAAAAAAGATACTGATCTTCCATCTGCTGGTTTACTTTCCAGATGGCCACAATGGCCAGAGCTGGGCCAATCTGAAGCCAGGAGCCAGGAGCTTCTTCGGGTCTCCCACGCAGGTGGAGCCCAAGGACTTGGACCATCTTCTGCTTTCCCAGGCCACAGCAGAGTGGGATCAGAGGTGGAGCAGCTGGGGCTTGAACTGGTGCCCATATGGGATGCCAGCACTGCAGGGAGCAGCTTTACCCACTCGCTGTAGCACTGGCCCCATAGAACTTCTTGCAACAGTGTTTTGTAGTTTCCAGGATACAATTCATGTACTTTGGTTAAATGTATTCCAAAATATTTTATTCATTTTGATTCTCCAGTGAATGGACTTTTTAAAAATTTCATTTTGGATTATTCATTGCTAGTGTATAGAAATACCACCGAGAGGCTAGGCATTTGGCACAGGAGTTAAGTGGCTGCTTGGGATTCCTGTATCAAGAGTGCTTATTGTTTGTTTCTATTTAAAAGAATTAGGGGCTGGTGCTGTGGCACAGCAGGTTAAAGCCCTGGCCTGAAATGCCGGCATCCCATATGGGCGCTGGTTCTAGTCCTGGCTTCTCCTCTCCTGATCCAGCTCTCTGCTGTGGCCTAGGAAAGCAGTAGAAGATGGCCCAAGTCCATGGGTCCCTGCACCCACGTGGGAGACCTGGAAGAAGCTCCTGGCTCCTGGCTTCGGATTGGCGCAGCTCCGGCTGTTGCAGCCAATTGGGGAGTGAACCAGCGGATGGAAGACCTCTCTCTGTCTCTCCCTCTCTCTCTGTAACTCTTTTAAATAAATAAAATAAAGCTTTTAAAAAAATATTTAAAAATAGAATTAATACTTTATTTGAAAGGCAGAGTTGCAGAGAGAGAGAGAGAGAGACCACCCATCTGCTGGCTCACTCCCCAAATGGCTGCAGCAGCCTGGGCTGGGCCAGGCCAAAGCCAGGAGCCAGGAACTTCCTCCAGGTCTCCCACGTGGGTGCAGGCACTCAAGGACTTGGGCCATCCTCTGCTGCTTTCCCAGGCATGTTAACAGGGAGCTGGATCAGAAATGGAGCTGCTGGGACTCTAACTGGCACCCATCTGGGACGCTAGTGTCACAGGAGGTGGCTTTACCTGCTATGCCATAACACCCGCCCCATGTCTGGTTCTGATCCAGCTTCCTGCCAGTGTACACCCTGGGAGATTGATTCAAGAACTTGGGTCCCTGCCACCCCCCGGGGAGACCCAGGTTGAGTTCCAGGCTGGATGTTGTGGGTATTTGGGGAATGAACCGATGGATGGAAGCGCGCTCTCCATCTCTCTCTCTGTTTCTCATAATTTCGTTCTCCAAGTGCTTGGAAGCTGGGGACTGAGTCCAGTTCTCCCCCATGAGCGGCAGGGACTCCCCAGGACGTGTGCTAGTAGGATGTGGGATCAGGAGCAGGCTCAGGACCCAAGCCCAGCCCCTCTGATGGGGGTATGGGCATCCCTACCTGCTGCTCCCCAGGATGTGTGTTAGTAGATGGTAGGATCAGGAGCTGGCCCAGGACCCAGGGACTCCCCAGGACGTGTGTTAGTAGATGGTGGGATCAGGAGCAGGTCCAGGACCCAGGGACTCCCCAGGACGTGTGTTATAGGATGTGGGATCAGGAGCAGGCCCAGGACCCAGGGACTCCCCAGGACGTGTGTTAGTAGATGGTAGGATCAGGAGCTGGCCCAGGACCCAGGGACTCCCCAGGACGTGTGCTAGTAGGATGTGGGATCAGGAGCAGGCCCAGGACCCAAGCCCAGCCCCTCTGATGGGGGTATGGGTGTCCCCACCTGCTGCTCCCCAGGACGTATGCTAGTGGATGGTGGGATCAGGAGCAGGCCCAGGACCCAGGGACTCCCCAGGACGTGTGTTATAGGATGTGGGATCAGGAGCAGGCCCAGGACCCAAGCCCAGCCCCTCTGATGGGGGTATGGGCGTCCCCACCTGCTGCTCCCCAGGACGTGTGTTAGTAGATGGTGAGATCAGGAGCAGGTCCAGGACTGAAGCCCAGCCCTCTGATGGGGGTATGGGCATCCCCACCTGCTGCTCCCCAGGACGTGTGTTAGTAGTGGATGGTGGGATCAGGAGCAGGTCCAGGACCCAGGGACTCCCCAGGACGTGTGTTAGTGGATGGTGGGATCAGGAGCAGGCCCAGGACCCAGGGACTCCCCAGGACATGTGTTAGTAGGATGTGGGATCAGGAGCAGGCCCAGGACCCAAGCCCAGCCCCTCTGATGGGAGTATAGGTGTCCCCACCTGCTGCTCCCCAGGACGTGTGTTATAGGATGTGGGATCAGGAGCAGGCCCAGGACCCAAGCCCAGGCCCTCTGATGGGGGTATGGGCGTCCCCACCTGCTGCTCCCCAGGATGTGTGCTAGTGGATGATGGGATCAGGAGCAGGCCCAGGACTCAAGCCCAGCCCCTCTGATGGGGGTATGTGCGTCCCCACCTGCTATTCCCCAGGACGTATGCTAGTGGATGGTGGGATCAGGAGCAGGCCCAGGACCCAGGGACTCCCCAGGACGTGTGTTATAGGTTGTGGGATCAGGAGCAGGCCCAGGACCCAAGCCCAGCCCCTCTGATGGGGGTATGGGCGTCCCCACCTGCTGCTCCCCAGGACGTGTGTTAGTAGATGGTGGGATCAGGAGCAGGCCCAGGACCCAGGGACTCCCCAGGACGTGTGTTATAGGATGTGGGATCAGGAGCAGGCCCAGGACCCAGGGACTCCCCAGGACGTGTGTTAGTAGGATGTGGGATCAGGAGCAGGCCCAGGACCCAGGGACTCCCCAGGACGTGTGTTATAGGATGTGGGATCAGGAGCAGGCCCAGGACCCAAGCCCAGCCCCTCTGATGGGGGTATGGGCGTCCCCACCTGCTGCTCCCCAGGACGTGTGCTAGTGGATGATGAGATCAGGAGCAGGCCCAGGACTCAAGCCCAGCCCCTCTGATGGGGGTATGGGTGTCCCCACCTGCTGCTCCCCAGGACGTGTGTTATAGGATGTGGGATCAGGAGCAGGCCCAGGACCCAGGGACTCCCCAGGACGTGTGTTATAGGATGTGGGATCAGGAGCAGGCCCAGGACCCAAGCCCAGCCCCTCTGATGGGGGTATGGGCATCCCCACCTGCTGCTCCCCAGGACGTGTGTTATAGGATGTGGCATCAGGAGCAGGCCCAGGACTCAAGCCCAGCCCCTCTGATGGGGGTATGGGCGTCCCCTCCTGCAAGCGCCCGCCTACAAGAGTTGATTTTTGCGTGAAAATCTTCCATCTGGTGAGTTCCTGGAGTTGTTGTTAGCACTGATTGCTTTAGTCGATTCTTTAGAATTTTCTCTGTGAAATCCTGGCATCTGTGAATGGATAGTTTTCCTGCTCATGTTGTGATTGCGATGCCCTGTGCTGCTGGCCCTCCTGCCGCGGATAGGCCGTGCAGGAGTGCCGAGGAGGTGACGAGAGGCGACCTCCTGCCCGGTGCTGTCCCGGGAGGAAGAGCCGTTCTCCCGTGACGTCTGATGCTGGTGTGGGTCTTGCAGTCGCTTTGTCATGTTGAGGAATTTCCCTTCTATTACGAGTTTGGTGGATGTTGTTTTTTTTTTTTAAGTCATGTGAGAGTGTTGGGATGTACAATGGGACCTTGGCCATTATTCTGTTAATATGGGGTCTCCCATCGGAGTGTTTGTATGTGAAACCGGCTTGTGTTCCTGAGATAGGCCAGACTTGGCTGTGCTGTGTAGTCCTTTAGGTATGCTGCAGGGTTTGGTTGCTAGTGTCTGTTTGGGATTTGTTGGTCCATGTTCTCGAGTGTCGGTGGCCGTCTTGTGATTCTTTGTCTAACCTCAGTACACAGCACCGCTGGCCTTGCAGGGTTGGGAAGCCCCCTCTCTGTTTGGTATAACTGAAAGTCCATGAGCTCAGCTAGGGGTTATTATTTTAGTCTCATTTATGAACTTACAAACCTTCCACGTATTCAGTCATATTGTTAGCAAATATCCTTTTTTTTTTTTCAGCCCTTAGGTCTTTTTCTTACTTGTCTGACTCCAGTTCAGAGTGTGAGTGAAATAGTGGTTGGCACCTCTGTCTTATTCTTGATCTCACAGGCATGGGTTCAGCATTTTATCGTTGTAGGTTTTTTTTTTAAGTTACTTTATGTATGAATAGGAAGGTCCTTATAGTCATACTTTGAAACATTAGTTATGAATTTAAAATCTGTTCAGTGACTCTGTTGCGTGTGTTTGAAATATTCATATGATTTTCCTCCTTTAATATGCTATTGTGAGTTATATTGTCAGGATTTAAAAAAATAATTTAAAATAAATAAATTTATTTGTTTATTTGAAAGGCAGGGAGCAAGAGAGAACCTGTGAGAGCGAGCACTTTGCTGGCTCACTCCACGAATGACTGCGACAGCGACGGCTGGGCCAGGCTGAAGTCAGGGGCAAGGAACCCCATCCAAGTCTCCCATGGGGTAGCAGAGAGCCAAGCACTTGGGCCACCATCTGGGGCCTTCCTAGACGGGGTTGGAAGCAGAGCAGCCAGGATTGGGACTGGCCCTCCAGTGAGGGATGCCGGCTTCGCTAGCTGCAGCCTAACCCGCTGAGCCCCAACACCAGGCCCTGATGAGACATTTTTATGTGAAACCAACTTTGTACTCAATTCAGTCATGAGGTACTGGTGTTGCATATATTGGAGGGTAGTGTTTATTGATGTTAGCATAAGTTTTTTTTTTTTTTTTTTTTTTGACAGAGTTAAGACAGTAGAGAGAGAAAGGTCTTCCTTCCGTTGGTTCACCCCCAAATGGCCACTACAGCCGTTGCCGGCACGCTGTGCCAATCTGAAGGCAGGAGCCAGGTGCTTCCTCCTGGTCTCCCATGGGGTGCAGGGCCCAAGGACCTGGGCCATCCTCCACTGCCTTCCTGGGCCACAGCAGAGAGCTGGACTGGAAGAGGAGCAACCAGGACAGGATCCGGCGCCCCAACTGGGACTAGAACCCTGTGTGCTGGTGGAGGATTAGCCTATTGAGCCGCGGTGCCGGCAGCATAAGTTATTTTTAAACATTTATTTTATCTGGGGGAGAGGGAGTGAGGGAGGGCGGAAGGAAGGTAGTCAGTAGGCAGGGAGAGAGAGAAGTTGCTCATCTTCTGGTTCTCCCCAGTGCTCTCAGCAGCGGGGCTGGGCCAAGCTGAGCCAGCAGCCAGGAACTCATGCAGAACTCCCGTGGGGGTGGCGGCCCAGCTCCTCGAGTCTCTGCTGCCTCCTCCAGTGTGCAGTGGCAGGAAGCTAGAACTTGAGCCTGGGCACTGATACGGGATGCCTGGGTCTTAACCGTTGTGCCAGGTGCCCACCCCTGAGATTGGGTATTTCTGTATCAGTGTCTGTAACTGAGATGTACCTGTGATTTTTAAAAAAAGATTTATTTATTTGAAAGACTTAGGGAGAGGCAGAGAAAGAACTTTTCTATCTACTAATTTGCTTCCAAATGGCTGCAATGATTGGGGCTGGACTAGGCCAGGAGCCAGGACTCCATCTGGGTCTGCCATCTGGGTGTCAGGGGCCCAAGTACTTAGGGCATTCTCCGCTGCCTTCCCAGGATCATTAGCAGGGAGCTGGATTAAAAGTGGAGCAACAAGGGCCAGTGCTGTGGTGTAGCAAGTAAAGCCACTGTCTGCAGCATCGGCATCCCATATGTGTGCCGGTTCGAGTCCCGGCTGCTCCACTTCTGATCCAGCTCTCTGCTGTGGCCTGGGAAAGCAGTAGAAGATGGCCCAAGTCCTTGGGCCCCTGCACCCACGTGGGAGACCTGGAGGAAGCTCCTGGCTCCTGGCTTCGGATAGGTGCGGCTGTGGCCATTGCAGCCAATTGGGGAGTGAACCAGCTGGTAGAAGACCTTTCTCCCTCTCTCCCCCTCCCTCTTCCCCTCCCCCTCCCTCTCCTCTGCCTCTCCTCTCTCTGTGAAACTCTGACTTTCAAATAATTAAATCTATATTACAAAAAAGTGGAGGCCGGCACCGTGGCTCAATAGGCTAATCCTTCACCTTGCGGCGCCGGCACACCGGGTTCTAGTCCCGGTCGGGGCGCTGGATTCTGTCCCGGTTGCCCCTCTTCCAGTCCAGCCCTCTGCTGTGGCCTGGGAGTGCAGTGGAGGATGGCCCTAGTGCTTGGGCCCTGCACCCCATGGGAGACCAGGAGGAAGAATCTGGCTCCTGGCTTCGGATCGGTGCAGCACGCTGGCCACAACGTGCCCGTTGCAGTGGCCACTTGGGGGGTGAACTAACAACGAAAGGAAGACCTTTCTCTCTGTCTCTCTCTCTCACTGTCTTAACTCTGTTGAAAAAAAAAAAAGTATGTTTCTTAACTGCAAAAGTTGGGTGGTTTTCTGATTATTTTAAAATTGGATTTCTAGGTTATTCCTTTATTTTTAGGTAATGCATTCTGATAAATCTCTTGAATATTACAGACTTGTTTTATGGCTTGAACATGGCCAATCTTTGTAAAATTAAAATGATGGGCTTGCATCTGAGGCTGGTCCCTTCTGTTACTGATGCTGGAACTTGATCATTGCTGATGTTCCTGCTTGTTTCAAGTTCCTGCGAGGTACATTCAGTCTCCCTGCTGTGGTGAGGTACATTCAGTCTCCCTGCTGTGGTTACGGCCTCGTGTATTCCTCATTGCAGTTCTTCGTTTCCTGTTTGGCTCAGGGCCGGGTGCTAGGAATCCCCAGCTGTGAGTGGTGTGTGGGTGTTCCTGCTGTTCGGCTCTCGCAGGCCCCGTCTCCAGTCAGACTTGCTAATTGCAAGGTGTTTTTGTTTGGTATTGATAGAGATAAATGAGGTTCCTTTCTGTTAGCGTTTTAAATATTATGTGAGTGTAATTGCTGGGAGTCGCCCCCTGTCTTTCTGAGTCCTTTGGGGACGTGTCCTGTACAAGCAGACGTATCGCTGGACTTGTGCTCTGAGTTGTTGGAAGGCTCTTGATGCCATGGACACATAGGTGGGAGGTGGTGGCCAGGGTGGGGCAGCCTTGCCGCCGTCCCCGCAGCTGTAGGTCCTCTCTTCAAACACAAGGGGGCAGCCTACGTCTCCTGGGAGTAAGGCTCATGCTGAATCCACATTCAGGACTTCATTATTTTAAAGATTTATTTTATTTGTTTGAAAGGCAGAATTAGAGAAAGAGAAAGAGAGAGAGGTATCTTCCATCCCCTCGTTCCCTCTTCAAATGGCCACAGTGGCCGGGGCTTGGCCAGGCTGACGCCAGGAGCTAGGAGCTTCCTCCAGGTCTCCCACGTGGGTGCAGGGGCCCAAGGACTTGGACCATCTTCTGCTGCTTTCCCAGTGCACTTAGCAGGGAGCCAGATTGGAAGTGGAGCAGCCAGGACTCGGACAGGACTCAGCCAAGACTCGCTGGTTACACCGCGGGGGACGGGGCCACTGTCATCTGAGGTGGCGTCTCCCACTTCTCCACCCCCTCCTGGGTACACGCGGGAGACGGGGCCGCTGTCACCTGACGTGGCGTCTCCCACTTCTCCACCCCCTCCTGGGTACAGGCGGGTGATGGGGCCGCTGTCATCTGACGTGGCGTCTCCCACTTCTCCACCCCCTCCTGGGTACACGCGGGTGACGGGGCCGCTGTCATCTGACGTGGCGTCTCCCACTTCTCCACCCCCTCCTGGGTACACGCGGGGGACGGGGCCGCTGTCATCTGACGTGGCGTCTCCCACTTCTCCACCCCCTCCTGGGTACACGCGGGTGATGGGGCCGCTGTCACCTGACGTGGCGTCTCCCACTTCTCCTCCCCCTCCTGGGTACACCGCGGGTGATGGGGCCGCTGTCATCTGACGTGGCGTCTCCCACTTCTCCACCCCCTCCTGGGTACACCGCGGGTGATGGGGCCGCTGTCATCTGACGTGGCGTCTCCCACTTCTCCTCCCCCTCCTGGGTACACCGCGGGTGATGGGGCCGCTGTCATCTGACGTGGTGTCTCCCCCTTCTCCACCCCCTCCTGGGTACACGCGGGTGATGGGGCCGCTGTCATCTGACGTGGCGTCTCCCCCTTCTGCACCCCCTCCTGGGTACACGCGGGTGATGGGGCCGCTGTCACCTGACGTGGCGTCTCCCACTTCTCCTCCCCCTCCTGGGTACACCGCGGGTGATGGGGCCGCTGTCATCTGACGTGGCGTCTCCCACTTCTCCACCCCCTCCTGGGTACACGCGGGTGATGGGGCCGCTGTCATCTGACGTGGCGTCTCCCACTTCTCCACCCCCTCCTGGGTACACTGCGGGTGATGGGGCCGCTGTCACCTGACGTGGCGTCTCCCCCTTCTCCACCCCCTCCTGGGTACACCGCGGGTGATGGGGCCGCTGTCATCTGACGTGACGTCTCCCACTTCTCCGTGCCTCTCCTGGGTACACGCGGGGGACGGGGCCGCTGTCACCTGACGTGGCGTCTCCCACTTCTCCTCCCCCTCCTGGGTACACGCGGGTGACGGGGCCGCTGTCATCTGACGTGGTGTCTCCCCCTTCTCCACCCCCTCCTGGGTACACGCGGGTGATGAGGCCGCTGTCACCTGACGTGGCGTCTCCCACTTCTCCACCCCCTCCTGGGTACACGCGGGGGACGGGGCCGCTGTCACCTGACGTGGCGTCTCCCACTTCTCCACCCCCTCCTGGGTACACGCGGGTGACGGGGCCGCTGTCACCTGACGTGGCGTCTCCCACTTCTCCACCCCCTCCTGGGTACACGCGGGGGACGGGGCCGCTGTCATCTGACGTGGCGTCTCCCCCTTCTCCACCCCCTCCTGGGTACACGCGGGGGACGGGGCCGCTGTCACCTGACGTGGCGTCTCCCACTTCTCCACCCCCTCCTGGGTACACGCGGGGGACGGGGCCGCTGTCATCTGACGTGGTGTCTCCCCCTTCTCCACCCCCTCCTGGGTACACGCGGGTGATGGGGCCGCTGTCATCTGACGTGGCGTCTCCCACTTCTCCACCCCCTCCTGGGTACACGCGGGGGACGGGGCCGCTGTCACCTGACGTGGCGTCTCCCACTTTGCTGCTGAGCCTGAGGGGGTGCTTTGCGTCCTGGCAGCCGCACGCACGCCTGCTGAGACTGCGGAGGCCTGCGTTGGCCTGCGTTGGCCTGTCCGTTGGCGGGAAAGCCAGCTCTGCAGTCCCCGCGGCCGGCAGGCACTGTTGGCGGTGCTCGCAGCGCCGTGGTCCTGTACTCCGCAGGGCCAGTTATTCCCCGGATGCTTTGTGTTTCCTCACGCTGTTAGCATTTTCATGTATATCGTTCTCCATTTCTGTATCCTAAAATGGTACTGATTATTGCATATCTGCCTTATCTAGTCATTTTGGAATTCACTTTGTTAGCACTGATAATTAGTCCGTAGATTCTTTGCTGTGTCCTGCATGTGTAATCCCATGACCTACAAAATAATTATAAATAATCTTTTTATTTGTTGATTTTTAATAGACTCATAAGCCCTTTGACCAATCTGTAAATTAAAAACATGTTATCTCAAAATCTAAACCATCATGTTAAAAGGAGAACTTCTCCAGCCCCCTGCTGGGGCCTGGGAAAGCAGCAGCAGATGGCCCAGGGCCTGGGCTCCTGCACCACACGGGAGACCTGAGGAAGCTCCTGGCTCCTGGCTCCAGCCTGGCCCAGCCCTGGCCGTTGCCGCCGTCTGGGGAATGAACCGGTAGATGGAAGACCTCTCTCTCTGTCTCTCCCTCTCTCTGTAACTCTGACTTTCAAAAAACTAAATCCTTAGAAAAAGAAATTAAAAATACTTGTGAATTAATTCGTTTTCAGTCCTTACGCCTTCCATTCGTTTATCTCGCCTGTTGAACAGCGGGACCTGCAGTGCTGAATAGGAGTGGTCTGATGGTGGGGTGGGCGAGGGGCGGTCCAGTGTCATCTTTAGAGCTTTCTCTTCGTGATAGAGTTGGTCCCAGGCGGATGTCTCCTCCCAGCCCGGCTCGTGACCCGGCTAACCTGGGCAGGGCGTGCCGGCTGACACGGGCGTGGTGCAGGCAGCTCTGGCTCCCACGGTTCGTTCCAGCAGCGTGTCCCCAGCCATCACTAGAGTGGCTTTCACGTCGTCCTGCTCCCCCCAGTTTCAGTACAACCCCCCAGCGCAGGAACCTGGCGTTGCCCATCAGCCTCCAGTCCTAAAGTACCAGTCTCAGAGGCCCCCTCGGGCCCCAGGGCCGGGGTGAGCTGTGGAGCAGCTGCGGGTTGTAGGAGTTGGTTCACACCTGCAGAGGACGCGGCTGGAACCTGCAGGGTGGATTGGCAGAGGCACTCGGTGACGCTCAGGAAAAGGGCTGTGTTCTTCTTTCCAGCGTGTTCTGAAGCCAGAAGAGAGGCTCTGACGGCTGTGCTGACGGCAGCCGAGACCAGCGCGCTTGCTCGGCAGAGGGGGCGGCAGGGGAGCGTCCAGGGGAAGGGGTGGGGAGGGGGCTGCTGCGGAGGCCCCTTGGCTGTTCCGTGTGGAAGCCAGCGCTTCCTCCCAGGTGCCTGTGCGCGAGCTGCAGGTTCTCAGCATGCTGGCTCCTGGGCCTGGGCCTCGGGCCGGAATGTGGCGTCCTCTCCGCTCAGCCAGCCACTTGGACCCACCTGCACTCCTGTGCCGAGGCCCCCACTTTCTCAGGGACGGACAGGCACTTACCTAGAAAAAAAACGTTTGCAAGCTGGATGTAAACTGTGGGTTCTCGCTACGTTCGTTTCCCTAGTGCTCTGCGAGCTTCCATCTTTTTTCCCTGGAAGGACTTGGGAGTGGGGAGGGGGTTGCTGTTGGCAGTGCTTCCTGCACCTGGCTGCTGTGTTCCGGAACATTCCACTCAGCTTCTACCAAATGCACGTTGCTGCGCATCTGTCAGACCTACCGAGTCAGAACCTTGGATCCCACTGGAGCAGTCCCGGTCCCACGGATCCCTTCAGAAAGTGAGTCAGGTTGAAGCTGACCCTGGCCAAGGTCAGCAGGTCTCGCCCACCTCTTGGGGAGTGGTCGGATCCTGGCTCCCAGTCCCACCGGTAACTTTCCGTCTAGGAGTGCTGTGTTGTAAATGGCTTTGCTCGTCTTGCCATTTTACATTTTACTTCTGTAGACCTTATTTTTTAATTAATTAATTAATTTGAAAGGCAGAGTTAGGGAGGGAGGGAGAGAGGGAGAGCGCACTTCCATCACTCACCAAATGTCCTCAACAGCCGGAGCTGCGCCAATTCAAAACCAGAAGCCAGAAACCATGTGGGTGCAGGGGCCCAAGCACTTGGGCCGTCTTCTACTTTCCCCAGGCCACAGCAGAGAGCTGGATGGGAAGTGGAGCAGCCGGGACGTGACCCGGCGCCCATGTGGGATGCTGGTGCTGCAGGCAGTGTACCACAGTGTTTACCCGCTGTACCACAGTGTACCACAGTGTACCACAGTTTACCCGCTGTACCACAGTGCTGGCTCATGACTTTATTTTTTTTTTTTAAAAAAAAAAAAAAAGGTTTATTTTTAATTTATCTGAGAGGCAGAGTTAGAGAAAAAGAGAGATATCTTCCACCTGCTGGCTCACTCCCCAAATGGCTGCAGTGGCCAGAAGTGGGCCAGGCCGAAGCCAGGAGCTTCTTCCAGGTCTCCCACGTGGGTGCAGGGGCCCCAGCACCTGGGCCATCTTCCACTGCTTCCCCAGGCCATTAGCAGGGAGCTGGATCGGAAGTGGAGCAGGAGTAGCTGGGACTCGAACCCGAGCTGATATGGGATGTCAGCGTTGCAGGCAGTGCTTAACCCATGAGGGTAATGGGTTCCTTCTGAGTTTCCTTCCTGTGTAGGGGCTCCTGTAGTGACCTGTTCTTGTCAAAGACCGCACCTGTGGAAGACCCCACAGCAAGCCAGGCCCTCAACTGGAAGAGTCCTTGAGCGCCTCCTCTGTCTCACGAGGGTCACTGCAAGGACCTTGGCCGCTCTGTGCTTGGTGTCCAGTGACGTCGCCACGGGGGACTTTGTTCGTTTGTTTTTAAAAACATGTGTTATATGAAAGGCAGAGTTGGACAGGGAGAGAGACCTTGCATCCCCTGACTCGCAACAACCGGGGCTGGGCCAGGCTGAAACCAGGAGCCTGGAGCTGCATCCAGGTCTCCTGCGCGGGTGCAGGGGTCCAAGCACGTGGGCCCCTCCACTGCGTTCCCAGGCCACAGCAGGGAGCTGGATAGGAAGTGGCGCAGCGGGACCTGAACTGGCACCCACGTGGGAACCGGTGCTGCAGGCGATGGCTTAGCCTGCCGTGCCACAGCCCCAGCCCCTACACAAGTCTGTACAGGATTCCGGGATCACCTCGGCTCGGAGACTACGAGCGAAGCTTGCTGGTCAGAGTGAAGGCAGATCTGCTGTGGTTCTGTACGGCACAGGAACGCGCTGGGGGCGGCAGCACTGTCGCCAGACTGGGGAGAACAGGAGTGATGGAAGCTCCCGCCTGGCCCAGGGCCCGGCGGCTTCTCTGACCTCATGGGCACTGGGTCTGCACGTCCTGCAGCCTCCGTGGGGACGGGAACAGGGACAGGAGACCAGCCGCAGTGCCGTGTGCGAGTCGGAGGCCTTTGCAGCCTCGCTGAGCTGATCTGTGAAGAGTTCCGCGTGAGAAGTGCCTGCCTCAGCGTTGATAGGAATGCCTGTTTTGTCACGTTTGTTGAGGGTTTTTAAAAACCAGATCAGTAAACCATGCTTCCAAGTGCACATCCCCTGTGACTGCTCCATGCAGCACCACTGACCCTCCCCATAACCCCCTTCCTGGGAGAGCAGCCCTGTCGCGGTTTGCTGTGCCTCTGCTGGTTTAGAAAGCAGCTCTGTGCTCTTCCCACCAGCCACAAGCCCCGGGTGCAGGTGTTCCGAGGACGGCACGCCGTGTGTGCTCGCCGGCAGTTTAGCCTCACGTTCAGGCCCTCGTCTGGCAGGGTCCTGCCTGGAAAGGGCTGTTTGGGCAAGGCTGGGGCTCTGCACACACACACTGCCGCTGCGTCCATCCTGGGTGGGGTTGGCCCCCGTGCCTACTGCCTCTGCCCTGCTGGCCCTGCCCGTCCTTGGCTGACGCTGGTGCCTAGGTACACTCCCAGCCACAGGCTGGCGGCCTCCTGAGCCAGTCCGGAACCGAGAAAGGAGGTGCTAGGAGTGGACCCCAGGGGTTCTGGTTCTGGTTCTGGCCTGCAGGTAGATTTTTAGTCCTCAGATGAATTGAACAGTCCAGCCCTGGGACCCTGGAGCCCTGGGAGGGGGTGTGTGAGGACTGTGGGACCCACCTGGAGAAGCGTGGAGCGGCCGAGCTTCCCATGTGAGGCTGCAGCCCCGGGGTCCCAGGCCTGGACCATCCCGTGCTGCTGGCTATCGCTAGGGCCCCTGGGAACCCAAGAGGAGTCTGGCTCGCTGCGCCTGCTGAGAGGTCGCCGTGCAACCCAGCCCTGGGTTTGGGAAGGGGTGGGGGCTGGAACCTCACTTTGGACCTCGTGTGCTCTTCCTTCCTGCAGATACGGCCCCACTGTTGTGCAGCGAGGCCAGCTGAGGGCCGGCCTTCCTGAGAGACTAGCGGGTGGGCCCCGGGCTCTGGGCTCCCCCTACTCGGCACCTGCACTCGCTGGGCTGGCCTGGGTTGGGCTGGGCTCTGCAGCGAGCAGAGTGCAGCGGGAGCTGCCTCTCCGCCTGGCACTGCGGCTGGCCGGCCCCCTGCGGGCTGCGGATGCGCAGGCGGCTGCTTTCTGCAGGGGCAGGGCTCGCTGCGGCTCCCTCCGGTAAGGCGCGCGCTCTCGCTCTGGCTCTCGCGCCGGCTCACTGGCCTGCCCCTTGGCTCTGCTTTGGTTTTGTTTGGAATGGCTGAGGGAGAGGACACCACAGATGGGGATGAGGCTGCGTGGAGCAGACCGCAGAGGGCTCAGGGAGGAAAGCCCGGGGCCAGCCGAGGAATGCGGGGCCGGCTCACGGCCGGCAGCTTTCCCAGCAGCCTTAGTGTAGCAGGCGCGTCCCGTGCTGCTGAACTTTAGAAGTCTTGCATGGGTGGGTGTTCTTCCGGCTGCACTTGCATGCATTTCTGCTCGCGTGCTTGGCCGTGTGCATTTGTGTGCGTGCATGTGTGTTTTGTGCGTATGTGGTGTGCTCTGTACATGCACGTGACAGTGTGTCTGGGTGTGCATGTCCCTGTGCACATGTGTATTGCATCTCTGCATATGTGTAGTGTGCACTCTGTGTGCACGTGTGTGAGTGCACGTGTGTGTTGGTCTGGATTTCTGGCATGTGCCAGCTGTGCTCTCGCAGAGCAGACCTGTGGTGGCTCGGTGGGCCAAGGGTGACCTGGTGGGTTCACCACTTGGTCCTGGTAAAGTGGGATGAAAACCATGGTCCCGCCTTCCTTCCTCAGCCCCCAGAAGTTCTGCCTGACGCCTGGGTGGGCTGGCAGGGACGGGCAGGGCTGGGGCCGAGGCCAGTGGTGTGGCAGAGAGGAGCGTGGGGTGGGTCTCTGATACACGCGTGCTGTGGTGTGGCTTTTGGCCAGGCCCAGGGCTGTCACCAGGCTTCTGGAGTGTGGCTGTGGTCCCCTCTGAGCCTCAGGGAGTGGATGACTGCTCTGTGATGCCCATGGGGCTGCTTTTCTGGGGTGTCACGGTAGTGCCAACCAAGGTGCTGCCCGGCCTTTCGAGGGGCGTGTCCAGTGGGCCCAGTCAAGCCGCCTGCAGGATGGGAGTGCAGCAGCTCCTGGGAGACTTCCCCCCTTGCCGCTTCTGTTCCAGGGATCAATGCCCAGGCCCGGAGGCTGCAGCGGATCCGTGCGAAGGGAACTCCAGCCCTGGCCCCAGGGGCTGCCCGGAGCTCCCCCCAGCCCCGGCTGCGCCGCACGGTCAGCGAGACCAGCCTGAACCCGGCTACCACCCTGCCCAACGTCTCCCAGGGCCCTGAGGAGCCCGGCCAGGACGCCATGCGCTACTCCCTCTTCCAGTGCCCACACCTGCTCCTCCTGCAGGGCTACAGCCAGCAGCACGTGAGCCTCCCCTCGCCCTCACCCACTGCCCAGGTGTGGCCCGTAGCCTGGTACCGAGAAGTCGGGGCCTCTTCTCACCTGTAACTCAGGCTGGGCCCCCTCCAGCCTGGTCTCAGAGGGTCCTTTGCCACCTGGCCCCCGTGGAGAACTTCCTACCCCTCTAGGTCCTTTTCCAGACCACTTCTGGCCTGGCTTTGGGGAAGGCCATGGGGGGAGCCACGGGCCCATGTTGGGGCCATGGTGTGGGATGCTGAGCCACTGCTGGTGACCCAGTTGTCTGGGGAGGCACAGAGAAAAGCATCCCCTCCCCACCCTGGCCGTGTCTGCACAGACGTCAGGAGCGTCTTGGCTCGAAGGGCCTAGCTCCTGGCCAGTCCCAGCCGCAGCCTGCCTGCCTTGCGCCCTCTCGTCCACTTGGGTCTGCCCGCTCCACCTCCACGAGCACCTTTAGCCCTAGGCAGCATCTGCCCTCCTCCAGCGAGGGGCAGTGCCCGCCCTTCCTCCCCCTGACACACGGGGGCGCCCTGGGGTGGGTTGTCCGGGACACGGTCAGCCCCCATAGTCTGGTCCCGGCCACGTGGCTCAAGGAAGCAACGGAGGGACTCCGTGCTTCCCTCCCCTCTGCTGGAATCGCCCGGGGGTGTCTGGCCCCTGAGTCTCACGTCTGCGTTTCAGGACAGCCTGGTGTATGTGCTGAGCCGGGAGCGGCACACGGTGGGCCAGCGGACCCCCTCCAGCAAGCCCAGCATCAGCCTCTCTGCCCCGGACATCCTGCCGCTGCACTGCACCATCCGCCGGCACCAGCCCCTGGACGGCGCTGCCGGGCCCCGGCTGGTGCTGGAGCCCATCCCCGGGGCCCCCGTCTCCGTCAACTTCTCCGAGGTGGGGCGGCGGACGGTGGTGCTGCACCATGGCGACCTGCTCTCCCTGGGCCTCTACTACCTGCTGCTCTTCAAGGACCCTGGGCAGGCCCAGCCGCTGCCCGCCCGGGCCCTGGCACGCCTCCGGGCCATGCCACAGAGCTGCCGGGTGTGTGGCGCTGCGCTCACCCCGTCCACGCCAGATGCCCTCCCTCGCCGGCGGCGGCTGCACCTAGAGTTTGAACGTGAGGAGGAGGATACCCTGGTGCAGAGGATCATGACGCTGATTGAGCCTGGGGGCGACGACCACAAGCTGACCCCCGCCTTCCTCCTCTGCCTCTGCATCCAGCACTCGGCCACGCGCCTGGAGCCAGGCACGTTTGGACAGCTCCTGCTGAAGATCGCCAAGGCCGTCCGCGGGACAGTCTGGGTCAGTCGTGGGCAGTGTCCTCAGGCTGTGGGAGGGCTGGGCCTGGCTCTGCCCGCCCTGGATGGAACAGGGGACTCCTCCCTGACACCCCCACGACGCTGCCCGTCTACCTCCCAGCCCAGCTGGTGATGCCCAGACTGTAGGCCACCAGCAGCCTCTTGCTGAGCTCAGGGCTCTGCCCTTCCCTGTGGTCCTGCCTGGCCTGCCTGTCACTGCCCTGGAATGAGGTGCTCCAGAGGCCGGGCTCTGCAGGGCCCAGGTGATGTCAGCGCCAGGAGCGCCCTCTGCTGGCGGGAAGTTGGGCTGCTGGAGCCCTGTAGGCCTGGCGGTAGAGTGCAGGGCTGTCCGCTTTTGTTTGACTTTCCTCCAGGCCGGGATCTCTGGGCCTCCAGCCTGAGAACCGTCGTGGGCCGCATTCCTTGCCGTGGGGCCTGGTCTCTAAGGCACGAGGTGCTGGCAGCAGCTTCCTGCCACCCACACAATGGCTGCAGACATTGTCCAGCAGCTGCCCTGGGAGGATGTGCTGGGAGCACTAGAGCAGCTGCATGGTGCCTGTGTCCCCACCGTGGGCCTCCTTGCCGTGGTTACTGCCTGCACCGTGACTCCACCCCCAGGGCTCAGGGTAGCTCGTTCAAGGTCAGTCAGAGATCCTGGCGAGCTTGACCCAAGCTCGGAGGGAGGGAAACCACCCAGCTGTGTAGGAACCTGGCTGATGTCTCGTGAAAATCCACATTTAAAATGTTTGAAACGTTTTTAAAGCAAACACCAGCACGAGCTGCCCTCTGGAGTGTGTGTAAGGTGGGCCATGGGCGCGGTGGGCCCCTTCCCCTGGGTCTGCAGGCCACGCCCACTCGGCTTCCCAGGCATGGCGCCGCCTCACGCCCTCTGTGCCATTTCATGCCTAGGACCAGGTGCAGCCACGTGGTGTGCAACGGCCCCAGGATCATCGTCATTTCTGACTGAGTCTGCTTTGTGCTGGGCCCTTGGATCTCGTTCCCACAGCATCCTGACTCCATGGACACTGTGTCCCGCATGACAGCTGGGGAAACTGAGCCCAGGAGGGTGTGGTGGCAGGCGGAGAGCCAGGGTCCAGCCATGGTTCCCCACAGCGCACCTGGGAGCAGAGGCTGTCACCTCAGCGTGACGGCTCCAGCCTCCGAATGTGGGCGTCTCCGTCCAGGTTCTCGACCCCGTCTGCCCTCGTGCTGTCGTCGGATGCGCATGCCAGCAGCTGGCCGTGTCCGGCAGCAGCAGAGGCTGCGGTGAGGCCCGGCCCGGCTGCTGAAGCGACTCCCGCTTCCTCACAGACAGGGACGCTGGGAGTCGGCTGCGCCTGCGTCCCGACGGGGAGTGCGCGCGCGTGTGCTGATGTTGCAGTCCGCATAGTGCTCGCCGCTGGGCCCGGCGTCTGAAGCGTGTGAGGGGCTTCAGACAGTTAAATAGTAGAATGGAAAGATAAAGTTCATTTTGGTTCCAGAGAACTTTAAAATCTGTGCATCTGGGGGTCTTGAAACAGTGCATGGAAAATGCATGTGAACCAAGCGAGGGGCTCGGAGGTTTTTTGCAGCAAAAAACAAAAACAGAAACGCTTATCAGGGCCAGCGTCGTGGTGCAGCCGGTGACGCGCCGCCTGCGCCACCGGCATCCCTCGTGGGCGCCAGTTCACGTCCCGGCTGCTCCACTTGTGTCGCAGCTCTCTGCTAACATGTCTGCGGAAGCACTGGAGGATAGCTCAGGTGTTTGTGGTCCCTGCACCTACGTGGGAGACGCAGACGGAAGCTCCTGGCTTTGGTCTGGCCCAGCCCGGCCATCGTCATCTGAGGCGTGAACCAGCCAACGGAGGGTCTCTGTCTGTCTCCCTAACTGTGCCTCAGAATAAATAAATAAACGAACAAGTCTTAGGAAATGAACGCTTAGCTCTGCCTTGCATGAGGCTTTTGCGTGCCCTTGTGTGTGCTAAGCTTAGCAGCGAGACTGCTGGAATCCTCCTTAGCAGTGAGACTGTGTGGAACGGCCGGCCTGCCTTTCCTGGTGAAGTGGCCAGTTAGGGGCAGCAGAGGCCGGGACGTCCGCCTGCTGTAGGGACACGAGGCTCACGTTCAGTGACGGGGTGGGAAGGGGTGGAGTCCCGTGGAAACCCTGCCTTCCAGCGAGGCTCGGTGGGGAGCCAGGAGGCCGGGCGGCGCGGCGTCCTGGAGGTGGAGTGAGGTGCACTGGCTGTCTCCCTGCGGTCCTGTGACTCATTTCCTTTATTTCTCTTTGTAATTGTAGGAGAAAACCAAAGAACTGGCAGAGAAGCAGGCGCGCCTGTAAGTATGGCCCAGCTCTCTGCCTTTGGCAGCTTGGGGCCCGCTGGCGTGAGATTCCCTCTGGAGCCGCGTGCAGCAGGGGCTCCCGAGGCCTCGCGTCAGCTCTGGGCTTTCACCGCCGTGCTCTCGTCCCAGCGGCTGCTCCCCTTTCTTCCGTCACCAACCTGGGCAGCCCTTGGGGGCCCGTCCGGCGTGTCCACCAGGCTGAGCAGCTCGGGCCTCTGCCACGCTCCCCCCTCCCTTCCCCGGTGACCGTGGAGACCCGGGTGGGAGATGGTGCTCCTGGTTCTGAGACACGACAGTGCCTTGCCCTGTCCCGTTTCCTCGAAAAGCACCATGTCTGCCCCAGGCCACTCGTGGGACTCTGGGAGCTATTTGGATGCTGTAGTGAAGTGTGTGGAGTGGACGCCCGGGGAGCGCTGTGCCCAGGCCAGGGTGTGGGGTGGAAGCCGGGGGTCGCCTGGTCACGGCCTCAGTGCTGGGCGTTCCTGGCGTGCGTGCTGTGTGCTCTCGGTGTAGGTGGATCTAACAGGGCTGCAGAGGCACCCAGAAAGGTATCTGCGATGAGGTCATCTGTAGATGGATATAGACACACACACGTGATGGTGGTGACCCCGTGCGTGGGATCTGTGAGGGCACGTGGCTGCACATGGTGGCCACGGCTCCCAGGTCAGGCCAGTGGAAACAGCCCCCGTGTGTGCCGGGCTCTTGCCGTGTGCACTTGGTGCACACGCCCCAGGGTCCTGCTGAGGGCACGGGAGTCATTATCGCCGGACCCTTTCAGAGGTGGGAGAAAGGGCACACAGAGAGGGAGCCCCGGGGCAGGGCAGGGGCTGGGGGCCATGGCCGTCCACCCTGGCTGGCCTGGGGGCTGGCCTCGGAACACTGCCCACTCACACATACCTGCTCCCTGCCTCGTGCTGATGTCGCGAAGCTGGAGCGAGACCCGCATACTACATGCTGAGCGTCACAGGCCTTTGAGGGCTGGGGCTGCATGGAGAGGGGATAGTTGGACAGAGCCAGACCCCCGGGGCAGTACCGGCCTCAGAGCCTGAGGGACAGCGAGCAGGTACGAAGCACAGGTGCACAGGTGGCGCCGCTCTTCAGGTCTGCATGGGGTCGGCGTTGTGCTGGCTGCTCCCCTCCGGCTCTGCTCTGGGACAGCCCGCGTTCCGGGGTGTGGGGGTGACAGGAGCACACACAGACGTCCTGCTGAGGTGCAGGGGAGACCGGGACCTTGCATCCTGGCGAGCACAGCCTGTCGGGGCGACTGGGACCCCCGCTGCCCTGCTGCCTGCCAAGGCCTCCCGTTGAGCAGCCGCGCGCTCGAGCCGTGTTGGCCAGACCTTCTACGGCTTTGGCCTAAAACAGCCCTGCTCCACCCTACTGCGTGCTGGTGGGCTGTGTTTTTTCCTTTTTCCCTTGAACAGTAGGGAATCTTTTCCAAAACACAGAGCAGTACGGAGTGTGTCAGTCACCCACGAATCCAAACCCGGATTTCACACTGTAAACATTTCACCGTATTTGCCCAGTTCTCTGCATCGTGTTTGTTTTCTTTTCGTTTCCTTTGTTAACTTACTTGGGAGGCAGGCCAACAGAGAGAGCGAGCTCCGATGCTGGGTGGCTCCCCGAATTCGTGCAACCGCCCGGTGAGGCCAGGCTGAAGCTGGGGCTGGGAATTGAACTCAGGGCTCCACAGGGGTGGCAGAAATCCAGTCACTGGAGCCACCACCCTGCCTCCCGGGGTCTGCGTTACAGGCAGCTGGCGTCAAGAATGCAGCCCAGGCAGCTGCCGTGGACTGCCGGCATCCCAGCTGCTAGGCTGAGCCCTCGCGGTCCCGGATCGCGAGTGTGCACTGCATGTTGCTAGGCGCTCCTCACACCTGAGGCCGTCCCGTTTTGTCCTTCGTGCTGCGCGAGGTGTTAGGTGGGCACATGTTCTCGCGTTGGCTTTTTCCCGAGTTCCTGGGATTAAACCCTTCCGGGCTGCTGTTTAGGACAGCACCATATGGTCGTTGATGTGAGTGTGTGCTTGCTTGACAGATGTGTGTGTGGATCATGCACGACGTGAGGTCTTGTGGTGCGTGTGCAGTGTGGAGTGAGCAGGTCCAGCTGGAGGAGGGTGTTACTTGCATAGCAGGTTTTTGTAGTGCGGACACAGAGCACCTGCCTCCTTCGTGGTTCGGGGAAGGCGACAGTTGTTCACGCAGTCCTCAGGCAGTGCAGCTTCTCTCGGGTTATTGGTTTCTCCATTTGTCTGAATTTCCGTGCCCTTGAACTGGCCGCTTCTCCCGGCCTGCCCCGGCACCTGGGGACCGCTGCCGTCTCTGCGTCCGTGACATCAGCCTTTGCCGCGTCCTGCGATGAGTGAGGTTGTTGGTGTCCGTGCCCCCGCGTATTCCTCGGAGTGGCGAGGACCGCCTGGCCCACGCCCGCAGTCACAGATGTCTGTGGTTCCTGTGGCCAAGCCAGAGTCACCGTGGTGTCCGGTTCTGTCTCCAGCCGAGGTGACAGCCTCGTCTGTTGACTCCGTGTTGGCTGCCATGTGTGCACAGGGTTCCTGTAAGTGTGGGGTGCAGGTGGCCTTGCTCAGCCCCACAGCCCTCCCGAGGGGTCAGGGCCTGCCAGCTCCTGGCAGAGCCGGACGGCTGTGCCGATTCAGGTTCCCGCCGGCGTGTGCGAGGGCTCCCTGTTCTCCATCAGTGCTCGGTCCTCCTTCTGGAACAGCCATTCCGAGGGGTGAGGTGGTGCCTCAGGGGGCTCGGGTGTGGGTCGCAGATTTTCCACTCCGGGTTTCCCCGTGCAGAGTCCTCGGTGAAATTGGTCCGCATACTTTGTTTTTTATCCAAGTCACGGGGTTCGCAGAAAACACGTTGGGGACTGTGTCTTGGGGACACAGGCTGTGATGGCCCCTGAGGCGGTGCCCACCGTTTCTTCAGGGATGATTGGCTTCTGTAGTTCTCCGGTTTTGTTGCTGTTATTAATGTTGCCGGTTTCGCTCTCCTAGAAAAGTCCGTGTTTTCAAAGCTATTGGGATGCTGTTGGCAGCGTTTCCCGCGAGTCCTCCGGGCTGTGGAAATGGCTTTGCTGGGCCGTCCCCGTTTGCCATCAGCTGTCCCAGGGAGCCGGCTCTGCTGTGCCGCGTGCTTGCGTTCGTCCGCCAGTAACCTCTCTCCCCAGGTTCCTGGAGAAGGTCTGCTGTAACTTCTCCTTCGGTGTCTGGGCTGCTGGGAAGTTGTCTGGATCCCACACACGTGGGGCTCTGCTGTGCCGATGCTGTGTCAGGCCTGGTCTGTGAGGTGTCCACTGTTTGCTGCTCGTTAATCCTCGATGGCCAGCTCGTGGGCAGTTCTGCAAGCTTTCTGTTTGTACTTCACAGAGCATGTGCTTCATTTTTGGCTGAGACTCCAGTACATGTCTATTAGGTCAAGTTTGCTTATTGTTGTTTTAAAAAGATCTACTTACTAAGTTTTTCTTTTTCTTTCTTTTTAAAGATTTGTTTATTTACTTGAAGATAGAGTTGTATGCAGCGAGGCGGGCGGGGGGAGGGAGAGAGAGGAGAGGGAGATGTCTTCCATCCACCAGTTCACTCCCCAGATGGCTACACTGATCTCTTTGGAGCCGTGCCGATCTGAAGCCAGGAGCTTCTCCTGGGTCTCCCACACAGGTGCAGAGGAAGGAGCACTTGAACCGTCCTCTGCTGCCTTCCCAGGGCATTGCAGAGCGCTGGGTCGGAAGTGGAGCAGCCGGGACTTGAACTGGTGCCGTGTGGGATGCCGCACTGTAGGTGGCGGCTTTACACACTACGCCACAGCGCCGGCCCCTGCTCAGTTGTTCTAAAGGCAGAGTGACAGGCACGGAAGGAAAGAGAGACGGAAGAGACAGGGAGGGAGAGAGGAGGAGAGAGACAGAGATCTTCCATCTGCTGGTTCACTCCCAGGTGGCCATATTGGCCAGGCCAAAGCCAGGAGCCTGGAGTTTCTTCTGGGTCTCCCACGTGAGTGCAGAGGCCTAAGAGCTTGGGCCACCTTCTGCTGCTTCCCAGGCCTGTGCGGGGCTGGTTCGGAAGTGGAGCCGCCGGGACGGGGACAGTGCTGGAATGGAGGCTAGCACCGCAGGTGGCGGCTGTGCCGGCTCTGCCTCAACCAGCCCCTAACGTTACTAGCGTGTGGACGTCTCCATGTGGGCGTCTCTGTGTGGAAGTCTAGCGTGTGGACGTCTCCGTGTGGAAGTATAGCGTGTGGAAGTCTCCATGTGGGCGTCTCCGTGTGGAAGTCTCCGTGTGGAAGTCTAGTGTGTGGACGTCTAGCGTGTGTACGTCTCCGTGTGGACGTCTAGCATGTGGACGTCTCCGTGTGGACGTGTGCGTGTGGAAGTCTAGTGTGTGGATGTCTCCGTGTGGACGTGTGTGTGTGGACGTCTCCATGTGGACATCTAGCGTGTGGACATCTCTGTGTGGACGTGTGCGTGTGGACGTCTCCGTGTGGACGTCTCTGTGCCAGTCTCCATGTTGCACACAGGTCCTGGAGTGCTCTGGCCTCTGTCCCCACGTCCAGGTTGCACCTGATGCCTGTGATCCCAGGCTTCTCCTGGTTTTCAAGCCTGTCCCGCAGAATGGCCCCAGCATCCCTGTTGGGATTTATCCCGTGCTGCCGCGTGCCGTGGGTTGGTTGCTTTTTCTTGCTGTCGGTGTTTGCTCCACCTCCCTGCTCGTTCCTGGAAGGCACCCCAGGCGGCTCTTCCCGCGAGGCCTCAGGCCCTTCCACTCGCTCTGGACAGTGTTTTGATCTTGCCCCTGCACTTGAGGGACGCTCAGCTCTTCTCTTTCCAGACTTGAAGTTTTTCCATTATGTTCGGCATCTGTGAGTGTAACGAGAAGTCTGTGTCTGGTTTCTGTCCTGTTGTGATTAGTTTCTTTCTTTAAGGTCTTCCCCTGACTGCCGGTGTTCTGTGTTCTACCTCCGTGTGCCCGGGGTTGGTCTGTTCTTATTCTCCCAGGCGCAGTCCTGAGGTTCCTGGCACAGGCGTGGGTGAGGGTGTCTGTCCTCGCTGTCACCCCTGCCCCTCCGTGTCTCCTCCCGGGACTGCTGTCGAGGTGAGCCTGCTGGCGGCCCTGTGTCCTCACTGACCTGTGGTGCCCGCCCTGTGGCTGCACCGCGACCTCCGCCCTCACTTCTCTGTCCCCTTGGCCACGTGCAAGCTGCTGCTGAGCAAAGTGACTCAAAAAAGAAAAGAGTTTTCTGTTGGGCTTCTGTTTCTTGAATTAACACTCTACCTGAAAAGGAGAGAGAGAGGGAAGCAGACAGACAGCGCTCCCCAGGCACCTGCCCCAGCCGGCCCGGCCCGGGCAGAGCTGCGCGCTGAGAACTGCCCAGGTCTGCAGCGCGGGCGTTCGGAACCCAGTTACTGGAGCCCCGGCTCTGCTTCCCGGGGTCTCGTTAGCAGGCAGCTGGGATCGGGGGCGCGGCTGGGCCTGGAGGCCTGCTCCGCCGCTCGGCGCTCTTCCCTGCAGCCCCTGTGTGTCAGCGTTTGCCAGACTCGCTCGCTTCAGAATCTGTTTGGAAATACTTGCTCCAAATGGGCCTGGACAGCCTTGGGGAACCCCGGCCACACGCACACACGGCTCGCATGTGCCACATGCCAGGGAGAGCCGCGTGCCTGCGGCGCACCGCCTGGTTCCCGGGGCTGGGTGTGTTTCCACGCCCAGAGCCTGGGACCACGTGTGGAGTTTGAGGGCTGAGATGGAAACCCCGTGGGCCGCGGCGAGCCCAGCCCCTGCAGCCCTCCGCGCACCGAGGCCTCCCGGCCCGCAGCTCCAGTGGAGACTGTCCAAGTTCCCCTGTGCCTGCCGTGCCGCTGCACACCCGTGAAGCCCCAGGCTGCTGGGCCGGGTGGGTTTTTGGTCAGAATGTTCGGGGGTTTGGGAAGGTCAGAGGTGCCCACGCTGGGCGCGGGGCTGAGCTCCTGGGTGTGTACATGGAGCAGGATCCCCAGGGACCACGCAGCCCCCACTCCGCCTCCGCCCAGAGCCTCGCAGGGTGTCCCTGGGCACAGCCCCACTGCTGGAACCTTCCAGAGCCAGCGTTCAGCAACACCGTGGCCCCCTGGGAGCACGGGAGCTGCCTCTGTGGCCTGGTGTGCAGCCGCCCTGCCCGTGCTCCCGAGCCTGGCGCCCCACCGCTCCTCCTGCCTCCCTCAGGGCCCGTCCCCTGGTTCCGTGCTGCCCCTCTGCTGGCCGAGGGTCCTGAGGCGCTCCCGTCTCTGCTGGTTCTTTGGCCTCGGCCTGTCCCCGCCCCCATCAAGGTGGCTGCTGGGCTGCTCCCTTGCCATCAGCCCACGCGCTGGACACCTCACCCCCAGGGCCTGTGTCCCACGACAGCCTCTGTGGGGTGCAGCCCGCGGCTCCAGGCAGCTGGGCCGGTCGCGCTGTGTTGCAGGCAGGCCGGAGTGTGTCTCTGTTTTCACCGAGAGGTGGAGCGGGCGGCGCTGGGGTCGAGGCGCAGAGCCAGCCCTTAAACACCGTGAACCTGTTCCTGCCTGTCCCCAACACACGCCCTTGCCCCGTGGCTTGGGCTGTGCCGGGCAAGCGGCATCCTCCGCTGCAGCAGACCGGGAGAGGTGGGGCCTCGGGGAGAAGGAACAAGGCCGAGGTCCCCGGGAACGTGGGGCGCGTCCAGCACCAGGACCCTGCCGCCTCCCCACGACGGTCACCCTGCCCCTGCCCCTCAGGCTTCTCGGGGCACAGGGCTGTGACTGGCCAGTGGCCGCTGCCCGGCTTGCCCCTGGGGATGGCCCAGCAGGGCCACAGAGGCTGTGCACCAGGCAGCGCCAGCACGGTCCTCACTGCAGACCCAGGTCGGGTCTCAGGAGTGGTCTGTCTCGGGTGCTTGTGGATGCCGTGGACACGTGTGGTCCTGGGCTGCTGGGACCCCAGGGCGGCCCTCAGCCTGCTCGGGGGCACTGAGGGGCGAGGGTCTGGGGAGAAGGCGTGTGCTGGCGAGGAAGCCGGGGCCCCCGCGCCCCTCAGCCAGCTCAGCGGGCCAGTTTAGCAGAAAAAAAGGAAGCGGGGCTGGTGCCTGAGAGGCAGGAGCCGTGGTTTGTGTGGCTCTGAGTCTGGGAGGGGCCAGCCCGACCTGGGGGCTGCTGTTCCGGGCCTGTGACATCGCTGCTGTCCCTGGAAAGGGAGCCCTGTGCTGGGGGACCCTGGGCCTGGGAGGGAAGGCACCTCGGCCGCGAGCGACGGCTGCTTCTGTGGCACTTAGCCCGGTAGCCGGGCGCCGGGCTGTGGCACTTAGCCCGAGTGACCAGGCCCGGCCTGCCCGCTGTGGGGCGTCGTGGTTGGCTGGGGAGCCCCTGTAGATCTCGGAGTGAGGCGTGCTGGTCCTGCCCCTTGATTCTTAGGATTCCGTGTTGTGCTCCGCCTGACCTTGCCGGTGCACCCCCGCCCCCCGTGACTGCCAGTTTCCTGGGGTAACTGCCGTGTGGAGGAACACACACTCACTGGTCTCCTAGATCCCTCCTGCACACACACCTGTGCACTGTGCACCTCTGTCCACAGTGTGTTCTCTCATTTCAAAAGAGCAGGTGTGAGAACGACTCACTGACTGGCGTCCTTTTCCCGGAGTCGTGACCCACGTCTGTAGGGGCTTCCGGCTGTCAGGTGTCAAATACACCCATGCATTTTTACACTCCCCAGCCTACCATGCTAGGCTGTCAACAGTGGTGTGTGAGTGTGTGTGTGTGTAAAGATGTATTTGTTTGTTTGAAAGTCGGGGAGAGCGCTTTCATCTGCTGGTTCACTCCCCAACCGGCTGCAGCAGCCAGAGCTGGGCCAGGCTACAGCCAGGAGCCTCATCCTGGTCTCCCACGCAGGTGCAGGGGCCCAAGCACTTGGTCCATCTGCTGCTGCTGTCCCAGGCCACAGCAGGGAACTGGATTGGGAGTGGAGCAGCCGGGACTTGAACCGGTGTCCGTGTGGGACGCCAGTGTGGCAGGCAGTGGCTTTATCCACTATGCCACAGTGCCAGCCTCCAGTGATGGCTGTTGTTTGCCATTAAGGCGAACATCACACGCGACAGGGCGGCCGAGTGAAGCCATGAATGTTGCAGCCCGGGTAATGTGGTCTCTGTCCCGGCAGCCAGGAACCCCTCTCCTGGGCCAGCTTCCCCATGGCTGATCTCGCTCCAGACCTGCAGCACATTCTCTTCTGGATGTCCAACTCCATCGAGCTCCTGTACTTCACCCAGCAGGCCTGTCCGCTCTACATGCAGAACATGGAGGACGAGCTGGACGTGACAGGTATGGCTGGCGCAGGGCGCATGTGCCGCCAGCACGCCAGCCCCGCGGCGGGTCCGTGCTGGGGCTGCTGTGTGCTGCTGGTGCAGGGACCCCATGAGGCCAGAGCCAGTGGGGCGGCCTCCCGGGGCCTCGGGCCCACGCATCGGTACTGTCGGCCCTTCCGGAGCCTTGGGCCCACGCATCGGTACTGTCGGCCCTCCCGGGGCCTCGGGCCCACGCATCGGTACTGTCGGTCCTCCCGGGGCCTCGGGCCCACGCATCGGTACTGTCGGTCCTCCCGGGGCCTCGGGCCCACACATCGGTACTGTCGGCCCTTCCGGAGCCTCGGGCCCACGCATCGGTACTGTCGGCCCTCCCGGGGCCTCGGGCCCACACATCGGTACTGTCGGCCCTTCCGGAGCCTTGGGCCCACGCATCGGTACTGTCGGCCCTCCCGGGGCCTCGGGCCCACGCCCCGGTGCTGTAGGTCCTCCCGGGGCCTCGGGCCCACGCATCGGTACTGTCGGTCCTCCTGGGGCCTCGGGCCCACGCATCAGTACTGTCGGTCCTCCCGGGGCCTCGGGCCCACGCCCCGGTGCTGTAGGTCCTCCCGATTTCCCACACTGCCCACAGCCCTGGGAGACCCAGGGCTGCGTGGACGCTCTGCAGGCGTGACGGGCACCTTCAGAAGCCCAGCGCAGGAGCCGGGAGAGGGAGAGCCACTCGAGGACGTCGGCCCGAGCCCCCCCCCCCCCCCCCCCCGGGCTTCAGAAAGGAAGGCGTTGCCAGTCGTTGCAGTGTTGTGGGCTTGAGCCCAGCGTGGGGGAGAGTGCGTCTCGGGCCCCTGAGCCCCGGAGGAGGCGTTGAGGAAGCAGCGGGGGAGAGTGTGAGCCTGACCAGAGCCATCTCAGGGCTTCAGGAGCCCGGGGGCCGTGACACAGCCGCCTCGAGGCCTGGAGACACCGTGGGGGCGGGGGGCGGGTCCTGGACGGAGCCGGGGGTGTGTGTGCCCTGTCCTGCAGTGGGCCGAGGTGCCGGTCTCATGGGTGCTGTCGTGTCACCCCACACAGCTGTGCTCTGCTGGGGCAGACACAAGCCGCTCTCCCTCACGCTGTGGGCTCTGGGGCCATGCGGGCCTGTCCCAGATACGGCCGTGGTCCTGGGGGCTGTGCTCAGTGGTGTCACTTGGAGTGGCCATGGCTTTGTCAGAGCCCCGACAAAGCAAAGCCAGCATCGAGTTTGGCTTCTCCCGCTGCCGCCCAGTGCCCGTAGGCGTGGCTCTCCTGGAGGAGGGGCTCCTGTGGCTGAGTGACGGGCAGGGCTGCCTGCACAGGGGCCGTCAGGGCCTGGGGAGCGTGGGCTCCTGCCTGTTCAGGGGCTCGTCCTCAGTGGCTGGTCGAGGGCCCGGCACAGGGCACCATGTGGCAGACGTGGAAGCCGGGGCAGGCGTGGGCGTGGGGCAGGAGCGTGCCTTGCACCTGGGGTGACAGAGCCCAGGGCACCTGTGCGCACCGCACACCTTGCTGTCAGTCCTGGTTTCTGTTCTCATCCCTGCCTCCCTGTGGTGCTGGGCTAGGCTCCGGGACGTTGATGGGGAAGTGTCTCTTGTTCTGGTCGTAACAGGCGGCGACTTCAGGGCTCCCGTGCCTGGGGAGCCCCCGGCTTAGCAGCCTTCTGTGAGTCCACGTTCAGTGCTGGTCAGCTCCCGAGCTGGACCTCGCGCAGGGACCCTCGCCTGGGCACTTCTCGTGGGGAAAGTTGGTTCTTCCCCGCCTGCCGCCTCTGGTTTCAGGGAGGGAGTTGTTTAGGTTGGGGCTGGAAGAGTGCGCGCGCTCGCCGGTCACCTCAGGCCTGCCCCCGAGGACCACGGCCCGGCCCGGGTCGCTGCCGGGTCTGGGAGACTCAGAGGAACAGGGTGGGTCACTGGAGGGCGAGGAGGGGTCCGTGTGCATCCGGGGAGAGCCTGTGGGAGGGGTCGGAGCAGAGCCGAGTGCCAGTCCCCAGCCGCCCCTTTGTCCAGGAGGCCTCCTCGGTGGGTGGACGTCCATTAAAAGTTCTGTGCTTTGTCACTTTGTGGCTCGGGCCCGTCCTTGGGCAGCCAGGGCCCTGTGTGCAGCTCCTGGCACCGCAGTGTGTCTGAGGTGGAGTCGGGGACACAGCCCCCAGCCCCTCTGCCCTGCGCCCGGGGAGTGGTGGTGAGGGTCTGGGTGGGCTCCACTGCTCGGCCCTGGGGCTGTGTCCTCGTCTGAGCTGTCAGGCCTGCCGTGTGGTTGCCCGGAGGCCTGGAGCCTTCCAGAAGGGGGGTGTGTGGCAGGGTCGCTCCCCAAGGCCCAGCAAAGCCCGCAGCCACAGGGCGCAAAAACGAGAGATGGAAGTGCCGGGGCGCGTGGGCGCTGTCCTGGCCGCGGCCTCCCTCGGGGCCCGGCCGTCTCGGCCCGTCCCTCCAGCCTGCCCGTGTGGGCTGCAGGGAACGGGGCCCTGTGCTCTCGGGGGGCCTGGCCGGGCTGCCCACCCCTGACGCAGCGCCCCCCGCACAGCCCCGACAGCAGGGTCCTTGGGAGCTCTGGGCAGCCAGGGAGGTCCACAGCAGCGCTGCCTCACAGACAGTGGGGTGTGAGGGGGCGGAGAGGCGGGGCGGGCCTGGGCCCCCCACCAGGATGGCCGCCACGCCTCACATCCCGGAAGGCCCCTGGTGTGCCCCTCCAGTGCTGGGCAGCCCCTCTGTCTCGCTGCAGCCACACCTGCCCCCTGTTTGGCCCAGTAGCATCCTCCAGCAGCCCCCAGGGTTCTCGGTGGCCTGGGCGCCCCTGGGCGTCTGTGCTCTGAGCCCGCCCAGCCTTCCTGCCCTCGGCTGGGATCCAGGTCGCTTCGTGCAGCTCAGAGTGCAGGCCAGGGGCTGTGGGGTGTGTCCTGGGCCGGGGGCCGTGGGGTGTGTCCCGGGCCAGGGCCGTGCTGCTGTGTCCCGGGCCAGGGCCGTGCTGCTGTGTCCCGCAGGTTCCCAGGAGTCGCTGTTCTCCTGCACGCTGACGGCCAGCGAGGAGGCCATGGCCGTGCTGGAGGAGGTGGTGCTGCACGCCTTCCAGCAGTGCGTCTACTACCTGTCCAAGGTGCGGCCCCCACACTCTCCCTTCCCTTCCCTTGGGACGCACCCCTGCCCGGGAGCATTCCGAGGGTCAGGAGTGAGACAGGAGAGACCCCAGCATGGGACACGTGGGGCCTGGCCGGCTGCAGGGCGCCCCGGGCGCCGAGCGGCTCCCTCTCTCCTTTGCCGGAGCCCCTCCCACCAGGCCCACCCCCGGGGCCCTGCACGGGGCGGGAGCTGCTGAACCCGCACTCAGTGTGTGAGCTCAGCAGCCCCGTGGCCAGGGCGGGCGGGTCACGGCCACAGGCCCTGCAGTGGCTGCTGCTGTTGTCCGGCCCCCAGTGCCTGTACGTCTGCCTGCCGGCCCTCCTGGAGTGCCCCCCGTTCCAGACGGAGCCCCGAGAGAGCTGCGGCTCGGCCCCCGCGCTGCCCGAGGAGCTGCGCCGCGTCGTGTCCGTGTACCAGGCCGCCCTGGACCTCCTGCGGCAGCTGCAGGTGCACCCCGAGGTCGCCTCCCAGATGCTCGCCTACCTCCTCTTCTTCTCGGGCACGCTGCTCCTCAACCAGGTCCTGGACAGGGGTGAGCGCCCCCGGGGCCGCGTGCCGTCCTGCAGGGGAGGGCTCTCAGGGTGGTTCCCAGCCCCTCCTGCCCTGCCTCCCTGGAAACTGGTGCCGGGTCTGCCCTTGAGCTGGGGGGCAGGCTGTGGGACCCCGTGGGTGCCGGGGTCACCTCCCTCTGCCCTCCGCAGGCCCCTCCCTCAGCTGCTTCCACTGGCCCCGAGGCGTCCAGGCCTGCGCCCGCCTGCAGCAGCTCCTGGAGTGGACGAGGAGTGCCGGCCTCGGGGCGGCCGGGGAGCGCTTCTTCCGGAAGCTCTCCTGCACCCTCCACCTGCTGGCCACTCCCAGTGCCCAGCTCATCCAGGTGGGAGACGGGCAGGTGCAGTGGAGGGGCTGGGCCCTCAGGGGCCAGCAGCTTACAAACCAGGCAGGGACCCGGGACCGGGCTTCTTGGCCAAGAAAGTGGGGGTGTGCTGGGACCATCTCGCAAGCCTCCCTCTGCCCCAGTCATCCCACCTGTGGCTGGTGGGACGTTGCCCTGAGATGTCTGCCCCGTCTCCAGGCCCTGTGACAGTGGCTCACTCGATGTGTCTACGTAGGGGTGACCCTGGGTTGTCTGAGTGGGCCTAGTCCAGTCATAGGAGGCCACAGAGTGGATGAGAGACACGGGTGGACGGAGGAGGGGCCGTGAGGCATGAAGTGACCACAGCTGACGGCTGGCACAGAAAGGCAGTTGGTCCTGCAGCCCCGCCAGCGGCCAGGTGAGGAGGCTGGGCTCCGGCCCCGGGTGGCGATGCGTGCCCTGGGCGCTGCATCGGCCGGCTGCGCCCCACGTTACCAGCACTGGACACGGTGCCCTGGCGGTCCCACAGGTGATCGGCGGAAACGCAGTGCCTGGTGTCTGCTTGCCAGGCAGCATGGGCGGTGCCCCGGGTGGAGGTCGTTTGGAGCTAAGTGGTGAGGCACAGCTCTGGCGGAACCTGAGTGGCTGTGGCATCGCCAGGAGACGTTTGAGCCACAGGCCTTCCTCGCGCCCCACGCAGAAGAGCTTTACTCTCTAGAGGGTTGAGGCCATGGGGATGGAGAACGGTTGAGGCCATGGGGATGGAGAGCGGGCCAGGATGCCACCCCGGTGTCACGGCCATCGGGATAGAGGGCGCGGTGGGGGCACCGGTGGCCAGAGGCAGAGCGCAGGACCAAAGGCTTGGGAGTTGGCAGTGCTGGGTGCCCCGGGGAAATGGGCGGAGAGGTGGGGCTGGGCACAAGGACACCCGGGCAGCCATTGTGAAAAGCACCGGCGCCTGGTGGATGCCTGGCGGGAGCCTCGCCCGGCGGCGCACACGGGGGTGGCCGGGGTGAGGGGGGGGACCGAGCTGCCAGCACTGAGGGCGGTTCCCTGTGCATTCAGGCGCGCGCTGTGTGCTGATAGGGGCCTGTCGGCGTGAGGTCGGTGTTTGCACACTGAGTGCCGTGTTTTGGGAGTTGTGGGTTTTGGATCTTGAGGTTAGGAATGTGCAGCCTGTATTAGAAAGCAGTGAAGACCTAGAATGAGCGATCGTAGAGCAAGAACAGAAAACCAAACCAAATTGAGGACAGTGAGACAAGCCGAAGCCACTGGGAGAGTAGACAGGTACGTGGCAGGGACGGTGGGAAAGCTGGGCTGCAGTTTCTGAAGGAACGTTTGGAAAGTGGAGTAGAGCTTAGCGGGCCAGCACTGTGACCCCAGGGTAGGTGCTGTCGCCCGCGGCCCGTGTCGGGGTGTCAGGGCGCCAGTTCCAGCCCTGGCTGCCCGCGTGTACCCGCTTCCTGCTCATGGCGCTCTGGAAGACGGCAGGGGACAGCCCCCGGGCTTGGGCCCTGCCCCGCCACACGGGGGATGCAGATGGAGCTCCAGGTCCCTGGCTTTGGCCTGGCCCGGCCCTGGCCGTGGGCGTTTGGGGAGCGAACCAGCAGATTGTTACCGCGGCCCTTGTACGAGCAGTGGCCCAGAGTTGGTTCCTTGAAAAATTTACTACAAGAAAACACGAGTTACGAGGATCAAAGATGAAAAGACGACAGCAAGTAGCTCCTCCGTTAAACATCAGCAGATCATTGTAGGGGCAAGTTTTTGCTGACATATTTGACAGTTTAGGCGAAATGGACAAATGGGAAAATGCTTAAAACTGACACAAGAGGACATCTAAAAATCCCGTAGTCCAAATGCATGAACCTGACCTATTACTTAAAATCCATCTCGTAAGGATTCAGACCCGATGGTTTCATGGGTGACTTGTTTAAAATAATGCCGTTATCAGCCAAATTCTTCCCGAACCCGAGAAGGGACTCCTCATCTTAAAACCCAGCCCCACCTCCACACCATGGCCTGGAGGGCCTCACATCACTGTCAGCAGAGCGGAACCCAAAACAGGGAAATGGTTGACAGGAAGGAAGCCGGTGCCAGGCCGGGGCTGGCGGCCATACTGGCCAGCCCGGCCCAAGGGAGGCTGCAGATGGCCTGCAGCGTGCTCTGGTCCAGCCATTCGCCGGTGGAGAAGCTCCCGTGTGCAGTTGACAGGTGTCTACGCAGGCGTGTCCACACAGGCGTGCCTGCAGAGCCTCGGTCCCTGGTAACCCTGCCTGGAAAGGGCCCGTGCGCCGCGGCCACAGCGCGAGTAGAGTGGTCTGTCGGTCACAGTGAGAGATCGGGGCAGGGATGGACGTCCCAGCATCTGAGCCGGCGGCATTAGGGCACGGCAGGGGGAGGACGTGTCATGCAGATCCATGGCTGCTGCTGGGCTTCGGTGCCCACCCGCCATGCCACCTGACGTGCAAACGTGGAAGGGGAGTGGGCGGTGGCCTGGCACGGGGCGGCTCCCTTCTCAGGAGCCACAGAGATGCCCATCAATGCCCATGACGGGCGAGCAGGGTGCAGGCTGGCTGTCTCTAGAGGCCTCCGCCCTCCATCCTGTCAGCCTCATGGTGCCTTCCATGGCTGGGTCGCTGCTGTCAGCCTGTGTGAGGTCCTTCCTCTGGTGGTGTGGCCACGTGAGGGCCACGTTCACTGGGTGAGGGGGCCCTCCTGGGACTGGTATCTGTCACTGTCCCCTTGGGGAGCTGCCTGCTGTCTCCCTGGTGGGAATGAGAGCCAAGGACCCCGTCTTGCTCTGGCTCTGCCTGCACAGGGTGGGACTTGGGCCTTTGACCCCACACTCCTTGCTGTCCCCAGATGAGCTGGGCCAGCCTGCGGGCCGCCTTCCCTGCCCTGAGCCCAGCGCAGCTGCACCGGCTGCTGACGCAGTACCAGCTGGCCTCTGCCATGGGCCCCCTGAGTGCCTGGGAGCCGGGGCCCCAGGACAGCCCTGAAGCCTTCCAGCTAGGTGAGCAGGGGAAGGGCCTGGGGGGGGGGGGGGGTTGACAGCCTGGCTCCGGCCCCCTGCCATTGGGCTTGTCTCCACCTGGGCCTGTGGACCTGCAAAGAGGGCAGTGCCCTGCTGCCAGTCCAGGCTGAGGCCGAAGGGCTCCCTCTCCTGGGGGCGCCAGCAGCATCTGCCGCAGGATGTGGCCTTGCAGCCCAAGCGTGTGCCGCACGCAGGTGTGCGTCTGTGCCTGCCCGTGGTGGGGCTGTGTGGCCCTACACGTGCGCTAACGCTAAGTCATGTGGTGTTCCTCCACCAGCATGGGACATAGATGCAGCACGCGGGCAGACAGGGCCTTGGTGAAGTGGGTCCTGTGTCCCTCCTCCCCGCTGTGCCTCAGTGTGTGCCACGTGCAGGGACACGGGCAGCATGGCCGTGGGAGCCCCAGGCTCGGGGAGTGGGCGGGCAGACGGGCAGTGGGTAGGGCTGCTCTATGGAGAGCTCCAGACGCGAGGGCCCTGCCCCCGCCCTTGGTGGGCTGGAGGGTGCAGGGCTGCTCCCCCCCCCCCCCAGAGGACGTCCTGGAGTCCTACGAGCACCCCCCACCCATCGTGCTGCCAAGCGAGGGCTTCCAGGTGGACCTGGACGCGGACTGCCTGGACGACAGCATCTACCAGCACCTGCTCTACATCCGCCACTTCCTGTGGGGCCTGCGGAGCCAGGCCGGCTCCAGTGGCAGTGCGGCACAGCCGGCACACGGCCAGGTACCTGTGTGCACAGGGCAGGCCCCGCCGGTCCTGGCTCAGCTGAGGGGGGTGGGCTCGCCTGCTGTAGTGTCCTCTGACGGCCAGAGGGGCCGGGGGGCACGTGTGATCTGGGCCTTACTCTCTCTCCTTCCCCTCCAACCCAGGGCGTGCACCCCGCTACTGAGCGACGCCCTGGGGGCCGAGGCGGAGCCCTGGAAGCTGCCCCCATCGGCTCCCTTTCTTCTGGAGCTTCCGAGGTGCAGGGGCCCCTGGGAAGGCAGCCCAGCCAGAGGGGTCGTGGGGGCCCCCAGCAGGCAGACCCCTCATGCCTGCTCACGCCTCCCAGCACCCCGCTGGGCCTCGAGGCCAGAGACCCCGACTGGCCTGAGCCCGGCATCCCCTGTGGCAAAGCACTCCCGGAAGGGCAGAAGAACGGACTGGGCAGCCCCCCAGGGACGGCACCGGAAGGTGAGGCCAGACCTGCCCCCAGCCCTTGGCTCCAGGTCGGACTGCTCCACCCTTGGGATCCTGGGTCTCTGTGGCTTGCCAGCTGGGATGTGGGTCAGGGGGCCCAGAGGTGGAAGCAGGGTGTGAGTGCCTGTGTGTACAGGGTGCACACAGCTGCGTGGGGCTCGGAAGGGCCCTGCAGTGCCAGACTGCCCCCAGTGTGTGTGGGGCTGAGGGATCCTAGTGCCCTGGTTGCATCTGAGTATGTCCCAAGGGTTGGGACCACCTGGCAGGGCTGGGCCAGACAGTTCACCTGCTTGGGTGTGTGAATTGTCAGGCCATGGCTGCAGGCCTGTTCCTGGCTCTGCCTGAGACGCTGACCAAGGCACGAGGGTCACCGTGGAGAACCCCAGGCTCAAGGGCAGGCGTGGTGTGGTCAGCAGTGGCAGCCTGGGCGCAGCCGCGGGACAGGGCACGTGGGGTCCCCCCAGGCAGCAGGTCCTTAGCATTGGGCTTCGTATCCTACCCCAACAGTGCCTGTCTGGGGTCCCAGCTGCTGCTCTCTGCCCACCAGGAGACTCCGTGGCCCCCGTGGACGAGTCCCCTCTTGCGCCCTCCAGTGGCAGCTCCAGCACGGACGACTTCTGCTACGTGTTCACGGTGGAGCTGGAGCGAGGCCCCTCGGGGCTGGGGATGGGCTTGATCGATGGCATGGTGAGTTGGCTGGGGCCCCGGGAAGGCCTATGCAGGTGGACCCAGGGCCACCTCTCCTGGGCTTGTCCGGTGATGACCCCCTGTTGTGAGCAAGCTGGGCCCAGCGCGGTCGTGGGTGCCAGGGCCCATGGAGCCTGAGGCCTGTCCCCTCCAACGCAGCACACGCCCCTGGGCACCCCGGGGCTCTACATCCAGACCCTGCTGCCGGGCAGTGCCGCAGCAGCTGACGGACGGCTGTCGCTGGGAGACCGGATCCTGGAGGTGGACGGCCACAGCCTGATGGGCGTCAGCTACCTCAGGTACCTGCTTGCCCGGGGCAGGGTCCCCCGCAGGCTTACCCAGGGCCCCCGCACCGGGCTGCTCCTCACTGCCTTCGTTGATTTCAGAGCTGTGGATCTCATCCGACGTGGTGGCAAGAAGATGCGGTTTCTGGTCGCCAAGTCCGACATGGAAACAGCCAGGAAAATCCGCTTCCGCACGCCCCCTCCCTAGGCAGCCGCGGGGCCGCCCTGCCGGCTAGATGGCGCAATTCCTGTGTAGCCCTTATTTATACACAGCTCGGACACTCACTCCGGCGTTCCGTGGGTACAGGCTTTACTGGGCAGTGAATAAACTGTCTTTCCTATTCTTGCCTTGGGCTGGCACTGTGGGCCAGGGCCTGGTGGGGCCGCACAGGGAGACCCCCATACAGCTAGCTGGCTCCCCGACGTGGCTTCAGCTGAGGTAGGGATGCTTCAGACGGGGCGCAGCTGCAGGCCCGTTCTCCCAGGAGGCCCCACACACCCCTGCGTGCACGCCGAGGCTCGGCCTCTCTACCTGTGTCCACCTGGGCTGGTCCTTCATGCGGGCAGCAGGCCGGCCTCCTGCTCCGCCAGCCGGCTGGCCGTGCGCAGGGCCAGGGGCAGGGCTGTGTGCGTGTCACGGTGATAGCGGGGGTCGCACACCGCCACGCTCGGCGTGAGCACAAACTGGGCCACGCTGGGCATCCTGAGCAGGTTGAGCAGCTCCGTGGCCCGCGTGCGCACGGCTGCCACGTCCTCACCGTGCACGGGGCTGGGGCCCGGGGCCCAGGTCCTCAGCTTGGACAGGAACAGAGACACCCTGGGGCAGAGAGGGGCCCAGTTAGCTGGCAGCAGACCGGCCCCTCCCAGCACCCACCCTGAAGGCAGCAGGCGAGGCCAGTCCGGGCACCTGGGGATCAGGTCCTGGCTCCGGGAGGCCAGCTTGGTGAGCGTGGTCATGAGCGCAGTGATGACCTGGGGCGGGCACGCGGGCAGGGTGGCGGATGGCCGCGACTGCGTGACCTCGAACAGCAGGGCCTCCAGGGCCTCGAAGAACCTGTTGATCTGCTCCACGGTGCAGCGCCGGTCACAGGTCACAGACAGGTACTCGCCGATGGCCCACACCTAGGCCGGGGACAGAGGCTCAGCCCGGGCTGGCCGCGCCTGGGCGCGAGGACAGAGGCGACGCCTGCCTTACCACGCTGGTGACGAGGCTGGCCGTGCTGCAGACGCGGCCCACGTGGCCCACCAGCTCCAGGAGTGCTCGGGCCAGCTCCACCACCAGGGAGGGCTTCCGCTGGCACAGCGCCAGAAACTGGCTGCTCAGCACCCTGCCGCGAGAGCCGGGTCCTCCTGCTCCGGGCGGCGCTCGGGCCAAACCAGGCAGTGACCCCAGGGGACAGGAGGCTGGCTGCAAGGGACATTCTGGGTAGGGAGGAAGGCTGAGGGCAGGGGGCCTAGACAGGGAACCCTGGGAGGGGAAGATGGCAGGGCATCGCACGCACCTGTGCACGCGGGCCTCAAACCCTGGCACCGCGTACAGCGAGTCGCTCCTCTCCAGAAGCAGCAGCGCCAGCTGGCTGGTCAGAGCGCCGTCGGCGAACTGGGGGTCATGACAGAGACGGGCTCGGTCCTCACCCGCCAGGTGCCGTCAGCTGCTCTTGGGGAGGGCAAGGTGCAGCCCAGGAGTCTCGGAAACCGCACCCAGCCATCAGGGTGGTCGGGCCTCTGCACTCCTGCCAGCCCTCGCTGGGCCTTGCCCAGGAGGCGGGAGACCAGACCTAGCCGGGGCTGTGGCGTACACAGCCTTTCGCTGACCGCCCCCACCCCGGAGCCTAGCGGCTTTCCGCACGGGCAGCGGGCTCACCTTCATCACGGCTGAGAAGAACGCCTGTAGCAGGGTGGGCACGGCCTCCGCGCACTGCATCACCCGGGCGCAGCTGGCCATGGGCTGCAGCAGCTGGTGGAGTGGGCTCAGCCTGGGGGCGGGGGGGGCAGGGAGGCTGCTGAGCGCCTTGCGGTCCCGGGCAGCCAGGCCGCACCGCCCTCCCCCAGGGGCTTGGGCAGGCCTTGCAACATCGGTGCGCTCAGGACAGTGGGGCGGCCGGGCTGGGGTGTGCTAGGCCTCAGTCCCCCCCCCATCACCTGGGACGCTCACGGCTCCAACACTGGGGCTGTGAGAACCAGGGGGCAGTGGAGAGAGCTGACCGCAAGGCCCTGTGCGTGTGCGCAGCCCAGCCGGCTGAGCCCTGGTGCTCCCTGGTGAAGGCCCCACCTCTCCACGGAGCCGCAGGCCTTGGTGCGCAGCAAGTACCGGAACAGACCCTGGAACTGCGGGTCCCGCGAGGCCTCCAGGCAGCTGGGGTTCCTCAAGGAGGCGTCCCAGAGCGGCCGCTCGGATGGGGCGGGTGACGACCTGCGGGCAGAGAGGCTAGGATATGGCTGCAGGCACAGGCGGGCCACACTGACTTGGCCTCCGCCCTCACAGGCACCCACTGGCCAGCACCACGTCGGGGCCCACCACAGCCCCCCGGGGCCCACCTGAGCTGCAGGTCCAGCGCGGCGGTGAGGCAGGGCAGGTCCAGCAGCGCGTGCAGCAGCTCCACGGCCGAGCCGGCGTCCACCAGGGCCGGGAGCAGCGCCACGAACTCCGAGGTGAGGGGTGGGCTGTGCCAGGCCAGGAACTGCAGAGCCACGGCGGCTGTCACGGGGTAGGAGACGCGGCCCCGGGCGGCCGGCTGCCTTCTCCGCCTTCCTCCCCTGTCCCAAGCCACTCCCGTGACAACGAGCCACCCCTCTCCTCTGCCTGCCTCAGGCAAAGGCTGCGCAGCGGGCAGGGGCCTGGCCCGGCTCTCTGTGAGCACGCAGCCCCGGTCAGGCTCTGCCGTGGACACCCCCAGCCCCACACCTCGCCCCACGGTGGCCCTGGCGCTGGGGTCGGTGCACCTGCCTTGAGGAGGTTGGGGAAGCTCCGGGAGAGGATGCCCGTGGCCCCACCCAGCACGTGCAGGTTGTCCCGGCAGAACTGGACGAACTCCAGCGCCAGCACGGGGCTGTGGAAGAGCTGGGCCGGGACCCGGGTGAACAGCTGCTCGTGGAGGGCCTCCGAGTCCACCGCGGCCGCCTCCCCTGGAGAGCGCGGGGCCGTCAGGTCGGGGGCTGCGCCTCGTCCCTGTGCTGGACAGGCCAAGGCTCCGAGCCCCCGCGTCGGGGAGCCGGCCCCCATCCCGGGGAGACCCTGGGTCCTCAGCCTCGGGTCTGGCGGGCAGCTCTGGGACTCGGTGGGTGACATCTTCACCACCCTCTGCCCCCACGGCCCCTTCCGGCAACGCGGCCCGGCTCACCGTGGTTCAGGAAGAACCGGGCGAGGGGCAGCAGCGCCCGCACGCAGGCCGGGTCCGTGCCCAGCCGCCCGGGCAGCTCCCGCAGGCAGGCCAGCGTGCGGTACAGGAAGCAGGGGTCCTGGCGGCACAGCAGGTCGAGCACCAGCACCGCCTCCACCAGGCACTGCGGGGACAGCGCCGCCCGTCAGCCGGGCCGCGGGGCCTGGCCGCCGCCACCGCCCGCGGGCCACTTACGGCTCTCTGCAGGTCCGCGTCGCCCTTCCTCAGGGCTCCTGGGCGGGGAAGAGGTGGTCAGCCAAGCATCGGCCTCAGGACAGGCCCAGGCCGGCGGCCGGCGGGCAGGCCGAGCTCCGGGCACAGGCTGTCCGGCGCCTGCCCGTCGGCGGGGCGGGGCACTCACGCCGGCTGCTCTGCTCCACGAGGCGCTGGCAGTACTCGAAGGCCACCTCCCTCAGCCGCTCCTGGGGGGGCAGCAGGTGGCTGGCGGTGGAGGCGGCAGACAGCACGGACAGCGTGGAGCCCTCCAGCTCCGATCTGTTGTCTGGGAGGAGGGGGTGCGCACTCAGCCCCGGGGCCCGCCTGCCACCGGCACCCTGGTCTCCGTCCCCAGCCCGTGGACGTCCATCCCAGAGAGGCCTGCGCAGCAGCAGGCACCCGCGCACACCCTGTGGGGTGGGGGCCCTGCGCTGCTACCGCCACCAGGCTGTGCTCTCGGCTCGGCTCCCAGTCAGGCCTGGGCTGGGCCGCCCCGTGCCATCTACCCGCCCCCCGTGCACCTGCGTCGGGGCCGCCAGGGCCCTCGGGGCCGCCGTGCAGCAGCCACGCCCGCAGCATGGAGAAGGCCTGCACGTTCAGCCACTGGTCCTCGGTGTAGTGCTGGCCCGTGGACAGCACCGTGAAGAAGTCCGTGGCCACCGCCCCGTCCACCTCGGTGACGGGGCCTGGCTGTGGGGAGAGGGAAGGCAGGGCTGCGGGCTGGGGGCCGCGACCCCACCAGGGAACCAGGGCGGGCAAGCTGGGGCGCCCGCCTGAGCCGCAGGGCCTCACCTGCCGGGCCCTGGGTGTGGAGAAGAAGCCGCCGGAGCGCGGGAGCCCTTGCTGGATGCTGGCATGGCGCAGCCACTCAAGCAGCCTCTTGCTGAGGGGGCCGGTGTGCTCTGCAGGGGTGGAGGCCGCAGAGGGACGCGGTGACAGCCGGGGGCGCACGCCCCACTAGGGGCGTGCAGGGGGAGGCCGGGGGTTGCCCCCACTTACCTTCCTGGAGGCTGCCCGGGGCGAGGCTGATGACCTTGGCCAGGACAGGGAGGAGGTGCCGGAGGCTGGGCCCCTCGGGCTGCCGGCTCTCGAGGACTTTGCACACGCGCTGGCCCACGTTGCTGACCTCCTGTCTTCTGTCCCCCTGGAAACGGGTGGCAGGTGGGTGTGGCACGAGCCCTTCCCTGCCCCCTACCTCCACCAGGTCCCAAGATGTACAGGTCTGGACAGTGCTTGGGGTGGGAACGGCAGGCGAGCCCAGGCCTTGGTCCCCCTGCAGCCTTGGGACGCACGGAGCCAGCTCAGCCTGTCCAGCCCCGGGGGCTCCAGTCTCAGCCGCGGGATGTCTGGCCGCTCGGGGGGAGCTGCTGGCGTCCTATCGGAGTGCCCGTCAAGGCCTGGCGGTTCTGCTTCTGACTTGGTTTCCTGCCGGTGTGCCTGGCAGGGCTCCTGGCTCCTGCCTGGTGCAGCCCAGCTGTCCGGCCGTGTGAGTACTGAACCAGGGACAGAAGACTGCACTCCCAGTCTCCCTCTGCCACTGCCTTTCAGAAAACAAAACCACAACCAAAGCCCTGGCAGGGGCCTGCTCACCCCCTGCAGGCAGCCGCCCGGCAGCCACAGGGAAGAGAGACCCCGCCCTGGGGCCACCAGCACGAGCTGTCACGGAAACACCCACAGGGGCCGGCGCTCTGGTGCAGCCGGCAGAGCCGCCACCTGGAGGCCGCATCCCGCATGGATGCAGTCGGCTGGCGGCCCGGCTGCTCCACTTCAGTCCAGCTCCCTGCTATGGCCTAGGAAGAGCAGCAGCAGATGGCCCAAGTGCTTGGGCCCTGCGCCTGCGTGGGAGACCCAGAGGGAGCTCCTGGCCTCGGCCTGGCCCCGCCACTCCAGGAGTAAACCTGAGGATGGGAGTTCTCTCCTTCTCCCTCTCCTTTGTAACTCTGACTTTCAGATACATAAAATAATCTTCAAAAGTCCATGGAAAATGCGTATCATGAAGAAACACTATGCCAGACGCCCATATTTTGTGCTAAAGTAAATTTTAAATTCCATTTTCCTGTAAAGTTTTTCTTCCCCCAAAGAAACATTACTTAGCTGAGAAGCAGAGAGCAAGCGAGCGCTCCCACCTGCTGGCTCGCTCCTTAAACGCCCACAGTGCAGGCACTGCAGGTTGAGCCTCGACCCGACCACCGGAGCCCTCACAGCCACCTAGCGGCGCGGGTGCTGACGTGTCCTGTGGGTGCTCTGACGCGCCGTGTGGGTGCTCTGACGTGCCCTGTGGGTGCTGACGTGTCCTGTGGGTGCTCTGACGCGTCCTGTGGGTGCTCTGACGTGCCCTGTGGGTACTGACGTGCCCTGTGGGTGCTCTGACGTGCCCTGTGGGTGCTCTGACGCGCCCTGTGGGTGCTGACATGTCCTGTGGGTGCTGACGTGCCCTGTGGGTGCTGACGTGTCCTGTGGGTGCTCTGACGTGCCCTGTGGGTGTTGACGTGTCCTGTGGGTGCTCTGACGCGTCCTGTGGGTGCTCTGACGCGCCCTGTGGGTGCTGACGTGCCCTGTGGGTGCTCTGACGTGTCCTGTGGGTGCTCTGACGTGTCCTGTGGGTGCTCTGACGTGCCCTGTGGGTGCTCTGACGTGTCCTGTGGGTGCTCTGACACGCCCTGTGGGTGCTCTGACGTGTCCTGTGGGTGCTGACGTGTCCTGTGGGTGGTCTGACGTGTCCTGTGGGTGCTCTGACGTGCCCTGTGGGTGCTCTGACGTGTCCTGTGGGTGCTCTGACGTGCCCTGTGGGTGCTGACATGCCCTGTGGGTGCTCTGACGTGCCCTGTGGGTGCTCTGACGTGCCCTGTGGGTGCTGACGTGCCCTGTGGGTGCTCTGACACGCCCTGTGGGTGCTCTGACGTGTCCTGTGGGTGCTCTGACGTGCCCTGTGGGTGCTGACGTGCCCTGTGGGTGCTCTGATGTGTCCTGTGGGTGCTGACACGCCCTGTGGGTGCTCTGACACGTCCTGTGGGTGCTGATGTGCCCTGTGGGCCACCCATTCCAGGGGCCTGGCAGAAATGCTGCGTCGTCTGAGATTTGGGGGTGGGGTCCCAGGGGACCAACAGGTGTGGGTTCTGCTGAGTGGGGTGGGCTGTCAGCACCGTGAGCAGCCGAGCGCTGCCCCGACACCTGCGCCCCCGGGGCCTCCTAGGCACTCACCAGGCTGTCTGGTCCCTCCCGATGGGAGGGGGTGGTGTGGAAGCCCCCACAGCCTTCCCCTGGGACCACGGTGCCGCGCAGGTCTCTCAGGGACTGAAGCCCACCCCGTCAGCTCCGTGTCTCCCACAGCAACCAGGCGCACGCGGGAAGCACACGGGAGGGCCGCCACGCCCTGTCAGCCTCCCAAAGGCATGCCGAGGTGCAGCCAGAGCGCCTGCCCGGGGGGAGCAGCCCCGGCCCGGGCCTAAAGACAGGGAGGGGGGCGGGGAGCACCTGAGCCGAGCCGGGTGCCGACGCTACCTGGGCCAAGAGCACGGAGGCCAGCAGGCTGAGCTGCCGGGCGTCGTGGGCGCGCTCGCAGGACAGGGAGGGGGGCGGGGAGCACCTGAGCCGAGCCGGGTGCCGACGCTACCTGGGCCAAGAGCACGGAGGCCAGCAGGCTGAGCTGCCGGGCGTCGTGGGCGCGCTCGCAGGACAGGCTCAGGCTGTCGCAGGGCGACATCTCGCGCAGGATGGCGGCACAGAGGACCTGCACTTGCTCGGGGCCCGTGGGCGAGCGGAGCGGGGCCTGCAGCAGGTCCACGCACGACTTCTCCAGCCTGCGGGGCGGGACCCCGGCCCCCGTCACCGCCGAGAGGCCGGCTCGGGGCCTCCCCCCACGGGACGCCTGCGGCACCGCTGTCGGCCCGGGCGCCGCCGCACTCACCTCCGCGGGTACTTGGTGGCCGAGAGGATGAGGAAGAGCCTCCGCAGGGCGTCGACGGCCTCGGGGCCCGCGTCCTCCGCCCCCAGCAGCTGGCTGAGCCGCGAGCAGAACTTCTGCAGCTCCCCGTCCTCGATCTCTCTGCACAGAGAGGTGGGCGTGGGCTCCGAGGGCCCGGGGGAGAACACCCCCTTGGCCAGGCGCTAGCTGGGCGCTGGGGGGCGCGCTCGGGCCAGGCTTCCTCTCCCCGGGCCGGGTGACCCCGTCTCAGGGGCAGAGCTGCTGCGGTCCCAGCCCTGTTATCCTGGGAGTAGGCGGAAAGCCTTGGGCATCGGGGGTCGACTGTGGTCACCTGCCACGAGGTGCCCCCCCAGCCTCTCACTCCTGGGGGCGCGGGTCCGGGGAGCGGCCTTACAGGACAGTGACTTTCCCATTCTAGTCCTCCGCGGCTCTACCCAGAACCCACCTGCTCAGCGCTGGCCGCGGGGGAGACTGAGCACACCCAGCGTGCACCTGCCATGGCGGAAGGGGAGACGCGGGCGCCCCCTGCTGGCGGCAAAGGATGTGTGCGCCCAGAAACTAGTCGGGGGCTCTGCACCGCCCCTCATTTTATATTCGCTTTTTTTCTTAAACTGGCTAGAACCGAAGCCGACCTCCCTGGAGAAGGTCGCAGCCTGCTGCCGCCCCCACTGGATCTCAGCTGTCTCCTTACAGCACCGTCCGCCTGACCCTTCCCAAGCCTCCTGCCTCCTGCCCCGCCGTCTGACCCAAACCCCTACAGAGCCGGCGGGGTCCTCAGGTCCTGCTCCTCTCGCCTCCGCCCTTCCCGAAGCCTCTCTCTGGCTGCCTCTTCCTCCTGGAGCCCCCACCCCCGCCTCCGCGTGCATCGCTCTCTCCCCGGGCTTTCCCCCCGTGTTGGAAGCACGCAGGGAAACGCGCAAGCTCATCCCGAACCCCAGCTCTTAAGCTGCAGCTGGGCCCGTGAGGCCTCCAGGGACGGGAGGCAGCTCCACCCCGCCCACACAGACACAGCGAGGGGAGGGGGCGGAGCTGGGACCCTGCGACACCAGCTCGAGCTGCGGGGTCCCGCGTGGGGGTGCCGGTTTGAGTCCCGGTGACGGACCCGAGAAGCGGCAGGTGCTGGCCCAAGGGAGCGGGGGGCCAGGGTGGAATTCTGGGCTCCTGACCGCGGCCTGGCACAGCCCTGGCCATTGAACTACAGGATGGCAGATGTGCCTTTCAATCGATCATAAATCAGTACCACGGGAGAGCGCCCCCTCCTGCCTTCGTGCCGAGCCCGTGAGCTGAGCACGGGGCCCGCACGCGCGCCGCGCAGCTGCTGCTCATTCAGTCCGGCCCAGGGACCCACGCAAAGGCGGACCGCCTCGGGCCCACTCGGCGCCGGGGTTCCCACGGCTGTCTGGCCAGGGCTCGGACGCTGGACCTCCGGACCCCGCTCCCAACAGCCGCGGCGACCCCCAGGGCTCCCGCCCCCCCCCCCCCCGCGTCCAGCTCCGAATCCGGATCTGTTTGCCAGCCTCCCGCGCGCTCCCGGGCCCGGCCGCGGCCGGCTGCTGGGTGAGGGGAAGGGGGCGCTCACAGGGGTCAGCCCGCGTCCCCTAGGAGCAGAGCAGGGCCGGCACCTCTGCACCCGGCCAGTGCGTCCGCCGCGGCCCGCTCGGAAGCCAGGGCTGCCGGCTACCCCAGCTCCGCCGCCCGACGCAGGGGGCCCCCGCCACGCCTGTGGCCACGCCGCGGGGCCGGCCCTCCGCTCCTCCGGGGCCCACCTGGCGCTGCCCCGGCCTCCCCATCCCGTCCCCGGCCGGCGCAGCCAGAGGCCGACCCACACCCGGGCGACCTGGGGGGCGGGACTGGGGCCGCGGCGTCCCCGCACCTGGCCTGGTGGAGCAGGCTCTCCGCCCCCGCCGAAAACATGCCGGCGCCGCCGTCCACGGGCCGAGCGAGCCGCCGAGACGCCAGCCGCCGCCGTCCACGGGCCGAGCGAGCCGCCGAGACGCCAGCCGCCGCGGCCGGCTCGCTTCCGGGGTCGCGACACGTGAGCCAGGCGGCTTCCGGGGTCGCGTCACGTGCCGCGTCACGTGGGAAGGGCCGGCCGGCCGCCGGCCAATGGGCTTTGGCGCGGGGTGCCCCGGGGCGGGGTTAGGGCTGGTGGGTCGGGACGCGCTTGGCCCCGCGCGGGTCCGGCGCGCAGGTTCGGTCCCCGCTCCGTGCGCTTCTGTCTCGGGCGCGGTGCCGAGTTCGCGGTGGCGAGGACTGGGCGTGCGCCCCTCCAGGAACGCCGCGCCCGCCCGCGGGGCCGCTCCCCGTGGTGCGTTAGGGACCCGACCGCGTCCCGAACCCTGGGCCTGGCCGTCCTCACAGCTCCCCAAAGGGCACAACCTCGGGGGCCCGTCGGAGGGCCTCGCGCGCTGGCCACGCCGCTGGCCACCCCGGGGCAGCCGTCAGAGAGCCCCGACCCCCGACCCCGCGGGCTGGTCTTCTCCAGTGGACGCGGCTGTCCTCGTTCTGGCCGCTTCCAGATCTGGGCGCGGGTGGGGAGAGCTGCGCAGCGCGATGCTACAGCTTCCGCGGCGGCCCCGCGCCCCGTCCTCCCGGCTGGGCCCCGGCTGCACGCGTGCCCGCCGCCCCGCGCTGGAACAAGCGAGCGGTGATGACCCCGGGGGAAGCCGCTGCTTCTCGCCCCCGCAAACACCAGGGAGCCTCCGTGGAACTGAAGGTCATTTCGGAGCACAAAGCTGTAGAAGCCACGCGCGCTCCGAGGACTCGGTGAGGATCCTGCGATGCTCACGGGACTCCGGGCAGCAGGAGCCTGGACTGGCCCGGTGTGAACCCCGAACACCCCGCTGCGGAGCCCCGGGAGCCCTGACCGCCCCCCTCTGGGTCAATGCCCGGAGACCTGCGTGCGCAGGTGCAGAGCGGTGGCTCCCCCAGGCCACCTGCTGAGGGCGGCGGTGGAGGCCGCACCAGCCAAGGACCATCTGGAGCCCCAAGGTCGTTTCTTTCATAGATAATTTTATTTCTGGTTATAGAAACAAATGCTAAGAGGAGGAACAAAACTTCCCCATCCACATCCAACAATTTAATAGATAAAAAGAACAGTTAAAATAAATGGAAAAGGTAGAAATTTTAAACTTCGTTATAGCTTTAAAACATTAACGTCTGATACAATTAGAAATCACATTCAGAACTCGATTTAAAAAAAAAAAACATATGGCTCCTTATTTAAAAAAAAAAAAACACTGTAGCCCACGGAAGTGAGAAGGCACCCGGCATGGGCCTGTCGGCTTCCTGTCCCGAGTGCCAGTGTGGGCGGCCGTGGGCACGGGGCGGGTGCTGTGCCGGGGCTGGACCCGCACGGCCCGAGCTCTGGAACCAAGGTGCCCACCTGCTAGGATACCACTGCTTTTTAAAGCGCTGATTATTAGACATATTGTGAAAAAAATACTTCAGTCACTGTAAAATAAAAACCACACTCACACACACTCGCACACTCACTCTCGCACACACACCCTGAACACCCGCCCCTCCCCCCAAATTATTTTTACAGGAGAATCCTCGTCCAGGTAAGGAAAAAAAAAAAAAAAACAGTCTCCCTCCCGCACGTGGGCCTGTGGGACACAGCTCAGTCTAGGGACAGACCCGGGGCACAGCACCCGCCGCTCCTCCCGACACAGAAGTGACGCCACCTACAGTGTCCAAACATTTGGACACCGTCTCCACAAAGGGGGACACGGAGGGCAGAGGGGGCCTAACGTGTTATCTGAAACCCCCATCCTTATGGATTTAAAAAAGAAGAAAGAACGTGGACCAGCTAACCCGACAACGTGGAGGCCGTGGCACAGTTTAACATCCACGCTGGCCGGTGAGCCTCGTGCAGGGGAAAAACTCATGACAATAAAACGGCTACTTATGTAGAGTCCCGGCTCTTACTCCGGCTCAGCCGACACCCTTGGCAGACAGTTCTAGAAGCTGCTCCCAGGGCAGGGTCTTTGCCCGGGGGCCACCCTGGGCCCTGTGCCCCATGCACAGCAGAGCACCCGTAAGCACTGGGATGGTCCCAGACTCTTGACTTTGAAGGTAACAGGGCAGGAGGCAAACAGGTGACAGAGGGACTTGGGGTCTGCCACAGCCCCTGCAGCTGCCACTGGCCCCTGGAGGGTCCCCCTCAGCCTGGGGCCACTGCTCTGGACCCTCGGTCTTCTCGCCACTTCCTGACTGTGAGGGCAGCGATCAGTTGCCAAGGAGGAGCAAGCCCTCGGGAAGCTGCCTACAACACAGCGAGTGCTCAGCCCCGAACTGGCCCGGGACCCCAAGGCTCGGGCCAAGGCGGTGCACCCCAGGCCTGCCCTGCGGTGGGCAAGTGTGCCCGGAGCGCTGGCTGCAGCCGTCCTACCTGGGCTGGTCCACCACGTGGGGGACAGGGGCCTCCTGCTGCCCGCCCTCCTCTGCCTCTCCAGCTGTCATCATCCTCCACGTTCACCACGGACTCCCACCAGCCCCGGGGCTCCCGTGCACCCCACATGCCCAGCGGCACCTGCGCGGGCTTCTGCAGTGTCCACTCCAGCAGCAGAGCTGGACCAGGTCCTGCCCCCAGGAGGGGACGCAAGCAACCCACGAGGACTTCCGTGAGAGCATTTTCCCTAAACAGTCTGTGAGATGGGTCTGTTGGTTATTTCAGTTCAGAAAAAATGGTTTGACCTCAAAACCCTCTCCCAAGCAGCTGTAACTTCAGGGGTGGGGTGGGGGCAAAGCGAGCAGCTCCAGGCAGGACGGTCCCTTCTCCGGACGCACCCGGCCCGCGGCACTCAGGCCATGCGGGGGAAAGTCTCCCCACAGAGGCTGGGGCAGCCGGGACGCCCGGCAGAGCGCCGATCCCTGGTCACCAAGGGTAGCAGCTTTGGTACGGGATGACATCGCAAGCAGCAGGTGTCTTGCACCAAACTCTAGTACAGCATCAGCGTGTGGCCGCTGAGAACCACGTCCTGAGCATTAAAAACCCGCATTGGGGACAGACACAGGGGCGGAGGAAGAGTTCAGAGCACGGAAGGTGAGAGAGAGACACGGGGGACGCCGTGGGGGCCAGGGGGAACGTGCGCCTGAGCCTGTTCCACACGCACCCCCCAGGTGGAGCCACGCTGTCCCCAGGGCGGCAGGTGCAGCCTAAGTCACTGCCATGAACAGCCTCGCGCCCTGGTGGAGGTCCTGGCACCGACCTCCGGCAGCCCGGCTGCCCAGGCGGTGCACGGGGCTCCCGTCCAGCCGGCTCTTGGCCTGCAGTCACAGCATTTCTGTGACCTAGGCGGGTGGCCTGGCTCCGCGGGGCCCGGGGGTGGACGCAGACACTGAGTGTCCCATGGAGAGCCGCTCTGAAAGCCGCGGGGGATCCTTTCTTTTCCTCTAACATTTTCTTGTTTGCTCAGACGCAGCCTCATCCCCGCTCCTCCCCACTCAGGGTGGGGGCTGCTCCCCCCACCGGCTCAGCCTGGGAGCCTCTGCTTGGTTTGGGACGAGTCATGAGCATTTGCTGAGCTTTGCTAGGACCGGGGAGGGACACAGGCCCAGGGCCAGGTGGCTGGGTCCCAGCCTTGGCTGAATGCCTCTGGGGACGGGCGGCCTGCAGGGGAGGGGGAGCCCCAGCAGATCCGTTCCCTCCTGGGGAGCAGGACCGAGGGGCGGGGCAGGAGGCTCTGCTCCTCCCTTCCTCCCTGGCTCGGTTCTTGACCAAGGGAAACAGGATGAGCAAGTACAGGGCCAGCAGCAAGGGGACCCGGCAGGGGCTCCCGTGCCCCTGGCTCACGGCTCTGCGGCTGCAAGCCGGTCAGGCGGGCACGCAGGGTGCGCGGAAAGTGGGATTGAAGGTAAAGTTTCCTTTGATGCAAAACAGCGCTCCAGCCCACGCACGCGAGGGGTCGGCAAGCAGCTCGTGGGAAACACATCTGAGCAAACTGTGGCTGTCAAGATGTTTCCGCACAGACAGACTCCTCCCTAACCTCACTGCAAGCTCTGGGGTACCTTTGTCCTTCACCTGCCCCTGACCCCTGACCCCCAGCAGCCTGGAAACAGCATGCTGGCCCTTGTCTGGTGTGGGGTGGTCATGGGCGCTTCAGAGCCGAGGGGCGTGGCCTTCTGATCCTCTGGCCTGGGCTCCTCCGTGTGGCTGGGAGGCCCTCGTGTGGTCACGAGGCACTGGGGGGCCTCTGGCTGGAGTCACCTCCTCGGGCCGGGTGCTCTGGCTAGTCCTGGGCCTCTGGCCACAGTTCCAGGTCAGGTCTAGTGTTAGCCAGGCACACGACCCGGTCAGATGACCAGAAACCCTTGGAAGACCTGCAGATGAACCCAGAGCCCTGGCCCAAGCCGGCTGAGCTGAGCCCCCAGGGCATGAGCCTTGCTCGCTCCCTCCTCCTGGTCCTTTAGCAGCCCCACAACGTGACCCGGTGTCTGCCATGGCTGCCCACTGCCCTCACCCTGCTGTGCCGGGAGCTGGAGCGAGCAGCGAGACCTTCCCCTGGATGGCAGACGGCACAGCGACCAGGATGCCCCAAAGCCAGGCATGCAAGCGTGTGCGAGCGAACAGGACAATGGGCTCCAGGTCCACACCCTGCGTGGACTACGGCGGCCTCCCCGAGGGAGGGCCCCCAGACCACAGAACCCCCCGCCAGCTCCGGGGTACGTCACAGTGAGGGAGGGAGGGAGGGACGCGGTCAGCACCACGGGCAGTGCTCTGACCTGAGCGACGCTGGAACCCCCTCGCTTTGCCCTCGCGCACCCGGCCACACACACACACACACACACACACAGCAGCCACGGTGTGCACAGCGGCTTGCCTGGCTCGCCCCACACAGGGCGGCTCACACGCAGCCGACTTCACACGAACGGCCCGCACACACTGGCACGGCCCACCTCGGGCGGGATGCTGCGGCCCCTCACTGTCCGGGCACGGGAGGGCTCTGTGCTCTCAGCAGGGGTCGGAGGCGGTGCCGCTTCCAGCTGTGGCCACGGGCAGAGCGGGGTCCCTTCCTGAAGTCTCGGAGAGGCTGTGCGCCTCGGGATCCACGGGGAGGCTGTGGCTCGACTCCTGCTCCCGGCCGGAGCTCACGCGACTTCCTCAGGGTCCTGTCTTCCTTTCCACGGTGTCAGAAACAAACCCAGCCGGGCGGGCCCAAGGGGCGTGGGAGGTAGTTTTCTTTCCGCTGATCGACCAGGGATCCCGGCGCTCGAGGCTGAAGCAACCACTCCCAGGCCGCAGCGACAGCCGGTGGAGGGGCGAGGGAGCTGGACCTGGGGGACAGCTGCAGCCCTCGGCTCCCGTCTACTCCTCCAGACGCCGAAGTGCAGCGGGCGGACGCCCAGCCCGCGGGCCCTGGGCTCACCTTCCATCCAGGGGGCCACACCTGCAGGGCCCCTGCGGGAAGCCATCCGCCTTTCTTGGAGTTAACACAGAACGGTGGGCTCCCTGTCGAGTGCCGGACCGGGGCCAGAACCCTGGGCCGTGTGGACGGAAAGCTCAGAAACTCCGCGTCCCCAGGGTGCCTGTCTCAGGGGTGTGGGAAGGCTTCAATGCCATGTGTGAGCCAGACAAGAAATGCGGGGTCCAAGGCCAAATCGGACCGCCCGCCCACCTCCCAAGGAATGCTGATCTCTCTGCGGCTTCCAGGGAGACGCCCCGCCCCTCCTGCCAGCGCCAGCCCTGTGCACGCAGGGACGGCCCCTCGCCTCCTTCCGCTGCGGTTCAGTTCTGTCCTCCTGGGGGACGAGGGCTGCTCTGTCCACACAGGACGCTGGGCCAGGGGCTTCCTGCTGGCGGCGGCCTCCTCTTGCTGCTTTCGTTGGGGTCCGGGCTGCTGCCTTCTCCCCACGCTGGACAGACAGGCCTGGGGTGAGAAGTGGTGCCGGGGGAGGAGAAACAGAGACAAAGAATCCCAGGGCACACAGTCGGGGTCTGAACGCGTTTATGTTTTGTCTGAACCACGGGAGGATGGGAGAGGGACGGGAAGGGCCGAGCGTGCCGGGCGGCGGGTGGCCGCCTGCCCGTGCAGCACGGGCCGTGGGCGGGCAGCGGCAGCGCTTCTCCTCGGTCCCAGTGCAGCCGTTGGCAGAGTCAGGCCCGGCTCGGGAGTTGCTGTTGGCGTGAGTCCCACTCCACGGGCCATGACGTCACTCGCCGGTGCCAGGGCCCGGGGGGCTGGCAGCTGTGCTGCCCCCCGCCTGGGCACCTGCAGTCCCATTGGGCTCCTCCACTCGAGACCTTTTGACCTCGGGCTCCCCGGTGGGAGAGGCAGAGGCGGTGGTGGTGGTGGCCGGGGTGGTGGTGGCGGTGACTGTGGCCACGCCCACTGCTGCTGGCTCCTCGGGCCCCACCTCGCACACCCGTGTGACCACCACCGGCGTGGACGAGCTCGCCTGGGCTGCGAGCAGCTGCAGAGGGCTGGTGAGGGCTGGGAGAGGAGAAGGGAGAGGTTACTCGGGAACTCCGGCCAGGACACCACTGGTCAAACAGCTCATGGAGGAGCCCGCAGGCTCTTCACCCAGCGGCCGCAGTAGCGCCAGGCCCAGCCCTCGGCTGCCTCCAGCCTTGCTCTGCCTGTGGGGCTGGGGTGCTGGCCCCTCCCTGCCCACCTGCCAGGCGGCCCTGGCTTGGGCCTTCCCTGGCCACCGCCTGGCTGGACCCTCTGGCCTCCTAGAAGGCTCACCTCTCACATCGCCCTACCCTGAACCACCAGAACCCACCCTGGGGACCCCCTGCGCCGGCTGGGCCTGAGCTTGCGCCGTCAGCACCCCACCTCGGCACTAACTGTGACGACCCCAGTGCTGGCACAGACAGGCCTCAGCCAGCGCTCGGGCCGGCTTCTCGGCGATGCTGGGAGCCGTTCCCGCCCCGGGGCGGCCCCGTGCACAGTGCGCGGTACAGAGCATGGAGAAGCCGCTGGGCTCACCGTAAGCGCTGCCGGCTAAACTGTTGGTAGGCACCGCGTGCTTTCCATTCTGAGTGACGGCGCGGACGGGGAGGTGGTGCTGCCCGATGGTCACGGGGGCGGCCGGCTGCAGGATGGTGACCGTGTGTCCGGGGACCGCAGGGGCCATCTGGCTGGCCACCGTCTGAATGACCCGGCTGGCCGCAGGGATTGTGGCAAATGCAATGGTGGGTTTTTCTTCCAATCCTGTGGGGACCAACTGTGTCAGAACTGTGGACCCACGAGGCCAGCATGCCCATGCGCCCAGCCACGGGCTGGGAGGACGGGCTCTCGGGAGGAAGCTGGGGCCCGTGCTGTGGTGCGGCGGGTTAAGCTGCCACCGGTGACGCGGGCATCCCATGTGGGAGCACCAGGCTGAGTCCCAGCTGCTCCACGTCCCATCCAGCTCTCTGCGAATGCACCTGGGAAAGCAGTGGACGATGGCCCGAGTGCATGGGCCCCGGCCGCACCTGCGAGACCTGGACAGACTTCCAAGTTCCTGGCTGTGGCCTGGCACAGCCCCAGCCACTGTGCGCATTTGAGGAGTGAGCCAGTGAATGCAAGAGCTTTCTCTCCTCTCTCTTTTAGATAAATAAGTCGTTAAAAGCAACAACCAAAAAAGGACATCCCACAGAGGAAACAGGTAACAGGACTTGAAGGAAAACAATGCATAGGGCTACATAAACCCCGCAAACGCGGCCACTGCAGAGGGCACCCGAGAAGGAGGTGGCGCGCTGCCCCGCGGTGCTCGGAGAGCCACGCCGTCGCCATTCAGCCAGACGCAGGCTTCCCTGGCTCTGTCAGGAACCCCGGGGACTGCCCAGCAGGAGGCACCACTCGCTGGCCCCCATCCCTGCGGCCAGGGCTCCACGGGAACCCCCAGCTACGTCTCCCCACGACTCCTCACGGTGGGTGTGACGGAGCCTCTGACCAGGCCACTGCTGTTCTATGCAGGACCCGGTGCCCTAGTTCAATGACAGCTGGGGAGGGGCACCAGCAGGGGGCACCTGGACTGCACAGCATGGAGGTGGACAGACAGGCTCCCGAAAGGTCAGCGGGGCACGTTACCTCTGGCTTCACCGCCCAGGTCCAGCACGGCCGAGCCCACTGCGTCGTGGGGGCCCCCGGCCGAGCCCTGGCTGGCGAGGATGTACCCGTTGGCAGAGCCGGCAGCGGTGGTGACCACTCGGACCATGGTGACGGTGGGGGCCTGCTGCACCACGTGGATCGCGTGGCCCGAGGGCTGCTGCGAGGTCACGAGGGAGGCCGGCATGTAGGCCACCGGCTTGGCCACGAGGTTGGACGGCCGGGGGGGCACAGCCATGACCACCGGCTGGGCGCTGACGGGGGAGCCTGGGAGGGGACAGAGAGCGACCGTGACACCAGCACCCCGGCCCTCCCCTGCCACGTCCCTGAGGGGGCCCAGCGAGCCTTACCGGGCGCGCTCTGGGAATACCGGTACTCAGGAACGGAGGCTGACTTTGACCCAAGGTCAGGGTCATGTGGGACGGGCGAGCCCTCCCGGGACAGACACTCTGGCGTCTGCAGGCCACTGGAACGAGGGGACGTGAGCCCAGGGTGGGTGGGTGAAGCGGGAGCACTCCTACGGGAGAGGGCGAGAACACAGGAGGTGACACACTATGCCTGCCAAGGCCAGGGAGGCCCCCGCGGTGACAGGGACCCTGGCGTTGGAGCTCCTGCGTGGGGCCATGTGGCGGGAGCCTCCCGGTCAGCGCCATTTACTTCCTGGAAAGCACCCTCTGTCTGCCACACCCCAAGGTGGCTCAGGCGCTGTGAAAACCACCAGCATCTGACGGGACCCACGGGACTGGTCCCCTGGGAATTACCAGGCCATCTGACGGGACCCACGGGACTGGTCCCTCGGGAGTCATCGGGCCATCTGACGGGACCCACGGGACCGGTCCCCTGGGAGTCACCGGGCCATCTGACGGGACCCATGGGACTGGTCCCTCGGGAGTCACCGGGCCATCTGACAGGACCCACGGGACCGGTCCTCTGGGAGTCACCGGGCCAGACCCCAACACAAACCCACTGAAGGCCACGCCTCTTCCCCAGCAGCCTCATACAGCATGGCGGGGGTGAAAGCACAGGAGTCTGGGTGGGGGTGGGGTGCGGGTTCTCTCCAGGGAGGAGGCTGAGCACCTAGGGCTGCGTGCGTGGTCCAGGAGGGTGCCGCTGCGGCTTCGCTTGTTCCAGGATCTGTGCTTTCCCTCCCCCTGCCCATAGGCCCACCCCCCACCTCTGTCCAGGCGGGCCACAGGGGACACACACCTGGAGGATAGGGGCCCAAAGGGGGTGCGGAAGCAGGACACGCCCCGCTGCCGCCGCTTCCGGAACGCCTGCTCCACCAGCTTGGCCTCGGAGGCCGGGTCGATCCGCCAGAAAGACCCCTTCCCCGGCTCCTCCTGGGAGCGAGGGACTTTGATGAAGTAGCGGTTCAGCGAGAGGTTGTGTCGGATGGAGTTCTGCAGGGGGAGATGGGGCGAGTCACGGTGATGGTGGGGACGGGCCAGGCTTGTGGCTCCTCCCCACAAGTCATCAGCAACCACCAAAGGCAAACGGCAAGGCCCAGCCCAGGGGGACGTCAGCGACAGGGAGGAGGCGTCGTGCCGCGCTCGACACAGGTCCTGAGACACCGGCAGGGGCCACCACACCTGGCGCCCACTAACCCACGGGCCACGCACACCGTCCCCTGGCAAGTGCCCGCTGCAGATGGACGGCATCCAAGTGCCGCCTGCGGCCGCCTTGGCAACACCAGACCTGGTGGTCCCCCAGCCGGGGCCGGGTGATCCCACCTCTGCTTTGGGCGGTGTGCGGGGCGCCTAGCCCGCCCTCCCTGGCTCTGGGTGTGGAGGGCGAGTGCTGGCGGAAGCCCGAGGAGCGCATGCGGACGCGCCGCCTGGCCTCACCTGCCAGCCCTTGTCGGCGGTGCGGTAGTAGGGGTAATGCTTGGTGATGTGTGCGTAGATGCCGCTGAGCGTGAGCTGTCGGTCCTGGGCAGAGGAGATGGCCTGCACGATCAGCTGTGCGTACGAGTATGGTGGCTTCGACTCGTCCTGAGGAGAGGCGGGGACCCCAGGCTTAGCCTCAGACCCTTGCCCATGCGTGTCTGGCCACACCAAGGACGCGGCTCAATCCCCTCAGCGTGTGCAGCTGCCTGCAGGGCACTCATGCTAGGCCAGGATCCGCCGCGGGGCCTCCCGGAAAGGAAGAACCAGGCCCTCCTAGAACTTCGCCTCCTCAGCAAGTGAATTGTGTTTTAGACGCAAACGGACGAAGACACAAGGTTACAAGGAAAACGTGTCTTTCTTCGCCACCACCACGGTAAAGCTCGGCCACGCTTTGTCAGGAGCAGGTGGGAGGGGCCCCCACCTGGGGGCACGGGCTGTATCGCACGCGGCCACGCACGGCGCCCACTGCCCACCCGGACCCGGTCAGTAGGCGCGGAGGGCGGGAAGGGCTCAGACCTTGGGGCTGTCGCCTCCGGACGTGTCTGCCTGCTGCTCCGAGGCGGCCTTCGCGGCAAACTCGGCGGCCAGCTGCAGGTCCGAGGTCACGTTCTGGACGAAGCGGTAGCCGGAGGACCCAGCTCCACGTGGACTGGCCGGGCAGGAGTTAGGGACGCTGAGAGCAAAGAACAGAAATAAGTTCACAGTCACGGACAGGAGCCTGCGTGTGGCCCGTGACGCTCTCCACACGTGACTGTCATCACACCACGTAACCCTGTGCGGGGGCGGGGCACAACCACAGGGACAGTCCCGACAGGGCCATGGAGCGCAGCCACGGACGGTGCGTGGCCCATCCTGCCCCACCACGCAGGCCAGCCTGCAGCCTGGGCTGCCTTCCCCACTCAGCAGGGACTCCCACATGGGCTGCTGGCTGATGTCTGTCCACACGGGGGCGCCATGAGAAAGGGCAGCTCCAGGGTGACTTCCTGCACAGCCCGGCACAGGGGCCTTGGTCCTGAGAGACCCGTCTCCCGTCCCGTTTCCCCTGAGCTAAGACAACGCAGGGCTCCTGGGGCCGGGGCTGCGTCTGGCTGACGGCTAAGCCGTGGCCCTCAGTTACCGAAGACCGGCTCAACCACATCCAAGCTTCCACTCTGAATCTGGTGTTTAATCAGAATGCCCAGAGAAGACCAACCATGCAGGAAGGGCCATGGAAAGTCAGGCAGAAAGCACCCTTGGGACCGTCCCCACCCACTCCACGGTCACTGGGGGTGTGGGGACCCCGGGCAGCATGCGTGCGACCTCACTCCCTCCACTCCGAGAACTGAGACCCACTGGAGGCCACACCTCTTCCCCAGCAGCCTCCCAAGCTCACTTGCCACCCTGCCTGAACACCCTCCCCTCACCCCTTGTCCTAACACCAAGGCTCCTCCCTAACCCCAACACTGGGGCTCTGTCACCTCCTCTGAGACCCCCACTCAGGCCCCAGGATGGGGATCCCAGCCACCGTCCGTCTCCCCCTGCAGGGAGCCAGCAGCACACACGGCCAGGAGCAACCTGGCACTGAGCCAGACCACTACAGTGGCCTCAGCACCGGACACGCTGCCAAGGGGCACGCTGGCTCCCTGTCCCACCAGGTTCACCCGCGTGGCAGGGATGCGTAAGGGACTTCAGTCAACAACCACACCTGCCTCCTCCGACACAGGAAACAGAGACTTTTTCTGAATTTCACTCCGAACCCTAAATACAAAGCCAAAGCTTACAAAGTACGGGGGGCAGGGAGAGGAGGGATAAGAGCTCCCACCACAGCACCCACGCTCAGATACCAGGCATTTCATACGTAGCCACTTGGGAGCTGAGTTCACTAGGCACAGCGTGGAGCGGAGCGGGTGGGCCGCAGCCTGCACGGAACTCCCGCTCACCGCGCCCAGACAAGCCGTCCATACTGCCTGCACTCACATGAGCGACCGAGACACCACGCCGCGTGTCGTACTGGGAACACCAGCTGCCTCCTGGCGACAGGTCGGGTGGAGCTCATGGCGGGCTCCTCGTGACCCTGGGTGTGTGCGGGAAGGAAACACACGTCCGCATGCAGGCCTCACGCCCAGAGGAGAGGCTGCCGTGCCCAAGTGAGAACTCCAAACGGAGAGAACAGCCGAGGGGTGGCAAGGGTTGGCCCATGTCGCGTGTCCTCTCCCGGACGTGGCTTTGCGCACACAGCTTCTCAATGTGCCCATTCAGCCTCCCCACTTCTGCCTGAAGCCGGGGCCCAGCAGGTGGGACACTGTGACGGTCAGGTCCCAGCATCCCAGCCTTGGAGGGGCCTGGATCCAAGCTCCCAGGCTTGCACGATACCCAGCGGGTGGGCTGTCTGGGAGAACTGACCAAGATATCCGGGGCCCTCCCCAGATCCCAGGTATGACCACGGACCCAGAGACCTGCATCCTTTAAGGGGAAGAGCCGCCCCCAGCTGTCAGGTGTGTGGGGCTCTGGATTGGGGAGGGGGCAAGAAGTGGAGGCCGAGCATCATGATTTCTAAGCACCACATGGAGCCAGTGCAGGGCGCCAGGGGGTGCAAAGTGAGACGTGGCTGCCCCTTCGTGGACAGACGCATCTCGGGCCACGTTTCTACTCTGGGCAAGGAGGCAGGGCAGGGCAGACATGCCCGGAGCCCACAGTCATAGCCTGGTCCCACCAGGACGATCTGCATGGCCCGAGACAGTCTTAGCCACGTGCAGGAGCAAGGCCTCAAAGCTGCCGAGACGTCCCCGGCTTTGCCACTGACCATGCGTCCAGGGACCCCAGAGAGGAACAGGCAGCAGGCAGGGAGGCCGTGCGGCTCAGTGCTGCTCGAGCGCAAGAACCCAGCAGCACAGTCCGACGGCGCCCAGGGCCACCCTGGATGACCTACAGAAGCCCCCAGGCCCAGACAACCTCCTGCAGGTGTCCTCCGTGTGCCCGCCCCACGGCTCTGCTCACCCCCCTGCAGTCCTGGCCTCCAGGGAGCAGGCAGCGAGCGGTGTCCCGCTCAGAGGGGAACCACAGTCAGTCAGGTGCCAGGACCCCTCCCCGGCCAGGGCTCCAGTCCAGAGCGCACTGCTGTAGGTCAAGCTGACAGCCTCAATGGGGGTGGGGGATTCTGTGCCCTCTGCCCCCAGTGCAGACACCTGGAGCAAAGCAGGGGATGTCCCTGGGGGAGGGGCAGACTTGCTGACCGTGGCTACTCAGGATCCCTCCTGGGGCCCCCAGGGACCCCCACCCCAGACCAGCGACTCAGCCAATGCAGGCAGAACTCTGCTCCTGCCTCTTGACTTTGGCCTGGCCCAGCCCTGCTGTTGCAGGTATTTGGGGAGTGAACCAGTGATGGGAGATCTCTCTCTCTCTCTCTCTGTCTCTGTCTCTTTCTTTCAAATAAAGATGAATAGAACAATAAAAGAAAAAGGTTTTAAATCCAATAAAGAATGAAAGGAGAGACTCAGACATCTCCCAGGATGTCGGATGGAGACAAAGGGGAGGCAGGCAGGAAGGTCAGGGAGCTGGCCCAGCTCTCCAAGAGCCCGAGAGAAACCACACAGCGCGAGGAGACGCTGCCTACAGCCGTGGGTCAGGGGCCCGGCCTGCTCGCCCAGCCCAAGCGCTGCACGGGAACAGCTCCCAAGCCCACGCTGGGGTCACCACACGTGCAGGGACCCAGGAGGCCCCCGAGCCTCGGGAGAGGATGGAGACAGAGCAGCATCCATCCCTCCAGGCCGGAAGATGATTATAGGCTGGACAGAAAACGTCCACAACCTAGAACCCTCCACCCAGGAGTGCACAGAGGCACTCCCCTGTATGCCGTCCACGGGCAGTGACTGATGGGTGCTCCCCGATAAAACAAAGCAGCAGATCAGGAACAGAGTCCAGGACGGTGAAGAGAATCCCACAGTGAGGGGCTCCAGACCCAGGTCTCGGCAGGAGAGACCCCTCCCCGGCCCTGGCAGGGTGTGGGCCTGGCCAGGGAGAGGCCCATGGGGACCTCACCACACAGAGTCCAAGGGGGAAGGAAGACAAAGTACAAGACAGAAACAGCGCCTGCATCCCATATGGGCACTGGTTCAAGTCCCGGATGCTCCACTTCCGATCCAGCTCTGCTGTGGCCTGGGAGAGCAGTGGAAGATGGCCCAGTGCACCCACGTGGGAGACCTGGAAGAAGCTCCTGGCTCCGTCTGGCACAGCTACACCCATTGCAGCCATCTGGGGAGTGAACCAGAGGCCAGACGACCTCTCTCTGTGTGTGTGTGTGTAACTCTGACTTTCAAATAAATAAATAAATAAATAAATTTTTCTTTTAAAAAAGAAACGGCCAGGCCCACACCAGGGATGAAACCTCGCGGGGCGGACGTGGGGAGGCAGCGCTCTCCTGCTTTAGGGCCCCCAGGGATACGTGCAGGAACAGGGAGCAGGTGGCCGAGCGCGCCCCCCGCCCCTGGGCAGGACCAGGCTTCCCGCGGGGAGGCAGGGGCAGAGACCCTAACTTCCTCTCCGAGCCCCCAGACGGCCCTGGGCTGCTTCTAAGGAATGACCACTCGGCTTGTCCTTCCCTAACTGGAGGAGACCGGGGCCGCTGCAGGCAGGGCTCATTCATTTCGGGGGTGGGGCACTTCAGGGCCGACAGACCCCGCACGCGCCCCGCCCTGGGGAACACGGAAGAGGGCCGGGCCAGAGGGCGGGACGCGCCCGCGGGCGGCAGCCAATCCCGACCGGCCTCAGGGAGGGCCCAGCCCACAGGAGGCCTCCGCGTGGCAGCCACACGGCGGGCCAATGGGGAGGCGCGCGGGCAGGCGCACCAAATTAGGCGAGGCTGCCGGCCGGGGCGGGGGGCGGGGCCAGGGAGCGCAGGGCTCTGGGGGCGGGGCCGGGAGGGGCGCAGTGGTGGGCGGGGCCTGGGCGGGGCCGGGAGGGGCGCAGTGGTGGGCGGGGCCTGGGCGCAGCGCTGGGCGGGGCCTGGGCGGGGCCGGGAGGGGCGCAGCACCGGGCGGGGCGGCCAGCAGAGATGTTTGTAAACACGTGGGCCCCGCCCTGCCGCAGAAAGTCAAACAGAGAAGCCAGACCTCAAAGCTCGCCTGAATTCCACAGAGCTAAGATCAACGGATGTAAACAGAGCTCCTTGGCTGTGACACTGAACGAAAGGCCCCAAAGTCGCCATCGTCCGCAAACCGAGTCGCTGGCATGCGGCCGACGGGGGCACCCGCCACCCCGGCCTCCCCGCGCACCGGCTGCACCGGGGTGGCCAGGAGCGAAGGCTGACCCAGGCGGGAGGTCTAACACTCTGAGCAACTCCCTTACACAGTTCCCAGGACTAATTCTAGAACATTCTCCTGTGTGGGGTCAGGCTTGGGGCCTGCTGTCCGACCCTCTCAGCTGGCAGGTTTCTGGGCCATTTCCCCCGTGGGGCTGCGGGGAACCATGCGCGTGAACACGTGTGGCCACCGCCCGGTGCCTGTGGCCCCCGGGACCCAGGAAACCACGGGGCCGCGTGGGAACCCTCAGCTCAACCTTTCTGGGGAGCCGCAGACTCCCCAGTCACTTCCTGCGCGCAGCTTTGTGTCCACGTCTGATTACTCCCCGGGGGTCTGAGTAAGCGCAGGTTAGCAGTGAGCGAGGCAGCGGCCAGCATGTGGGACTGGCCTCCTGTCCTGTGTCTGAGACCACAGCGGGGTCACAGGCTCCGGTCTGGGTGTGGGAGCAGGACCACGGCCACAGATCTGAAACCAGACGGAGAAGTGGCGTCCCCGCGGACACCACGCTGTGTGCCGGGCCAGGTGTACTCCTCCTCGCCAGCCCCCCCCCCCCAGGGAGACATGGTCCGTGACACATGCGTGGCCAGACCCGGCGCAGGTCCAGACCTGCACTCCCCAAGGCCATCCTGAACTCTGCTCCACGCTCACGAGACCCACGAGCAGACAATTCCCGGCCTGTGAAGAGAACTTCACGCAGGATGACAACAGTGCCCACAGGTGATTCTACCCATGAGCTGCCAGGAGGGGCGGACAGGCCCACAGGAGAAGCTTCGGTCACCTCCTATCCTGAGAGGTGGCGCCTCGGGCCACCAGGCCGGCCTCTGCTCTGCCGATCACGCCCAGAGGCAGAAGGAGCCGTGCACCTGCGCCTCCAGACCACACGCGGCCTCCCACGCACACAGCGCACAGACCCTTCAGGACCAACGGGAATGTCCCCAGCGGCCAGGCCCCGGGCTCTGTGGACGGCTTCCACCCAGGAGCCTCCCAGGGGCTTATCTCTGTCTCAGAGCGGAAAGTTGCAGAACCCGCCCACCTTCAAGCTTCACAAAGAGTTTCCATAAACCAAGTTTAGAAAAACAAACTTCACCAAACCTGGGACACAAACATTACTTTAAAACAACTTCAGTGACTCAAAGCTGAACCAAACAGAGCCTGTGCTTGCTAATGGACAAAACTTCAAACTACAGACGTGCTAAGTGAGGGGGATTCTCCATGAGCGGGTTTGCCAGGCCCCCAGCTTCTGCCGCGCCTCTCCACCCTGGAACTGCACAGGAGGAGGCTCCCCGCACCCTCTCCCTCCACCCCAGAGCCGCTTACCTGATCGTGCCGGTCGGGGAAGGGATGGGGCTGACCACGCTCCGGAGATCCGGCTCCGGGATGTGGATCTTGAGCGGGGAGATCTGGGGGTACAGCGGCCGGAGCGGGGACGCCGGAGCCTCCTCTTTGTGGTACAGAGACGTGAACTGGATCTTTATGGCCGTGCTGGGGAACCGGAAAGTGCACCTGCAGCAGGAGGCAGAGCGGCGGATCAGACTGGAGCGGAGAGAGGTGGCAGCCACTGGCCAGCAGAGCCACACACCCCCAGCCCAGGGCGCTGGCACGCGGCTCTCAGTCACGGTCACTCTGGGGCTCTCTCTGCATGCCTGTTCTGACATCAGCTGTCCTGTCACTGTGCGTGTGAGCAGAGATATATAAATATCCCCAGACGAATGCCGGCGATGCCACCTCCCAGAGGTCCCAGACATGGCCACGCTCTGCCTACCACGCAGCTGCTGCCACCCCCAGGTGAGGTTCACAGCCTTGGGAAGAAGCTCCAGGATCCTCCAAACCCCATCCCAGCAGCAGGAAGGCCTCAGACGCCACCGTCAGCGCCACCGCGCCTGGATGAACAGGGGGGTGACAGCCATGGTTCGCCTCCCCGGTAAGTCACTCAGCAGTGCCGCTAACGGTGCAGCTGGGGCGCAGGACAGGGAAGCGGCTGCCCGGGTCTGGAAAAGGCTGTCCGACCAGGCGGGCGGTGAGGGGCGCCCAGGCACTCAGGAACTCCGGACGGGCCCTGGATCCTGCTAAGGGACCGACAGTGAGAGGCGGGAGCCCTCTGGGGTGTCGCTGTGGGAATCCTCGGGGCAGCTGCTGCGTGGTCTGCTGCTATTTCAAATTCTGCCGCGGTGTTTAAATAGCAAATCTGCCGCAAATCTCGCTCGAACAAGCACTCCTTCCGCTCTTGGTGAAAACCAGGGTTTATGAAGAGGTCGGAATCTGCTGACGGTGAGGGGAAGAAGGGGCAGCTCTGCTGGGGGACAGGCCTTGGAGCCTTCTGTCCCGGGGCAGGCAGGAGCTCACCGCTCGCCCCACTCCTGGACAAAGGCAGTGACCTCGGCTGGCCCAGCGGCCCAGGCTGATTCTCACACAGACCGAGAAGAAGGTCGGGACAGCACCAGTCCTGCTGACCACGGACACCGGGTTCACGGTCCCTGGGACAAGGACTTGCGATCTGTCCCCCAAGGAAGCGTCTGGGAGACCCGGTCTCAGCCTGGCAGGGTGGGGCAGGGTCTGGATGGTGACGTCACGGGTTTTGCTGAAAGGGCAACTCAAGGCGACTTTGAAAGAACCTGCAATTTCCTGGGGCCAGCGCGTGGCACAGCGGTCAGGACGCTGCCTGGGACGCCTGTGTCTCGGTCACAGGGCTTGGTCTGATCCAGCTCCCTGCTAATGTGTGCCCTGGGTGGTGGCCCGAGCGCCTGGGTCCCGGTCACCCATGTGGGAGACCTGGATGGAGCTCCAGGCTCCTGGCTTCGGCCTGGCCCTGCCCCGACTGTCGCAGCCATTTGGGGAGTGAACCAGCAGATGGGAAGACCTCTGTGCCTCCCTCTGCTTCTCCAGTAAATCAATGAATCTGCTCGTAAAACCCCGCTGTTTTCTCCTCTACACTCACACGAGCGTCCTTTGCTCTTCTCAGTTCCCTGCAGCACAGGGGCTTTGCCTCAGCGACTGTGGGGCGAAGGTCACGGCCACTCGGGTCCCAGAGCCAGCACCCACCTGAGTCCGTGTGGGGATGGGCCTGGGGGCCCCGACCAGGACCAAGGTCAGCCAGCCTGAGAGAGGGCCCCCACCCAATCATGGTGTGCACACGCACCTGCCCCACCAGCGCGAGGACGGCTTCTGCTCCTTCCCCCAACTCCCTGCACTGCAGCCAGGGAACAAATAGGCCCTGTCCGCCGTCTTACACCTGCCAGGGGCCCAGGCACAGCCCTGCGTCCTCTCTGTGCTCTGGGTTGCCTGGAAGGGGGCGTGGCTGTGTCCCAGGGTGGGGGGTGCCTGGGCGTGGTCCCAGCTGGAGCTGGCTGACCTTGGGCGAAAGCCCCCCAGCTCCAGCACCCTCATGGCCTTCTCCTGGCTCCAGCAGGAGAGGCTGCGGGACGCACCAGGCAGGTGGACCACGGCTCACAGCCGCGCCGCCTCCCCTGGCTGACAAAACCGGGGAGTGCTCGGGACTGCAGAGACCAGCTCCGTGGTGCTTCCCCGTTGCAAACACTGAGATTCGAGCTGCTCCGCGCACAGGTGCTCCAGGAGCGCACAGCTGCCCAGCGCAGCGGGGAGGGCAGCTCCCTGATGCAAGAGCCCTTTCACGGCACGCACTTCCCCATTATTCACGTCACAGCTATTTTAAACGCAATTCCTGACTCACTCTGCCTTGAGGCGGGCACCTCAGCAGAGGAGGAGGGGGAGGGGGAGGGGGAGGGGGGAGGGGGATGAGGAGGAGGAGGAGGAGGAGGAGGACGAGGACCAGAGGTTGACTCAGCAGAGGAGGAGGAGGAGGGGGAGGGGGAGGGGGGAGGAGGAGGAGGAGGAGGAGAAGGAGGAGGAGGAGGAGGAGGAGGACGAGGACCAGAGGTTGACTCAGCAGAGGAGGAGGAGGAGGGGGAGGGGGAGGGGGAGGGGGAGGGGAGGAGGAGGATGGGGAGCGTGGAGCAGGGACTACCCAGCGGGGGGAGGGGGAGGGGGAGGGGGAGGGGGGAGGGGAGGGGGAGGGGGGAGGGGGAGGAGGAGGGGGAGGGGGAGGGGGGAGGAGGAGGAGGACCGGGGAGCGTGGAGCGGGGACGACCCGAGGTTGACTCGAGGTTGGCCGTGACCCAGCCACATGCGGTCCCCTCTGTGGGGAAGCCCACCTGCCCGGGGAGGACTCCCAGACTGCTGCCCCACTCAGGGAGCAGGAGGTGGCTCCGAGTCGCCGGGGCAGGGGTGTAGGGTTTCTGTGGATGACAATGCTCTAAAGCCAATGGTGGAGGCGGCTGCACAACTCCGTACGCCCTGACAAGGGGTCTTCAAGTTGGAGGAGGGGACACAGGCTACTATACGGGCAGGTCTCCAGGCCCCTCGAGCCATTCCCAGCCCAACCCACCTCCCCACCCCCAACTGCCATTTTCTGCTTTTTCATTCCAGCTTCGTCTGCTTTCCGCAACATAAATAAACTCACTGTGCACCAACCCTGAGCCAGGCTGCTGGGCCCTGGGGCCTGGGACGGAGCTGCCCCGCCCTCCCCCGGGGCCAGGCACCTCGGCTCTGGCTGAGAGCCGCTGCAGGTCCGGAGCTGGTCCCGGCACACGGCACACGGCCATGGTCAGCCCGCGCCTTCCCAGCAGCTCGGTGGTCTTCTGGAGCCAGGCCCCTTTGGGAGAGGCCTGAACGCAGAATGCCAGGGGCGCTGAAGGTCTGTGCATGAAGGAACCCCGGAGAAACACAGGGCATGGTTGTGGAAGAAACTTCACTTATCAAACTGCTGAACCGAACACTTCTGACAACCTCACATTTTTAATCTAAAATATCTATTAAAACTCCCTACACATGTGGCTACAGCACCCTCCCTACACACGTGGCTACGGCACCCTACACACATGGCTACAGCACCCTCCCTACACACGTGGTTTCGGCACCCTCCCTACACACGTGGCTACGGCACCCTCCCTGTACACATGGCTATGGCACCCGGCACCCTCCCTCCCTCCCGGAACGAACGAGGCTGGTGGCAGTGCAGGTGCCCATCAGAGCGCGGGGGATCGGCGAGGACCGAGCGTCAGACAAGCCAGGAGGTCACCAGCGCAGCTCGGGAAAACAGACACAAAGCCACCAGGAAGAGCTGAAGGCGGCAGCGGCCCAGGCTCGGCCAGGCCCGACACCGACACCCGACAAGAATGCAGCAGCCAACGCGGGCACTGGTGCAGCGGAACGCACCTGGCCGCCTCCTGAGCCTCGGCGAGTGGCCGGGCCGGTGCCGCCTGGCATCCTCACAGCCTGGGCAGTGAGGCGGCGCCCGGGGTGTGGGCCTTGTTCCGAAGGGACTGCGCTCTCTGTGTCCCCACGGCACTGGTTTGCAAGTCGGGTCGTTTACTTTGTCACCAGGTGAAGTTCCTCGTAACTGGAACAAGGGAAACAGAGCGGCTCCTCGTGCCACGTGAGCACAGCCGGGCCGGGGCTCCCTGAGTCTGCATCTCTATCCCAGCAGTTCCTGGGTGCACGAGGGACGAGAGAGCCCACCAGGGAGCCGAGTGTCCCCCCGGCAGCACCCACACACCCCCGCAGCAGCGGCCACAAAGGCGCATCCCCGTTTGTCAGATGTCCTGGCCCTGTGCCTTGGCCACTCCAGCGGTGGTCTCTGCCGACAGCCTGGTCTCGGATGCCCAGGACCCGGGAAATCCAACAGGCAGGTCCCGGAGAAAGCCCGCTGCTGGCGGCTCCTGCAGAAGTCTCAGGGCCACAGAGGAGGCTGCCCGCAGGGAAGGGGACCTGGCCCTCAGACGCCCCAAGTCTCGGGGCGGCCAGCAGCACAGGGCAGGCCAGGGGGAGGACCCCGGCCCTCCTTGGGAGCCTTCTACAATTTAAAACAAGCAAGAAAAAAAACAAACACCAAGTTGAGCTTCCAGACTTCACAGTTTGGAAAACCGAACAGGCCAGGAAGTCCCCCTTGAAGATGCAAAGGTCGCCAGTGGGAGCAGGGAGTGGCCAGGCCCTGGCACCCTGCGGCGGGAGGTCAAGGCCGGCTCCCGGCTCTGTGGCTAGGGGACAGGCGGAGCTGGGGATATGGGGCTGGCGCTTGTTTGCTGTGCCATCCTCATCCTCTGCTGGGCAGATCTGGAGAAAGTGCCCCCAGAGGCCCTGCCCTCCCCCGGCAGCTCCTCTGACTCCCGGGGCCCCACACCTTCTGCCCACAGCTCAGGCCAGCAGGCGCACAGGGCCTGCCCTGAGGGAAGTCCTCTGGGAACTGGGTGTGGGGAGGTGATGCACACAAGCTGTATCTCCAGCTCATGGCCCAGCCACAGCCACGGGCTTCGGACACCACAGAGGCCGGCTTCCCCTGACCCCCGTTAACCCTGTGGGGCTCCTGCCCATATCACCCCTACTGGAGAACCACAGGCCCCCGGCACACAGGGAGGGGCCTGGCAGGCGTCCACGTGCCCGCACCCAGGCATGGGGGCTGCCCCGACCGGCTCAGATCCAGGCCACGCCTATGCTAAGAGGCTCACGCAAGGACTGCCGTCCAGCACCAGGGACATCCATGCTGCCGGCCTGGGGCCAGGCTGCCAGGTGACCAAGTGTCACTAACACGGGGTGGTCCCCGGCACAGGGATTGGCCTCTGTTCTGACCCTGCTCGGAAGCCATGCGCAGTGGCGATCTCTACTTCACAACAGCCCTGCCTGCCTCCTGGAGACCAGGGGCCACTTGGGGGACGGCGGAGGGAAAGGAGCGGTCACCTCTGCTCCAGTCTGCCCTGGGCGCACAGCTGAGTGTGGCCTCCACTCTAGGTGGGGCCACGGACTGGGCGGGAGCCCCCCAGGGACATGATGGTCAGGGCACACGTCTGCACCGCACACGCCAGGCACTGTGTGCCAGGCAGGTACGTGGGAGCGCACCACACATTGCTGGGGAAAGTTCCAGAAGAGGCCCCAGAGGAGGCTGAGGGCGAGCAGCAGGAGGTGCCCCGACCCTGCAGAGCGAGGCAGGAACCCACCCGCTCCAGGAGGTTTCTGAATCCCCGTGCGTTCCAAGGACGGAGCCCAGTGCTGTCCACCCTGGCCGGGACGAGCCTTCAGAGCTGAGCCCAGAGGCAGGAGGCCCGCCAGCGCCCACACAGCCTGCGGGAGCCCTTTCCCCAGCAGGAGCTGGCGTTCCGGCCAGGTCAGTGACCCTGAGCCCTCCCCTTTGGCGGGGCAACACCCCTCAGCACAGCTCCAGGCATGTTTCATACAAGCAGCCAGTCTGTCAACACAGCACAGGGTGGGGCCGGCACTCCCCAAATCACTTCCTCGCCTCTGAGCCACTCCTCTTCCTGATATCCACAGTCTGGCTGGCTCGGAGGCAGAGCCGCAGAGCACCGCAGAGCACCACGGGGAGACCAACCAGCTTGGGGGCCTCCCACCCGCACTGCAGAGGCACAGCCCTCCCCTCCCCCACAGAGGCGCCCCCCCCTCCACTGCAGAGGCACAGCCCTCCCCTCCCCCACAGAGGCGCGGGCTTGGAAGCTGTGGGTCTGCAAGGACTAAGAAATGGTTTGCGGGTGGCAGGGACCACCGAGGGTCGAGGTCAGGCCCGGCAGCCCCTGCTCCTCACCCTCCGGCCAGCAGGGCACGGGCGGTGGACGCAGAACCTGTCTCGGGCTGCTAGGAAGCTACAGGAAAGTGAAAGAGAAAGCAGCCCGCTCTCCCGCTCTCCCACAAGGCCTCGCCTGGCAGGGTGGCGTGGCTGCCGTGGGGAGAGATCCCTGCTGCCCTGCGGCTATCGGCGGTGGTCTGACGCCCCCCACCCAGGGATATCATCCCCAAGGAAAGGCAGGGAGCTGTGAGCGGTGTTGAGCTGGGGGTGGGGAACAGGGCTGGCTCACAAGATGACCAGGCTCCTGCTGGGGGAGCCCAGAGGGCAGGCTGCCATTCAAACCACTGTCCCTCCCCATCCTCCCGTTTTTCCGGGTGGCCACACCCCAGCTAAAAGACTACCTTCCCCATGGAAAGTGAGCACAGCATGCTGAGAGGCCCGGAGGACGTGAAGCTGGACAGGCAACTCCCAGGTGTGGGCTGCTGCCCATCAGGCCTTCCTCCCACGTTCTGCCAGGGACAGGTGGGTGATGACCGGCACACCAGCAACCATCCTGGACCATGAAGCATCCATGCCAAGGGAGCCCTCTTGTGAGAACAGGGCAGAGAGGTGGGAGCAGCCTGGGTGCCAGGTGCCCGCTGAGGCCGGAGCCCAGCAGGACCTCGGCCACGGCACAGGCCACCGAGTCAGTGTCTCCACACGCACAAGCACACACACACACGTCCATAGCACCAGGACCTCCTCACGTGTTTTCAACAAACAAGGCTGTCTGGTGTCAGAAGAGACAGCAGTCGGAGCTGCAGCCAGTACAGGGTGGGGCCGCGTGGCACCACGGCTGCTCAGCGCTGCCACCACTTTCACCACGGAGAACCCCAAGTCCAGGCACTCTCACCGGGAGCAGAAAGTGCAAGATCACTAAAGCTGCTCACAAAGTCAGGGACGGGGCCGGCGCTGTGGCGCAGCGGACAGAGCCACCGCCTGCAGGGCCGGCATCCCACGTGAGCGCCACGTCAGCTCCCGGCTGCTCCGCTTCCAGCTCTCTGCTGGAGACCAGGAGGAAGCTCCTGGCTCCTGGCCTCGGTTCAGTGCAGTTCCGGCCGTTACAGCCATCTGGGGAGTGAACCAGCAGATGGAAGACCTGTCTCTCTCTCTCTTTCTGCCTCTGCCTCAGCCTCTCTGTAACTCTGCCTTTCAAATAAATAAATAAATCTAAAAAAAAAGGAATGATGGGGGAGGTGATGGTGCTGTGGTGTGGTGGGTTAAGCCACCTCCTGTTAGGCCAGCATCCCATACGAGCATCCCTCTTAATCCAGCTCCCTGCTAACAGCCTGGGAAAGCACGGGAAGACGACCCAAGTCCTTGGGCCCCTGCACCCACGTGGGAGACTGGGATGAAGCTCCTGGCTTTTGTGGCCTTTTGGAGGAGTGAACCAGCAGAGACAGGATCTCTCTCTCTGACTCTCTGCCTTTCAAATAAATAAATCAATTTTTTTTTTCTTTTAAATGATGACAAGCATTTCACAACACCTGCCTGAAAGAACAGTCAGAACACGCAGCCTGGGGACTGGCACCTGAGGCACTGGCATCCCATATGGGTGCTGGTTCGAGTCCCGGCTGCTCCACTTCCAATCCAGCTCTCTTCTGACAGCCTGGGAAAGCAGCAGAAGATGGCCCAAGTGCTTGGGCCCTTGCACCGCGTGGGAGACCCAGAAGTTCCAGGTTCCTGGCTTCAGATCAGCCCAGCTCTGGCCACTGCGGCCATCTGGGGAGTGAACCAGTGGATGGAGGACCTCTCCTCTCTCTCTCTCTCTCTGCCTCTCAAATAAATATTTTTTAAAAAGAAGAAGGAGAAGAGAAGAAGAAGATGCAGCCTGAATCCCCACAAGGACTTCCGAGGAGGCCTGTGCCCAGGGGACCCCGCGTGGGGTGCAGACACGTCTCTGTGAGGAGGAGGGGGCTCTATGGAGACCACAGGCCCGGGAGGCTCTGGGGCTCCCTCTGTTGTTTTAGGGTTGAGTCTAACTTAGCAGACGACTATCCAAGGGGAGTCCTTGAGAGAAGACGGCAAATCCAGGCAGCGGGAAACGCCCAAGTCCAGATCACCGGGAAGCTGTGAGAAGACACATGGGGCAGGCACTGTGCCGGAGCCATCGCTGTGTGCCAGGGCGGCCACAGGCCCACTGCCAGGACAAAGCCACACGGGCCACACATCCTGTTGCAACCATGAGCCCTGGACACGTCCCAGCCCCGGGCCTGGTTCCAGCAGCTTCCTGAGGCACGGAGATGCTGGGTGTTGGTTCAGGATCCCAAAGCTGATAGACCTGGGGCAGCGACCCTCATGGGAGCCACCTCTCAGCTGCCCAGCCCCTGGGGGCTCGTAAGACAGAACCAAGGCCGGGCCGAGCCTAGGGGCAGTGAGAGGGCTGTGCGGTGACCCCTCTCTGCCATGGGAGTGCCGAGTTTCTGAGCACCAGAGGCCTTATCCAAACACACAGGGCACATGACACACACGGCTGTGCACTGGGTGGCCTGGAGACCCCACCTCCACGGTGAGTCCCCTCGCCAGGCATCCGCACCCTCTGGGGTCCACACCTGCTCTGGCTGAGAGTGGGGAAAACCAACCCTCAGAGACACGGAGGCCGATGGGTTCGGGCAGCCTTCAGGGTTCCCAGCAGGTTTCAGGTGACGAGGCCGGCAGCGTGGCTGGGGCAGTCTTGGGAGACATGGGGCAGAGGCACAGGCTGTCAGGGACAGTGGAGGAAGCAGGGCGGGCAGGGCCCCCGGGGAGGCTGCACACGTGGCTCCGGCTGCACCTCCTCACCTGAGCCAGGAGCGGCCGCAGGTGTGGGACAGGGAGGCGGTGACCTCCAACACCAAAACTCACCCGTTCAGAGGCTACAGCACCGCTGCTCCCACGGGTCAGTGTCTGCTGCCCATGGTCACCTGTGCCCCCACTGAAGCTTGGGATTCTCCACTTGATCCCCACAGCATAGTGCATGAGCGGCCAGCGCCTCATGTCTGCACACTGCTGCCTGGGGCCCTGAGCAAGCGTCCTTTGCCTTCTTAAGGACTGAGTCCAGGAAAAACTAAGCATTTGCAGGTTCTTTAGAGTTAAAAATCAGAAACGTGTCACATCCCACACATGGGCTGTGCCGTGGGGTCGGTCTGCCCGGGCCCTGGGACCCCAGCCCAGCACAGCCACAGGGGTGCCTCCGGGTGTGTGACCTCACCTGTTAGGTATGGTGTAAACACTGAGAAAGACACCCTGAAGGGAAATGTCACAGATGCACGAGCAGAGGCCCTGGGTCTCCCCTGCAGACCCCTTGGGACGGCCACTGGACATCTTCCCCATGGAATCCCTGTCACACCCAGTCACACTGGTCCTCGTCACAGGAACTGTCCACACGAACTCCAGGCCCCACGTGGGGACCCTGCAGCCCCCAAGCCGTCTCGCTCCTCCCCTCGAGAGGCTTCCCCGGGGCCTCTCTGCCCCACACCAGCTCTGCGGCCACCCGGGCTGGTAACGTGGGCGTGGGTGTCTCTCGCCTCTGCCTTGCCTGCTGGGCTCTGTCCTGCACCTGGCAGGTGCCGCCCAGCACAGCTCGGCGAGATGAGAACAGAAAGTGGCCTCCATGCTGTCCAGGCTTGGGTGGGGGCTGGCGTTTTTCTGTCTCCAAGTTCAAGAACAAAATGCTTGGTGTCCAGCTCAGGACAGAGCTGTCTTTCCCTAGGCCCAGCGGTACTGCCTGGGAGGGGCTGTGGGCCTCAGGGCCAGGCCAGGGATCCTGACAGGGTCTCAGTCCTCTAAGCCCACCTCCCTGCAACCCACAGGCCAGGGCCACCTGAGCAGCAACACCACAAACCACAAGCACACTGGACGCGACCCCTCGCACACGCCACAGGAAGCTGCTAGCCCACAGGAACAGCCACGACAGCTGGTGAGAGCCACGGTGGCCAGCGACAGCCAGGACGACCACGAGGGCTAGAAGGCTGAGGCAGTGGACCTGTGAGAGCAGCCTGGAGGGAGGGCCACACCGGGCGACCCGCTCAACTGGGGAGACACGCACGTGGCTGGCAGAACCAGCATCAGATATTCGTGTGCGCCTCTATTCCCATGAAGCTTCTGGAAGGCAGGGGGACGGGGGCCCTGAAGGTAAGTGGTGAGGGGGCAAGGACAGAGGACCGCAGCTAGGAGGAGGGGCACTGTGCCCCACCCGCTCCACCCCAGGCTCCAGGAGGACCGGGGTGTCCTGTCCCTACCAAGGCTCTCAGGCCCACAGCCCGGTGACCGGCTGTCAATCAGAGAGCGAGGAAGGGCTCAGAAGCAACGATCAAAGGTGTCTGTGGCAGACACGGGCCCACGACAGCGGTGCTGCGAGAGGCGGCCACACTCAAAGGGAGACAGCCAGGCAAACACCTGAAGACACAAAGAAGACTCAAGGCCACAAACGCGGTGACCTCTACGGCAGGCCGAGCAAGGAAGGGGCCAGGAGCTGGAATCCCACAGGGCAGAGGAGAGGACGGGTGACAGAGGCCCAGGGCCCAGGACGCTCCTGCGAGGCCCAGCCTTCCCACCACCGGAATCCTGGGAGGGGAAGGGAAGAGGGTGCTGAAGAACAAAGACGCAACGGCTGGAAAATGTCCAAATTTGGTAAAAAACAAGGAAGAGAGAAACCTGCAGATTGAAGATGAGCGAACCACACAGAGGACCACCCAAGGAAAGCATGTGCAGCTCTGAGTAGCAAGGACAAGGCAGCCGGTGGACACCCGTGGCGGGCACGACTCCAGGGTCTTGATGCTCGCCCAAGAGCTCAGTGCCTGGACACTCGGTCCAGGAGGAAAACATCGACAAACCAGAAGTCACACAAACGCCCCACTCCCGGGCACACAAGATCCCCTGTGAGAAGGCAACGCTCACAGACACACCCCACAGGGACGCTGTGTGGCCGTGGGGAAGTCCACGTCTCAGACGCCGGTGGAGGGGATGCCAGACGACCCCATGACCCCGCTGGCTGCACGCCCGTCCCCCAGAGCCCACACCTCTGCTCAGGGCAGCTGATCGGTACTGTGCCCAAGGATAGGATGCAGGTGCAGGCAGGCGGCACCACACAGAGCCGGACAGAAGGCCCATCTCAAGGGCAGAGGTGTCCACGTCCACGTCCCTCACAAAATGACACCACTGTGGCCAGGGCAGCCACGGGCCAGAGGCGGCTGCACCAGCGCTGGGTGGGACCCCAGATCCAGGCACTGGTATGCCGCCACCGGCTTCCTTGGTGGTTCCGTGAGCGCTGGGGGAGTCTGCGTGTGGCACACAGAGACTGCTCTGAAAAGTACCTGCGACCTTCTGTGTGTCCACGATCAGCCACAAAGGCCTGAGGGGCTGGGGGCACGGAAGAGGAGACCCCCCTCCCCCGGAACTTGGGCTGTGGTCAGGCAGGGGAAGATCACAAAACCCTGTGTGGGGATGTCCACCAGGAAGAGGTGGAGAAGGCGTTGAACGCGCCTTGCTCCCAGCAGGTGGTACGTGGACAACGGGACCCCTCGGGCCTAATCCCCACTCTCCCCTCAGGGAGCACGGCTGGGGAGCCCGCAGCCCAGCCTTGTACCACGCTGCAGGGACCCCCTGGTGCTCACACAGCTCTGGCACTTCCCCTTAGACACTGAAGCTGGGGGCGTCCCAGAGACAGCATGGCCGCCAGGACCCCAGGGTGCGACTCGGGTGCCCATCACACACTGCACACCAGATGGAAATGGACAAGCCGATCTAATTCACAAAAATCAGAACTTAGAGACACTGCCGGGCTGGGCTTTGTATGCCTGGTCCACACCTGTGAGCTGGATATCCCGACGCCCAGGCTCCAAGGGGCAGATCCACAGGCACGTGGCATGCACCTGCCCAGCCGTGCCCCTCACAAGTCATGGTCGTACATACATATAAAAGATTTCTATTTATTTAAGAGGCAGTTACAGACAGAGAGAAGGAGAGACAGAGAGAGATCTTCCATCTGCTGGTTCACTCCCCAAACAGCCGTAACAGCCATAGCTGGGCCGACCTGAATCCGAGAGTGAGGAGCCAGGAGCTTCTTCTGAGTCTCCTCCCACTGCCTTCCTAGGCTGTTAGCAGAGAGCTGGATTGGAAGAGGAGCAGCCAGGACTTGAACCAGCGCCCGTACGGGATGCCAGCGCTGCAGATGTAGACTTTACTTACCATGCCACAGCACCAGCCCCAGACCATATATATTCTTACATTTTTATTTACTTTCATTTTTAATTTGAAGTGCAGAGAAACAGAGAGATCTTCTACCCTTTAATTTACTCCCTAAATGCCCAACAGAGCCAGGACTGGGCAGGCTAAGGCCAGAAACCCAGAGTTCAGTCAGGGTCTCCCACATGGACAGGAGGGACTCGAGTACTTTGAGCCATCGCTGCTGCCTCCCAGGGTGCGCGTGAGCATGGACCGGAAGCAGGGCCAGGACCCGGACCCTGGCACACCGACATGGTGACCGCTGCACCAGCCAAGCCTCCTAACCGTGGCTTTTCAGAGAAATCTCATCTAGAGTTCTGCAGAAGTCACAGGGCTCTGAGCACAATTTAAAAATAAACGCCACCTCTTGTCACCTGGTAACAGACGGCACACAGATGACTCAGAGCCCCGCCCGGCCGGCCCGCCTGGCTGTCTGAGCAGGGTTTAATCATCAATGGACGCGGCTGTACCGGGAAGCAGACAGGGAAGGAGCCACCACCTAGCTCAGCGCGACAGAGCAGCAGATCTCCCAACACTGCCCCAGCAAACCAGCACCGGCCGAGAGCACAGGTCTGACGCTGCTGACGGTCAGTGTTGCCCTGTGAGGAAGCGCGAGAGGCAGGACACACGGACTCGGCTGCCTCTGCCGTGGACAATCGCCCCTAACAGCTGCGTCCCTGCATGTGGTAAGCGGCGTGACACGGCTGACAGCACCTCTACGCCGGCCTTGAGGCCATCGCTCCACAGTTATCACTTGAAGGGCCCTGCACAGATCAGGTAGAGCTAAAACAACAACAACCTGCACAGATCAGGTAGTTAAAACAACAACAACCTGCACAGATCAGGTAGAGCTAAAACAACAACCTGCACAGATCAGGTAGAGCTAAAACAACAACAACCTGCACAGATCAGGTAGAGCTAAAACAACAACCTGCACAGATCAGGTAGAGCTAAAACAACAACAACCTGCACAGATCAGGTAGTTAAAACAACAACAACCTGCACAGATCATGTAGAGCTAAAACAACAACAACCTGCACAGATCAGGTAGTTAAAACAACAACAACCTGCACAGATCAGGTAGAGCTAAAACAACAACAACCTGCACAGATCAGGTAGAGCTAAAACAACAACAACCTGCACAGATCAGGTAGTTAAAACAACAACAACCTGCACAGATCAGGTAGAGCTAAAACAACAACAACCTGCACAGATCAGGTAGAGCTAAAACAACAACAACCTGCACAGATCAGGTAGAGCTAAAACAACAACAACCTGCACAGATCAGGTAGTTAAAACAACAACAACCTGCACAGATCAGGTAGAGCTAAAACAACAACAACCTGCACAGATCAGGTAGAGCTAAAACAACAACAACCTGCACAGATCAGGTAGAGCTAAAACAACAACAACCTGCACAGATCAGGTAGAGCTAAAACAACAACCTGCACAGATCAGGTAGAGCTAAAACAACAACAACCTGCACAGATCAGGTAGTTAAAACAACAACAACCTGCACAGATCAGGTAGAGCTAAAACAACAACAACCTGCACAGACCAGGTAGAGCTAAAACAACAACAACCTGCACAGATCAGGTAGAGCTAAAACAACAACAACCTGCACAGATCAGGTAGTTAAAACAACAACAACCTGCACAGATCAGGTAGAGCTAAAACAACAACAACCTGCACAGATCAGGTAGAGCTAAAACAACAACCTGCACAGATCAGGTAGAGCTAAAACAACAACAACCTGCACAGATCAGGTAGAGCTAAAACAACAACAACCTGCACAGATCAGGTAGAGCTAAAACAACAACAACCTGCACAGATCAGGTAGAGTTAAAACAACAACAACAACAATAGCTGATGACGAATAAGCGCCGACAGTCCACCTCTGAGCACCCAAGACCCTCCCCCAGCACCACTGCACCCCCAACCTCAGCTCTTCTGCCTCCAAACGTGAGGGCGATCCCAGGCCCAGTGCCCGCTTCCCTCCCCACCTTCTCCACCTGCAGTATCTGCAGTGCTGGACGGCGGCTTCTGGTGGCCCTGCGCGTGCCACCTTGGAGGTCTGCGCTGGACCGGGCTGTGTGACCTCAGGAAGGGCAGCTGGTGACACAGCTATGGCCGCACAGGGCGCGGTGTCGATGGTAAGGCAGGGTGAGCCACCCTCAGCCGGGGGAGGCACACGGCTCTGTGCGTGACCTCCACGGCCATCGTGTCCACGCTCAGGACTGTGTGCCTGTCCCTGGCTCTTCATACCACACCCCCTGCTGCAGCACCAGATTCCTGACTACAGCCCCACCCCAGAAACCTCCCCAGGGGTCTTAGCTCCTCCCAGAGCAGCTGCCTCACCCGCCCTGTGACTGCAAGGGGCGCTCTGGAATGCTGGGGTGGGTGACTGGCACGAGACTCTGGGGTAGCCGGGCCTCAGGCCGGAAGCAGCTCTGTTCCTGCGTGGCCACCAGGACAGCAGCCAGCCGACACCAGCGTCCCCGGCCGCCCTGACCACACTTTCCACACGGGTATTTCCCATCCTGTGGCTCTGGCTGTCACGGGCACGTGGGGAGTGAACCAGCAGACGGGTGCTCTGTTGGTGTGTCTGTCTCTCTGCTTCTCAAAATAAATACATGAAAACGTAAAGAGGTAAGAAAGAGCCACGCAGAACAAGGAGCAAGAGCAAGAATCCAGCGGGCAGCTACAACGGCAGCCAGGCCAGCACCGGGGGACAGACGCTACATCTGACCTTGGCCTCTAAACGCAGCCTCGGCCGCAGACTGTCCCAGCACAGGCCTCCCACCCTGCCCGGGCCCCCGCACCACGACGGGTGCCACACACAGTAGAAGCCACGCCGCGATGCACTGACTCCTCCTGAAGTCTCCGGGCTCCGGCCCCAGCTCAAGGACAATGAAACCACTGACGGCTGTCCTCGTGTCTGGAGCCCACGTGACGGCTGTCCTCGTGTCTGGAGCCCACGAGTGGGCATCGTCCTACACCTGCAGGACGCTCCAGCAGGGCAGCCCACTCTGCCGTGCTCCCTGGGGACACTAGGGTCTTGGGCATGGGGCAGCACTTGCCTGGTCCCCCTGAAGAGGAGGTGGAGGCCCTGGGCGGGAAGTCACCTGTCCAAAAAGGCAACAAAAGGCAGACTCTACTTAGGCTGTGACCTTCCAATGCCTCAGATGAGCAAACAAACTGAATTTTGTTAATTTTTTAAAAGATTTATTTATTTGAAAGTCAGAGTTACATAGAGAGAGAGGCAGAGAGAGAGAGAGAGAGAGATCTTCCATTCACTGGCTCATACCACAAACGGCCACAACAGCTGGTGGTATGCCAATCAGGAGCCAGGAGCTCCTTCCCCATCTCCCATGCGGGTGCAGGGGCCCAAGGACTTGGGCCATCTTCTACCGCTTTCCCAGGCCACAGCAGAGAGCTGGATGGGAAGTGGAGCGGCCAGGTCTCAAAACAGTGTCCATATGGGATGCTGGTGCTCCAGGTCAGTGCATTAACCCGTGGCGCCACAGTGCCGGTGCCTACATTTTTTTTTGACAATAAAGTTAAAGGCATAGAAAGTGCCACTGGGCCTGTGTTGTGGTGTGACAGGTTAGGCCATTGCCTGCAACGGCAGCATCCTATGTGTGTACTGTGTCAAGTCCCAGCTGCTCCACTTCTGATCCAGCTCCCTGCTAATGCACCTGGGAAAGCAGTGGAAGATGCACCCATGCGGGAGACCTGGAAGAAGCTCTTCACTTCAGCCTGGCACAGCCCCAGCTGTTGTGGCCATTTGGGGAGTGAACTAGTGGATGGAAGATCAATCCCCTCCCCCCCTTCAAAGTAACTCTGCCTTTCAAACAAAATAAATCTTTAAAAAAAAAAAAAGTGTCACTGAATTAATGAACCGTACAAATGAGCTTTAGAAGCCTCCTGCTTCGCCTGTGCTGCCCTAGGGCAGCAAATGACACCAGAGCACACACGGCACTGACTCTGCTCTGGGCACGGCTCTCGGTGCCTTAGCTCCAGCTCTCCCGTTAGACCCATTTCACAGATGACCAACTGTTAACTGGACAGTTAGAAGCCGGGCAGGACACTTCCGCGTTCCTCAGGGCCGGCAGCTGCTTTTCTTTGTCAAGTGTCACTGTGCAAACGTTCAAGACAATAGCGTAGTCCACAACTTGACACTTTAAAATACATTTTATGAATTTGAAAGACAGGGAGACACAGAGCAATCTTCCATCTGCTGATCCACTCCCCAAGCTGAAGCAGAAGCCTGAAGCTCTGTCTGGGTCTCCTGTGTGGGTGGCAGAGACTCAAGCCCTGGAGCATGACTGCTGCAGAGAGCTGGAATCAGGATGGGAGCTGGGACCCAGACCCAGCCCTCCAAGGGCCAAGTCACATCTTACCCATTGCATCCCGTGCCTGTCCCTGACATTCCAAAATCCTGTGAATTCAACTTGACTGCAGCAAAAATTAGTTCACATTTTGCAAACCTCAGATCCTTCTGGAACCTCCCCTTTTCTGGCAGAGCTCGTGGGGGTTTGTGGGCAGGGGCAGAGGCTTGGCCTGCTGGGACAGTGCCCGGCCCTGTGTTCTTGGGCTCTGGCTCAACGACACACCCTTCACCTGTGGGTGCCTGGCCTGTGCAGGCCCTAGGAGAGAAGAGGGGCGGCCCCCTTCAGCCCTGGGCCAACAAGCTGGGGGCAGTGGACAGGTCTGTGAAGCCAGGGCTGCTCTGGGAGGCAGGGCACGGGCAGGGCACAGACTTGGGTGACCCAGGGTCCCTCCCCCACCACGGGACCCCAGCCCTTCTCCAGAAGCAGAGTTTGTTCCCCAGGAGCAGTGGGGGGTGGGGCAAGGGGTTGGACAAGGACCACTCCACACCACGGGGACCATCAGAGAAGTCAAGTTTACGCCAGCTGGGCCCAACCGCCACGCCCTGTCCACGGCCGTTTACTGCACAGGGCTCGCCTCGGTCCTTGCTCTGCACACAGATTTCCACGCAGGCCCCGAAAATGAGCGGAGGTCTCAGCTAGAGCTCCACCCATGTGACCTCTCCCAAGACCCACTCCCGTTCACCTGCAGGCTAACGGGACCAAGCAGCCCCAGATCTGGGGGAGGCACGGCCCTGCCGGGGGCTCCAAGGCCAGGCGGCCGCAGTGCTGGCTCCAAGCAGAACCTCTCTGAAAGGCCTCACTGGGCTGGAGATCTCTGCCCTGCAGAGGGCTTGTCCTTCCCACGCCAGTGCCCACCTGCTACCCAGTGCCAGTCTAGTCACTGCCTCCACGGTTCCTGGATTTGAGAAAGTGTGTGGAAAACCCCACGGGAATCTGGAGGAAAAGCGTCTGGGGAAACTGGGTCATCAAACAGATTAATGACACGGGAAAGGGGCCTACTTGTTAGGCAAATTGCACCTCCAGCCATGGACGCACCCCAGGGGCCTATTCCTCACCACAGTTTTCTGTGAAATAAACTCTCCCTGGTGTCCACTCCCAGCACCGCAGCTGTGCGGGCAGGCGCACCTGCGGCACCTCCCGACCCCTTGCCTGGCCCTGCCCAGGGCCCTCCTTGGAGATCCAGCTCTTTCCCATCACTGACAAAGACAGGAAACCCTGAGGTCTTAGTTCTTGTTTATAGGAAGAAAGTGCGCCGCGCCCCGCCGGGTCACCCACACGGAAAGGAGCATAGCCCACTCCGCCAGCCTCCACTGCCGCCCTGGACCATCCCCAATCCCACACCAGAAAACGATGCGGCTGTCGGGGGCACCCTCTGAGAACAAGCACAAGGCACCAAGCCCTGTGAGCCACCAGGTCCAGCAGCCCCCGCCCATCTGCCATCTCAGCCACCCTGCGGCCCTGCCTGCCAGGCGGAACCCTGCGTCCGCACCCCCACCCCTTTGCGTTGCATGGTGGTGAGACAAGCAGGGCCCTCACAGTCGGGAGGAAACGCAGCCGGCACAGAAACACAGGGAAAAGGACAGAGATGTCTGCCACCCGCTGGTTCTCTACGCAGTGCCCACAACGGCTCAGAGCAGGCCAGGCCAGGCCGGGAGGAAGCCTCAGGATGGCCCCAGAGCAGGCCAGGCCAGGCCGGGAGGAAGCCTCAGGATGGCCCCTGTGGGTGGCAGGGGCCCGGGCTTGGAGCCTCCTGCCTCCAGGGAAGCAAGGCCTGGCAGCCGTGGGCAGTGTGTGGGGGGTGCCAACAGCTTGCCCCCCCCTACTCCCTCTGCCGTGTCAGTGTCTGGAAAGCCGAGGAGAAAAGCCCCTGTGCAGAGCTCGCCGGGGCCACCGCGGGGTCACAGTGACCTTGACAGAACCATGCCAGAGCCAGGATCCTGTGATGCAGGTCACAGATGCGGCACAGGACAGGGTACCTGCAGGTCGGTCATGTGGCCGGGGACGGGGTGGGGGTCAGGTGGGACAGGCTACATGCACGTGGCTCAGTGAGCCGGGGAAGCCACGAGGCTGGGCTTCAGCAGGGCCCGGGTCTCTTGCTGGCGGCGACTGTCCCCAGTGAGCCCGGCTCAGGTGGAAGTGCTGACGCTCATGCCTCCACGTCCCATCCTGCTGGCCTGTCGCACATCCAGCAGGGATGAGGCCCCAAAGGACGCCTAGAAGCAATCACGGGAACCTCTCCACACGCAGTCCTGACTTCCCCAAACTACTCGATCAACGGAACAAGAAGGGGAGAGGGGAGGAGCTGGAGGGCAGGCAGACACATCACACGAGTGATGACCGGGGTGGGTGCTGGGTGCAAGGGTGAGGAAGCTACTGGGGACACCCGTGTCCCGTGTCAGAGCGCCGGGGGTAGGGTCCCAGCTCCTCTCGTGGCCCCGCTTCCTGCGAATGCACATCCTGGGAGGCACAGGTGATGGCTCAAGGACTCGGGTCCCTGCCACCCATGCTGGGGAGCCACATGAAGTCCCCGGCTCTGCCTGGCACAGGCATGGCTGCTGTTGATATTTGCGGAGTAAACCAGAGGGTGGAAGACCTCTGTCTCGGCCACTCTCTTTCTAGTAAATAAAAATAAGCAAACACTTTAAAATGGATTTAAAATCAGAAAAATGAACAAAATCCTAAGCTACACTCACTGTCCTGAAGAGTGCCCAGGCTGGGTGCTGAGGGAGTGACAGGCGTGGGGCTCAGTGCGTGCATGGTGCCAGGTGGCCGAGGGGGCAGGGAGATGGCCAGACCGGCTCTCGGGCTCTGGGGTCGACCCAAGGGTTTTCACATACGTGCATGAACACTGAGACTAATGGGAAGTACGGACCCAGACTGCTGTGGTGTGGGAAGGCAAGACCCAGGCGTGGACATGGTGGATGGACTGGGGGCGCCACGGGTGGGGAGCTGTGCCGAAGGGGGAAGGGAGGAGGGGCAGCACAGCAGTTGAGGTTGTGTGCACAGAGAGACGGCCAAGTGCACGTGGACTTAATGAAAAAAGACAGGGAGGAAGTTGGGAGGCTCCAGCGGCAGCCGGCACGGGAGACGAAGGGCTCCTGGCCCAGGACCACGCGGGGCAGGAGGAAGGCGAGAAAGCACTGGGAGCAGTGGACGGCAGGACGGACATGTAGGGAAGGAGGCGCAGGAGACGGCTCTGAGGCTCCGGCTCCCGCTCGCCCCGACCCCCGGCCACCAGCAGCACCTGACTGAAGGGCACCCTTGGGTGAGCTGCTCGCTACCATGCTTGACAACTCTTACTGGCACTTCAAAGAGCCGATGACAGCCACCTCCAAAACCAACTCAGGAACGGGGAGAAGGGAAGCTGACAGCAGCCCCACAGCCAACCAGGATGCCTTTGGGCGCAGGGGAAGGGGCGTCTCCAGGTGGGTACAGCAGGCACCGGCGCAGGGCTGGGAGGGCCGAGGGCAGGGCTCCCCGGGAGGCCCTGAAGTGCAGTCACACGGCCCCGGGCACCCTCAGCACTCTCGGGACTCCGGCAGGCTTCTTCAGGCCTCTCTCACTTTACAGCCAGCCATGAGACCCCAGGGAGGAGCCGTGCGCTCACTCTGCCGCGGCGCTGCACAGCCCCTGTCCCACTTGGATCTGCTGCCTCTGGGCCGCAGCTGTCACTGTGAAATGGGGTGACACAGGTACTCGCAAACCCTTCATGCAGGATGTGTCAAGTGCTGCTGGTAGCAAAGCCCCAGAGCGGAGGGTCTGAGGACCTTGCGAAGCCAGCAGCAGCCACTTCCCAGGTGCTGGTGCGCACCCGTTTCCCTACGGCATTTGGTTCCCTGTGTTTAAAGTGAGCGCACGCTCATTTAGCCCTGTCCAGATGAAGTCACTGCCACGGTGGGCTCCGTGGTGCGGATTTCGCAGAGCACCGCCGTTCCCCTGCCTGAAGCATCCTGGCTTCAATACTCCAGCCCTGCGTTTTGCCATCGATGATAAAACTGACTTCATGGTGTTCTGCCCCCAACTCTAAGCTGAGAAAAGCCCAACCTGGCTGCCAGGCACCATACCTCTCACACACTCTCCTCCTCTCCTGCCCAGTAAGGAACGCCCTCTGGAGAGGAGTTCCAGGAGCTGGGCCTGTGCTGGGTGCAGCCCTGAGACCAGGCCCCACAATGCCCTGGGCGGCACTTCTGATGGGCCTCCTCCTGCCTGGGGGCTCCCTCACCCCTGTGGGCACCAGCTCCCGCTGGAGACTCCCACCTTGGCAAAGGCATGGCTTCCTCAGGAAGCCCCCACCCCCACTCCCACCATCCCCCCACCCCCACCCCCACCCCCACCCTGGGATACACGAGGAGCCAGTGCTGCCTTGCGTGCCCTGGCCTACCACTCAACACATGGCCAGACTCACCCGCCAATCAAGGCAGCCGGACTGAGGGCACTGAGGCCCTCCTTCCAGCACAGGTGCAGCCAACGGCCACCAGAGGCAGGCTGACAGCTCAGGAGAGGTGGGTGGAGGGCAGCTGTGGGCACCACAGAGCCCGGAGCCGGCCCAGCACAGGGCAGTGGCCCAGGCCCGTGCGGCAGCCCCAGCAGCAGAGAGCCACTGAAACAGGAGCTGAGAGAGAAGAGCGAGGCCCCAGGCAGGCTGCAAGGCCACCGGAGGCCTGGAGGGGCCAAAGCCCGAGCCTGGGGCAACAGTGGCCATCCCCATGCAGACAGGGCCACCTGGCCACCTGTGAATCGACCTTTTGGGAGAAGTGGAAAATACAAGCAGTGCGGAGAGCCTGTAGGACATCACTTAGGTAAACTTACACCTGCACAATGGGCGGGTGTTGTGATGCAGCGGGGAAAACCAACGCCCATGATGCCGGCATCCCATAGGGGCACCAGTTTGAGTCCCAGCGGCTCCACTTCCGATTTGGCTCCCTGCTAATGGCCTGGGAAAGCAGAGGAAAATGGCCCAAGTGCTTGGGTCTCCACACCCACATGAGAAATCCACAAGAAGCTCCTAACTCCTGGCTTTGGTGCCTGGTCCAGCACCGGTCAAAGCAGCCATCTGGGGAGGGAACCAGCAGATGGAAGGGATGGATCTCTCTCTGTCTGTCCCTCTCTCCCTCCCTCTCCCTCCCTCTCTCTCTGTCCCTCCCTCCCTCCCTCCCTCCCTCCCTCCCTCCGCCTCTCCGTAACTCTTTCAAATAAACTTGAATTTAAATTTAAATTTTCAACAGGCTAATCCTCCGCCTTGCGGCACCGGCACACCGGGTTCTAGTCCTGGTTGGGGCGCCGGATTCTGTCCCGGTTGCTCCTCTTCCAGGCCAGCTCTCTGCTGTGGCCCGGGAGTGCAGTGGAGGATGGCCCAAGTGCTTGGCCCTGCACCCCATGGGAGACCAGGAAAAAGCACCTGGCACCTGGCTCCTGGCTTCAGATCAGCGCGGTGCGCCGGCCGCAGCACGCCGACCGCGGCGGCCATTGGAGGGTGAACCAACGGCAAAGGAAGACCTTTCTCTCTGTCTCTCTCTCACTGTCCACTCTGCCTGTCAAAAAAAAAATTAAATTTTAAAAGACTTAAAAGGCAGAGTTACAGAGGCAGAGGCAGACAGAGAGAGAGAGAGAGGTCTTCCATCCGCTGGCTCACTCCCCAGATGGCCAGAGCAGCACCGATCCAAAGCCAGGAGCAAGGAACTTCCTCCTAGTCTCCCACATGGGTGCAGGGGTCCAAGGACTCCATTGCTTTCCCAGGCCATAGCAGAGAGCCAGATCGGAAATGGAGCAGCCAGGACTCGAACTGAAGCCCATATGGGATGCTGGCACAACAGGCCGGGGGATTTACCCACTACATCAAAGTGCCGGTCCCATAAATAAATCTCTTAAAAAAATAATTCCTACACAGCATGGCGTCCTCTGATACCTGTGTGCAAAGGGGTGGGGCTCTGCAGCAGCTGCCCTGGAGGGGGTGGGCGGCCTCAACCGCATCCTCCACCAGCTGTTCTCTTATTCACCTGTTCCCTGAAAGTTGTTACTCAATTCCTTTGATTTATCTGAAAAGCAGCGGGTGGGGGAAGAGACATCTTCTGTGCCTTGGTTCAATCCCCAGATGGCTGCAACAGCCAGGGCCGGGCCAAGCTGAAGCCAGGAGCCAGGAGCTCTATCTTGATCTCCTACTTGGGCAGCAGGAACCCAAGTACCTGGGCCATCGCCTGCAGCCTCCCAGGATTCGCATTAGTAGGGAGCTGGAATCCAGAGTGGAGGACTCAAACGCAGGCAACGCCAATACAGGACGCAGGCATCCCAGGGAGCGTCCTAACTGCTGCAGCAAAGGCCTCCCTCCCCGTTCTCTTACTTAAGAAGGGCTTGAGGCTGGCGCCGCGGCTCAACAGGCTAATCCTCCACCTGCAGCGCCGGCACACCGGGTTCTAGTCCCGGTCGGGGCGCCAGATTTTGTCCTGGTTGCCCCTCTTCCAGGCCAGCTCTCTGCTGTGGCCCGGGAGTGCAGTGGAGGATGGCCCAAGTGCTTGGGCCCTGCACCCGCATGGGAGACCAGGAGAGGCACCTGGCTCCTGGCTTCAGATCAGCGCGGTGTGCCGGCTGCAGCGGCCATTGGAAGGTGAACCAATGGTAAAGGAAGACCTTTCTCTCTGTCTCTCTCACTGTCCACTCTGTCAGAGAGAGAAAGAGAGAGAGAGAGAGAGAGAGAGAGAGAGAGAGGCTTGAAAAAAATATGACAAAAAGGGGCCGGCGCTTGCAGGGCCAGCATCCCATATGGGTACCGGTTCAAGGCCCGGCTACTCCACTTTCAATCCAGCTCTCTGTTGTGGCCTGGGAAAGCGGTAGAGGATGGCCTAAGTCCCTGGGCCCTGCACCTGTGTGGGAGACCAGGAGAAAACTTCTGGCTCCTGGCTTTGGGTCGGCACAGCTCCGGCTATTGCAGCCAACTGGGAAGTGAACCAGCAGACAGAAGACACTTTCTCTCTCTCTCTCTCTCTCTCTCTCTCTCTCTCTGTAACTTTGACTTTCAAATAAATAAATCTTAAAAAAAATATCAAAAAGTGAACACGGGGCATAGCAGTTAAAGCCACCACCTGCAGTGCTGGCATCCCCTATGGGTGCCGGTTCGAGTCCTGGCTGCTCCTCTTCCAATCCAGCTCCCTGCTATGGCCTGGGAACGCAGCAGAAGATGGCCCAAGTCCATAGGTCCCTGCACCCATGTGGAGACCCAGAAGAAGCTCCAGGCTCTGGCTTTGGACCAGCCCAGCCCCAACCATTGAGGCCATTTGGGGAGTGAACCAGTGGGTGGGAAATCTCTCTCTCAATCTCTTGTTTCTCTCTGTAAACTCCATCTTTCAAATTAATAAATAAATCTTTAAAAAAACAAAGGTGAATGAGTGTCAGTTCTTAGCACACACCCAATGCTTATTTTCTCTTGTACTTTTCTGTATTAAAAATGTTTTTAAATTTTGAGAGGCAACGAAAGAGAAAGAGAGAAAGAGAAAGAGAGAGAGAGAGAGAGATGAGGTTCTCCCAGATGTCTGGAATGGCCAATGGCTAAAACGGGGGGCCAGAAACTCAATCCCGGTCTCCCACACGGGTGGCAGAAACCCAATCACTTGTCACCTCTGGCCTCCCAGGGTCTGCACTAGCAGGAAGCTCAGGCAGAGGGCTGAGCACGCGATGAAACCCGGGCACTGCACAGCGTGAGATGCAGGTGTCCGACCCACCAGGGTCAACACCTACCCCGTTTCTGTATTTCTAAAATGTGTTAAAGGACATTCGAACTATTAATCAATTCTGTGGTTCCTTCTCCAACTCACAACCTCTCCTTCACAAAGTGCCGTATCACACAGAGCCAACAGTGGCCAACTCAGCACGCCCCTATCTTCCCAGCCCACAACAGCCTCCCTTAGTGCAGCCACTCTGTGCACCCTGCCGAGGTTACTGCAACGCGAGCAAGAGGAAGTCTGAGTTTGTCTCTTCAAACCTGCTAGACTTTGGCCCCCGTGCTCTGAACAAGCAGCCAGAAAAACACAAGAGAACAACACGCTCCTGTTCGCTCTGATCTGACGACCTGCAGAGCCAGCATGGTGCCTGTCCTGCAGCCCGTGCAAGAATGGACACCCCCCGGGGAGGTGGTGCAGGACCCCCTGGTCAGGGCTGGCCACCTCTGCCGGGACGGCTGGGGCAGGCAGGGCCAGTCCACCCCACCATGATCGACTCAAGGCACCTTGCTTTCCCTCGGCTGGCACCAACCTCGCCTCCAGCAGGCAGCTGTCCAGGGTGAGCGCAGCAGAGCAGGGACAAGGAAGATGCAGGAGGTGGGGTCTGCTGCCAGGATTCTCCTCGCCACCTGCATGGCAGGGAGCGTGCCACACCTGGTCACACACCACACGAACCTGAAGGCGAGGTCACCTGCCTGGGGCACACAGGGACAGGGAAGACACCAGGTTTTTCATTCCACACTCAAAGTAAAGGAGATACACAGTACAGGGGAAAGAAGACACAGTAACCACCATGGGGCAGCAAGGGCATACTGGAAACACTGTTGCTAAGAACAGGAAGCAGGAGGAGATACAAAATGAACACTCCAGCTATACTGACCTCAGAATGTCTGGGAAGCAGAGGGCTCCTGCAGCCCCGTGGTCAGAAGTCGCCAGGTGGATAAGAACCCCGTGTCCCCGTGTGACACCCTGAGGACACACGTCCCCTTAGCTAGCCTATTTCAGCTAAAAGTGCTTTAGTCAGACAAATCTACATCGAGAGGTTTCCTACAAAATAATCCCATTTTTGCCTAAAAAGATCAGTGTCAGCCAGGCAGGCCAGGAGCCCGGGGGAGGCGGCCGAGGCCCCACGGCGACATGAGGGTGGGTCTGCCTGCTGGGCTGGACCCCGCGCCAGGGACGTGCGGCCACCAGGGACGTTTTGGGGACAGAAGAGGAAATGGGTACAGGCACTGCACAGCAGGCGGCAGTATCGCACCGACGTGTAACGAGGCCGCGGTGATGGAGCACGCGCTGTGGCACTGAGGACGGAGGGGCCTGGGGGCACAGGCCCGGCACAGCGGCCATCAGCACCACACCTGCAGCTCTTCTGGAAGCTGGATGTTTTTTCAAAGTGCACAAGGTAAAATCTAGCATTCCAAAACCCAGGCAGGCAAACACCAACCCTTGAAGAAATGAGGACGATGTTCCCATTCGTATCCCAGGAGCAAATGAGCAGAGCCTCTGGGGTGAACAGGACCAGAAGACCAGTGACACATGGCGCCAGGGAAACTTGGCAAGACGCAGGGCCCGGGCGCGGCAGTCACGGCCACACGGTGGGCGACAACGGCACAGAAACAAGCTGGCCTGCGTGTTCCCACAAAACTTTATTCACAGCCCGAAGGGCTTGGTCCACAGGACGCTGACCCAAAGCGTCCTCATCCTGGCGGGTGTTCAGCAAACCTGGGCAGCACCTTTCCTGGCAGTGCCCAGGGGTCCCTGGCCCGGCCTCTGTCGCCCTGCGGCCCTCCCTCGCAGAGCCTGTGAGCTGGTGCAGCCTCCAGAAGATGCCGGCATCACCGGAGGCTGTGAGCCGCCCCCCATCAGAAACTGCATAGGCTGCGGTGTCACCAAGTGAGCGGGTGGCAGGGGAGGCCCTCGGCGTGAGGCCGCTCAGGGAGCCCGGCCATGCCCAGTGCTCGCCCTGACACTCAGTGCCCAGCGGCCACGGCAGGCCCTGCAGGCTCCGGGCAAGGCGCTGTGGACGCTCATCCACCGCACGCAGCCGAGACTGGCAGACGTGTGTGGAAGTTGGATGTCAGCAGGGTACAAACACAAACTCCAACACAGCAGCTAGACTCGGCTTACCTGTCACTGACCAGCATGTCCAAGCTCCCCCAAGCCAGCAGTGTGCCTCTGCTCTCTGGGGTGCTCTGGCCCCAGGACGTGGGCGGAGCCGACACTGAGGCTCCATGGGTAAAGCCACAGTGCCTGTTCCAGTCCCAGCTGCCCCACTTCCGATCCAGCTCCCTGCTAATGTGCCTGGGAAAGCAGTGGAAGATGGCCCCAGTCCTGGGACCTCTGTGCCCACATGGGAGACCCGGATGAAGCTCCTGGCTTCTGCCTGGCCCAGCCCTGGCTGTTGCAGCCATCTATGGAGTAAACCAGCGGATAGAAGAGCTCTCTCTCTCTCTGTAACTCTGACTTTCAAACAAATACATAAAATCTCAAGTGAGAGGCTGGCAACGGAGGGGAGAAAGGGAGTCTCCTCTGCAGCTCACTGCCAGCGGCCAGGACAGGCAGTCCCTCCTGGCTGCAGGGTGTGGGAGCCAGGTTAGCCCCAGGGTGCTTGCCCTGGGACTCAGGGAGAGTCCACGAGGTGCCTCTCACTGGCAGAGGGGGGCTGAGGCCTAGCCACGCCCCACAGCCTGGGACCCCTAGATCCCAGTGTTGCAGGGGACGCCATCACCTGGAAACTGAAGCTGCAGTTAAAATTGCGATCTTCAGCCATAGGGGCCACACCTGCAACGCTGGGCCACAGAGACGCAGGCAAGCACCCCTGTGGAGGTCTGGCCCAGGGCAGCCTGCTGGGCCCAGCGCGGGAAGGCATGTGCTGCAGGACACAGGGGCGCTGGGGTCCCGAGAGGCTCACCTCCCCACCCCTTCCCAGCCCAGACTGGGTGGCAGCCCCCAGCCAGGTCCCACCACACGGATCCCGGCTCGCGGTGTCGGGTTTCGCCTGCTTGCTCGGCCCCACCTCTTGGCTCCCACACAGGCTTGCCAGGCACGCTGCACACGCGCACGCCCCTCCCCACGGGGTGGAAGAAAAAGTGAACTTACACGTTCATCACGAGAGGCACACTTGTTTAGAAAGTGAACCTGGAAAAGTGTCGTGAGAAATCCTGACAGCGGACGCTCCCATGAGAGCTGCGCCCTGCGTGCTGCGGTGGCGGGCGGTGCGCGGACTAAGGCACCCACGTGGGAGGCCTGGATGTGGCGCCTGGCTAGGCCTGGCTCAGCCTGGCCACTGCAGGTGTTTGGGGAGTGAGCCAGTGGGTACAAGATCTTTTTCCCTCTCCTTCTCTCCCCTTCCATCACTCTGCCTCTCAGGTAAATACATAAAATAAATAAACGAGAAGCACCCACCACGCTGCGGCTGACTTTGCTCTCAGATGTCCACACAATGCCCTGAGCCTGGCCTCCCCAGGTAGGCCTGCACCTGCCTGTACCTGCTGCTCCACTCACGTGCAGCCCGGAGGGAGGTGGCCCACAGGACCCCACCTGCTCATGGAAGGGAAAGAGAGGTAGTAACTGACACGACGAATGGTGGCAAAGAGTCAAGACCCAAATACACTAAATTTAGTCAAATTTTGTCACAAGTTACTAACAAGGGCAATGGCTAAATTAAATAATTTTCAAATTTCTGTAAAAACTTGGGGCCAGCACTGTGGTGCAGTGGGTTAAAGTCCTGGCCTGCAGTGCTGGCATCCCATGTGGGTATTGGTTCAGGTCCCGGCTGCTTCTGACCCAGCTCTCTACTATGGCCTGGGAAAGCAGTGGAGGATGGCCCAAGTGGTTGGGCCCCTACACTACATGGGAGACCAGGAAGAAGCTCCTGGCTCCTGGCTTCGGATCAGCTTAGCTCTGGCTGTTTCAGCCATTTGGGGAGTGAACCAGTGGATGGAAGATCTCTCTCTTTTTCTCTCCCTCCCTCTCCCTCTCCCACTACCTTTCTGTAACTCTTTCAAATAAATAAACATTTAAAAATAATTTCTGTAAAATTATGGGGCCAGGTATTATGGTAGAGCAGGTTAGGCCGTACCTTGGGACATCTGCACTCCCCATCGGAGAGAGCACCTGAGATCCAGTGTCGCCTGCACTGCTGACACAGCTCCCTGACAATGCTCACCCTGGAAAGCAGCCAATGGTGGCCCATGTCCTTGGGCCCTGCCATCCATGTGGGAGACCTGGAGAGGTTCCTGCCCCTGGCTTTAGCCTGGCCTAGCCCTACCTGTTGTGGCCATTTGGGGGGTGAACCAGAGAATGGAAAAATCTCTGTCACTTTGCCTTTCAAATAAACTAGTCTTTAAAAATATGCTTTTGCTGTGAACCTAAACTGCTCTAAAGAAGTCTTTAAAGAGCATGCTGGAGGCTGGCACTGTGGTGCAGTAGGTTGAGCCAAAGTGCACCAGCAGCCCTCATGTCAGAGTCTGGTTCAAGCCCCAGCTAATCTGCTCCCGATTCAGCTCCTTGCTGTTGCACTAGGAAAGCAGTGAAGACGGCCCAAGTACCTGGGGCCCTGTCACTGATGTGGAAGACTGGGATGCAGTTCCCGGCTCCTGGCTTTGGCCTGGTCCAGCACCGGCCATTCCGGCCATTTATGCAGGGAACCAGAAGATCTCTCTTTCTGTCTCTTCTCTCACTCACTGTCTCTCTGCCTTTTTCAGATAAATAAATCTTTTCTAAAAAATATGCTGTGTCAGGGCTGGTGCTGTGGCACAGCACGTTAAGCTGCTGCCTGTAACGCCAGCATCACCTATGACTGCCAGTTCAAGTCCTGGCCGTTCGACTTCTGATCCAGCTCCCAGCTGGGAAAAGCAGCACAGACTGGCCCAAGAGTTTGGGCCCCTGCACCCCATGGGAGACCCGGAAGACACTCCTGGCTCCTGGCTCCAGACCAGCGTGGCTCCCAGGAAACTCAAGAGCGTGGGGCAGGGTCCTGAGTGGGGAGAACAATTACCCTTCTCAGCCATTGACCTGCACCCCCATGGGAGACCCGGAAGACACTCCTGGCTCCTGGCTCCAGACCAGCGTGGCTCCCAGGAAACTCAAGAGCGTGGGGCAGGGTCCTGAGTGGGGAGAACAATTACCCTTCTCAGCCATTGACTCTGTTGCAGCCATTTAGGGAGTAAGCCAGTGAATGGAAGATTCTCTCTCTCTCTCTCTCTCTCTCTGTCTCTCCCGGTGACTCTACCTTTCAAATAAAAAATAAATCTTAAAAAAAAAAAAATGCTGTATCACACAATTTTTAAAACAAGTCTAAAAATCACACAGCATCAACAAGCCTGTTCCGGGGGTGGAATTTATCGGCCACAGAGCCCGTGGGTGCGGCAGACATCTCTGGGTGTCCCGACAGCCGAGGTGCGATGTCGCTTGGCAGGACGCAGCCGTGGGCTTCAGCGTGACAGATCGTGAGGAAGCCCGCGAGGCAGGGCTGGATCCCACGCTGCAGCTTCGCTGCTGCCCTCATCCATGTGGGAGCAGTGCAGGAGGGGCACAGCCGATCACCCGCAGCCATGACGGCAGAAGCCAGAGACGAACAGTTTTATATTTTAACAAATACTCTTACCTTAACTTATGTTTGTTGTGAGAAATATCTTTTTGACAAAAAGCAGTTATTTTTCAAGTAGGCTCACTAGTGCTATTTTTGAGACCAGTGTGTATATATGTACACATATAAACAAACATATATCTATACTACATCTCTCAGTTTTAGTTTCTAATAAGGTAAAAGCCAACAGATGTATCCCACGTAAATCAAAGCACTTTGGGGTGCCCAGTAATGTGTAAGGATAAAAGAGGGCCCTGAAACCAAAAAATCGGAGAATTGCTCAGGCGCCATGGGGGCAGGGTCACCCCCCTCTCAGCAAGCGCAAACATGCCGGGATGGCTGCGCCAGGCCGCACGGAGGGCCGGCATCGCGTCACGGCACGGCTCAGACACCTTGCTTCCACAGCACAGCACGGGTGCCAGTCTGCGCTACTCTGCTTCCAATCCAGCTCCCTGCTAATGCACCTGGGAAGGCAGCAGAGGATGGCCCAAGTGCTTGAGTCCCTGTCACCAACAGGTGGAACTCGGGCTCCTGGCTTCGGCCTGGCCTAGCCCCAGCTGTTACCACCATTTGGGGAGCCAACCAGCGCATGGGAGATCTCTCTCTGCTTCTCCCTCTCTCTGTCCCTCTACCTTTCAAACAATGTTTTTAAAAATCACAAACAAGATACCCACGTCCATTCTGTACATCTACTGATACGCTCTGCCCGCTGGGAGTCACTCCAGGGAGAAAAGCCACATGTCTGCCAGCATGGGGCTGGCCTGTCCACGCACAGCGGCCCTGATGGAGGCCACCCACGGGGACCCGGCCTGGCCCGCACACTCCTGGCAGCGCCGGCTGGCCTCCTGTCTCCTGCACAAACTCCGGAGCTGCGTCCGTCCGCACATACTCCACACCGCTCGCTTTTTAATTAACCAGCAACATTTTACCAGGAAACTAGAAACTCGTGAAAAGTGATGGTCGCAATGAAAATTAACTACAAGATCATGAAGGAGTCGTGACGGAAGGCCCATTTCCAGGAAATCAAAGTGAAGGCATTTTATATAATCCTCTCATTTTAATATGAAATGCTGTAAATGTAGAGTAATTATGGAAATGAGGCAGACTGCAATGCGAGTTGTCATTAATTTAACAAGTTTATCCCCTGACAGTCGCAAGATGCAAAAACAGCAAGTAGTAAATTACTCTGTCTCCGAATCAAATGCTGTAGCTGCATTTCGACACATAATTTCAAACAAAGCTGTGTATGTCCAAAGTGTTAGACAGGAACAGCATTAAGACGCGGGTCCTGCACGGCCCTGCCCCTCACCTGAAGGACACGGGCTTTCTCACCCTCGTGGATTCGGCTCAGCAGAGACTGCACGGAGAGCAATGCTTTTCACAGACCGACTTTCTACATTCTACGTAATTTGTCTAGAATGGGTGGTAAGCCCACAAAACTCGCCGTGAACTGGATCCTAACGACACACCCGCTCCCAATTTGCTGCACTGCCACGAACCTTTTTAAAGTCAGTCTTCAACAAGAAGACAGTCTAAGTTGGAACTGATACCCGTGACATACAGAGCCAACCAGCAAGAAGCCAGGAGAGAGCCTCCCGTCGGAGCAGCCCTCCTGCCCGGACCTGGACTGGCCCAGGCGTCCTCTCTGCCCAGCCGCTCCCCACGCGCTCCCAGCCTCAGGCTCAAAGGCTCAGCTTCTCCCCATCCCACACAGGCTCCAGTGGGAAAACTTCGGCTTACCAGAGATCTTTCACCTGCGTCTGTCACCTCCAGTCCCAGGGTGCCCAGGACCGGCTCTCAGGGCGTCAAGCCCAGTGACCACTTTGTCTCCTGCAGGGTGGTGTAAGCTACCCCTCAGCTGCCCTCTGGGACACAAACAGACTGACCCGCCCCTAACCCCAGCCTTTCCTTCTTACCAGGGTAGTGGGTAAGACCCAACCTCACCTGGGTTGAGTTTTCCCCACAAGAACGAGGCTCACCTGGAGTTCTCTCTCATCCCAGGCAAAACCCAGCTCAGCATGTTCCCAATCCCAGTGGCTCCCCTGGGAAGGGGGGCGGTGCCAAGGGTGGGGGAGCTGCAGGGGAAAGGCCTTGACCACGCCCCAGAGCAGGCACTGGGGCACTGGGCACTGCCCTGCGGGCCTCACCAAGTTCCTGTGTGCTTCCCAAATGATTTAGAAAGCAATGTCAGTCAGATCACTAGCTCCAGGCTGGTTCATAACTAACTCCACAGTCTCACGGGACCAGGCGGAAACCGCAAGGGGACACACGTGTTTCCATCGGGCCTGCAGCCACGTGGGCAGTGAGCGTGGGGGGGGGCTGTGAGTGCGTGTGTGGTGGGGGGTGGTTACCATTCCCAACTCCACCTGCCAGGGGCGGAAGCTGTCACTCACGACACCCGCCACTAAGCGGCCTTTCTGAAGGTGGGGCGTGCCAGCCGCCCGGGGCCTGTCGCTGGCAGCCAGAGGGGACAGCAGCACGGGACACGACCAAGCCAGTGGGTTTTCTGCTTCCCGATGGGAGCAGGCACGAACTGACAGGCAGTTTCGGTAAAAAGAAAAACAAAACCCAAACAGCAGTCTGATCAAATCCGGGGATCCAACAACCTATTTACAGGAATGACAATGAGGGGAGGCGGACACGGGAGACCGATGTCCGGGGACCCAATCTCTGGGAGCCCACATGGGACCAACAGCCCGGTTTCTCCAATGAATGAATGAACTGCAACAAGAAAAATGGGGCGGGGGGAGCCCGTGGCAGACAAGAGACAGACAAGCACCTCAGCCAGCCTGATGTGGGGGCATGCGCGGGCTCTGGACTCAAACCAACCAACCGCGAGCAAAAGACTGGGCGATGCCCGCGCCAACGGCAACAAATCACGATTCGTTTTTCAGCTGTGATAATGACACTGTGGTTAACTTTTTGACAAAGAAGTCTTATCTCTCAAGAGTTTATTAAATATTCACATCTGTGATTCCCAGTGGTTGGGCGGGACTGGGCGCGGGCAGGCGAGCGTGGCTCTGCTCTTGCTTAGAGTGTTCTGTAACCCAAAGGAGCCACGCTCCTCGCAGGCAACACAGAAGGGAAAGGAGAACGGGACGCCCACACATGTTAGCCTCTGACGCTCCTCCCCCCGTGCCCTGCCTTCACGCAGGAACTCCTGCCCACTGCCAAGGGGAGCTTGGAGGGTGGTGTGGCGGTGGGGGCGACAAGGGGCTGTGGGTGCGACCTCTCCTCCGGCCCAGGAAACCAAGCTACGTCACACACGCACACACACGGTTCCTCTAGTTGCACACTCACTGGGTCACTGATTCGTTCATTCAACAGACACCACGCAGGGGCTGTGCACCGCCAGCTCCCGCGCCCGTCAGCGGTGCCCGAAGACGCTAACCTCTCAGCCGGGCTCCGCGCTCACGCTCGGGAAGAAATGCCACGACGGCGGCCGGGGTGTCCCGCCCGGTGCGCAGTGAGGCAAACCCTGACCCTGGACGCGGCACGCTCCCCTCTGCCCGAGGCTCCTCTGAGGCTGGGGCCCTCAGGAGCCCACAGGGCAGCACAGGAACCAGCTATCTCAGCTTCGCCCGAGCCCCGTTGTAGCACAGTGGGTGAGCTGCCGACTGCCGGGCTCACGTCCCACATCGGAGCACCTGAGTCGCGGTCCCGCTTCTGATCCAGGTCCCCTCTGATACAAATGGCCCAGAATCAGAGTCCTGGGCTGTCGGCTTCGTCCTGACCCAACCCTGGCCAGCTGGGGAATGAACCAGCACATGGACGATCTCTCTCAGTCTCTCTCTCTCTCTGTCACTCTGCCTTTCAATACATAAAAAATAAAGAATAAACACCTCTTAGGTCAACTGTTAAGAAAACAACAACAACACTGAACGCCGGGAAGCACAGGCCTCCAGTCCCCAACGGGGCGGCTTCTGGAGCCTCTCCTAGGAAGGAGGTGACCACGCGAGTGTGGCACATGCCAGCATCACCCAGGGGCCCCGTCCTGAGGTGAGCAAGGTGGCAGCTCAGGACGAAACGGGAAGGTTTTCAGGAACGGGGTGGCTGCCAACACAACGTGAAACCACAGGGCCTCTGGCGACCGCGGCCCCCGGAACCCACACGCCCGCTCAAGGCAACAAAATCCCGACGCAACGAGAGAAATCTGCCCGGGAACCTTCCAGCGGGAACCGTGAGAGCCTGAGAGGAGGCAACCGCAGCCGTTCTCCACGAGAAACACACAGCAACACCCTGGCTCAGATTCATTACAAGCCCTCGATTACTGGAAATGTGCTAAGCACCAGACCCTTGGCCTCGCTCTTACAAGACGCCGTGCACACCTCGCAGGTCTGCACGAGAGAGGGGACACACGGACGTCCGCTCGGTGGGTTTCCTTCCGCACACCTGCCCTGAGCTTGTACGGTTCCCATCACGGCCCACACACTGCTGTTCAGAGGCAAAGCCGAAGTCGAAGAGAGCCAGCCGGGCTCGGCACAGAGTCAGCAGGGGTGTAGGGGTGTGTGTGCGTGTGAATGGTCCACCTGCTTCACGAGGCACCCACTAAGAAACTAAGCTCCTTGGGAGTATAAACTTGAACAGCACGTTTCAGCAGTAACAGACTTGTGCTGGCACGTTCAGGGCACGACCCGGGGACTCGGTGAGCCGAAACGGCGCTAGTGGGAAAGTCCCATTCAAGATCCTGGCTAGGCGTGTACCTGTCCACGGGCAGGAAGCCCTGGACACGAACCGTTCCAGGGGAGCGCACGAGGCACGGGTGCCGGGGCAGCCCACGGCCCCCGGGGAGCCGTGTCCCTGCCATGGTCTCACCAGGGCAGCCCCCACCCCTAGCGCATTTAAGAGCGTGTCGGCAACGGGACAGGGTGCAGAGTCACTGCAGGGTTTGTGTGAGCGGGAGGCAGGGTGCACCTTTTGGCTTTGGAAAATGAAGGTAAGCGTTCGCTCTCACACCCCAAGGCGGGCGTGAGTCATCCCCAGGGCAGCCCTTGAAAACTGTTCACTGCCGGGTTTACAACCGGGCAGGCGGAGGCCCTGGCGAGGTGGGGGTGCTGGGGTTCACGGAAACGGACGTTGGGCCCTGGGAATCACCTGCAAACCCGCCCTGGCTCAGGACAGAGCGATTGGACGGACAAGCGCGGGGCAGAACCATGTCAAGCGAACGTGAACACGGTGTGCGGCGAGCAGCAAACAGAAAAAGAAAGTGCCTCCGGAGGAAGTGAGCCATTACTCAGGCTTTCTCCCACGGCAGAGCTGCAGGGTCAGGGCGGCTCCGGGCAGCGGGTGCGGGGTGCAGAGAGCAGGGGCACCCCGCCTGCCTGCGCCTGTGTCCGCGGGTCTTCAGCCGGCTGAAGGGCCTTCCACACTAGCCACCCCGTCTCCCGCCTGCTGAGCCTCCCTAGGCAGACCTGCCCCAAGGGTCCCCACCGCCCCATGGCCCTTAGACTGGGCACCTCCCAGCCACCCTCCTAGGTGTCCAGAGGGGCCAGGGGGTCGAAGATCGGCAGGGAGGAGGCCAGGCTGGGATGGTCCCCTGGATTCAGGCCCACGGGGATTGGCGTCCACCGCAGGGATTGAGAGTGGTTGGGGAGAGGGGTCCAGGGGTGTCCCTGGAGATTCAGACTGGGCAGGGGAGGGGCCGGGCAGCGGGGGAGGGGCGGGTTTCCCGCGGGATCCAGGGTGTCCTTGGCCCGGCCGGTAGGGGCAGCGGTCGGGAGTGACCGGGGGTCTCGGCCGGCGGCGGGGATCAAGGTGACCGAGGGTGTCCTCCGGCGGGGGTCAGGATAACCGGGGGCTCGGCCGGCGGGGGTCAGGGTGACACGGTGACCGGGGGCGGCCGGGGTCGCACTCACTGCTTGGGCAGCTGCAGGGCGGGCGCGCCGCGCCGCTGGAAGGCGCCGTCCACGAAGACGCCGTTCTTGCCGAGGCAGCGCAGGTAGAAGTGCGGCTCCTGGAAGCTGAGCTGCAGGTGGCGCCGCGAGATGAAGCTGGACAGCCCCATGCTCAGGTCCACCGAGCCCTGCGACGAGTTGCGGCCGATGGTGACGCTCGGCTGCCGCATGAGGAACTCGAACTCGCGGCCCTCCAGCCGCGCCAGCGCCGGCCCCGGGCTCTGGCGCACCGAGGCGGCCGCCGCGGCCACCAGCGCCGGCGCCGCGCCCGCGCCCCCGCCCGCGCCGGGCCCCGGGCCCGCGATCGCTCCGGGCGGCGGCGGCAGCGGCGGCGGCGGCGGCCCGGGCGGGGGCGCGGCGGGCGGCGGCCCGGGCGGCGGCGGCGGCGGCGGCGGCGGCGCGGCGGGCGGCGGCCCGGGCGGGGGCGCGGCGGGGAAGGCGGCGGCGGCGGCCGCGGCGCACAGCACGGGGCTGCAGGGCGCCGAGCGCAGCGCCAGCAGGGCGCGGGCGCCGCTGTCCTCGCCGACTTCGGCCATGTTCGCGCAGGCCGGCGGCTCCGCGGCGGGGTGGAGGCGCGGGGGGCGGGGAGGCCGGCGCGGCGCGCGCGGAAACCCGGGCCGGATCGGCGGCGCGGCGCGGAGCGGAGCCGGCGGGCCCTGCGCGCGCCCCGCCCCCGCCCGCGGCGCTCGGGCCGGCCCGGGGCCGCGGGGGCCGCGCCGCCGGACCCGCCCCGCGAGACGCGGGCACCGCCCCGGAGCGGCCTGCCCGCAAGCTGTGGCCCCGGGCGCCGGAGCGAGGGGCTGGTGGCGCGATCCCAGAATACTTGCTAGCTTTCACGGTCCCCCTCGCAGCCTAAAACTTTGCGGTCGCTCATGCACTCAACAAACGCGCCGGGTCCGAGCCTCTCTCCATCCCTAACCCCGCTCGTGCCTCGCTAAGTTATCCAGGCCCCCTCATTGCATAATTATCGAGTGTGGGCGAAACCCGCGTCCCCCGGCCCTGCTGGAGCCCACAGCCGGGCGGGACCGGCAGATCCGATCGGTGCGAAGCGCCCACGGCCGAGCCAACCCGGGCGCTGGCCGGTCCCTGCGCGACTGGGCGCACCGGGGCGCAAACGCCGGGCAGGCAACCGCACCCGCGAGGAGAGACCCTGCCTGCCAGGCTGAGGGGGAGTGCGGAGCTCGAGCCTGTGCCGAGCGAGGACCCCTGAGCTGAGGGCCGAAGGGTGGGCTGCAGCTGAGCAGGGTTCCAGGACAGGAGCCGCTGGCGCTGGAGAAGGCGCCTGGCGATGACCGGATGGTGTCCACAGGAGGCTACGGAGCGGGGTGGGGCTGTGCTGGGTCATCGAGGGTCTGGGGCTCCCGCAGAACGTGCACACCGGTGTCTAACATGCGACCTCTTGGGCTGCAGGGAGCCTCGCGCTGACTGGGGTCGCAGCCATGGTGCGAGGCGGGTCAGGGGGTCGGGACGCTGCTGGACCAGGCCAGAGAGGAGGGGGATGGAGAGGAGCCGCGTGGACCACACAGTATTGCCCTCTGAGGCCTGCCTTGACGCACAGCTGGTTAAGCCAGTGCTTGAAACCACGGCATCCCACAGCGGAGCGGCAGTCCCGGGCAGTCCCGGGTGCCCCGCTGCGGCCCAGCCCCCTGCTCATGCTACTGCGGAGGCATCCGAAGATGGCCAAGTGCTTGCACCCCTGCCGCCCACGTGGGAGTGGCTCCTGGCTTCTTCCTGGCCCAGTCCTTGGCTGTCGCAGGATCTGGGGAGTGAACCAGCCGATGGAAGCTCTCTCTCCCATCCCTTTCTCTGTCCCTTTGCCGTTCAAGTAAGTAAACAAACCTTTTTAGTAATAAATAAATATTGATCTGATAGAAAGGGGAAGGGGTGTCAGGTGGTGCGGTCGCTGTGGGCACACTGGTTCCATGCAGAGCTACGCTCCCCGCTGCAGACCCAGGGCAGCTGTGCTCGGCGCAGAATTTCTCACGGCAGCCAAGAGGTGGGAGCACCCCAGTGTCCACCCACACTTGGGGTGCATACCTGCGGTGGGACTTACTCAGCCTTGAAAAGGAAGGATGGTCTGACACCTGCTACCTTGAGAGGGAACCTAAGGATGTCACTGGGGGTGAAATAAGCCACACGCAAAGGGACCTACGTCGTGAGGCTCCACTTCCGTGAGGGCCACAGCTACAGAGTAGGGTGGTGGGAGCCAGCGGCTGGGGTGGAGTGTTCTGTGGGGCAGAGGGTGATGATGGCTACACAGCCAGGGCTGGTCCAGGCTGAAGTCAGGAGCCAGGGACTCCATCCGGGCCTCCCATGTGGGTGCAGGGGCCCCAGCACTTGGGCCACCCTCTGCTGTCTTCCCAGGCGCATTGGCCGGGAGCTGGGTCAGAAGCAGAGCAGCTGGGCCTTGAACCTGCACTCAGGCAGGGGAGGCCAGTTTCAAAGCTTCACCCGCTGTGCCGCAAAGCTGGCCCCGTCGCCACAGTTTAAAACCACAAGGTTTGTGACAACCTCCCAGGCTCACTTTTCCCTGACAGTTCTGTTTGATGACAAGAGCAGAAACTAGGTTTCCAGGCGCTCCACACCTACCTTAGCACGGAGCATTTAGAATTATAGGCCCACTGACAAAACCTGGGGCTTCTTCTCCCCACACCAGGAGCAAGAAACAGTACAACAACAATGCCAGGGCTTGCAGAGCCAGCTCCCCGTGACCCTGGCAGGTCCGGACACCGATTTAATTGTTTCCAACTGCTTTTTCCTGAAACAGTAAGTCATTGAAGAGATGGACAGCTACTACCAGCTACTACAGAGAAGGCGAGAAAAGAGCCAGGAAAAAGCCATGCTGCAACAACAATATGGAAAACTGCATTTTTCACTCACTCCCCCGGTTCTACAGGGCATGCTAAAGCTGTTTTACAAAACATTCGTCCAAAAAAAGGAATGAGCTTGCAATCGCTAGTAGATTGAGCCAATCTCTTACCTTGTTCCAAGTGTGTGGAGCTGGTGCAGACACAGAAAGGAGCAGAGGAGCAGAGCAACTTCAAGGCCCTAAGCCAGCAGTGAGAACGCAGCGTGGTGTCGGGAGGTGACCTTGGAGGCGGCATCGAAGAGGCAATAAAACATCTAGAGAAACAACTCGTGCTGTGGCAAAAGGGCCTGGTGCTGTGGCATAGTGAGCTAAGCCTCCGCCTGCAGCGCCGGCTTCCCATATGGGCACTGGTTCTAGTCCCGGCTGCTCCTCTTCCAATCCAGCTCTCTGCCACAGTCTGGGAAGTTGGCCCAAGTCCTGGCAGAAGCTCTTGGCTCATGGCTTTGGATCAGCCCAGCTCCAGCCATTGCGGCCGTTTGGGGAGTGAACCAGTGGATGGAAGGCCTTTCTGTCTCCCCCTCTGTTTGTCTGTAACTCTACCTCTCAAATAAATAATCTTTTTTAAAAAAAAAATTGGGCAAAAGATATAAACAAGGTGCTTTTTCAATGAAGATACATGGATGACAAAGATGTGGGCTGAACAGAAGCTTAGCATCGTTTGTTATTAGGGATCAAATTTTTAAAATTTTTAAAAATATTTTAATTTATTTTTTGACAGGCAGAGTGGACAGTGAGAGAGAGACAGAGAGAAAGGTCTTCCTTTTGCTGTTGGTTTACCCTCTAATGGCCGCCGCCGCTGGTGCGCTGCAGCTGGCGCACCGGGCTGATCCGAAGCCAGGAGCCAGGTGCTTCTCCTGGTCTCCCATGGGGTGCAGGGCCCAAGCACTTGGGCCATCCTCCACTGCACTCCCGGGCCACAGCAGAGAGCTGGCCTGGAAGAGGGGCAACCGGGACAGAATCCGGTGCCCCGACCAGGACTAGAACCCGGTGTGCCGGTGCTGCAGGTGGAGGATTAGCCTATTGAGCCACAGCGCCAGCCTTAAGGATAAAATTAAGGCCACAATGGGATATCGCCACACACAGAAGGGCACTTCACAATACGTATGGAGGGCAGGGCGTTCAGCCTGGTGGTGAAGACGCCGTGTGCCCCACCGGAGTGCCTGGGTTTGACGCTGGCTCCCATCCTGACTCAGCTTCCTGCCAGTGCGCACCCTGGACGGGGTGGTGATGGCTCAAGTAGTTGAGTTCCTGCTGCCCACATGGAGACCTGAATTGGATCCCCAGCTCCTGGCTTGTGCCTGCACAGCCCAGACCATCATGGGCATCTGGGGAATGATCAAGCAGATCGGGTTCTCTCTGTCAGCAGATATAAGATCTCTTTTTTTTTTCTGTCTCTCCCTATCTGTCACTCTGCCTTTCAAATAAACAAATATTTTTTAAAACGAGAGAAATTTATAAAAATAAACAAGGCTTAAGCGCTGTGTTGTCCATTTCAGAAGCCACCTGTTGCCAAGCATCGCACCTCTTGGTGGCACGGGCCCGGCGTGCAGTGCTCTGTGGGGTTGTACTCGTCAGCTGGACTGCTGTAGAGTTCCACTCCACGGGCAGCTGGGCGAGGCCCTGCCTTGTCCCCATCTCCTCAGTGCAGTCCCCAGGCAGCAGGTGGCTGGCAGCAGCCTCACCGGCCCACGAGGGCCAATATGGGCCATGCTCTGCTTCAGCCAGAGCCCCGGCTATTCATGGTGGGTGCATAGGAGGCAGCAGAACAGGGTCCCATCACAGGAGGGGACCCCAGCCCCAGCAGAAACCCCAGCCCAGCAGTGGCTGTGACAGGAGGTGGGCGGGGGGAGAAGCCTGGGTGCTGCAAGTCCCAGAAGGCCTGGGACTCAGGGACTGTCCGGGGCAGGACTGGGGAGACCGGGTCCTTCTCCTGCCTCTTCCCCCCACCCCTGCGCCTTCCCGCTCACCGCGTGTCACTTCCTGTGGCTTCTATCTCCTTCTCCATCCTTCCTGTCTCCCCAGAATTGCTTCCTGCCTGTTCTCGGAGCTCCAAGGGCGTCACATCACACTACCGATGAGAACTCTGCCTGCTCCTACAAAGCAGTGCGCTTCTGTATCTGCATAAGGTGAACAGGACAAACTCCCCCCAGGGGAGCCCCCACAGCCTGGACCCCAGGAGGGCCTCCCTGCTTCCCCCAGTACACTTGGGGCCTTCCCATCCAGGACTCACATGGGTTCATATTTCTTTTTCATTTTTTAAAGGTTTTTTTTATTTGAAAGGCGGGGGGGGGGGGGCGGTGCGGAGAATCAATCTTCCATTCACTGGTTCACTCCCCAAATGGCCACAACAGCTGGGGCTGGTCCAGGCAGAAGCCAGGAGTCTGGAGCTCCACGCAGGTCTCCCATGTGGGCACAGAGGCTCAAGGACCTGAGCTATCTTCTGCTGCTTTCCCAGGTGCATCAGCAGGGAGCTGGATGAAAAGTGGAGCAGCTGGGACTCAAACTGGCCTAAGTATGGGATGCCGGCATCACAGACAGCGGCTTAACCTGCTATGCTGTGCTGGCCCTGCACACATTTCTTTTACAGTTTTATTTATTTATGCATTTATTTTTATTGAGAGGCAGAAAGGTGGGGGAGGGAAGAGACGCACAGAGACAGTGAGAGAGATCTTCCATTTCCTGGTTCACTCTCCCAAAGCTCATCCCAGTCAGGGCTAGGCCAGGCTAACGCCAGCGGATCAGAACCCAATCTGTTTTGTATCTGGTTTGCAAGGGCCGGAGCACTGGATCCACCACCTGCTGCCTCCCAGAGTGCACAAAAGCAGGAAGCTGGAATCAGAAGTGGAACCAGGTCTGGAAGCCGGGTGATCCAGGAAGGGCTACGGCACTCCCGAGCTGCTGCTTCACGGCTACGCTCAACACCAATCCAGGACTTTTCCTGGACTGATTCTGACAGCCCAGGAAACATGCGCAAACCAAAACGTGGGGGAAGGGATGCCTGTGAGCGGTGCTGGGACGTACGGAGACGGAAGCGTCATGTGTAACTCATCTATTGCTCTGTGCCGAATGACTCCAAAATCTTTAACCAGCAAACATTTGTCTTCACAGCTCCTGTGCATCAGGGGCTCAGGAAGTATTCAGCCAGGGAGAGGTCTGGCTCAGACTGTGTCAAGATGTGGGTCCCTGTCACCCATGTGGGAGACCCGGAAGGAGTTCCAGGATCCTGGCTTTGGCGGGGCCCAGCCCAGCTGTTGTAAGGCATTTTGAGATTTTGAGGAATGAGCCAGTGGATGGAAGATCTCTGTCTGCCTATTTCTCTCTTTCAAGTAAAACAGAAAATACATAGAGGCCGGCGCTGTGGCACAGCAGGTTAAAGCCCCAGCCTGCAGTGCTGGCATCCCCTATGGATGCCGGTTCGAGTCCTGGCTGCTCCTCTTCCAATCCAGCTCTTTGCTATGGCCTGGGAAAGCAGAAGATGTGCCAACTCCTTGGGCCCCTGCACCCACATGGGGGATCCAGAAGAAGCTCCTGGCTTTAGATCAGCTCAGCTCTGGCCACTGTGGTCATTTGGGGAGTGGAATGGAAGACCACTCTTTCTCTGGCTCTCTAACTCTTTCAGATAAATAAAAAATAGAAAATAAATAAAAATAATTGGGAGAAAAAAAGACGTTGGCTGGGGCTGCATCTCCTGACAATGTGCCTCCAAGGGGCTTCTGGCACAGCCGGGGGCTGGTGCTGCCTTGGGCAGGAGGCCACTGTGAATTCTCCACAGTGCAGCTTCAGCATCCGCAAGACACGGCGCGCGTCTGGCTTCCCCCTGGCAAGGGATGCAAGAAAGAGCAAATAGGAGCCTCCCAAGTCCCATTCTGCCATGTCCCCAGATCCTAGGGTTACATGGGTCAGCTGGAGGCAGCTGGGGCATGGCTGCAGGGGTGGAGCTGACACTGTAACACGTGGCTATAGTGACCTGTGTGGCCAGGTGAGATGCATCTGTGGCCCACAGCCCCATTCCATCCGACCCTGTGGGGTCAGATCCGCGAGACTCTGCCTGGTGGAGCAAGCCGCTCCTGCCTCGATGACAACGGGCGGACCCAGGTGGCCCCGTGACTGCGTGTTTGTGCTCTATGCTCGCTCAGCTGCCTGGTGCTCGTCTTCATGGCCAAGCGGTTCTGAGCTTGTCCCGGCTTCAGCCTAAGGGTCTTGCACATGCCAAAGCCGTGCCTGGAGTTGCCTGCAGGCTTGGGGCGGGGGGAGGGGGGGTCTGGTTTCCAGCCACAGAAACCAACCCTGGCCTGACTTAAACGGAAGGGGCTTTACCGGTTTTGGGAAAGGGCTGCCTTGGGGAGGGGCAGCAGAAACCCCGGGCTGGCCTTGCTGGCACTCATCAGCCTCCCAGCTTCCTCCTCCTTGCATCGGATTCCCCAGGAGACGCAGCCAGCTGGCTGGACCTAAGTGGGCAGACACGGAGGCAGCAGACTCTTTAGAAGCGAAGACCACTCGCAGAGGGCTGGCCCATCTTCAGAGGCCAGCCGAGGCTGGTTCCTGTGAGGCAGGGGGAGGGGGAGGGAGAGGGGGAGGGAACGCTGCCCGAGGGAGACAATAGCTGCCCACTGCCTCATTCCAAGTGGATGTCGTCAGTGACCTGTGCAGAGCCCGGCACTCCCTGTTGGTCGTAAGGATGCCTAAGCTCATCTGCTGAAACTCTGAATAGTGGAGACATTTGAAACACACACAAAGACAGACACGGGGTGAGGGCCTGGCCGATGGGTACCCGCCTGCCATGCCACCTTCTGCTCCAGCTCCCACCCGCCTGCACCCTCCCGTTGCCTTTTGGAGCAGGTCTCAGACACTGAGCAGTTGGTAGATTTCAGTATGCACCCCGAAAAGATATTGGCTCATAGCCACGCCCACCACCACCCCTAAGACAATCTTTTTTTTTTTTTTTTTTGACAGGCAGAGTTAGACAGTGAGAGAGAGGGAGAGAGAGAAAGGTCTTCTTTTTTCCATTGGTTCACCCCCCAAATGGCTGCTACAGCTGACACGCTGCGGCCAGCATACCGCGCCAATCTGAAGCCAGAAGCCAGGTGCTTCCTCCTGGTCTCCCATGGGGTGCAGGGCCCAAGCACTTGGGCCATCCTCCACTGCACTCCTGGGCCACAGCAGAGAGCTGGACTGGAAGAGGAACAACCGGGACTAGAACCCAGCGCCCCGACCGGGACTAGAACCCGGGGTGCCAGTGCCACAGGTGGAGGATTAGCCTAATGAGCCGTGGTGCCAGCCCCCTAAGAGAATCTTAAGGATGCCATGATGTTATCAAATTTCTGGCCAGTGTTTAGCTTTTCATTTCTTAAACACTGAGTGAGCTGTGATTCACATACCATGAGACGCACATGCTGCCGGCATGCTAAGGTTACACGGGTTTTGGCATATTTAAAGCTGTTCCATCGTCACCATGATCCCCTTTCTGAATACTCCCATCACTCCCAAATCTCCTTTGTAGCCGGTATCAGTCACTCCTCCCTCCAGCCTTCAGCTCCAGCCATCACCAGTCCTTCTCCTCTGGTCTCGCCTCTTTTCCGCCACTTTCAAGTGCCGGGGACCATGCGGCACGTGGCCTTTTGTGCCTGAGTTCTTCCATGCAGCCAGGTTTAGGGCCTGTGACCCTTGTTACATGGAGCAGTGATTCCTCTCTCTTTTAAATGTTTATTTATTTGAAAGGCAGAGTTACAGAGAGAGGGAGAGAGACCTTCCATCCACTGGGTCACTCCTCGAATGGCTGCAACGACTGGGGCTGGGCCAGGCAGAAGGCAGGGGCCTGGAATTCCATCCGGGTCTACCACGTGGGTGGCAGGGACCCAGGGGTTCAGGCCATCGTCTTCAGCTTTTGCCGGTGCATTAACACAGAGCTGGATAGGAAGTGGAGCAGCCAGGACTCCAACCGGAGTCCATATGGGATGCCGGCATTGTGGGAGGTAGCTTAACCCTCTGAGCCAAAGCACTGGCCCTAAGGCCTCTCTTTTGATTGCTGATGATGCCACAGTTTTTAAGAAAGTCGGCCTGCTGGCGGATGGACGGACGGACGGACGGCTCTCAGGGTTTGGCTGCGAGAGTAACATTGCTGCTGTGAGCATTCATGGACTTGTCTCTGACATATGTTTGCATTTCTGTGGAGCAGATTCCTGTGGGTGGAACTGTGGGGTTACAGACCAAGTATATGTTTAACGTCCTACCAGCTCCCCAGACTGTTTTCCCAAGCGGCTGCAGACGTCAGCATTCCCAACAATGGACGAGGTCCTCTTAATCCCTTTAGTCTGTGTTTCCCCTCCATTTCCTCTCCTCCTCCCCTCCCCCTTTCAATTTATTTAAGAAACTGGGTCATTTGTCCATTGCAGTTTCCCACAGTCTGACTTTTGCTGGCTGCATTGTGGTTGGTTGGTGTCTGAACCCAGGGAAAAGAGAAGCTTTTCTGATCAGGCTCAGATACACACAGCCACCAACATGGCTGTAGATCAGTAGGCAAGGGAACTGTGGAAATAGTGATCGAAAATAGGATCAGGCCATGGATACAGGCAGTACACAAAACAGAAACCCTGACCTAAAGAACTTGGCAGAAATGGATCCTGGCTTTAGTTCTGAGCTACGTAACAGCAAGAGGTGTTACTTGGCCACAAGATTCACTCTCCATGGAATTTTTTAAAGGTGTGTGTGTGGGGGGTGGGGTGGACAGCACTCTGGCAAAGCAAGTCAAGCCGCTACTTGCAACGCCGGCATCATATGAGAGTGCCGATTCGAGTCCCGGCAGCTCCACTTCCAGTGTACCCCCCTTCCTATGTGCTCGGGAAAGCAGCACAGATGGCCCAAGTGCTTGGACCCCTGCCACCCATGTGGAAGACCCAGAAGGAGTTCCAGGCTCCTGGCTTCAGCCTGGCCCAGCCCTGACTTCTGAGGCCATTCAGAGAATGAAGCAGCGAAAGAAGATCTTTGTGTGTCTCTCCCTCCCTGTCACTCTGCCTATCAAATCAATCAATCAATCAGAAAATTTTTAAAGCCAACTGCTCTGTAGAAGCTGACTTCTTTTTTTTTTTTTTTCCCTGGCAGAGATCAGAGAAAACTGCTGACCCTTATTCCCACTCGCCTCTTTGGGACAGGATGGGAACTTGGGGACCAGAAGCTCCAGGTGAGCAAGCCACACAGAGAGGCTTCTTGGGGACCTGAGTAGACAACAAAAACAGACTGCTCGCTCCACATCGAAGAAGGCAACTATCCAGCTGCAGCACCACAGGGCCTTTGACTTTCATCGTCAAAGCCACCAGGGTTCTGTGTGTTTTTATCACCCAAGCCCCAGTGTGCAGCTATGAAGGCAGAGACATTCAGGTAGTTCCTAACCTAGCATCTACAACATGACCCGCCCTTCCAGGTCTACACCAACCACACCCTCCCTACCAGAAATGGGAAAAAAAAAAAAAAAAACCCACACCTACAGTTATTTATTTGAAAGGCAGAGTTAGAGAGAGAGGGAGAGAGACCTTCCATCCACTGGTTCACTCCTCGAATGGCTGCAATGACTGGGGCTGGGCCAGGCCAGTTTCACTCCTAGGTCAGACAGAGTTACAGAGAGAGGTAGAGACAGAGAGAGAGGTCTTCCATCCGCTGGTTCACTCCCCAGATGGCTGCAATGGCCAGAGCTGCGTTGATCCGAAAGCAGGAGCCAGGAGTTTCTTCCGGGTTTTGGGCCATCTTCTACTGCTTTCCCAGGCCGTAGCAGAGAGCTGGATCAGAAGAGGAGCAGCCGGGACCAGAACCAGCACCCATATGGGATGCTGCGCTTCAGGCCACAGTGCTGTGGCCCCATAACACCTTTATTTGTGATAGCAACAAAGTAGCCACCACCCAGGCCTCCATCACTGAGGAATGAATGAACTAAATGCAATGAGATAAAACAGGCAAACACATGGAGACAGGAAATGGATTAGTGGTTTGCTTAGGACTGAATGGGTGGGATGTTTGGGAAGGGGGAGGTGACAATGAAAGGGTGCCCTGAAAGTTATAAAATTAACTGCCGTAGTGGATGCTCACCCTGGCGGATACAATAACGCCACCAAACTGCACGCTTGTCATCGGTGTGAATTATATCTCAGAGCTGGGGTTAGGTGTCTGGCCCAGCAGTTAGGCTGGCAGTAGGGGGCTGGCACTGTGGTGCAGCGGGTTAAAGTCCTGGCCTGCAATACCGGCATCCCATGTGGGTGCTGGTTCCAGTCCTGGCTGCTCCACTTCCGATCCAGCTCTCTGCTGTGGCCTGGGAAAGCAGTGGAAGATGGCCCAAGTCCTTGGGCCCCTGCACCTGCATGGGAGACCAGGAAGAAGCTCCTGGCTCCTGGCTTCATATCAGCTGAGCTGAGCTGATATGAAGCCAGGAGCCAGGACTCAGCTCTGGCCATTGTGGCCATCTGGGGAGTGAACCAGCGGATGGAAGATCTCTCTCTCTGGCTCTACCTCTCTCTGTAACTCTTTCAAATAAATAAAAATAAATATTTAAAAAAAGATGTCAGTTATCACAACATTCCACATGGGAGTGCCTAGGTTTGATTTCTGGCTCCAGCCCCCAGCTTCCTGCTAGCATGGACCCTGGGAGGCAGCAGTGATGGCTCAAGTAGTTGGGTTCCTGCCACCCACGGGGGAGACCTGGATTGAGGCCCCCTTTCACGCTTTAGCCTCCTAGCTGTTGTGCGCATCTGGGGAGTGAACCAGCAGATGGGAGCTCAGACTGCCTTTCAAACCAAAAAAATTAGCTAAAATTTTGTATGAATTAAAGTCAGTTAAGTTAAATCAAATAATTTCAATTGTCTTTCGAGGTAAACTCTAAATATCTTTTCTCACAAAATTCAAAAGTTTTGGCCCCTGTTTTAGGCAAAGTCGCAGGAAACAGCAGACTCCTAGTACAGATCCGAGACCCGCACCTGTCCTCCTCCTGCCTCGGGTGACGCATGGCTGACACGTGCAAGAGCATCGACCGGGAGGTCGGTACCAGCACTGGTGACAGCCTCTCGGAAGCCAGCCAGCTTCCCACACCACGCACCTGCCTGCTCCTGGAGCCCAGGGGTCTTGTCACAGGGTCTAAAACAGGGTCTCCCCAGTAACAGAGATGCCTGGCTCTGACCTAGCGTATATTTGCACCTCAAGGTTCCGGGGGGATGTCAGTCTTTTCCTCGCTCCTTACTGCTTCCACCTTGCCCCGGGGGGCTCTGCAGCGGGGAAGTGCAGTGCACAAGAGCAAGTTCACGCCACCGAGCTTTCCGGTGAGCTCCCTGCTCGCTCCAGACCCACGCCGCTGGTGCAAGCCCAGACCGTCCCGCAGGCGCTAAGTGGTTGCAATAGTCTCTATGTTTAGAGCAACTTATAAATGGGAAATGTGCAAACATTCACTAGTGTGTGAGGCCCAAGAGGGCAGGTGGTCTTGGAGCTTGGCACATAGCAGGTGCCCAGAACTGCTTTTGTAGAGTACACACGCGAGCCCGCGTTTACAGCTGTAGGAAACCTCGCGTTCTTTCTTCAAGGCATCAGCATTATTTCTTTGACTGTGAGAGTTGCGTGAACCCCCTGCCTGCAGTCATTACGGGGTTTCCTCGCCCTCTGTTCCAGGATTGTGCAAAACTGTCTCGTCCAGGCTGGAAGGTGGGAGCAGGGCGCCAGCCTCTGGCTCTCACTGACCTTTGCCTGCTGCTGTCCGAGGCCAACAGGCCCCCCGAGCTGGGGCAGCCCCCAGCTTCAGGCTGAGGCACGCTGGGCACTGGCAAGGCCGGGAAGTCCGGTTCCTGAGACCCAGCCTACGTGGCCCCGGCTACCCCTTGGGGCCCTTCACGAGAGCCGGACTCAGGTCCCTGCTGCTCACAGCACCCTGCAGCCCGGGTCCTCCCGACTCTGGCTTGTGATCCTTCCTCTGGGGCGGGGCCACCCTCTCCAGGAGCGGGTCCCCACCACCTTCCAAGTCTGAGAATGACAACACCTCACTTGGATGATTTGTGAGGTCTTCTGTTTTCAAAATCGGATTTGCAGGCAAGTGCCCAAAGTGGGGGAGTTACCGTCACTTCCCATGTCATCGCTTCCCATTGTACGGCCAGGAGGCTGAGGGTCATCGAGGAGGGGCTCTGGGATGGCCGCGGCCTGGAGCCCAGCGTCCTGGCCCCCCCAGCCCAGAGACCCTCCCACAGGCCCCCTTGGCTTCCCAGCCTCTGCAAGGGGGTGGGGAGAGACTGTAGCCATCCTGCTCACCCCTGCAAGACGCACTCCTGCCCTTCCCGGGCCTCGTCCCAGCTCACAGAGGCCGCTGGTGCAAAACAAGCCGCGGAGGCAGAGGAGCGAGGCCGCATCCCTAACCCCGGCTCGTGCCCGCACTGCTCGCTGGGTACATTTTTATCAGCATTTTCTTTTTAGAGCTTTATTTTTATTTATTTGAAAGGCAGAGTTATGGGGGGAGGGGGAGACAGAGAGAGGTCTTCCATCCGCTGGTTCACTCCCCAAATGGCTGCAACAGCTGGGGCTGGCCCAGACCGAAGCCAGGAGCCAGGAGCTTCTTCCGGGTCTCCCATGTGGGTGGCAGAGCCCAGGGACTTTGTCCGTCTTCTGCTGCTTTCCCACGCGCATTAGCAGGGAGCCGGATCATAAGTGGAACAGCTGGGACTTGAACCGGTGCCCCTAGGGGATGCAGCCTTGTTAGCACTTAGCGAGCACCAGCGTGGCTCCGTGCTTTCTCCACCAAACGCTCTGTAGCCTGCAAGGATGAGGGCGAGCTTGGGAGAGCAGCGCACAGCAGCACGGGAGCCGGCCCCGCGGTGGGCGCCCACTCCGGCACCCGCGGGCCGGGTCACGTCATCTCGCCGCGGGCTCCGGTCCCCTCGCTTTGTGCAAACCTCCAGAGCGAGCAGGGGCCGCGCGCGTGCCAGGACTCGGCCGCCCCGCTCCGTGGGCTGCACCAGGTGCAACGGCCTCCACAAACGCGCTCGCTGGAGGCCGGCCTCGGGCGCCGCGGGTGCAGCCAGGGCCTGAGCGCCGGTTCGAGGCCCGGCCGCTTCGCTCCGAGCCGGCTCCCCGCTAGGGCGCCTGGGAAAAGCAGCAGCCAGTGACCCACGCCTTGGGCCCGCGCTCCTGGCCGCTGCCCTGGCCTGGCCCAGCCCCGGCCGCTGCGGCCATCTGAGGGGCGACCCAGCTGACGAAGACCTCTCTCTCTGTAACTCTGCCTTTCAAATCATAAATCATCTTTAAAAAAACCCCAAATCTGGGTTCTTGGCATTCACGTCGTACGGTTCATGCGGAAATTCAACAGAAAAGGCCCGACCGTGGGAGATCCGTGGACGCCGCCCGTGAGGAGACGTGGCGGAGGCGCCGGCGCACGGCCGGAGGCCGCTTCTTCCTCGTCCGGCTCCGGCTCCGGTCGCCGCGGGGTAGCGGCCCACGCCCGCGAGGAGTGTGGGCGCCGTCTGCGGCGCCGGGGCGCGACGACCCTCCCGTCACTCAGGAGGAGTGACGCGGCTTGGCCACGCCCCGCGCGCCCGGCGGGAAGCTGGGGGCGTGGCCTTGCGGACACGCCCCCTCCGGGCAGCGCCCAGGTGCGAGGCCCAGCGACTCTCGGCTGTGCGGGGCTCCCCACGCTCTCGCGTGTCCGTGCGGCGAGGGAAAGCAGCAGCGAGCTGGCTGCGAGAGGCCCACGGAGCTCACGTTATGGTGCCAGGTGCCTCGAAAAGTCCAAGGGGAACAGGGAATTGAAAGATTTCTTAAATAAAGTTCATGAAACAAAAAACGTATTATGACAAAACCGTGCATGGATTTCAAATTTGTCTTGCATCCGAATAAACGCAGCTCTTCTTCTCCACCCCTTCCTCGACAAAGGCTCCCGGTGGAGGGGATCCCGCAAGTAGACTTCATCGGATTGGCCAGCATTTTCCCACCAGTCCACGCGGTAACCGTGGCTACCAGAGACCTGGGACGAAGCAATACCCGCTGTCCCAGAAAAGCAGCCAGTACTTACGAAATGAAAGCCGAGTCCCGCGCAGAATCCCGGAATCCCTCTCGCTGCGGAGACCGTAAAACCTGGATTCCCAGGTGGAAGCCAGGGCGGGAAGACGGCCCTGGTCCCCCACACTTGCTTTCGCCAGTGCGTGGTGGGGTGCTGCCCGCGCCCACCTGTCTCTGCGGATTGCAGTCGGCAGCGGGAAGATGGGGCTCCTCTCCTGGCCGCCAGAATTGCAGCAAACCCTGAGTGTCCTGCTGGTGGCAGCTCCCATGGCAGGCTGTGATGTCATGGGCTGGGGTTCAAAGGGCAAACCTTCCTGGCAGCCTCCCCAGTGCCAGTTTCCTTCCACTGGTTCACTCCCCGAATGGCCTCAACTGGCTGGAGCTGCACCGATCCGGAGCAGCTGGGCCTAGAGTCGACGTCCACGCTGCGGGTGGAGGATTAACCTACTGCGCCACAGCGCCGCGCCCACCCTTCCTTTTAAAGAACAGAATTGTGGCGGGGGCAGTGGTGAGCTGAGCTGCAACCCTGCACTGCCCCTCCACGCAGTCACGGTTGATGTGTCTCGGCCGAGGTCGCTGACTTCACGGCGACTGACTTTCCTGGTTTCAGCAATAGACGTTCTGCACCTCGGGAGCCCCATCAGCCCCAGGGAATCAGGATCAGCGGAGGACTCTGAGCGGGGTGTGTGTGTGCGCGCGAGTGACAAGCGCCCTCTCCTTCCTACCGCAAAGAAGGTGGGCTCCAGGCTCCAGCGAGCAATGATTGGCAAGCAAGGAGCCGCGAGGGAACAGGAAGAACCTGATGTCCAAGAACTGCTGGGGTGGGGTGCCAGTGTCGTAGGGCAGTGGGCTAAGCTGCTGCCTGTGACGCTGGCATCCTGTAGGACCAACGGTTTGAGTCCCAGCTGCTCTACTGAGCCGGCATTCCTACAAATGTGCCTGGGAAAGCAGTGGATGGTGCCCAAGTTCTTTTTTATTAGAGATTTATTTTTTATTTATTTGAAAGACAGAGTTACAGAGAGAGGGAGAGACATAGAGAGAGGTCTTCCATCTGCCGGTCCACTCCCCAGATGGCCACAATGGCTGGAGCTGCACCAGTCTGGAGCCAGGAGCCAGGAGCTTCTTCCGGGTCTCCCACACGGGTGCAGGGGCCCAAGGATGTGGGCCATCTTCAACTGCTATCCCAGGCCATAGCAGAGAGCTGGATTGAAAGAGGAGCAACTGGGACTAGAACCGGCGCCCATATGTGATGCTGGTGCTTCAAGCCAGGGCATTAACCCGCTGTACCACAGCACCTGCCCCGCCCCAAGTTCTTGCACCCCCTTTCCCATGTGTGAGAACCCAATGGAATTCCAGGCTTCTGGCTTTGGCCTAGCCCAGCCCTGGCTGTTGGGGGGCCTTTGGGGAGTGAACCATAGGATGGAAGATTTCTCTCTCTTTCTCTCTTTCTGTCACTCTGCCTTTCAAATAAAAAATCATTTTATAAACCAACTAAAAAATGTTAACTGGTATAGAATTGCCAAACAGGTGAGAGTCAAAGAGAATTCTAAGTGTGTCTCAGAGGTAGTGACTGGATGAAGCCGATGCTGCGCTTAGGGAGGGGAAGGGAGAGGCTGGAATTACTCCTGTCAAGGAACTTCCGGGAGCTGAGGAGGGGCTGCTGCCCTGCTGCGTGCGAGGCTGATTCTACAAAGCCTTAGAAGGACGGCAGATTTGTTGCCGCAGCTGCTACAGAGAGGAACTGACGATGCCAGCATAAAGAAGCCTTGCTAGCATCGAGCCTGGAGGGACAGGAAACGGAGAGAGACCCCCACAGGGAGGAAGCGGAGGGAGGGAGTCCTTGCTCACTCGTCCAGCCTTGCAGGCTTTCTCTCTCGCCACCTTTTGGAAGGACCAAGGAGCCACTGAGGAACCCGGAGAGCCCTTCCCAGCCCCGCATCACAGCTGAGCCTACAAGGGTGGACTTGGAGCCTGGAGACCATAACTGAACACCGGGCACGAGCCTCTCGCGTTCCCTGGGAGGAAACCACCACGCCGACCTCTGCCAACATCACGTCCGTGCTTTCCCTTAGGGTTTCCTCACGAATGCCTGCAACCCGAAACAAAACGGTTGCTTTCACCTCTTTTTAAAGCATCTTAGGGTTGGATTTACACTGCACATGGGCTTTGCCTCTGGCCTTAGGAACTGTCTCAAGATGCATCCACATTTTGCCCGTGGCTGTGGCTGGCTCATTTCCAGTGCTTCCCCGTATTCTGTTGCATGGACAGACCATGCTTTACCTGCTCAACTGTTGATGGATGTTTGTGGTGACTGCCCTGCGCATAGTTCTTACATACATACTCTGGGGTGTGTAGGCTCATTCCAGCTGCCCCAGGGAAAGTGATCCCCAAAGTGTGGCCCCAGGCCAGCGCCACCTGTGTCAGCTGGGGACTTGTTAGGAATGCTGTAGCCGGGAGAACAAGAGGGGGGTGGGGAAAGGGGAGACTTCACAGCTGGGTATAGAAGCGGAAACATGGAACCGTGGTCTTTAGCGTGTTATTTTCGTCCAGTGCTTTTATCTGATGTCATATTCTGGAAAGTTAGCACCAGTCCTCATGTCTCACAAGGTAATTCGGCAGGCCAGGTGGTTTCATTACTGTCCCTATCTTAAGTCATCTTACACAGAGTTGCCCTGTGACACAGCCTAAGTGGGCAGAACCAACCAGATAAAGGCCTCATGAAAGATGGCTGTTATCAAGCAACAGGCCAATGTTATCAAGACTTGAGTCAGGGGCCGGCGCTGTGGCATGGCGGGTTAGGCTGCTGCCTGCAGAAACGGCATCCTATACGGGCACCAGTTTGAGTCCCAGCTGCTCCACTTCTGATCCAGCTCTCTGCTAATGCACCTGGGAAAGCAGCAGAAGACGGCCCAAGTCCTTGGGCCCCTGCACCCACATGGAAGACCCAGATCAAGCTCCTGGCTCCTGGCTTCGGAATGACCCAGCCCTGACCATTGTGGCCATTTGGGGAGTGAACCAGCAGATGGAAGATGTCTCCGCTCTCTCCCTCTCTATATATCTCTATCAAATAACAATAATAATAAAAGACTTGAGTCAATGGGACTTAGCAAGACCACAAAAGTCAGTGGTTGAGAGAATGTGGTGTTGGGCAAAGAAGACTATTAGAGCATTGTTTTGTTTTCTTGTTAAATTTCAATCTTAAAATTATATTTTTCCCAATTGGAACTGCAACATGTGTTCACTGCAGAAAATGAGCAAAAATACATACAACAGAAATTAAATTCGTGCACAGTCTCACGATCACGAGGCATGTCTGACCCCCGAGGCAGGCAGGATCCTGGCGTGTGCTGGGCTGCACCGGCTCTGCGCCTGTGATGCTTTCGTTCCTGCGTCAGTCGGACGGGGCTAAGAGGTTGTCCAGACCGTCCACAGAACACGACCGCTCGGGTTGTCTGTGAAGTGTTTCTGAAGCCATCAGCATCGGGGTCAGCCGGCCCCTGGACATCCAGGAATTATGTCCATAATGTGTGGTTGGTGGCGCCCAGCCCTCTGTTCCCGGTAGTATTGTATCAGCCAGCCTTTTGTCACCATAACAAACACCTGAATTCATGAAGGAAGGACGTTCGTAGTCCAAGATCAAGTGGCCCCGCAGGTCCTTGTCAGCAGAGGCTAGCCCTCTCACCAGCACTCCCTCCCGGGGCACACCCCCAGGGCCTAAGCTCCTCCCCCACTCCCCACCTCCGGACACTGCACCATCAGCCCACTAACTAACCTGCAGGAGCATGAGCCGAGGAGCCAGATCCTGCTCAGACGGTAGCAACCACAGGCTCCCGGCTTTGCCCTCAGCTGTGCCCCAGCCGTGGGTACCATCGAAGGAAGGAAGATCACCCTCCTCCAATCCAATGACTTATTAAAGTAAATTTAGAAAAAAAAATTTCCATTCAATTTGAAGGGCAGAGAGACAGATACAGAAGGATGCAGAGAGATTCCATCCACTGACCCCCCCACCCCACCCCTGGCAATGCCCCAATGCTCGAAACAGCCAGTGCTGGGCCAAGCTAAGCCAGGAGCCAGGAACTCCCACCTGGGTCTCCCACCTGGGTAGCAGGGTCCCAACTACGTGAGCCACCACCTGCTGCCTCCCGCTGGTGCCTCTGGGCCTCCACCGTGCAGATGGCAAACCACGGCTCAAAATCAGTGCTCGCACGTCCCACTGCTCCGTCATGACAACAGATCTGCACGGCTCACTTCCTTTGCCGTCTTCGGTAAGGCCTTCCCAGAACCCCGGGGGCTAGAACATGTTTGGGTCCACAGAAAGTGCCTGGTAACGAAGATGGAATTAATCCAGGCAGGAACAAGGCCCTGCAACACAGCGGATACGATGGCAAAGTTTGTACTCAGAGCTTAAACACCAAGATTGTCCAACTTCAGAACAGGGGTTCTGGATGAGTCTGGCCCGGGCCACGCTCTCTACTGGCCGAGTGGGTGAACAAGGGTGATGGTGTTTGGAGGTGGGGAGTGGGGGAGGAGCTTAGACCCTGGGGGTGTGCCCCGGGAGGGAGTGCTGGTGAGAGGGCTAGCCTCTGCTGACAAGGACCTGCGGGGCCACTTGATCTTGGACTACGAACGTCCTTCCTTCATGAATTCAGGTGTTTGTTGTGGTGACAAAAGGCTGGCTGATACAATACTACCGGGAACAGAGGGCTGGGCGCCACCAACCACACATTATGGACATAATTCCTGGATGTCCATGATGTCCCAGTGGTCACTGTACTGGGGTCAAAAACAGACAAACAGGGCTGCCGTGCGGCTGGTGACCGTCCCTCCTTGTGGGAAGCGTTGGCTCCTCGTGCCCGTGTGATCTGAGCCATCTGTGTTTCAGATCCACCCAAGTACCCCTCAGTCTGAGCCAGACACACCCTGACGTGCGCTCCGTGTTGCCAAGGACACTATCTTGTCATTGACCCGCCACATCCGTATTTGTCTATTGTCCAAGCTAATCTTTCTTTTTACAAAGATTTATTTTAAGGGGCCGGCGCCGTGACATAGTGGGGGAAAGCTGGTACCTGTGGTACCAGCATCCCATTTAGGCAGCAGTTTGAGACCCGGCTGCTCCACTTCCCATCCAGCTCTCTGCTATGGCCTGGGAAAGCAGTGGAAGATGGCCCAGGTCCTTGGGCCCCTGCACCTGTGTAAGAGACCTGGAAGAAGCTCCTGGCTCCTGGCTTCCAATTGGCTCAGCTCCAACAGTTGCAGCCATCTGGGGAGTGAACCAGCAGAAGGATGACCTATCTCTCTCTCTGCCTTTCAAATAAATAAATAAATCTTTAAAAAGATTTATCTGAAAGGCAGAGTGACACAGAGAAAGAGAAGTATCCACTTGCTCCTTCTCCAAAATGGCCACGACAGCCAGGTCTGGGCCAGGATGAAGCCAGGAGCCTGGAGCTCCATCCGGGTCTCCCATGTGGGTGCAGGACCCCAAGCACTGGAGCCATCTTTGGCCGCCTTCCCAGGTGCATGAGCAGGGAGCTGGATCGGAACTGGAGCAGCCGGGACTTCACCTGGCACCCATATGGGATGCTGATGTGGCAGGCAGCAGCTTATCCCACTGGGCCACGACACTGGCCCCCGTCCAAGCTAATCTCAGGCCCCCGTTTTGGATGGATTTCCACTCTCGGAGGCGAGTGCACGTCGCTCACATGCTCTTTGGCCCAGCTTTTTTTCCTCCTTAGAAAAAAATAACTACATGACAAAACAATGCGCCTTCCCACAGAGGCATCGACATCTGGGTTGTGGCCCCTGGGGCCCCTCAGGGTCTGGGTGGAAGGGTGGCGGCTCCGCCAGGCGCGACACTCCAAATGCACACCCCAAGTAACAGGCCTGGCCCGGGGTTGACAGCGCTCGTCTGGGCGATTGTGTGCTTGGTGTCTGGGCCCACGCTTCCCATACATGGCTCGTGAGCCATGCGGTCTTAGTTACAGGTTCATGCAGAGCAGTGCCGGAGGGGAAGACGGGCGAGAGGCTGCCATTCGAAGGAGAGAAGGAAGCGGACTTGCTTTTTCTTTCCCACATTCTTGGTGCACGTCTACTTTAAAGACGTAGTTCCGCTGGGGCTTGCCAGGAAGGGGCTGCACGGAGGCGAGACCCCATGTGCCCACCCTGCCTCCCGCATGGAGCCTGTGGGGCCCACAGAGGGACTGGCCCTGCTCCAGCTCTCCCGGCCTGTGGGGGTCTTGTCAGTGTCACGTCGGCCAGAGGGGCCTCTGCCAAGCTCTTGCTGCTTAGAAAAGAGGTTTTGTTCCACTCCTTTCGCGGCCTCTGAGACGCCGAGGGGTGTGGTTAACAGAGAACCCCCTCGGCCCCAGGATTTCAATAGAGCAGCCGTGAGCTCCGGGCCGGCCGGCTAGGGCTTTGTGTTTCAGAGGGTGGAGTGCTTGCATCCGGGCCTCACGGCTTTGCCAGGCCAGCCTCACGCCCTAGGCCGGCCTGGGAAGACTCCTCTGCCCGCAGCTTGATTTGTGGGAGCTCCTCTCCCTCTGCTGAAGATGGGGATGGAGTGCAGACAGGAGAGCGAGTTCAAGGCAGGGCTCAGGCAAGGGCGGGAAGGCTCCTGGGGCTCCAAGGGCAGCGGATCCCCCAGGCCCCTGGGGCTGGGTGCCGGGGAGACCGGGGAGACCGTGCAGGCCTGGGAGGGGGGCCCGGCTCTCGGCCAGCCGTGGCTCAGCTTGGGGTGGCGGAGCGGCCACCAGAGAAGCCAGGATGAGCTCTGGGAGTGGGAGGATGGTGACGGGGCACAGGGAGGTGACGGTGAGCACCCCATCGCTGTGGGGTGGGGGTTCCCTGTGTTACCTCGAGGCATCCTTGGGTGTTTCCGTCCTGAGGACGTGCTGGGACTGTGGGGATGGCTCTGGTCACATCGGAGGATCCAGTGGCGTCATTTCTGAGGCTCAGAGCCCCAGGCCCTTTGTCTTGTTCGCTTAACAACCACCGAACGCCGGGCTATGGGGGCTGCTCCAGAGACCGGCTGCAAAGTCGCCGGCATTTGTGGAGCCTTCCCCAGGCTCCGGGAACGCTGTGGGAAAAGGGAATCCCAAGACAAGTCTATCTGAGGGTGATGCATCTTGGAACTCCACGCCCTGTTCTTCCACTTTCCCGCGGACGCCCTAGAGGCCCCTCACGTGTCAGCACCTCCACGTCAGGGCGCCAGCGACTGGTGGCAGAGCCATCACAGCAGGGGTGGGGGTGCGGTGGGCAGTGTGGGGAACGTCTCACTGGCTCGGGCTGCGTGGCCACAATCCTCTCAACAACAAATGTCTCTCTCAGGTCCTGGGGCCGAGGCCAGGCAGAGGCCCTGTTCTATGAGGGTGGATGGCTGCCTTTCCCGTGTGAGGCAAGTGTGACAGTGGCTCTTCTGGCAAAGCTAAAGCCACCGTGGGAGGCCCACCCTTGTGACCTGGACCCCCCACCGCCAAGACCCCACCTTCAGACACCGTCACGTGGGAGATGAGGACTTCAAGGTATGCATTCGGGGAGAGGGAACACACACCTGGGTGAGCCCTGACCTGGATGGGGCCTTGGGTGTTTCTGTCCTGAGGACATGCTGGGACTGTGGGGATCGCTCTGGTCACATCAGAGGATCCAGTGAGTGAGCGACTCAGCCAGTGTCCTCATCCCCACAGGCTTCAGAAAGGCATTGTTCTGGGGGAGGCTGATGGGGGTAGCGCGGGTGAGGTGGGGTTAAGGGTAGACCTTGATCACGGCTGGGCTCCTCTTAACAAAAGTTGGTGCAGGGCCCGCACTGTGGCCCAGTGGGCTAAGCTGCCCCCAGCAAGGTCAGTATCCCATACGGGTGCTGATTCCAGTCCCCGCTGCTCCACTTCCAATCCAGCTCCCTGCTGATGCACCTGGGAAGGCAGCAGAGGATGGCCCAAGTGCTTGGGCCCTGCATCCATGTGGGAGACAAGACAGAGTTCCTGGCTCCTGGCTTCAGCCTGACCCAGCCCTAGCTGTTGAGGCCATCTGGGGAGTGAACCAGCAGATGGAAGATCTCTCTGTCTCTCTCTCACTCTGCCTTCCAGATAAATAAATACATCTTGTGTTTTCAAAGAAGAGGCAAGGACGCAGACACTCACCGAGGGACGGCCACTGGAGGACACAGGGAGAATCGGTGTGTACAAGCCAAGGGGACATCTAGGAGGACGGGCCCTGCACACAGCTCAGGGCTCCTGAGCCACTTACTGGCAACAAGGTCAGGATCCATGGTGGAGCCACTCAGGCCCACCCTGGCCCCCGCCATCCCCATGGACGGCTCCATGGCGTGTGCAGGCTACAGGGAATGCCGCCTGCTTAACACCAACTCCTGGCAGCTGTCCCACGAGGCAGGCACCGCCGTCCACTTCCTTTGAAAGGCGAGCGAGCAAGTGGAGGCTCACCGAGACACACCGGGAGGACTGAGACACACCGGGAGGACTGAGACACACCGGGAGGGCCGAGACACATCGGGAGGACCGAGACACACCGGGAGGACCGAGACACACCGGGAGGACCGAGACACACCGGGAGGGCTGAGACACACCGGGAGGGCTGAGACACACCGGGAGGGCCGAGACACACCGGGAGGGCTGAGACACACCGGGAGGGCTGAGACACACCGGGAGGACCGAGACACACCGGGAGGACCGAGACACACCGGGAGGACCGAGACACACCGGGAGGACGCAGACGCCGGAGTAGAGATGAAAACGTAGTGCTGGACCCAGGCTGCCCACTCCCAGCCGCTTCTGTGCAGACAGGCCCTGGGGTTCAGGAGGGGCACACATGCATGGCTCCCACCACACGGGCAGACCCCCTCAGGGCACCCCTCCCGCACCTGGGTCTCTTTCCTACTCTTTTAAAAAAATCGCTGAATGTTTACGCTTTCTTCCCCCACCTTGAAACACTGAAGAACACAGAAACACGCCTACCTGCGGTGCTCATCACGCGCTCACTGTCCTGCTGCCGAGTGACAAACGACCACAGCCTCAGCCACTTACATCAAGCCGTACCTGCTGCCGTGCGTGGCCGAGCCCAGCCGGATGCCGAGCGGGGCAGGCTGCGTCCTCGTCCGCAGACGTAGCTGGGCAGACTCCTCTGCCGAGCTCCTTCAGGCTGCAGGCGGGACGCGCTTCTAGTGGCTGCACGCCCGAGGCCGCTGGCTGAGGCCCTGGTGGCCCTCCGGCCCCCTGGCCTGCGGTCCTCCCCTGCAGCTGCACACACGTGCTGTCTGCTGCTGCAGGGCCGGCAGGAGCGTCTCTGTCGCCAGGCAGCCTGGACGGGGCCTCAGAGGGTGGCACAATGTCGTGCGGGTGACGGGAGCGATAGCCCCTCACCCCTTCCCGTGGAGCCTGAGCTGAGGCCGGCATCACACCCCTTCCCCTCGCAGACCCCACTGAACGAGATGCACAGCACAGCACTGGCCCAGCCACGCAGGGTAGGAGGCAGACATGGGTGGCTCAGGGGGCTCACTGTGGGGTGTGCGGAAGTGAGGAACGCTGCCTGCCACCGCAGCCCGTCTCCACGTGGGGGCAGAGCCAGCTGGGCTGCCGCCGGCTACCTGAGCCCTCCACCACCCTTCCAGGCATTCCGCCGCCATGAGGAAAGGACGTAAATGCTCGGCAAAGTCAACTTCACTGTCAGTCCAGGCACACAAAATCCATCTCTCCCTCGTCGCTTTGCTGTGACCTGTGTTCCTCAGACCTCTCACCGCTACGGACTCTGTGCTGGAACTACGGCCCCATCTCCTGTCCAGGTAGTGACTCTGGTCAGGTACCGCACATTGGCCCAGGTACTGCACGCTGACCCAGGTACTGCACGCTGACCCAGGTCCTGCACTGTGGCCCAGGCACTCCATGCTGGTCCAGGTTCTGCACACTGGCCCAGGTACTGCACACTGGTTAGGTACTGCACGCTGGCCCAGGTTCTGCACACTGGCCCAGGTACTGTACACTGGTTAGGTACTGCACGCTGGCCCAGGTACTGCACACTGGTTAGGTACTGCACGCTGGCCCAGGTACTGCACTCTGGTCCAGGTACTGCACACTGGTGTAGGTACTGCACTCTGGTGTAGGTACTGCACTCTGGTCCAGGTACTGCACACTGGTGTAGGTACTGCACTCTGGTCCAGGTACTGCACACTGGTCCAGGTACTGCACACTGGTGTAGGTACTGCACACTGGTTTAGGTACTGCACACAAGCCCAGGTACTCCACACTGGTCCAGGTACTGCACACTGGTCGAGGTACTGCACTCTGGTCCAGGTACTGCACACTGGTCCAGGTACTGCACACTGGTCCAGGTACTGCACTCTGGTCCAGGTACTGCACACTGGTCCCGGTACTGCACTCTGGTCCAGGTACTGCACGCTGGCCCAGGTACTGCACACTGGTCCCGTTACTGCACTCTGGTCCAGGTACTGCACTCTTGTCCAGGTACTGCACACTGGTCCAGGTACTGCACACTGGTCCAGGTACTGCACTCTGGTGTAGGTACTGCACTCTGGTCCAGGTACTGCACACTGGTGTAGGTACTGCACTCTGGTGTAGGTACTGCACACTGGTCCAGGTAATGCACACTGGTGTAGGTACTGCACACTGGTCCAGGTACTGCACTCTGGTCCAGGTACTGCACACTGGTCCAGGTACTGCACTCCGGTGTAGGTACTGCACGCTGGTGTAGGTACTGCACGCTGGTCCAGGTACTGCACACTGGTGTAGGTACTGCACACTGGTCGAGGTACTGCACTCTGGTCCATGTACTGCACTCTGGTGTAGGTACTGCACACTGGTCCAGGTACTGCACTCTGGTCAAGGTACTGCACACTGGTCCAGGTACTGTACTCTGGTGTAGGCACTGCACACTGGTCCAGGTATTGCACTCTGGTCCAGGTACTGTACTCTGGTGTAGGTACTGCACACTGGTCCAGGTACTGCACACTGGTGTAGGTACTGCACTCTGGTGTAGGTACTGCACGCTGGTCCAGGTACTGCACTCTGGTGTAGGTACTGCACACTGGTGTAGGTACTGCACTCTGGTCCAGGTATTGCACGCTGGTCCAGGTACTGTACTCTGGTCCAGGTACTGTACACTGGTCCAGGTACTGCACACTGGTCCAGGTACTGCACACTGGTGTAGGTACTGCACACTGGTCCAGGTACTGCATACTGGTGTAGGTACTGCACACTGGTCCAGGTACTGCACGCTGGTCCAGGTACTGCACTCTGGTGTAGGTACTGCACTTTGGTCCAGGTACTGCACACTGGTCCAGGTACTGCACACTGTTTTAGGTACTGCACTCTGGTCCAGGTACTGCACTCTGGTGTAGGTACTGCACTCTGGTGTAGGTACTGCACACTGGTCCAGGTACTGCACGCTGGTCCAGGTACTGCACGCTGGTCCAGGTACTGCACTCTGGTCCAGGTACTGCACATAGTGTAGGTACGGCACACTGGTCCAGGTACTGCACTCTGGTCCAGGTACTGCACTCTGGTCCAGGTACTCGCTCTGGTGTAGGTATTGCACACTGGTCCAGGTACTGCACACTGGCCCAGGTACTGCACACTGGTGTAGGTACTGCACTCTGGTCCAGGTACTCCACTCTGGTCCAGGTACTGCACACTGGTCCTGGTACTGCACTCTGGTCCAGGTACTGCACTCTGGTCCAGGTACTGCACGCTGGTCCAGGTACTGCACGCTGGTCCAGGTACTGCACTCTGGTCCAGGTACTGCACACTGGTGTAGGTACTACACACTGGCCCAGGTACTGCACACTGGTCCAGGTACTGCACTCTGGTCCAGGTACTGCACTCTGGCCCAGGTACTGCACTCTGGTCCAGGTACTGCACTCTGGTGTAGGTACTGCACACTGGTCCAGGTACTGCACTCTGATCCAGGTACTGCACTCTGGTCCAGGTACTGCACTCTGGTGTAGGTACTGCACACTGGTCTAGGTACTGTACTCTGGTCCAGGTACTGCACTCTAGTCCAGGTACTGCACACTGGTGTAGGTACTGCACACTGGTGTAGGTACTGCACTCTGGTGTAGGTACTGCACTCTGGTCCAAGTACTGCACTCTGGTGTAGGTACTGCACTCTGGTCCAGGTACTGCACACTGGTCCAGGTACTGCACACTGGTGTAGGTACTGCACACTGGTGTAGGTACTGCACTCTGGTGTAGGTACTGCACTCTGGTCCAGGTACTGCACTCTGGTGTAGGTACTGCACTCTGGTCCAGGTACTGCACACTGGCCCAGGTACTGCACACTGGCCCAGGTACTGCACACTGGCCCAGGTACTGCACACTGGTCCCGGTACTGCACTCTGGTCCAGGTACTGCACTCTGGTCCAGGTACTGCACACTGGTCCAGGTACTGCACACAGGCCCAGGTACTGCACACTGGTCCTGGTACTGCACTCTGGTCCAGGTACTGCACTCTGATCCAGGTACTGCACACTGGCCCAGGTACTGCACTCTGGTGTAGGTACTGCACTCTGGTCCAGGTACTGCACACTGGTCCAGGTACTGTACTCTGGTGTAGGTACTGCACTCTGGTCCAGGTACTGTACTCTGGTGTAGGTACTGCACTCTGGTGTAGGTACTGCACTCTGGTCCAGGTACTGCACACTGGTGTAGGTACTGCACACTGTTCCAGGTACTGCACTCTGGTTTAGGTACTGCACTCTGGTCCAGGAACTGCACACTGGTGTAGGTACTGCACTCTGGTCCACGTACTGCACTCTGGTCCAGGTACTGCACACTGGTCCAGGTACTGCACTCTGGTCCAGGTACTGCACTCTGGTCCAGGTACTGCACGCTGGCCTGGGCACTGCACGCTGGTCCAGGTACTGCACACTGGTCCAGGTACTGCACACTGGCATAGGTACTGCACGCTGCTCTGGGTACTGCACGCTGGCCCGGGTACTGCATTCTGGTCCGGGTACTTCACTCTGGTCCGGGTACTGCACACTGGTCCGGGTACTGCACACTGGTCCAGGTACTGCACACTGGCCCAGGTACTGCACGCTGGCCCAGGTACTGCACGCTGGTCCAGGTACTGCACGCTGGTCCAGGTACTGCACGCTGGTCCGGGTACTGCACGCTGGTCCGGGTACTGCACGCTGGCCCGGGTACTTCACTCTGGTCCGGGTACTGCACACTGGTCCGGGTACTGCACGCTGGTCCGGGTACTGCACGCTGGTCCAGGTACTGCACGCTGGTCCAGGTACTGCACGCTGGTGTAGGTACTGCACGCTGGTCCAGGTACTGCACTCTGGTCCAGGTAGTGCACTCTGGTCCAGGTACTGCACACTGGTCCAGGTAGTGCACTCTAGTCCAGGTACTGCACACTGGTCCAGGTACTGCACGCTGGTCCAGGTACTGCACGCTGGTCCAGGTACTGCACGCTGGTCCAGGTACTGTACACTGGTGTAGGTACTGCACACTGGTCCAGGTACTGCACTCTGGTCCCGTTACTGCACTCTGGTCCAGGTACTGCACACTGGTCCAGGTACTGCACTCTGGTGTAGGTACTGCACTCTGGTGTAGGTACTGCACACTGGTCCAGGTACTGCACGCTGGTCCAGGTTCTGCACGCTGGTGTAGGTACTGCACTCTGGCCCAGGTACTGTACACTGGTTCAGGTACTGCACACTGGTCCAGGTACTGCACACTGGTCCAGGTACTGCACACTGGTGTAGGTACTGCACACTGGCCTAGGTACTGCACTCTGGTGTAGGTACTGCACTCTGGTCCAGGTACCGCACTCTGGTCCAGGTACTGCACGCTGGTCCAGGTACTGCACACTGGTCCAGGTACTGCACACTGGCCTGGGTACTGCACACTGGTCCAGGTACTGCACGCTGGCCTGGGTACTGCACGCTGACCCAGGTACTGCACACTGGTCCAGGTACTGCACGCTGGCCTGGGTACTGCACAATCCCCGGGTACTGCACACTCCCCAGGTACTGCACGCTGGCCCAGGTACTGCACACTGGTGTAGGTACTGCACACTGGTCCAGGTACTGCACACTCCCCAGGTACTGCACGCTGGCCCAGGTACTGCACACTGGTGTAGGTACTGCACACTGGTCCAGGTACTGCACACTCCCCAGGTACTGCACGCTGGCCCAGGACTGCACTCTGGTGTAGGTACTGCACTCTGGTCCAGGTACTGCACACTGGTCCAGGACTGCACTCTGGTCCAGGTACTGCACACTGGCCTGGGTACTGCACGCTGACCCAGGTACTGCACACTGGTCCAGGTACTGCACACTGGTGTAGGTACTGCACACTCCCCGGGTACTGCACACTCCCCAGGTACTGCACGCTGGCCCAGGACTGCACGCTGGTCCAGGTACTGCACACTGGCCTGGGTACTGCACACTGGTCCAGGTACTGCACGCTGACCCAGGTACTGCACACTGGTCCAGGTACTGCACACTGGTGTAGGTACTGCACTCTGGCCTGGGTACTGCACACTGGTCCAGGTACTGCACACTGGTTCAGGTACTGCACTCTGGCCTGGGTACTGCACTCTGTTGTAGGTACTGCACACTGGCGTAGGTACTGCACGCTGACCCAGGTACTGCACGCTGGTCCAGGTACTGCACGCTGGCCTGGGTACTGCACACTCCCCGGGTACTGCACACTCCCCAGGTACTGCACGCTGGCCCAGGTACTGCACTCTGGTCCAGGTACTGCACTCTGGTCCAGGTACTGCACACTGGTCCAGGTACTCCACTCTGGTCCAGGTACTGCACTCTGGCCCAGGTACTGCACTCTGGTCCAGGTACTGCACACTGGCCCAGGTACTGCACGCTGGCCCAGGTACTGCACTCTGTTGTAGGTACTGCACTCTGGCCTGGGTACTGCACTCTGTTGTAGGTACTGCACTCTGGCCCGGGTACTGCACGCTGGTCCAGGTACTGCACACTCCCCAGGTACTGCACACTCCCCGGGTACTGCTCACTCCCCAGGTACTGCACTCTGGCCTGGGTGCTGCACACTGGCATAGGTACTGCACTCTGGCCTGGGTACTGCACACTGGCATAGGTGCTGCACACTGGTCCAGGTACTGCACACTGGCCCGGGTACTGCACGCTGACCCAGGTACTGCACGCTGGCCTGGGTACTGCACGCTGACCCAGGTACTGCACGCTGGTCCAGGTACTGCACGCTGGCCTGGGTACTGCACACTCCCCGGGTACTGCACACTCCCCGGGTACTGCACACTCCCAGGTACTGCACGCTGGCCCAGGTACTGTGCTCTGGTTAAGGTACTGAACTCTGGCCCAGGTACTGCACACTGGTGTAGGTACTGCACACTGGTTCAGTTACTGCACACTGGTCCAGGTACTGCACTCTGGTGTAGGTACTGCACACTGGTCCAGGTACTGCACTCTGGTCAAGGTACTGCACACTGGCCCAGGTACTGCACACTGGCCCAGGTACTGCACGCTGGTCCAGGTACTGCACGCTGGTCCAGGTACTGCACTCTGGTCCAGGTACTGCACTCTGGTCCAGGTACTGCACACTGGCCCAGGTACTGCACGCTGGTCCAGGTACTGCACGCTGACTCAGGTACTGCACACTGGTCCAGGTACTGCACGCTGGCCTGGGTACTGCACACTGGTGTAGGTACTGCACACTCCCCGGGTACTGCACACTCCCAGGTACTGCACGCTGGCCCAGGTACTCACATTGGTAGATACGCTCACACCAATCCAGGCGCTCTGTGTTGGTATCAGCCACTGCAGAAACATAACACCAGGGAGGTCTGAAAATGCTTAATTCAGGGCTTGAGAGCTACTCTGGTCTTCACTTGAGCTAAAGATGACTTTTATAAATTTTTAAAAGATTTATTTTACTTACAAGGCAGAGAGAGAGGGAGAGAGAAACCAATCTTCCAACCACTGGGTAACTCCCCAAAGCGCCACATCGACCCAGGGCTGGGCTAGGCCAAAGCCAGGAACTCCATCCGGGCCTCCCACGCGGGTGCAGGCGCCCAAGACCTTGGGCCATCACTGCCGCCCCCCCAAGAGCATCATCAGGAGCTGACCCAGCGCTCCCAGGCGCGGTGCTGGCGTCACGCGACGCTGGCGCTTGGGTCTCCCGTTCTACCTACTGCACCGGTTCGAGCCCCGGCTGCTCCCTGCCAACGGCCCTGGGAAACCAGGGATGGTGCAGTCCTTGGGCCCCGCACCCCCGTGGGAGGCCTGGCCCAGCCCCGGCAGATGTGGCCGCCTGGGGAGTGAACGGGCAGATGGAAGACCTCTCCGTCCGCCTCCTCCTCTCTGCAACGCTGCCTCTCCAATAAACACTTAAAAGCTGGCAGATCGGAGACTGCTCGTCGTGCCCGACAGAGCGCGCGCCCCACACGCCCCGGGTCAGGACAACCAGACAACCCAGGCCGCTCCCGAGGAGCCCACGGGCGCGCGCGGGCCCGCCTGGCCCCACGTGGACCGCCGGACACGTGACCGGAGCGAGGCCGCAACGGGCCGCGCCGGCCGCTCGGGAAACCGGAAGCCACCTCGCGCGCGCTGTGCGCAGGCGCAGGCGCAGGGCCTGTCGCTAGGGGGCGCTGCGGCGCCCGCCGGCGGCCGTAGGGGGAGGGGAGGCGCCGCGCTGGGCCGGACCACGTGCGCACCACGTGGCGCCCGGCAGCCCCCGGCCGCAGTGCGGCCCACCGGCCGGTCCCGCCGCGCGGCCGGCGGCTCCTCGGGGTGGCGAGCCGGTCTCCCGGCCAACGCCCCCGCGCACGCTGACCTCTGACCTCCAGCCGCACCACCTTGAGGGTCGCCCCTCACCGGCCGCCGCGCGGTGTGTTTATAAACAGAACTCCCGGCGGGGCCGAAACCCCGGATCGGCGGATTCGCACCCGGGGGAGCGGAGCCTTCCGCGCCCGGGCGCCTTCTGCGCGTGCGCCCTGCGGCCGCGCCCCGCGGCTGCTCTGCGCTTGCGCGCTGGGTGGGGCGCCCGGGCCTGCGGGGAGGGCGCGGCGCGGGGTCGGCTCCGCGCTGGGCCCGGGTCCTGCCGCGTGGGATGCGCGGTCAGGACGGTGCCGTGCTGGCCCCCAGACCCGCGGCCAGGAGAACCTGGAAGTCCGCCCACGTGCCCTGGAGGGCCTTGAAGAGGGGTGGGGTGCAATATATGTTTTATTGTTTGAAATAAATTAAGGAAGCTTCGATACGGGTGCACCTTGCAGCCTGGACACACAAGGACTCAGCGGGTGGTTCCGGTCCTAGGGGGCCCCGGGGGCGGCAGACAGGCCAGGAACCAAGGATCAGGGGGCTGGTGGTTGAGCTTGTGGGGAGGGGTGTCTAATCCAGATCAGGTGACCCTTTGACCTGAGACCTGTGTGATAAGGGGAGAATGGGGCTGGTTAGAGAACAGCAGATGCATAAAGCCCCGAGGCCAGGCCATCTGCAGAGGAGGTGAGCGGAGCCTGTGAGGTTTAGGGCAGGAAGGCAGAGAGAGACTCCCTGCACTATGACCGGGTCAGGGTTACGGGGTGAAACAGAACTTCAGCCTCCTGATGTTACCAGCCGGGGTTTGACTAGGGCGCAGCAGCACCAGGGTCTGGCTCGGGGTCCCCTGAGGTGGGGGCTGTGGTAATCTGAAGGCTGGACAGAGCGGGACGCTCCCTCCGTGGTTGGCAGGTGCAGCTGGGAGCTGGGCTGGGCTATGGTCAGCAGGAAAGCCCACAGGTGGCTCCTCCCACCCAGTGGTCTCGGGTGAGAGGGTGAAATGCCCTCTAGGAACCCCGGCAGAAACCCCGTGGTGGCCTTGGCCTTTTAGGACTTGGGCATCACTGGGGACCTGGCTCTTGTCACTGGTTTTGTGAAGCCTGCCCAGGCCCAAGGAGAGGGTCCATCCCAGGGCACTTCTTGGGAAGACAGAACTGAAAGTCTGCTGGCGTTGTGCTACAGTGGGTTAAGCCGCCGCCTGCGTCACCAGCAGCTCACGTGAGCTCTGGTTTGAGTCCCGGCTGCTCCACTTCTGACCCGGCTCCCTGCTGATGCTCATGGGAAAGTAGCAGAGGATGGCCCGGGGGCTTGGGCCCCTGCAGCCACGTGGGAGACCCAGTTGGAGTTCCAGGCTTCTGACTTCTGCCTGGTCCAGCCGTGGCCCTTTGGAGAGTGAACCAGCAGATGGAAGATTGTGTGTGTGTGTGTGTAACTCTGCCTTTCAAATAAATAAATATTTTAAAAAGTTTATTTCGGTGCAAAAAATCTTAAAGTGCATGCACAGTTTTTTTTTTTTTTCATAAAAAACTTCTCATGGATGCTTTGAAGACACCCCCGCCCCCAATGCCCATCCCCAGTGGGAGTGGGGCCACGCTTTTGAATCACCCCAGAAGCGGATGGGAGCTCTCTGCAGGAGAAAGCCGTGGCTCCAGGTGATGGTCTTGGCCAGGCTCACAGGAGGGCGGGGCTGGACATCAGGGGACCCTGTCCTTTCCTGTCACCTCCCTCCCACCCTGCTCTCCCAGGCCCTGTGGGCACTGGGCTTTGCTCCAGAGTCCTGCAATGCCCCACTAAGGCAGCACAGACCTCTGCGTTTTATTATTTTTATTTATGCATGTATCTGACAGGTAGAGTCATAGACAGTGAGAGACAGAGAGGGCCTCCTTCCTTTGGAGGAGCAGCCGGGACTAGAACCGGCGCCCACATGGGATGCCGGCGCCGCAGGCGGAGGATTGACCAAGTGAGCCAGGGCGCCGGCCCCCGACCTCTGCATTTAAAAAAATATTTATTTGGGGGCTGGTGCTGTGGCGTAGTGGGTAAAGCTGCCGCCTGCCATGCCGGCATCCCATATGGGTGCTGGTTCAAGACCCGGCTGCTCCACTTCTGATCCAGCTCTCTGCTATGGCCTGGGAAAGCAGTGGAAGATGGCCTAAGTGCTTGGGTCCCTGCACCCGCGTGGGAGACCTGGAAGAAGCTCCTGGCTTTGGATTGGCGCAGCTCTGACCGTTGTGGCCAATTTGGGGGAATGAACCAGCGGATGGAAGATCTCTTTCTCTCTCTCTCTCTCTCTCTCTCTCTCTCTCTCCCTTCTTCCCTCCCTCCCTCCCTTTCTCCCTCCCTCCCTCCCTCCTCCTTCTCTCTTTGGGTAACTGAGACTTTCAAGTAAAATAAATAAATCTAAAAATAATCTATTTTATTTTATTTGAAAGAGTTTTTTCAGAGAGAGAGAGGGAGAGAGAGAGAGAATCTTCCATCCACTGCTTCATTCCCCAAATGACCACAACAACCAGGCCTGGGCCAGGCCAAAGCCAGGAGCTTCTTCCGGGTCTCCCATGTGAGTGGTGGGGTGCCATCTTCTGCTACTTTCCCAGGTGCATTAGCAGGGAGCTGGATCAGAAGTTGAGCAGCCTAGACACGAACGGGTGCCCGTGTGGGATGCTGGGTGGTGCCGGCATGGCTCCAGACCTCTGCATTTTTGATGATCTCGTTTTACGGTCTTCACTGCCCGTATCCCTGTTGAAATGGTCTTGCTTCTTTGTCAACGTGTCGGTTGCCTGTTTTGCTCATTTGTCTATTTTGCTGTTGTGGTGTTTGTAACAACTTCAGCCACATGGTTGTCCCTTGCCGTCTGCTGGGGACATCTGCCGGCGCCTGGGTGCCCTGGAGTGTGGGGGGGCGTGACTTGGCATTTGCATGGAGCAGACACACATCCTCCCGGGACTCCACGATCATCTCTGGATGCCCTGTGCTGCCTAACGCGGTGTAACTGCTGTGCACAGAGGGACAGCGCATTGTTTAGGGGAAGAGGAGAAGAAAAGTCTGTACGTGTCCGTACACATGTGGTTTTTCTTCCTTAGGGTATTCCCTTCCCGAGGTTAAAGAATTCAAGGATGTGGACCCGACAGACACCGAGGTGGGCTGTGCTTGGGGATTCGACTCGGGGCGTGCCAGGCAAGGTGCACTCTGCCTCTGACTGCTTCCTGCCAGGCACCTGTAGGCATCCACAGCGCTGCTCCCAGCAGCCCTCGGGGGCGGACGTCGAGGCCCTGGATCCACAGCGCTGCTCCCAGCAGCCCTCAGGGGTGGACGTCGAGGCCGTGGATCTGGATCCACAGCGCTGCTCCCAGCAGCCCCGGGGGCGGACGTCGAGGCCCTGGATCCAGGCGCTGCTCCCAGCAGCCCCGGGGGCGGACGTCGAGGCCCTGGATCCAGGCGCTGCTCCCAGCAGCCCCGGGGGCGGACGTCGAGGCTGTGAAAGGAAAGGCCGGGCTCTATGCCCTGGGCTAGATAGTTTTTGCCTGGTAACAGTTGTCTCCCTGTGTCCCTGCCTTGTCATGGTTAGAGAGTATTTAGGCAGCCGGGGTCCCCTGGGACCCTCGTGAGGAATTCTGCTCAAGATGTGTGTGTGTGTCTGCGTCACAGCTCATTTCCAAAAGAGCCACACAGGCTCCACACAGAGCTGCCCAGAGACACGGCAGCCAGGTGGGAGCGGGGGAGGGGGGCAGAGGCGGTCATGGCGGGGTCATGGGGCCTTGGAGCTCTGAGTGTGGTGGTGAGGGTGCTGCCCCGTGGGTGTGTGGGGGGGCAGGCTGACCAGGTGGCTTCCATGTGCAGGGCGGCCTGAGAACCGGCTTCCAGACGGGGCTCCCCAGACTTAACGTGCCTGTGTCCGTGAGCGGCTTCTCCTGCAGCACACCCAGGACTCTGCATTTTCAACAAACTGCGGTTGCCCCAGGGCGGCGCTTGCTTGTCCGGTGGCCGCCCTCTTCCAGGTGACCTGAGGCTGCACATCTGAGCCACTGGGGAGCGACTGCGGCCTCAGAGCAGCCACGGCAGGAGCTGGGATGTACTGGAAGTGGATTCCCAGGCCCGCCCTCCTGCCTGGGAGTCCCCATCGTCCAGGCGCCTTATTGCACACCACGTGCTGGTTGTGAGGGAGCTCCCTGGGTCAGCCCTGTGGTTCCGCCAGCTGGGCTCTGACTTCCAGCCCCCGGAGCGCCGGCTCTCCCTGCTTCTCCTCACTGCACAGCAGAGGGTGAGCAAGGAGGCGCCTGTGTCCCCGCGGTGCCCTGCTGTGACCAGTGTGCCCGGCCGAGGCTGTGGCAGCTTTGCTGGCCGGGAGAGGACTCCAGCGCCCTGGAGGTGGCAGTGCAGGATGGGGACTGAGCAGAAAACCCGCAGCGCCTCCTTCCCTGGCTTCAGCCACTGCTGTGGGCTGCCAGCGCCTGGACCGGCCGGCCTGCGGGTCTGACCCTTGCACCAGCAGGCGGACCAGCCTCCGCCCTGAGCCGCCTCAGACAGGACAGCCTGGGGGGACGTCGTGGCAGGGCAGGCTGTCATCGATCCTGCTGTGTGTCACCGACAGATGCAATGCACAGCAAAGAAATGCGGCTTGAGCGCCATGGATAAGTGCTGCCTGGGAGCGGGACTGACTGACCCGGGGAGGGGCTGAAGTGTCCTGGGGGTGAGGCCCCATTTGGTCGGCAGAGCTGGTGGGCAGGGAGCCAGTGTGGTGACACACACAGGGACAGAGCTGTGTGCATCGCGTGACTCCCAGACCCCCTGACAGTTCCTCCTTCTCCCCGCTAATGATTTAGGTTCAGCTAACCAAAGCCAGAGTTTCTAGGACTTGGTGCCACTCAGAAAGAGCCCTGGGGCTGGTGCTGTGGTGTAGCAGGTTAAAGCCCTGGCATGCAGTGCCAGCATCTCACATGGGCGCCAGTTCTAGTCCCGGCTGCTCCTCTTCTGATCCAGCTCTCTGCTGTGGCCTGGGAAAGCAGTAGAAGATGGCCCAAGTCCTTGGCCCGTGAACCCATGTGGGAAACCTGGAAGAAGCTCCTGACATCAGATTGGCTCAGCTCGGGCCATTGCAGCCATCTGGGGAGTGAACCAGCAGATGGAAGACCTCTCTCTCTCTCTCTCCCTCTCTTTCTCTCTCTCTCTCTCCCTCCCTCTCTTTATAACCCCATCTTTCAAATAAATAAAAATAAATCTTAAAAAAAAATAGAAAGTGCCCTGAGCTGCTCACTGGGGATGGTCCTGAGCTGAGTACCACGAGCCCACGAAGCAGCTGGTATCTGTGCCCTGAGGGCCCCATACACGCAAGACAGGGCTGTGGGATGCTGGGGCCCCAGTCGAGCCCAGCCGGGCCCTTGCCTGCAGAGAGCTCCTGCGTGCATGGGAGACACTGAGAAGCCCCCTGGCTCTGCTCCCTGCTAATGCAGAACATGAAGGCAACAGTGATGGCTCAAATTAGGTTCCTGTCGCCAACATGGGGGACCTGGATTGAGTTCCTGGCTCTGGCTCTGGCCTGGCCCAACCCCAGCTGTTATTAACATTTGAGTGAGCCAGTGGATGGCAGCTTTCTCTTTCTCTGGCTGTCAAAACAAACAAAAGTGTGTCCAGGTCGGGGTGGAGGGCCTAGGTGCTGAGAATGTCTTGGTTGTGACTTCCAGGGATTAAGTGGGGGGGAGCAAGACTGGGGTGAGAACCTGGCTGCAGCTTGCGCCTGAGCCGACGAAACCTGGAGCGGGAGTTGTGGGTGCTGACACTGGCTCAGAGCAGTCAGACATGGCATGGAACGGGGGCTGGCGTTTGGCACAGTGGTTAACACACTGCTTGGGACGCCCACGTTCTATGTCAGAGCGCCCGGGTTCGAGTCCCAGCTCTGCTTCCAATCCAGCTGTCTGCCAATGTGTACTTGGGAAAGCAGCAGGTGATGGCTCAAGTGTGTGGGCCCCTGCCACCCACGTGGAACTCCCTGGAACGGAGTTGACAACATTCTAGGGTTTTCTCCCACTCAGCGGCCCACAGCACCCAGAACCTTTGTCGTTGCAAGCAGGACATCTGATCCTCTCCCCCTTCCTGGCCCCTCCCCGACTCCTCGTGGCTCCTTGAGGGTGGAGACCACATCTGCCGCTCACTGCCCTGTTGGCTGCAGTGTTGGGGGCCCGCCAGGAGGGGGTGCTGTGTCTGGGCTGATCTGCCTGAGCTGAGTCACTGCCCCTGGTTCACAAGTCCTGTGTTTGTGAGCAGCTAGGTTTCCTGCTCCCGTCTCCTGCTTTTCTTACTCTCTCAACATAGCACAGTGTGTTCTGCAACTATAAAATTAACACATTCATCCCTATTGGGGACATCTTAAAAATAATCCCATAAAATCATCCACGAGTTCATTTGTCCAAGGTAATGACCAGCCATGTTTCCTTCCAGATTAATGTATTTTTAAAGGCAGAGTGACAGAGGATGAGAGAGACCTTCCATCCAGGGGTTCACTCCCCAGATAGCAGCAACAGCCGGGGCTGGGCCAGGCTGAAGCCAGGGTCCAGGAACTCCATCCGGGTCTCCCGTGGGCATGAGCATTGGGCTGTCTTCGGCTGCTTTCCCAGGGAGCTGCGTTGAGAACGGGCAGCCAGGACTGAAGCTGCAGCAGCACAGTGCTGGCCCCTGGCCACGCTTGGTTTCTAACTGCCTGTGGAGCACTTGCACCTGACCCCAGGCAACCTCCTCTCCCTTGCACACTGCTCCCTGGGGGGATTACTGTGTCACCGCTCACCAAACATGCAGGACAGAAATCCGGCCGTTCCTTCCCGCAGACCCACATCCGGAGCGGCCCTTCTGTGCTCTCTGGAATGCGGCTTCCCTTATCTTCCACTGTGATTGCGCCAGCCCTCTTCCTGGTCTCCTAACCTTTCATCTCTCCCTCTGGGGCCGTCTAATCTCCCGCTGCTGCGGGGTAACACGGGACCACCCTCCGCTCAGAGTCCTCCCACCACTCCGCTTTCTGAAGAGAAATGCAGAACATTCCTGTCTCTGTCTCCACCCTCGTCACCCACTCACCTTGTCACCTCCCCCAGGAAGCCGGCCCAGAGCTCCAGAGCAAAGTAAACACCCCCGTCCTCTGTTCTCCCCCGAGCTTTGCTCTGTGCCTTTACCGTCGGGAACCAATCATCTTACGGACTGTGGTGTGTGCAGTGCACCTCACAAGGTCTGAAGACTGAGAACTCTTCCTTGTCAGGGACTGTTTTGTTACCCTTGTGTGACCAGAGGATCAAAGGCTTGTTCGGGTTACCTTCAGGGTAGAGTTCATCTGGGCACAGCAAGGATAAACTGGGGCTGTGCTACTTAGTATCCCCTGGCCTAGCTACAGTTTCTCCTCCCTTCTTCCCTCCCTCCTTCCCTTCCTTCCTTCCTTCTATTTTTCATTGTATTTCAAAGGCGGAGGAACACAGAGACAGAAATAGAGAAACAGAGAGCTTCCATCCACTGGTGCTCTCTCCCAAACGCTCACAACAGCCAGGGCTGGGCCAGCCTGAGTCACAGGAGCCAGGAGCCCCACCCAGGTCTCCTGCGCAGGTGGCAGGGACCCAAGCACTCGAGCCAGCACCTCTGCCTCCCAGGGTGCCCTGGCAGGAATCTGGGCTGGAGGGACAGGAGCTGGGACTCGGCCCCGGGCCTCCAACGTGGGGTGCAGGTGCCCAAGTGGTGACCCAACTGTCGTGCCATTCGCCCGCCCCCCAGTTTTCTTCTTAAAAAAGTGCTAGGAGGCTGGTGTTTGGTATCTGTTAAGACATTGCTTGGGGCTGGCCCTGCGGCTCACTAGGCTAATCCTCTGCCTGCAGCGCTGGCACACCGGGTTCTAGTCCTGGTCGGCGTGCCAGATTCTGTCCCGGTTGCCCCTCTTCCAGTCCAGCTCTCTGCTGTGGCCCGGGAGTGCAGTGGAGGATGGCCCAAGTGCTTGGGCCCTGCACCCGCATGGGAGACCAGGAGAAGCACCTGGCTCTTGGCTTCGGATCAGCACAAACCCGGTTTCCTGCTAATGTGCACCCTGGGGGCAGCAGGGGAGGGCTTGAGCCCCCTGGCACCCACCTGGGGGACCTGGATGGAGTTCTGGGCTTCTGGCTTCAGCCTGGTCCAGCGCTGGCTGTTGTAGACGTCTGAGGAGGGAACTAGTAGACAGAAGATCTTTGTCTTTCAAATAAAATAAACTTTTACATGCGTTGGAATGGATTTTTTGGGTTCCCCACCATTCCTCTTGAGGATCCGCCCATCCCTTTCCCGGGGGCCACCGTGCCCTGCAGTGGAGGTGGGTTTAAAGACGGGAGGTCTGCCTTCCCCAGGCCACATGGTGCCTGGTGACCCGCGCTAGCCCGTCTGAGGCTTGGCTACAGGTGAAGAAGAGGCTTGCTCAGCTCTCACGGTCAGAAACAGAAAGGCCCGGATGCTGTGGCCCTGTCCGCAGCCTCTGGAGAGGGCCCTGGGCGGCTCTGTGCAGGAGCAGAGCTCACCGGAAGTCAGGGAGCAGCAGGGGCTGGTCACACTCTCCTGGAGGTCTGGGTTAGTCCCTGTGGGGTGATCCTCGCGAGATGGAATCGCGTCTTGCCAGGCCGTGTCTTCAGTGCTCCCCTGTCTCTCCCCGAGGTCAGGCTAGGCGGGGGGACGAGCCACGATGTGGGTTAGGGCACGCCCACGTGTTTGGAAGCCAGCAGATGGGAACTCCAGGGCTCTCAGGGCTTCCCTGCCCTTTTACTTCCTGTCTGCCCTGTGCTGGGCACGGGCAGGCACTGTCCACGGCCCCTGTGCCTGGCTTGTTTGGGCATCGTGGACTCCACGATGAGACGTGCCAGGGAGAAACTGAGGGAGCTTCTGTGCCCAATGCTTACTTTGTGGGCGACATGGAGCGGTGGGCTCGTCTCCAGAAACACTGCAACAATGGGTCAGCAGAACGGCCAAGGGGGATGGCAGGGGAAAACTCACAGCGCTGTCAGCCTCTCTTTGCCCCAACCTGTGGCTCAGCTTCCAGGAAGGGGTGGGGCCCGCTCTGGGATACCGCGGGCTGTTTGTGTACCCAGCTGTTGGGCAACCGGGAGGACGGGCGCCTGACAGTGAAGCATCACCCGGGACTCTGGGTGTGGATGTGGTCTTGCTTTCAGGCTAGCTTTCTATTACTGAAACTGAACTTTGTCAACTTTATTTCTATTTGAAAGAGAGGTAGGAAGGGAGGGAGGGAGGGAGAGAGAGATCTTGCATCCTGTGGTTCACTCCACACAAACAGCTGGAATGGTCAGGGCTGGGCCAAGCCAAAGCCAGGAGCCTAGAACTCTGATCTCCAACATGGGCGACAGGGGGCCAGGCACTTGGGCCGTCCTCGGCTGCCTTCCCAGGCACCTTAGCAGGGAGCTGGACTGGAAGCTGAGCAGCCGGGCCGGCAGAGGTAAGATTCAAGTGGCGCAGACACAAGCGCGTGTCCGGGCAGGGACGCCAAGGAGCACCAGGAAGTGGCAGAGGCTGGGCGAGGCAGGAAGGGGCCTCCCCTGGGATTTCAGAGCGAGTGGGACCTTCCCGACTCCTGGATTCCACACTGGGGCTGCTGTTGGAGGTCGCCTCGTATGCGGCCAGTTGTTAGGACAGCCTCAGGACACCGAGAGACCCACCCCCCCACACAGTCGATGGGCTTTTGGGCTGCTATGCCCTCACCAAGGCTCATGGGCCAGCTCTGCACGGTTGTGTGTCTTCGGCTCTCTTGGCCGTGTGCCTAGGAGAGGAATCCCGGAATCCCACGTGAGCCCACGTGTCACTTTTGGCAAGCCATCTCCGCTCCTTTAAAGGGAGCGTCACCCCTCCCAGGTCCAGGCTCTGTGCCCTGAATGGGATCCGGTGCTCCATAGGTACGCACTCCGCACCCACCCCTCCCTGCCGCCCGTGACATCACCGGGCTGTTTCCTGTCTCTGCGGAGTTTCATCCATTCTCCGTGTTTCCTAGGAATGGCCTCTGGGCTTGGCTTCCTGCAGTTAGGTTTTCACCACCCCCACCCCCCCATTCTGGCACATTCCAGCACATCCTGGCACATTCCAGCATGAAGGCCTCTTTCCTTTTCGCGGCTAAGAAACATCACACCGTGTGGATTTCCCAGCTGTGGTTACCCACTCCTCAGCTGATGGACTTCCAGGAGTTTTCCACTTTTGGGCTCCTTTGACTGGCACTGTAAAGATCATTCCTATACAAGTTTTTGTTTGAATACCTATTTTCAGTTCTTTTGGGTTAAAGACCTAAGGCCTAGGAGAAGAATTGCTGGGCCATATGGTAACACTGTGTAACATAAACGTTTTTTATTTCTAACTTTACAAAATTTTATTTATTTAAAAGCCAGAGCAATGGGTGGGGGGGAGAGAGAGAAAGGGGAAAAGAAAGAAGAGAGAGAAGAGAGAGAGGAGAGGTGAGAGAAGAGAGAGGAGAGGGGGAGAGAGAGAAGAGAGAGGAGAGGAGAGAGAGAGAGAGAAAGAGAATCTTTTTTTTTCTTCAAAAACAGTTTATTTGCTTCTGATCACAAACAGGGAGTTGCGAGGGCAGTGGCCCCGTGGCTGCCCCTTCCTGGTCTGCCCCTGCACAGCACCTGGAGCAGGGAGCTGCCAGGGCAGTGGCCCCGTGGCTGCCCCCTTCTGGTCTGCACCTGCACAGCACCTGGAGCACCACCAGGCTCAGGGTGCCCCGGCCTCTCTAACAGCTGCAGAGTATGGGGACCACCCAGCCCCACTCCCCGTCCATGTGGGCGCCCCTCAGCCCTGCGTGTCTGTCAGACCAGCCCCGTCCACACGGCCCCTAGGAGCTGTGCCCTGCAGCGGTCACTACGCCCTCGCGAGAGAGAAGCTTCTAACCCCTGGTTCACTTCCCAGATGGCCTGCATGGCCAGGTCTCGGCCAGCTGAGGCCAGGAGCTAGGAACTCCATCTGGATCCCCCATGTAGGTGGCAGGGGCCCACGTACTTGAGGGCCTCTCCTGCCTCTCAGGCTCATCAACAGGAAGCTGGATCAGAAGTGGAGCAGCCAGGACTTGAACTGGTGCTCTGCTGTGGGATGCAGGTCTAGCATGCAAGTGGTTTAACCCACTGTGCCACGACGCTCGCCACATTTACGTTTGACTTTTTAAAACATTTTTTATTCATATGAGAAAGAGAGGAAGGTAGGGAAGGGAGGGAGAGGGAGAGGAAGAGGGAGAGAGAGAGAGAGGGAGAGAACTGACTCCCACGTACTGGTTCACTCCCCAAATGTCGGTAATGGCCACGACTGACTGGGCTGAAGCCAGGAGCCAGGAACCGAATCCAGGACTCCCATGTGGGGAGCAGGGACCCAAATACTTGAGCATCGCTACTGCCTATCAGAGTCCACACTAGCAGGAAGCTGGAGTTTGGAGCCAGAGCTAGGAAGCAAGCCGAGGTCCCCCAACACGGGACGTGGGTGTCCTCACAGGCATGTGCCTGCTACACCCAGTGCCTGCCGGGCGGAGCTCCCCAAGGCACTGTCCGGCTGCTTCCACAGTGGGTGTACCACTCTGCAGTCCCACCAGCAGAGCACTGGGTTTTCTGTTTTTTAAAGATTTTATTCATTTGAGAGGCAGAGTTACAGAGCGAGGGAGAGACAGACAGAGGTCTTCCCTCCCCTGGTTCACTCCCCAAACAGCCACAACGGGCAGAGCTGCGGTGACCTGGGCCTCCCCGCAGGTGCAGCGGCTGAAGCAGCTACGCAGTCTTCCGCTGCTTTCCCAGGCCATCAGTAGAGCTGGATCGGAAGAGGAGCAGCCGGGACTCGAAGCAGCGCTGACACGGGAGGCGGCGATGCGGGCGGAGGCCCAGCCCCCGATGCTGCAGCGCTGGCCCAGTGTGCACAGGGTCTTCACTTTCCCTCAGCCTCCTCTCCAGAATTTGCCGTTGTCCTACCCTTATTCTTCACATGAGCGATTTAATTGTGTTTGTATCACTTTACATGGCTGTGTTTAACCAGTAGCTTGTACAACTCCCCAGCATGTGACAGCGGGCTCTTACCAGCCAGTACGAGCCAGACCAGGCCAGGCCATCTGCAGCCACGCTGCACCGTGACCTTCGACCTTCAGCCTCCAGAACCATAAGTCACACCTCTCCTCACTCCTAAGCCCCCAGGACGGGTACTTTGTTATAGCACTGAGTGAGCTAGTTCTGCTGGGTTTTGAATTTGCTGGGAGGGAATCAGGCCGTGGCACAGTGGACGTCTGGCCTCCCCGCTCCTACGCTGATTCACCCCAGCCACTGCAGGGGGCAAGGCCTTGAACCTTCTCGCGGCCGTGCACGCACCGTGTGCTCCTGGCCCCGGCATGTCCACAGGCATCTGGGCCGTTTCCAGATTAGCCTCTCACAAGCTCGGCGGAACACGCTTTGGGTGGACACGTGCCCTGATTTCTCCAAGTGCACTTGTGGGCGTGGGGCCCGTGTGTGCAGCGTGCGCGTGGTGCTGGGCGCGGGGCCCGTGTGTGCGGCGTGCGAGTGGTGCTAACGGGGGATTTTCCCCACGCAGCCGGACCCAGCCGTGACCCACGCCATGGGGGTTACTTCCGCCTGATCTGCTCTTGCCTTCTCTTTTGCATTCTCTGCCAGGAGGCCGTGACCTTGTGTCCGTGGGACGGAGGGGACGTCAGGAGGGCAGAGTGATGAGCCCCTTCTCCCACCTGCTTTGCTGTGCAGCCTCGCGTCCCCCAGAGAGCATTCTTTTCCTCCTCAAACCGGAGGAAGAACCCTGGGACGCCAAACGGCTGTTGCAAAGGAAGGCTTGGGAGCTTGTATGGTCCAGCGAGCTGGGCTGCCTCCTGGGGTGCCAGCATCCAGTACTGGAGCACTGGTTCGAGGCCTGTCTGCTCCATTTCCAGTCCTGCACCCCGCTAATGCAGCTGGGAAAGCAGCGGAAGAGGCCCGAGCGCTCATGCTCCTGCCCCGCACGGGACTCTTGGATGGAGTTCCAGGCTCCTGGCCTCGCCCTGGCAGCTGTAGCCATCAGTGGCGTGAACTGGCGGATGGAAGATTGATCGCTCCCTCCCTCTCCCCCTTCAAAGGTTTGGCCCTATGTGGGTTAAGACGGCTTTTTTTTGGGGGGTGGGGATTGGCTTGGTCTTTTGGCCGGTGCTACCCAAGTCTCGGCCGTGGCTGTTAGTCCCTATGAGAAAGTGCGCTGGGCGTTCCAGCCACAGACGCAGGAAGGAGCCATGGTGTGCGGCCCCTGTCCATGCACAACAGCAAACACGGCAGCGTGAGTACCACGGATCCGCTTCTCCAGCCTCCTGCCAAGCCGTGTGCTTGGGTTTGCAGGAATCCGATATGCAGGCTGGCGCGTGGGAGGCCGGAGGCCTGGCCACCCCGCGTTTCTGGTTATAGATCTGGAAGTCGTGAGACTCTGCCTCCCTTCTATTCCACGTCCGGATCCCCAGAAGCAAACCCTGGGGCGTGCAGGTCGCTGCTTAAAGACGTGGTCCCAGGGAGGCCGAAAGGGTCAGCGACCCCCAGCCTGGCTTCAGCCTGAGCCGGCTCTAAGGCCCTCCTGGGTCCCTCGGGCCTGGGGGTCTGTGCAGGCCCGGGCAGCTCGGCTGGGCTTTCCTGGGGCCCCGGGGACGGAAACCGCAGGCACCTCTGGTGCAGAGCTGGGCATGGGAGCAAAGCACCCTGGGGTGAGGGAGGAGCAAGGCCCCCGGGGCGTGAGTGTGTGTGTGTGTGTGTGTGTGTGCAGCCACGTGGATCTGTCCCTTCTGTTCCCGGGAGTCTCTGAACGCTCTCTGGCTGGGGCTGCAAACGGGAGCCCGTGCTGGGCTGGGGCAGCGTGTGCGTGCACGCTGCTGGGTCACGGCTGCCTGCACGGTGAGCTCAGTTCCCAGGATGTGAGCGCCCAGCTCCGCACTCCTGCCGGCAGTCCAGGAACGCCAGTTCCTCCGCACCTCCCGACCAAGGGCCTGGTCTCTCCGGGGACTGGCACTTGGTGCTGGCAAACTCCGTGTTGCGACTCGACTGGAAAGGGTGAGATCATTCACTTCCTATTCTGCACCCGCCGACTGCTGCCAATTTTTGTAACACCCTTGAGTGAGCTGCGAAGGGCCGGCCCTGTGTTGAGACACTTTCTGTAGAACTGTGTGGGTGATAGGCTGATTGAGCGTGGGGGGCTACTGCCCTCTGCTGGAGAGCTGTGGAGCTGCACAGCACAAATCTCGCATCCCAGGACAGACCGGGCAGCCTCTCCCGGCTAGCGCTCTGGAGCAGTGCACAGCCCAGACAACAGCACACAGCGACCCTGGCCATGCCTCACACACTGGAGGCAATGGTGAGGACTGGGGTGCAGGAAGCCCAATAAAAACTCACAGGGTGACCCAGGGGCTGTGTCTGGCCCGAGTTATGTTTCACTTGAACCGCAGTGCGAAAACAACATCCGACCAGTATTTCAAAATTCGGGTGATGGTGCAATCTGGGCAGACTGAAGGAGATCAGAGAAACTAGAGAGACTGGGGTCTCGTCTCCAAACCACGACACAAGGTGCTCTAGACGCCCAGTCAGCCCGCGTCTCCACCTTGCCCCGCCGTCTCCCAGCCCTGGCAGCACCAGGACATGATGATAACCCAGCCCCATGGCCGGCGCCGCGGCTCAACAGGCTAATCCTCCGCCTTGCGGCGCCGGCACACCGGGTTCTAGTCCCGGTCAGGGCACCGGATTCTGTCCCGGTTGCTCTTCTTCCAGTCCAGCTCTCTGCTGTGGCCAGGGAGTGCAGTGGAGGATGGCCCAGGTGCTTGGGCCCTGCACCCCATGGGAGACCAGGAGAAGCACCTGGCTCCTGCCATCAGACGAGCGCGGTGCGCTGACCGCAGCGGCCATTGGAGGGTGAACCAACGGCCAAGGAAGACCTTTCTCTCTCTCTCTCTCACTGTCCACTCTGCCTGTCAAAAAAAAAAGATAACGCAGCCCGACCCGCTCCCCCCTCCCCCACACTCCGCCACAGTCCGCCCTCGTGTCAGGTTCCTGCGACGAGACTCTACGGAGCTACAGGGTCACGCGCCCGGAGGGAGCGCTCCGTGCTGGAGGAGAGGGGTGCGGCCACCGGCCGGACCAGGATGCTGTCAGCCCATCCGTGCCTGGTTCGAGTCCCGGCCGCTCCACCCTGGACCCGGCCCCTGCCGATGCGCCTGGGTAGGCAGCGGAAGACGCCCAAGTGCCCCTGCCCCCAGGCGGGAGGCCCCGAGGGAGTTCCAGTTCCGGCCTCGTTCTGGCCCAGCCGCCACCGTTGCCACCCCTGGGGGAGCAAACAGCCGATGGAGGATCGATCTCTGTGTGCCGCTCCCGGATCCTCTGGCCCGCGCCCTGCCCTCCCCGGGGCCTCCAGAGGCCACCGATTGCCTTACGTGGCAGTAGCCAGGCGTGAGAAGACCGCTCCGTCACAGGCATGCGCCTTTGGCGGGAAAAAGGAGGCGGAAGGGGCGGGGCATCTCTGGGAAGCCCTTCCGGGGCAGAGGTCAAACGCTGCTATGTCTTCATTTAAAAGCCTTTTTTTGAGGGCGGGCGGCTGGCGTTATGGCACAGTGAGTTAGGCCGTCTGATGTGAGCCACCCCTGGTTCCAGGCCCGGTCTGCACCACTTCCAGTCCAGCTTCCCGCCAGGGCGCCTGAGGAACGGCCGAAGATGGCGCGTGTGGGAGGCCCGGATGCAGCCTGGCCCAGCCCTGGCTGCTGCGCAAGAGTGAACCAGTGCATGGAAGCTCGCTCTCTTGCTCTCTCTCTGTCTCTCCCTCTCTCTCTGTCTGCCTTTCAAATTGATAAGTAAATATATATAAAAAAAAAAAGTGTGCTTCCTGGTGTGGCAGTGCCACCTGGATGTAGGAGAAGAGAGGAGGAAACGCACTTCAAGGGCCTGGGGCAGTGTTCACTCTGAGGACGAACTCTGAGATGCACCGGGGTTTCCCGCCCGCCCGCCTGACACCACACCCCGAACGCCCCAAATCCCCAGGCTCAGGGGCTGGGGCCGTGACCACGCCACCGGGGAGCGTCAGGGTCTCGTCTGGTGAAGGGCAGCTGGCCTGAGTGGAAAGCAGTGTGCCAGGAGCTGGAGGGGGTGGTGACCAGGAGACCCAGGAGGTGGAGACCTTCCCCGAGGCCGGCGTGGTCTTGCGTGGCTCGTCCACTGTGGTGTGCCTGGCACCCACTGGCATCGACAAGGCTGTGGTCAGGCTGCTCCTAGTGCACTTGGGCAGGTCCCAGGTGAACCGTGTGCACATCTTTGTCATCAGGGGTGTGCCCTGCACCTGACCTGGGCACCTGACCTGGCCCACCTGGTCAGGAGGATTGACTCCGCATAACTGGCTTTGTGTGCAGGCCTCAGCTGTCAGCACCGGACAGCATTTAGTGCCTGTATTTTTTTTTTCCCACCTGAAAAAACCTCTTCTTCCCTAACTCAGAGATACACAATGTCTGCAAAGTACGTTTTGTTCATTAGACACTAAAAAAAAGGCACTACCAAATAGCAGATAGTATTAATACCATACGGTTGTAAAAGTGTGTTCAGGACTCAGAGAATTAAGGTGTAGGAACGGCGGTGGTAGTGATCATTTCAGAAATAAAACATACATGATACAAGAATTATCACAGCTGACTCATTATAGAACCGGAGCGAGTAAGGAAGAAAGGCAAAGCTAGGCCAAAGGGAAAATGAGAAGCAAATCGGTGAACAGAGAGAGTGGTAAGTGGAGTGGGGGGACAAATTTATGTTGCACATCTTTCATATTTGTGCCATCTGAAATGTCACACGTGCAAAGAGAGGCATTGTGTGAGAAGGAAAGTGGCCACTATTGGATAAGAATGATTTATTTTTTATTTTTATATATAAGTCAGCTTTATGGAGAGATGATTTACACTCTGAAATCCACCCATTCAGCATGCGTTCTTATGGGTTCTGACAAATGCCCACAGCCACAGAGGCACCTCAACAACGAAGATCTAGAATGTTCTATCATCCCCTAAAGCCCCCTGCTCACTCCATGCCCACTGGTCCTCGGCGTCCATCACGCCACTGGAAGTGACCTGGCCACGGACAGGGATGGCTTCCAAGGGCCAAGTCCCGAGGAGGTGGCTGAGGCAGTTGAGATCTTTTTGTAGCCAGGTGTGGTCAGGAAGCTGGGGAGATGGAGGCACAGGTGTAGGCGGAGCCGCTGAGGGAAAGGTGGGAGTACATAGAAATGGACGGATTCGGAACTTGGTGTCTTAACCATCTTGAAGTGGAAACCAGGAGGCCTCTCCGAGGGAGGAGTCTGAGGGAGGGGTTTGGGGCACTGGAAGAGAGCCTCAGGGGCATGGTGGATGCTGGACAGTGTCGCAGCGAGGAACTGGGGAGGCTGCTGGGAGACAGGGACACCAGTCGGTGGTTCCAGGCGGCCTGGCTGTGGCTGTTCCCAGTGAGGCCCAGTCTGTCCAGTCCCAGTGGTCAGCCAAAAGAGTGGGGTCCACTGCGTGTTCTGTCCCACTCCACTCTGATTTTTTTTAATTATTATTTTTGTGGGGATACACTTCTCCCAGTTTCATCTCACAGGGTTCGGTGGGTTTGGTTCTGTTTCCCATCTCCAGGGATGGGAATTGGTCCTAGCTTGGCCAATCAGCTGATTCCATTCCCCGTGCCCCAGTAATTGATTGGCTCAGTGATATGCTCATAACCTTGAGTGGTCCAATGAGAATCAGCCTTAGGACCTCTGCAGACAACATCCTTTATGTGCTGGGGTGGCCATGCCTGCAGGCCGTGAGCCGGAAGCCACTGAGAGCCGCAGCATGAAGACATCCCACCTGAGACTCAAGGGCATGATTTGGGAGCCTGGATCAAACCATGCCTGAGGCCACAACAGCCCCACCTGCCGTTCTGGACTCTGAAGTGCAGACGATTAAGGCAACCCTGTTCTTCAGTCTCCAGGACCTTCTCACTGGGTGGCACGAAACCTTTGCTTTGTTTCCGAATCTATTTTGTCCCTACACGCTCAGCATTGCCACCTATTTCGTTACAACTTGTGGCTTATGTGTATTGCTTTTTTTGTGCGCCTAGTTTTATTTTCTATCATAACATTATGCTATAGGTCTTTCTTGTTTTGGTCACTCAATCTCGTGCTTCCAAGAGCCAGCTCTGTGGCTGCTGCCCAGTTTCCGTGGCAGGCGGCCCCACTCCTTGTGGTCGTCCTAGTCCATTTCCTGTTAGAAAGAACACAGGATTGTCGGGCTCGTGGTGGGCGTGGTGCCTGGGGAGGGCCTTCCTGCTGCACATAGCACGGCCGAGGGCATCAAGAGGAGGACCTGAGAGCGAGGGCCACTCCTGGGAGAACCCTGGAGCCCAGTCACCTCCCAGCACTGCTGCATCGGGGACCACGTTTCCAACACTGTTTTTTTAAAAATTACATATTTCATTTTGAGAGAGGGGTGTCTTCCATACACTGGTTTGCTCCTCAAATGCCCACAACAGCCAGGGCTGTGCCAGGTTGAAGCCAGGTGCTCAGAACTCTATCCCGGGGCCGGCGCCATGGCTCACTTGGTTAATCCTCTGCCTGCAGCGCCGGCACCCCAGGTTCTAGTCCCGGTCAGGGTGCTGAATTCTGTCCCAGTTGCCCTCTTCCAGGCCAGCTCTCTGCTGTGGCCCAGGAGTGCAGTGGAGGATGGCCCAAGTGCTTGGGCCCCTGCACCCCATGGGAGACCAGGAGAAGCACCCGGCTCCTGGCTTCGGATCGGCGTAGCTCCGGCCGTGGCGACCATTTGGGGGGGGGGGTGAACCAACGGAAGGAAGACCTTTAATAAAATAAAAAAAAGAATATCCTGGTCTCTCATGTGCTGGCAGGTGCCCAAGTACTTGAACCATCACCTGCTGCCTCCCAGGGTGTGCATATGTGGGAAACTGGATCAGAAGCAGAGAGGAGCTGGGATCTGAACCCAGGCGCTCAGATATGGGATGCAGGCAACCTAAGCGGCATCCCCTGTGCTAAATGCCCACCCCTCCACCCATGCCATTTGGGAAGCACATTGTAGCATCCATGTTTATCGAAATATTATCCAGGACAGCCTAGAGGCAGAAGGAAGCTCCGCCCTGTGGCCCCTCCTTGTCTCAGAGGTGGGGCCCTTTCCACCCTCTTCCCCGTCTCCCCCAGGTGGACAGGAGAGAACGTCCTGCCCTTCAGGGGACCAGGCTTTGAAGCTCAAAATCCCGGAAACTTGTGTCCTTCCTGCTTCCCCACCGAGTGTTCTCGCCCCGGGGGCGCCCGCACTGGGCTCAAGGAAACACTTTTGTGCAAATGGCATCAGCCGTGTTTGGAAACCACACAGCGGTGACAGCGGGGTGACACTGCCAAGGCACGAAATGCTGCTGGATCGTTCATGCAAGAGATAGGAGAGAGACAAATTTCATTTCAATTAAAAAAAAAATCCCAGAAGGAGTCATCAATAATTTAAAAACGTGATCAAACGATGATCCAGGGGCCAGATGGGGAGAGGGAACCAGCGTCTTTAATTCCACCCCAGTGAATTGGAGGGAGCTCAGGTTTCTGGCTGCGGCAAACGAACTTTATGTGATTAATTTAGCAAATGTCACGGTCAAGAGGACCGGCTGTAGATCAGACCGACTCGGGTCTGAGGCCTGGCTCTGCCACTGACAACTTCTGTGACCCTGGCAGGATTTTTAATTTGGAAAAAATTACTCATTTATTATCCTCAGCCCGAGAGGACATGAGCGAATATGATCCAATATTCTTAGTTTAACCTTTCACGTCTCCTGAACTTTCACCCCGGGGGCATTGTCAAATCCAGCCGAGAGAAACAACCAGGAAGCCTTGATGGCCCCCGAATGCTTCCCAGTGTTAACAAAAAATGTCACCGCCTCAAAAACCACTTGTGGGAGTCAGAGACCCCTGCGCTGGTCCTGCTTCAGTGGCTGTGTCTGTGAATGGCACCCATCACCGGGGAGGACCCCGCGGGGAGAGGCATTGCACGCCCAGCTCAGCGGCCACAAGCCCTGCGTGCCATTGTTCCTGCTCATTCGCATTCGTTCAGTGAGGGGCCGAGGACTCTCCTGCCCTCCTCCTCCCTGTGGACCCAGCTTTGAAGAGAGTGCCTGGGACTCGCTACACGGTTGTTTGATGAATGAATAATTGAATGGATGATATCAATATTTAGCATCCAAAAAGCCTTTGGAGTTTGAGATGGAATCTCTCCCTTCGCACCCCACTCTAGCTCTCAGATGCTTGGACTTTTGTGTGGTTTAACAGAGCAGCCGGTACCCAGGAGGGTCTGGGAGAACGTGGGTGCCATGGATGAATGAGTACATTGCAGAGCCTCATCTGGGCTCTTTGAATGTAGAAGGTTTTGAAAGTTTTTATTTCTCTATTTGGGGGATAGGAACTGGAGCCAGGAATCGAACCTAGGAACTTCTATATGGGGTGCAGGCATTCTAATTGGTGTCTTACCCTCTAGGCTGAATGCCCTCCTGTTTTCATGATCAATACAGTCACGGTCAGAGACAAGCTGAGGCCGGAGCTGGTGGGGGTGAGTGCAGAACTTAGTGTCCAGTGGAATCATGCTTCCACCTCGCAGACCCAGGCCAGCCAGAGACGGTGGGACACCAAGAGCCAGCCCCTGTCTTGAGTCCACCAGAGAGCTGATGACAGTCCTTGTGAGGGGCTCAGTCCACACAACACAGAATTGTGTCCAGCCTTGGCTGGGTGACCAGTGGCTGCTCCCAGCATCCCCCAGGGCCAGCAGAGCTCCTCGGGCTGGCTCTGTGCGCACGCCCGTGGAGCAGCTGCCTCCTGTCCTCGGCCCAGGGCTCCTCCCCGTTTGCCTCTGCTAGAATCCTCGCTGTTGTACCCAGCTCCAGTGCCCACAACCACTCCCTCCAGTACGGGGAGCCCAGCGCCCGTTCTCAGAACGTTTTTGTTGCACCACGTGCCAGTGCCCCTTGCCGGCTCAGCCTCCCTGACTTCTGGGCTGCAGGGCGAGCTTGCCGGACACCACTCCCCTGCACCTGGTCTCAGCGGTCCTCGGCAGCTTGCACGCAGCTCACCCGGGCCACACCTGCTAAGGAATATGCGGCCGGGCAGGAAGCGGTGAGTCTGTCTCTCAGGTGGGTTCAGCTGGGAGGGAAAAAACCCAAAGAACATCCACCAGGCGGGGGCCTTGGCCTCAAACTGGAGGTTCTGTGTTGACCGCAGGTGGCCGGGGTGGGGTGGGGTCCTCGCCCGTGCTGGCAGCGAGGGAGCCGCTGGTTTGCGTTGCGAGTGTCCGACTCACACGTGGCGTTAAGGGCTGCCCACGGGACCTCACCGTGCAAAAGCCCGCTGGATGCTGTTCACCTGTTGCACACAGCTCCGATCATGTCGTAAGCTCTCTGGTCGATTGTCCCTGAGTGTCCGCTAGCCTTCGGGTTAAGTTCTGTTGGCCAATCGCTTTAGGTTCCCTTCTGTCTTCATTGTTCCGTGGTTCTCGGGTCCTCTTGCAGCTCGGGGGACCTTAGGGCTCCTTGGATTGTGCCCCCTCCCCGTCCCCTCATGCCTCCCCCTTCACTTCCAAGGACAACAGTGGTTAGACTGAGGGCCTGCCCAGAACCCAGGATGATCTCACACCAGGATCCTTAGCTCATTGCCTCTGCAAATTCTGTTTCCAATAAGTGTTCCAATAAGTGGGAGTTAGGACCTGGACATGTTTTTGTTTTAATTTGAAAGGCAGAGTTACAGAGAGAAAGAGAAGAGAGACAGAGACAGAGACATCTTCCACTGGCTCATTCACTCCCCAAACGCCTGTAAAATCTGGGTCTGGGCCGGGTGGAAACCAGGAGCTTCTTCCAGGTCTCCCACATGGGTGCAGGGCCCAAGCACCTGGGCCATCTTCCACTGCTTCCCCAGGTGCATTAGTAGGGAGCTGGATTGGAAGAGGAACAGCCAGGACTCAAGAACCGGTACCCATATAGGATTGCCGGCATCACACGTGGTGGCTTTACCTGCTGTGCCACAATGCTGGCCTCCAGATATGTTTTCAATGGGGACACTCTTCAACCCAGCGCAACACCCATTTTGCCTAGGAACAAAAAATGTGGAGTTTATTTCTTCTTTGGTTGATGGCGGGCTGCAGGGTCATGCAGGCTGGGAAAGTGGGACCGCATGGACGCCAAGGGGCAGGTGTTGTGGTGCAGCGGGCTAAGCTGCTGTTTGGGACGCCCACAGCCAGCATCAGAGTGTCGGTCCTTGTCCTGCCCCCTGTGCCTCCACGCCAGCTTCCTGCTAAGGCACCTGGGAAGCAGCAGGTGATGGCTCAAGTGCTAGGGGTCCTGCCACCCTAGTGGGAGACCTGGATGGAGTTCCAGGCTCCTGGCTTTGGCCTGGCCCAGCCCTGGCTATCATGGGCATTTGGGGAATCATCCAGTATATGGAAGATCTCTGTATCTCTCTCCCACCCCACCTTTCAAGTGCATGAAAATAAATGAATAATTTTTTAAAGGCACATTTTCAGAATGAGACCAATGATACGGTGCCAATAGGAGATGCATGTTAACAGACTGAAGACTTCCCTTACGATGACACCGGCAGGTTTTTCGACTGATGTCATCTTCCTTCTGACAGTGTCTGTTCACAAACTGGCATTCGCCTCTTCCGAGCTCTAGGCTCCCCTGAGCGCCTGGGGGTGCCCTGAATCAGAAGACGACAACGCTGGGTGGGAGAGGCGCGGCTGGGTCTGGTACCTGGAGGTGTGTGTAGGGCCTGGCCGTAGGGAGCGTGCTCTGAGTTCCTCCACACACTGTGGCCATGATATCCAGGTCACACTCCATCCGGGAGAGCCAGGTTAGATAGAGGGTGTGGCAGAAGACATGGGTGCAGAACGAGAGAGGCTGAGCCACGATGCTGGGAGGAAGAGAGAGAAGTTCTCAGTTCTTTACTTTGGTTCAGGCCAAAATGATTGGAAAGCAGACGCTGCCTCCTTCTCCCACCCACTCCCCGCCGCTGTGTGCTCGCCCAGAGCTTGACCTTTGTGATGTGTCTGTCTCCTGGGAGGGCCTGCTGGGCTCAGATGAGCTCTGCTTTGTTGTACAAATTCATTCCCCTGGAGGTGGGGCGTCTGAGGTGGGGCCTGAATTCAGCGTCCCCGTCGGAAGCAGAAACAGAGGCTGTGGCTGCCAATCCCACCCTCAGCCCGGAGGTTGCACATCAAAGCTCCCAGAGTTCCTTATCGGGTATCAAATCTGGTGGCGGCTCTCGCATTCAAGGACCGGCAACCTGGGCCGCTGGCGAGGCTGGTGGTCGTCGGCTGCTCTCACCTTATCAGAACCCCAGGCTTGGTGGATAAGGCCAAGCCGCTTGGTATGCAAATACATCGCTGCAAACTGCGATCCATATTTATAACTGCGATCCCATCTCCAGGAGCCCGCACACGGGCCGGTCATTTCTCGGTGCCACACAAATGTATCTCCAGTTCTGTTTGCTGCCCCTTTCTCCCATCCTTGCCTTTTCCCTCATCGTGGCCTCCTGTGCGCTTTAATTCTCAGATCCTTAACCCACGTGCATTGCTGGTCCTCTGGCCCAGCCGTCTCGCTCCGGGCGTCCCCCTTTCCTCCTGTCCCTCTCCCTCTGGTTTGTGTTTGTAGATGCAGCGTGATCTCTCTCTCCTCAGCCGTCGTTTGCGGTGTAGCAGGCGTGGTAATTCCCAAAGAGAACCAGGGCCACTCGGAACAGAAGCCACATCCGATTCCATGATTGGAGAACAGAAATAAATCAAAGCCATGGAAAAGCGCAAGCACGCTTCCTTAGGGACTGAGCCACTGCAATTAAATTTTAAATCCAGCCCTGGGACTCCTGTTGGCGACAAGGGAACAGAGGCTTACCTAAGTCGCATTATTTATTTGAAAGTCAGAGTGAGAGAGAGAGAGACAGAAACAGAGCTCTTCATCTGCGGGCTCACTCCCCACATGGCTGCAACAGCTGGGGCTGGGCCAGGCAGAAGCCAGGAGGGGGCGGGGGCCATGTGGGTGGCGGGGGCCGAGCACTTGGGACATCTCAGCCTTCGAAGGCCGTGAGCAGGTGTTATGCCCGGTTCAGTCATCCCCAAAGACCACCAAGGAGCCGATACCGCTGTGAAGCACACGAGAGTTTTATTGCAGTCCGGGCCTGGTCTCTCAGTCAACACGGACGCAGCGGGTCTGAATTGAGAGCCCCGGCCCTTCAGTTACTGGGTTTTTATAGGGTTTTTAGAGACATTCTATACATCATGGTACCATTTAGCAAATCATCTCATCCCGCGGGAAATTCAAAGGACATCTCCTAGAACTGATTAGTGCATCCAGTGGTGGGAACGGACCTACTAAAGGTGGTTGGATGGCTTTGGGGTTGATGCCTTTTGAATTGATTGGCTGAAGCATAGGGTCCGAGCTGCTGGGGTGTACGTGCCGAACTGCAGGGTCTCAGGAAGCTATTAATCACCCTATCTGCCCTGAGAAGACACCAGAAACTCTAGGTATTTCTCTGTTATCTGCTAATTGGCTGTTGCTAGGAGAGTTTATCACAAGGGGAGTTCGTGTATTTACTTTTAGGAGCTTCTGGCTCAGAGTTCAGGGCCTGGTCAGGCCCAAGTTACAAGATGGAGGCCTAATTAACATAGTTACACCTGGATCCAGGCTCAGGTCTCACACAGGGAGCTGGGTTGGGAGTGGAGCAGCCAGGACTAGAACCTGCGCTCATTTGTGAGGCTGGCGTCACAGGCCACTTAACCACAGCGTCACACACCCCCCCCCCCCCCATTGCTCCACAGAGGACAGTGCTGGTCCATTTTTCATCAGACAGAGACCCTTTCTGGTTCTAATAAAATAGAAAAATCCCTTCTATAGGAATTTTCAGTGTCACCCTAGGGACACTGAGCAACATACCAGGCAAGGCGGGGGCATTCTGACCCAAACCTTTCTGCTTCCCCCCTCTTGGGCTCGGGACTTCACTGGGAGATTCCCCCAGGGGACGGAGCAAGCTGGACGTCTGAGTGGGGGTCAGGCAGCGCCAGCCAGGCTCCCAGCTGACGCCAGTGTCCACGTGAGTGGGGCTGTGTCCCTCACCCCGACTGTGCTGGAGCCCACGTCCCTGACAATTTTATTATTTTGTAAAATTTCTTTTATTTATTATTTTTAAAGATTTCTGTATTTGAAAGGTAGAGTCACAGAGACAGAGATTTATTGCTTCACGCCCCCACAGGCTGCCACGGCCAAGACCTTGCAATTCCATCTGACTTTCCCACGAGGGTGGCAGGGACCCACGTAGTCTGGCCATCTTCTGCTGCTTTCCCAGGTGCATTAGCAGGGAGCTGGACCAGAAGTGGAGCAGCCTGGACCCGAGGTTATCGAGGAGTGCACACGCTGGGTTGTGTGGTAAGAGTACATTTAGCTGGCGCCACGGCTCACTAGGCTAATCCTCCGCCTGTGGCGCCGGCACCCCGGGTTCTAGTCCCAGTCGGGGTGCCAGATTCTGTCCCGGTTGCCCCTCTTCCAGGCCAGCTCTCTGCTGTGGCCCCGGAGTGCAGTGGAGGATGGCCCAAGTGCTTGGGCCCTGCACCCCATGGGAGACCAGGAGAAGCACCTGGCTCTTCGCTTTGGTCGGCGCAGCGCACCAGCCGTGGCAACCATTTGGGGGGGTGAACCAACGGAAAAAGGAAGACCTTTCTGTCTCTCTCTCTCACTGTCTAACTCTGCCTGTCAAAAAATAAAATAAAATAAAAAGTACATTTAGTTTTGCAAGAACTGCCAGGCTGTTTCTCGGAGCGGCTGCTCCCACCAGTCATTCAGCGTTGGGAGGTTTCAGGCACATGCCTTTGAGCTGCGTGGCTAGGCTTCTTCCTAAGTGTTTATTCCCCTGATGCTGTTGTGAATGGACCGGTCTTCCTAATTTTCTCTTCTGATTGTCCCTCCTTAGTATGTAGAAGCACACCTTACTTTGCTTGTTGACTTTGGGTCCTGCAACATGGTCGGATCTGTTGCTTATTTCCAACAGTGTTTCTGTGGAACCGGGAGGGCTTTCTCTGTGAAGATCCGGAATTTCATTCCTGGAAGTCCGACGGTGGCTGGGTCAGAACAGGCGGCGTGCGGCCGGGCCCCTCTGCTGAGTGCCCACTTGCTGGACACGTGAGGTCACTGCCTCGGTTTCAGTCTTCCCCGCCCCCAACTCTGCCGCGTGCAGTGGTGAGCACACTTCGCCATGTCTCTTTCCGGCCCTGATACCCACCCCCACGCCCCGGAACTGTGCTGCTCTTTGGCCACATGGTGGGAATTCCCTGACACCCACCCTGCTGCTGTATTTCTCTGTGCCCTGCCTCCAGCTGAGACCTGGTCGTGATGGAATATTCTAGGTTTTGACAGTCTTACAGTTTTGGTGAACTGACTGATTCTTCAATGGATTTCTGGCGAAGTTCTAGAAACAGGCACTGGGTTTAAATCCAGCCTTTCCATGTGCTGATGGCCGCACAGCCCGAACCACTCTGCCCAACACATGGGCCCCCTCTACCAGTGCCATCCATCATCTTATCCCAGGATCCTTTGTGTGGCACCATAGGAATCAACACCAAGGACCAATGGGCGGACCCTAGAGGGCTGTGACCTTTGCACCCTCCGTCTTCCTGACCATCCAAGGTGGTCGCACACAATGGAGGGGAGCCCCTCATAGTCAGGCCTTTGTGTGGAGACAAAGACACCATGGCTCCCTCCCGGAGGCCCGCCTGGTAGACTGGGCCAGCGAGAAGCATGATCCTTGTACGAATGGAGTGACAAACGTCCACGAAGGGGGTGGCCTGCAGGGGGCAGTGCAGGAGATGCGTCTCAGATGGGGGGCGTGGCACTGGCTGTGTTCAGTCTCCCGGCGCTGGAGTGGACGATGGCCACGCAGTCACATCTTAGCAGCACTTCTCTGCCTCAGTCTTGAGCTGGTGGGACTTGCCCGTCGACAGAGACAGAACGAAAAATCTCGCATTACGAAAGATCGCTCTGCAGGGTTTTGCAGGAGTTGCTGAAATACAGAGAAACATAAAGAATCAGCTAATCAGCATCCATGCCCTATTGGAATCCAGAATTTCAACCATCAATATTTCAGATAATTATTTTAATATTTAAAGGCGACAGGGCAATATAATAAAGATGAAGTGCCCTTGGTATCTCTCCAGTTTCAATCTCCATTTCCCCAGCCAAAAGGCAGCCTTATCCTACGTTTGGTATGTATTTGTCTATTCTGCTTAAAACGATTTCATCGCGTTTCTGTGAGTACGTCTCTGTGTGATATCGCAGAGCGCCGCTTTATACATTTTAAACTTTCACACAAGCTCTGTGTTATTCATGGCAAACATCCTGGGGCTTGATTCTCTATTCAAGCTCATATTTCCCACGATCCAGCCATCTTGATACATACATTAGCTCATTAATTTTCAATGCTGCATAGCATTCTTTGACTGAGTGACTCTTCCATAATTTATCTGTACTGATGAACATTTAGGTGGTCTTCATGCTCTTCGCGGTTGATGTCTCTCCTGGTGGGACGTGCAGTGCTGGATCACGCCGTACTTCTCTCCAAAGGGGCTGAACCGGTTGACATCTCTCGCCGCATTGGAAAGCCTCTTTAGATTAGACAGCTGGTGCTGTCAGCCTTCTGAGCCTCCGGTTGCGCAACTAGAATGGCAGCTCCTCGCCAGCTGGGAGCTGGGACTGGCTTGGGCTGCTGGGCGGAGCCGGTCATGAGCATCTCAGCTCGGCTCCGGATCCAGACGCTTCACAACGGCAGCTGGATGTTGGCCGTGGTGATGGGGGTCAGGTCTCTCCCCTGCAGAGCAGGTCATCAGGCTTTGCCAGCACCCCTGTGCCTTCCCACTGACGCCTGGGTCTCACCTCCTCCCTGAAACTCATCTCACCTGACCCCCATGGAACGCACACAGGCGGACGGAAATCCTGTTTGTGGCTGAGGCTTCACACAGGGCAGGTGGGGTGGCGGCTGCGTTGCAGAGTGTTCCAGGCTCTTAGCCAGAGCGGAGGGGCATCGGGTAAGAAACTCTCTGGGGGCCGGCACTGTGGCATAGCGCAGTATGGGCTCCGGTTCTAGGCCTGGCTACTCCACTTCCAATCCAGCTCTCTCCTGATGGGCCTGGGGAAGTAGCAGAAGATGGCCCAAGTGCTTGGGCCCCTGTGCCCATGTGGGAGGCCTGGATTAAACTCCTGCTCCTGGCTTTGGCCTGGCCCAGCCCTGGCCGTTGCAGACATTTGGGGAGTGAGCCAGCAGACGGAAGAGCCCTCTTTCTCTGCCTCCCCTTTTTGTAATTCTGCTTTTCAAATAAAATCATTATTTAAAAAAAAAGGAGAAACATTCCAGTAGCAAAATTTAAAAGCAAAATGTTAAAACAAGAAAAACCTTCCATTTTTTTTTGTGTTGAAAGGATAAGCAAAAAATACTTAACTACATGTACATCCTCTGCTTTGTAACTCCCCTTCAGCAAGCAAATCCCGTCGGAGCTTTATTTTCCATTTAACGACCTTCCCCGGGATTTACTACCTAGTGTGCCCTGATCCCCTCTGCGCCTCTTTGCAGGCGCTGCGCGCCCCACCCGGAGGATGCGCCAGTGGTAACTCGACCCGGCGCCTGCCTGTGGGCGTGTGTGTGCGTGTGTGCCAGTGTGCGTGTGTGTGCGTGTGTGCCTGTGTATGTGCGTGTGTGTGCATGTGTGCACGTGTGTGCGTGTGTGCGTGCCTGTGTGTGCTTGTGTGCATGCATGTGTGTGCATGTGCGTGTGTGCGTGTGTGCATGTGTGTGCGTGTGTGTGTGCGTGTGCGTGTGTGTGTGTGTGGGGGGTCTCCAGCCTTTGCTCATGGGAAACCACGACAATAAACAAACCAACACACAGCATCTGTCTTTTCTTTTCTTTCTTTTTTTTTTTTTTTTTTGACAGGCAGAGTGGACAGTGAGAGAGACAGAGAGAAAGGTCTTCCTTTGCCCTTGGTTCGCCCTCCAATGGCCGCCGAGGCTGGCGCACCACGCTGATCTGTAGCCAGGAGCCAGGTGCGAGGTGCTTCTCCTGGTCTCCCATGGGGTGCAGGGCCCAAGCACTTGGGCCATCCTCCACTGCACTCCCGGGCCACAGCAGAGAGCTGGCCTGGAAGGGGGGCAACCGGGACAGAATCCGGTGCCCCAACGACTAGAACCCGGGGTACTGGCACCGCAGGCAGAGGATTAGCCTAGTGAACTGCGGCGCCGGCCCGTGGATTGCTTTTTAAGACTGTCTCTGTTGAAGTCTAAGTCCCGTGCCAGACAGAGCCACGCTGTCAAGGGGCAGTCCCTGCTTTTTCCTGGTCTGGTTCTGCAGCTGTCACCACGTTCCGGTTTAGCCTTGTCCACCACCCCAGATTCCCCGGTGCCTCTCCCTATCCTCGAGCCCAGACCACTCTGGATCTGTTTCCTACCCCTGAAATGCTGCCCTTTCTACACATTTCATACAAAGGAAGCTGAGCCTTTTTTCTTTTTTTTTCCACTTAGCATCGAGTTTTTGAGTTTACGCCTTGTGGTTGACGGATAGCTTGGTTCCTTTCATTATCGAGTAATGACCCACCGCCGACCAGATCACTTTGCTCTCCAGCCGTCGGCTGATGCACAGTTTGGGTTGTCACTGGTTTGGGGATGTCCTGAATCCAGCTGCTATGAATGTTACACACAAGTCTTTTTTTATTAGGACTTATTTTTATTTATTTGAAAGTCAGAGTTACAGAGAGAGAGAGAGAGAGAGGGAAGGAGAGAAAGAGAGAGACTCTTTCACCTGCTGGTTCACTCTGCAAACGGCTGCAACGGCCAGGGCTGGGCCAGGCTGAAGCCAGGAGCCAGGGGTTTCTTACCGGTCTCCCTCATGGGTGCAGGGGCCCAAGCACGTGAGCCATCCTCCGCTGCTTTCCCAGGGGTTCTTACCGGTCTCCCTCATGGGTGCAGGGGCCCAAGCATGTGAGCCGTCCTCCGCTGCTTTCCCAGGCCACAGCAGAGAGCTGGAAGTTTCCAGCTTCCAGTGAAGCAGCTGAGACTAGAACCGGAGCCCCATGGGATGCTGGCTGCAGGTGGCGGCTTTACCTGCTGCGCCACGACGCCAGCCCCTGCACACAAGTCTTTATGTGGACACGTTTTTGCCCGCCTACGAGTGGAAGTGCGGATTCACACGCTAACTGCTCAACATGTAAAGAAACAAGCAAACCTGGGTAACTGTGCATGGGCTTGGTACAATCGTGCGGCACACGGCACACACCAGGGGCTAGACCCCCGGCCAGGGGTACCTTCAGGCTCTGGGGAACCCGATGATGATGTCATGAGTTTCCTTTGGGATTCGATTGTGTAGGTCACCTCCCTCCCCCAGCAGTAGGGGTGGAACAGGAGATCAATCGCTGACCTCATTGCAATGGTTATTTTGCAGAATAAGTTTATCAAAGTGCTTAAAGAGAACTCTGCAAAACTGGTTCCCAGCCCCGCCCACAGTATCGGAGTGTGGCTTCACTGTATCCTTGCTGTTCGACAACCTTTCTCCTTACAAGCCTCTGGCAGGCATCTGATGGAACCTCATTATGGTTTTAATTTGCATCCCCCTAATGGCTAATAATGCTAAGTTTTTTTTTCATGTGCTTATCATCTCAGATGACTTTTTGGAGAAGCGTCTCCAACTTCCTCTTATATTCTGGATACAAATTCTGTATCAGATATGTGGTTCACAATAATGTCAATCTGTGGTTTGTCTTTCTACTTGATTTGTGGCTTCCAAATATTGTATTGATTTATTTTCATTCTATTTAGAGAGAGAGAGAAGAGAGAGATCTTCCATCTACTGGCTCACTTGCCAGATACCTGCCACAGCCAGGGCTGGGTCAGGCCGAAGCCACGAGCCAGGAGCCCTATCTGGGTCTCCCATGTGGGCGGCAGGGACCCAACCACTTGAGCCACCATTGCTGCCGCCCAGGGCGTGCAGTATGTCAGGGAGCTGGAGCTGGAAGTTTGGTAAGGTCCCTTTGTCAGTTTTCCTGTTACAAACCATGCATTTGGTGTCACATTTGAGAGAGTCCTGCCTGGGCTGAGGAGAGGTTTCCCGGATGCTACGGAGCTGGCAGTCCCTGCTAGGACTCTGGCCCACTTGGCGTGGATTTCTGTCCCCGGTGGGCACTCACATGGGTTTCCAACTTGCCCTCCCTTCCCCCGAGCCTCACTTGGCATCCTCGAAACGAGTCACTGACGACCAGCGTCTGGGTCGGTTCTGAGCTCTGACCTCGTCCTCCTCCACACCTCTCTCTTTCCACAGGCTTTGTCCCCTTCTTCGGGATTACTGAGCTCTGACTGTTCACAAGGGGTCTCCTTCCTTGGGAGTCCGGTCCAAGCCCCCTTGGAGGGCCTGGGGGATCCTTTGGCCGTGTCTTCGGTGGTCAGCCCCGCCCAGCTTCCTGGGTCGTGTGCCCCGAGGGCGTGTGTCTGCCTCTCCGGACACAGCTTGCTAAGGAATCTCCCGTGAGATCTATGGGCTGCTCCGAGACCCTGATGGTCCCTGGAGAAGCTTGGAGTGGCAGTGGCCCTGGCCCGGGCACATGGGCAGGTGCATGATTTACACAAAGCCACTGGGCAGAGGAGTTTAAGGCACAAAATTCAATCTCTGAGTATGTGGGTCCTCCCCCTCCACCCTGGAGATGAGGAGAGGCCTGGTGGCTGTTGTGGGCGGCGGCGGCGGGGGGGGGAGTAACCAGTGGATGGAAGATCTTTCTCTCTTTTTTTTGAAAATAAACATTTTCAAAAGTAAAAGATAATTTATGTTATTTTAAAGGTTTTATTTATCTGAGAGGTAGAGTTACAGACAGAGAGGGAGAGACAGAGAGAGAGGTCTTCCATCCGCTGGTTCACTCCCCAATTGGCAGCAATGGTCAGAGCTGGGCTGATCTGAAGCCAGGAGCCAGCAGCTTCCTCCAGGTCTCCCACGTGAGTGCAGGGGCCCGAGCACTTGGGCCATCCTCCACTGCTTTCCCAGGCCATAGCAGGGAGCTGGATCGGAAGTAGAGCAGCTGGGACTCGCACCCACATGGGATGCCGGCGCTTCAGGCGGAGGCTTAGCCCACTACGCCATAGTGCGGTCTCCTGAAATAATTTCAAAACATTCTCTGAGCCACGCAAAGCAAACCCATGCACCTGAGTCGGAACTGGCTCTGATGGGGAGGAACCTCCAAGGTGACAAAGCTGCTGGGGCCCAGGACTTTGGAGCAGCCGAAGGGACGCAAGGCAGAGCCGTCTCGCTGCCCCTGGGTACTCCGGTGACACCGTGGCTGGGCTCTGCAGGAAGTGGGAGGGTGCTGGTCTGTCGTAGCTACTGTAGGGAGGTACCTCGGCCAGGCTACCTGGATGAAGTGAGAAGCCTTCCTGAGCTCACAGCTTTGGAGGATCAGCGTCTGCAGCAGAGCCGGCAGGGCTGGGCGAGGGCCGCTCCTTGGCTGAGCCACCTCGCAGAGGCTGGTGGGAGGGCCCGCAGGAGGAAGGAGTGCCCTCCCAGACAGGAGCCAGAGAGGTGGTCCCCTCCAGTCCCTCCCAGGGGACCTGAGGACCCTCGCTAGGCCCCACCTATTAAAGGTCCCCCCTTGGGTCCACGCCTCCTGCATGTGAGCCTTTGTGGGGGGCAGAGAGCATGTCAGCCCCCCCAGGGCGTGCCGGGTGCACAGCCCCAGCTGGGGAGGTGGCGCCCTCAGGGGTCCCAGCAGCGGCCATGTTTCCTTGTGCCTGCGGCTGCCCCCGGAGTCTTCACCGTCGGTCGGATACTCAGGGCTTTAAGCAGTGAAGGGGATGCTGTCTCCCTTTACGTTATCCTGAAAGCAGGCTCTCTGTGTGGGGCTGTGAGGAGCGAGCCTCTGATGTAAGAGGGCAGCTGTGTGCGGCCAGCACCGTGGTTGCTTCTGACCGCGTCATCCCGTACCAGAGTCCAGGCTGCTCCGCCTCAGATCTGGCCACTCACGTGGAAGGCCAGCTGGCTTCGGCCTGACTCAGTCCTGGCCGGTGTGGCCATCTAGGGAGTGAACCTGCCGATGGACGATCTTTCTGTGTCTCCTTGTTACCCTGCCTTTCAAATCAATCAAGCCTCAATCAATCTTTAGAAAAAATAGAGAAGGCAGCTGTCGTCCAACCCGGTGTCCAAACAGAAGGTTTACAACCAAAGTCCAGGCTGAAAAGCCCGAGGCTGCATCACGTAGCAAACACCACGGAATGCAGCCGGTGGTTCTGCAGGAATCCTGGAAGCTCCGACCCGCGCGTTCCTCAAATTCCAACCCCTTTGCCCCAGAAGGGTTCAGTTCCAAGATTCCAGCCATTGCTCCCCGGCTTCCAACCAGCAGAGTTTTGGCTCCCACGGTCTGTCTGCCTCCGTATGGTTGAGTCTCCCCCAAGGTCCCCTCCAGGTCCTGCTCTTCAGAACAAAGGCCTCTGCAGTGCCCACCAATCCACAGTGCAAACATATTACATGGAAAGTTCTAGAAGTGAGTAAATCATGGTTTACACCGCAAGCTGCTCTGAGCAGTGTGATGAAGCCTGTCCTGGCCCAGCTCTCACCTGCTGTCAGGTGAATTAACCCGTTACCTGCACTTCATACCCTCCCCACCTGTCACTTAGCAGTTGTCCCGCCCACCAGCCCCACCGCGGAGGCAGCACACTGCCTGCTTCCAAATAACTTATTTTACTTAACGATGGCACCCAGGTGCAGGAGTTTTCTTATAGATTATTGTTTATTTATTTATTTTTATTTGACAGGTAGAATCATAGACAGTGAGAGAGAGAGAGAGAGAGAAAGGTCTTCCTTCCGTTGGTTTACCCCCTAAATGGCCGCTACGGCCGGCGTGCTGTGCTGATCCGAACCCAGGAGCCAGGTGCTTCCTCCTGGTCTCCCATGCGGGTGCAGGGGCCCAAGGACTTGGGCCATTCTCCACTGCCCTCCCGGGCCACAGCAGAGAGCTGGACTAGAACCTGGCGTCCATATGGGATGCCAGCGCTGCAGGTGGAGGATTAACCTAGTGCACCACAGCCGCAGCCCCTATAGATTATTGTTATAACTGTCCCATCACACTATGTTGTTACTGCCTCACTGGGCCTGGTAAATTAAACATCGTGTGTTTGCATGTATAGTATGTAGGGTTTGGTGCTATTGTGGTTTGCGCATCCACTGGGGAACACGTCCCCCACTCATCACCAGGGACAACCGTGGGATGACATCCGGGTACCCTCGCTTGCCCCCTCACTGGGAAGCAGCACTGTGTCTGTTGCTGGGCTGAAAGTGACCCGCTTAGCGCTGAGCTGTGCAGGGTTCAGAATTCACAGTGCAGAGCAAGGATCTGAAGACAGCTGGCGCTCGGCTGTCACTCCCTCCCTCTCACTACACGACACTGAGACCCTGTTAGCTCGAGTCTGGAGGGTCAGCAGCCGCCATGAGGACTGCAGCTTGTGGGGGCAGGGCCAAGGGCCAGACAGCAGACCCGGTCAGCTTTGCTGCTGTATCGTCTCCACGGCAACTCTCCAACTGTCAGGACCCCAGCTTACAGGAAAGGACTTGACACGCTTGGTAGTACTGCCACCGAGCACAGAAGCAGTGGCAGACGACGCAGCCAGCCAGCGAGCATGGTGGTGTGCCAATAAAGCTTTATGAACAAAGCAGGTTCACGGGCTGTGGCTTGCTGACCCTTGTGCTAGGTGAACCAAGTCCAGAGAAGCCCTATGAGTGGCAGTAAAGGGAAACTGAGCTGGGGTTAGCGAGGGAGGTGCTGGTCGCAAGCTGTGTGGCCCGATGTGTCGGGTCCTGTTCCTTCATTCACACCTCGGGCATTTGCAGTGAGAGAGAAATTGGGAGTCTGAGCGAGGAAAGTTACGACCACCGGGTGGCAGCAGAGGCCTGAGTGTCATCGGGTGGCGATTTGGGTAGATTTGTAGGAGGGAGGGGTCCCTCCCAGCGTGAGCCCGTCAGGGGCTCCGGGGACAGGCATGGAGGGGGGCCTGACGCACCTGCGCGACCTCACTCCGACTGGGAGTGCGCAGCTGGCGGCGCATCTCCGCTCTGGCCAGGAGGCGCTGGCACAGCTCTTCCCTCTTACGGGTTTAAAAATACACGGACGCGTAAATTAGGGCGGGTAAGGCAGTGCGGGCCTCCCATGCGGGCGCTGGTTCAAGTCCCGGCTGCTCCACTTCCGATCCAGCGCTCTGCTGTGGCCTGGGAGAGCAGTGGAGGATGGCCAAGTGCTTGGGCCCCCGCACCCGCGTGGGAGACCGGGAGGAGGCTCCTGGCTCCTGATCAGCTCAGCTCCGGCTATTGTGGCCATCTGGGGAATGAACCAGCGGGTGGAAGACCTCTCTCTCTCTCTCTCTCTCTCTCTCTCTGCCTCTCTGTAACTCTGCCTTTCAAATAAACAAATCTTTAAATAATAAGTTAACTGGTCATCGGGAGATTGAAAAACAAAGGACCGTGGCAGGTCACAGCGTGCGTGACCCCAGGTCCTGTGTGTGCGCACGCGCAGACTGGTTTATTCTGAAGGTGGAGTGGGAGTGGGAGACACAGAGATCCCCCTCTGCCGGGTCGCCCCCTAACCGGCTGCAACACCAGGGCCGGGCCGGGAGCCCAGGACGCCACGCGAGTCTCCCACGGAGGTGGCAGGGCCCGAGTTCTCGGCCCCCGGCGGCCTTCCCGGCGGCGGCGGCCACACGTGTGCAGCCCGCTTTTCCCACACCGCGGATATTCCGTAATTCCAAAGGGACGGAACCCGACGTGGCTGGCACATTTTCCCAACTGAACTCACGTGGGGGGAGGGGGCTGGGTTCCCAGTCTGACCAAGCCAAGAGGTCTCGGGGCCTCGGAAGAGGCGTTTGGGTCGAGAGACAGTGACACTCGGAAGGCACTGAGACCACCCTCGGCCTGCACCTGGGTGTGAGAGCAGCCGACGTGAAGTGTGGGGCGTGAAGTGTGGCGACGTAAAGTGTGGGGCGTGAAGTGTGGGGCGTGAAGTGTGGGGCGTGAAGTGTGGCCGACGTGAAGTGTGGGGCGTGAAGTGTGGGGCGTGAAGTGTGGGGTGTGAAGTGTGGGGCGTGAAGTGTGGCCGACGTGAAGTGTGGCGACATGAAGTGTGGTGACATGAAGTGTGGCGACGTGAAGTGTGGGGTGTGAAGTGTGGGGTGTGAAGTGTGGCCAACGTGAAGTGTGGGGCGTGAAGTGTGGGGCGTGAAGTGTGGCCGGCGTGAAGTGTGGGGTGTGAAGTGTGGGGCGTGAAGTGTGGCCGACGTGAAGTGTGGCGACGTGAAGTGTGGCGACGTGAAGTGTGGCCGGCGTGAAGTGTGGGGTGTGAAGTGTGGCCGACGTGAAGTGTGGGGCGTGAAGTGTGGGGCGTGAAGTGTGGCCGGCGTGAAGTGTGAGGCGTGAAGTGTGGCCGGCGTGAAGTGTGGCGACGTGACGTGTGGCCGACGTAAAGTGTGGCCGGCGTGAAGTGTGGGGCGTGAAGTGTGGCGACGTAAAGTGTGGGGCGTGAAGTGTGGGGCGTGAAGTGTGGCGACGTAAAGTGTGGCTGGAGTAAAGTGTGGGGCATGAAGTGTGGGGCGTGAAGTGTGGGGCGTGAAGTGTGGGGCGTGAAGTGTGGCCGACGTGAAGTGTGGAGCGTGAAGTGTGGGGCGTGAAGTGTGGGGCGTGAAGTGTGGCGACGTGAAGTGTGGAGCGTGAAGTGTGGGGCGTGAAGTGTGGCCGGCGTGAAGTGTGGCGACGTGAAGTGTGGCCGGCGTGAAGTGTGGCGACGTGAAGTGTGGCCGATGTAAAGTGTGGCCGACGTGAAGTGTGGGGCGTGAAGTGTGGCTGGAGTAAAGTGTGGGGCGTAAACTGTGGCTGGCGTAAAGTGTGGGACGTAAAGTGTGGGGCGTGAAGTGTGGCCGACGTGAAGTGTGGCGACATGAAGTGTGGCCGGCGTGAAGTGTGGGGCGTGAAGTGTGGCCGGCGTGAAGTGTGGCCGACGTGAACTGTGGCTGGTGTAAACTGTGGCTGGCGTAAAGTGTGGTGCGTAAAGTGTGGTGCGTGAAGTGTGGCCGATGTGAAGTGTGGCCGACGTGAAGTGTGGGGCGTGAAGTGTGGGGCGTAAAGTGTGGGGCGTAAACTGTGGCCGGCGTAAAGTGTGGCTGGTGTAAACTGTGGCTGACGTAAAAGTGCAGCACCTCCACGCACGCGCTCCGGCCCGTGTAGCCGCCCACGCCCACTAGGAGGCAGCGCGCCATCCTTGGCAGGCGTGGCTGCTCCATTTTTGATTCCAGCTCCATAACCTTGAGCTAAATAAGCCTCTTTTCTGTATAAATTTCTCCATCCCGGGTATCCTGTCACGGCGGCAGGAAATGGCCCGAGACACCGATGGTGCAGGTTGTCCATCCCAGGCCCCCTTGGACCCCAGACAACAGGGACGTCCCCCGTTGCTGGATTGGGCCAGGGCGCTGCGGGTGTCAGTCTTGGGGCCACGTTTAGACTGCTCCCTGTTATGAAACCACACGCCCCACTTTGGCTCACAAAGGAGTGACAGGAGTCAATTCGGATGCTTTTCAGTCCCATCCAGATTTAAATTTAGCTGGGGAAATAAAGGCGTTAATTGCAGTTATTCCATCAGAGCGCCAATTGGAGACGACCCAGATGGACACCGCGGGGAGGGGAGGAAGGAGGCGGGTCCATCCAGCTGAGTGGCACAGCATGGAGGTCAACAATGGGGCCGAGGCACCCGGGGTGAGACCGGCATCCGTGAGGTCCGAGAGAGGCAGGACACCGGGTGGTTCCACACTGCTGACCTGTGCGAGCGGAGAAACAGCTGGGAATGGGAAATGTGGGGGAATCTCCTTGTGGTCAAGAATTGGGAAACAATTTTTGATTGTTTTTTTGGACAGGCAGAGTGGACAGTGAGAGAGAGACGGAGAGAAAGGTCTTCCTTCCATTGGTTCACCCCCCAATGCCTGCTTCAGCCGGTGCTGATCTGAAGCCAGGAGCCAGGTGCTTCTCCTGGTCTCCCATGGGGTGCAGGGCCCAAGCACTTGGGCCATCCTCCACTGCACTCCTGGGCCACAGCAGAGGGCTGGCCTGGAAGAGGGGCAACCGGGACAGAATCCGGCGCCCCGACCGGGACTAGAACCCGGGGTGCCGGCGGAGGATTAGCCTAGTGGGCCGCGGTGCCGGCCTTGATTGTTTTTAAGACCAAGTTTGGTCATGCAGGGTAGCTTTTAGGATACTGAAAGATTTGGGAACATGTTTGGCAGTGAAGTGGGACGCAATGGAGAAGTCAGCAGAGAGAGCTGGGGTCCCAGGTGCCGGTCGGTTCCGGCTCTGCTCGGGTCTGAGGCAGTCCCGAACCTCTCCAGCTCCTACGGGCGACTTCTTGCCTTGCTCCCCCAGAGGTCACATCCTTGGCACTTTCCGTTTCTGAAATAGCCCCAGGTCCTAGCCTCGCACTGTAGTGCACGTGTTGTCTTGAAGATGATGGTTTTTGTCATTCTATGGGATCCAGAGTTGGAGGATAAGATGGCTGAGTGCATTATCTTGTCACATCTCTCTTATTTATTTTTTAAGCAGTCAACAATCATAAAGGCACACTTATTCAAGTTTTTGTTCTCTTAAATTCGTTTCTCCCTTAAGTCTCTGTGTTTCAACTACCAAGTCTCATCCAGTTATTTTTAGGGTATTTCAGCCATGAGCCTGGTGAGAGGATATAGTTTGTTATTTCTAACTGAGCCCTAAGATTTGTACCAGTCTTTAACAATGTCTGGCCTCTTGGAGTTAAAATAAACTTCCTGTTGCTCACGGCACTGATTCTGGATCCAGGACCTTGCACTTGGCTGTGCACAGGTTGGGTGAAGGCAAAATCTGGCATTGATTATACAACATCGCGTGGGAAGTCACAGCTGCTGGGTTCTGCTTTTAGCTGAGAACTCCAGCGTGCGCCTCTGTCGGGTCTGTTTTGTTTTATCTGACACATGCTTCACGGTGGACCCCACAATGGGCAGCCTGGCTCCATTCACTATGAAAACAATAGGTTTTATTCATAGCTAAACTATAGGTTATTAAGTCCAATCTCCATCCATTAAAACATACGGCCACTAGAAAATGTAAGATTGCATGTGCAGCTTGCATTGATGGTTTGCATTGTATTTCTGTCAGATTGTGCTAGAATAGACAGTCTAGCAATAGGCCCATACATGTATGATTAATTGATTTTTGACACAGGTGCCAAGAAAATAAATGGGAAGAGAAATCTTTTCAACAACAGGTGCTGGAGTGACTGGTTATCTGCACGGCAAGGCGTCGGCAGAAGCTTACATCTCTCCACACAGACGGTTAACCCAAAGTGGGGCACAGGCCTGAGCCTGAGAACAAAGCACACGGAACTCCGGGAAGAGTGTGTGGAAGAAAATGCTATGAAGAAAGGATGCAAGGTCTCCCCAAGGCCGGGAGGACCAGACTGTGTGAGCTGGAAAGCACTAGAGACAGGTGCTAAGTCACCATCCTACCTGGGCCTGAAGAGACAGCACCTGAGCCAGGCATCTCAGAGCCTGGGAGGTGCAGGGTGGGGGCAGGGTAGGAGGAGGGAGGGTGAACCCAGGGCCGAGGAACCAAAGAGGTGGAAAAGCCTCCAAGGCCGTCCCCCACCCAGGCACTGCGCCCGCCGAGAACACCCGCCCAGAGCCTCCCTCTGTGGCTCTCACCTCCAGAGCCTGCCACTCACCCTCTGCAGTATGCTCAGAGGGTCCTGTTCTCTCCTCTCAGCTGCAGCCCGAGAATTTCTCATAGGTTTTTAGAGTGTGATTGGCTAGAGACATCTTCAGACACAGGGGACATTGGGAAAAAAAAAAAGGTTAGCGATGAACTTTAAGAAAGATATTTCTGGAAACAGATGGAAAGGGGGAGGCACAGATATAGAACAGAGGATTGTGCACGGTTGCACAGAGGGCTAAGATGAAAACAGCCTACGTGTGACCAAACTGACCTGGTCAAGGGAGAGCGCCAGTCCTGAATGTGACACCCATCGTGTGGGTCTCAGTAGATGCTCCTCTGGAATGCTTTGCAAGTGTGACACGTTTCTTACTAGTAACCTGATCTCCCCATGTAAGCAGCATTGCGTTTTGTTCTCAACACCTGCATGCAGAGACGCGAAGGCTGCGTGAGGGTGCTGGATGACCTGCGAGGGAGGGAGAGCTGCAAAGGGGCAGGGGTGGGAGGTTGGAGTCTTCATTCACCCTTCCTGCGTCCTAGCTGTGGTCTTACAGAGGCAGAACGATTTTCCTGTCTCATCCACCTTGGGGGTTTTCATTGGCCAAAAAGGCCAAAGAAGTGTGCTTGCGTGGTTGACGTGTGCTTGCGTGGTTGACGTGTGCTTGCGTGGTTGACATGTGCTTGCGTGGTTGACGTGTGCTTGCGTGGTTGAGCAGTCACATTTGCCCTCCTATCATGGATAGCAGACGTGCTCCCCTGCATAGCTTCTGCCCTCTGCCCTGGACTCCATAACGAACACACAGTGCATCCTGGAGGTGGACGGGGGAAGGGAAGGGTGAGGCCAACCGGGTGCAGAGCCTGGAGAAGCGTAGACTCCCACATGAGCCCAGCCTCGGTCAACAAACACAGGACATTTTTCTTTACCACTGGGATCCAGCGCTTGTTTGTTACACAGGAGCAGCTGACTGATGCAGGGGACAAAGACGCTGGTGAGGACATGGGAAGTGCACAACGGAGTTTTACCACCTTCTCAGATATGCTGCAGAAGCCAGAGGTCTTTGCAATGGCGTTTTCAAAGGCCTGGTTCATTTTCCCTCTCTCATGATGATTTGCAGGATAACGATGTCATTAAACAGCTTTTAAAACTTTCGCCATTAGCCGAGTGGTAGGATCAGAGGCAACACTTTGGCAAGATTTCAGAACTGCAGAGGAGTTGGGAGGCAGGTTCATTTATAATAAAATGAAATGCCTTGACGGTTTTAGTTTTCAATTATTAAAGCTTTGAGCCAAAGGCTCAACCATGCAATTTAGTTCCCAGCTATTTTTGCGCTTGACATCTAAATACCCAGTCAATCAACGACCATTATGGAGTTCTTATTATATGCAGTGCAGTGTGTGGAGCTGTGGGGGGAAAATGAGAAGTGAAAAACGCTCCATGCTCTTTGGGCATTTGGAGTTTAGAGTAAACATGAACCACTAAATGGATCAATTATTCATCAGCAGGTAAAGCATTTCATCAATGGGCTCCTTAGGAACGTTTTATAAATTATACTGATTTGTATTTATTTCAAATACTAGAGTACCTCAAACATTTGTGGGAAAATGAAGTTAAAAGATTATTTTGGTGCAAAAAAATTTGAAATTTGCATCTAGTTTTAAAAAACTTTTTTATTAATATAAAGTGAGATTTCATGCATTCTACAGATACAGTTCTAAGAAGATAACCACATTTCTCTCTCTCTCCCAACCTCCCTCAATCCCCCCTTCCTTTCTTTATTTTTTCACTTTTGCAATAACATATTTTCAATTCTCTTTATAATCACAGGCTTGATACACCACTAACCATCATGTTCAACACATAAAAAGACCACTGTTTCACAGGAATGTAGACAAGGGCTATAAACAGCAATAATATGCATTTTTCACAAGCTCTTTGAAGATCCCCTCATAACTTAGAAAAAGTGTAAAGGAAAAATAAACCGCCAATAATCTTAACATCCAGGTAACCATTGCTAACATTCCAATGAATAATTTTCAGACACTTTCCCAGATACATGTATTTTGTGCACACATTTTTATTTTAAAGAAAAAATAGTTTCCTCTTCCTTCTTCACTCAATAGAACATGACCATCCTCCACGTCAATAATTTTGGCCTGTAGCATAATTTAATGGCTGCAAAGTATTCTTTTGCATGTATGTGTTAGTAGTTGTTTCCTCCATCTTCTGCCCCAAATCAGGTTATCTTCCGGTTTTTCTTTACTATCAAAGCAGCGTGCACTTGCCAATGCCCAGTGACCACTCTCTGGTCTTAGGACAAATTCCTACGAGTAGAATTTCTGGCTCAATTGCAAGTGGGCATTATGACTAGCTGGTTGCACGATAATTGAAACAAGATGAATCTGATGGTCTCGGTGGGAAGGTTGTGCTTCTCAAGTCTGGACGTGGGCCTCCAGACATTGATGTGCTCCTGAAGGTCTCAGTGGGAAGGTTGTGCTTCTCAAGTCTGGACGTGGGCCTCCAGACATTGATGTGCTCCTGATCGTCTCGGTGGGAAGGTTGTCCTTCTCAAGTCTGGACGTGGGCCTCCAGACATTGATGTGCTCTTGATAAGCTGAATACTCTGAATTTTGGTCATTTCACATCAATGTTCAGAAGTCCCTTTTTTTTCTTTACAAAAAGATTTACTTATTTATTTGAAAGTCAGAATTACACAAAGAAAGGGAGAGAAGATGATAGAGGTCGTCCATCTGCTGGTTCACTCCCCGAAAGGCTGCAACAGCCAGGGCTGGGCCAGGCCAAAGCCAGGAGCCAGGAGCTTCTTTTATGTCCCCCACATGGATGGAAGGAGCCCAAGCCCCTCAAACATTTTTTTTTTTTGCTGCTTTCCCCAGGTCATTAGCAGGGAGCTGGATCAGAAGTAGAGAAGCCGAAGCTGGCGCCGCAGCTCACTTGGTTGATCCTCCGCCTGTGGCACTGGCACCCCAGGTTCTAGTCCTGGTTGGAGCACTGGATTCTGTCCCAGTTGTCCCTCTTCCAGTCCAGCTCTCTGCTGTGGCCTGGGAAGGCAGTGGGGGATGGCCCAAGTCCTTGGGCCCTGCACCCGCATGGGAGACCAGGAAGAAGCACCTGGCTCCTGGCTTCAGATTGGTGCAGCACCAGTTGTAGCAGCCATTTGAGGGGTGAACCAATGGAAGGAAGACCTTTCTCTCTCTCTCTCTCTCTCTCTGTCTCTCTGTCTCTCTCTCTCTCCCTCTCTAACTCTGCCTGACCAAAAAGAAGAAGTAGAGAAGCCGGGACATGAACTGGCGCCCATACAGGATGCCTGCCTTATAGGCGGTGGCTGTATTGTCTACACCACAATGTCAGCCTGTCCCTCCCTTTGCATATTAATCTTGAGCCCACCAGGGCGAGAGCCATGCCTGTTCATGGAGGAAATGAGGCAGAGGCGCTACTGCCTCCCTCCTGAGGTCATGACATGCTCTCTGCACCTGCTCTCAACTCACCAGGCTCACAACAGTGGTCCCTTCTGCAACCAAGGGTAGACCTCCTGCCATCAGACACCTTCAAACACTGGGAAACTCTATGTGGGTGAAAACTGGCCCCTGCACGTCTGCTCACCAAACTCCCCATCCTGTCCAGTGACCGAGGCAGCGCATAGGAGCAAAGTCTTTGAAGGCTTATGTGGCAAGCTCCTGTGAGGATGTTGGTTATCTCTGGACACTGGGATTGGGATGACACGCTGGAGAATAGGAGACACTTGCAGTCTTAAAGGATGTATTTTTGCAATAAAACTATAAAAGCTTTTTTAAAAAATGGATCCACATAGGCCAACTTTATAAAGGGAAAGTGAAGCAGAGAGCTGGGTAATCTGAAGGATTTAATCCAATGCCTAGAATAAGCTAGAATGCAAGTGTTGGGAGGTCGGGAGCTCATGTTTCCAGCACCAAGGACAGTGCCTGGCATCCAGGAAGCCCGTGTTTGCTGCTCTCCTAACTAGTCATTTTTTTACAGTTAATTCAGGAACTGGAAAACAACTCTGGCCCTCTGGCTGTTACTGTAAACAAAGTGTTATTGGAACACGGCCACACCCATTCGTTTGTGTGTTTACTCTCACATCTCCATAGCACAGGGGAGACGCTGCAACAGAACATCTGGTACCCACAAAGCGAACATTTGGTTACTGCCTGGCCCTTTACATGACTAGTTTGCCTGCCCTTGTATTTGCTTATTAACTAACTGTCCCAGGAGGACAGCACCTCAGTGACAGAATGAAGCATCCATTTGGATTCTGCAGCGTTTGCTTTCTTATGTCGTTGTTGATTTCGTCAGATGGGGTACTGAGAGCTCAGCTTCTGTGGCTGGAGACAGCCCTGTGTCTCCCTTCCTGGATTCCAGTCTGGCGGGGTGGAAATATTTGCAAATACAGGTCCACAATACGTCTCTGCACTTTTGAAGCACAGAGGTTCTGCAGCTGGGGAGTTGCTGGAATGATTTTGGCTCCAGAACCTGACCCGAACTGAGAGGCAATTTATAATCATGACTTTCCCCGCTTAGGCTGACTATTCATGGAGTTTGCTGCACAGATTTTAATGGGTCTGATCACACAGAGCTGCCCTAGATCCTGCAGCGTTTTAAGGCAATGGAGAGCATGTGTAGAACATTCTTTCCTAGAGCTGTGAAGTCCCGAATTCCAAACCATGGCAGCGAGGGTAAGACCCCCCTCAGCGCCCGCTTTCCCCCCTCCCCCCGCCCCGGCTTCTCACCCATGAAGGTGAGGAGGAGGAGGGTGGTCATTCTGAGCACACAGCGGGAACCCAAGGGAGTTTGTGGGGTAACAAGGGGATGCAAGGAAACCCAATCTCTCATTCTTCCCAGGGCTGACCCTACTTGGGGCCCCTCCTGGTACAAATTGAGCTCACTTATCTCCAGGCAAATGGAGAGACTGTTACCTTTTCACGCTCCTGCGGCCAGCAGGTATCTAGAGTTCTGATGTTGGGGAGATTTCTCTAAGTTTCTAGCTCTGGTGTCAGTGAGAATAGTTGGTCGTTGGATGACAGGGACCTCTCTGTCCCTCGCTCCCGACTCACTTGCTTAGAAGCCAACACCAGGTGGAGACTGATGGGGAGGGCAGCTCAGATGTGTGGGAGACTGGGAAAGTGAGTCTCCAGCATCTCCAGTGCTGGTCGTGGGAGTCGTTATCTCCCTTCCCCGCCTTTCCTTCCTGCGAGAAGATGGGGTGGGCCACATGTAACACGGTTAAGGTGTCATTCATTCCGCCGAGTGTGCAGAGTGAATGACAAATCTGCCAATGCGTTGCACAAGTGGAATGATTGGAAAACAAAATGGGGCTAGAAAACCAATGCAATCGAGGCTCTCCCAAATGCTCTATTGCTCAGCACTCGTTTGATTTTTTTTTTTCTTCTCACGGATGTCAATCTTTGCATTCTTTCCCTGTTCTCACGTGGGACTAAATTATGCTTTTAAAAGCCAGTCTTTTTTTTTTTTTATTGCAAACTGATGGAATGACTTCATTGACTTGAAAGAACATTCTATCAACTGCCTTTAATTGCTTTTCCCTTTAAATCAAAGGTGCTTGTATTTAGTCCTGGATCTGCTCCAAATGAAGCGATTATATGTTGTTGCCTCCATAGTCGCCTCTAATTTCTTCAAAGTAAATGGGCTATTCCCAGCCCCTCCTATAGGTAATGGGCCATTCGCAGAGGCGGCACCTGCAGGCCTGGGTGATTGGCTTCCCGGGAAGAGAACTGGGCTTTCACAGTGTAGGCAACTCTCTCAGCATTTTTATGAAAGGACTAAACTAAAGGGTAGGAGAGGCACATAGAAGTGATTTCTGGGATGTCAAATTAAGAACAGTGACTACGTTGGAGCTGCCTTTTTCTTCTTGGGGTTTGGTTCATTTAAAAACAGAGAGGGGTTGGCTGGACGCTTGTTCCCCACGCAGCACCTCTGCCACTGTTGTGCACAGTGTACGAGCACACACAGCCCTGTCCAGGGAGGCTTTCATGGTGGAGGAAAGGAGACCTCAGAGGAGGGGCACGGCCCGGCAAAGCCACGAGCTAGCGATGAAAGAGACATGACTGGTGCAATTATGATGTCTCAAGTGGTCAACAGGAGGTCTCTGGACCCATGCCGACCTCCACAGCTCCAGTACAAACAGCTTCTCAGGGAATAAAAGGCCTTTGTCGGGCACCTTGGAAAGCAAAGACTCTAAGTGGCCACTGTGAAGTGGAGTCAGACAAACTGTCCAGGCCTGAGGGTGAAGTAGCTCCAGAGACGCCAACCGGTGAGGGTGCTTGCCTTGTTGACTGCCACCTGCTGTGTTATCGCTGCCGTAATTATTGGAAGGCTTTTCAGTCCTTCTCCGGGCTGGTGCAGATGAGTAAATGCGGGGAGTTCAGAATGCATTGACGGGGGTAGGTGGTGACCATGGGCTGCTTGTGTGTGTGTGTGTGTGTGTGGCGGGGGGATGCTTAAGGGCCTGTTATATCAGGGCCCAGAAACTTCCGCCCACTCTTCCCAGGTGGGAGGACTTTGACAAATGGGGAAGAGCAGCAGAGTCCACGAGGGATGGAAAGAAGACGCCATGGCGCCCTGAGAGCAGGAGGCCTCCACAGACGCTCCCTCCCCTCCATGGCCTGCATTTTTTTCTCTTCCTGATTGCGGAACAGAAATTGTGGGAACCAACCTCAAATGCGAGTCCTTTCGTCCTCGCCCTCTCCTCCGATGTCTTGAAGAATCCGCCGTGGCATGCTGAAGCCGTGCGTGTCTACGTGAGCCCCACCTCGCTCTCCACCCCACGCACTGGGCATTTCCTGGTCTCAAAACCCAAACATCCCGGTGTCAGGCGGGGTTTCTCGTGGTGGTGAAGATGCCCATGGCCCACCTCAGAGCGCCCGGGTCTGATCCCCAGCTCTGGCTCCCGACTCCAAGTTCCTGCTAATGCAGATCCTGGGGGGCAGCAGCGATGGCTCACGTGGTTGGGTCCCCACATCAACGCCACTCCAGCCTCGGACTGGGATTGACAGCTCCCGGTTCTGGCTTTGTCCAGTCCCAGCTGCTGCAGGCATTTGAGGAGTGGACTCGATTTGTCTCCTCCTCCCATGGAAAAGCCCCCGTGTTGCTCAGCTTCCCTGCACACTTCCTGTCCCTATTCCCATGAGGGCACTGCTGGGCTCAGTCACAGGGCTCTAAAATCCTCCCTTTCCTCTCTGTTGACTTCCACACGCAATCTTTCATGAACATATGTTTTATCTTAAGTCACTCCTTGAATTCTTCCTTTCAAGAAAGACATTTTTACTGGAGGTACAGCACACATGTGCAGTGAGATGTGCTACAGGCTGAATGACCCTTAACACGTGGGACCAGAAGTGTTTTGGAGTTTGTAATTTATGTATTTATTTGGCTTTGGAGTATTTGTCTATACATGATGAGAACTCTTGGGGACGAGACGTAAGTCTAAACATGAAATTCATTCACGTTTCACATACACTTGTATGCACAGCTGATGGTAATTCTACACAATACCCTCAGGTGCCTGCGCTTTGACCAGGACAAATCAGATGTGGAATTTTCCACTGCGGTGTCAGGTGGGCACTCTGAAAGTTCAGATTTCAGACTTTGGATTTTTGGGTTGGAGGTGGTTCACCTGTAATCGCAGGTGTACATTGTGTGTGTAATTACCACTCCAGAAAAAAAATTCTGAACACGCCCGGCATCCCAGAAGTGAGTCGACACTTGGCCCTGGAGGTAACTGCCAACATGATTTCCATCAACAGAGATCGATTTTGCCTGTGTTGAATCGTGCATGCTTGGGACCACACACTATACTGCTCCGTGCCCTTGAGGTTCACCTGTGTTATTATTTTTAATACTGTTTTATACTTGCTTCAAGGTGTTCCATCCAGCAGCAGGTCATAGCTTACTTATCCATGCAGCTCTCTTGTTAGGTGTGGGGCTACTTTGAGTAGGGGGTGTGAGTTTCGGTGGGCAGATGCACTCGTTTCTCTATGGATGGAGTCGCCGAGCGGGTGAAGCCCGGTTGTACCTGAGGGACTTTAACTTCTGGAGGTGACCCAGTGATGGCACAGAGGGGTCCACGCCGTTGAAGGAAGTATTCCACACTCCCACTGGCAGGAGAAGGAGGCAGCCAGGCCACCCAGGGCCACGTGGGGAGCACCATGCTCTGGTTGGAAAGCTGACCCAGAGCCTGGGTGGGGAAGAGCCAGCAGGGCAGAGCCCAGGTCTTGGGCCGGGGGTATTCCTGTGAGCTCTAGAGCGCAGGGGTGCTCTCCAGACATCTGGGTCCTGGCCCAGGAAGAGTTGGAGCTGGGCAGACACTGGCTTGGGGTGGGAGAGTCAGACAGGGCCCGGGCCTGGGGGAGAGCTTGCGCATGAGGGCCGTGCTCCCAAGTAAATCAGTTCCAGTCTTGAGGAACCAGCTAGGCTTGGCAGCAGCAGTACGGCAAGGAACAGGACATTTAAACACACGTTAATGCAGCACATTTATGGCTTCAGGAGACAACGCCAGTCTACCAACGAGGCTGTGCCAATTTACACCTCGACGATGGAAGAGACGCCCAGCGTCATCACACTGGCCAACACCTGCGCGGAGCCACTGGCCCTTTTCCATCGCGCTGTTGCCGGTTTCTGTGAGCGTTCATTTCCTTGTGGGTTCATTTCTCAGGCCGCGCACCCCTCTCCACACGGCTGCGTCAGGTTCAGACAGCTGCTTTCCTGAGGCGTGTGCTCCGATCCGCCACCTTTTCACGGCATTCTCTTTCTGCTTCTTCACGTAGTTGGATGTGACTCCTTTTTCAGGACACGCACCGTAACTGTCTGATCCGTGTCCGTGAGCCGCCTTTTCCCGGCCTCCGTGCCTTCTGATCAGCAGACGCTGTTAGCCTTCAGCACCGTGTTTGAGTGTTTCCTTCTATGCTGAGTCTTTTCTGTATTCTTCAGAGTGTGTTGTGTGCGCCTAGGACCTGACGCTGCCATGCTGTGTTTCTTGGGGAAACCTTCCTGTTCTTTCACTTTCATTTTAAAAAATTTTATTTTATTATTATTTTTTGACAGGCAGAGTGGACAGTGAGAGAAAGGTCTTCCTTTGCCGTTGGTTCACCCTCCAATGGCTGTCGCGGCCGGCGCACTGCACTGATCCAAAGCCAGGAGCCAGGTGTTTCCTCCTGGTCTCCCATGGGGTGCAGGGTTCAAGGACTTGGGCCATCCTCCACTGCACTCCTGGGCCACAGCAGAGAGCTGGCCTTGAAGGGGGGCAACAGGGACAGAATCCGGCACCCCGACTGGGACTAGAACCTGGGATGCCGGCGCCGCAGGTGGAGGATTAGCCTAGTGAGCTGCGGCACCGGCCAGCAGTGGCTTTTGCATTTCTGGAAACTCAGTGATTAGAAAGGCATAGAGTGTAGGGAGGAGCAGGATGCAGAGAGAGAGGAGTGGGCTCCCATCCATTGGTTCTCCCCCACCATGGCTGGGGCTGCGCCAGGTCTCCCACAATCCAGGTCTCCCACAGCGGTTGGCAGGGACCCTATGACCTGAGCCATCATGGCAGCCCTGCAGGGTCCCCATGGGCGGGAAGCTGGAGTCTGGTGCTGGAACTGGGAATTGAACCCTGGACGCCACAAGTGTTCTTATCGGTGACTTAACTTCTAGCTGAATGCCTGGCCCAGTTGTTAGATCTTTAAATGAGAAGACTAATATTTCGAGATGTGTGAAAACTGTATGAAGCTCAGATCTGAGTCCACGGATGGAATCTTGTCAGGGCACAGCCACCACTAGCTCACGCACCGTCCACGCCTGCTTCCGTGGCACGGTGGCAGAGGTGGGGACTGGGGTCGGGACCTCGAGTCCCGGCCATGCTGCTCACGACAGGGGACAGCCACTCCGGCTGCTCACAGAAAACCTTCCTGAGCCCAGGGATCACACAACCCTCAGGGTTTCCAGGGTCTGGTCCTCTGCCAGTGACTGAAACACTGAACATGCATGATAACGTGTGTCGATGTTGGGCCCCCAGGAAAACAGGTGTCTCACCCCACCCTGTCCCTTCCCAAGTTCTTTATTCCCATGACTGTGTGGGGGAGGGACAGGGGCTGCCCAGGCAGGGCTAGGATGGAGGTCTTGTCGCCTGAGGACAGAGGGTTGGGACTTAAGTTTTCACTAGGAAAAAAAAGTAATAAAAAGCCAACTAGTGGCTGGGGCTGTGGCGCAGTGGGTTAACGCCCTGGCCTGAAGTGCAGGCATCCCCTATGGGTGCTGGCTCTATTCCCGGCTGTTCCACTTCCAATCCAGCTCTCTGCTGTGGCCTGGGAAAGCAGTGGAAGGTGGCCCAAGTCCTCAGGCCCCTGCACCCGCATGCGAGACCCGGAGGAAGCCGCTGGCTCCTGCAGTTGGGCCCAGCTCTGGCCATTCGGCCATTTGAGGAGTGAACCAGCGGATGGAAGACCTCTCTCTCTCTCTCTCTCTCTCTGCCTCTCTCTGTAACTCTTTCAAATAAATAAATAAATCTTTGAAAAAACAAACAATTAAGGCGGGGATTCCTGCAGGCGCACAGGGAAGCGAGTCCGGCATGTGTGTGCGCAGGTGTACGGGCGCGCGCCGTCGTGAGCGTGTGCTTACGTCACGCGTGCCCACGTGCCTGCGTGCCTGCGTCGTGCGTGCATGCGTACGTCGTGCGTGCCGGGGGCGTGGCGGACTGCCCCGGCGCGCCGCCATCTTTCCCCCGCTCCTCTTGCGCTAGGCCGAGGGCCCGTGTCCTCCCGCTGCAGACAGCCGCGCGTTTGGCTTCCGGAGCGCCGGCTCCCGCGGCTCCTTCCTCTCGGCGTCTCTCGGCGCGGCTCCTCCTGCCCGGCCCGGGAGCCTGCGTGGCCTAGGTAGCGCCCCAGGGCCCTGCGGCGTCCTGAGGGGCCTCCCGGGGCCTGTCCGCACCCCCACCCCTCCAGACTGAGGCCGAAGTTGTTAGGACCCCCCCCCCCGCCCTGTCCGCACCCCCACCCCATCCAGAGGAGGCCGAAGTTCCTAGGACCCCCCCCCCCGCCCTGTCCGCACCCCCGCCCCCCGGCCTGCAGGCGCCCCGCACCCCCACCCCTCCAGGCCGAGGCCGAAGTTGTTAGGACCCCCCCCCCCCGCCCTGTCCGCACCCCCATCCCCCGGCCTGCAGGCGCCCCCGCACCCCCACCCCATCCAGAGGAGACTGAAGTTCCTAGGACCCCCCCCTGCCCCGGGGCCTGTCCGCACCCCCGCCCCCGGCCTGCAGGCGCCCCGCACCCCCACCCCTCCAGGCCGAGGCCGAAGTTGTTAGGACCCCCCCCCCCCGCCCTGTCCGCACCCCCATCCCCCGGCCTGCAGGCGCCCCCGCACCCCCACCCCATCCAGAGGAGGCTGAAGTTGTTAGGACCCCCGCCCCCCGCCGGGGCCTGTCCGCACCCCCACCCCTCCAGGCCGAGGCCGAAGTTCCTAGGACCCCCCCCCCCCGCCCTGTCCGCACCCCCATCCCCCGGCCTGCAGGCGCCCCGCACCCCCACCCCATCTAGAGGAGGCCGAAGTTCCTAGGACCCCCGCCCCCGCCGGGGCCTGTCCGCACCCCCGCCCCCCCGGCCTGCAGGCGCCCCGCACCCCCACCCCATGTAGAGGAGGCCGAAGTTCCTAGGACCCCCTCCCCCCGCCTCGGGGCCTGTCCGCACCCCCACCCCATCCAGAGGAGGCCGAAGTTGTTAGGACCCCCGCCCCCCGCCGGGGCCTGTCCGCGTTGGCTTCTGGCCCTGTCTTCCCTGTGGTCCTCGCAGCCCGCCTCTCTGCTGTCCCTGGGAGTCCACGCGTGCTTCTGTCCTCCGTGGAGCCGCGCGTGGTTTGTCGCTGGCTGCCTCGGGTGCAGCTTAGCAGGCCCGTGTGAGGCCCGGCCAGACGCCCTTGCCCCACCTTCGTCCACTTCCACTGGACAGGGCCGATGTCTCTATTGTCAGCCTTCTGCATCCGCGTGCGCCCCTGACGTGACGGCGTTGTCTGTTTTCTCTCTCCAGGGCCTGAAACAGAGCCTGGATCCGTGTGAGCGCGGAGCCAACATTCGTGGACTGAAGGATGGTGTGAAGAAGCCCCAGTGACTGTGTTCACTGTAAGTAGAAATTGCCTGACCTCTCCAGTTAGGAGACTGAGGAATGAGCGCGGAAAGCAGGATCCAAGTCTGTGCTGTGGATTAAGACCCGTACCTAACAATGCAATGGTAAATTTGTGAGTGTAGCATAAAAAAGGTTATCGCTGTGTTAATATCTATAAAATTGACTTTAATACAGAAAGCACACGAGGTCACTATATGATAAACAAATATCAGTTATATAACTTGTATGCACCTAATAAGCATTTAAAAATCTATAAGGCGGGCCGGCGCCACGGCTCACTAGGCTAATCCTCCACCTGCGGCACCAGCACACCGGGTTCTAGTCCCGGTCGGGGCACTGGATTCTGTCCCGGTTGCCCCTCTTCCAGGCCAGCTCTCTGCTGTGGCCCAGGAGTGCAGTGGAGGATGGCCCAGGTGCTTGGGCCCTGCACCCCATGGGAGACCAGGAGAAGCACCTGGCTCCTGGCTTCGGATCAGCGCGGTGCGCCGGCCGTGGTGGCCATTGGGGGGTGAACCAACAGCAAAGGAAGACCTTTCTGTCTGTCTGTCTCTCTCTCACTGTCCACTCTGCCTGTCAAAAAAAAATCTATAAAGCAAAAATGAACAAATCTACAACTAGTAATGGACAAATCCACCATAATAAAAGGAGTCTTTAACTTATCTCTCAAGCAGACAAGAAGTCAGTAGGGATATAAAAGTATTTACAGTTGATAATCATAACAAGAAATATAAATTATGTTTAGGGAGAATGCTTTGTACACTTTGTACACATCTGGGCTTTTAAAAATATTTCCAGCATGTAGCACAATGTTTCACTGAGGGCAGTGGCTTGATGCTCAGCTGGCCCCTTTTTACAACAAATATGTCTTAATATCTTCTTTAGTTATTGTTAATTTTCTCTATGTCCAAAGCCAGGTTTTGCCTTCTTTCTGTAGTATCATTCAGGAAAAAGTCTGTTCAGAGCCCTTACTGTAACACAACAGAGAGGTAAAAGGAAATCGGTTACTATAAAACAGTATACATTTGGACGTGTAAGCATGGCCGGTGCTTTTGAATGCATTCAGCTTATTTGAATATTCAGTTAGCCCCATCCTAGACGGTGAGAGTCAGGCGCGTGCCTGATTCTACCTGTAGACTCGGTGTTGTGTGGCAGGCGCGGGTGCCGACTGTGGAGACCCCGATGTTGGTTTGTGCTGCTGCTGGCTGGTGTCATTTCCTAAAATGGTTCAACAGAAGACCTCCTAGTAACATTCCACAAATGACGGCACAGCCTTCCCGCTGATTGTTGTGTTCCTGGAAATTCAGTGTGTGTGAGTATTCACGCAGAACATGCTTTACACACAGACGAGTTTGGCCCGAGCTCAGATGATCATGAACAAGCTTTTCAGCTCCTTATCACGTCCGTGTCAGTGCAGCCATCTGTGGGGTGCAGGGCTTATGACGAAGAAGCAGTCCTGTGGCTCTGCACTCCTGCCCCGATGTGCATTGGCTCTGGGGTCTGGGCACAGGGAGAAGATCCCTCTGGCATCAAGTACTCTGGAACAAGCGGAAGCATTCATGGGTGATGCGGCTGTGCAGTCCTGGGTGCTGGTGTGTCTAATAGTTAGAGGAAACGCAGGGCCTGACCCCCCAGGCTAAGTCATAGTACGGGTCAGGACTTGTAGTGGACTCTGCCATCGCTGAGAGCCAGACAAGGCAGAGTTTGGGGCTCTGCCTGCATTCTCTCCTCCACAGGCAGGTCAGATGTGTAGAGACCAGGAGCAGGTGTCTGATGCTCTCCTGCACTGGGAGGGTGGAAGCCTGCGTCTGGCGCCCCCTGGTGGCAGGGCCAGGAGGGTGCGGTTGTCTGAGGCTGCCTGCTCGCCATCCCTGGCCCTGGGGGCCATGTGTAGTGGGTGTTTTCTGGGTGGGGAGTGTCTGGTTGAAGATTCAAGGCACTGCGGTAGTTTGAAGGTGGTTCCCAGTCTGTAAGGTGTCCCAGAGGCAGAGTGAGTTTGTGTAGGGGTGCTGGATGCAGTCAGGTGGAGAAGCGCTGTGTGTCTCAGTGGAAATGGAGCCGGAGGTCCCAGCAGCGAGGGTGTGGAGGATACCCCGGGGTCACTTGCCACATTCAGGCTGCTCCGTCCTGGTCACAACCGCACTGGCAGATCACATCTCCCTGCTGCCCAGGGAGCCCCGACAGCAGCCAGTGGGAGTGGATCGAGGCTGGGGGGGACAGGAAGCCAAGGACGGGACACCCCTCTCCAGCCCTTGCTCAGTAGGGAGAGAGGCTTCGAGTTGGGGCATTCTGATCTGAGTATTTCAGTTCCCTGAAAAGATACTACTTGTTTCTACTTTTTTTTTTTTTTTTTTTAAGATTTATTGTATTTGAAAGAGTTATAGAGAGAGGGGGAAAGAGAGATTTTCCATCCCTTGTTCACTCCCTGATGGCTGAAACGGCCGGGGCTAGGCCAGATGGGAGCCAGGAGCCGGGAGCTTCTTTTGGATCTCCCCTGTTGGGGGCAGGGACCCAGGGACTTGGACCATCTTCCGCTGCTTTCCCAGGCCGTTAGCAGGGAGCTGGATAGGAAATGAAGCAGCTGGGACAAGAACTGGTGCCCATGTGGGAAGCCGGTGTCACAGGTGGCTTTACCTGCTACACCATGACACTGGACCCTTGTTTCTGCATTCTGGAAGTGACCCAAAACTGTGTGCAGTCTGCCTGAAATTTCACTAAAGGGGACAAAGAGCCAGTCAGGAAAATGGGTCCAGAGAGTCAAGAGTAGTGGAAAGAACCGTGGGGTTTTGTGTTGACCACACGGCGGCCAGCTCCTTGGAGAAATCTCGTCCCTGGGTTTTTCAGGAAGGGCGGGAGAGCTTAAGACAAATCACAGGTTCGCTTCCTAAGTCAAGAGCCCCATCACAGAAGTGCTGCCTCCAGGCTGAGGTCCTGGTTGTCGGAAGCAGCAGCTTAGAAGGAAATGGGAGGAAGCAGGACCTGGCAGAGAGGGATCAGAGCCCTCCCAGGCGCAGCAGGGCCTCGGCCACCCCAGCAGGGGCCCTGCAGTGGGCGCTTGAGTCCCAGCGGCCCTGCCCTGCGGGCGCTGTCTTCTGCACAGTTGCGTCCCTCACGGCTGTCTCCCACCTTTCAGAGTTGCCATGACACAGCCCCCAGAGGACCCTGGTTTTCCTCCCGGCATTTGTTGCCTTTAGCCAGGGCTGTGATTAGGAGGAGCTCGGCTCCAGCACGCTCTGAATGCCGTCTCAGAAGACGCCGGCGTGCCTGGAGAAAAAACCAGGGCCGAGGTGCAGCTCCGAACCTTTCTCATGCAGGGAGCGCCATGACTTCTAGAACTTTGCCATCATGGTTTCTGAAAAGCAGGGGCAGCCGGAGACGACAAAGGCCACGCAGGCTGCCAGGGACCCCGTGCGGCCTCCCTGCGCGCTGCTGGTGGGAAGAGGCCGGTCTGTGGTCTGCACCGCAGCCCCCGCTGGTCTCAGCAGCCCACCAGCCCAGCCCGGCTCACCCCAGGTACGAGTTTTGCCTTCACGAATGGGGACCCTTCCTAGGACGAGGCTGGCGCTGGGCCTTTTGCCTGTTCAGCTTCCCTGCCCTTGCTCCTTGCAAGCGTGAGAAACAGGAAAGAAAAGCAGAGAGGTCAGCCGCGGGGGCAGCCTGGTGCCGCAAGCCTCAGACCCTCACGGCCGTGTTCCCCAATTAGGATGCTTTCGGGACCGTGAGCCGAGAAGCAGGTCATCACCTGGTCATCTCGCGCCTTTGGATTTTTCTCCGTGTCTGCATTTAGGTTTTTAAAAAATATCCCTACTGTTTAAATTCAGCCTCTGATACAACTCTGGGAAAACAGTCTACACCAACAGTGTGCCTTATGACCGCCGTAGTCTCTTAAGCTTGGTCATGATTCCACTCACTCACCGTGTCCAAGGATCCACCAAGAGCTAGGGGGAGACGGAGAGCAACCAACTGGGTCCTTGATTCTAAACCGAAGTCTGGATCCAGGTAAAAGCAGAGATGGCAAACTGGTGTCTGGAAGTGTTGGGTTTTCCTCGCTGGAGAGGAGTCGAGTGATGGGAACCTCCTACGGGAGCCACAGCTTTGGGTTTGCGGTCATGTTTACATTTTGCTCAAGGACTGCTGGGAGTTACTCTGTTTTCTCTCCAGCAGGAAATGTCTCTGTCCCAGACAAGGTGGAAAATGGGGTTGTTGAACCCTATGACTGATGGCCGGGTCTGCACGAGGGCCCAGGCTTGGCGCCGTCTCCTGGTGTGAGCCTAGTGGTTTCAGCACGGCCCAGCGCGCCTGCCGCCAGAGCTCCCGGAGGAACTGACCAGGTGAGTCACATGTAGTATTTCGGACGGAGTTCCTGTTCTTCAAGCTGCCCATCACATCCACGAGTGTCCTGTGGTAAGAACGCCGACGTGAGCTCTGTGTCTGACTGGGCTTTACGCTTGCAATGTCTTATGCTCCTTGGAGGAACTGTGTTCTCAGCAGCTCTCTGGAGCCTGCTGGTCTTGCAGAAGTGTGCCCCACCCCCACTGGACAGCAGTGTGTTCCCCGTCTTCCTCCCTCGGGCCCAGCCCCCACCATCCTGCGGTTCCCGTGTACGTGTGACCTTTATAGATGGGTCGCATCAGTTGTCCTGTGACTTATTTGACTTCTGTGATGTCTCCTGGGTTCACCCATGTGGTTGCGTGTGGTGGAAGCTGCTGCTTTTTTAATACTGAATGGAAGTCTACTCTGTATATGAATATGCCAGACTTCCTTTATTCATCCACCTGTGGCTGGGCCTGTGGGTTGTTCCCGTGTCTCGGCTGTCGTGGACAGGCTGCATGGACGGTGGGAGGGCAGAGATCTCTAGATCCTAACTTCAGCCTCCCTGGATGCACAGGGTGGGGTTGCCGCGTGACGTGATGGTTCTGGGTTCAGTTTCTCGAGCGGCCGCCACGTGGCTTTACAGCACCTCTCCAGTCAGCCTCCCTGCAGCAGGTGCAAGGCTGTAACCCCCCAAACTCGCCAACACTGTCACCCCGTTCTCTCCTGACAACAGACATCTTACTGGTGCGAGTTGCTGTCTCACTGTAGTCCTCATTTGCGTTTCCCTGATGATTAGTGATGTTCAGAGGCTTTTATGTACATGTCGGCCATTTGAATGTCTTCGTTGAAGAAATGTCTTTTCAAGTCCTTTGGCCGTTTAAAGATCGGGTTAGTTGTGTGTGCAAGTGTGTATGTATTAGCCGCTGGCTTGTAGGAATTCCTCTCGTGTTCTGGAAATTAGCCCTTTAGCAGATGCATTGTTTGCAGATACTTTCTTCCTTTCCTTGCCTCCCTGTTGATGGCTTTATTTATTTATTACAAAGAATTATTTATATATTACAAAAGAAAGATTTATTTATTCCAAGATCAGATTTATAGAGAGTGAAAGAGTGAGCGTGAGAGAGCTTGTTTCCATCAGCTGGTTCACTCCTCGGGTGACTGCAATGGCCAGGCTGGGCCAGGCCAAAGCCGGGGGCCGGGAACTCTATCGGCATCTCCCACATGAGTGGCAGGAGCCCAAGCACTCGGGCCACTTCTGCTGCTTCTCCCAGATACAGGGAGCTGGATGAGAACCAGAGCAGCCAGAATGTGAACTGGTGCCTGTATGGATTGCTGGCGTCACGGGCTGTGGCTTTACCCGCTGTGCCACAGTGCTGGCCCCTTCAACCCATTTTGGGTTGATTTTTCTGTAGAGTGTAGGATAAGGGTCCAACTTCATTCTTTGAATGTGGCTCTCCGGTTTTCTCAATGCCATTTATTGAAGAGGTTATCGTTTTCCTGTTGGGCGTCCTTGGCACTCGCGTCAGAATCTTTTGGCTGTACTTCTGGGGTCTCAGGTGTCCCGCTGGGCAGTGTGTGTGTCCTTGGTGGTGGTACCACGTTTGTTTTTGTTGCTGTAACTTTGTATTATATTTTGAAGTCAGGAAACTTGATGCTGCCACTTTTGTTCTTGTTCAAAGCAGCTTCAACTATCTGAGGTTTTTTTGTGGTTCCATAAGAACTTTAGACTTGTTTTTCCTATTTCTGTGAACTATGTCATCAAGATTTTGATGGGGTTGCATTGAATCTATTAATTGCTCTGGGCACTATGCACATTTTAGCAATATTGATTTTGCTAACCACAACTGTAGAACATCTTTCCACTTATTTTTATCTGCGTTCATTTTATTTTTTTCCTCAGTGTTTTCTAGGTTTGCTATACAAGGTTAGAACTCCTTGGTTAAATTCATCCCTGAGCCATTGCTGGTTTCTGGTGCTATTTTAAATGGGATTGTTTCCATAATTTCTCTTTTACACAGTTCACTGTTGGTGTACAGAAATACAATAGATAGCACTTTATTTCAAACGTGGATTGCATTCTACAAGTTAACCACATTCATTTATTAGCTCTAACAGAGTTTCTATGTAAGATATCATATCGTCTGCAAAGACATTATTTTACTTGCTCCTTTCTTACTTACATACCTTTTATTTCCTTGTCATGCCTAACTGCTCTGGGGGTGGTCCTCAGCACTGTTTTGAGTGGAAGAGGGGAGAGTGGACCTCCTTGCCTAGGAGTGGGTTCTTTTTGGTAAGGCTCAGAGCCATTTGTCTAGGAAATGTTGCAGGACTTGGGAATTTTGTATTGTTCTGGTTGCTTCCACCGTGTAAGGCGACCTCTGTGTTCAAGGACATTTTGCTCACTAATGACCATCATGCATGTTGTGTGGGGCAGATGTCACCAGAGAGCTGTCACAGAGCTGTACAAGCTGTGAGTCCAAGAAGGCAGAGTGACACACAGAAGTGGTGCACACAGTGCACACAGTTGCACCAGGGGCGCACTCTCAGTAGGACGCCATGTCATTGGGAAATAGGAATCTGGGTTGGCCTGTGTGTGTCTTCCTGCGCAGCCCTCTGGGTACCCCTTATTCCAAGGTGGAGCTCTGTTTCCTCCATGGTGGTGAAGTGGTGATCAGTAGAAAGCGTGAGCTCCCAGGAGCCAGCTCCCCTGTCTCATCATGAATGGTAAAGGTGGGGCTGAGTCTCTGTCCTCATGTCACACACCCGGGGGAAGCCAAGCACTTACCAGGACACACCTGTGTGCCCTGCGTCCTTGCGCTCTGCTCTCTCAGGGTGATCTTCCTTGACTATGGTAGTGAACAAAAGGAGGGTCTCCTTTGTTGTCCAGAAGGGGTTAAGCCTATGAATACCTTCTTTGCTCATGGTCTTGAAGGTAGTCATATCCTGTAGATGTTGCGCATGTGCCGTGTGGAAGACGTGTGACCAGGATGCCAGGGGAGGGCAGGAGAGGGAGTGGGGATGCACATGAGAGCGAGGACCCAGCGGGCTGACCCTTGAGGAAGCCTGTGGCATCAGTGCCGTTCAGGCCTTGCTGGGGTGCAGGACACATGGAACTGCTTCTAGTCCTCCCCCAAGCAAGGCCCAAGTTCATAAATCTTGTTGAACTGGCCTGGCATGGAAGTGAGCACTTCAGAGCCACAGAGGATGCCGACGCACTGTCTAGAAATCTGATTTGTAATATTGCAACGAAAGCCATAAGCCTTTGCCCAGTGTCCCATGGATCGTGAATGTAGGTCAGGCTGCTCAGAGTCTGGGGTGGAGTTGTCCACAGCCTCAGCTGGAAGCAAACGTTGTCACCTGGGTTCTCTTGTACGAGAAGCTGTAGCGCCACAGTGCAGACCCAAGGATGGGTGCACGGTTAGGAGTGAGTACTGGGTCCTTGAGGAACCCAGACAATTGAATGTGTCAGTTACCATTCTCAGAAAACTTGGTGTTATCCTTTTTAAAATTTACTTTTTTTAAAAATTTGACAGGTAGAGTTATAGAGAGACAGACAGAAAGGTCTTCCTTCCGTTGGTTCATTCTCTAAATGGCTGCCACGGCCGGAGCTGTGCCAGGTGCTTCCTCCTGGTCTCCCATGGGGTACAGGGTCCAAGCACTTGGGCCATCCTCCACTGCACTCCCGGGCCACAGCAGAGAGCTGGCCTGGAAGAGGGGCAACCGGGACAGAATCTGGCGCACCCCAACCGGGACTAGAACCAGTGCCCATGTGGGATGCCGGTGCCGCAGGTGGAGGATTAGCCTAGTGAACCACGGAGCTGGCCCCTAAAATTTCCTTTGTATGAGTGAAGCTTGACCATCTTTTCCTTGGATCGTTGTGAATCACCCTTGCCTGTTTTCCTGCTGGACTGCGATCTTTTGTACTTTTGTTGTTGTTGCTGTTGGACTCTGTGTTTAGTGGAGCCAACAAGCCTTACCCTACAACATGTATCCAAACTGTTATCTTAGAAGAGTAAAACATTAAAAAGAACAGAGTTGCCCCTAGTAATGGGGCTAGGTCACTGTGTAGCTGCTGCAGAGAAAGGTTATGTTTATGGCTCCGGGTGCCGGCGCTCCCGCGTGTGTCAGTGTGTTAGCCACAGTTCCTGGGACCTCCCCTCTGTCAGGAGCTGCAGCCAGAGCAGACACACAGGGAGGCCCGCGGAGACGTCCCCGGTCACTGCGGGGCAGGACGATGGAGGACCCCAGCACACTGCGCCTGTGGCAGGTGACTTGAGTTCTTATCCAAAGGACACATTGGGGAGTCCCTGTCACGGAGTCCCCGCCCACGGAGGACGGGTGGGTGAAGGGGCAGCCATCAGAGACTGTACCTGGGGTGAGGCAGGGGTGAGACGCTTGCTAATTTGGAAACTCACTGAAAGACAGCTAGATTTTTCCAGCATAAATCTATCTTGCCTGGGCTTCCTCTAGAATCATGTCCTGAGGCAGACACTCAAGTTCAAGTTTATGTAGATGGTGTCCCCAGGAAACACTGGGAAGGAGGGGAGGAGGGACAGCCAGCACAAGGGAACTTCATGGTTAACCGAGGGCTGACATCATGGTGCTGCCGCCTTCAATGCACGCGTCACCTATCCTAGTGCTGGTTCTGGTTCTGTCTGCTCCGCGTCCGACCTAGCTCCCAGGGAGGGCAGCTGAGCATGGCCCAAGCACTTGGCCCTGCCTGCCTTTGCCATTGGTTCACCCTCCAATGGCTGCCGTGGCCGGCACACTGTGCTGATCAGGAGCCAGGTGCCTCTCCTGGTCTCCCCTGTTGGAGGACAGGGTGGAGTTTCGGGCTTCTGGCTTTGTCCTGGCCCAGAACTGGCTGTTGTGGCCATTTGGGGAGTGAACCAGTGGATAGAAGATCTTTCTCTCTCGACACTCTACCTTTCAAATCAATCAATAAATGAGTCTTAGTAACAAGTTCATGGAAAAGTTGAATTAAGAAATTTTAGGCTGGTGCCGCAGCTCACTAGGCTAATCCTCCACCTGCGGCACTGGCACTCTGGGTTCTAGTCCCTGTCGGGGTGCTAGATTCTGTCCCAGTTGTCCCTCTTTCAGTCCAGCTCTCTGCTGTGGCCCGGGAGTGCAGTGGAGGATGGCCCAAGTGCTTGGGCCCTGCACCCCATGGGAGACCAGGAGAAGCACCTGGCTCCTGATCAGCACGGTGCACCAGCCATGGTGGCCATTGGAGGGTGAACCAATGGCAAAGGAAGACCTTTCACTCTGTCTCTCTCTCTCACTGTCTAACTCTGCCTGTCAATTTTTTTTTTTTTTTTTAGTGCAAAAAATGTTTTGCAGTCCATGGCTGGGTTTTTCTGTAGGGCGCATTTTCCATGGACTTTGTGAAGAACCCTGTCGGCTTGTTTTGAAGCACTCTGGTTACAGGGCACGGCAGCTCGTGCAGTGACGGCAGTGACTGGTTCCCACCAGGGGACCCTGCCCTGCAGGACATACACGGGGCTGTTCGTGCCCCACGTCCACTCAGTTGTCTGTCTGGAGTTGTGCTGGGAGGGCACTGGTTCTGCGGCTGTCTGGCCTGCGTGGCAAAGAGGAGCAGGACGCAGAGCAGGGGTGACTGTGCAGACCTGGAGGGGCACGCCCAGGGGAAGCAGTGGTCTCAGATGCTCTCGGTTCACCCAGAGCTGCCCCTGATGAGGACACACTGCGTGGCTTCCCCCATACCAGAAAGGAGCGAGCGCCTGTTGACCAGCGGACTCCGAGAAACCACGCCCGTTCTCATGCCGCCTGTGCAGGTGCGTGGTTGGCTGTGGCTGTGGAAAGCTGCCTTTGACTTGCACTGGTCATCTTGCAAGGCACGGCTAAAATCCCAGGACGCTAAGTGCAGAAGGACCGGAAGACGACAGTGGGAATGCCCTCCGTACGTGGCAAGTGTCGCATTAGGTGCATTTTACCACCAACAAGCAGCAGCAGCAACAGGACAAAAGCAAACAGGAGGATTCTGGGTAGACTGGCCCGAGACGCCAGGACCCAAAGAAGGACTTGCAGAAAAGTCAGCGTGGCCTTCCCCCGGGGGCAGGAGCCAGCAGTCAGAAGTGAACGGAAGCCATCTCCAGGCCCGGCACAGCCCCGTCTCTGCTGAAGGGCCAGCAAGGGGAAACCTGGCAAGACGCAGCTCCAAGGCAGCCGCCATTTAGCTCCTGTCCAACCCTCAGGAAAGTGTATCCCTTCTTGCGCTCCAAGGGCACAGGTCGAATGGGGAGGCTGGAATGAGGGATGGGCAGTGTCTCTATGTCCCCTCCCACCCCACCCCTGAGCCACTTGTCAGGATGGAGTGAGTACTCCTGCCTCACTCAGCAAGGTGGGGGTCAGTGAGGACAGGGGGCAGGCTCCCACCTGCTGGCTGGTAGTGAGAGCCCTCCCCGTGCGGGCGTCTGAGGCTGAGCGAGGAGCTGGGCCCCCTGCCGCTGGTGGTGACAGCCAAAGGTCCAGATCTGAAGAGAAATCCCTTGTCATGCCAAGAGCTGGGAATGTCTCCATTTGAGTGAGAGAAGACAGCCAGTGAGAGTCGCCGAGATAAAGGGAGTGGTGCTCTAGGACTGGGAAACACGCTCAGATCCGCAGGTGAGAGCGAGTTGCAGCCAAGATACGGATGTAATGAAGTCTCGTTGCTCGGACTCTGCAGCCTGGGGAGGTCAGAGGGGAGACTCTGAACTAGACAGTGAAACAACAGAAGGGACCTAGCTGAAAACAGAAAATAGACTGGAGGAACAGAGGAAAAGAACCGTGTCTCGGGACCTGTGGGACAAAAGCGAGCCATCTAATATTCAATTGCTGGCAGTACCAAAAGCAGGAAAGTGCAGCTGAGAAGCTACAGTTGCATGTTGCTTAGCAACAGAGGTGTGTTCTGAGAAATGGATCATCAGCCGATCTCACCCCCTGTTCATCAGAGAGTTCGCTTATAAGGCTTCGATGGCTGTAATGTCACTCCTGGGACCATGGTCGAAACGTGGACTGTCAGTGACTAAAGCGTTGTTATTTGGTGTGTGACTGCATTCACAGACATAAGGGTTGGAAATTTCCCATGTAACATAAAAGCACACACTTACAAGTTCAAGAAGCTGGCTGATCCCAAATGGGAGAAGCCCCAGGAAATCCGCACCAAGACGTGTCATCATCAAGCTGTGAAAACCAAAGTGAAGGAGAAGTGGTTCCTTACGTGTGAGGCAGACACGTTTGAATGACAGCTTCTCATCGGAAAGAAAAAAACTAATAAAAGTCCTACTTGATTGAAAAATACAGCAGCAGTTTATGCAAAACAATTCCATTTGAGCAGAAGGAAGGACAGTCTTTTAAAAACTGGATCTCGACCCAAATATGTGTGTTTATTTACTTTTTAAAAATTTATTTTTGCTTATTTGAAAGGCAGAGTTGCAGAGGGAGGGAGAGGGAGAGAGAGAGAGAGAGAGAGATCTTCCATCTGTTGGTTCACTCCCCAATTAATCCTGATGACTAGGACTGGACCAGACCGAAGCCAGGAGCCAGGAGCTTCTTCCAGGTCTCCCACGTGGGTGCAGAGACCCAAGCACTTGGGCCATCTTCTGCTTTCCCAGGGCATTAGCGGGGAGCTGGATCAGAAATGGAGCTGCCGCTCTTAAACCAGTGCCCGTATGGGATGCTGGTGCTGCAGGCGGCAGCTTAGTCGGCTACACCACAGTGTTGGCCACAAATATGTGGACTGTACACAAAAGTGGTGGACCTCAGTCATGGACTCAGATATATCATGGGCTTAGATGTAAGTGTACAACTGTAAAGTTGTAGAGGAAACACAGGCTCCAGGCTTGATGATGAGTTCTCGCCGTGGCCCCAGATGCATAACCAGCAAGAGTGAAATGTCACAGATCGGATTTCATGAAAGCTCACGATGTCTGATCTGTGCAAGACCCTGGGACCCAGATGAAAGCGTGCAGTCTGGCTGGAGGGAGAGACGTGCAAACCACACGGCAGGAAGTCTTGTGCCTGAAAATACTGAGAACACTCAAAACCCAACAGAAAAAAACAGTCCAAGCAGTCTGTCCAGACGAGGGTCTGAAGAGACAGTTATTTCAGTTATCATGGATGGGAAACCAGCTCCTGACCGGATGCTGCGTGTCCCTGGCTGTCAGGGGGACTCACAGCTCCTGATCAGAACCACTGAGATCAAAATGGGCAGCACCAGGCACTAGCTGTGATACAGTGACCCAGCATTCTCCGGTGGATGCCGCTGGTGGCCCAGAAGCTGGCCGGGCGCTGGGAACGTGGTTGGGCGGCTTTAAGCTTCTGGATGCGCACACTTCCCATCGTGCACCAGGCTGCTTACTCCAGAAAAGTGGAAATGTCTGCCCACACGGAACCTGCACGCAGATGTTCATGCAGTGTTGTTGTGACAGCCCCGTGGGGACAGCCGGAACGTCTCTGTGTAGGTGACAGCTGAGCCAACAGGTGTGCCTGCACCACAAGGCGCTGCCCGCCATGGCATGGGGTCACCGCTGGCGCCTGCAGCGGCTGAGACGATCCCAGGCCCTCGTCCTCAGCGGGAAGTAGGCTCAGTCTCACCACGCAGACTCCCCAGTCTCATGAGTGTGATCTCTTCCAGGTGACAAAGTGGTAAACTCAGGAACTAGTGGGTATGTGCTGCGGGGTGGGTGGGGTCGGGGAGCTGGAGGAGGTCTTTGTGCCAGTTGTGTTTATTTTATTTAGTAGAGATTGTTCCCATCAGCTGGTTCACTCCCCAGGGTCTGGGGGAAGGTTCCTGAGACTCCACTGGGCGCTCTCTGCAACATCCTGCATGTATGCAGTTGTTTAAAAAAATGATGTTTCCTCAATCCTAGGGGTTTTGTGAGAATCAAATGAGATAATAATTTGAAAAGATTTAGGAAAGTGTCCAAAACCCACTCCACATTTATGTTAAAAATGGGAAAACACTCCCTCAGAAAATGAGCTCTGTGACCTCTGCTGCGGGTTTCAGAATAGTTCATGTGCACATTGGGGTTTTTTCTCTTGGGGAGGGGTGGAAGCAGGGGTGGGGTGAGCAAGGCTCACCCAGCAAGCCCCTCGGAAGCACCTACTGTGTGTCAGGCTCCGTTCTAGATGCCAGGGTACAGCAGAGAACAACACACACGGGTCTTTAAAAGATTTATCCTAGTTATTTGAAAGGCAGAGCCACAGAGAGAGAGGGAGAAACAGAGATCTTTCATCCACTGGTTCACTTAGCAAATGTCGGCAGCAGCTGCGGCTGGGTCAGACCAAAGCCAGGAGCTGGAACTCTCTCTGGTCTCCCATGTGGGTGCAGGGGCCAAGCACTGGGCCATCTGCTGCCCTCCCAGGAGCATTAGCAGGGAGCGGGATCGGAAGCCAAGCAGCTGGGACTTGAGCCGGTGCTCAACCCGCCGCACGACCCCGGCGCCCACGGGTGATTCCCATCCCAGCAGATGCTTGGCTGGTGATGAGTGACCCCTGGATAGATGCAGACGTCGTCTCCCAGGAGGATGGCCCAGCAGTGAGTTCCCTGTGGGGAGCTCTGACACTTGGTGATGTCACAGGACGCAGGGCTAAGATTCGGGGCGGGAGGGGGCTCCCCCGGGGCGTCCTTGGGCGTTGCTCCAGGATGTGTTCCTTGCTTCAGATGGGGACTGCCGAGGCGGGATGTGAAGGCGGATGTGGGTTCAGTCAGGTCCTTCTGCCTCCCGAAGGGCCGGAAAGGCCAAAGGAGACCACAGGCCCTGCCGTGGAGCTGGGGAGGATCCATGTGGAGCCGGAGCTCAGACTCGGGTGCTGCACCCAAGCCCTGCTTCCGGCCCGCACCGCCTCCCGGTGTAGGCAGCAGAGGCTGCAGGGCTGGGGCGCGTGGCATCCGCCACTGGGGGAGCTGTCGCGGAGCTGCAGCTCACGGAACAGCCGTGGCCGGGGCTGTGGGCAGCCAAGGGAGGGCGGGCTCGCTGCCCCGGCTCCAGCTGCTGCTGCAAGGGAGCTTGCTTCTAAAAAAATTACTATCTTTAAATTTGTATTTTTTTATTATATTTTAAAGAGGTAGATGAGGTAGAGGTGGAGACTGGAGAGATCTTTCACCTGCTGTTCATGCCCTCCATGCCTGCAGTGGCCAGGGCTGGGTGAGGCGCAGCCAGGACCTGGGAACTCCGTCTGGCTCTCCCGCTGTGGCGGCTGGGACCCATGCTTGCTGCCTCTGATGGGAAGTCAGCAGGAAGCTGGATGGGACGCAGCGGAGCTGGGGCTTGGATCAGGCTGTCTGGTACGTGATGTGGGCATCCCAAGAGTTGGCACGTGTGGGGATAAAGTCCAACTCGGGCCGTGTTACCCCGGACACGTCTTGTTTATGGCGTGCTTTGTGGGTTTTTAAAAAATATTTATTTGAAAGTCTGAATTACACACACACACAGAGAGAGAGAGAGAGAGAGAGAGAGAGAGAGAAAGAGAGAAAGGTCTTCCATCCGATGGTTCACTTCCCAATTGGTGGCTCATGTGGCCCCTCCAGCCAGTGTGAGGCCCGGGACTGAGCCAGGGTCTCCCAGGCCGGAGTCCTGCCAGGAAACCCAGGACAGCAGCAGCAGCAGCAGCGCCCGCCGGACTCTCGTGCTGGCGTGGCAGCGCGACTTGGGGCTGTTAGCCCCACGACGGCACGGGCGTATACCCTACAACAGAGCTTTCACTCAGTACACAGTGGTGACGTGCCTAAGTCGCCTGTGCATGTGTGAATATAACTTGGATATCACGTGTAATATAACCTGCACATCGTCCGCTGTGATGCACGCTCCCTGCGGTGGATGTTTGCGTATATTATGCCTGTATATTACACGCATCTGTATGTGTCCCCACACACTGACACTGGAGCATAACGTGCCCGTAATCCTGTGTATTCTCAGTAGAGAGGGGTATGTCCACACTGTCTCATGTACCTAGGTCTTTGATCATGAGGACTGCACCTGACACCCGCCAGGAGGGGCCGCGTGAGACCCCAGCACTGGGGCCAGGTGAAGTGAGGGTGGTTGGAGCCCTCAGTGTGCTGGCGAGCGGGGCGAGTAGGGTCCTAGGGCAGCACCGGGTTCTCTCCCTCTCCTGAGCTGTGGCATGTTCTGGTCCTCTCCTTGCTGACCGTCCATGGTTCCAGGTTTAACTCGTGCTGGCTGCCCCCACTGTGTCCCAGGAACAGAGGGCCAGGTCGACAGCCAGCCCCGAGCGAGGGGCCGAGTGGTTCTGTGCTGGCCCATGAGCTGGCCAGCCGCCAGAGATGCCCGCTGAAGTCGATGAATTGACCGTAAATGAAATGGGGCTTTTCAGTTCCTCAGCAGCACCAGCCACATTTAAAGTGCTCTATGGCCATAGTGGCTGGTGGTCAGTGCATTGGATGGCGTTGTTCTAGAAGTTTCCAGTGCCCAGCTGTAGAGTCATCCCCTGGCTTCTGGGACTTTCCATCTGGGGCCCCACACGTGGAGGAGGGGCAGGTGAGGCTGTGTCTGAAGGTCCCTGCCCGAGGTTCTGACGCGTGGAAGGTGTGGGCCCGATGAGGTTGCTGTTCGCTGCCCTGTGACCTGGGGTGACTGCCCACAGTGACAGAGCCGGGAGCCCATGTGGGGCTGGGCACGGCTTGGAGGAGGCGCTTTCTTCTCTGCCTTTGCTTACGTACAGAGGCGCAGGAAGCACTGGGGTGGGCTCACTGCCCAGCTGGCACACGGAGCATCTGCTCCCGGAAACCAGGGGCTGGTGTGTTTGCACGCAGGCACGTGGTTCAGTTGCGGCGTCCGAATGCTTATTTGACTCTGTTTTCATCTCATTTGCCACTTAAAGCTCTCCCATGTGATTTATTTTCAGCAACTTTTAGATGATAATAAACTGACCTATACCTTTTGGTATGGATCCAATAAAGGCCATACATATTTTATTAGCAGAAAGGCAGCTGGAAAAGAGACCATTTGGTGTAAAAACTGGGAGAAAAGGACAACAGGACAGTGGAGCACAAAGCCGTCTCCTGGGAATAAAGTTCCACAAGGACAGAGAGTTAAGGTCTCTTAGAGTCATCTTTGTGGCAGCTGCTGGTTTCTTCTAGGTTTTATGTCTTTGTTTTTTTGAGAGGCAGACAGGAGGGAACAGAGAGAAAGCCCATCAGCGTATTCACTCCTTAAATGCCCACAGTGGCCAGGGCTGGGCTGAGCTAGAGCCAGGAGCCAGGAACTTGATCCAGGTCTCCCATATGGTGGCAGGAACCCAGCTAATTGAGCCACCGCTGCTGTGTTCCGGGTCTGCGTTAGCAGGAAGCCGCAGTCAGGAGCCGGAGCCAGAAAGCAAGCCCAGGCCCTCTGGTGCAGGACGAGGGCGTCTTAGTCACCCGGCCCGATGCGCGTGCCTGTTTGTCCCTTTGTGGATCACTCCTGCATGCCCAGCAGCCACGGAGATCTGGAAAGGATGGAGCCTCTGCGGTGGCCAGAGTAGCCCCAGACATGGAGGTGGGTGGAGTGACTGGGCCTGAAGCCCTGTCCTCTGTGTTCATGAAGAGCACTGGCCGAGGCTTGTGGGGCCTGAAGCCTCCAGCCCGCTTGGACGGGGAACTGAGGGACACAGCAGCCTCTGCACTTCACTTGGACACTTCCGTGTCCAGACATGGTGGAGAAGGAAGCACGTTAGGGGCATTGGACACACACGCATACACACACACACCGACACACATGTCACACAGAGACATTGTCATGTGCGCACACACATTGTCAGCCACACAGTATCATACATACACAGTCCTGCACACATTGTCACACACAATCACATGCCCGTGTACTCACATACCGTCACAGGTACATGCACACCCTCATGCACGCAATTGCACATACACTCACACACACACACACACACACACCTGCAAGTTGACAGGGACAGATTCTTTTCTGAGAAATGCACCATTAAATGATTCCATCACAATGTGACCGTCACAGAGACACTGGCTGCGGTGTCACCCGGCGGGGTAGTCTGTGGGACCACTGTTGTCTGTGTGATTTGTCATTGATCAGAAGGTTGTTAGTGCACCTGACTGGCTGTCACGTATTTGGAATGCAAATTCTATACGTAATAGGAATCATTATTTTATTATGTAACTAATATGCTTAATATGATACTTAAACTACCACAAAGCATGCTCTATCAACATGTAACATAAAATATATAAGATATATTTTATATATTATATAGATGTGTTATATAATCAAAATATAAAATGTGTGAGCTTAGCTATAAAGCGTATTTTGTGTATGTATGCACACATTCACTCTGGAACTTGTAAATGTACATTTCACAGTCTTCCCAGGTTATGATTAGCCATGGCCCCTGGGCTGCGTTTGCAAATAAAGCTTTATGGGAGTGTGCGGGGCCAGGCAGGGCGACTCATGTTGTGCCCAGAGCCCTGGGCCGACCTTGTCTGGACACAGGACCTGTTGCTTGTCAGTACCTAGTCAGGCCAGTGCTGTGCTGACTGTTGGGGTCCTAGGACCTCCCAGTAGCTCCCGTGACTGCCTGCAAAGCTGCCGGGGTGGTGCGGGTGGAGTGGGGCATGGGCCTTGCATTCGGAGTCAGATGAGCCCACACACTGTGGGTGGCTGGGCCTAGACAGGGGAGCAGTCCTGGTCATCCAGGGTGTGGCGGGGGAGACCCACGTGCGACCCTCCCATGGCTTCTGAGTTCCACGTGGCCACCCAGGGAGGCCTCGGCCAGCACTGGGCCGATTCTCAGCAGACCCCAGGGGCCCTCCGTGCAGTTCCGTGGTCCAGGACCTGGAAGCCGTGGGAAGGAAGGGAGTGAGATGCACGGACACACAGAGCTTGGCAGTCCACCTTCCCGCCGCGTTCTGCCAGCTTGCTTCTGAAAGCCAGCAGCTGTAAAATGAGGCTGTTGCCGGCAGGATGCGTTATGTAGAGTCTAGCTCCTCCTCTCCCTCCTTTCTTCCCACAGTTCTCAAACCAGATTGGGCAGTCAGGACCAGGCAGAGGCCAGTCTGGGCCTGTGGGACGCAGGGACCTGTGCTGGCCTCGCCCAGTTCCTATCCCCCACCCTCTTCCTCTGGTGTTGGCCCCCGGCTGCACAGTGGACACGGTGGGTGGGCTCTGAGCAGCGTCAGGTTCACAGTCATGACTTTGCCTCCTGCAGACCCCAGCCAGGAACAAACAGGCCCCCCTTTGTCAGTGCTGCTTCACTCTTCCCCAAGTGATCCATGTGTGCTGCAGGAAAATCAAACAATAGACTCAACAGAAAGATGAAAGAAATTGCCCACAATTCTAGACACCTCCTCTCCTAGAGAGCCCACTGTTAGCATCCTAAGGTTTTCCCTCTGTACTTATCAACATGCAAATATGCCTGCAGTTTTTATAGAACATAGACTTCTGCAGTATGTTTCTCTCACCTGGAATGCATTTTGTTTTCCATCTAATTTTCTTCTAATTCAAATGAACTCTCTAACCTGAGCTGTGGGAAGCAGGACGAGTAATCCTGGCTGTCTGCGCTTGGTTGCTGGTTGAAACTCTCGGAGCTGTAGCTTCTTAGGGAAGCACGCAGTCCACACAGTACCTGCAGACACCTCATTAATGCCAGGATTTCCGGGGGTTCAGCATGAAACAGCACCAGGGTGCTGAGTCTTCAGAGGCTGCGTGTGTGACGTGTCCGTATCAGAAACAACACTTTCCAGCAGGCGCCACGCTCACTAGGCTAATCCTCCACCTGTGGCGCCGGCACACCAGGTTCTAGTCCCGGTTGGGGCGCCGGATTCTGTCCCGGCTGCCCCTCTTCCAGTCCAGCTCTCTGCTGTGGCCTGGGAAGGCAGTGGAGGATGGCCCAAGTGCTTGGGCCCTGCACACCATGGGAGACCAGGAGGAAGTACTTGGCTCATGGCTTCAGATGAGCGCAGCACGCCAGCCATAGTGGCCATTTGGGGGGTGAACCAACGGAAGGAGGACCTTTCTCTCTGTCTCTCTTTCTCACTGTCTAATTCTGCCTGTCAAAAAAAACAAAACAAAACAAACAAAAAAACACTTTTTTTTTTTTTTGTGACAGGCAGAGTGGACAGTGAGAGAGAGACAGAGAGAAAGGTCTTCCTTTTGCCATTGGTTCACCCTCCAATGGCTGCCACGGCGGGCGCGCTGCGGCCGGCGCACCATGCTGATCTGATGGCAGGAGCCAGGTGCTAGGTGCTTTTTCCTGGTCTCCCATGGAGTGCAGGGCCCAAGCACTTGGGCCATCCTCCACTGCACTCTCGGGCCACAGCAGAGAGCTGGCCTGGAAGAGGGGCAACCGGGACAGAATCCGGTGCCCCGACCGGGACTAGAACCCGGTGTGCCGGCGCCACAAGGCGGAGGATTAGCCTATTGAGCCACGGCGCCGGCCAAAAAAAACACTTTCTGAGGTGAACCAAGAGTCATGAGCTTAGCTCATGGGAGCAAAAGGCAGTTGAATTGTGGCAAAATCTTCATTTAAATCTGGCTGGCCCCTAAGGGTTGATGTTTGGGGTGGGGGTGCAGGCATCAGTGCCTCATGGTCACTTTGGGCTGAATGCATGTGTCTCCCCCAATTCCTGTGTCCCGTGTCCAGTAGGCGATGGTGGGGTCCTTGGGCAGGGCTGAGTCATGAGGGTGGATTAGTGTCCTTAGAAGAGACTGAGTACCTCTCACCTCTCTCTCTGCCCCCCACCCCCCACTCTCCCTCCTGCGTGAGAACACAGCAGACCGGGAGGAGAGCTCTCACCAGCTCCAGAGCTGTCTCCCTGGCCTCAGATTGCAGCCTGCAGAGCTGTGAGGCGTAAGCGTTGGCTGTGTCAGCCCCTCACGTCTGCACAGCCCGAACTAGTGCAGACGGTGGGGGACAGAGGTCGGGCAGCAGGGGAAGGACCTGCGTGGATCTGGGCCTCAGGCTCATGCTGTGTCCGTGGGAGCTGTGCAGTACTGCAGTGTGGGACTTTTCAGACCATCCCTCAGGCCCCGTTGATTGCTAGAAGGGTTCGGAAGACGTGTCCAGCTCAACAGTGACAGCTCATTCCAGGAAAGGCACACGGGTACATGGACAGAATCAGCCAGGGACAGGGTCTCCCAGAAGCTTGTGAAAGGCCAAACCTTTGACAACCAAGGCCTGCTGAGGTCAGCCTTTGTCACACAGTTCCCTGTCACCACTGGTTACTTCTTCATCCACCATGGACTGAACTTTGCCTATACTACGTGGGCGGCTGACTTGAAGTTTGTTCCAGGCTGTGACACAGAGCAGTGTCTTTCCAGGGATTCCTGTCTGCCCATTGGCTTCTCGTATCCTGCTCTGGAATCTAATTAAGAAACTAAGGAGCGTTTGTGTCCGTCCTTATGTATGGGGCCTGGCCTTTTGGTGCAGCTTGCAATGCTGGCGTCCCACCTGGGGGTCCAGTTGGAGTCCCCGCTGCTCTGCATCTAATCCAGCTCCCTGCTAATGGATCTGGGAGGCAGCAGATGATGAGGGTCCAAGTACTTGGGCTTCTGCCATCCATGGGGGAGACCAGGATGGAGTCCAGGCTCCTGCCTCCGCCTGGCCTAGACCTGGCCATTGGAGCCATTTGGGGAGTGAACCAGTGGATGGAAGAGCTCCCTCTCGGTTATTCTGCCTTTCAAGTAAATAAATATTAAAAAGGTAAAGAAAGTATTTATATGTGGCAGAAGATGGCGATGCTCCTTCCAATGTGCTGATAGTCAGAGAATTATTATTTTTTTAAACATGCTAGTCACTGCTAGTTAAGTCTCGGTGTTCTGGGAAACCTTGGAGTAAGAAAAACAGCCAGCAAAGGCAGAGGGTGCCAGAAGACTGAGAAAAACCACACGAATCCAGGTTTGCTGAATGCAAGGTACTGGGGACGTACAGACTTCGAAGCATGGTCAAGGGTGGCAGCAAGACCTGGGGTGCCCTGCAGCCTTCGGCTACAGGGAAGGCATTGTGTGCTGCCTCAGACAAAAGGGGCCTCTGCCAGCCGCTGTGGGCCTGGTTTTCATCAAGGAACAAGGAGGCATCAGGCACATTCCACGTCAAACACGCCTGCACACGGCCCTGCCCAGACCCTCCTCGCTGTTCTGCTTATCCATTAGTCCCTGCACCTGCACCACGATCAGGAAGCGGGCAAGATGGTGTAGCCCACGCCACGGCGTCCCTGTACCGGGAGCGTGAGTGAAGGGAAAGGCAGCCGGGTCGTATCTCAGGGAACCTCATAGTGCTGGCACCGTGTAGACCCCTCAGGCACTTGAATGGTTTCACAAGTAGGCTGACAACACGGTGCAGCAGCAGTCCGTGGAGGGGCTCAGGGAAGGTGGTTTAGTTTTTCTCAGGGTGTTCTTATTCACATTGAGTTCTTCGGAGGTTCAAATTATCACCAGCATTCCAAGGGTAGAACTAATAACCGTCACAGACACCTTCCCCAGGTAGCTGGGAGAGTTAGGCTTGACAAAAACTCAGAATGAACAGAACACAAACACCCACTGCACACTCACGTGCCACACATCTCTCTCACCCCCCCCACAGCACACACACCACATACGTGCTCACATATCACACAACCATATTCATACACATCACATGTACTCATGTGACACAAACCCACAAACTACACACCTCACACACACCCCCACACCCCACCACACACCTCACATCACACATGTATCACACACCTCACATAGACCCCACTCACACATCACATAGACCCCACTCACACATCACACACACCTCACATAGACCCCACTCACACATCATACACACCTCACATAGACCCCACTCACACATCACACACACCTCACATACACCCTACTCACACATCACACACACATCACATACACCCCACTCACACATCACACACACCTCACATACACCCCACTCACATCACAAACATCACATATATGCTCACATATATCACACATATGCGGTGTGCATGCAAACAGACCACACATCACATACCAAACCACATACTACACACCTCACTTATGCCCCTTTTACACATCACATCCACACAGAAAACACCTATCACACACACCTCACATATACCCCATTCACATATCACACCCACACCACACCCACACATCCACACACACATCACACATACCTCACATACCCCCCACTCATACATCATACCACACACACACATCCCACAGACCCAAACACACACATCACACCACACACACACATACCACACACACCTCACAAACACTCCATTCACACACACACCACACACACATATCATATCACATAGATATCACATACACCTCACATACGCCCCACTCACACACCACACACACCACACACATCCACACACATATCACATACACCTCACATACGCCCCACTCACATCACACATGCACATCCACACACATATCCCACACATCTCACATATCACATAGATATCACACACACCTCACATATGCCCCACTCACACGTCACACACACCACATACATATCCCACACACATCCACACACATCCACACACATATCACATACACCTCACATACGCCCCACTCACACATCACACACACCATACACATATCCCACACACATCCACACACATATCACATACACCTCACATATGCCCCACTCACACACCACACACATCCACACACATATCACATACACCTCACATACGCCCCACTCACACATCACACACACCACACACATCCACACACATATCACATACACCTCACATACGCCCCACTCACACATCACACACACCACACACATATCCCACACACATATCACATACACCTCACATACGCCCCACTCACACATCACACACACCACACACATATCCCACACACATCCACACACATATCACATACACCTCACATATGCCCCACTCACACGTCACACACACCACACACATCCACACACATATCACATACACCTCACATACGCCCCACTCACACATCACACACACCACACACATCCACACACATCCACACACATATCACACACACCTCACATACGCCCCACTCACACGTCACACACACCACACACATCCACACACATATCACATACACCTCACATATGCCCCACTCACATCACACACATCCACACACATATCACACACACCTCACATACGCCCCACTCACACATCACACACACCACACACATATCCCACACACATCCACACACATATCCCACACACCTCACATACGCCCCACTCACGTCACACACACCACACACCCCTTCCTAAGCCGCACACATGGGCCTGTGGAGTCAGCACCCAATATCAGACTTTTCTGAAAGCATCCAAGGGGCCAGAGGGACGCATCCAAGGGACGCAGGATTGATAGGAGGAGCTGTCACAGGACACTGGGTGTCCTCGCGGGGAGCAGCTGACAAAGCCCGGTGCTGTGCAGAGACTCCGACCCCGGGAGTCGATCCGGGGATATCACGCGCCTCCAGCTGTCACGGTGCATCGGGACACCTCTGCCCCAGCAGGCCGGGGGCCGCACTGCCGCACAGCCCCGCCTGGGACGCGGGCCGACCCAGTCCTCCAGGTGCGAGCCACGTGTCCTCCTGATGGCGGGGAGGTGCCTGTGGTCACAGGCGCCCTGCGCAGCCTTCGCAGGGCCTGTGGGAGCGGGGCTGGCGCTGGCGGTCTGCGGGGGCCCCCGGCGCTCGCCTGCACAGTGGCAGCCTGCGTTTTCCTCGGCTGCTTTCCCTCTCCTTTTAATTTCCCTTAGACTTGCTCCAAACAAGCAACCGGGCTCGAGGCAGGGTCTCAGCCCCAGGCTTGCACCTGGCTCGGGGCCCTTGGGCCCTTGGGCCCTTGGGAACTGTCCCCGCAAATGGAAGACCTCTCCCCCTCTCCCCCTCTCCCCCTCTCCCCCTCTCCCCCTCTCCCCCTCTCCGTACCCAGCGGGGAAGCCCCGCCCACCCGCTTTCCCAGCGGCCCCTGGGGAGGCGGGGCAGCCCCGTGCCCGCCCACTCCCCAGCCGCCGGGTTCCCTGGGGACCTGGGGCCTGTGCAAGTGACGCCCCAGCCCTGCGCTCTCCGGAAGAGGGTTCCCCCGAAGGGCTTTGTGGGGGTCCCTGGGGGGAGTGATTAGCAGACTAAAAATGTAAACAAATAGCCTGGGCATTGTTAATGTCATATAAACAATTTTTAAATTTTTATTATTTTTCATTTATATGAAAGGCAGAAAGAACTTCCATTTGCTGATGCACTCCCCAAAAGCCTGCGACAGCCGTGAGCCCGAAGCTCCGTCTGGCGTCTGGCGCTCACGTGGGTGGCAGGGACCTGGCCTGCTGCCTCCTGGGACAGGACCGAGCCGGGACTCGAACCCGGGCACTCCAGTGTGGGACGCAGGTGCCCAAGGCGCGGCTCAGCAGTCGGACCTCGTGCTCGTCCCCAGCACGTGTTTGTTGTTTGCTTCTTGGTAGTTAGCAGTCAGATAAATTAGAAATTACAACTGTTCAGTAGCACTAATTCTATTTATAGCAAAAGCCAGCAACTGTTCAGCTTGAATATGGTCACTGTGATTAATAACGGGACAAATTCTCAAAAGGATTTTTGGCTCTGGAAACCTGATTTCGTGAAGTTAGGGCCGGAATGTTCTGCATTGTGTGATGGTGCCTTCACACCCTTCTGGACGTGGATATAGACAGGATACACATTCAGTCATTTTTTTCTGTCCAGAAAAGGAAAATTTTGAGATTAGAAAGGGATGCTACAATATAAATAAAACATGTATTGGCTGACAATTTAGTTTTGTGATATTAGTGGGCTTATAAAATCATTATTTTCAGAAACTATTTTCAAGAAATAAGTATTTGTTTTAAAACAACCAAAATCTATGAGCATTAGAGCAAACAATTTTAAGATTCTTTATGTTGGGACCGGCGCTGTGGCGTAGCAGGTAAAGCGGCCGCCTGCAGTGCCGGCATCCCCTTATGGGCACCGGTTGGAGTCCCGGCTGCTCCACTTCTGATCCAGCTCTCTGCTGTGGCCTGGGAAAGCAGTAGAAGATGGTCCAAGTCCTTGGGTCCCTGCACCCACGTGGGAGACCTGGAGGAGGCTCCTGGCTCCTGTCCTCAGATGGGTGCAGCTCCGGCCATTGCAGCCAGTTGGGGAGTGAACCAGCAGATGGAAGACCTCTCTCTCTACCTCTCCTCTCTGTGTAACTCTGACTTTCAAATAATAAACCTAAAAATGTATATATATATATATATAATATTCTTTATGTTAATTATCTGACAGTAGATGACACAAGAATAATTGTTCTTGGTAGCTGTTGGCAGCCACCTCTGTGTTTCCTAGTTCTGTCTACTTCTGGGGCATGGTACTGGTATTTTTCTGAAAAATGAAGTTCTTCAATATTGTTCTACACTATTTTTCATAAAATTGCCTGCAATCTTCTTCAAAGTGACTTTTATGGTTAATGAATTTGAAAATGTTGACACCTTCGATTGATTCTTCCCAGTCAATCACAAGATTTTAAATTGCAAAACCACTTCTCTCGACAGATGCTGAGGCATCTGATAAACTCAGAGCAATTCTGATAAATGGAGGTTATTATCAATTTTATTATTTTTGTGCTAAAATCTGTAAATATTTTACTTCAAAGATACACCTGTCTTTTTATCCCATTCTGTTGATAAATATTTTCATGAATCAAAATTTGTGAAATAAACTTCTTCCATTTATGATTCTTCTGAGTATTTTGTTAATCAGAGGTGCTGGGAAATCACAGGTACTGAATATCAGTTTATCAAATCGTAAATAGGAACTGCATAAAAAGAGGCTGGATAGTCCCATACTCATGTTTAGAAATTTAAAATTAAGTCCCGTACGTGGTTTGTGCTAACATCATTTAAGTTGTTTACTTCCAGCCTTGCTTTTGTGGAGGCAAATTTCAATACCTTCCTGATTGCAGACTTTATTTAGATAATTTCATTTTGCTAAGATATTCAAATGTTGAAGATCTTTTGGTTCTCTTTGATTGCTTTAATTAAAATTTTCTAACTGATTCGAAAGAAAAATGCATCCAAAATTTGGAGGACTGACTTAGTTAAAATAAAAAGGCACCACTGTCATTGTAGGATACTTAAGTTGCTTTAAATAATGTTCTATTTAAAAGTGTTCAGAGACTCAAATGTTGCTAAAAGGCATTGGCAGTGAGAAGCAAAAGGGGAATGTGTTCATTTAAAAAATGTATCATCAGTGTCATTTAAGTGATTTTGTAGTTCAGTCACTCTGGGACAAATTTAAAAAACTAGATTGTGGCAGGCACAGCTTTGTTTAGCTGGTAAAATATCGCTGCATATTTGCAAATGATGGTCTGCTACGAAGTCAGCTCCACGTATATTTTTATTCCATGGATTTTATAATTTAGTAAGAATGATGTTTTTATCTTGACACTGTGCTCTGTCAAGATTTTGTTATATTAACACAGCCAAAAATTATTTTATCATCGAAGTTGAATTTTCTAGCTGAATTTTCTCATGAGAATGTTAATGACTCACCTTTGACAGGCTGAATTTTAAAGGCTTTCCTTTGATCGGATGAACGGATGAAAAACCTCAAAGTGTAAGTAGAATTATCTGACTTCTGTTTGAAACATCTTGTGACCTTGATGATATTAAAGTAAATTAAAAAGGAAGCCAGGCCTGTAGAATCCCTGAGCAGACAAAGCAGGGGTCTCATAAGCGACCTTAACCTTGCTTAATTTGCAAACATACCAAAACTTGAGCTGTTTCTTCTACAGTGTGTATATCAAGCGAAACTGAGCTGGAGCTCAGCCCATCATATAGTAGGTATAGCTAGATCAACAGGTGATAAGCCGATAAATGATGGATGATACAGCAAGTGGGGATAGGTGACAGACTGGTTGCCACGTAGGTGATTGGCGGATGACGGAGAGACGACAGAACTTGCAATAGTTTTACTAATTGTCAATTTTGGAGCCAACGCTGCTGAAGTTAGCCATTGTATTTTGTCGATTTACTACTGCTTGGTGAAGGGTTGACGACGGGTGTGGTATTGCTGTGTGGTGAGAAGCCTCTGTTCTGGGAACTCACACTCACTCTCTCTGAGTTCCCCATCCGTATTTTTTGGAGGAAGAGACAAGGTGCGTCTAGCGCAGTGCGTGAAGCTGTGACGTGAAACAGATGAGAGTTGTGAACTTACTCTGGAAAATGGGACTAAACGCTTTCTCTTTTCCTAAGAGAAGGATCTCCCATGTTCACCTCCGGCATTCCAAGCTGCTTCTCCATTTCCGCCAGTTCTGTCAGAAGAGAGAGGTGTGATTTCCTGTTGCTGTAAGACTAGCGATGTGGGGTAGAAATGACAGACCGTATCCTGACATGGATTGCCTCACTGTGCTGGATTTTAAATTTAAAAATACTTGTCAGGTTGGGAGTTTGGTGCTGCGGTAGACAAGATGCTGCTTGGGACGCCCGCTCTTCCTGTACTGGACGGGCGGGATGGAGTTGGCTCCGCCTCGGAGTCCAGTGTCCTGCTCTGCACACCCTGGGAGGCCGTGGTGAGGACACACGTGGGAGACGTGGGTGGGGTTCAGGGCTCCTGGCCTCGGCTGGCCTAGCTTGGCTCTCGTGGCCATTTGGGGAGTGAACTGGCCAATGGGAGATCTCTTTCTCTCTCTCTACTTTTAAAACAAACTTTTTTTAGAAAAATTTAAAAATACTGTTTATTTAAGTCTCATGTACAGATAGTTTGAAGAGTGAAAACCAAAGGTCCATCCTGCACTTCCTCCTGCCCCTGAGGCCTGCTGCTCACAGGTATCCCTTAACTTTTTAATAGAGTATACGGAACATCCCACTGGCCATTTCACCATGGTTCAGTGTGCAGGTCAGGGGCGTGGCGTCTACAGTGTTGTGCAGTCTACACTGGCCGCCATCTGTGACTGAACTCGGAGCCCGTTAAACCTTGCTTCCCCAGGCCCCTCCCCGGGCCGCCGCTCTGCAGGGTTCCCCTCTCTGTCTGCGTGGGTTTGACTAATCGAGGGACTTCACAGAAGCCGAGTCACATGGCACTTATGCTGCTCTGCTGGCTGACCCCACTCAGTGTCGCGCCTCGGGGTCACTACGTTGTAGCAGGTGTCAGTACCTCCTTCCTGAGACAGGGCAGTGTTGCGTTCTCTCCCTGCTGATGTCACCTGCCGCCTGTCAGTGCGGCCTGTTGCGGTGGACGCTGGGTCAGTCCCGCTCTTGCTGTGATCTCGCTGCTGGGAACGCGGGTGTGCAGATATCTGTGCTTTCACTTCTTTCGTGTGCACACCCAGAATCGCTTTCAACTCTTGGCAGGATATTTTTCTCAAGTAAATCTCCTCCAAAACTCTTCACTACTGTGCTGATTCAACTATACTTTTATTTTAAATGTGAGGCCTCCATTCATTCTCTTCTCAGTCAGAACGAACACTCTACTATTTTTATTTTTTAAAAATTATTTCTTTATTTGAAAGGCATAGAGAAAGAGAAATCTTCCATCAGCTGGTTCACTCCCCAAATGGCCTACAACAGCTGGGGCTGGACCAGCGCAAAGCCAGGGCTGGAGGTCAGTCCAGGTCTCCTGCATCAGTGGTGACAGTGACCTGGTCCCTTGAGCTGTTACCTGCTGCCTCCCAGGGTGCGCACCAGCAGGAAGCCGGACTGGAAACAGAGGAGCTGGGACTGGAACCCAGGCGCTCTCCTGTGGATTGCAGGGGGTCCCAGGTGGTGTCTCTCCTGCGCCAAACACCTGTCCCACCCCTTGGACATTTTAAAGAATCTTCCATTGCTGACGGGTGGATGACCAGTTCTGAATTCGGTTCGCGTTGCTTTCCTTTTGGAAGCTTTTAGGGTCTCCTGTTGATGCTCTGGGCTCTGGCATGGTGCTGCAGCGTGGGTGACTCACAGCCCTCCTACGGGGCCGGGAAAGCGCTCAGATCCTCATAGACCCAGACTGCCCTTCCGCTCTCTCCGCTCTCCCCGCTCTCCAGTGCTCGCCACCCCTGCAGAGTCTGTAGCGCTTGTCCCCGCCTGTGTCACGATTGCGAGCTGTCCGGCCCTCCTCGTAATCGCACCTGAGGAAGTGCTGTCTCACTGCGGTATTACAGAGAAGCAGATTCCACAACGAAGGAAAACAGAATGAACCAAACGGGACAACCCCCGTGGGCCCTCCCGAAGGCCGCGCTGCAGGAGAGCAGGCGACGGCGTCCGCAGAAGCACCGGGGACAGGCTTCCGTGAGCATGTCCGTCTTTGCTCACAGCCACGCTTACTTCTAAAGGGCAGGCAGGAGGGGCCTAGCTGATTCAAGGCAGCACTAATGCTATAGGACAGAACCGCACTGGCGCCAGTAGGCCTCTCCAGTCAGCTTGAAGGTCACGTAGCTGGGGTAGCTTTCCAGGTGGGCCTGGGCCACTCCCGGGAGCATTTACCCGATTGCCGGGGGCAGGGGGATGTGCCTGGGGCCCCGGCCGCCTGCCAGCAGTCAGGCTAACTGCATGGCCAGGCGGGCAGCCTCACGGGATAGCCCACAAACACCCAGATGAGCAAGCCAGGAACACTTGTCACAGTGTTTGCAGGTCTCCACAGCTCGCAGTTTTTACACTTTTCACTGTCCATCAAGGACTTGAGTGTGTGCTCTGCTGTCCCCTCAGTGTCTGGAGTCTGGCCTGACAAGGACTGGGTGCATGATAAATGCTCATCGAGCGAAGGAGTAAGTGGCCAGCTCTGTTGTTACTCGGGAGAAGGGACCCGTTGCACTTGGCATTGCGTGCGCTGGATAGGTGCTTACGGAGTAAGCGTTGCATGAGTTGGTAAACGGGCTGGGAAGCCAACCTTCCTGTGGAGGGATCCCCGTGTGACTGGCGTTGGGAACCACTCCCTGGGGCTGTGTTTCTCTGGGGAGTCTTGGGTGGTCTAGCTGCCGGGGTGACGTATGGAGGAGTTGGGGAGAGACGGAAGATCCGTCACAGAGAGTGGTGAAGGCTTCGTGGTTTGGCTCCTGTGCCACGCTGGGCTGGAAGCCCCATTTCACTCAGACTGTGTGGGCCTGGGCATCCTCTGCTCCTCTCTTCCCACAGGAGCCTTCGCCTCTCTCGGCTTCCAGGGTACGTGCTCACCTGAAACTGGAGTCAGGAGCCGGCGCCAGGAGCTGAACCCAGTATTTTGCTGTGGGATGTGGAATTAAAGTTTATTTTATTTATTTGAAAGGTGAAGTGACAGAGAGAGAAGGAATGACACACACACTGATTGTCCCTCATCTGGTTTTCTCCTCAAATTGCTGTGACGGTGGACGGTGGAGGCTGGGCCAGGCCAGAGCCAGGAGCCTGGAGTTGCTGAGTCTCCCATGTGGGTGCAGGGGCCCAAGCACTTGGGCCATCTTCCACTGCTTTCCCAGGCACATCAGCAGGGAGCTGGATCACAAGTGGAGCACCTGGGACTGGAACCAGTGCTCATATGGGACGCACATGGCGGCTTAACCCACTCACCACAATGCCAGGCCTGGATATGGGCATCTTAACGGCAAGGCCCACCACTGGTCCCTACAGACCCTGCCTGTCTCTTAACAACCATGTTCTGTTGCCTCCCAAGACTCTAAGAGGAAAGATCCCAACCGTGGTGGTGGTGGTGGTACGTGAGGGTACTTCTAAAAGCTAATGGAAAAGTGGAATAAAAGAACTTTGTTTTGGTGCAAAAAATTTTTTTTATTTAGAGTTATTTTGGAAGACCTCTCATATATGAATGTGAGAGGCATCTAGAGAAACGGAGCAAGGGAAGAGAGATCAATGAATCATGCTGAGATAATTCCCCTTCCCATATGAGCGTCTTTTCTTGGAATTTGTTGCATTTATCCAGAGGCTTCTTAGTCTAGAAAATTGATGGGTTAATTCATGGCTCCATTTTTCACTCATTTACTGATTTTCTTTTGGTTTTGATACTGCTTTACCGACCCTTGTGAAACCAGAGTTAGAAGAAAAATAGCAGATCACACGTAAAGTAGAGAATATGTAAATACAAATAGATCAAGTGGGGGAGAAAACACACCCCCCAACTGTCTGTTATGGATGCTGAATGGCCTGTTAGCATCTTAGTATCGATGTTTTCATGCAGGACGGAGCCCTTTCCTTTCAACAGCAGAGTTAGAGCCCACTTGAAAACACATGGAAAGGGAGGGAGACTCACTCGATGGTGCTCAGCACGGCTGCTGAGGGCCGCTGCTGCGTGCGTGCTGATGGACATCAGCAGGGCATCTTAAGCGCCTGGATTAGTTAGACCCTGATTCCAAATATTCTATCTATCGGACAGATTCTGTGTTATAGTTTGGGGGTTGGGATGCAGGATTAGGTCCAGTTAACATGAAAACTATCCATGTATTCAAGAAGTAGCTAGGCACATGTTGTTCTCAGATGCAAAACCCAAGTGGCCAAGGCATTTCACCGCTCCCCAAATCATCTTCTCAACTGTGTCACCCTTCAGTGAGGATTGAAGTCACCCAAACCTTTGGGGTCAGATGGTGCAGAGTTAACCAACATGCTTTTCTTCCTTGGTTAGTTCTAGAATGTACTCTCTTGTAACCTTGGCTTAAGGGAAATGGGCCAACAAATCAAATAACTGATTTTCAAATTTTATTTTTTTAAAATTTATTTATTTGAAATACAGAGTTAGAGATGGGGACAGAGAGAGAGGTTCTCCATTCCCTGGTTCACTCCCCCAAATGGCCACAACAGCCAGAGCTGAGCCGATCTGAAGCCAGGAGCTTCTTCCAGGTCTCCCACATGGGTGCAGGGACCCAAGGACTTGGGCCATTGTCTGCTGCTTTCCCAGGTGCTTTAGCAGGGAGCTGGATGAGAAGTGGAGCAGGTGGGACTTGAACCAGTGCCTATATGGGATGCCACCACTGCAGGACAGGGCTTTAACCCACTGCGCCACAGCATTGGCCCCTGATTTTTAAGTTTTAAAGGGCTAAGGTCTAGAGTGTAAGGTGGAGTAGACCTTGTGGAAGTGTTGTGGAATCAGTATCCCCAAAGTCCATGTCGCTCCAGAGGAAATAAATCCTCTCTGAACCTGTGGGGAAGCCAGGTGAGATGCTGACGTTTCTGTGTCTTGCGTCCTGTAGCAGGTGAATGAGGAGGTTTGGGGAGAGTGGTGACCAAGAATAGAATGTTCCAGAAAGATCTGGATCTGGGAGCAGAAGGACTGCATGCGTGTCCTTCCAGTTTGGGAGGAAATTCTCACATCATCAAGCTGTAGAGACAGGAGGAGGAAAACATCGGAAGTGGGAAGGTGCTCACCGGGCCTGCTCCGTGAGGTCTGCAGGCCTGGTCTTTTCTGCTTGCTTATGTCCCAATTCTCCCACATATCTTACTTTGTTTTTTTTTTATTTATCATTTTTTACACTGGGTTTGACTGAGGCATGAGAGATGACCTAACACTACTGTGCTCAGCTTGTCCCATGTCCCCTTGCCCCTTGGCAACATACAACAGCATGCACAGCCCAGTGGATCCAAAATGACCAATAATTCATACCTAGACATTTGCCCCCTTGCTTGTTCCCCCAAGCATCACCGGCTTGGATTTAAAACACAAGTGGAAGGGGTGTGAGGTCCTTATGCATCCCCCAAATATCAGCTTCATGACCCTGAACTCACTTGCACAGTGCTGTCCACTCGAGCATATGGGGCCAGACTTTCTTCTCAGCAACAGCTGGCCATCATGTGTCCCAGAGGTAAGGGATTTTCCCTGTATCCTTCCCTGCAGCTCATCATAACACTGCTTTTTGAAAGAACCATAATTAGCATTGAATCAATGTTATCTATTTTAGAACACTTTATAAATTTCCCCTATTTAGAGAATGGAATGCATTTATGTACAATCCGTTTTAAAATCATTAAGATTCAAAAATCTTTAATGTAGATCCTAAAATTAGATTTTTGAATAGACAGTATGTTCACATGGCTCAAATTCAAAAGGTAAAAAGCAGTAGTGAAAATCTCCCTTCACCTCTGTCTGTTGTCGCAAGTTCTTATCCCAAGAGGCAGGCAATTGTATTCATTATTGTATACCATGAACGTGTATATTTTCAGATTTATATAAAGATTTTATTTATTTATTTGAGAAGTGGAGTTACAGACAATGAGAGGGAGAGACATAGAGAGGTCTTCCATCCGCTGGTTCACTCCCCAGATGGCCACAATGGCTGGAGCTAGGCCTACCCAAAGCCAGGAGCCTGAGGTTTCTGGGTCTCCCATGCCCATGCAGGGGCCAAGGACTTGGGCCATCCTCTACTGCTTTCCCTGGCCACAGCAGAGAGCTGTATTGGAAGAGGAGCAGCTGGGACTTGAACCAGCGCCCATATGGGATGCTGGCACTGCAGGCAGTGGCTTTACCCACTACACTGCGGCACCAGCCCTTCCAGGTATATTTTTAAAGATTTTTTCTTTGGAAGGAGCTGTGACACACACAGTGTGAGAGCAAGAAAACTTCCATCTGCTCATGAAGTCAAGAGCCAGGGACTCCATCTGTGTGGGTGGGTCAGGCTGAAGACTTCTGGGAACCGTGGTCCAAGTGTCCACTGCGGGCTCTGCCCTCTCTCTGGGACCCGTGGTCCAGGTGTCCACTGCGGGCTCCGCCCTCTCTCTGGGACCCGTGGTCCACGTGTCCACTGCGGGCTCCGCCCTCTCTCTGGGACCCGTGGTCCACGTGTCCACTGCGGGCTCCGCCCTCTCTCTGGGACCCGTGGTCCACGTGTCCACTGCGGGCTCCGCCCTCTCTCTGGGACCCGTGGTCCACGTGTCCACTGCGGGCTCCGCCCTCTCTCTGGGACCCGTGGTCCACGTGTCCACTGCGGGCTCCGCCCTCTCTCTGGGAACCGTGGTCCACGTGTCCACTGCGGGCTCCGCCCTCTCTCTGGGAACCGTGGTCCAGGTGTCCACTGCGGCTCCGCCCTCTCTCTGGGACCCGTGGTCCACGTGTCCACTGCGGGCTCCGCCCTCTCTCTGGGACCCGTGGTCCAGGTGTCCACTGCGGCTCTGCCCTCTCTCTGGGACCCGTGGTCCACGTGTCCACTGCGGGCTCCGCCCTCTCTCTGGGACCCGTGGTCCAGGTGTCCACTGCGGGCTCCGCCCTCTCTCTGGGAACTGTGGCCCAGGTGTCCACTGCGGGCTCCGCCCTCTCTCTGGGACCCGTGGTCCACGTGTCCACTGCGGGCTCTGCCCTCTCTCTGGGACCCATGGTCCACGTGTCCACTGCGGGCTCCGCCCTCTCTGGGACCCGTGGTCCACGTGTCCACTGCGGGCTCCGCCCTCTCTCTGGGAACCGTGGTCCAGGTGTCCACTGCGGCTCTGCCCTCTCTCTGGGACCCGTGGTCCACGTGTCCACTGCGGGCTCTGCCCTCTCTCTGGGACCCGTGGTCCACGTGTCCACTGCGGGCTCTGCCCTCTCTCTGGGACCCGTGGTCCAGGCGTCCACTGCAGGCTCTGCCCTCTCTCCCCCTTCGTGGCCTTTGTCTGCTTCTCGTTTCCATCCTAGAGGAGCCCTTTGTCATGGAGTTGAAGCTGTTTTTCCAAATTCATCATTTGTCTTAGGGTTCTGTGAAGGGTGGGTGGTGGCGCAGCGTTTTAAAGTGACCATTATAAGGCCAGCGAATGTGTTTTTTTTTTGCACATTTTGAATTTGTATCAGAGATGTTATCTTTCAGACTACCTGTGTGGTTTTGTTTTGTTTTTAAAAAATATTTTCAGCCTTCATTCTAACTTCTTTGTATGAGAATGGGCACACATCATTCTGAGTCATTTACTGAATGCCTTAACTCCTTTTCAATCTCAAATATCAACTTCATCACGACCTAAGTTCCCGTAAATATTTGCGTGTTTCTGGAATTTCTGTTTTCCATTGATCTTTCTATTCAGTGTTCTAGGTGTTTTTTTTTTTTTTTAATCTTCAAAAATCCATCTGTCCACTTGAAAGGCAGACTGTACACGCGGAGAGCGCGGAATCAGGTCTGCATCTGCTGGTGCACTCCGGAGGGTGGCAGGGCTGGGCCAGGCCGGGGCCTCATCCGGGCCTCCCGTGGGGGCGGGGCCTCCCGTGGGGGCGGGGCCTCCCGTGGGGGCGGGGCCTCCCGTGGGGGCGGGGCCCAAGCGGCCGGCCGTCCTCCTCCGCTGTCCCCTGCCCACCGGCCGGGGCTGGGCTGGGCTGTAGTGGAGCAGCCAGGCCAGGACGGCGCCCACGTGGGTGCGGACCAGGCCGCGGCGGGTCCTCCACAGCGCGGCGCGGCCCCAGGGAGCTGGGGCTGCAGGAAACGCAGACGCCAACTCCGGAGGGCTGCCGTGCTCAGCACCGTTTCTCAGCCCCGGAACGTGGCGGATTCCCCCACGCGCCCCAGGCTGACCCTAAGCCCCTGGGGCTTAAGTAAGGTCGTCTTCTCAGTGACCTTGCGTAGGGCGGAAGCGCCTTTCCAAGTCCTTCCTCCCGTTGGGCGCTCTCACCGCTGGTTCCACAGGCCTCACCATTAGAGCGGGCCTCCTCCAGCGTCGCGGACTGCGGAACACGCGACCAGCGCGTCCCTTGGGAAACATGGCGGAGGCCTTCTCTTCCGGACGCCTCTTTTACGGCCTACAGTCTCCTTTACGGCTCTTTAGTCTCTTTTACGGCTCTCAGTCTCCTTTACGGCTCTGGCTCTTAGTCTCCTTTTCGGCTCTTAGTCTCCTTTACGGCTCTTTAGTCTCCTTTACGGCTCTCCGTCTCTTTTACGGCTCTTACAGCTGCTTTACGGCTCCCGGTGACTTGGGCGGCACCTGTGTGCGTCTTCTGCTAGGACAGCCCCAGCGGAGGGGCGAGTGGACGCGAGCTCAGCCCCGGACGGGCTGGGCCTCGTCCCTCGCCGAACGCCAGGGTGCGTGTGGAAGCCGCTGGCGTCGCGCCGTCTGCCGTGGTGCCGGCGTCGGGCTCCGGGCCTCGTGGGCCGCTCACGTCCCTTCGGGCTCCGGGGAATCCTGCGGGTCTCCGCGGCTGCCGGGGCCCTCAGCGCTCCGGAGGGGGAAGGGAAGGGAAGGGAAGGGAAGCTCGTTTTGGCTAAGTGTGTAGTGGTTTCATAATGCGCATTTTCATCACTTTTTGAAGACTCGCGTGCATAAATTTCAGAGTTTTCAAATGATTTGAAAGGCGAGTGACAGAGAGGCCTGTGGTCCGCTGACGCCCCCAGGACCGCCGAGCCGGGCCCAGGCCGGGCGCTCCGTGGGGTGGCGGGGGTGGCGGGCCCGGGCGCTCCGTGGGGTGGCGGGGGTGGCGGCCCGGGCGCTCCGTCGGGGTGGCGGGCCCGGGCGCTCCGTGGGGTGGCGGGGGTGGCGGGCCCGGGCGCTCCGTGGGGTGGCGGGGGTGGCGGCCCGGGCGCTCCGTCGGGGTGGCGGGGCCCGGGCGCTCCGTGGGGTGGCGGGGGGTGGCGGGCCCGGGCGCTCCGTGGGGGTGGCGGGGGTGGCGGGCCCGGGCGCTCCGTGGGGTGGCGGGGGTGGCGGCCCGGGCGCTCCGTCGGGGTGGCGGGGCCCGGGCGCTCCGTGGGGTGGCGGGGGTGGCGGGCCCGGGCGCTCCGTGGGGGTGGCGGGGGGTGGCGGGCCCGGGCGCTCCGTGGGGTGGCGGGGGTGGCGGCCCGGGCGCTCCGTGGGGTGGCGGGGGTGGCGGGGCCCGGGCGCTCCGTGGGGTGGCGGGGGTGGCGGGCCCGGGCGCTCCGTGGGGGTGGCGGGGGTGGCGGGCCCGGCCGCTCCGTGGGGGTGGCGGGGGGTGGCGGGGCCCGGGCGCTCCGTGGGGGTGGCGGGGGTGGCGGGGCCCGGGCGCTCCGTGGGGGTGGCGGGGGTGGCGGGGCCCGGGCGCTCCGTGGGGGTGGCGGGGCCCGGGCGCTCCGTGGGGGTCTCGGGGCGCTTGGGCCGTCCTGGCTGCTTTCGGCGGCGCGTCAGCAGGAAGCTGAGTTGGAAGTGGAGCGGCCGGGACCTGAACCAGAGCTCCCGGGGCTGCCTGCTGGCGATGGCCGCTCACGCTGCTGCGCCACGGTGCTGGTCCCTGGACTTCACGTCAGATTTCTGCACGCAGAGAAACTTAATTCCTTTGCCTCGGCCTGTTGGAGGTGCCCTTGTTCCCAGGGAGGGGCGCTGTGCACTCTGAGGCCTGGGTCAGCGTAGCGTCTCCAAGGAAGGAGGGAGGCCAGACGTTCCTCAGAGCTGACGGTGTCCCGTGTCCCCGTTAATGCACACGCGTGCAGACACACACAGGGACACGCACACGCCAGTGAACACACGGGAACTTGCAAATATACGTACTCACACATGAACACAGTGCACGTATGCCAGTGAACACACACGAACACGATGCACACACGTGGAAATGCACACACATCGGTGAGCACATGTGCGTGAACACACATGAACACGATGCACACACATGGAAACACGCTGGTGAACACACAAATGTGATGCACACACGTAGAAGCGCACACACACTGATGAACACTGCACGCACGTGGAAACGCACACCGGTGAACACACGCGTGTGAACTCACATGGACACAATGCACACACATGGAAACACGCTGGTGAACACACACAGGTGCGATGCACACATGAGGAAGCGCACACACACTGATGAACACACATGGACACGATGCACACATGTGGAAATGCGTACAGCAGGCCCAGGCGCTGGCATTCTCTGCTGCGCTGGGTTGAGAGCTCCAGCTGCCCAGGGCGGGCAGCTGGCCTTGGCCTCTCTGCACCTGCTCCTGGGAGCACAGGAAGTCCCGAGGCCGCAGCCCTGGCGTGGCCGTAGCCGTCCACGTGTCCCACTGCTGTGGTTGCGGCCACGCCGCCCTGCCCACTTTCCTCACAGGCTCCCGTGTTGTCCACCACAGCTAGAGGTTTCCAGTTGGTGCTTAAGAGGAAGAGAGGGGACACGTACTGTGTCGGGGAACAAACAAGAACTTTGAAACCCGCTGGTAAGGCAGGATCCTGCGTGCGTCTTGGGCAAGATGGACTGCATGGCGAATCCCGGCCGCGAGGGAGCCTGGGGAGTGGCGCCCCTCCACCTCTGCAGGGAGGTCCCCTGAGTTAGCGCACAGGCCCATCTGTCCCAGCCTGGCTCTCAGGAGCTTCCGGCCGCCGCCTCCAACTTGGCCATCCCAGCGTGGGGAGGAGGAGGGGACTCAGATGGTTTCCCACTGGCAGTGGGGTTAGTTCATCTGGGGTTGTTTCTGCCTGGGACACTGCTCCACCTCCATGGCTCAGCGAGGCCCCCGGGTGCGTGGCCAACGCCTCACATCCTGAGACCACCTGGAGTGGGTGACTCTGTCCTGCAGTTGACTGTGTGCCTGGGCCCCGCACAGCTCTCCCTGGGTAATCATGAGGGGTTGGTTCCGACCTCCCACAGATAGGAAACTCCTCCGATGTTTTAGGTCCCTGACCTAAAACAGGGCAGTGCTTGTGCACAGCCTAACAATCCTCCCACACATTTTAAATCACCTGTAGACTACTCGTGGTTCCTAATACCATGTGCGTGTAGCACAAATAGTGGTGATAGGGTACTGTTTACGGGACAGTGATGTGAGTGTGTACAGGTTCAGGGCCTGTGTCATGGCGCAGTGGGTTAAGGACAGTGACGTGAGTGTGTACAGGTTCAGGGCCTGTGTCATGGCGCAGTGGGTTAAGGACACTGACGTGAGTGTGTACATGATCAGGGGCTGTGTCATGGTGCAGTGGGTTAAGGACAGTGACGTGAGCACATGTTCAGGGGCTGTGTCATGGCGCAGTGGGTTAAGGACAGTGACGTGAGTACATGATCAGGCTGTGTCATGGCGCAGTGGGTTAAGGACAGTGACATGAGTGTGTACAGGTTCAGGGGCTGTGTTATGTAAGGTGCAGTGGGTTAAGGACAGTGACGTGAGTGTACATGATCAGGCTGTGTCATGGCGCAGTGGGTTAAGGACAGTGACGTGAGCACATGTTCAGGGGCTGTGTCATGGCACAGTGGGTTAAGGACAGTGACGTGAGTGTACATGATTAGGCTGTGTCATGGCGCAGTGGGTTAAGGACAGTGACGTGAGTGTGTACAGGTTCAGGGGCTGTGTTATGTAAGGTACAGTGGGTAAAGGACAGTGACGTGAGTGTACATGATCAGGGGCTGTGTTATGTAAGGTGCAGTGGGTTAAGGACAGTGACGTGAGTGTACATGTTCAGGGCCTGTGTCATGGCGCAGTGGGTTAAGGACAGTGACTTGAGTGTACATGTTCAGGGTCTGTGTCATGGCACAGTGGGTTAAGGACAGTGACGTGCGTGTGCACAGGTTCTGGGCCTGTGTCATGGAGCAGTGGGTTTGCCGCTGTTTGTGGCTCCAGCGTCTCCTGTTGGCTCTCTGATTCTGGGCCTGGCTGCTCTGTGTCCTGTCCAGCTTCCTGCTCATGTGCCTGAGAAGCCAGCAGCAGAAGCCTGTCCCATCTCCTGCTCAGGTCGTGTCGGCATGACCTTCACCGCCTGTGCGCCTGTCGGCACCCTTGGCCTCGTTCTCAGACAGCCCTGTCCTTTTCCTTGACATCTGAGCCGTCATCGGGACACCCACGCTGCTCTACTTTCGGGTTGTTTCCCAGCCTGATGCTCCACATTGTTAGAACATCTGCCAGTTAACAGATTCCGAAGAGGCCTCTATCTTTTATCTGTTTATTTAACTTATTTGAAAGGAGGAGAGGGAGAAAGAGAGACAGACAGGAGGACTGGGCCTGATTGAGACCAGGAGCCAGGAACTCAGTCCGGGTCTCCCATGTGAGTGGCAGGGAACCACGTTCTTGAACCGTCATCCCCAGCTTCCCAGGTGCCTTAGCTGGGAGCTGGATCGGCAGCCGTGCAGCTGGGACCCCAACCGGCTTTCCCACGAGGGGTACCAGGGCCAGTGATGGCTTCCCCTGCTGTGTCACATGCTTGTCCTTGTCCTGTCTCTTCTGCTGAGCCCTCTGAGAGGGACAGAGATCCATCTCTCCGCTGGTTCAGTCCCCGAATGCCTGTACCAGCCAGGACTGGGTCAGGCTGAATTCAGAAGTGCAGAGCTCAGCCTGGGTGTCCTGTGTGGGTGCAGGGACCCAGGTCTTTCAGCCGTCCCTGGCTGCATCCCAGGATAAGCGTTAGAAGGAAGCTGCATTCTTAGTTATAGTACTGACCTTGCTCCTTGGTAAACATTTCCTTATCTGTCAGCTTCTCACCACGAGAAGATGCCTAACCTGGCTTCTTTAGAAGGAAGGTCTGTTTTACCTATGGCGTTGGAGACGCACAGTGCAAGAGCAAGCGGTCCCCATTGGCTCATCTTCTTGGGAGAGTGGCAGGTGCCAGAGCAGGAAGGACCTGGCAGGGAGCCCAGAAGCAGCCCAGCCACCCTGCTGTGTGAGCACCTTTTTTAGAAAAAAATTATGTATTTTACTTGAAATAGTTACACAGAGATAGAAGGAGAGAGAGATCTTCCATTAGCTGGTTCATTCCCCAATTGGTGGCAGTGGCCGGAGCTGTGCCGATCTGAAGCCAGGAGCCAGGAGCTTCTTCCCAGTCTCCCATGGGGTGCAGGGGCCCAAGGATTTTGACCATCTTCTGCTGCTTTCCCAGGCCATAGCAGAGAGCTGGAGTGGAAGTAGAGCAGCCGGGTCTTGAACTGGCACCCATATGAGATGCCAGCACTGTAGGCGGCAGCTTTACCCGCTATGCCACAGAGCCAGCCCCCGAGAGTGACTTTTTCAGGGAACTCTCCCACTGACCCGGAGATGTCCCTGTGGCCAGCCCCTCTGCACGACAGGGACAGGCTCCCTGCCCTCCAGCACCACTAACCTGCGACTTCTGACACTGTGGGGTCTAAGCATCTCAGGAGTTCGGGCAGCAAACGCTGTTCGAGCCGTCAGCAGTTCCAGGGCAGCATCAACATGTTTCTATGGACGAGGGCTGAACATTAAGTTAGCACTTCCCAGCCAGGCTCCACGGTCCCACAGGGGATCAGAAGTACGCACCGGGGGTGTAAATGGGTAAAGTGATCGCAGCACGTATTTGCTTTCCAGAAAAAACTCCACACTAAGCTGATTATTTAAATACTGTGATTGCTTTAAATTAGAGCCCTTTAAAAGCCTCCGAGTGCACCTCGAGCCCGCCCACCTGCTGGCAGGCCTCTCCTCCCCGTCTGCCGCTTACAGGGCGACACAAGCTGCCGAGGGGTATTTGGCCATTTTGCAGTTTCCAGTGGTTTTTAGTGGCACAGTTTGAGTTGGTGGTTGCTCTCGGCCCCTGCTCAATGCCCAGTAAAGCAGAATAAAATAGAACTGTCCAAAGACAGGGACCGTATGGAACGCTGAATTAAATACAAGCTAAGTGGAAGGATAAAGGATTCTTCTCCTCTGCCTGTGGATGGCTCCCGGCACTCTTGACTGGATCCATGAGTGTCACTGTACTGCAGCCCTGGTGACGGGGAACACGGCGCTGGTGCTGCCTCCTGGACCGTCCGTCCTCGGGAGCTCTGTGTGTTCCGTCTGTCTCTGCAGTGTGCCCTGCGAGAGGAAACACGGAGGAGGGCAGCCTGAGGCCACCTCTCCCATCCTTTCTCTTAAAAACAGCCCAGGGACCCGCGCTGCACTGCTCAGCCGGCTGAGTCGCTGCCTGTGCCGACAGCATGCCTGGGAGCGCAGGTTGGCGCCCTGGCTGCTCGTCTTCCAGTCCAGCTCCCTGCTAATGGCCCGGGGAAGCAGCGGAGGACGGCCCGGGCTTCAGCCTGGTCCAGGCTCGGCTGTTGAGGCCGTTGGGAGTGAACGGGCAGTTGGAAGGTTGATCTGTCTCCCTCTCTGTGTCTCTTCTCTCTCTGTAACTCTGCCTTCCAAATATGTATAATAACGAACACAAGACTTTTTTTTTTTTAAATAACTATCTGATTGAGGTAGGAATTTGAAATGACGTAGCCCCCACAGAAAACAGTACAGTAAGTCCTCAAAAATTAAAGAATAAAGCTGCCGTGGACCCAGCAGACCCACTTCTGGGCATGCGCCTGAGGGAACTGGAATCAGAGCAGCATTTGAACGCCAGTGTTCACAGCTGTGTCACTCACAGTAGGAGCTCCCACACGTCCATCCACGGATGAATGGATGACAGAGTGTGGACGTCACACAGGGACTGTCCCTCAGTCTGACACCTGCTGCAGCACAGATCCACCCCAAGGACCTTGTGCCCTGTGGAAGAAGCCAGGCACAAAAGACAAGTGCTTTGTGGTTCCACAAGTAGAGGTCCCCAGCATGGTCGGATTTCTAGAGACAGGAGGTAGAATGGCGGGTGCGGGGCCGGGCAAGGGATGTGGGGTGAGTGTTTCCCACGTGCAGAGCTGCGGGTCTGAGAGCTGGGAGAGCTGTGCCACTCTGTCCAGCAGTGTGTGTGCACTCAGTGCCACTGGACTGCACCTATAAAAGCAGTTGAAATGGTAAATTTTGTTAACATATTTTGCCACAATGAAAGATTTCCAGATCTGGAGCTCTAGATGTTTCATTAAAACAACTTGGGGTGCGTGTTTGGTACAGCAGTTAGAAAGCTGCTTGGGCTGTCTGCATCTGCTGTCGGAGTTCCTGGCTTTGAGTCTGGCTCCAGTCTGTGCAGCTGCCTCCCGTGGGTGCTCCTGGCCGGAGTGAAGGGCAGTGTCCTGTGATGGGAGAGCTGTCCGATGCTTGCATTGCTCAGGGGACTCAGAAGTGGAATTAACATTTGCTTTCATTTTGGGGCAAAGCGTGTTGAAATCCCTGCGTATGGGAGGTCTTCAGAGAGTTCCTGGGACGTGCATATTCTGAAGAATCTAAGCATGGGTTTCTGCATGTTTTGCACCAGAATAAACATTTTAATTCAATTTGCCACACACTTTTTGAAGCCCCTTGTGCGTGAGACACCTTGCCCAGAGTACAGAGCCTTACGTTTTAGTCAACTGGTATTTTCTCATTTTCTTCTGTCTGGAGGACCTCAGCCTCTGAGGGGGCTTCTAAGTCTTTTTTTTTTTTTTTGATAAAAAGATTTATTGTGTTTATTTGAAAGGCAGAGTGACAGCGAAAGAGAAGGAGAGACATGGAGACAGAGATTTTCTGTTTGCTGGTTCATTCCCCACGTGGCTGGGGCTGGGCCAGGCTGAAGTCAGGAACCTGGAGCTCCACCTGGGTCTCGCCCAGAAGTGGCAGGGGCCGAGCAACTGGGCCATTTTCTGCTGCCTCCCAAGAGCATCAGCATGGTGCTGGATTGGAAGTGGGCCAGGCGGGCCTTGAACCAGCGCTCCGGAATGGGATGCGGGCATTGCCGGCTGCAGCCTAACCTGGTGTGCCATGACACTGGCCCCACCTTTTCTGTTTTCTTTTCTTTCTTTCTTTCTTTCTGTCTTCCTCCCTCTCCTTCGTTGGTGTTCAGACCGCCCCAGACTGGATGCTTCTGTCTGCTACCTTGGTCCTCATCTCAGACACAGCTGGAGCATTGGGTGCTAGGGGCAGGTCCAGCATTCTGTACCGTGGTGCTTGCTTCCACCACCTCAGCGTCTCGTCTTCATCATCGTCAGTTTCTCATCTGATGCTTCCCGGGGGATTTTGGCACAGCTGCTGCTCGGGTTGGAAGGGGTGGTGGGAGTCAGGCTCCAGCCCTCTGCCTGCCTTGCCTGGGGTCCTGCTGTAGGGTCAGATGCTCTGGACACTGCACAAATGTTAGCTTTGCTTGAGAGACCCTTCCCCTACCTTAGCTGCGTGGCAATCTGTGTCCTCTCTGGGTCCATGTGGCCTTCCGAGGAAGAGTCGTCTGATCCTAGGAACTGCGCCACTCCCCGCTGCCCGGGCTTCAGAGTTTGCAACACCATCTACCTCCGTGGTTTCCGTTAGTTTTCAGGTTTGCTGTCCTACTCAACTTCGGCTTCCATAAACCCTGGAATCCTCTTCTGTTAAAACTGCTCACCCCTGCATCGGCGGTTTCAGCACAGTCTGGGTGTGCATGCCTCAGTGGGTGCCACAGCAGTGCTGCGTCGTGACAGCACTCAGCGGCTCCCCTGTGGCCCTGGCTGGGGTCCAGCTGGCGTGTTCTGGGCGTGGTGGAGCCTGTCTACTGGTCCTGTTGGTAGCTGCTCTGTGTGTGTCTCATTTCTCTGTGGTTGGCCATTCTCCTGGTGATGGCTGGGGTGCAAGCATGCAAGCCCAACTGGCTGATGCTTTTAAAGACTTTGTGCACCCCTACTCACAAGTCAAGGCCGCGTGGTGGGGAGACACCCAGCCGGCAGTGAAGCCGGTACCCCAGGCTCCCACACGGCGCTGAGACGTCTGTGGACTGAGGGGATGTGGAACAGATTCAGGAAGGTCCTGGCTAGTGCATGGGACTTAACCCCTGCAAATTTTCACACACGTCGGGACTGATGATCTCAGCATCTTATTTTGTTACTTTTTGTGTTGTGATCGACACACATGTTGCGGGGTACCATACATGGTCTGATGCGTGGCTACGTGGTGTCGGGTTCCGCTTGGGCAGATGCACCGACCCGCTCAGAAGCTCACTGCTTCTTTGTAGGGAAACCTCAGAAAGTGTTCATCTGTATTTCTTTGAAATATACAAGGATGTTTCAGAAATTTCATGGAAAATGGGATTAAGAGATAAGTTTATTTTGCTGTAGAAACGTTCATTATAATTTTAGTTATACATATTTATGGGGTGTGAGAATTCAATCCTTGTACTCAGTGTGTGATGATCAAGTCAGATTTGTTGGTAGTTCCATCTCCTTAGACACAGCTCAACCCTTTAAACAAATCCTTGCAGGTGAGGCATCACTGTATGTGTGTTTGACTCTGAAGTGTTTACGGGAGTGTAACAAATCCTTGCAGGTGAGCCATCACTGTATGTGTGTTTAACTCGGAAGTGTTTACGGGAGTGTTTGTGCCGTTTCCGTCTTGTTTCTATGCTATGTCAAGTGCTCGGCTCAATAAACACAGTGTATGGAAGGGGCTGGCATCACGGCACCGTGGGCTGAGCTGTTGCTCGAGTTGCTAGCACCCCATATGGAAGCCTGGTTGGGTCCTGGCTGCTCTGCCTCCAGCCCAGCTCCCTGCGTGTGTGCCTGGCAAGGCGCAGACCTGGATGGAGTCCCTGGCCCCGCCCTGGCTGTTGTGGCCGTCTGGGGAGAGAACCAGCAGATGGAAGACCTCTCATCTGTCTCTCCCCTCTGTTGTTCTGCCTTTCAAATAAGTAAATGAATCTTAAAAATACATTCAATATATGTTTGATGAATAAATAATCATACAGCTGATAAAAATGCATTGTCCATGAATGGTTTTTTCATAATTCACACTTCCAATGAATTTTTGAAGACTCCTCATATGCATGGATTTCAAATTTCTCTAAAGCAAAAGAAAGTCATTTAATTAAAAAAAATTATTTATTTGAGAGGCAGAGAGTGAGCCAGCTCCCATTCACTGGTTCACTTCCCAAGTGCCCGCGCAGCCGTTGGCTGGGCTGAGGCCGAAACCCGAAGCCGAGAACTCAGTCCAGGTTCCCCATGTGGGTGGCAGGGACCCAGTTACTGGAGCCGTCGCCTGCGTTCTCCCAGGACCAGCCTCAGCAGAAGCAGGAATCAGGAGCCAGGGCTGGACTCAAACCCAGGTCCTCCAGTAAGGGTTGGGAGAAGCGTAAACTTATTTCCTGTTTTCCACACACTTTTTGAAGCTCCCTTGTGCATGGTATGTCACGGTTATTGATAATATGATTATTGATAACCAGCCTCCTGTGCAATACCTCCCAGGCTCAGCCACTGCCACAAACCCCTGGGGCCTGGGGTTGTGTCTGACACCGGCCTCCGGGCATGGCCCAGCTGCCTTTCCGGTTGCTGCCGCCCCCCCCCCCCGCCCGTGCCCACCCTTACTTCCTCAGGCATCGGGAGGGAGGCAGAGGCAGAGTGCATTGCATTCTTGCGGGCAGTCCGTTTGATTAGAATGTCGCCACGAGATGGACTTGGCACGTGTGCGGGAATTATTAGCTCAGCGGATGAGGGAACAAACATCTCGGCTCATTACTGATCCTTTATTAATGTTTGTTCTCTTGATTATTTGTGGATTTCTATTAAAGGAAACCGAGGAAGCCGGGCCCCTTCCAGGCTCCTGCCTGTGGACGCTCGTCCCGGGCACGGTTCTGCAATGAAATTGCTTTTTTAAGTTTCCTTTTTTTGGGTCAAGTTGGTGCAGCTTTTTCCCTCTGTAATTCGTAGAGAAGGCAGAGGTGGGGAGTGATCTGCATAAATATTTATTTCCTGAACAGTTAATTCTCGCTGCTGAAATGATTTAGGAAATTCGAGGGGAATAAATTTCCATTACATTGCAGAAAAAGTTGAGTTACTGAATCGGCGTTTTAGAATACCTGCCTGAGAAACAAAGGTGAAATGCATGATGGGGAGGGAGGCCTGGGATTGTGCTGCCCAGTGTGGTGAGTGGGAAGGGACAGGAAGCAGGTCAGCTGTAAGCCATCCGGCTCGCTGTTTCCTGTCGTGTGAGGCCACAGCGGAACAGTTAGAGATGGGGACCGTGGTGCTGATGGCCACAGTGGTGTCCCAGCCTGCCTGCCTTACGTCCCTGATATCGGGGAGCAGCGCCCTGATGCCTGTGCAGAGAAGAGGTTTGGCTGAGCAGTGTCTCGGTCCCATCCCATCCACAGGAACCACAGCAGCGACTCCAGGCCCTCAAGTGCTCTGTTGCTCTCTGCAATGACTGTGTTGACCAGACTTGTTTCTCCGGTCCAGGGTTCTCTTGATGTTATGGTTGATGCAGCGTGTGTGGCTGTGTTGCTGGCCTCTGCCCAGTGAGGCCATTGGTACCGTCCACCCACGTGACAACCAGGAATGGCACAGCACTGCCCCATTGTTCCCTGGCTTTAATCCCATAAAAAACCATTGTGTGGTTGGTGGTGCAGACTGGGACAAGAATTAAGCTTCGTAGAAACGTCGTGTTGGACAAGGCGGGGGGGTACTGGCAAAGGTGCAGCCGTGTGGGGCCGGGCCTCTGGGGTGCAGGTGGCAGTTTCTATCGAAACTTAAAACCCCCAGGTCGCACCGTGAACCCAGGGCAGCTGGGGCTTTCACACAGTGAAGTACTGAATCCAGCACCCATCGCAGAATAGCGTGGTGTGTGAGCCACGGAAGCCCCGAGTGTCAGGCCGCGGAGACGGGTGCCGCAGACGGCTTCGTGGCTGTGAAGAATCGTGAGAGCTGTGTGTGTGCCCATGCGGAAGCGGCGGCAGGACGCGGTGTTGAGAAGGCAGCAAGTCGTTGGGGGATGTGTGCAGAAAGACCTGGCTGTGTTACACACTCCCATGCCAGGATCCCGCCTGCAGCTGCACGTGTGGGGTGCGTGCAGGGACAAGGCTGGCTCCCTGAGGCCCGGGGTGACTGCATGGGGCTCGGTGCCCACTTCTGCTCCGCTGGGCATCTTGTAGGCCGATGGCTGGGAGTCGGGGTGAAGTGGGCGCTTGGAGAGCCCCTGCCTTTCCCAGCCCAGGCGCACATTTCGGAAGCAAAGGGAGGGGCTCAGGAGAGGTGGGAGGGTTATGGAACGGGGACACTGAAGGCCAGGGTTTGCTCCAAGCAGGAGCAGGCACCCCCGAGGTGGGCAGGTGCCTGGGCAGAGGGTGGCAGAGCCTCAGCCAGGAGGGGAGTTAGTGGCCGCTGCGTGCTGCCACGTGGATGGTCGTGGAGAGGCCAGGCTAAGCCGAGGAGGCCAAACGTGAGAGATGGCACAGTGTGTTCTGTGCCAGTGGAGTGTCCCCTCACAGATGGGTCCTGAACGAGACAGGCAGGTGGGCAGGTTGCCATGGACAGGCAGGGAGGGGATGAGGGGGATGGGCTTCCTTCCAGGGGCCTGAGAATGTTCTGGACCTGGGTGCACAGCACAGTGAGTAAGCCAGTGCCACCAACGACTCATCTCGGGCTGGTTCGTTTTATGCCGTGAGTTTCCTAAGAATCGGTTGCATAAAAGTCTAAAAACAAAGACAAAGCTCTGCTGTCGTGTGTGGGGCTCTCCAAGGACATCACGGAGCCGATGAGTCTGCTGTGCCACACGCACGCGTGAAGAAGGCATGGACCTTCCTGGCCTCGTAGAGGAGAAAGTCATGAAAACAGACACACGTAGTGGGCGGGGTGGCCTGGGGCTTCACCCACTGAGGCCAGACTGAGGGATGGGGACTTCACATCACCCAGACGGAGCCCCCAGGGGACACTGAAAGGCAGCTGGCCCTTTAAGGATGCCTTCCGGCAGGCCTTTTGGGGTTCAGGACAGTGCCTGAGGACACCTTTAAAACGGGGAGGAAAGACTTCAGGAGCTGTCACTGTGGCCAGCAGGTCACGCCTCCGCGCGTGGCACCTGCATTCCGTATTGAATTCCCAGCTGCTCCGCTTCCAGTCAGCTCCCTGCTGACGCACCTGGGAAAGCAGTGGAAGGTGGCCCTAGTACTTGGGCCCCTGCCACCCGTGGGGGGACCTGGACAGGGTTCCTGGCTCCTGGTTTTAGCCTTGCCCAGCCCCAGCTGTTGCAGCCCCATTTGGGGAGTGACCCAGTGGATGGAAGAGCTCTCATTCTCTCTCTCTCCCTCTGTCACTCTGCCTTTCAAAGACATAGAATAGATCTGAAAGACCTGTTTTGGCTGTGAATGAGGAGTAGGATGTAAAGGCATCCAGCTCCACACACGGAGCCCACCTGTCCAGTGCCTCTGGCAGCTCTTGGCTGCCAGCATCCCGGCCAGCTTCGGTCTTCTCCGACTTCCTGCCTGCCCGCTCCCTCTGCCTCCCACCCTCAGGTTTTTCTGTTGGACAGGAAGAAAGACAGATCTTCCATCTGGTTTGTTCCCCAAATGCTCACGACAGTCAGGATGGGGCCATGTCAACACTAGGAACCAGAAACTCCCAGGTGAGTGGCAGGAGCTCAGACGCCTGGGCCACCACTGCTGTCTCCCAGGTGCAGTAGCGGGAAGCTGGATTGGAAGCAGAGGTGGGAGCTGATCCAGGCCCTCAGATGTGGAAGGCGGGTATGCCAGTCAGTGGCTAACCTGCTGTGTCACAGGCCTGATCCCATTCTGAGGGTTTGTTGTATGGATGGGGGACACAACACAGGACAGGGATGCATGTCCATCCCTGCGACAACACACAGGACAGGGATGTATGTCCATCGCTGCAACATCACACATAGGAGTGATGTGTGTCCACCCCTGTGACATCACACAGGACAGTGACGCATGTCCACCCCTGTGACATCACACAGGACAGTGATGCATGTCCATTACTGTGACATCACACATAGGAGTGACGTGTGTCCATCATTGTGACTTCACACACAGGACAGTGACGCGTGTCCGCCCCTGTGACATCACACATAGGAGCGACGCATGTCCATTGTGACTTCACACACAGGACAGTGACACGTGTCCATCCCTGTGACATCACACACAGGACAGTGATGCATGTCCATCACCGTGACATCACACAGGACAGTGACGCATGTCCTTCCCTGTGACATCACACATAGGAGTGATGCATGTCTATCACTGTGTCTTCACACACAGTACAGTGATGCGTGTCCATCCCTGTGACGTCACACATAGGAGCGACGCATGTCCATTGTGACTTCACACACAGGACAGTGATGCGTGTCCATCCCTGTGACGTCACACATAGGAGCAACGCATGTCCATTGTGACTTCACACACTGGACAGTGATGCGTGTCCATTACTGTGACATCACAGAGGAGTTTGCCCTGGAGATTCTCTGTGCTCCACCTGTTCACCACCTCCTCCTCCTGTCACCATAGTTGGCCCTTTCCAGAACATTCTGTGATAGGCATCATAGCATGTGGTTTTTCAGACTGGCTTCTTTACTCAGCTGGAGGATTTAACGTTCCTCTGGGGCTTTCTGGGGCTTGACAGATTGTTGTCCTTGATCTCTGGAGGGACCATGGTTTGCCTTCCCCTTCACTTAAAAAAAGATTTATTTATTTTTTACTTGAAAGGCAGAGTTACAGAGAGAGAAAGAAAGAGAGAGACAGAGAGAGAGGCCTTCCATCCACAGGTTCATTCCCTCAAATGGCTGCAATGGCCAGGGCTGGACCAGGCCAAAGCCAGGAGCCACTTCCAGGTTTGCCACATGGTGCAGGGGCCCAAGGACCTGGGCCATCTTCTGCTGCTTTCCCAGGTGCATTAGCAGAGAGCTGGATCGGAAGTGGAGCAGCTGGGACTGGAACTGGCACCCATATGGGATGCTGGCACTGCAGGCGGCAGCTTTACCTGCTACACCACGGCGCGGGCCCACCCCTCACCTCTGAAGGGCAGCTGGGTTGCAGCTGCTGTGTGCACTACCAGGTGTGGGTTTGTCCTGTTGCGTTTCAGCCTGGGCAGGTCTCGCTGCATTCCCTTTGCCCATGGCTCCTCTCCTGCTTCTCTTCCCAGTCTGGGTCTCCCTACCTTTCTCCTCTCACCTCTCCTTTCTCAGCTCTACCCAGTCTCACGTCACTCCTTAGTGGTTTGGCTCGATAGTTCTCTAAGTGAGGGTCACCGACCAGGACGTGGGCATCCCCTGGGAACTCATTAGGCCTGCAGCTTTTCAGGCATGTCGTGTGGGGCAGCAGTGGACACGGCTTGGGATGCCTGCTTCTGTATCAGAGTGCCTGGGTTCAAGTCCCGGCCAGTGCACATCCTGGGAGGCAGTAGGTGATTGTACACATGCTTGAGTCCCTGCCTCTCACATAGGAGAGCCAGTTGGAGTTCCTGCCTCCAGTCTTTGGCCTGACCCAGTCCCAGGTGTGTTGCGGGAGATTGGGGGGGGGGGGTGAACCAGTGGATGGAAAAATCTCTGTCTCAAAATAAATTTTGAGAAACAAAAAAAAGGAGGCATAGCCACTGTGGTAAAGCCACTGTCTGTGGTGCTGGCATCCCATGTGGGTGCCGGCTTGAGTCCTGGCTGCTCCACTTCTCATCCAGCTCCCTGCTAATGACCCAGGAAACAGCAAAGAATGGCCCAAATCCTTGGGCCCCTGCACCCATATGGGAGACCCAGATGAAGCGCCTGGTTCCTAACTTTGATCTGGCCCAGCCCTGGTCATCGTGGCCATCTGGGGAGTGAACCAGCAGATGGAAGATTTCTCTCCCTTTGTCTTGTGCTCTCTCTGACTCTCAAATAAATAAACTTTTTAAAAAATGCAGGTTTTCAGTAGCTTGTGAATGAGAAGTTGAGGCAGGGCCCGGCATCCGTGCTCAGCAGCCCCTCAGAGCGATGCCGAGGAGCCGAGCGGCCTCCCCACCTGCTGAGCACCTGGGCTGACCTGGCCTCTGTCGCCTCTCTCCGAGCCCTGGTCCTCCCTTTGCTGGGCCCATCGCTGTTTCTCTTGCATTCGTCTCTGGTTCTCGGGGGACGCTCTGCTCCCCTGGGCCAGTCCCCACATCTCTCCCTGCCGTCTTCAGATCCGCAGTGCCTGGCGCACTGCCTGGTGAGAGGTGCCCTTAACTGTTCCTCACATTAACTCGTATTAACGGAGACGCTAATTGGCTTCCACACACCTGGGGGAATGCATCAGTGTTTGCCAAGTGCAGGTGAAAATCACAGTAATGTCCTCTCTTCTTGGCTGAGATAAATTTCAGATAATTGCCCGTCTTGAGGTGGAAATAAACTTGGAGAAGACACTTCCATTGATTGTAGTAGGAATCTCAGGGGAGCTTTTCATTTACAGACGTGTAGGGTTGGGTGGGGCACGGGGCGGGTGTGTGACTGGGCCGGACGCTCCCTGTTAGGGACCCAAGACAGGACCGGGACGCGTCCACCTGCATGTCCTCTGCTCGTTGAGAACCCGTCCCAGTGGTCCACTGCTGTCAGGCTCAAGAGGCATGGTATTTATTACTTCCCGAGGGCTTGAAGGTCGAGGAAAAGCCCGGGGGATGTGAGGGAACAGCTCCCCAAGGCTGAGTTTGGGGGACACAGGTCGGTGATGGACCCTGCAGGGGCTGCACCCGCAGCCTGTGTTAGCTTCCCGGGGCCAGCGTGACAGAAGAGCCAACACTGGGGTGGCAGCGAGGGTTTAAACTACAGGAGTGTATTTTCTCACAATCCAGGGTCCGAGATGGGGTGTGGCCAGGGCTGCTTCCTTTGGGGCCCCCTGCTCGGCTTGTAGACGCCATCTTCATATATGTGTGTGTGTGTGTGGTGTCCTCCTCTGCTCATCTCCTGGGATGGGGGCCCACCCCGCTGACCCCTGTTGACCTTCATTACTTCTTGGAGAGCTCCACTGTCACATACAGTAGAGTTCTGAAGACTGGGGGTTAGGATGTTAATGTAGAAATTCCAGGAGGGACACTGTAGCCCCTTACGTCCTCCACACGAGTAACACACAAGCCCAGCAAGGACCCAAGTGTCTTTAGCTCTTCCCGGAGTAAGCATGGGGTGGGGGAGGACCCCCACCGCCCACACGGCGAGCTCTCCCGTCAGCACTGCATGCCTCCTTCTGATGCAGACGCATCTGGGAGCAGCCCTCCCTGTTCACTGCTCTCGTGGCACAGTCCAGACGCATCTGGGAGCAGCCCTCCCCGCTCACTGCTCTCATGGCACAGTCCAGACGCATCTGGGAGCAGCCCTCCCCGCTCACTGCTCTCATGGCACAGTCCAGACGCATCTGGGAGCAGCCCTCCCCGCTCACTGCTCTCGTGGCACAGTCCAGACGCATCTGGGAGCAGCCCTCCCCGCTCACTGCTCTCGTGGCACAGTCCAGACGCATCTGGGAGCAGCCCTCCCCGCTCACTGCTCTCGTGGCACAGTCCAGACGCATCTGAGTGCAGCCCTCCCCATTCACTGCTCTCGTGCACAGTCCAGATGCATCTGGGAGCAGCCCTCCCCGCTCACTGCTCTTGTGGCACAGTCCAGACGCATCTGGGAGCAGCCCTCCCCGCTCACTGGCTCTCGTGGCACAGTCCAGACGCATCTGGGAGCAGCCCTCCCCGCTCACTGCTCTCGTGGCACAGTCCAGACGCATCTGGGAGCAGCCCTCCCCGCTCACTGCTCTCGTGGCACAGTCCAGACGCATCTGGGAGCAGCCCTCCCCGCTCACTGCTCTCGTGGCACAGTCCAGACGCATCTGGGAGCAGCCCTCCCCGCTCACTGCTCTCGTGGCACAGTCCAGACGCATCTGGGAGCAGCCCTCCCCGCTCACTGCTCTCGTGGCACAGTCCAGACGCATCTGGGAGCAGCCCTCCCCGCTCACTGCTCTCGTGGCACAGTCCAGACGCATCTGGGAGCAGCCCTCCCCGCTCACTGCTCTCGTGGCACAGTCCAGACGCATCTGGGAGCAGCCCTCCCCGCTCACTGCTCTCGTGGCACAGTCCAGACGCATCTGGGAGCAGCCCTCCCCGCTCACTGCTCTCGTGGCACAGTCCAGACGCATCTGGGAGCAGCCCTCCCCGCTCACTGCTCTCGTGGCACAGTCCAGACGCATCTGGGAGCAGCCCTCCCCGCTCACTGCTCTCGTGGCACAGTCCAGACGCATCTGGGAGCAGCCCTCCCCGCTCACTGCTCTCATGGCACAGTCCAGACGCATCTGGGAGCAGCCCTCCCCGCTCACTGCTCTCATGGCACAGTCCAGACGCATCTGGGAGCAGCCCTCCCCGCTCACTGCTCTTGTGCACAGTCCAGACGCATCTGGGAGCAGCCCTCCCCATTCACTGCTCTCGTGGCACAGTCCAGACGCATCTGGGAGCAGCCCTCCCCGCTCACTGGCTCTCGTGGCACAGTCCAGACGCATCTGGGAGCAGCCCTCCCCACTCACTGCTCTTGTGGCACAGTCCAGACGCATCTGGGAGCAGCCCTCCCCACTCACTGCTCTTGTGGCACAGTCCAGACGCATCTGGGAGCAGCCCTCCCCACTCACTGCTCTTGTGGCACAGTCCAGACGCATCTGGGAGCAGCCCTCCCCACTCACTGGTCTCATGGCACAGTCCAGACGCATCTGGGAGCAGCCCTCCCCGCTCACTGGTCTCATGGCACAGTCCAGACGCATCTGGGAGCAGCCCTCCCTGCTCACTGGCTCTCGTGGCACAGTCCAGACGCATCTGGGAGCAGCCCTCCCCGCTCACTGGCTGTCGTGGCACGGTCCACACAGATGCTTGGTAAGGGTTTAAAGAGTCAAAGGCATTTTCGTCATCAGCTGGATCATCATGCTAGCAGAGGATTTGATTTCTGGTCTTAAACATTCTTTGTTTTTCAAAGCACATCACACAGAACATGCATCGTAGAGTTTTGGAGGGCCGTCTCTGGGCATGGAGCGCCCTCCGGCTGTGTGAGCCGTCTCCACCCAGCTCTGAGATGCAGACATGGGCTCCTTTTCAGTGCTGAGCTGTGAGTAGACAACGGGCTGGCGTGACAGCTTGCAGGAGGAGCTGGCTTGGCTGCCAGCCCGGTGCATGCACCTGGGAAGTTCTTAGTCCAACAGGGTGTCAGGAGGGCCAGAGGAGCTGAAGCAAGTGCAGGGAGATTGCCACGAGGAACCCGCGGAGGGACCTGCCTGCTGGGAGCACGCAGCTTGCTGCAGACCCCCGTGCGGGCTGGCCACTAGCGCCGGTCTCTCAGGTTGTGAACAGTCTTGCTGTGGCTGCTCTTCCTGAATCCGAATCTGCCCTCTGGGTGGATGGGTGAGGCTGTTTGTCGCCGTCTCCAGCACTCTTTTCGTCTCATGCAACAGAAACTGAACGTCCATTAGGCAACAGTGCCCTGCACGCCCTCCAGCCCCTAGCCAGCCCCCCACCTTCTCTCTCTCAAGATGGAACTCGTTAGATAAGTGGAATCTCACAACACTGGACCTATGTATATATCTAATAGATATAGCTATAGATAGACATATAGATATATTTAAGACTTGTTTATTTGAAAGGCAGAGTTACATAGAGACAGAGGCAGAGAGAGAGAGGTCTTCCATCTGCTGGTTCACTCCCCAGATGGCCACCACGGCCAGAGCTGTGCTGATCCAGGAGCTTCCTCTGGGTCTCCCACATGGGTGCAGGGGCCCAAGGACCTGGGCCATGTTCTGCCGCTTTCCCAGGCCATAGCAGAGCTGGATTGGAAGTGGAGCAGCCGGGACTGGAACCAGCGCCCATATGGGATGCTGGCGCTACAAGCAGTGGCCTTACCCGCTACGCCACAGCGCCGGCCCCAGTACTGGCCTTTTGTGACCGGCTTCTTCCACTCGGCACTGTGTCCTCACAGTTTGCCCATGCGACAGCAGGTGTCAGAACCTTCCTTTTGCAGGCTGTACTGTGACAGTCCCCTGGGGAATGTGAGTGAGACAGACTGTAGGAGACCTTTAGAACTTGTCCATCCGGTCATTGCTGACGGGTGTTCGGGTTGGCATCACCTTGTGGTGGCGGCCGTGGACCCCCTGAAGTCCTTTTGTTTTGAACGGGAGTCTTCCCACACACTAAGAGGCGCTTCTTGCCCCCTTCTCTATCAGCCCACGGCGTGGCGAGAGTGCCGGGCCCTGCAGATTACGTGAGGAATATGTCAGGCACACAGAGCTGTTGGCTCTCCGTGATTCTTTGGTTTAATAAACAAGATGTTTTGCCCTTAAGGTCTCCCTTAGCTGTGGATCTGTTCCGCACGGCGCACAAGGGAGCCTGAGGGCGGGCGCTGGCTCAGTTCTGTCCTTGCCTCTGATTCAGGGTAGAGAAGGTGAAGAATTGCCAGGTGGTTCTTAATGGGTGACCCAGAGCTACCCTCTGCCCAGCCAGGGCACTTGCTAAAAATTCAGATGAAAATCTCCTTTGAACAAAACTCTAGCTCAGAATTGCCCAACCACCAAAAATGCAGGAAAAATAAAAAGCAGTAGTGAGAGCTGCAGACTTGATTTTCAGCCGTGGGAAGAGACATGCAGCATGGGGGTCGGCGCTGCGGAGAGCAGCTGAGCCCGTGCTGGCCTGGCACAGGGAAGTGGGCAGAGCTGGGGACCGTCCAGGCGCTGTGTTCAGGTGGAGACACAGCCCTGAGGCTCACGCCACTGCCACGGCGGGGCTGGGGGAAGGGTCACTGGGGGGCATTCTTCCCATGGAAGCCATCAGGTTTGGGGACAGCTGTGCAGAGAGCCACCCATGGCCTCCCCTCCCCACCCACAAACCCAACCTCACCCAGCAACGAGGAGTAAACACACAGACCTGCCCAAGTAGCTACACCGAGGCGCTGAGGAAAACAGCAGCAAAACGTAACAAACTCTCGTTAAACATTCGGCAGCGTGTGTTCGCTTCCGGTTGCAGAAGTTACAAGGGACCGTGAACGTGGTGGCTTCCGACAGCGCAGGCTCCTTGTCTCCCAGTGCTGAGACCAGAGTCTGATGCCGGGGCTCCCTGGACTCGCTCGGAGGTGCTGGGTGCACTCTGCTCTGCAGGCCTGGGATGGAGCTGTTCGCTCGTGCCTTCCGCAGTGTCTGCGGGCCACTTGCTTGCCCTGGCTCCTTCTCCATATTTAAAGCCAGCACCTGGAGGCTGGGTTTTTGTCACATTGAGTCTGACACGGACTCTTCCAAACGTAAAGACCATTGTATTGAGTTGGTCCCACCCTGAGCGTCCGGAGCAGTCTCCTGACATCCAGGTCATTCATTAGCAGCCTTAATTCTACCCTCGTCGTTACGTCTTCCTGCTCCATGAAGTAGGATGTGGACCTGTAGTCTACCTACAACCCTGTGAAATGCAGATGAAAATTTGCAAGGCAGAGTGGCCTAAGGAGGGAGGGAAAGAGGTTCCATCCTCCGGTTCGTTTACTCCCCAAGTAGCTGTGATAGCTGGGGCTGGGCCAGGCAGAAGCAGGGGACCAGGAGCTCTGTTCAGGTTGCCCACGTGGGTGCAGGGGCCCAAGTACTTGAGCGATTATGTGCTGCCTCCCAGGTGCATGAGTAGGGAGCTGGATTGAAAGAGGAGCAGCCATGACTTGAACCAATGATGCTGGGGTTGCAGGCAGTGGCTTCACCATTGTGCCATGACACTCGCCCTTCCATGAAGTTTTAAAACAATGAAGCAATATTAAAAGATACGACAAATTGGCCGGCGATGTGGCTCAACAGGCTAATCCTCCGCCTAGCGGCACCGGCACACCGGGTTCTAGTCCCGGTTGGGGCGCCGGATTCTGTCCCGGTTGCCCCTCTTCCAGGCCAGCCCTCTGCTGTGGCCCAGGAGTGCAGTGGAGGATGGCCCAAGTGCTTGGGCCCTGCACCCCATGGGAGACCAGGAAAAAGCACCTAGCACCTGGCTCCTGCCATCGGATGAGCGTGGTGCGCCGGCCGCAGTGCGCCGGCCGCGGCAGCCATTGGAGGGTGAACCAACGGCAAAGGAAGACCTTTCTCTCTCTCTCTCTCTCTCTCTCTCTCTCTCTCTCTCTCTCTCTCTCTCTCTCACTGTCCACTCTGCCTGTCAAAAACAAAAAAGATACGACAAATAAAATATTTTTAGATGAGAGAACAGGAGGGAATAAACTGAAGTTTCAAGAAAGAAGTAGAAGAACAGGGTAAAAGTATCTTAGAAGTGTTGGTGGAATGGGAGGCTGCCGCCCCACATAAAAGGTAAGAAAGTCATAGCCAACAGCTGATGTAGAGGAAGAAGTGAGAAGGGAAACACAGAGAATGCCGGTAAAAGTGGGGCAGAAGCTGTGCAAGAAGAACCTGTCGGCGGATGCGTCGGCTCTGGAGAGAACAGAACGAAGCAGAAGAAATATCTGAAGACGAGATTCCAGAAAACGGCGGAAGCAAAGGAGACGACGGTAACAGGCGTGCAGCCACGTCACTCAGAGCAGTCAGCACGGAATACCCTGTTTCAAAGACAAGAAAAACACCCCTTTGGGGAATCATGCAAAAAAATAAAAATAAAAAAGAAGATACTTAGAAGAAAAAGAATCCAAGCAAGATATTTACACATGATCAAATTAGAAAAAGGGAAATCCTTACAGTAGTCTTACAGAAATAAGATGTGTTGATGTTATCACTAGCTAAAGTGTCCAGAAATTGAAGACACCCACAGGAAACATCATTCTCCTTCATTCCTGGGGTCGTTCCTGCAGGATCTGCTCCAGCCAGCCAAGAGCATGAGCAGAGAGAGAGAAGCATTTCAGATTTGCTTTGTGACAAGACCTAACCCTGTTCTTGGTTCCCAAGGCTTGCAGTAGTGGTAGAAGTGAGACTTTTTTCTCCTGATCACAGCAACAATTAGACTATTCATAATCAAGATGCAGAAATTCTGAAGTAAACATCGCATTAGTGGATGAGCCTAGTGTTTTCAAATTTGCCACGACCAAGTAGGTCATTCTGTGAGGAATAGAAAGAAAATTCAGTTGAAAGAGATTCAATGAATGATCGATTCAGAAATTGTACAGATTGTCTCCATTTTGTGCTGAAAATGCATTTGGAGACTTTCAGCATCCATTCTGATTTTTTAAAAGCACGCAGAGAAATGGGAGTGTATGGATAGCCTTTACCCACCATGAAGAGATGGCTTAAAAGATGTGTCCCAGCTTAAAATCCATCTTTACTTTTAAGAAAGATTTATTTATTTGAAAGGCTGAGTTGGCCGGCGCCGTGGCTCAACAGGCTAATCCTTCACCTTGCGGCGCCGGCACACCGGGTTCTAGTCCCAGTCGGGGTGCCGGATTCTGTCCTGGTTGCCCCTCTTCCAGGCCAGCTCTGTGCTGTGGCCCGGGAGTGCAGTGGAGGATGGCCCAAGTGCTTGGGCCCTGCACCCACACGGGAGACCAGGAGAAGCACCTGGCTCCTGCCATTGGATCAGCACGGTGCGCCGGCCACAGCGCGCCAGCCACGGCAGCCACTGGAGGGTGAACGAACGGCAAAGGAAGACCTTTCTCTCTGTCTCTCTCACTATCCACTCTGCCTGTCCAAAAAAAAAAAAAAAAAAGGCAGAGTTACAGGGGCCAGTGCTATGGTATAGCAGGTGAACCTGCCACCTGCAGTGCCGGCATCCCATAGGAGCGCTAGTTCGAGTCCCAGCTGCTCCACTTCCAATCCAGCTCCGCTAAGGCCTTGGGAAGCAGTAGAGGATGGCCTGAGTCCTTGGGCCCCTGCATCTGTGTGGGAGACCTGGAAGAAGCGGCTCCAGCTGTTGTGGCCAACCAGGGAGTAAATCAGTGGATGGAAGACCTCTCTTTCTCTGCCTCCCATTCTCTCTGTGTAACTCCTGAGTTTCAAATACACACACACATACACACACACACACATATATATACACACACATATATATACACACACACACATACACACACATACATACACACATATATATACACACACATATATATACACACACATATACATACACACATATATACGCACACACATATATACACACACACATATATATACACACACATATATATACACACACACACATATATACACACACATATACATACACACATATACACACATATATACACACACATATACACACACACACATATACACACACATATATATATATATATATATATTTAATAAAAAAGGAAGGCAGATTTACAGAGAGAGGGAGATCTTCCATCTGCTGGGTCACTCACCAGGTGGCTACAATGGCTGGAGCTGGGGGGTCTGAAACCAGGAACCAGGAGCTTTTTCTGGGTCTCCCGAATCAGTGGCAGAGGCATAAAGACTTGGGCATCTTCTGCTGCACAAGGCAGTTTAGCGTGGAGCTGCATCAGTAGAGCAGCCAGCGCTAGAACCGGTGCCTGTCTGGGATGCCCGTGTCACACGCCACAGTGCTGGCCTCCGTCTTCATTCTTTTTTTTTTTTTTTTTTTGACAGGCAGAGTGGACAGTGAGAGAGAGAGAGACAGAGAGAAAGGTCTTCCTTTGCCGTTGGTTCACCCTCCAATGGCTGCTGTGGCCAGCGCACTGCACTGATCCGAAGGCAGGAGCCAGGTGCTTTTCCTGGTCTCCCATGGGGTGCAGGGCCCAAGCACTTGGGCCATCCTCCACTGCACTCCCGGGCCACAGCAGAGAGCTGGCCTGGAAGAGGAGCAACCGGGACAGAATCCGGCGCCCCGACTGGGACTAGAACCTGATGTGCCGGCGCCGCAAGGTGGAGGATTAGCCTATTGAGCCATGGCGCCGGCCCATCTTCATTTTTAATAAGAATGTTCTGGGCGCATTTTCAGTGAGATCAGCAACACTGAAATGGCGGCTCTCATGTTTATTGCTTGAAAACAACCCAGGCGGTCTTCAAAAAGTTTGTGGAATGAGAAAAACTAGGCACAGTTTAAAGTTTTTTTTTTTTTTTTAAAGATTTATTTATTTGAAAGAGTTAAAGAGATAGGCAGGGACAGAGAGAGAGAGAGAGGTCTTCCATCCGCTGGTTGACTCCCCAGATGGCTGCAATGGCTGGAGCTGTGCCAATCCGAAGCCAGGAGCTTCTTCCAGGTCTCCCACCTAGTTCAGGGGCCCAAAGAACTGGGCCATCTTCTACTGCTATCCCAGGCCACAGCAGAGAGCTGGATCGGAAGAGGAGCAGCCAGGACTAGAACTGGTGGCCATATGGGATGCCAGCGCTTCAGGCCAGGGCTTTAACCTGCTGTGCCACAGTGCTGGCCCCAACAAACCTATCTTTGACTTCCATTTTCCAGAAACTTCCTGAAGCACCCCTGTGCTGTTGCTGTTGGTATAACTGCACCAGACACTCTGGCTCTTAGGAGAGACAGCTCCAAGGGTTTTCAGACGGGACCAAACCTGAGGCTGCTTCAAGACCCTGACTGTGGGGCCGTGGTGTAGGCAGCACAATGCAGAGACCTGGAGAACAGAGAGTGAGGTGGAACCAAGGCCATGGGATTCAGGGAGGCCACAGGACGCAGCCTGCTCCTTGTGGGCTGGGCCTTAGGCAGCGGGGACAAGAGAGTGGCAGGGACCATAGTGTCCTAGGGCTGTGCACCGGGTGGCGCGTTTATTAAGAAGCACACGAGGTCCTATCCACAGAAGTCCAGAGGGTGGGTGGTTCCTTTGTGGGGGGATGGGATAGGAACATCAGGTGGGGGGGTTCATGGGAGGTGTTGCCCCCAGGCGCTGCCCACAGGGGTGCTTGCCTCATACTCACCCTTCTGTGTGTTTTCTCCATACCCATGCTTTACTTCACAATAAAAACCTTTAAACCCTGCGAGGCATAACACGATAAAAGCAATGCAAAAGGCAGACTGCAGCCTGGGGCTGGCCCCTGAGATGGGAAGGGTTTGCCAAGCAAGCAGACACAGAGCCCTTGGGAGTCAGGAAAAGAGAAAGCAACAGTTCATTAGGACGGCTGACCCAAGTGAGGAATGAAAGGTTCAGAATCCCTAAGGGAGGTGCCCGTCACTGGTGGTGGACACCACATGGCTGGGTTTGGCCAACGACGTAAGCAGGAGGGAATGGCAGGCCCCGTAGGAAGAGGCTGGTGAAGGACCTGGGGAGCAGGCTGCAGGCTGCCATGGACCCTTCTCACAGAGGTGCAGACCCAAGCCAGCACCCCACAGGGGTGTCGCCCCCGAGTGTTGCAGGGGGCGCCGGGGGAGCCAGCCGCAGGCCCTTGCTGCCTTAAGCCCCTGAAGTGCCAGTGTCACTGGGAGGCGCCGACTGTGGGAGTGTGTGGGGCAACACTAGTCTTTTTAAGATTTATGTATTTGAAACTGAGAAGGAGAGGCAGAGTTGGGGGGAGGTCCTCTATCCACAGGTTCACTCCCCAGTTGGCTGCAATGGCTGGGGAGTGAGCTCCTCGTGGGACCGTCCTTAAGCACCCCTGCAAAGACCCTTCCCCAAGTGGGGTCGCTTTCTCGGCTCGCTGGGATTAGGATGCCACGGTCTAAAGTGGGTCTTTCCATGGGGGGCTTTTTGGGGGATGGGCAGAGTTCTCCATACAGCAGTCCAGGTTCGGGGGCACCACGAGACAGGGAAATGGAGGTGAATTTTGATGCACACACAGCTGTTGGCTCAGCCAGCGTGCTGCTGCCTGGAGCAGTCTCGCAGCCCAACAGGTGTTTGAGCAGGTGCGGTCAGAGACGCTGACGCTGTCTGTGACGCCGCTCACTGCCTCCATGTGAGGGCCTGGGCAGAGATCCCGGCTCTTAGGTCTGGTAATGAAGCTAATCCCGTGCAGACCCACTCGGCTCTCGTGGGGTGAGCTGGAGACCCTGACCTCCCCTTCCTGGGCTTCTTGGCGAGGAGGGGCGCTGGCACGCTGCCTCTCCAGGGTCCCTGACCCCATCAGCATGGGAGCTGCACAGCAAGGCAGGCCCATCACCCTGGCTCGGGACGGTGACCCACAGCGAGGCAGGGCCATCACCCTGGCCCGGGACGGTGACCCACAGCGAGGCAGGGCCATCACCCTGGCCCGGGACGGTGACCCACAACGAGGCAGGGCCATCACCCTGGCCCGGGACGGTGACCCACAACGAGGCAGGGCCATCACCCTGGCCCGGGACGGTGACCCACGGGGAGACGTCAGGCACAGCAGATGACACCTCCCAGTCAGGTGCAACATCCTGTCTCCAGGGCAGGCTGGAATCTTCAGATCACTTGCTGTGACTCTGCCGTATCCAGGTCAGGGACTCTGGAGACATTAGAATTAAGGGTCTGTGTTCAGGTTCTGCCGGGCCCCAGTGACAGAACTCCATCCCACCCCAGTCCCAGCTCCACCTTGTCTCCGTCTCTGCTGCGATGTCCCGGGTGTCCTGGGTGGATGTAGTCTCTCCCTGCCTGGACAGCGCCTGCACCCTCGCACAGCGCTGCCTCTCCAGGAGGAAGAGTGCTAAGAGGGTCTGGAGCTGGGGCGGGCTGTTTTCTGTGTCCTCCCGCCCCTCACTTCTGCCTGCCTCTCCCGTTGCCCCTCTTCCTGCTCTGTAGGCCCCCTCCGCCCTCTGGAGCTGGGCAGCCAGGGAGCACTGTGGTCCTGCCACTCACCGCCTGTGCCGGGCGGTGCTCCTGCCAGGGAACACCCCGGAATCCCATCCCTCACTTTCTCCTGTTCCCGGGAGGTGCGATCTCAGGCACAGATGTCTGAGATGAGCGGTGAGCGCACGCAGGTGTGCTGTGTTAGGGTCTTGAGTTTTTAATCGGAAATGCATCCACGTGTGAGACATCTGCTGGCGTCTTCCTAGAGCTGAGTGTCACGGTGGCTCCCAGCGCAAGGAGCCGGCAGCGAGAGAGGCGTGCAGGGCTTGTGGTTTTCAGCAACAGAAAAGGAGGGTGGCTAATCAAGGCAGGACAGAAATTAAGACGAATTTTATTGGGGGCACCCCATTTCAGAGTGCTTGAGTTCATCCCAGTTCTCTCAGTTCCAGCCTCCTGTTAACACGCAGCCTTAACTACTCGGGTCTCTGCCCTCTACACGGGAGACCTGGACTGAACTCTTGGCTTCCAGTTTGCCTGGCTGGGCCATGGCCATCGTGGGAGATTCAAGAGGGAACCACTGGATGGGATCTCCACGTCCCCCCAGCCCCCCACTGCATGTGTCTGTGTCTCAAATGCATACAATCGGAAGTAGCATCGCTGTGCTATCCGGCGATTTCACTCGCGAGTGCGCATCCCGAAACATTGAAGCAGGGGCTCAAACAGACGCTCACGCTCCTGCTGTCCCGGCAGCATCCCTCAGAACATCTGAGAGGGGAAGCCGTCCAGATGGCGCTGGCGGGGACGGTGAGCACATGGGGCCTGGGCGTGCCGTGGAGCGCTGCTCAGCCTTGAAGAGAGGTCGTCCCTGAGCGGGGAGCCTGGGGTTCAGTTCAAGGTGGCAGGACCAGGTGGGGCGGGCGCGGGGGCTCTTAAAGAAGCTGTGAGCTCCACCACTGTGCGTTGAACAAAGGGGTCACTGTGGCTGATGGAGAGGGAGAGGCGGGCCGGGGGAGGAAGCCCAGGAGGCAGACACAACCTCCATGTGTGCTCTGCTCCCCGCACACGCCCACCTCCCTGTCCACCCACCCGCTCGTGTTGTCCATTCCCACTGTTCTGTCTGCACACGCGCTCTCGACCCTGTGAACTCTATTTCTGGTCCCCCTGAAAATGGACTTTATAGGGTTTTTACATTCTCGTTGTTCCTTGCGCGCGATTTCCAGGAGGGAAAGGTGAGAGCTGGCCTCGGGCGGTGCGCTCATGCCCAAAGCCACTGCTGGGTTTGACGGGTCCCTGCGTCCCGGCTGGAAGGGGCCGGGCTGTGGTCTCGCGGCACTGAGGTGGACACGGATTTCTCTGTAGGTGAGGAGGCTGCAGCAGGTGTCAGGTTAGGGCGGTGAGAGAAGCCAGCCTGGTTAACGAGAAGAGCAGACGTGGAGGGGGCATGCCAGGGGCTCGGCCAGGAAAGCCAGGTCTCCCCGTCGCCTCCTGGCACCTCCCTGCCGACGCTGCCCTGGGCGAACGCCAGGCCGGCACCTCCCTCCCGACACCGCTCTGGGCCAGCTTCCGCCCGCTGAGCTAGGCTCCCAGCACCTGCTACCAGGTGACAGCCCGCAGAAGAGCAGACTCCAGGGGAGTGAGGGGCGAGCACGGCTGAGTGCTGGAGCTGCGGCGGCGCAGGGAGCTGAGGGGCTTCTCTGATCCCCCACCTGGCGTCTCCAGCCTAAGGCAGACGTGGGGCCACGGGCCCTGCAGACTCCGACGGGCGGCACGTGGCTTTTCCCAGGGGGAAGTGGCCATTGGGTTTCAGTAGCATCATCGTTTGTTTGCGGCACAAAATTGCCAGCCTCACGTGTGTACGGCGTTTCGAGCCCCACCCGCGGTTGCCGTGGCAGGGCCAGGTGCGGCCCCCGCCCTGTGCTGGGGTGTCCAGCTTCTTCTGGAAGCGGATTGTTGGGGTCTGGGCCAGAGCTGTGAGCGTGTCTGTGTCCCCAGGATGGAAACCCCCGCCAGGTTCCTGCCACTCACTTTGCAATGTGTTTGGACAAAGGAAACAGCCTGGCTCTCCCTGGGACGAGCCAGGCCCTCGGCTGGGGGCCGAGCAAACGGTCATGTAACTGAGACTCACGGGGCTCCAGGGACCAGCCCGTGGCCAGTAAGCCTCCAGGCTGGTCAGCAGGTACCGTAGACCCCTCCCCGCCACCTCCCTTGAGATCTGCAGTGCACCCAGCCTCAGCTGATGACTGGGATGGCCAAAGCAGCATGACAAAGCTGTTTCCCGGTGCCCTGTCTCTTACAGCTAAGGAAGTCCCGTTACCCATGTCAGACCCATGAGACCTAAGGGAAAAGCTGCTACAGGGACTTGGAGAAACTCCTTGGCACATTTAAATGTAACAGTGATAAGGAAAGATGTCGCTGTTGTGACCAGGCTTCACCCTTCTCACTGCCGTGGTGACAGATGTGATATTTGGTGCTGTGCAGCCATCTTATTTTTTTATTTTTTTTTTTGACAGATAGACAGTGAGAGAGAGAGAAAAGTCTTCCTCCCGTTGGTTCACTCCCCAGATGGCCGCAAAGGCTGGAACTGCACCAATCTGAAGCCAGGTGCCAGGTGCTTCTCCTGGTCTCCATGGGGTGCAGGGCCCAAGCACTCGGGCCATCCTCCACTGCCCTCCTGGGCCACAGCAGAGGGCTGGCCTGGAAGAGGAGCAATTGGGTCTAGAACCCAGTGCCATATGGGATGCCAGCGCTGCAGGCGGAGGATTAACCAAGTGAGCCACAGTGCCGGCCCCGTGCTGTGGCCATCTTGTGATCATGAGGGGGAAACAATAAATTCATGATCCTCAGAGCTGATTTGGCCTGCGTCCCTGACAACGTCATTAAAGCTGAGGAAAAAACCTCTATTTTTTTTTTGAACCCGCGTTATTCAAGTTTTTTCTTTGTTGCAGTCAAATGTATCCTTGATGAAGTGGATGAGCAGAGCTGGAGTGTTTGACCCACTCGTTGTCTGAGGGCAACAGAGGCTGATGTCCAAGATGGCACCCCCAGAAGGTGGCTTGTGAGGCCGCAGAGCTGGAGGCTGCGGCACCCCCACAGGGCCCATCTGTGTGGCCCCATCTGAGCTGTGCCGGTGACGCCAGCCCGCTGTCAGCCTGTGTCCCCCCGGGGAACTGCAGTCCCCTCGGGCAGCAGGAAGCACAGGGTCGCAGCCACGCCGGGGCGGGGGGGGGGGGGTGACGTCTCCTGGGACTGAGTGGCACAGCTCAGACAGGACCCGGGGAAGCCTCCTGGGGGGGTGACGTCTCCTGGGACAGAGTGACACAGCTCAGACGGGACCTGGGGAAGCCTCCTGGGGGGGGGGGGGTGACGTCTCCTGGGACTGAGTGGCACAGCTCAGACAGGACCCGGGGAAGCCTCCTGGGGGGGTGACGTCTCCTGGGACTGAGTGGCACAGCTCAGACAGGACCCGGGGAAGCTCCAGGAGGGGGGGGGTGACGTCTCCTGAGACTGAGTGACACAGCTCAGACAGGACCCGGGGAAGCCTCCTGGGGGGGGTGACATCTCCTGGGACAGAGTGACACAGCTCAGACGGGACCTGGGGAAGCCTCCTGGGGGGGTGACGTCTCCTGGGACTGAGTGACACAGCTCAGACGGGACCTGGGGAAGCCTCCTGGGGGGGTGACGTCTCCTGGGACAGAGTGACACAGCTCAGACAGGACCCGGGGAAGCCTCCTGGGGGGGGTGACATCTCCTGAGACTGAGTGACACAGCTCAGACGGGACCCGGGGAAGCCTCCTGGGGGGGTGACGTCTCCTGGGACTGAGTGACACAGCTCAGACAGGACCCGGGGAAGCCTCCTGGGGGGGTGACGTCTCCTTGGACAGAGTGACACAGCTCAGACGGGACCCGGGGAAGCCTCCTGGGGGGGTGACGTCTCCTGGGACTGAGTGACACAGCTCAGACGGGACCCGGGGAAGCCTCCTGGGGGGGTGACGTCTCCTGGGACAGAGTGACACAGCTCAGACAGGACCCGGGGAAGCCTCCTGGGGGGGTGACGTCTCCTTGGACAGAGTGACACAGCTCAGACGGGACCCGGGGAAGCCTCCTGGGGGGGTGACGTCTCCTGGGACTGAGTGGCACAGCTCAGACAGGACCCGGGGAAGCCTCCTGGGGGGGTGACGTCTCCTGGGACTGAGTGACACAGCTCAGACGGGACCCGGGGAAGCCTCCTGGGGGGGGTGACGTCTCCTGGGACAGAGTGACACAGCTCAGACGGGACCCGGGGAAGCCTCCTGGGGGGGTGACGTCTCCTGGGACAGAGTGACACAGCTCAGACAGGACCCGGGGAAGCCTCCTGGGGGGGTGACGTCTCCTGGGACAGAGTGACACAGCTCAGGCGGGACCCGGGGAAGCCTCCTGGGGGGGGTGACGTCTCCTGGGACAGAGTGACACAGCTCAGACGGGACCCGGGGAAGCCTCCTGGGGGGGTGACGTCTCCTGGGACAGAGTGACACAGCTCAGACAGGACCCGGGGAAGCCTCCTGGGGGGGTGACGTCTCCTGGGACAGAGTGACACAGCTCAGGCGGGACCCGGGGAAGCCTCCTGGGGGGGTGACGTCTCCTGGGACAGAGTGACACAGCTCAGGCGGGACCCGGGGAAGCCTCCTGGGGGGGGTGACGTCTCCTGGGACAGAGTGACACAGCTCAGACGGGACCCGGGGAAGCCTCCTGGGGGGTGACGTCTCCTGGGACTGAGTGACACAGCTCAGGCGGGACCTGGGGAAGCCTCCTGGGGGGGGTGACGTCTCCTGGGACTGAGTGACACAGCTCAGACGGGACCCGGGGAAGCCTCCTGGGTGGGGGGGCGTCTCCTGGGACAGAGTGACACAGCTCAGACGGGACCTGGGGAAGCCTCCTGGGGGGGTGACGTCTCCTGGGACAGAGTGACACAGCTCAGACGGGACCTGGGGAAGCCTCCTGGGGGAGGGGGTGACGGACGTCTGGCCCCTGGAACTGTGAAGGAGCCAGTGTCTGACAGCTCCGCCTCCGGGTGTGTGTGCTCCGTGACGGTGGCCATGGTGGACTCCCCCAGGGACACCAGGAACAGCCCCCTGGGGGGGCACAACAGGAACCAGAACCTAGGCTCTGTTGTCATCTGCAGGGTCTGTGCTTCTCCCATCGCCCGTTCTGTAAAGTGAATTTGTTGCCCCCAAATCAATACCCGTGCAGCTTCCACGGCTGCTCGCAGAGGTGCAGAGCTGTGGAAGAGGTGTGAGGGCCAGTGCACGCGCCCCCAGGGAAGACCGAGGCGGGCACGTGCCGGCGGCCCTCGCGGTTCAGCAGCACTGGGAACGAGGGTCTGGGTCGGTCCTCACTGGGCCATGTCGTCGCCGTTCCCGGGCCTGGCGGTGGGGATTCTGTGTCACCATGGCCCCAGGCCTCTTGGGAGAGAATGCCTGTGTGTGACCCAGTCTTTGCTTGGGTAGCGGTCACTCTGCTGCTGGCCCGAGTTGCTGGTGCATCAGTGCTTGTGTGTCAGCAGATACACGGACGAGGGGACGTGCTGACGGGCTCACGAGCACGTTGTGAGCAGAAGGTTCTCCCAGGAGTGACGGCTGGGCAGCCGCTGGTGCAGCGTCCACAGTAACTTCACAGGGCCTGAGCGCCGGACACCGGACGGTCGGCCCTGGCTGCTTTCCTGGGGACACCTCGGGAGGGTGCTGTGGCAGCCAGAGCCTCTGGATTCTCGCAGCTGTCCAGTCCTTGATGGTTTTCTCCAAGGGGCTGGGTCTCAAAAGGCGAGAATGAGGGGGTCCAGGGACGGAGCCTGTGGCCGCAAGCTGAGCCTTGGGCGCCTGAGCCCACCCGGGCCCCCAGACGTGCTGCCCCCCCCCCCCCCCCGTCCCACTGTTGGCACTGCTGACTCATCCAGTGACCACCCGTGGAGAACGCGGCTTGGGCCAGGCCGGTGCCGGTGCGGGTGTGGGTGGGGGTGGGCAGCACGCCTTCATCTCCGTGTCGCCTGAGCCCGCAGCACCACGTGGTGGGGTGGACGCCCGGGGTCCTGCGGTGGCGGAGGCCCCGGCCTGTGCTCACGTTCCACATTGCACAGAAAGGATTTCCTCTTCGCCGACAGCGTGGTTTTTTTTTTTTTTTCTTTCATGGTGTTTGCTTTCACCTGCCTTTGGCCACCTGGCAGAACTGTTTTGTCTGAGATGAACCCACACGGCAGGAGAGGAATTCAGCAGATTTCCGGGAGGGGGCCTCTTTTGAAATAAAGGGGTGAGAGTGTACGGGGTGGGGGACTCCTTTCTTCCCTGCCTTCGCCCTCCCCTGCCCACCTCCCCCAGACAACAGGGCCGGGGCCACGTGACGATCGATCGCGGGGAAGGGGCACCGAGCAGGGAGTGATGTGTCTCTCCGCGGTTGAAGCGAGCTTGGTGTTTTAGCGCAGCCCTCGTTTGGAGACACGATGGGCGCGGGGGCAGGACAAGAAGAATCGCAGGGACCTGACTCAGCAGAAATCACCCTGGAGCTGCTTATTGACCCCAGCAGGGGAGAGAAAAACCAATCAAGGCGGCTGGTAGCCGCGGCGATGACATGCACCCTCCCGGACGCGGCTCTCTGCTTGGGATGAGCGATTGTTAATCTGCGCGCAATAAAATAAGAACAGCGCATAAACAACACTCAGTGTTCTAAAAAATGAAACCATTAGTGTAACTGTGCACGGCGCCCATCCTTCCCCGCCCGGAATGTGTGAAAAATCCCTTCTCCAGGGCCAATTAGGATCCCCTAGCGCTCGCGGGAGAAGTGCTACTCATTATAGGTGACAATGTAATGCTAAAAGACGCTCCGAAATGAAGCCGCAGCTGCAGTCATCTGCTGAATGAGACGTCCTGGCTCCGGCAGCCGCATCTATTTGGTTAAAATTCTCCTCCTTGCAAAGGCTTTGTCTCTGTGTTCTGTTTCCTGGCCTGTGTGGCTGGGGGGCAAGGCTCTCGGGCCACAGCGCAAAGCGCCAGCAACGTCCACGACCTTGGCCTCTTTCGGTCAACCTAATGTTGTCCCCGAGTCCCTGTCCAGCCCCGCTGGCGGGAACCCAGCCTTGAGCATTTCCAGGACCCATCCTCCCGCCTTCTAGAAATGGTGGGCGGCCCCTTGGGCCTCAGATGGGTGAGGACTGGCGTGCCGTGGGTGGCCCTTGGTGTCTTGAGCGCTCTGCTGACTGTGTGCCTGCCAGTGGTGGGTCTTTAGCGATTCTGCTGGAGCTGGGAGTCGAGGCTGAGATCCACAACCCTGAGACACTGCGTGGCCACTGTCCCTGAGGTCCAGGCGCACCTTTGCGGCACAGTCTTTGGGCTCTGCTGTGAAAGGAACTGTGGTGCCCGCTCCTTGCACTCGGGCTGCTCCCTTTCTTAGTGGGAGAAACTCTCTTCCGTCCCCGTGTACCCCTTGGAAGCTCACTTGTCTCAAACGCAGGTTTATCAGCGAGCTTTCGGAACCAAATCAGGTGGGAGAGATTATCTGGGGGCACCTCTGCCCTGACTTCCGTGTCCTGTGGCAAGGTGCCAACAGGAGTGTCAGACACGTGTGATGAGCCTGCCCGGTGCATTTTAATAGGCACTTTTGGAGTTGGCGTTGCCTTCAGCTTTCTTACCTGCCGGGGAGGTCATTCTCCTAGACGGAGCCGAGAGAAACCCCTGCGGACCCCGAGCTGCAGAAGTCAGAGGAACCCCGGAGTTCCGGAGCCTCCTCTGCGGGCGAGACAGTTCCCGAGTCCTGTGTTCAGCTCAGTCCAGACTTCCTGAGTCTGAATGATCCTTTCAGATAAAGTGGAGTTAGATAAAGATGTCCCTGGGGCGCAGCATTTAGACCCTGGCAGCAGAGCTGTCCTGTGCTGGGGACGGCGATGTCATTCAGCAGTGGAGACCCTCGACTCCCCCCCCCCCCCGCCCCTGTAGGGCCCTGCTCTGTCTCCTTGTTCCCTCCCCCTCCTGTTTAACAGGCTCCCTCATAAAAGGCTCCTAAGTCAACATCTCTTAAATCGTCTTCATGGGGTTCACCACCACACTAGCCTAAACCAGTTTCAGCTAGATTGAGACTGACCAGCCAAGCTGCGTGGGAGCGTGAGGGGTGAGCGACAGTTGACCCTGGAACCAAAGTTGCATCCCCAGCTCTCCGGAACCAAATTTCAGAGAATGAGCAGAAATGGAAAAGAACAGTTTTTTTTTTTTTAATTTATTTTTTTTAAGATTTTATTTATTTGAGAGGCAGAGTTAGAGAGAGAGAGAGAGAAATTGAGCAAAACGTCTTCCATCTCCTGGTTCACTCTCCAAATGACCACAAGGCAGGAGCTGGGCCTGTATGAAAGTAGGAGCCAGGAGCTTCTTCCAGGTCTCCCACACGGGTGCAGGGGCCCAAGGACTTGGGCTATCTTCTGTGCTTTCCCAGGCTGTAGCAGAGAGCTGGAGCAGCCGGGCCTTGAACCTGTGCCCATTTGGGATGCCAGCGCCCAGGTTGGAGACTTAGCCCACCACACCACAGTGCTGGCCCCAGTGGACAGCTTTAGGAAGCAAGGGGCCTGGAGATTCACACAAGCACTGACTGGACTCTTCCGTGTGCAGTCCATGCATGATCTTTCCACAGCCACCAATCAGGTACGGTCCTTCCAGGGCCCCGCCAATCAGCAGTTGCTCTGTTGGGCAGAGTATTTGGTGGGGGTTAGGTTGGGGCTTGCAATGCTGGTGTCACCTGGTTCGAGCCTTCTCTCTGCTCCTGATGCCCTCAGATGGGAGGTGGCAGGTGATCGCCCAAATACTTGAGTCCCTGCCACCCTCCCTGGGAGACCCAAATGGAGTTCCTGGGTCCTGGAGTTCCTGGGAGTGAACCTGCAGGTGGAAGATTGATCACGGTCTATCTGTCACTGCCTTCCAATCAAAGGAAATCTTTAAAAAAGTTAGAAAAGCCTGCACCTGCTACGGCGTGGATGAACCTCCAGGATGCTATGCCGAGTGACATCAGCCAGCCCCAGCAAATCAGATACTCTGCAGTTCACTTACACAAGGTCCCTAGGGAGTCATCAAGACAGAAGGTGGCTGTTGACAGGGCTGGGGGAGGGTGAGGGTGAGGGTGAGGGGTGAGATGGATCTCAGCATTCTGTGGTATCCAGAGAGTGTTTGGGGCCAATGAAGAGCTCTGGAGATGGAGGCAGAATCGTGCATTTAAACATGGCTGGGCAGATGCATTTGATGTTGGGTATTTTATCACAATTAAATTTTTTTTAAACATTCAGACATTTCTGGATTCTACATTTGAAAGGCAGAGAGAAAGAGGGAGTGCGTGCATGAGAGGGACCTTCCATCCACAGGTTCGCTCCCAGGAACTACCAGGGGAGTGGCAGGGACCCAGGTACTTGAGCAGTCACCTGCCGTGTGCCAGGGTGTGCATTCCTAGGAAGCTGGATTGGAAGCAGAGCCAGGATGTGAGCCAAGTACTCCATACGGGATGCAGGCATCCCATGTGGTGTCTTCACTTCTGAGCCAAAAGCTTGCCCAGTAAAGAAGGCATGTGAATGGCTTTAAAAAAAAAAAAAAACCAGAACAAATGCTGTAAGATCATCCCCAGCAGGGATTGTAAATCAAAACCACAATGAGATGCCACTTCCCAACTTCTAGCATGGCCTCAGTACGAAAGAGACAGGGACAACTGTTGGCAGCGACGTGGAGAGATTGGAGCCCTCGAGCCTCGCTGGTGGGACCGGCAGATTGGTTCAGCCACTTGGGAAAGCACCAAACAGCGCTGAGGTAGCCCAGGGCCCAGCAGCTGTACTCCTGGGTGTCTCTCCACTAGGAATGAAAGCAAGGAAGTGTGCGGGCGAATGCTCCCAGCAACATTGTTGGTGATAGCTGGAAGGTGGAGACCACCCAGACGCACAGCAGCTGATAAAATGTTAGACAGCAGGCGCCGTCTTCACACAGCGGAACGGTTTGCAGCGGTAAATGGAATGAAGTGCCGAAAACATGCTACAGTGTGGGTGAACCGAGACGGTGTTATGCTGAACCAAAGAGGCCTGTCACAAGATAGCGCGTGTTATGTGAATCCATCTGTACGCAGTGCCTAGAACGGTCCACGGAGAGAGAACGTGGGTGAGCGCTTGCCTAGGGCTGAGGGTAAAACCTGCTAGGTACAAGCACAGAGGCTGCTGGGAGATGAAAATGTTCTCAAGTCAGACTTGGTTGAAAGATTGTGTGACTACATCGAAACATTGAACTGCACACTTAAACTTAGTATTGACTTCAGAGAATTTTATTTATTTATTTATTTACAAGGCGATGTTAAGGGAGAGGGAGAGAGGGAGAGAGGAGATCATCTTCCATCTGGTTCACTCCCTAAATGGCTGAGTTGCCGGGGCTGGGCCAGGAGGCTGTGATTGCATCCAGGTCTCCCATGTGGGTGGCAAGGCCCCAAGTACTTGGGCCGTCCTCTGATGCTTTCCCAGGTGCATTAACCAGGAGCTGGATTGGAAGAGGAGCAGCTGGGATTTGAACTGGCTCTCACAGGGGATATTGGCATCACAGGCAGTGGCATAATTCAGGGCTCCACAATGCTGCCTGAGAGAGCATTTTAAATGATTAATTGTTGATTTGAGAGAGAGAGAGAGCACCCTCCCATCCATTGGTTCTCTCCCCAAACGTCTACAATGACCAGGACAGGGCGGGGCTGAGGTTGGGAAGCCAGGAACTTGATCAGGTCTGCCATGTGGGAGGCAGGAACCCAAACCCTTGCGCCATCGCTGCTGCCTCCCAGGTCTGCGCTGGCGGGAAGCTGGAGTCGGGAGCCCAGGCTGAGTCTTGAACCCAGTGACTCTCAGGTGGGATGTGGGCACTTAACCACTAGGCCAAATGCCTGCCCCCAAATTGCACCTGGATGATACCTTAATAAAGTTTCTGTTTTTTATTTTTTTAAGACCCAGTACGTGATGCTGGCTGCTCCATGTACTCTCTTCCCATCACCCTCTGTGAAACAATGGATCTGATGTTGATGGTTACTGCTGTGAGAGAGACGCTCAGTGGGGGGAGGGGCCGGCTGTGGCTAAGCCTCTGCCTGCGGTGCTGGCACTCCATATGGGCATTGGTTCTAGTCCCGGCTGCTCCTCTTCCGATCCAGCTCACTGCTTATGGCCTGGGAAAGCAGTAGAGGATGGCTCTGGTGCTTGGGCCCCTGCACCCACATGGGGGACCTGTTAGAAGCTCCTGGTTCCTGGCTTTGGATTGACCCAGCTCCAGCCATTGTGGCCATTTGGGGAGTGAACCAGTGGATGGAGGACTTCTCCCTCTGTCTCTTCCTCTGTCTCTTCCAAAAGAGAGAGAAGCTCGGGACAGGAGCCACGTCCCAGCCTGCGAGTGTGGAAAGATCACAATATTCTGGGGTGAGGTCTCACTGGTCAGCTGGTGCTGGCCTTCACGGTGCTGGTTGTGGCCTGATGTCTTCAGCGTAGGGGCAGCCAACAGGGGCATGACAAGCAGCATGAATCCCCCAAGCCCTGCCTAGTTAGGGGTGCCAGCCCTCGAGGGCCCTGCTGAGAGATGAACTGTCAGATAGATTTAGGGATGTCTTGGGGCACTGTTGGCATCGGGAGCTGTGGAGGGGTGTGGGCAAAGAGCTCACGAGCTGTGTTTACAGACTCTCATGGCAAGTGGGTGGGGGGTGCGCTCATCTGTGACACGCCTGTGAGCGTGCGGGGGGTGCGCTCATCTGTGACACGCCTGTGAGTGTGTGGGGGGTGCGCTCATCTGTGATGTGCCTGTGATCGTGTGTGTGTGGGGGGTGCGCTAATCTGTGATGCGCCTGTGAGCGTGTGTGTGTGTGGGGGTGCGCTAATCTGTGATGCGCCTGTGAGCGTGTGTGTGTGGGGGTGTGCTCATCTGTGATGTGCCTGTGAGCGTGTGTGTGTGAGGGGGTGCGCTCATCTGTGATGCGCCTGTGAGTGTGTGTGTGTGTGGGAGGGTGTGCACATCTCTGATGTGCCTGTGAGCATGTGTGTGTGTGGGGGGGTGTGCTAATCTGTGATGTGCCTGTGAGCGTGTGTGTGTGTGGGAGGGTGTGCACATCTCTGATGTGCCTGTGAGCGTGTGTGTGTGTGGGGGTGCGCTAATCTGTGATGCGCCTGTGAGCGTGTGTGTGTGTGGGGGTGTGCTCATCTGTGACACGCCTGTGAGTGTGTGGCGCGCCTGTGAGCGTGTGTGTGTGTGGGGGGTGCTCTAATCTGTGATGCGCCTGTGATCGTGTGTGTGTGGGGGGTGCGCTCATCTGTGACACGCCTGTGAGTGTGTGGGGGGTGCGCTCATCTGTGATGCGCCTGTGAGCGCGTGTGTGTGGGGGGGTGTGCTCATCTGTGATGTGTCTGTGAGCATGTGTGTGTGTGGGGGTGCGCTCATCTGTGATGTGCCTGTGAGAGTGTGTGTGTGGGGGTGTGCTCATCTGTGATGCGCCTGTGAGCATGTGTGTGTGTGGGGGTGCGCTCATCTGTGATGTGCCTGTGAGAGTGTGTGTGGGGGGGTGTGCTCATCTGTGATGCGCCTGTGAGCATGTGTGTGTGTGGGGGTGCGCTCATCTGTGATGTGCCTGTGAGAGTGTGTGTGTGGGGGTGTGCTGATCTGTGATGTGCCTGTGAGCATGTGTGTGTGGGGGGGTGCGCTCATCTGTGATGTGCCTGTGAGAGTGTGTGTGTGGGGGTGTGCTCATCTGTGATGTGCCTGTGAGCATGTGTGTGTGGGGGGGTGCGCTCATCTGTGATGTGCCTGTGAGAGTGTGTGTGTGGGGTGTGCTCATCTGTGATGTGCCTGTGAGAGTGTGTGTGTGGGGGTGCGCTCATCTGTGATGTGCCTGTGATCGTGTGTGTGTGGGGGTGCGCTCATCTGTGATGTGCCTGTGAGCGCGTGTGTGTGTGGGGGGTGTGCTTATCTGTGATGTGCCTGTGAGCATGTGTGTGTGGGGGGGTGCGCTCATCTGTGATGTGCCTGTGAGCGTGTGTGTGTGAGGGGGTGCGCTCATCTGTGATGCGCCTGTGAGTGTGTGTGTGTGTGGGAGGGTGTGCACATCTCTGATGTGCCTGTGAGCATGTGTGTGTGTGGGGGGGTGTGCTAATCTGTGATGTGCCTGTGAGCGTGTGTGTGTGTGGGAGGGTGTGCACATCTCTGATGTGCCTGTGAGCGTGTGTGTGTGTGGGGGTGCGCTAATCTGTGATGCGCCTGTGAGCGTGTGTGTGTGTGGGGGTGTGCTCATCTGTGACACGCCTGTGAGTGTGTGGCGCGCCTGTGAGCGTGTGTGTGTGTGGGGGGTGCTCTAATCTGTGATGCGCCTGTGATCGTGTGTGTGTGGGGGGTGCGCTCATCTGTGACACGCCTGTGAGTGTGTGGGGGGTGCGCTCATCTGTGATGCGCCTGTGAGCGCGTGTGTGTGGGGGGGTGTGCTCATCTGTGATGTGTCTGTGAGCATGTGTGTGTGTGGGGGTGCGCTCATCTGTGATGTGCCTGTGAGAGTGTGTGTGTGGGGGTGTGCTCATCTGTGATGTGCCTGTGAGCATGTGTGTGTGTGGGGGTGCGCTCATCTGTGATGTGCCTGTGAGAGTGTGTGTGGGGGGGTGTGCTCATCTGTGATGCGCCTGTGAGCATGTGTGTGTGTGGGGGTGCGCTCATCTGTGATGTGCCTGTGAGAGTGTGTGTGTGGGGGTGTGCTCATCTGTGATGTGCCTGTGAGCATGTGTGTGTGGGGGGGTGCGCTCATCTGTGATGTGCCTGTGAGAGTGTGTGTGTGGGGGTGTGCTCATCTGTGATGTGCCTGTGAGCATGTGTGTGTGTGGGGGTGCGCTCATCTGTGATGTGCCTGTGAGAGTGTGTGTGTGGGGTGTGCTCATCTGTGATGTGCCTGTGAGAGTGTGTGTGTGGGGGTGCGCTCATCTGTGATGTGCCTGTGATCGTGTGTGTGGGGGGGTGCGCTCATCTGTGATGTGCCTGTGAGCGCGTGTGTGTGTGGGGGGTGTGCTTATCTGTGATGTGCCTGTGAGCATGTGTGTGTGGGGGGGTGCGCTCATCTGTGATGTGCCTGTGAGAGTGTGTGTGTGGGGGTGTGCTCATCTGTGATGCGCCTGTGAGCATGTGTGTGTGTGGGGGTGCGCTCATCTGTGATGTGCCTGTGAGAGTGTGTGTGTGGGGGTGTGCTCATCTGTGATGCCCCTTGAGCATGTGTGTGTGTGGGGGTGCGCTCATCTGTGATGTGCCTGTGAGCGTGTGTGTGTGTGGGGGGTGTGCTCATCTGTGATGTGCCTGTGAGCATGTGTGTGTGTGTGGGAGGGTGTGCACATCTGTGATGTGCCTGTGAGCATGTGTGTGTGGGGGGGTGCGCTCATCTGTGATGCGCCTGTGAGCATGTGTGTGTGTGGGGGGTGCGCTCATCTGTGATGTGCCTGTGATCGTGTGTGTGTGTGGGGGTGTGCTCATCTGTGATGCGCCTGTGAGCGTGTGTGTGTGGGGGGGTGCGCTCATCTGTGATGTGCCTGTGAGAGTGTGTGTGTGGGGGTGTGCTCATCTGTGATGTGCCTGTGAGCGTGTGTGTGTGTGTGGCTGTGCTCATCTTGTATGTGCCTGTGAGCGTGTGTGTGTGTGTGGGGTGCGCTCATCTGTGATGTGCCTGTGATCGTGTGTGTGTGGGGGGGTGTGCTCATCTGTGATGCGCCTGTGAGCGTGTGTGTGTGTGGGGGTGTGCTCATCTGTGATGCGCCTGTGAGAGTGTGTGTGTGTGTGGGGTATGCTCATCTGTGATGTGCCTGTGAGAGTGTGTGTGTGGGGGTGTGCTCATCTGTGATGTGCCTGTGAGCGTGTGTGTGTGGGGGGGGTGTGCTCATCTGTGATGCGCCTGTGAGCATGTGTGTGTGTGTGGGGTGCGCTCATCTGTGATGTGCCTGTGATCGTGTGTGTGTGGGGGGTGTGCTCATCTGTGATGTGCCTGTGAGCGTGTGTGTGTGTGGGGGTGCGCTCATCTGTGATGTGCCTGTGATCGTGTGTGTGTGTGGGGGGTGCGCTCATCTGTGATGTGCCTGTGATCGTGTGTGTGTGGGGGGTGTGCTCATCTGTGATGTGCCTGTGAGAGTGTGTGTGTGGGGGGGGTGCGCTCATCTGTGATGTGCCTGTGAGAGTGTGTGTGTGTGGGTGTGCTCATCTGTGATGCGCCTGTGAGCATGTGTGTGTGTGGGGGGTGCGCTCATCTGTGATGTGCCTGTGATCGTGTGTGTGGGGGGGTGTGCTCATCTGTGATGTGCCTGTGAGCGCGTGTGTGTGTGGGGGTGCGCTCATCTGTGATGTGCCTGTGAGAGTGTGTGTGTGGGGGTGTGCTCATCTGTGATGCGCTGTGAGCATGTGTGTGTGGGGGGGTGCGCTCATCTGTGATGTGCCTGTGAGAGTGTGTGTGTGGGGGTGTGCTCATCTGTGATGTGCCTGTGAGAGTGTGTGTGTGGGGGTGTGCTCATCTGTGATGTGCCTGTGAGCATGTGTGTGTGGGGGGGTGCGCTCATCTGTGATGCGCCTGTGAGCATGTGTGTGTGTGGGGGGTGCGCTCATCTGTGATGTGCCTGTGATCGTGTGTGTGTGGGGGGGTGCGCTCATCTGTGATGCGCCTGTGAGCGTGTGTGTGGGGGGGTGCGCTCATCTGTGATGTGCCTGTGAGAGTGTGTGTGTGGGGGTGTGCTCATCTGTGATGTGCCTGTGAGAGTGTGTGTGTGTGGGGGTGTGCTCATCTGTGATGCGCCTGTGAGCATGTGTGTGTGTGTGGGGTGCGCTCATCTGTGATGTGCCTGTGATCGTGTGTGTGTGGGGGGTGCGCTCATCTGTGATGTGCCTGTGAGCGCGTGTGTGTGTGGGGTTGTGCTCATCTGTGATTCGCCTGTGAGCATGTGTGTGTGTGGGGGGTGCGCTAATCTGTGATGTGCCTGTGAGCGTGTGTGTGGGGGGTGTGCTCATCTGTGATGCGCCTGTGAGCGTGTGTGTGTGTGGGGGTGCGCTAATCTGTGATGTGCCTGTGAGCGTGTGTGTGGGGGGGTGTGCTCTTCTGTGATGTGTCTGTGAGCGTGTGTGTGTGTGGGAGGGTGTGCACATCTGTGATGTGCCTGTGAGCGTGTGTGTGTGTGGGGGTGTGCTCATCTGTGATGTGCCTGTGAGAGTGTGTGTGGGGGGGTGTGCTCATCTGTGATGTGCCTGTGAGCATGTGTGTGTGTTGGGGTGTGCTCATCTGTGATGTGCCTGTGAGCGTGTGTGTGTGTGGGGGTGTGCTCATCTGTGATGTGCCTGTGAGAGTGTGTGTGTGTGGGGGGTGTGCTCATCTGTGATGTGCCTGTGAGCGTGTGTGTGTGTGTGGGTGTGCTCATCTGTGATGTGCCTGTGAGCGTGTGTGTGTGTGGGGTGTGCTCATCTTGTATGTGCCTGTGAGCGTGTGTGTGTGTGTGGGTGTGCTCTTCTCTGATGTGCCTGTGAGCGTGTGTGTGTGTGGGGTGTGCTCATCTTGTATGTGCCTGTGAGCGTGTGTGTTTTTGTGGGTGTGCTCATCTGTGATGCACCTGTGAGCGTGTGTGTGTGTGGGGGTGTGCTCATCTGTGATGTGCCTTGAGCGTGTGTGTATGGGGGGGTGTGCTCATCTGTGATGCACCTGTGAGCGTGTGTTGTGTGGGGTATGCTCATCTGTGATGTGCCTGTGAGCATGTGTGTGTGGGGGGGTGTGCTCCTCTGTGATGTGCCTGTGAGAGTGTGTGTGGGGGGGTGTGCTCATCTGTGATGCGCCTGTGAGCATGTGTGTGTGTGGGGGTGTGCTCATCTGTGATGTGCCTGTGAGCGTCCCAAATGGGAGCGCGAGAGAGGGCACCTCTGCAGGTTCGCAGGGCTGCGTCCTTAGGGCACTACCACCTGCAGCGCCCATGGCTGCGCCGTGAAACCGATTCGTCTTTGCCGAGGATGGAGAGCCTGCTTTGCACCAGATGCACTTCGCATCCCAGGAGCAATGCCTGGTGTTAGTGTCTCCCCCACCTGCCTTGGGCAGGGTGGGGAGGCTGGGAGGGGCCGGCGATTCAGCGCAGGAAGCTGCCAGGAGCCTGTTGGGGGGGGGGCGGGGGGTGGGCGTTAGGAGTGGGCTCTTCCACAGGGCTCCTCCGGGGAGCTTGTGCAAAGCCAGAGAGGAAGGTCTTTTCCTTCTGTCAAATCTGCTGTAAAGCCCTGGTCTCCAGGGGGTGTGAACAGGCATCTGGGAGAGATGGCACCTCACAGTGGGGTCACGGGCCAAGGCGGGCGTGTGTGGGGGTGGCAGAGAGGGTCTGGGGCAGTGTGAGAGGCTGGCGGTGACCGGGAGGGGCCGCCGCTGCTGCGCTGGTCTCCCTTTCGCCAAGTATCTAGGATTTGGAATCGGAGTCCAGGGCCATCATTGTAAATCTGAGGGTAGGGGTTGGCCGGAGCAGACGGGATGGCGCCGGGTGCACCATGCAGCTGCTTGATAGGAATCCCATTATTTTGCTTGGCTCAGGAGTGATCCCAAATCCGCTTCCTTGTCTTTGTTCGGCTGCTGTCCAGGGACATCGCAGCCAGTCCCTGGGGTGGATCATGAGCCCGCCTGGCCCACCAAGGGGGTCTTGAGGTGGCACTGCTGCATTTTATATCTCCACTGTCCAGAAATTTGGGTCTTTCTGTGCTCCATGAAGGACTGTCACCGTCCACATTCATTGGCCGTGGTTTTGCCGGCTGCCAAAAGGTACAAAGAAGTCCAGGATTCGGCTCAGCCGGATGTGGCTTCCGCAGGGCCGGTGGCCCGGGAGAGCCGACACCCCCCGCCAGGCTTGTCCCCTGGGCTGTTCCTGTGAGTTTTTACAACAGTCACTGTCCACCTGCTCAGAGTCAACAGCGAGAATCTGCTCTGATGAAGGGGACGGTCCACTCTTGACCGAGAAAATGGACAGGTTCTTGTTACAGGGAACAGTTTTGGTTTTTATTTCACACAGGGACAATGAGCTGGACTTGAACTTGAAGCTCACGGCAGGTGGGAAGGGGTGTGGAAGTGAGGAGTTTGTTCTGGGCCGCTTCTGCACCTGCGTTTGGTTCAGGTTTTCACTCGACTGTCTGTTCTCACCCGCTTGTTAAATGCAGTGGGCCGTCTCCATCTTTAGTTTGCTTGGCACACACTGTATGTCCAGCGTTTGTTTTTGCTTTTTTGTTTGTTTGTTTTCTAGTCTTCAGGAAGTTTAAGGAAAATGGATTCACAAAAAATATGCATGGACTTCAGAATATTGTGCTCAAGTGAACTTACCTTTGAACTCCATTTCCCCATGACCTTTCGTTAATGCCCTCATGGGCCTACGTGTGGGTTTGTTTATTTCAGGGTCTCTTGGTGCTTCCAGCTTCGTTCCTTGTCTTCATTCCCTGCGTGTTTTATTCCGTGTATTTCCTCATGCCGCTCAGAAGCTTCTTAATTGGCATATATAATTTATTGCACAAATTTATCATGGTCCGTTTAACTGTTTACTTGTTTTTTACATACTGAAGAGGTTCCCCATTTCTGGCTGCTATAAATTAGAATCATTGTGTGTTTATTTAATTACCGACTGAGTATGAATTGCTAAGCAGGATTCCTGGGTCAAGTGGATGAATCTCACTTTAAGATGGTTCTCCAGGAAAACCATGGCCTTTTCCTGTGCATGAGTGGTGAATTGGAGTGTTATTTCACAGAAATTATAATAACACTGGAACTCTATCTTTTTAAAGAAGCCTTGGCAGTTTCATTTTTTAATCTCTCATTTTGCATTTTACACTTTTGGTCATTAAGTATAGTATCTGACGTGTGGGCTCGTGATTCACTTACCCAGTGCTGGAACTCGCTTTAAAGGCATCATCTGTGAAAAAGACTGCACGTATTTCTCTATATCTTTCCACTTTTAATTTGATTGTTTTTTCCCTAATTTCAGTATCGTACCATTTCATTCATTTCTGTTGCCATTCCTTTTATATTTTTATGCCTAGAAATTCCTACATTTCTTCCTAGTTGCATGTCTTGGTTTATATTTTTTAACATTTTTTAAAAGATTTATTTATTTAAAAGGCAGAGTGACAGAGGGAGGGAGAGAGAATTTTCCATTCACTGGTTCCCTCCCCACATGGCTGCAATGGCTAGAGCCGGGCCGATCCAGAGCCAGGAGCCAGGAGCCAGGAGCTCCATCCAGGTCTCCCACGTGGGTGCAGGGGCCCAAGCACTTCGGCCGTCTCCTGCTGCTCTCCCAGGCGCATTAGCAGGGAGCTGAATGAGAGGCGGAGCAGCGGGCTCTGGCGTGCTGGCATCATAGGCGGCAGCCTCACCGGCTGCTCTTCAAACCATCTGGTGTTGTGAGGAAAGACGCTGTGTCAGTCAGCTTTTTGTTACTGCCAGCTCCCGAGGCCACCAGCTTCCTAAGAGCAGAGGTCCCTTGAGCTCACAGTGTCGAAGGTGAGGCAGGCGTGAGGGGCCGGGGACAGTGACAGAGCCGCTGTGGACGAAGGGTCTGCCAGGGAGCAGAGAGGGCGATTTCCTAACAGCCTTTCCTGGCAAGAACTGCTTCCCAAGGCCGTGGCCCCAGGACCTCCCACATGCAGCTGATATGCAAACCACACCAGAAACTCACTTCATTGTTAGCCAGCCAACCAGGTGTGACAGCCCTCAGGACGCTGGACCTAAAGCAGCGGCCTGGAGCCAGGCCCCTGGGCGCCACACCCTTCTCCTCCTGTCCCTGCAGGTATCTGGAACCGTGTGGTGCTGTATCTCATACCCATGGAGAAGGTGCCGGTCTGGTCGGAGAGCCGTGCGCCCAGCAGCAGAACCAAGTTGTAGTACCTGAAATACAAGCTCACTGCACACCCCCAGCCATCCCCCTCCGGCCCCCGCCCACCTCAGACCCAGGCACCTGCCGTCTGTACCCCCAGAGCTGCCTGTTCTGACATTGTAAACTAACGTAGCCGAACGATGCATGGCCTGCTGTGACCCGCTTGTTTTCCTTAGCATAATGTCAATAATTCATTGCAGTATTAGTGCTTCGTATCTTTGATTGCTGGATTATATTAACTTGCACAGATGTGGTATCTGTGTATTTGCTCATCAACTGATGGACATTCGGGGTTGGTCAGTTCTTACGTGGACAGTCCATTATTTCTAACCTTTATTCTTCCTGGTAGAATTATTTAAAGCTATGAAAGTTCCTCTGTGGACTGCTTTGCCTATGTCCTACAATTTTTATATATATATATATATGTAATATATACATGTAACATATATGTAATATATATATGTTTGTCATTCAGTTTCAAGTATTTCCTAATTCTTTTTTTTTGACAGGCAGAGTTAGTGAGAGAGAGAGAGAGAGAAAGGTCTTCCTTCCGTTCGTTCACCCCCTGAGGGTCGCTACGGCTGGTGCGCTGTGCTGATCCGGAAGCCAGGAGCCAGGTGCTTCTCCTGGTCTCCCATGGGGTGCAGGGCCCAAGCACCTGGGCCATCCTCCACTGTACTCCCTGGGCACAGCAGAGAGCTGGACTGGAAGAGGAACAACCAGGACAGAATCAGGTGCCCCGACCGGGACTAGAACCCAGGGTGCCGGTGCTGCAGGCGGAGGATTAGCCTAGTGAGCTGCGGCACCGGCCGTCCTAACTTTTTAACCCAGAGTCATGTAGCAATAACGTCAGGGCTGCCGCCGTGATGTAGGTTAAACCACCAGCTGCATTGGCTGCTCCACTTCCCCTCCAGCTCTCTGCTGTGGCCTGGAAAAGCAGTGAAGATGGCCCAAGTGCTTGGGCCCTGCACCCACCTGGGAGACCCAGAAGAAACTCTGGCTCCTGGCTTCGGCCTGGCCCAACCCTGGCCATTGCGGCCATTTGGGGAGTGAACCAGCATATGAAAGATCTCTCTCCTCTCTCAGTATCCCTGCCTTTAAAATAAATAAAAATAAATCTTTTTTTAAAAGGAAATAAATTGTCTAGACTCTCACTTATAATTTTAATCTAATTTTAAATTTATAATCATTGAATTAAAGTTGGAGAGTACAGTTTATATGAATTTTTGTCGTTGTGATATCTTGTGTGGTATTATTGCACTGGGATCCCCGCCGGTTTTAATTTTATAAACGTTCAATGTGTTCACAAAGTTCATCTCTACTGGGTGTAGAGTTCTGTATACGTGTGTAGTAGCTCGGAACGACCCAGGCCTCGCTGGGTGGGAAAGAAGACGTGTTTCCCAGGGAACAGTCTCCCGCGATGTTAACGCTCCAGGGAGAATGTCGTCACACTCTGTACAACCTGCGGCCAGTCCTCGAGCTCCTACTACGCGCAGGCCGTGTTTCCGGGGCAGGCTGGATTACACTGAACCGTGGCTCGTGTACAGAGGGTCCCTGTCGCTTCTGGGGATGCCTGGTGGCTGCTTCCTCCCGGCTCAGGCCTGCAGAGCCAGGTGGGTGCCAGATGGACATGGCTATCGTTCCTGAGGACGGGTTCCTGGGTCCCCTGCGACCCCACCTGGGAATCCTCTCGCATGCTGAGTGGGGGACCAGTGGCAAACCCGAGGAGAGACATCTGGCGTCAGCCTGTTAACTGGATTCAGAAAAAAAAAAAATTACAGATGATGGGATTGGGAGGAAGATGAGAAAACTCAAGGCACTTTTGCTTTTTGCTCTTGGACATTCGTGTCAGTTCACAGGAGGTCAGAGAAGCCGCTTAGTCCTCGGTTTCTACTCTCTTCCCCATTTCCCAGCACCCACTGCACAGGCCCCATGTGAGCCTATGCCGGTGGGGTTGCAGCCGTGCCCCGCCCCCCTGCTCCAACTTCCTATTTGAAGCCCCTCCCCCGACCAGGCCTCAGCTAATTTGGAAATCAGGCCATCGCAGCTGTAGTGAGCTGAGTGGACATGAGATCCTCCTAGGAGCAGAGTGGGCTCCCTGGCCCAGAAAGCGGGCTGTCCCTCACGGAAGGACGCTGCTGGGAGGTCCAGATGCACACGGAGGGAGGGGCGCCGGAGGCGGGAGCACGCTGCTTCAGGGCCGGGAACTGCAGGTAGAGCGGCCTGGGGCCCTCAAGGGGCGCAGGGCCTGCTGATCCCCGACCTTCAGAACTATGGCAGGACCACTCGTGGCGTGCGAGCCCCGGGGAGCAGGTGAGGAGGAGGCGGTTCCTGCCTTGAGCAGGGGGTGGCCACGGCTGCCCGTGGGGTGGTGAGTGAGCTGGGCACGCCGGCCAGGCTCGTGTGGTGGTGCTGGGACAGGGGTGTACCTCTGAGGTCAGTGGAGAGGGACGGGAGGGCCCGAGGCGCCCGAAGTGGGGAGGGGGCGCATGTGGAGGAGACCGACGTGTGTGAGCACAGAGCCCACGTGAGGACCGGGCTGGAGTCTGTCCAGTGGGGCCTTGGGATGGTCACAATTTCAGCCAGGCCTGGGCTGGGCCTGGGCTGGGCCTGGGCTGGGCCTGGCTGGGCCTGGCTGGGCCTGGCTGGGCCTGGCTGGGCCTGGCTGGGCTGTGACATTCCCACTCCAGGTGAATACAGAGTCAGCTCCTGCTGTGCCCGGCCGTTGTGAAAGGCAATTTAGTTAAATAGGTTCCAGGTGACTCCCTTGAGTGTAACCATGAGGCTTTATGCAGAAGAGGCTGCGGGCTTAGCGCCGCCCGGGGAGGCCGCACGTGGGCTGCTCGCTCGGCCCCGGGTGCCTGCCTCATTTGTCCGGCTATGACCCCACAGTGAAGCTGGAATATGACCGGCTCGTAACTGCAGCTGGAAAATTAAATTTTATTTCCAGCACATCTTTGCCCTCCTTGCTGCTGATTTGTCTGGCCCCACGCCAGCCTCCCAATGGCTTTGGCTTCAATGCCGGGCCATAAACCCCTCCACGTTACAGCTGCATAGGCCGCGCTGGTGTCACGTTCCTCAGGACGGTTAATTAGATTCCGAGCACAGTGTGCGCCCGCAGACCATAAAACCCCTCGGCTTTGGGCCGTGGGCTGGAGGCTGTGGGTTTTCCATGAGCCATAGCGGGGGATGGTGCCGCTGAGGTCCTTTGTGGATACCTGTGCCAGAGACGAGAGGAATGGTCCCCCGGAGGATGGAGAACCAGCAGTGCAGCATCGTACAACGAACCGCCGCTCAGCAGCAAAAGGGAGCAAATTAGCCCGAAAAGTCAGCACAGGGCGCTTCTGTTTCATCAAAGTCTAGCGACCAGCAGGACTGACCCCTCCTCATGGAGGTCGGAGCGGCAGTTCCCTGTGTGGGGGTGGGATTGGCCCAGCCGTATTGTGGGGGACTTCCGGGTGGTGGAAAATCGCATCTCTTGACTGGGGCAGTGGTCGCGTGGGGAGATGTGCCCCAGCTCACCCCCGCTGCTTTGAGAACCTGAGCACTTCGCTGACTGTAGATGTCCCCCCAGATAGAGACAAAACCCCGTGATGATGGCACGCTGGAAGATCCCAGAGAGTCGCGCAGGGCAGAACCCTGGGGTCGGGCCAGCCTTGGGGAGCCTGGTGCGGCGTTGGGGATCCACAGCAGGGGTCCTCGCTGGCAAGCCCTACCCGTTGTCCTCCGTGGTCTTCTCATGGTCTCTGCAGTGTCCCCTGGGGACAGAGCTGTGGGCGTCGTCTGCACCTGCCCAGGCGCTCCATCTGGGGGGACCTCGTAAATGGGGGTGAAGCAGCTGCTTGTGCTGAATGCTATGGAGATGGAAGCCCCTGGTACCTGGCCGCGTCCACCAGGCAACTGTACTCGCTCAGGGCCAGTTCAGGAGTCTCCGGAGAGGCAGGCGGGGCTGGGCTGGCCTGGCCGTAAACCAGTGGACGTCATCAAGCATCTGCCAGTGGGGGGGGAGGTGGCGGCCGCTCCCCTGGGTCTCGGGATTGCCACAACTGTTCCTTTCTGAGTAGTCTGTTCCCAGCTGTGTCCTCTCCGTGTCTCCCAGGGATGGCCGATGCACCACCCAGAAGAGCTGTCACTCAAGTGCTTGGCGCTCGCTGGGGCAGAGGAACCACCCAGCCAGGGTGCCTCTGGTGGCCCGGGCTGGCATCTGGATGAGGTGGCGGTGGGTGTGACACTAGCAGTGTCACCCACAGGCCGCATGGTATCACGGAGAAGTCCAGTTCCTGCCCGTGGTGGCACAGGCCAAGAGCGGAATCCGACCCCTGGGCAGCACCCACACCGCGTCTGATGTGTGGGAGGAGAGATGTGGGTGCCTCCTGCTCCCAGCAGGACAGGATGGGGCGTGGCAGCGCCAGGTGCCGCCCAGCGCCCTGCGAGGAGCGGTCGCACGGACCTCAGAGGCCACCTCCGCTCCCTCTCCATCCTAGAGATGAGGAAGCACAGGCAGGAGACCCACCCAAGGCCACGCGGTAAGCAGGAGAGAAAGCCAGGGTGCAGCCGGGCCCCCAGCGCCCAGCGCCCAGCCGCCTCTGCAGGTGCTGCTGTGGGAGGGCAAGGTGCGGCTGAGAGTGGGGTGGCCACGCCCGGGAGTCCCGGCGGAGGTGCCGGCACTGGCATCCTTCCTCCAGGAACTCTCATTCAGCCCAGACCCTCTCCTCCACCCAGCGCCGTGCTCCCCTCGCCCCCGGGAGGGGGCGTCCACCGTGGGCAGAAGGCCTTTCACTGCTTTTGTTGTCTCCTGTAGAAATAGCGACTTGGGGCACGTTTTACTGTGTGCGCTCTCACGGCAGCACGCGGGAGGTGTTTGATAAATAAGTCAGTGCGTGCGGCTGTGATGGGCGCTGGAAACGCCGTGGCTCGCATGGCTTGGCGACCTGACCGTGCAGGGCGGGCACGCTGGGCTTCGCGCCACCTGCTGCAGAGCTGTGTCGCGGATGCGCGGTTGGTCTGGCGGGCTGGTTGTCGCCTTTCTTTATGCAGAAGCTCCCGGCTTGCAAATCTCTCTCCCGGGCTCGATCTCATTTGGCGCGCACAGCGACTCCGAGGAGTGGCTTTCGGTTTCTCTTTGGGGCTGGGGCTTGGGGGTCTCTGAGGAGGACCAGGCTTTCAGGGGACCTGGAGGGTTGAATGCTGGAAGCGTGGCTGTGCTGTGAGGAGGGGCCTCTGGCCTCTCTAGCTCGGCTGCAGCATCCTAACTCGGTGGGGACAGGGAATGTCCCTGGGGCTGGTGGTGGGATCGGTGCCCACCTAGGACGAGGCACTGGTGATGGCTGAAGGCCTCCAAACCCTGAGCTGGAAGGATCAGGGGGACCCAGGACTCTCACCATCCTTGGGCCACCAGTCCTCAGCTCCCAGCCCAGCACCAACGAAACAGAAGAACAAACGAGATCTTTGACTGTCAGGTGCCGTGGGGGTCCAGGGAGCAGTGCCAGGAGCTGAGCGTGGAGAGCCAGGTGCAGGCCGGGGCAGGGTTCATCGGCAGGTGCACAGAGAAGGGGGGAGGCGTGCAGCTCAGCTCATGGGCTAAGCCAGGGGGAAGCTGGACCTGCAGAGGGGGCGGCGATCTGGAAGACAGGAAAGAGCAAGGGCAAGTGGTGGCCCCCTGGAGGTCCCAGGGAGACGCCCTGGCAACCTGCAGCCCCACGGCCCCACCCGCCCGCCAGGATGAGTGCAGTTAAACACCAAGCGAAGTGAGGCGTGGCCGGCAGAGCTGGGCGCTCTGGGCAGCAGCTGTGAGGTTTCTGATAGATCCAAGTACATGCACCTGCCCTCTCCACAGTGCAGTAATTTCACCCCTGAGCGCACCTGCAGGAAGAGTGACCGTGCACACCACAAAAAGATACGGACCAGAACATTGCCAGCGACTTTGATCCTAGCCGTCTTAAACTGGAAGTCCCCAAGTACACATCAGCATGGGTAGATCCGGCCTGGGACGGTCGCAGAATGAGCCGCTAATGGCAGCGAAAACGAACAGTCTCTATACAGGTGTGGGCAAACCTCACAGGTCTGAACGGAGGAGGCCAGAGGAAAAGGCAGCTCGTCCTGGTTCCCCTGGCATCAAGCTCAAAACCAGGCAGAACTGCCCCTCCCCTCCCCCTGCCTCTCTCCTCCCTTCCCCCTCCCCTTTCCTGCCCCTCCCCCTCTCCTCCCTGCCTCCCTCTTCTTCCTCCTCTCTCTCTCCCCCCTACCCCCGCCGTGGCTACCTTGGATTCCTTACAGTACAGTGGTCTCAGAATTAGCAAACTCCACCTTGACTTTGACAGGTGACGCCCACCTGTAGTGTTGGAAGTAGAGGAGTGGTATCCTATGGGGGGGGTCGTGTGTTTGGGGGGCGTGGAGGGGGCTGGAGGAAGAGTGAGATGGAAGAGGAAGGAACCTTCTGGAAGCTGGCAGGGGTCTGTTTCTTGAGCTGACTGATGGCATAGTGGTGGCAATGACTATGAAAACCCAGTGCATTGTGCCCTTAAGATGCGTGTGGCTGTCCGTAGGAGGCGGTACTCAGAAAGTTCATGGGAAATGGAATGAAAAGATAACTTTATTACGGTGCACGGTTTTCTCCTGACGTGAACTTGCGGAAGACCCCTGTGTACGAGGACACTGCTGTTGGACGGAGAACAAGGGACACGTCGGGCACTGCCGGGGCGCCTGTATCTGCCGTGTCCTGAGTTACTCTGACGTGGGCCTCGGGAAGCAGACACACACGGCATGGCACACCCAGGTGTCCAGGTCTCGGGCCTGCCCATGACACCGTCCGTGGCCCAGCAGTCATCTTCCCGCAAGGCACCATTGTGCACGATGGGTGTTGGAGGCTGGGCCTCGGGAAGCAGACACACACGGCATGGCACACCCAGGTGTCCAGGTCTCGGGCCTGCCCATGACACCGTCCGTGGCCCAGCAGTCATCTTCCCACAAGGCACCATTGTGCACGATGGGTGTTGGAGGCTGGGCCTCGGGAAGCAGACACACACGGCATGGCACACCCAGGTGTCCAGGTCTCGGGCCTGCCCATGACACCGTCCGTGGCCCAGCAGTCATCTTCCCGCAAGGCACCATTGTGCACGATGGGTGTTGGAGGCTGGGCCTCGGGAAGCAGACACACACGGCATGGCACACCCAGGTGTCCAGGTCTCGGGCCTGCCCATGACACCGTCCGTGGCCCAGCAGTCATCTTCCCGCAAGGCACCATTGTGCACGATGGGTGTTGGAGGCTGGGCCTCGGGAAGCAGACACACACGGCATGGCACACCCAGGTGTCCAGGTCTCGGGCCTGCCCATGACACCGTCCGTGGCCCAGCAGTCATCTTCCCGCAAGGCACCATTGTGCACGATGGGTGTTGGAGGCTGGGCCTCTGCAGATTGACTTCATTTTGGTACTGAGGGCCGCCCAGTGAGTCTGGCCGCAGCAAAGTTTAAAGCTGTTTGAACCCCCAAGGAGTCACCGGAGAGGCCTCGTGTGTCTGTGGAACCAGGAACCACAGACAGGGCAGGTGGCTCCCCATCGGGGTCGCCGGGAAGTGGGCAGGGGCAGATTGCTTTCCTGGAGAGCTGGTCCACACGGCAGAGGGGGCCGTCGCCTGGCCAGGCTGGGCAGGGCGGTAGCCTGAGCAGAAAGCCCACCAGGGCCGCCTCCGAGCTCCCTCCCCTTCCTGCCCAGCAGCCTGAAGCCAGGGCCGCATAAACTGCCCCAGCTGAAGGGCTTCTCACTCCACCCCTGCTGGCCACTCAGTGCTGCACCCCCTGCCTCCTGGACCGTACCCCGCCTGATCCCTTCCTCGCTGCCTGGCGGTGCTGAAGGTCTGTGCAGCTGACTGACCCCCGGGAGGGGAATTTGCATTTTCAGAGGGGCTCATGCTGGCCTGGGCCTCCCTCCTCCCCAGCTTCCATCCCCTGGAGATGTCCAGCCAGGACCGCGGCCTTGGGGCAGTCGTGGCTCCAGGCCTGGACTGCAGCAGGTGCGTTGAGGGAGCGGGTGACCCAGGCCTCGGCTCATAAAACCCTCACATATTTTTTTAATGCCTGTTCTAAATTCATTTGAGCTCTGGGCCCTTTAGCCCGTGCTGATAATGGGCAGGAGTGGGAAAGGCAATGGAACTTGGCTCGCTTCTTGCTGTCAGCTATGAAAGGGAGAAGGGAGAGCTTGAATATTTATGCCTGGACCAATTCCCCTGTATGCCCTCTGCACCAGTTCCCAGACACCCGGAAGAGCCAGCAGCTTCCCCGCCGCACCCCCTCCTCCCCAGCCCCCGTCTTCCCAGTGCATTGCAGCAGAGAGCCCCACAGGGCTCGATGACCACGGAGTGTCTTGTCACCGGCACCGCCACAGGTAACCAGCATGGGGAAAGTCACGTGGGCGCATCTCCTAGGATACCCCTGCTAACCAGAACTGTTAGACATGAAAGCGGATTTGGGCTCCTGGAGAGAGGATAAGAGTCTCCTGTTTAATTAGATGGAGCAAGAAAAAAGGCTTTTTTTTCCCCCCAGCATGTTTCCGAAGCTGGAGTTGGCCTTTGTCCATCCACAACACTAAGCTATGTCTGGGACGTGGGGCTCATCTCGGTTCAGCTGGCACACCGTGCTGATCCGAAGCCAGGAGCCAGGTGCTTCTCCTGGTCTCCCATGGGGTGCAGGGCCCAAGGACCTGGGCCATCCTCCACTGCACTCCCGGGCCACAGCAGAGAGATGGCCTGGAAGAGGGGCAACCAGGACAGAATCTGGCGCCCCGACTGGGACTAGAACCCGGTGTGCCAGCACTGCAAGGCGGAAGATTAGCCTAGTGAGCCGCGGCGCCAGCCATGAGCCCTGCTTTTTAAGGACAAAGCCTAACATGGCTTCTCCCTGTCAGGTTCCCCCTGCCCCTGGCTTCTCGGCAGGCAGCCCGTGTGCCTCCAGCCAGACTGGAATCTTTAGTGTTCAGGTCCCCAGGATACCTCAGGGCCCTTCCGCGCTGGCGCAGGCAATCGCCAGAGTTCAGTTTGAGTTGCGATCATGGCCTCCACACGAGGGAGACGCCTGGCAAGGAACAGTTGCGTCCTCTCCCTCCCTCCCTCCCTCCCCGAAACCAGCCTCCAATCTCCATCTGCAGAGACGCCTGCTTGTCTGTCCCTGGGCGTCACAGAGGGACACCAGACGACACACGCTCTTCCGCGGCCAGCCTCCTTTGCATGGCACAACGTACTGACGTGTGTAGGTAGGCATTGTGCCTCTCCCCGTCGCCGAGCTGTGCAGTTTGTCCACCCATCTGCAGCCGATGAGGGAGTGCGATGCTGAGACCATGCTCGTCCTAGAGTTTGTGTTTGTCTCTGGGATGAACGCGTAGGTGGGCAGCTGCTGGTCACAGGGTCACGCATGTTTGTAGGGCACTGGCAGACCCGTTTTCAAGGTGCGTGAGCGTTTGCGTTCCCGCCAGCAGGCTGGGGTGTCCCGTTGCTCTGTATCCCGCAGGCTGGGGTATCCCGTTGCTCTGTATCCAGCAGGCTGGGGTGTCCCGTTGTTCTGTATCCTGCGAACATTTAGTCATGTGGTCTCTCTCTGTCCGTGATTTATTTATTTGAAAGAGTTGTAGTTGCAGCCGGCACAGCCCATCTGCAGTCCACGTTCGCAAGGACAACAGTGTAGAGGCCGGGTGTGAGGAGCTGGTCAGCCAAGGTTGCAGAGGTCGCCGTGTCCCCGCAGCCCAGTACAGGGCCGGCCGGCCTTGTGGGCAGCGTGTCCGGAGGACGCGGCTCCAGCCTGCCCCTCGCACCCCAGGTGGGAACAGCAGTAATGGAGAAAGCCTCATGCCTGTATTTTTTCTTATTTGTCTATTTTGAAAAGAGTTAAGGGAGGGGGGAAGGGAGAGGGAGGTCTCCCTTCTGCTGGTTCACTCCCCAAATGGCCGCAACAGCTGGAGCTGTGCCGATCTGAAGCCAGGAGCTTCTGGGTCTGCCACGTGGGTGCAGGGGCCCAAGCACGTAGGTCATCTTCTACTGCTTTCCCAGGCCACAGCAGAGAGCTGGAGGGGAAGTGGAGCAGCCAGGTCTCAAATTGGTGTCCATATGGGATGTCGGCACTGCAGGCAGTGGCTTAACCTTAACCAGCGCTGGCCCCATGAACTGTATTTCTTAAAAATATTCCACGGCCTTGTCTCAGCGGAAAGGGAGGCTGTGAGGGGAGGGCTGCCTCCAGCCCGAGTTCCTGTGGTGAAGGACCCGTGCCCCAGCGTGTGCTCTCTGGTGTGTACCCACTGTCCCCGACCTGTGGCTCATGTGACCACGGAACGGAATTTTCCATTTGAATTGAAATGTCAGTGGCCATGTTTGTCAGTGGCTTCCATCCTGGGCAGCAGTGCCCTAGACTGAGTCCATTTAGGGGCCAGGGAGAGACTCAGAGACCAAGTCCCTTCCTCCCCCGGCTCTGCTGCTGCAGGGGTGATGGGGAGGACTCTTGGAGCCAAGTTTGACCACGCTGCGAGTGCTCAGTAGGACGTGGCTGCAGACTGCGCTGGTGTTACAAATGTCATCACCGAGCAGCTTTTATCTTCTGCGTTGCTGGGGGCTGCAAGTCCAAGCTCAAGATGCAGGGGGTGTGGCGGCCTCTGAGGGCCCCCTCCCAGCTCAGGGGTGGTGCGTGGCGGAGATGGACGCGCTGGAGTCTGTGATAAGAACACTGGTCTCATGTACGAGGCGTGCCCTCGTGATCTGAGGACTGCCACTCCGTGTGAACACTGGGATTTGGGGAGACACCCCACCCGGACCTGGCTGTTGAGAGTTAGGCGACGCCGCCTGGGTGCAGGGGCCCTGGGAGGGTGCATAAAATCCAACATGGCTGCAGTCGCCACCAGCCGCTGACATGGCGACGAATCCACTGGACAGAGACAAACCTACAAGGTCTCATTTGGAGAAGATCAGTGTGGAGATAAAGGGGACTTCTCTCCAGGCTGCTGTGCTCACAAAAACCCGGGGAGTCGGGAGGAGCCCACGAGTGCCCGGAGGCCACAGTCGCGTGTGTGTGTGACCCCAGGAGTTAGAGCTCTGCTTGCAAAGCTGTGGCCACATTACGCGTCTGTCGTCTGTCACATGTCACAGACACAATGAGCCCTTCTGCAGATGAACTGCTTCTCAGACGCTCTTGCAAAGAGGGGACCCCACCGTCATGTGAGCCTTCGCCTCCATCACAAGCATGAGGAAGCTGTTGTGAGGTGTTGGACGGGGGGGCACCCCAAACCCCCCACTCAGCCTCGTTCTTCCTCTTTAGGCAGCTGACAATTGTGTCCAGGTCCCTAGGGAGGGGCCCCCGAGCTCTGACCGTCACCCTTTGAGTGACATGGCTCCCTCTGTGCCCAAGGCAGGGTTATGGTGGATGTGGGCTCTGCAGAGGTCCTGATGTTGAGTTTAAAACACGGCAAGAATGGAAGTTCTCAGACGTGCTGGAGGCCTCCAAATTCATGGGATTCTATGGGGACTGAGTATCAACATCTGCAACCAGTGTATGGGAAGATTTGACTCTTTGGTGTGACAGGCACGCCATAAAAAATATACAGCAGCTGGTGAAGTAGCCCAGAAACAGAAGACAAAATAGTAAGATGGAAGTTACATTAAATGTAAATGGTCTAAATGTGCCACTTCAAGATCATGATAGAGTAGATAAAAACTGTGATCCAGCTATGGGAAATAAGCCCGCCTGAGACCACCTCCCCACCGAAGGACGGGCTCAAGGAAGAAGGAGCAGGCAGTGAGGCGTTTACTGACCCTGGCCCTCAGAGCGCTGGCCGGCAGGTGGCGGCGGGCTCCGCCCTCAGGCGTTCAGCCTCTGTGCACTGAGCCCTACTACCATAGCTACACTAAGGCTAAGCTAAGTCTTTTTAAAAATACACCATGATGATTTTTCTCGATTCCCTTTTTTTAAATTACTATTTGGTGGTATTGTTTTATTCTCTGGCATTGAACTGGTTCAAGAGTGTGTGTGTGTGTTTTGTATCCCTTTGTAAAAGCATTATATTGTTTTGTTGCTAGGTTAATGGTGTGTGCTTGTTAATTGTCACTTCCTTAATCTGTGGCAAGTCCTATACAAGGGGTAATGTAGCATCCCGAGCGGTTAGGACCCCTGCCACAGTGATGAGAGAGGTTAGAATTGAGACTCGTTTCCCTTTTATTTTTCAAACCAGTCCTCCGGCCATGTGTAAAACGATCTTTAATTACTGAATTTTGAGCTAATTCCTAAGATAGTCCCTTTAGGCCTTCTAAGGCTCTAGAAATGGATCTGTTAGATGCAGTGTATTAGGAATAAAAATAGAGCATTGTCCTCCCAACGTCACAGACACCACCCTCCTCTCCCCACATCACATCTAAGATCGATCTCCTTTTCCAAGTCATCCTGCTGGTGGTACTTAGTTTTATGGCCAGTCCCTCAAGAGCATCACAGATATAATTAATGAGCCTTTGCTGATTATAACAGATAATCCAATCAGCATTCATATTAATGATGACTCACCAAAAAAGATGAGACTTGAATCCTGCTGCTGTTTGGTCTCGAGCTTTGACTTAATAAGGGACCCCCTTGGCAATCTCTGTTGAGTGTAGGTACCCATGTGGATCAAAAGACTCCACTACTGGTCCCGGAGACCTCCTTGACCGATGGCAGTCATCACAAGTGTGGGGTAGGTTCTGGTACACCATGGTGAAGGGGGTCACCAGCTGCACCAGGGCACAAGTCCCCATCCAACCTGATGGCAACTGGCCACGAAGATTTCTCCCTCCGCAAAACCACTAGCCGTTGGCCGTGGTATGCTTAAGGCTGAAGAGTTGCTGTTCGACTCTGTAAAGACATTTAGGACCTGGACACAGGTCAAGGGCTCTCCCACAGGGTGATGGAATTCTACCCCTGCCTGCAGAGACAGGAGGAATAATTCATGGAGTCTGTGGAGAAGGAAGGAACGAAGGTCTGGGAGCAGGGCTTTTCTGGGGAAAGCCATGGCAAGCTCTGCAGGTCTTGTTTTCCCGTGTGTTCTCCTGGTACAGAGCCAGCGTACAGCTCATCCCAGCCAGTCACAGTCCCATCCTGGAGGGAAGGGGCCAGCAGGCCTACAGCTGCCCCCTACACGTGCTAACAGTGGCTTGTGTTGGTGGCTTGTACCGAAAATCTTAGCATTTAACCCAGGCATTTCTTTCTCTATCTGTAGGGTTTCTCTTTGAGTAACTTCTGAGAATATTTTTACTTATTTTGAGTTATTTTTGTAAAGGATTGGTGTTGGAATCTGGTGTGGGAGATGGAGCTGATGGAGGGATCTGGGGTGGCTCGGTTGTGCCCAAGGATCTTTCCAGCAACGGCTACTCCCAGGCCACTGCATGTAGGGACCTGACTTTGGGGTTGTCAGTAGTTAACAGAGTGGGGTTACACTGTAAGGGGGCAGGTGGGTGGCGGGGACCCTGGGAGAGGGGTATTTTCCCCTTCAATTTTTGTACTGAGCCCGAAGGTTCTACCCATCCCTGATGTTGTGTGCTACGCCACACTTCACCCCAGCCACTGCGGGGATACGGGCTGGCATATTTGCCCGAAGTCTCATTTGTGTAAGATTCCAGGCTAAGATACTTATTTATGCAACTAAGAAACTTTCGGTTTCTTAAAAGTCCACAGCGCCACTGGACACGCATCAAACGGCGTGGTTTGATGGCCGGGAGTCTCGGTTACCTTAATTATTAATTTTATGGGGTAACTAGTAGTGTGCTTATGATGTCGATCATGAAGACCACCTAATTTACCACTTCATTGTTGGAGATTCTGGGCACCATTAAGAGGCTCAGTGCAAAAAGTGTATTTATCTCACCTTGAATATATGAGGAGCGAAGGTCTCCTTTAAACACAGAAAATAACTACATTCAGGGGAAGCAGTTACCCCGGCCCCGAAGCTGGACTCGGGGCCGTTAGGACCAGCAGGGACAGCAGAGCGGAAGTACGTCGCTGAGTGATGGCCGTCTTTAACATCCTTGGGCCTGCCGCTGTCTCCCTCCCCCTTTGGCGTCTTAGTTACTGGTCTTTGAAGTGAATATGATGCGTCCGGCTCTTTTCGCGTTCCTGTCTTGGCAGCTCTGTGAGCACCTGGCAGGGCCCTGAGTACGGCTGGTTTGTCTGTTTTGGTCCCACCGGGTCACCAGGTTGGAAGTGAAGAGCTCTGACTCAAGGGGAGGAGTTTAAGCAAGGTGTTCCCCTCATCTGAGGGCTGGGAAGGTAGACGACGTGGCCAGATTCCACTGCTTTGAAAACTGATCTTCGGTTTACATGGTGGGAACGTGTGTCGCCCTGCCCGAGTAAGGGGTGCGTGCAGGTTATAAGGAGATACGGAGTGGAGTGCTCCTGACTCTGAGGTGCTGTTGAAAGGCGCTTTGGCTAGGGCAGCCTGGTTTGTATGATAAGCTTGGTAATTTTTTTTGAAGAGTCTGGTTCATTCTCTCCACCCTTCTTGGAGAGGGTGGGGTATGGTAGTCCCATTCTATAGCCGAGCCCTCCATGACTGTCTTTAACACTGTTGAGGTAAAATGACTTTTGTTATTGGAATCAGTATTTTCTCCCAGTCCAAATCTAGGTATAATTTGTTTCAAGATAATTTTAATGACATTTTCAGCAGAGGCTACTGTGAAAGGAGAAGTTCCTACCCAGCCAAAGGATGATCTGTAATCACAGGCGAGCATTTTTTTAATTAAGATTTTATTTATTTATTTGAAAGAGTTGCACAGAGAGAGGAGAGGCAGAGAGAGAGAGAGAGGTCTTCCATCCACTGGTTCACTCTCCAGTTGGCCACATGGCCGGAACTGCACTGATCCCAAGCCAGGAGCTTCCTCCGGGTCTCCCACGCGGGTGCAGGGGCCCAAGGACTTGAGCCATCTTCCTCTTTCCCAGGCCACAGTAGAGAGCTGGATGGGAAGTGGAGCAGCCGGGTCTCGAGCTGGCGCCCATATGGGATGCTGGCGCTTGAGGCCAGGGTGTTAACCCGCAGCGCCACAGCGCCGGCCCCACAGGCAAGCATTTTTAATCTCCCTACTTGAGGCAGTTTGGTGAAGTCTACCTGGATACTTGGAAATGGTCTCAACCTCGGGAGCGTTCTCCCTGTAGCTGTTTTTTTTTTTTTTTTTTAATTTTTATTCAGCTGTTGATAGGCTACACATCCTGTACATAGCTGTTTGGCGATAGTGTAAACATTCAGGGTTTATAGAAGCATCTGTCGTTGAAACTAAATCGTCCTTTTCTGAAAGAACGGCCTCATGTTTTGGGATTCTGGAATTTGTCAACAGCCTTAGCTTTCTGGTCTGAGACACTTCTGATGTGGTCACTGTAAGTGCTGTCCCCCAAGTTCGTGATTTTTGCTTTTTTGCCACTCGGAAGGCAGAGGCAGAAGCTCTGTGTCCACACGGGCATCCTGTAGAGCAGGATCGCGAGTCCAGATGCAAAGGCTGCCTGCCGTCTTCCCTCCGCCGCTCTGGGAGAGATCCAGGGGCCACACCCTGGTCTATGTGAGAGAAGGAAGGGCCGGGCCCAGGGCTGTGAGGAGGACCTGTTAATGTGTGTACTGCCTGAGCCTCCTCCGTGGACCGTTGTAAAGGCTACAGGCTTGAGAAAAACAATCTCTGCCTTTTGTAGCCTAAGAATCGTTCCAGAGTTGTCAAGAACCCTGCGGCTTTGTCAGCTCAGTCTGGCTTTAGGTAAGGCTGGGTGTATGACACCTGATGCTCTCAGGGCTGGCTGGGTACTTGCCTCTGCTGGTCGGATGCCCCAGGTACCTCATTTCCCTTTGTACAAATTGGAGCTTTTATTTAGAAACTCGCACCTGAAATACAAAACAAAACAAGAAACCCGCAGCTCCCGTTCTGCCAAGCAGGTCAGCCGATCCATAGCGGCCACGGCACCTGCTTTCTACGTGAGACCAGAGGTTGTACACACGTCGTGACAGTTGGAGGTCAGGGGCAGGGCCACAGGAGCTTGCAAGAATGCTCTAACTTTTTAAAATTTGGCCAAATTAGGTGGCGCCTCAGAGACGCCTTGGGGCAATACAGCCCATTTTCTTCCCGTGTGGGAATTCTCCCACTCTAAGGCAGAGAGGTCTCTGCTCCAGTGGGCAGGCCCAGAATGCATTTTTTTTTTTTTATCAACCACACTAACCCATCTGTGGTCATGAGGAATTTTACTGAGGAGATAAAGGGTGATGAGTCTGTACAACTTGCATGGTGGCTCTCAAATCTGGCACTAACCTGTAAGACCATCAGTTTTCTTCATTGGAAGAATTGGACCTACAGCGTTCTAACAGTCTGTCTTAATGAGACCCCTTATTACAGGTTGTGGTCCCTGTCTTCCTCATTAGGAATAGGATAGTCTCTCCTGTGGACTGTTTCCCCTGCTTGTTTAAGTTTGATATCTTAGAGTTACAATTTTTAGCCCTCCCCTGTTTCCCTTATGTACCCATACAGAGGGTTCAATGTGTTTTTCTTCTGTTTTAAGGATTTATTTATTGTGGGAAAGAGTTACAGAGAGAGAGACAGACAGACAGAGATCTTGGATCTGCTGGTTCATTCCCCAGATAGCAGCAGCAGTCAGCGCTGGGCCATACTGAAGCCAGGGGCCTCATCCGGGGCTCCCACGTGGGTGGCAGAGGCCCAAGCACATGGGACATCTTCCTTGGCTTTTCCCAGGCCATTAGCAGGGAGCTGGATTAGAAGTGGGGCCAGCGCCACGGCTCACTAGGCTAATCCTCCGCCTGTGGCACTGGCACCCCGGGTTCTAGTCCCAGTCGGGGTGCCGGATTCTGTCCTGGTTGCCCCTCTTCCAGGCCAGCTCTCTGCTGTGGCCCGGGAGTGCAGTGGAGGATGGCCCAGGTCCTTGGGCCCTGCACCCCATGGGAGACCAGGAGAAGCACCTGGCTCCTGCCTTCGGATCAGCGCGGTGCGCCAGCCGCAGCACACCTCTCGAGCAGCCATTGGGGGGTGAACCAATGGAAAAGGAAGACCTTTCTCTCTGTCTCTCTCTCTCACTGTCCACTCTGCCTGTCCAAAAAAAAAAAAAAAAAAAAAAAGAAGAAGAAGTGGGGCAGCCGGGACACAAGCCTGCGCCCGTGAGATGCCGGGCTCACAGGTGGTAGCCTTACCTGCTGCACCACTCCCGGTCGTAGCCCTAGCTCTCCGGCTGCCTGGGAGATCAGTTCCTGCCTCCAGAACATATGAGAAAGATCCTTCAGTTTGCTGCAACCCTAAAGTAACTTCGGTCTTATCAAATACTGGGACCAGAAATCCTTCCCTGTTTCCCTCAGACGCTGTTCGTGTATATATTTGGATAATTTTGTGCCCTTGGTTCCTAAACGAGGGGGGCTCGGGCTGTCCCGGGTCCATCGGGAGCGTTAGTGCTCCCTTCAGCCTCTGGTCCCCCCTTGAAGTTTATCAAGGGTACCCAGTGGGCCCCTCGAAGAGGAGCTCTCGATACCTCCCCTCTCCACCTCAGTCCTCGTCGAAGGTCATGGGGGGATGATCTGTCTTTACTTCTGGGCGCTGGCTTTGGCCGTATCCCAGCTTTCCAGAGTTGAGGCATCCGGCGGGTCCAGGAGCCGCCCGCCCTTCTTTCTGCCTTGCTGGCCCTAGTGAGCCCCATTTCCCCACGCCGGGGCTTCTACTCCTCGCACCTTTTTGCCCATCACTTTTTCCATCGTGGATATCATGATTTTTGCCTTTTTCTTTTGCTTTTCTCTCTCTTTTTACAAAGACTTTTTGGGCTTCTTTTAATAATCCATCATTTTTTTTCTCATTGCATTCCAATTTTTGTGATTCTTTTTAGGCAGTAACAGGCCAGCTCTTAGCTACAAAGTTGACTCTTAACAACCCTGTCCCAGGTGGCTCAGAGCATTTCCTCCTCTGGTCTTCAAGGCTCTGTGAGCAGGCAGAGGGCTTCCCTCCTCCTCTTTGTTGAACTTCAGACGCCTTTGTGACATTTTGTCATCTCAGGGCTGACTCTCGAGTCTTCTTGATCCCTGATTCCTTTAAACCTCGCATCCCTGATCTGTCACGTGGGGAGTCATTCCTCCACTGGTGATACCTCGGCTGGGGAGACTCCAGTCCAGGGGCCGTTCTCTCTCCCAGATGACCATAGCCCCTCCTGACCAGACCTCCTTCCTCCTGGGACTTAAATGTTCTTCATGGGCTTCATTTCAACCCAGGTGCACTAGCTGGGTCCCCAGCATGGGTCTGATGATCCACCAGACCAAGTGGGTCTTCTAGAAGTGGCCTCAGTACTGACCTAAGGACTTGCAAGAGGAACATGGACACAACCAGTTTCTCCCTGCCCCCCGGGACTTCCCAAAGTGAGCACACATTAGACACCATCTGTTCAGATGGAACAGGGCTTTTCTAAACCCTTTCTGCATTGTGGCAGCTCTTTGCAGTTTTGCATATGAACCTGGAGGTGCTGTGGGGTCAGCCTCTCCACGTTGTCTGTAGACTCTGCCTGTCCTGGTCTCTCTGTCCCTGTCAGTCGTCTTAGGTTCCATCCTGAGCTGCACAAAACTCCAGGGTCTGTGCCTCTTGGTCCGAGGGGCTTCTGCTCCAGGACCCCAAGCTTGACCACATGAAACTGTGCTGTTTCTTTGCTTTTGGGTTCCCCAATACTCTCCCCGAAGGACTTCTGGAGAGGAGTGTAACGGAGCGCTCCCTGGGATTCCTGTGGCCTAGGGTTTGTTTCCCGTTGTTGGCCCTGCACGCTCAGGCCACCCTAATGTGAGTGTCCTGTGTGCAAGCCCCTGCGGCTGACTTCCCCGATGTCCTCACCCTCTCTTTCAGAGGTACTTTACACCCCAGGATTCGTACTTCACTTTTAGCTACGTCCCAGCCACACACATTTGACCCCTGAAAATACCCTACCAGCAGGGAGTACAGAGTAGTTTTCTTCCTACTGTGCTCAGTATTTGGGGCACCTGGTGGCTATGCAGTGCCTGCTTTTATTTTTAGCAGTCTCAGGCTTGTCTGTGGCTTCCGAGAGAGAGAGAGAGAGAGAGAGAGAGAGAGAGAGAGAGAGAGAGAGAGAATGAATGAATGAATGAATATGAATGAGAGAGAATGAGAGAGAGAGAGAGAATATGCAGGCAGAGCGGGCCTCCCAGTGGTGGGTGGGATGTGTGTCCCTCTATTCTAGAGCTCCTGCAGCATGGATGCAGAGAGACCCCAGCAGGCTCCTAGGTTGTGGGAAATAAGCCCACCTGAGACCACCTCCCCACCGAAGGACGGGCTCAAGGAAGAATGAGCAGACAGGCGTTTACTGACCCTGGCCCTCAGAGCCCTGGCCAGCAGGTGGAGGCGGGCTCCGCCCTCAGGCGTTCAGCCCCTTCATCCCTGCCTCTCACCTGTCCCCTCCCCCAGGTTCCCGCTGGTTGAGAGAGGCTTAGGGAGGAGCAGTCTAGACCTGCCAGGGCACCGAGGGCAGGGTGAGGGAGGGGTCACGGGAGTAGATCTGGGGCAGATCATTGAACATCTCGGTACTGAAGGAAGCAGAATTCATAGTTTGAAATCTACAGAAAAAGAATCCTCAGGTAGATTTGCTTGTAGAACACTACTGTACACGGCCAAGGTGTTGCGTAGGTCTCGCTGCCTCAGTATGGGTTTTGACCATTCCTCGCCATCAGTTCTGTCCTCTGCACGGCCCCCTGGTAGCAGCCTGGTGGACCCTGTAACAAAGGGAGGGGACACGGTGTTACCCCCGAGTATCATGTTTAAGTTGCATCTTTAGTTCTTGGACATGGTGTCATTCCATTTATGTAGACATCTGGTTTCTTTCATCAGCAATTTGTAACTTCTGTCTCCCAAATCCTGTACATGTTTCATTAGATTGATCCTTCAGTGAGCAGCTGTGTCGTCCACTCCTAATAACTGATAATTGTAACGCGATCATGTATATAGTGACCTTGCTGAGTTCACTTATTCATTCAACAAGCTTTTTTTTAAAAGATGTATTTATTTGAAAGGCAGAATAACAGAGGTAGAGGGAGAGACATAGAGAGAAAGAAATCTTCCATCTGCTGATTCACCCCCCAGATGGCTGCAGTGGACTGCTGGCCTGGGCCAGGACAAAGCCGGGAGCCTGGTCTCCCACAGGGGTGGCAGGGGCTCAAGCCCTTGGGCCATCTTGTGTTGCTTTCCCAGGTGTGTGATCAGAGAGCTGGGTCAGAGAGGAGCAGCGGGCCATGGACCGGTGCTCACACGGGATGCTGGCGTCACAGGCAGCAGCTCACTGCTCTGTGCCACGGTGCTGGCCCACGGGGGTTCTCCAGGGTCTTTGGGTTTTCCACGCAGACCTTCATGCTGACTGCAGTAAGGGGCAGTTTGGTTTCTTCCTTTTCAACGCACGGCTTCCACGTCTTGAGTAGTGCTGGGGAGAGTAGATATCCTTGTCCCGTTACCAGTTTTCATGATTAAGCGGGATGTTTTCTGTAGGCCTCTTGTTGATGGTCTTTATTGAATTGGAGAAGTCCCCCTCTATTCCTAGGTCTCCCTGGACTGTTTTCAAAATCATGAATGGATATTTGGTTTTATCAAACACTTTACCTATATTAATTGACATGAGATTTTTTTTCTTTAGCTTGTTCATATAACAGTTGGCACTGATTGGTTTTAAAGTTAAACCAGTCATACGTGCCTGGGATAGACCCCATTTGACCCTGGTGTATAACACTTGATAGATGTGTTAATATTGCATCAAGAATCTCTGCTACTAGATTCGCGTAGGTCATTGGCCTGCATTGTCCTTGTTCTGCAGCTGTGGTTTAGTGTCAGGCTGCTACTGGCCTCTCGGTCTGTTGGGGAGTGGCCTTGCCTCTTCTGTTCTCTGAAATAGATTCTATGGAGAGGCTGCTAACTCCTTAAATGTTTGGGGCTCTTTGGTAGACCCGCATGGAGAGTTCTTTTTCTGGAGATTCTAGATTATGAACTCAGTTTCCTTAGTGGCCACAAGGACATTCAAGTTACTGGGTGAGTTTTGGTCTCTGGTGCTTTGTGAGGATGGCGTGCCTGTGTGTGGAGCCACTTACCTGCCCTGTCCCCGTATTCCTGCTGAGCAGGGCTGTAGCGATTTCCCCACTCCATTCATGTTCGTAATTTGCCTTTGTCTTTTTTTTTTTTTTTTGACAGGGAGAGTGGACAGTGAGAGAGACAGAGAGAAAGGTCTTCCTTTACCGTTGGTTCACCCTCCAATGGCCGCCGCGGCCGGCGCGCTGTGGCCGGCGCACCGTGCTGATCCGATGGCAGGAGCCAGGTGCCTCTCCTGGTCTCCCATGGGGTGCAGGGCCCAAGCACTTGGGCCATCCTCCACTGCCCTCCCGGGCCACAGCAGAGAGCTGGCCTGGAAGAGGGGCAACCAGGACAGAATCCAGCGCCCCGACCGGGACTAGAACCCGGTGTGCCGGTGCCGCAAGGCGGAGGATTAGCCTGTTAAGCCACGGCGCCGGCCTGCCTTTGTCTTTTATTCTTTGTCAGTTTTCTTTTTTTAAAGTGGTTTATTTATTCAAAAGGCAGCGTGACAGACAGAAATAGAGAGCTCTTCCATCCGCTGGTTCACTCCCCCACGGCCCCAGTGGCTGGGGCTGGGCCAGCGCACAGCCTGGAGCCTGGGCCCCCAGTGGAGTCTCCCGTGTGGAATGAGGGTTGGGCTGTGAGTTGCTGCCTGCCCAGGCCAGTCGAAGGAGCAGAGTCGGAAGCTGAGCAGCAGAGACGTGCAGCGTAGCTCCAGGGTAGGCCGGCGCCCCGGTGCCGTCCTGGCCCCACCCAGTCTCAGCATTTTCCGAGAAATAGCTCTGAGCTTTCACTTTCACCGGGTTTTCTCTGTTGTCGCCCTGTTTGGATTCTTGTCGACTCTGCTCTGCTCTTTGCTGTTGGCTCCTTCCCTGGCTGTGGCTCCGGGTCGCCGTCCTTGTTCTCATTGTTTGAGCTGGGGACTTAGGTGCTGCGTTGAGACCTCCCCTCTCTTGGAGTGAATTTCCTGCTATCAATTTCCTTCTCAGAACTCTTAGCTTCAGCTTCCACTTGATTTGTGTTTCCCCGAGACTTCCTATGTGACTCATAGACTATGTAGAATTATATTTTTAAGGTTTGAAATGTGATTTTTCCGTTACTGATTGAAGTTTGATTCCATGTTCTATATAATTCCAATTCCTTTATTTTTTTCCCCAAAGAAACAGTTTATTTAATGAATACAGATTTCTCAAGCACAACTTTAGGAATATAGTGATTCCTCCCACCTCCTCCTCCCTCTCCCATTCCCGGTCCCATTCCCCATTAAGTGAAAAACAAAACAAAACTGACTCAGCAGTCAAGACAAAGGCTGTTCCATTCATGGCTTCTCAAAGTGTCAGTCTCACTTCTACAGGTTTCCTTTCAGCTGCTCTCTTAGCTGTCACAGACCAGGGAGAACATACGGTGTTTGTCCCTCTGGGACTGGCCTATTTCTCTCAGCATGATGGTTTCTAGACTCATCCATTTTGTTGCAAATGACCTGATTTTTTACTGCTGTGTAGTATTCCATGGTGTATATATCCCATAATTTCTTTATCCAGTCTTCAGTTGACAGGCATTTGGGTTGATGCCATGTCTTAGCTTTTGTGAATTGAGCTGCAATAAACATGGGGGTGCAGATAACTCTCTTATTTGCTGATTTCATTTCCCCTGGGTAAATCCCCAGGAGTGGGGTGGCTGGGTCATCTGACAGGTCTGTGTTCAGATTTATGAGCTATCTCCAGCTGACTTTCAGAGTGGCTTTACCTGTTTACATTCGCCCAACAGTGGGTTTGGGTACCTTTTCCCTTACGTCCTCGCCTCGCCAGCATCTGTTGTTTGTTGAATTCTGTATGAAAACCATTCTAACCGGGGTGAGGTGAAACCTGATTGTGGTTTTGATTTGCATTTCCCTGAAGATCCAGAACATTTTTTTCGTGTGTCTGCTGGCCGTTTGGATTTCCTGTTTTGAGAAATGTCTGCTTGAGTCCTTGGCCATCTCTTCACTGGGTTGTTTGTTTTGTTGTGGTGGGGTTTCTTGATGTCTCTATATTCTGGTTATTAACCCTTTGCCAGTTGCATTATTTGAAATAATTTCTTCCATTCTGTTGGTTGCCTCTTCACTTTCCTGTTTCTTTTGCAGTTCAGAAACTTCTCAATTTGCTGTGATCCCAGTTGTTGATTTTTGGCTTTGATTGCCTGTGCCTCCGGGATCTTTCCCAAGAAGTCTTTGCCTGTGCCGATGTCTTGCATGGTTTCCCCAATGTTCTCTAATAATTTGATGGTGTCGGGTCATAGATTTAGGTCTTTAATCCACTTTGAATGGATTTTCGTGTAAGGTGTAAGGTAGGGGTCCTGCTTCATACTCCTACATGTGGAGATCCAGTTTTCCCGGCACCATTTGTTTGAGGAGACTGTCTTTGCTCCAGAGATTGGTTTTAGCTCCTTTGTCAAATATAAGTTGGTAGATGCTTGGATTGATTTCTGGTGTTTCTGTCTGCTCCATTGGTCTATCCATCTGTTTCTGTACCAGTACCAGGCTGTTTTGGTTATAACTGCCCTGTAGTATGTCTTGAAATCTGGCATTGTGATGCCGCTGGCTCTGTTTTTGTTGTATAAGATTTCTTTAGCTATTCGAGGTCTCCTGTGTTTCCATTTGAATTTCAGTATCATTTTTTCTATATTTGAGAAGAATGTCTTTGGTATTTTGATTGGTGCCACATTGAATCTGTAGTTTGCTTTCAGAAGAATGGAATTTTGATGATATGCGTTCTTCCAATCCATGTACATGGAAGATATTTCCATTTTTTGTATCTTCTATTTCTTTCTTTAATGTTTTACAATTCTCAGATCTTTGACATCATTGGTTAAATTTATTCTGAGGTATTTGTTTTTGTAGCTATTGTGAATGGGATTGATCACAGTCTTGGCATTGTCTGTGTATACAAAGGCTGTTGATTTTTGTGCATTGATTGTGTATCCTGCTACTTTACCAAACTCTTCTATGAGTTCCAGTAGTCTCATGGTGGAGTCTTTTTATTTATTTGACAGACAGAGTTAGACAGTGAGAGAGAGAGAGAGAAAGGTCTTCCTTTCCGTTGGTTCACCCCCCCAAATGGCCGCTACAGCTGGCGCTGCGCCAATCTGAAGCCGGGAGCCAGGTGCTTCTCCTGGTCTCCCATGCGGGTCCAAGGACTTGGACCATCTTCCACTGCCCTCTCAGGCCACAGCAGAGAGCTGGACTGAAAGAAGAGCAACCAGGACTAGAGCTCGATGCCCATATGGGATGCTGGCGCCGCAGGTGGAGGATTAACCAAGTGAGCCACGGTGCGGGCCCCTTGGTGGAGTCTTTTGTATCCCATATGTGTGTGTGTGTGTGTGTGTGTGTGTGTGTGTATGGAATCATCTGCAAAGAGGGATAGTTTGACTTCTTCTTTCCCAATTTGTATCCCTTTGATTTCTTTTTTTGTCTAATGGCTCTGGCTAAAACTTCCAGGACTCCATTGAATAGCAGTGGCGAGAGTGGGCATCCTTGCCTGGTTTCATATTTCAGTGGAAAGCTTCCAACTTTGGCCCATTCAGTAGGATGCTGGCCATGGGTTTGTCATAAATTGCCTCGATTGTATTGAGGAATGTTCTCCTCTACCCAGTTTGCTTAGAGTTTTCATCATGAAAGGGTGTTGTGTTTTATCAAATGCTTTCTCTGTGTCTATTGAGATAATCATACAGTTTTTATTCTCCAGGTTGTTAATGTGGTGTATCACACTGACTGACTTGTGGATGTTGAACCATCCCTACATACCAGGGATAAATCTCACTTGGTCCCGATGAATGATCTTTCTGATGCGTTGTTGGATTTGATTGTCCAGAAATTTGTTGAGGATTTTTTTGCTTCTATGTTCATCAGGGAAATTGGCCTATAGTTCGCTTTCTGTGTTGCATCTTTTCCGAGTTTAGGAATTAAGGTGATGGTGGCTTCATAGAAAAAATTAGGGAGGACTCCCTACCTTTCACTTGTTTTGAATAACTTGAGTAGAGTTACTTCTTTAAACATCTGGTAGAGTTTAGCAGTAAAGCCTCTGGTCCTGGGCTTTTCTTTGTTGGGAGGGTCTTTATCACTGATTCAGTTTCTGTCTAGGTAATGGGCCTGTTTAGGTTTTCTGTGGCTTCATGGCTCAGTTTAGGTGGGTTGTATGTGTCCAAGCATCTATCCATTTCCTCTAGGTTTCCCAGTTTGTTGGCATACAGCTCTTTGTAGTAATTTCTGATGATATATTTCTGTGGTGTCTGTTACATTTCCTTTTTTTCATCTCTAATTTTAATGATTTGGTTCTTCTCTCTCTACTTTTTTTTTTTTTGGTTAGTTGGGCCAATGGTGTGTCATTTTCATTTTTTCAAAAAAACAGCTCTTTGTTTTGCTGATATTTTGTATTTTTTTTTTGGTTTCAATTTTGTTGGTTTCTTCTCTAATTTTAATTATTTATTTTCTCTTACTAGTTTTGGGTTTGGTTTGCTGTGGCTTTTCTAGATCCTTCAGATGTATTGATAGCTCATTTATTTGGTGTCTTTCCAATTTCTTGGTGTAGGCACCAATTCCTATAAACTTACCTCTTAACACTGCTTCTGCTTATCCCATACAGTTTTTTAAAAAAGATTATTTATTTATTTGAAAGAGTTAGAGAAGGAGAAGCAGAGAGAGAAGGAGAGGCAGAGAGAGAGACAGACAGAGAGAGAGAGAGAGAGAGAGAGAGAGTGTGTTTTCCATCTGCTGATTCACTCTCCAATAGGCCGCAATGGCTGGAGTTGCGCCGATCCAAAGCCAGGAGCCAGGAGCTTCCTCCAGGTCTCCAATGCGGGTGCAGGGGCCCAAGCACTTGGGCCATCTTCTACTGCTTTCCCAGGTCATAGCAGAGAGCTGGATCAGAAGTGGAGCAGCCGGAACTTGAACTGGTGCCCATATGGGATGCTGGCACTGTAGATGTTGGCTGTACCTGGTATGCCACAGTGCCTGCCCCCATCCCATACGTTTTTATATGTTGTACTGTCATCTTCATTTGTTTCCATATATTTTTAATTTCTCTTGATGTCTTCTATGACCCACTGTTTGTTCAGGAGCGTGTTGTTCCGTCTCCATACGTTTGCATTCGCTCCAGATTCCTGACTTGCTGATTTCCAGCCTCATTGTGCTGTGCTCTGAGAAGATGCATGGTATAATTTTGATTCTTTGGAATTTGCTGAGACTTGCTTTATGGCCTAGCCTGTGGTCAGTCTTGGAGAAGGTTCTATGCACTGGAGAGTAGAATGTGTGTTCTGCAACTGCAGGATGGAAGGTTGTGTAGATATCTGTTCGGTCCTTTTGGTTATAGTGTTGATTAACTGCTGTTTCCTCGCTGATTTTCTGTCTGGTTGATCTGTCCATTACTGAAAGTGGGATCTTGAAATCCCCCATTACTATTGCGTTGGACTCTGCGTCTCCCTTTAAATCTCTTACCATTTCTTTTAACTAGCCAGGTGCCCTGTAATTAGGTGCATATACGTTTATAATAGTTACATCTTCCTGGTGAATTGACCCCTTAATCATTGCATACTGCCCTCTTTGTCTCTTTCAACAGGTTTTGTGTTAAAGTCTATTTTGACTGATATTAGGATGGCTACACCAGCTCATTTTTGGTTTCTGTTAGCAAGGAATATCTTTTTCCATCTTTTCACTTTCAGTCTGTGTGCATCTTTGTTAGTGAGATGTATTTCGTGTAGGTAGAAAATAGATGGGCTTTGTTTTTAATCCATTCAGCCAGTCTGTGTCTTTTAATTGGAGAATTAAGGCCCTTTACATTCAAGATGACTATTGATAAGTAATGAATTTGCCCTGACATTTTTCCATAATTTTTTTTGACAGGCAGAGTTAGACAGAGAGACAGAGAGACAGAGAGGGGGGGGGAGAGAGAGAGAGAGAGAGAGAGAGAGAGAGAGAGAAAGAAAGAAAGAAAGAAAGAAAGAAAGAAAGAAAGGTCTTCCTTCCGTTGGTTCACCCATGAAATGGCTGCCATGGACGGCATGCTGCACTGAGCCAGGAGCCAGGTGCTTCTCCTGGTCTCCCATGGGGTTCAGGGCCCAAGCACTTGGGCCATCCTCCACTGCACTCCCGGGCCACAGCAGAGAGCTGGACTGGAAGAGGAGCAACCGGGACAGAATCCGGTGCCCCAATCGGGACTAGAACCCGGGGTGCCAGCGTCGCAGGTGGAGGATTAGCCTAGTGAGCTGTGGAGTCTGCCTCCATATTTTTATTTTTTACTCTGGATTTCCTTTGTACCTTTACTGGGAGATCTCCCTCCTCACCTTCTTCCATAGTGATGACCATGTTTCCGTTTCTGTGTGCAGCACATCCTTATGATCTTCTGCAGGTGAGATGGGTGCTGACAAAGCCGTTCCGTTTCTGTTTGTCATGGAAGGTCTTTATTTCACCTTCACTCATAAATGAGAGCTGTGCAGGGTACAGTGTTCTGGGTTGACAGTTCTTTTCTCTTAAGACGTGGATTATATCTCGCCATTCCCTCCTAGCCTGTAGGGTTTCTGACGAGAAGTCTGCTGTGAGTCTAATTGGAGATCCTCTGAGAGTAATCTGACGTTTCTTTCACGCATGTTTCAAAATCTTTTCTTTATGTTTTACTGTGGAGAGTTTGACTACAATGTGTCACAGTGAGATCTTTTCTGGTCATGTCTGTTAGGAGTTGTATGTGTGTCGGATGCCCCTTTCTTTCTCCAAACTGGGGAGATTTTCGGTTATTATTTCACTAGAACAGCCTTCTAATCCTTTCTCTCCTTCCACGCCTTCAGAAACTCCTAGAACCTGTATTTTGGGTCGTTTGATAGTATCCTGTGGATTCCCAACAGTGATTTTTCAGTTTTCTAATTTCTTGTTCCTGTGTTTGGTCTGACTGTATAATTTCCTGTGCTTTGTCTTCTAAGTTGGATATTCTTTGTTCTGCTTCGCTGATTCTGTTGTGAAGACTCTCCACTATATTTTTTATTCTGTTAATTTCATTTCCGAGATTTCAATTTGATTTCTCTCTCTCTCTTTTTTAAGATTTTATTTATTTATTTGAGAGGTAGAGTTACAGAAAGTGAGAGGCAGAGACAGAGAGAGAGAGAGGTCTTCCATCTGCTGGTTCACTCCCCAAATGGCCGCAATGGCAGGGGCTGAACTGATCTGAAGCCAGGAGCCAGGAGTTTCTTCTGGGTCCCATGCAGGGGCCCAAGGACTGGGGCCATCTTCTGCTGGTTTCCCAGACCACAGCAGAGAGCTGGATCAGAAGAGGAGCAGCCGGGATTCGAACTTGGATCCATGTGGGATGCTGGTGCCTTGGGCAGAGGATTAACCCACTGGGCCACAGTGCTGGCTGCTTGATTTCTCTTTAAGATCTCAATTTCGTGGGAGACATTTTCTTTCATGTCATACATGGATTTCATTAGTTCATGCATTTGCTTCGATTAAGCAGTCCTATGATCAGTTTTTTAAATTCCATTTCCGTCATTTCTTCAGTCTCGTCATCTTCAATTTAGTATTGAGGTGCGCTGTTCTTTTTGGGGTGTCATGTTGCTGTCCTTTTTTGTTTGATTGGTGTGTTTGTTATTCATTATTTGTGGGGCTACTCCTTGATTTTTTTTTGCTGTAGTAGCATTTTTTAGGAAAGCTTTTATTTAATAAATATAAATTTCATGCATACAGCTTTCAGATTAGAGCAGATCTTCACCCCATACCTGCCCTCCCACCTCCTGGACTCCCACTCCTTTCCCACCTCCCACTCCCTCTCCCATCCCATTCTTCATTAAGATTCATTTTTAATTATCTTTATATACAGAAGATCAATTCTGTACTAAGTAAAGATTTCAACAGTTTGCACCCACACAGACACACAAAGTAGAGAGTACTGTTTGAAGACTATTTTTACCGTTAATTCTCATAGTACAACACATTCAAGACAGAGGTCCTACTTGGGGAGTAAGTGCACAGTGACTCCTGTTGTAGATTTAACAATTGACACTCTTTTATGGCGTCAATAATCACCCGAGGCTCTTGTTATGAGCTGCCAAGGCTATGGAAGCCTCTTGAGTTTGCCAACTCCTATCTTATTGAGACAAGGCCATAGTCAAAGTAGAGGTTCTTTCCTCCCTTCAGAGAAAGGTATCTCCTTTGATGGCCCCTACTTTCCACTGAGATGTCACTCACAGAGATCTTTCATGTAGGTCATTTTTTTTGCCCCAGTGTCTTGGCTTTCCATGCCTGAAATGCTCTCATAGGCTTTTTAGCCAGAGCTGAATGCCTTAAGGGCTGATTCTGAGGCCAGAGTGCTGTTTAGGGTGTTTATCATTCTATGAGTGTGCTGTGTGGCTTTCTTCCCATGCTGGATCATTCTGTCCTTTTAAATTCTATTATTACTAGCAGACACTTGGTCTTATCTATGTGATCCCTTTGACACTTAAATCTTGTCTTTATGATCAGTTATGCACTTAAGCTAATCACTTTAACTAATAAGAAGGCATCGGTACCTGCCAGCTTAATGGGATTTGGAGTCACATGGCAAGTTTTTAGCTTTACCCTTAGGAGTAAGTCCAAGGGAAGGTGTGCCAAACTGTACATTTCCTCCTTCTCTTATTCCCACTCTTATTTTTAACAGGAATTCAATTGGATTTAAACACCTAAGAATAATTCTGTGTGAAGTAGAGTTCAACCAACGGTATTAAGTAGAAAAAGAAAATACTAAAAAGAATAAAACAGTAAGCTGTTCCTCGATAGGACAAGGGCTGATCAAATCATTGTTTCTCATAGTGTCAGTTTCACTTCTACAGGTTTCCTTTTAGGTGCTCAGTTAGTTGTCACAGACCAGGGAGAACATATGATATTTGTCCCTCTGGGACTGGCTTATTTCACTCAGCATGATGTTTTCCAGATTCCTCCATTTTATTGCAAATGACCAGATTTTTTTTTTTTTACAACTGTGTAGTATTCCATGAGTACATGTCCCATAATTTCTTTACCCAGTCTACTGTTGATGGGCATTTGGGTTGGTTCCAGGTCTTTGCTATTGTGAATTGAGCTGCAATAAACATTAAGGTGCAGACAGCTTTTTTGTTTACCAATTTAATTTCTTTTGGGTAAATTCCAAGGAGTGGGGTGTCTTGGATGCATGGTAGGGTTATATTCAGGTTTCTGAGGAATCTCCAGACTGTCGTCCATAGTGGCTTTACCAGTTTGCATCCCCACCAATAGTGGGTTAGTGTCCCTTTTCCCCCACATCCTCACCAGCATCTGTTGTTGGTAGATTTCTGAATGTGAGCCATTCTGACCCGGGTGAGGTGAAACCTCATTGTGGTTTTGATTTGCATTTCCCTGATTGCTAGGGATCTTGAGCATTTTTTCCTGTGCCTGTTGGCCATTTGGATTTCCTCTTTGGAAAAATGTCTATTGAGGTCCTTGGCCCATCTCTTAAGTGGGTTGTTTGTTTTGATGTTGTGGAGTTTCTTGGTTTCTTTGTAGATTCTGGTTATCAACCCTTTATCTGTTGCATAGTTTGCAAATATATTTTCCCATTCTGTCGGTTTCCTATTCACTTTCCTGACTGTTTCTTTTTCAGTACAGAAACTTCTCAATTTGATGCAGTCCCATTTGTAAATTTTGGTTTTCAGTGCCTGTGCCTCTGGGGTATTTTCCAAGAAGTCTTTGCCAGTACCTATGTCTTGCAGGGTTTCTCCTATGCTCTCCAATAAATTGATGGTGTCGGGTCATAGGTTTAAGTTTTTGATCCACGTTGAATGGATTTTTGTGTAAGGTGAAAGGTAGGGGTCTTGCTTCATGATTCTGCATGTGGAAATCCAGTTTTCCCAGCACCATTTATTAAATAGACTGTTCTTACTCCAGGGACTGGTTTTGGATCCTTGATCAAATACAAGGTGGCTGTAGATGTTTGGGTTGATTTCTGGTGTTTCTATTCTGTTCCATTGGTCTATCCATCTGTTTCTGTACCAGTACCACGCTGTTTTGATAACAACTGCCCTGTAGTATGTCCTGAAATCTGGTATTGTGATGCCGCTGGCTCTGTTTTTGTTGTACAAAATTGCTTTAGCTATTCGGGGTCTCCTGTGTCTCCATATGAATTTCAGCATCATTTTGTCCAGATCTGAGAATTACGCCTGTTGCTGAGCGTCTGTCACGCTGCAGTGCTGCTGTGGGTCGGCCCTTTCAGCCCCGTCAGCTTCGCCTGATGTGGTTCTGGTTCTGATTTCTGCGTGCGTTCCTTGAGACCGTTCTGTCTTCTCAGTGGCTTGAGCTTTGCACTCTGTGATGTCCCTCCGACTCTGGACGCCTTTGTCCTGAAGTCTGCTTGGATAGCTCCCTTGCCCCCGCCTCCTCTCTTGATTGACATTTTTCTCTCAGTCCACCTGGACCGTCCAGTTGGAAGCCTTGTAGATAATACTGGGTCACTTTTAAACTCCATGTTTGGTTTTCCTTTGTGTCTTCTGTGTCTTTGATGGAATTTTCCATTCCTTCCTCTCCTCCCCCTGCCCCCAAGCCTGTTCATATGTGTGCATTGGGTATTTTCATGATGGCTGTTTTAATCTGTGTCAAATAATTTTTAAAAAGATTTATTTGAAAGAGTTACACAGAGAGAGGTAGAGGCAGAGGTAGAGAGAGAGAGAGAGAGAGATCTTCAATCCGCTGGTTCACTCCCCAGATGGCCTCAATGACTGGAGCTGCGCCGCTCGGAAGCCAGGAGCTTCTCCTGGTCTCCCATGTGGGTGCAGGGCCCAAGGACTTGAGCCATCCTCCACTGCTTTCCTGGGCCACAGCAGAGAGCTGGAGCGAAAGTGGAGCAGCTGTGTCTTGAACCAGTGCCCATATGGGATGCTGGCACTGCAGGCCTTGGCTTTAACCCGCTACGCCACAGCGCCGGCCCTGGGGTCTTTCTTGTCTATGCCTGTTGGTGTCTGAGCTGCTGGCTCCTCTGGCATTCAGGCCGGGCTGAGGGAGAACCCAGAGACGTCACTGCCCCACCCTGGCTGCTGCCCTCCAGAGTTGTCCTCTGTTGGCTGCACGTGTGCGTCCAGGACCCCAGCCACACCCAGCGAGGGGAAGGTGCACGACCCTGCTCTGCAGGAGCCCAGCTCCGTGAACACGTGCCCTCCCTCCCCCCAGCCGCCTTCCCATCCAGTCCCTCCCTGGAGCTCACGGCCTTGCAGACTCCGCGAGCCTCCTCCTCGTCCGCGTTGATCCGCACACATGTGTGGAGTGGACGTGCGGGGCTCCGGTTCTGTCTGTGGTCATGTGCCGCATGCTCGGTGCTGTCGTTTGCTCTGTGTGGGGATGGGCAGCGCGGCCCTGCGATTGCTTCGCCTCGGGAGTCGGAGAAGGGGTGGAGCGCACCTCGCCGTGTGTGTAGCTGGCCTGCTGCGGAACTGGGGTTATTGGCAGGGCTTTGGTGCTGTAGCGGACGATGACCTGCGGTGTGCGGGCTGGCTTGCCTGCGGTGGACACCCGCAGGGCCCGACAGGCAACCATCTCTGTGTTTCACTCCTGCCTAACGCCAGCTGTGGCTTCCTGCTCCCTGACATGGTAACCTGAGCCCACCCATCCCGCCCACCGTGGTGCCCGGCGCTCAGTCCTCGTCCCTGCCTCTGGGCCCGTCTGCCATCACCGTGCACGTGTGGGACGGGCACTGCTGTCTGTCCTCGCTGTGGCTGACCGCCCACTGGCGAGTCTCGCGGCGTCTTCCTGAGAGTGCATCCCAGCCCGGGTGTGCAGCTACGTGCGTGCCCTCATGTGTACACACACAGGTGCACACTCGCGCACACACAAGGGTATGTGCACACGCTTCTGTACTTAGTGGTGTCACTTGGAGATGGCCCCTCATCTGTGCACAAGTCCATCTTCCTCCGGCTCGACCTTGAATAGCACCGGTTCTTGGGTGGGTTGAGCGTCAGTCACTGCCTGGGTGCCCCGTTCAGGCTGAAGCCCGTGTAATCTGTTTGCTGATTTCATGAGCTTTCACCCAGTAAAGGATGTCAGAGCCCGACAGGGTGAGAACGCGCCATGGATGCCAGCGTCCCCACGGCCCTCTGCTGCAGCCCCGGCCCCACCCCCAGCTCTGACTTCCAGTTCCTTGAGCTGCTGGTCTTGTGTTAACCCCCGCTTCCCAGTCCTGGGTAGACTCCATGGCTCCCCTTAAGGAGTTCTCAGAGGGCCCTGCCCACCTCTGGGTTCTTGGAGAGTGATGAGCTGGCCGGAGTTAGAGCCTCAGGAAACCTGGGCCCAGGCCCTGCCCGCCACCCCTCCCCGCCCCTCCCCTCCCCACCCCACTCCTCCCCGTCAGTTCCTCCTCCTGGCACCTGGCGTCATGGGGATTTCCTTCTGTGATGTGTGATGCGTGGTCTGGGTCTCAACCCCTACCTTTTCAATCCTCATGAACACTCGCTCCCCGCCCCCATCTGACCCGCATCCTGCGGGAGGGGCGCTGGGGTACGAAACCCTCCCAGCCCGAGGCACATCCGGGCCAGGAGCAGCACGGGCCTCTTCAGGGCAGGCTGCTGGCGGAGGGGAGGGGAGGGAATCTCGTGAGAGCAGGCAGCTGCCCACCGCTGCCTCTGCTCGGCCTGGGCCCGCCCTCGCCGCCTCCTGCCTCTCTGGGGCGCCCTGCTCTGTGCCCACCGCGGCTCTGTGCGGCAGACGCAGGGAGGCGGACCTGTGCCCACTGCATGAGCAGCTGCCCCTTCCGGGGAGCGTGAGGATTTTCCTTCCAGACTGGGGGGTTGGTGAGGGAGAATGTTGGAGAAAGGCGACGTGTTCTCACCCCGGCTCCTCTGGAGTAGGAGGGCAGAGCCAGCAAGGTCCGCAGAGCCCCCAGACTCCCCCTGCCCCTGCCCGGCCCTTCTCCGAGCAGGCAGCCTCCCCTCTGCCCAACCCCGGATTCGTGGCTGTGCTGGAGCCCCCGGGAGCTTCCAGAACCAGCAGACGTCCCACCGAGTTGGCCTGGCGGCGGTCTGGCCACTGCCCGAGACGACGTCCTGCGGCCGGGCAGGGGAGCAGGGGACGCCTGGCCCTCCTGCCGACCCCGTGGCTGTTGCAGTCCCAGGCTGTCCACACCAGCTGCAGGCTTTTTGGGAATTCTGCCTCCCAAAGGTAGGGAAGGGGCCCCACGGGTTCCCTGCCACCCAGAGCCCTCTCACCGGGCGGGGGGGGGGTCCTCAGTGCTCTGGGATGGGTGGCCTGGCACAGCTCCGTTTCCCACCCACGTGAGGCTGGGAACGGGCAGCTCCTCCCCTTCGAGGAGGCGCTGGGGCCGGCAGGTGGCAGGGGCTGTGCCGGCTCTGGCCAGGCCCGGGCTTGGGCTCCGTGCTGCTGGCCCGTGCAGTGGCCTCGGCGCCGCCTCACCTGCCCACCCTCACAGGAGCAGGCTCTGGTAGAAGTGAAGGGGTGCATTATGGGGGCAGGGTTCAGAGGTCAGAGTCCTGGTTCTCCAAGGACTCCTGGGCCAGGTCATTGATACTTGAAGAAAACCACGAAAGCGTACGGAACAAAGTAATGTTTTTATTAAAAACCGTGCCCCCCAGCAGCCGGGTCCTGCAAGCCATCACGGGCTTTTCTTTCCCTTTCGTTCTTCTCAGTGAGACGGGGCTTCCTGTGCAGGTTAGCAAATGCTCTAGGGAAAACTCGGGGACCAGGCTCTGCTCCACCCGGAGGGACAGGGACGGAGCTGTGCCTGCGGTGCACACAGCGCTCCCACTCGCAGATGGGCGAGGGAGGGCCACGCTCTGGTGTGCACCGATGGCTCACGGGCAGAGAGGGTGCTGTGGGCCAAGAGGGCGCAAGAGCAGGGACACACGACCCCGGCCAGGCGCAGGCGCGGCGTCCCAAGGCGTCCCCCTCCCCGACCAGTGGGCACTTCTCCGGGCAGTGGCCTGGCGGCTGCTGTCTCAGGAGCCCCACGGCCCCCCGGGCAGGGGAGGGTGAGCGCTCCCTGTAGCCTGCACTCCGCTGGCTGTGGCACGGAGCAGCCTGGAGGGGCCTGCGAGCGGGGCGCTGGGGCTGGTGGGCAGGAGGCTGCTGCCTTCTCCTTTTCCTGGGGCCCGGGCCCAGTGCAGCCCTGCCCGGATGCCCAGCCATGCCGTCCTGAGGGGCAGCTGGTCCACAATGCATTTAAGGGACCACGGCGAGGCGCCGGGAGCCGTGACACTCAGCACACTCGCAGAATTCTGCTTGTCCCTTTCCTGGCCTGAGAAGACGACCCCATGCCCACTTCCCTATTGTACGTGGCTCTCTGCTCCCTGCAGGTGGGAGGCGGGAGCTGATGCCTCCCTCAGCCCTCCTCTCTGAGAGGCTGGCGCTCAGCCGGGCGCGGCGCAGAGCCGGGCCGCCAGCAGTCTGCCGCACACAGAAGACAGGAGACGGGAGCCTGGGAGAAAGTGCTGTGTTGTCACACAAACCCAAGAGCAAATCACAGCTGCACGCACTGTCCCTATGGCTTGAGAGCGCAGTCGGGTGCAGGGCGGGGCGCGCTCCCTGCGCCCTGTCCTCGTGAAGGTCAAGTGTCAGTGCTGTGGTTGGCGGCTGTGTCGCGCAGGTTCCTTCCCGTGGGCGGTGACTGGTGCACAAGCGGCTTTGGGCACAGCGTGTAGGATTTTTGGTTTAGACTATCTCCTCCTCCACTCAGCAAAGGGAGGGAGGCAGGCAGGAGGCAGGCAGGACCCCCCTAATTCCGGAGAAACCATGAGGGCGTTTCTCACCCCAGACACCGCTCCTTGATGTTGCAGGGGTCACCCCAGCGAGTATGGGGCCAGTGGCCACACTCACGGTCCCACAGAGGCTACACTCTCCACACATGGCCAGAGGCTCGCTCCCTGGTGGCAGCGGCCAACTGACCCGCTGTCCCTGCCCTCAGGGCACTGAAGCCACCAGAGGACAGCACCCCTCGTTCTGCCATGCGCTGGGGTGTCGGCAGAACAGCTCGAGTCTGGGGAATGTCACGCTCCTGCCTGCCAGGTGGGCACGGGGGCGGGCACAGGCGCCAGTGGCGGCAGCAGCAGTCCGGGGACATCCAGACTGGGTCGGGAGGGGTGTTGGCGCTGCGCCGCGGCCACCTGCTGCCGACACAGCGCGTGGGCAGGAGGTGTGGCTGCGGCCTGGACTCTGAGTCTTTCAGAGAGTTAGTACTGTTTTCACGTGGCTAGAAATAAGTAAGTGATGGCAACTAGGAGAATGCGTCCAGAAACCCGTTAAGGCTACAAGCTGGCCTGGGCCGGGGGAGGGGACGGCAGCAGGGAGCGGGGGAAGGGAGGCCTGCCCCGTGGGAGCCTGGGAGCGGGTTGGCTTTACTGGAGACACTGTTGCCTTCGTCTTTCCCACGTACAAAGCTGAACCGTTAATAAAAAGGCACCAGGAGACAGCAAAGACGCGTTCATTTCATGTGACACATTTTAAAAAAAGATAAAAAGGTTTAAAAAAATACTCTGGTTAACAATGCACACTTCCTACAACAGGCAATCCCGCAGACGCTGGCTCGCTGGCGCTCCCGGTGGACCTGGCCGTGTGCCGTGCGTGCGCTCAGGTGGCGTGAGCTCTGGCCAGCGCGGTGTCGTGGCCACGGGGGAGGCGCCTGTGCCCACGCTGCCTGGCTGAGGAGGAAGGGGAGGAAGGAAGGAAAGGCCGAACACTTCACTTCTGGAGCCACGCCGCCCGTGAGGGGCCGGGGGCGCCGCCGCCTGCTGGCTGTGCTGTCCGGAGCCTGGGGCGGCTTCCTGGCCTACGATCTGCTGGGTGAGAGCGGTCCAGACACAGATGGTGCCGAGCCCTGTGTGGACAGCTGCTCTGGACCGGGAGGGGGCTGGGCATGCCGAGGGTGGAGGGCTGCGAGCCGGCCGGTTCTCGAAGAGGAGGTAGAAAGAGGAGGAGGCGGCCGGAGCCTGCGCCTTCGCCTGGCCCCGCGCGCTCGCCCGCTCGCCTTCCTAGCGTCTCTGGGATGACGCCCGGCCGGCCCTGGGGAGATCCTGATGGCCCAGGGCCGCCTGCCCTGCACCAGTGAGACAGACCTTCTCTTGCAAAGAAAAGAGAAAGAAAGAAGCTGCTCCCTGCAGCGTGTTACAAAAGCCTTAAAAACCTTCTACTTGAAAGCTAGTGTTCGCGAGTCGGTGGAATCGTCACGTGTCAGGATTCCTGGAAACAACAGCCTCAGCGGTGGCCGGAGCTGACTGTCTTAACAAAGTAGACTCCGGGGCTGCGGCGTGGCGCTCACACGAAGGAGGAGAAGCCAGTGAGTGGAGTCCGGGCGCCTGGCGCGGGGGCGTAGCTCTGCGTGGTGACCACCGGGTGCAGGTGCGGGCCCGCCTCCGTGCCCGCCACGGCCTCGTACCTGTGCGGTGCAGGGCCGCGGCCGGGCGGCCGGCGCTTCCAGGAGTTGTAGTAGGTGGGGTCGCTCATGTAGTGGTTGACAAAGGAGTGCTTGGGGGGTGCGTCCTCGTAGTCCGAGTCGGAAACCTGCGGCAGGAGGGGGCTTGTGAGCAGAGGGGCAGCAGTGGGGGGCCCTGCTGGGAAGTGACCACAGGGGGCTGGGCACTCGGGGTGGGTGTTTCCAGGCAGGGGCCCCTCTGCTCCCGGGGCAGAACATGGGAGACAAGGGGAGTGCTGGAGGCCCTACGATACGGGCAGCTACAGGCCGGAGAGGGATGCGCAGGTGCAGCGTGGGGCGGGGCCTGTCCTTAGCAACTGCCCCTCCTTGGGGCCACCTCCTGGGAGGGAGACCTCGCAGAGGCAGGGCCAAGACGTGAAGCCCCCGAGTGGGTGCCCAGACAGGACCCCCGCCCACCGGCCGGGTGAGGCTGCAGAGGGTGTCCCCGTGTCTGATGGCGCCTTTCCAGGGTTTCCCTTTTTTTCCTTTCTCTAGGAAGGAAACGGCAGCCCCCACCAGGACCCCGGCACGCCTGTCTGCTGTCCATTTCCTCCAGGTTGTCCGGGCTGACTGGAAGGCGCAGCGGAAGTTGGTTTCTCTGGTGAGCACGTGCCGCATCCACATCCTCTCGGACGCTGTCTGATACTGGGACCCGCCCCTGGGGGCCCTGGGGCCGTCTGAGCCCCTTCAGGAGCCACCTGCTGCAGATGGGACCCCGGAGGCGGCCCTGGCTCTAAGATGCTCCCCAAGCTCATGGGGCACAACTGTGCCTCCTCATCCCCCAGCGTCAGCTCAGAAGGCCTCCGCCAGGCCCCGAGCGGTCTGTCTGTGGGAGTTGGCCAGCCCCTGGGGACCCTGGAGGGGACGGGGAAGCGTGCAGGGCAGCGCACCTCCTCCTAAGGCACCTGCTGGATTGACAGAGCTGGTCAGGGGACAGTGGCGTGTTGGACCCTCTGGCCACAGCCTCCAGGGATCTCAAGGGGTCAGGTGCACCTGCTGCTGTTCTCTCCCTCCAGGGTGTCGCCTGCACGGCTCTAGGTGCTGAGAACCATCAGTGACATTCTGGGAGCGGGAGGCGGGGCTCTCGTGCTCCTGACCTGGTGGGTCTGGGAGGCCCAAGCCTGTGCAGCCTCAGAGCCCCCAGGGTCCTGCGGGCATGACGTGGTGGTGTCCTGTGCACGGAGGATGGGAGGCTGTGGTCCCAGTTACAGCCCCCGCCAGCCACAGAGCGCAAGTCCTTGACGGGGAGAATGCCCACCAGCCCGTCTCTCCCTCTGCCAGGCCCAGGGAACCACAGTGATGTCTCTGGCGGCTGAGAGCGGGACAGTGATGCTCTGTGTCAGCGCTGAGCCAGAGGCCCTCGTCCTGCGGCTGCCCGGGAGCCCTGGGACACACCAGGCGAGGCCAGGGACCCCCGGGGCCGCTGGACACAGGCTGCACACAGCTCTCACTGGGACATCTGCACTGCCAGAGTGGGGGTTTCGCAGGATGTTCCACGCGAACTGCCCTGTTCTGGCACAGATTCTCAGCCGCTGCCTCTCCCCTTCCTCTGCCTCGTATTAGTAGGCGCTCATGGAAATGTGGGCTCAAGTAGCCAGGGCCTGAGGGCTGCGCTTCCCGTCTCCGATGATGGTGGAAACAGCGTGGCTCTGTTGTGGTGCACACTTGTCACTCACTAGAAACCCCCTCACACGCACACACTTGCATGAGCACTGTGATGTGGGGCAGTTCACTGGGGACGGGGCAGGGAACAGGGCTCTAGGGGCCAGCTGGGTGGGAGCCTCCTCAGCGCCCGCAGTCCCCTCCCGGCTCTGGGCATTTTTGGTCCACAGGTGATGTTCCCACAGTTCTAAAACCCAGGCACTTTGAAAAGTAAGTCCCGTCTCAGTGCCTGGGAAGGAGTTCACAGTGCAGGAGGCTGTGAGCCTGGAGCGACCAGACTCATCCGGGTGGGTTTGAAAGTCAGGTTCAGAGAACAAAACATGAGCACGGACGGAGCAGGCAGGAGACCGAGAGGCCTCTCTGGTTTGCTCTTCATTTAGGGAGGTTGGGAGGAATGTCCCAGCCACGTGGCAGGATAGCACGAGACAGCCGGAGCGGAAGTCGGCACTGGCTGCACGGGCGAGGGCCCGATGCGGCGTCACTCTGCCTGCGCGGTTCACGGTCCTGTGACGTTAGTAGTTTGATGGGGGTGCATCTGAGTACTGACAAGAAGGAAACGCTGCGAGGTTTCCAGAGTTCTCGTGTGATGTGTTTCCCAGGAAACTGAGGAAGGACAGATGAGCGGATGCAGCGTCAGGGCGCACAGGTGCTTCCCCCCAGCTGATAATCTAAACGGGCTGGGCCCTGTGCTCGCGCGAGCAGAGCCCAATATTACTAGGGAATTAACTAGGTACGAGAGGCTTGCTGCTGGTGGGCTGCAGCGGGATTTTGAACAATGGATTTCAAAAATCGTTTTTTAAGATGCGATTCAAACAGCAGAGCGAGAAAGCAGCAACAAACCATCTTCTTTCTAACCAGGGAGACAGAAGGAGCCACGGCCTGGGTCATGTGACACCGCGGGCGGTGTAATTCGGAGCGCTCTGATCAGGCAGGCTTGTATGCACCTGTGAGTCGCAGAATTTTCCCAGGTTTTCTTTCCTTTTTTTAGTGATGTTTCTGGAAACGGTTTAAATCCCGGGGGGGAAAGGGCAGCGTCCCTGTTTTCCTGGTGAAACGTCGGCTTCGCAGAGGGGTTCTCTGAGCGGAGACGGCACTGGCTTCCTGACCCCTCTCCCTGGACTCTGCAGAAGGCGAGGGCAGGAGAAGCCAGCTCCGTGGATGCTCTGTCCTGCATCCCTGCTGTGTCAACCACAGAGGTGAGCCTGGGCAATGGAGTACCCCCCCCCCCAGCCTGAACCCTGGCTTCCACGCGGTTACACCTCGGGGGGGAAATACCCTAAACCCGAACTGAGGTCCAGGCCACTTCCTAGAGGGAGGGCCCTACTTGGAAGTGAATCCAAGGCTCTGGGGTTTGCTCTGAGAAACCCTGGATCTGGTCCTCTGGGACCTCACGAAGGCCCTACCTAAATCCTGAAACCTGCCTGGGCTTCTGAACGTTGGTCGTTCAGAGGCCAGCCCAGGAGTCCGTGCTAGCCCGAGGATGCAGCATGGCACCCGGCCCAGGGCCTCAACAGTTCCCCCACACATCAGCATCAGCAGTCGCTCAGGGCCCCGCCCCTGGAACAGTGTTTTAACTGGGGAAAATCCTTCCTACACCACCCCTGAAACGGTGGTGGCAACAGTGCTCGGGGACGATCACACATGGAGAGAGTTTACATGGGGAGATCTACCCGCTCAGGAAACAGAGTCTGAGCATCTGGGTCAGGACTACCCCCCCCCCCCCCATGCAAACTCCACCCTGACAGCTGTGGCCAAGAAGGTGGGGGTGGTCCTAGGCCAGGAATCTGGTGTGAATGGGGGATGAAGAACCACTGGCCTCTCCACTCCAGCTTCCACCTCCTTTACCCAAGTCCACGTGGAAGACTCCGCTCCACGTGGATGTAGCCAGGAGAGCTGGGCTCCTGGCCTTGACCAGCCTTCACTCACAGGCTGGGTGGTCTGCAGCTTGAGGACCCTGGTCCCGATCGCCCCCCTACTAGCCCCTGGTGGGGAAGGAGCCCCTCCCTGGGAGGGAGGCCACCACCTCACGCCAGTGCCTGCCTGTGTAGCAGGTGTGTGCAAGGGGGGTGAGGCTGCCGTCCTCACCCTCAGATGTGGACAGTGACGCAGAGTCCTGCCCAGGGGGAGGGTATGCTGGGGGACAGTCCACAGGAACAGATCTGAGAACGGTGTGTGCTGGCAGAGAGCTTACATGGAAGTAGATTGTAGGGTGGAAACTGAGGAGCCTGGTTATTGCACGCGGCAGCGGGGAAGCAGTGAACTGGCTGCAAGTGTGAAGAGCCGAGAGAGGCAGCCAGAACGAGGAGGAACGTCAGAGACTGGCTAGACCTGGCCACAGCAGGAGGGCTGTCGGATGGATCAGAGGCCGGAGCAGTTCGTCTCCATGACGTGGTCAGAAACGCTGGTGAGCACAGTGGGGTCAGTGGCTGGGTGCAGTGCCAGCAACGGTGGGCCATCCAGAATCTTAGGGGGGATGTGAGAGAGGCCGAGGGCGCCTGGCCAGAACACGGCCGCCCCGGGGGCCGGGAGGCTCTGCAGGGCCCAGGCCGTCCCTCCGAGGAGGGGCAGCTGAGTTCACGCTGCGGAGGAGGCCGGATCTCGGGGCGAGTCCAGCCACGTGGCCAAGCAAACATCTAGGCAGCAGCAGCAGCCTCTAAGGGACAGCTATCAGCACTCAGTCGCTACAACGTGTAAGTAGCATTAACGTAATCTGGTTTAAAAACTCCACAGGAAAGCGCGTTGCATCCGCAAGAAACACAGCCGGCAGCTGCCGCGGGCCCTGGCAGAGAAAGGCTCCCAGCTGGTGGTTCTGATTTTTCCAAAGAACTAAAGGAAACTGCATTTTAAGAATTAAAGGGAGGTCTGATAACAGTGCCACACCGAATGGAAAATGATAACAAGGAGACAGGAATTATGTTAAGGGAAATTCTGGAGTTAGAAATACAATGGCTAAATTATCAAATTTTTAAAAAATATTTGAGCTGGCAGAGGAGTAAGTGTACTTGGGATAAGTTGGTGGAAATCATGTAATCTGGTGACAAATGGACAGAGCAGCGGATGAATGAGGTGTTGAGTGCAGCGCCAGAGGCTGAGAGCTGACGTGAGGACGACTTAGAGTTACCAGATCTGGTGAGGAGGTCTGCACGCCCCACGCCGGGTGCACGGAGGCCAGACACGCAGAGCGCCACACCCACTTCACAGCCACACTGGGAAGGACAGAGATGACTGAACCACATCATCGTGTACCAGGGAGCTGCACACAGCTCTCGTCTCATCACACCCGGGACACGGGGCAACGGGGGGACGTTCAACGTGCTGAGAGGAAAACTCTCAACTGAGAACAGAATCCACCAGAACCTTCAAAAGAGACGTGGGGGTGGGTGTTTGGCACAGCAGCCCGGGTACCCCGCGCTGGGTCCCGGCTCCGTTCCTGCTAACCACACCCCAGCACGCAGGTGTCGGCTCGGAGCGCTCGCGTCCCGACAGCTGCAGGTCCTGGTTCCCGGCTTCGGTGTGACCCAGCTCTTGTGGGCATCTGGGGACTAAGTCAGCAGATGACGATTTCTGTCTGTATCTTTCTGTCTTTCAGGCAATTAAAAGTAAATGAGGAAAATGAAAATGAAATTCATTCACAAAAACTGGAACGTTCACTGCCGGACGACCTGCCTTCCAGGACAGTTAGCCGGGCCGAGGGGACAGCGGGCGCCTAGAGGCCCGCACACGGCGGTAGCTGAGGACCAGAGTGACGCCCCTTCCTCAGCTGTTGAAAGCAGTCACATGGAAGGTCCCTGATCGTACCGCTCGGGATCTGCCTACAGCCGGGCGACCTAACGGGGACAGCCGAGGCGTAAGGAAATGACACGATGGTCACTGAGCACAAGGGGGAACAAGACTGGAAGCAGTAAAGGGGCTGAAGTGGCGACACGTCTCAGCGCGCACTGGCTCCCAGCAGTAACTCACGGTGTGTCCTGTTTTCAACATCCCCAGGTCGGCAAGTGTGATAGGACACAGAAAGAGGAGGAAGCAGCTGCGTAAGGCCGAGGTGTCTATACGGCACTGGAGTTCAGTGTAGACGTAAAGTAGACATCACTACTGGAGCCAGCCAGTGACAAAGTCACTGCACGATTTAAGGCTAAAACAGTGAAGTTAAAATGATGTGCTAGGGGCCTGCACTGTGGCACAGCAGATGAACACTCTGACCTGAAGCACCGGCCTCCCATGTGGGCGCCAGTTCGAGTCCCGGCTGCTCCTCTTCCGATCCCCCTCTCTGCTGTGGCCTGGGAAAGCAGATGATGACCCAGGTGCCGGGGCCCCTGCACCCCATGGGAGAGCTGGAGGAAGCGCCTGGCTTCAGATTGGGGAGTGGACCAGCAGATGCAAGACCTCTCCCTCCACCTCTCCCCTCTCTGTGTAATTCTTTCAATTCAATAAATAAATGGATTTTTCTAGCACATCATTTTGAAAAAGATTTTAACAAAAAACAAAGAATGGAAAAATGGAGAAGATAGGAGACATGGTAGCTAAATATCAAAATGCAGACGTGACTCTACCTTCTCGGCAATGACGTTAGGTCAGAGTGGACGGACAACCCAGGTTCTAGGCGGGACAGTGTGACCCAACAGAGGCTGCCCACAGAGACTTCGGGATTTAGACACAGGTTGACGTAGACAGATGGACACCACACTCAGGTAAATACCAGTATCCACGTCAATGCCAGGCACAACAGACGCGGAGACAGGATTGTTACTGGGACAAAGGGGACACACGCTACTCAAGCACAGGAACAGGCAGGCACAGCTAAGCCCCTCACAACAGAGCCCCAGCATGCACGGAACCACCTGACAGAGCTGACGAGAGACAGCCAGCAGTCACGTCCGCGCACCAGGGCACGCGTGACTGCAGGGGGAGGCACGGGAGGAATGGCTGCAGATCAGCCGGACCTCACCCACTCACGTCTAGAACTCTGACGGCGGGGTGCGACGCTTTCCCAAGTGGATGGGGAGCATTCTCCCACACGGACCGTACGCTGGACCGCGAGACAAGACCCGACACTTAGAAGGATGGGGGACATGAAAGGGATGTCTCTCTGACCATTTGCAAAAGAATAAAGGATCTTAGGAAACACCCGAAATGAAATGAGTGAAGCCAAAGCACAACACAGTCAACTCGGGTTCCAAGTGCTGCTTCCTGCCGACGCGCCCCCTGGGGGGATTAGCAGGTCCCTGCCGGGTGTGTGGGAGGCCGGGACTGAGTCTGGCTCCTGCGCATTTTGGGGAGTGGACCAGAGGTTGGATATGTGTCCTCGGTGCCTCAAGTGTGCGGGACCCAGCAAACGCAGTACAATATTCAACCTAGATTTACCAGAATGAAAGGTCGCGAGCCAACAACCCAAATTTCCTAGTTCACAAATTAGAAAAAGTAAACTCAAGCAGAAAGAAGGAATTGAAGATCAGGGTAGAAATAAAAACCCGCAGGGACAAGTCTGCCGAACTACAGCTGCTTCTCAGCAGCCACCAGCTACGGTGACAGCACCTGACAAGGACAGAGCGCCCTGGCGTCAGCGGTCGTGGCAGGATGGAGATGGGTGGGTGCGAAGCTGAACTGCGGACACACCCAGTCTCAGGACAGTGAGGCGCCTCATCCTGCCGGTAGGGCTGGCGTTAGCCCTGAATGGAGATGCGCCCAGGCCTGGCCCACGGGGAGAGCTCAGGACTCACGGCACCGTCAGCAGCTCCGCACACGGCCGTGAGAACCATGCACTCTTACTGCATGTGCCTGTAAGCAGAGCGCAGGCACCCAGGCCGGAGGCGGAGAGAGGCCTGCTGGGTGCTGCGCTCCCCTCCCCGGGGCCAGGCGCTGCCTCTGCTCTGGGCGGCGCAGGACACCGGCTGCCTCCTCCTCACGGAAGGCGGGCAGCTCTTCCCGGCTTTCCTGGCAAACCCCAACCCGGGACGACGGCACCTTCCCGAACCTGCACGGCTGCCCGCCACCGCCAGCCCCAGACCCGGCGTCCTTAGTCAACAACACGCAGTGCTGAGCGGAGCCGGGGCGCTGCGGCTCCCACCTGCTTCTCTCTCCCTGAGTTCATTTACAAACCACAGTGGGAAAGAAGCCATTGTCCAGAGCCTCGGGGCTCAATAAGGCCCGAATTCAGGTCAAAATGAAGGTGAGACTGGTTTCAGATGAAATATTGATTTAGAGAATGAATGCCAAGAGGTGGGGCAGGCCTGCGTGTCCAGCAAACGGCTTGAGTTTCGCCCGTTACAAAGCTTAGCACATCTGAAAGAAGAAAGTGAGGACGGAGGGGGACAAACTCCCACCTCTGCTGCAGCCGCTGGTGCTCGGTGGTCAGTGTAGACTTGGGCAGCACACGTGAGGACAGGACGTGCCGCACCCCCACGGCTGCCCCCCCCCCACGCCTGGAGGCTCAACTCCCTCCGAGGCCCCATTCCTCTAGACTCGAATCTGAACCGACCCTGACCCACCCCTGTGTACACGCCCCTCTGCACCCGGAAGCGAGCCAGGCAGCTCCGTGGGGAGCTGGGAGGCTGCCGGGAGCGCAGCAGGGAGAAAGCTCCCGTCATGCCTGGTGGTCCCCTTTCCCCTCCAACCTGCCGGCCGCGGTGCGCTTCACTCTGGGGTTGAGACTAGCAGGTTTCATGGAGACCTGAGCAGACATCAGGTCCAACTTTGAAAGCACACAGCACGCAGGCGTGCCGGGGAGAGCGGCGTCCGGGAAGGTGAACGCTCTCTGCTAGGCCTGGTCCATCGGCACCGTTCTGGGGCCGAGTCCCCAGTTCCTCCGGGACCAGCTGAGAGCGCACGCGAGCATCGGCTGGCACGTGCTCGCCCCCGGGTGCTCCGTGCGGGGCTCTCTGCTCTGCCGGGGCGCTCGGGAGCTCCAGCCTCGCCCCCTCTTACTCTGGCTCCAGGATGTGGGGTCGGCTCTTCCGGCAATCGGCCTGGCCTGCGGGTTGGCTGTGTTCTCACAGGGGGCGGCGTGTGGCTCACGTGGGGTGGGGAACTCGCACGCTAAGTGGGGAGTGGTGGCCGCTGGCCCTGGGGGCACGGTGGGCACTGACCTCGGACTCGGAGGCGTCCGCCGAGTTCTCCTTGAGAGTCACGCCCTCGGTCAGCACGGTGCCGTTGTACTTGTTACAGATGTCCTCGTCGGAGTAGTGCAGCCCGCCTGGGCTGGGCCGCGGCGGGGACCTGGGGAGGGAGAATCCGCAGCTGTGACAGACGGACAGAGTCCCAGCCCTGCCTAGCTGACGAGTCTACAGCGTCCCCTTCCCGGACACTCTCAGGGACTGGATAGGCTTGGGGACACGAAGGCCTGAGCCCCCTGCCCCCGAGGACGGGCCTCGGAGCAGCTCAAGTACCAAGATCACCAGGTGCCCGGGCGGAGGGCTACACTGCACCTAGGGGAAGACCGTCACGGAGGAGGCGATGAGCACCAGGCAAGGGCGTGTGGGCTGTATCCCACCGGTCAGGGGGAGCTAGAGGAGTTGCTGCTGGACCTGGCTCTTCTGCAGGGCTCAGGCGCTGGGCCAGTGGGTATTAGCTGTGTGGTAGGCAGTGAGCTGGCCCCTCGCTGCTGGACTCCCCCCACCAGTACCAGAGTCCTGGCCTGTGCCCTGCTCTGATCAGTGGGCTGTGGCGGCGAGGGGAGTCCCTGCCAGGGTCAGGTTTCACCACAGAAAGGGCAGAGGACCGTCCACTGGTGGGATGACTGACGTGACGTCAGGCCCCTTGGCCGGCTGGAGCGGATGCCTGTGCTGGGCTCTCAGAGGCCTGGCACACGTTGGGAACGGCCCTGTGAGACCCCACGGCAGAGGACCGTGAAACTCCAGCCCAGGCCCTCGGTCCTGCAGCCCCAGCAAGGCGCTGTGCCTGCAGCCTCCTCAGTGGGCCCCGCCCTGCAGTCACAGGGGCCCTGGGGGACACTGCCGGCTCGGCTGCGGGCCGCCTGCCTACCTGGTCCCGTTCTTCTTGCAGAAGGTGCCCTTGACGTTGACCAGGTGCCGGCTGCTGAGCTCGAGGGCCGCAAATCCCCCGTTGTCCAGGGTCACGGACTCCTCCATGGTGGAGATGCTCTTGCCTGGCGGCCAGGGAGGAGGGTGAGCCGCGTGGTGAGTGGGCCTGGCCTGCGACGCTGAGCCACGGGGCTCCTGTGCCCTACTAGGGCAGAGCGCCACGCAGCCCTGTGTCGGCTCGGGGGACAGCCGAGCGGGGGAGCAGGTGTGCACTGACTCCAGTGCTGGAGCAACGGGACAGGGTGGGGCGACTGCACAGAACTTGCACAAAGACAACACTTAAAGGTTAGTGTCGTGAAAGACTGTGCAATCGTGCTGAGGCTCGGTGGGTTCAGCCGCTGGCTGTGAGGCCGGCATCCCGTGCTGTAGTGTGGGTTCCAGTCCTGGCTGTCCCACTTCCAGTGCAGCTCCCTGCTAATGCACTGGGACAGCAGCGAACACGGGCACTGGCCCCGTGGGGGGACCCAGGTGGGATCCTGGCCCGGCCCAGCCCCGGCTTTGCAGCCACTTGGGGAGTGAACCAGCGGATGGGAGACCTCCCTCCCCTCCCTCCCTCTGCCTCTCCCACTCTGTCACTACACCTTTCAAATAAATACTTCCTAAAACGGGGAAATTAGGCAGCTTTTCCTTGTAACACGCATTTACATGAAGTTCTTGACGATCCCTCCATTTGCATTTTCGTATTTTATCTGAGGCCCAAATCCTAGTATTCCTGCTCGTATTTAGGGAGTGGACTCGGAAAGCATAGACCTTGCGAAAGTGGAGACGGTTGCCCCACACATTTCAGAACCTCTGGTTCACATTCATGAGACACAGCAGGAGCAGAGTGACTGCTTCTCGGGGCAGAGCAGCCGAGGAGCTGGGCACAGGGCTCCCTGTGGCGCAGAGACCTGCTGGGTGCTGCATCTGTCTCCCAAGGGACCACTGACCTGCACACCTATCTACAAACGTGGGAACGATTCCAGGGTATTAACAGACTGAACAAAGACAGTTACAAGGCACTCAGGAGCACTTCCGTGGCTTCCCCGCTCATGTGCTGTGTCAGCCACGTTGCACAGTCCTGAGGCTGCGTGGTCTGTCCCCGCCCCAGCCCCGTGCTGTCTGCCAGCCCCTGACACAGGCAGCCGCCGCCCTCAGAGCTCTCCCGCCTGCCCTTGGCCAGCTCACCCCTCGTGCCTGCATGCCAGCCCAGGGTGGGGGTGGTGTCCCCTGGGCAACATGTGTGGGACTTGGTGCCCAGGCAGAGGCTCAGCTCTCGTGATCGGTGTGTCCATACATCATTTCCACGGGGGCCTGCTGGGTCCCTAGGGTGATGCCCCCGTCTCCCCATGACACCGACACAGCCTTGCGTCTGCTAGTAAGAATGCCACTGCCTTCCACCTTGACCAGAGCCGCAGCAAAGAAACATCTCTCACCCTTGGGACTGTGCCCCCTGCACAGAAAACAGATCCTGACTCCTGCTGCCTCCCCAGCCCTCCGCAGGCCTGACACTCCCAACCTGGGGTGCTCCCCCTGCACGCCTGTCGCTTGTGTTCTGTCTGCCCCAATGTCCACGAGGAGCTCCCTGAGGGATGGACTTCTCAGGCCTGCTGGCCCCGGGCAGCACCTGTGCGCACTGTAGAGTGTAGGTACGTGACGTTCCTGCACCCACTGGACAGAGCAGTAGCAGGTGAAGGGGCTGATGGGAGGTGAGCGGGGAGAAGCAGTGTCTGGAAGCTCAGGTGAGGATGGTGGGCGGGGGACGGATCTCACAGTGGAGGTTTGGGTCCTGCCAGCCTCCTGGCAATAGGGTAGACAGGTCGGAAGACAAGCATCGCCTTCTGGGGGCATCATTCATCCTCCAGGGGGAGGCGGAGCAGCAGAACCACAGGTCAGATCTGACTTTCTGAGCCCGTGCTCAGCATGGGAGGAGGGGGAAGCAGGGAGCTGTCTTGGGCGCCACACAGGACTGTGTAGCAGCCGTCTGCCTGGTACCACGACTGGCCATTCCCACAGGAATGAAACTGACTCACAGCCCTTGTTAAAAGTGAATTTATACAGGAGAGACAAATCATTTCTTGGAGGACTGGACTGCTCGGCACTGGACAGGCAATCGGCGAAGCACCTCGGGCACCTGGCTTTACGGCCCTCTCTGGCGCAGGGATGGATGGGCTGACTGCTGGGGTTAAGGGCCTGAGGGGTGGCTCCTGGCCCCAAGGGGTTAGCCTGGTCCAGCTGCTTGTTTGGACACCTCATCGGGGGTCTCAGGAAAGACAGGCAGTGAGAAAGGGGGAGGACAGAGCGAGATTTGGCAAGTAGGCAGGTTAGGCAGCGTGTCTGTATCCCGGGTGACCACACTCTCAGGCTTGGTGCAGAGCTCAGCTGTGCTCTGGTTAAGCAAGGGAGTGGTCTCACGGGTAACTGAGAAGTGTTTTTTTTTTTTTTTTTTTTTGTGGACAGGCAGAGTGAACAGTGAGAGAGAGAGACAGAGAGAGAGAAAGGTCTTCCTTTACCGTTGGTTCACCCTCCAATGGCCGCTGTGACCAGTGCACTGCGCTGATCCGATGGCAGGAGCCAGGTGCTTCTCCTGGTCTCCCATGGGGTGCAGGGCCCATCCTCCACTGCACTCCCGGGCCACAGCAGAGGGCTGGCCTGGAAGAGGGGCAACCGGGACAGAATCCAGCGCCCCGACCGGGACTAGAACCCGGTGTGCCGGCGCCATAGGCAGAGGATTAGCCTAGTGAGCTGTGGCGCTGGCCAAGTCAGTTTTTAAAAACCAGGAGTGGGGCCAGCACTGTGGCACAGGGGGTTAATACCATGGCGAGAAGCGCTGGCATCCCATATGGGTGCTGGTTTGAGACCCGGCTGCTCCACTTCCTATCCAGCTTTTGCAGTGGCCTGGGAAAGCAGTGGAAGATGGCCCAAGTCCTTGGGCCCCTGCACCCACGTGGGAGACCTGGAAGAAGCTCCTGGCTCCTGGCTTCGGATCAGCACAGCTCCAGCCATTGTGGCCAATTGGGGAGTGAACCAGCGGATGGAAGACCTCCCCCCCCGCCCCGTGTAACTCTTTAAAATAAATAAATAAATAAATCTTAAAAAAAAAAAAAAAACAGGAGTAAAATGCACGCTGTGCACTCATGCCAGGTGTCTGGCGTCACGCAGCCGGCTGTGTGTAGTCACCCCCTGCACCGAGGCACACGGTGCCCGTAGGATTCTGCTTTCTACCCCTTCCCTAAGGGGGAACCCAGTGCTGCCTTCCAGAAGCATCCATGCCTTTGGGCTGCATCTGACCTTGATGGAGACGGGGTCAGCACGGTGTGCCGTCTCTGCTCTCTTCCATCCGCTCACTTCCCTACAGGCTCGCTGAGGTGCAGGCCCACTGACCACAGTCCACTCTGCCACGTGTGGACCTTGTGTGGACAACACAACAGGAGACGGGCCTCAGAGGGCTACGAGCCGGACCGCGTACCACAGCCATGCCGGAATGTCTGTGCTGTGCCCGGTCCCCTGCGTTCCTGACAGTAAGCAACAGCGTTCCACCTAACACTCGACACTTCCCAACCACATCCCAACACACACTTGTCTTACAGCAACAGTGAGGTGGGGGAACAGGCTCAGAGACCACGTGCCCCCAGCGCCTCGTCTGCGATGCTGGTTAACCCAGCAGTGGCTGCACAGAGGCCTGGTCGCTGATGTCCGGCTCTGGTTTTGCCTGACTGCTGCCTCCAGACAGAAAAGCAACCGTTGCCATGGCCAATCCAGGGGAGGGGAACAGGCCAACGTGCCAGGGCCACTCTGGGGCGGGGAAGGGAAGGTGGGCAGCGCACCTGTGCTGCAGTTCTTGTATTTCTTGGTCTGTCCGTGCAAGACCAGGGCAAACACGACCAGCAGGACGATGATCAGGCTGGAGAGAGCCATCACCAGGAGGAACCACCACTGCTCGTAGAACGCCGCCTCCACTTGAGCTGCGGAAGACACAGACATGGCCACGTGGACAGGAGCCCAGACATGGCCACGTGGGAGAGGGAGCCCGGACATGGCCACGTGGACAGGAGCCCAGACATGGTCACGTGGGAGAGGGAGCCCAGACATGGCCACGTGGGACAGGAGCCCAGACATGGCCACGTGGACAGGAGCCCAGACATGGTCATGTGGGAGAGGGAGCCCAGACATGGCCACGTGGGACAGGAGCCCGGACATGGCCGAGTGGGAGAGGAGCCCAGACATGGCCACGTGGGACAGGAGCCCAGACACAGCCACATGGGACGGAGCCCCAGGCACAGGCCTTCCCCCACAGACCACAGCACAGGGCGTGATGAAAAACCTGGGGCTGCAGGGAAGGCGGAGCCACTGTCCCGTTCCAGCTGAGCGGCTCTTTTCCCACGAGTCCAGGCTCTGGGATCAGGCAGTGGCAGTTGCCTACCTTGTCTATGGAGTAAGCTCGGGGCTCTCGTCCCAGGCCGCCCCCTGCCCTGGAGGCCCACCCTCGCCCTCAAAGCTGCCCTTCCTGCTCGTGCCCCTGGTTTTACCTGCTGAAAAGCAGCGTCTGGTTAACGCGAGGAAGGTGCACGGAGCTCCCACCCCCTTCTCACCCCCGGGGGCTGAGACAGCCCGGCCAGCTGCGCGAGCCTCCCTCCTCCATCCCCACCTCCGGCCTTCAGCGCTGCGAGCCAAGCCCCGATGGCGTCGCCTCTCCCCCTCTCTCCCATCTGTCCTAAAGCCCGCTCTCTCCTGAGACCCTTCCTCGGCTCCCCACAGGCCCCGGGGCGGGGGGGCGACCTCTGCCGCCGCCATGCTCAGCTCCGCCGGCACCCGTCTCCAGCCAGCTCTCACGGGCTCCTCGGGGGCTGTGCGCCTGCCGCCGGGCCCTCACGCCGGGCTGGGCTTGTTTGATTTGTGCCTGAGGCAGGACTGAGCCCCTCTTCGAAGTGACTTTGAGAAATGAACAGAAAAGGTTTTGTTTCAAAGCTGCCTTCCGGAAGGGTCCGCTCCTTCCTCGTGTTTCATTCTGTGTGCTAGGACCAGGAGAATGGGACATTGTTCCTCGGTGGGTGCTGGGTGTCTGCGTGTGCCTCCCAACAGGGCTGCTGGCTGGGAGGCTCAGAGGCTCTGGATTGGGCAGCCCCTCCCGGCTGCAGCCCAGGGCTGCCCTCCGCCGCTAACACCCACTGCGCGCTCATCCACCCCACACTAAGGGTCTCATTGAGCACATGATGGATGGGCGCATGCGGGGAACAAAGTGGGGATTCGCCTTGGGTACTGTGCCGGCATGGGGTTTCTTAGGAGGGGGCAGTACTTAAATCCTAAAGATAAGCAGGTTTGCACACTGCGTTAAATACTCCTTACAGTAAATCCAACAGACCTTAAGCCCATCATCTGAAAGTAGGCCATAATGGCGCGGGTCTGGTGTGTGGCAGGCCACGGCTGTCCCACAGGGCCCTCAGGCAGGATGCCCCCACGGCACATGGCTGGGGTCGGGCTTCTCTGACGGGTGTAACCAACTGACCACAGCCCGGCTGGCAGCCAAGGCCAGCTTGTGGGTGCTACAGGGTCTCAGAGAAACGTGCGCACCACGTGGCCCCCAGTGGAGGGTGAGGGCCCAGGCTGCGTCATGAGCTGCGTCATGGCGGAGCCGTATGTCGGAGACGCCTCCTGTGAGGCAGTCGCTGAGTGGGGGTCCCAGACCCTATTTCCTCTACTTTGGGGTGTATTCAAATTTTTCATGATAGAAGTTGAGAACTTAGTGATTTTTCTTAAGAACTCAAGCGGCCCCCGGCCCCTTCCTCCCGGCCTCAGCCCACTGGGTGCCTTGCGCCCCAGGCGAGGGGTGCACGGGCCCAGGCCCTCGAGCGGGGCCACCCTTCCCCAGCCGCAGGGCGAGGAAGGAGGGTGCTGCCCCAGCTTGCGCTGCCGCACTCGGCGGCTCAGGCCGATCTCAGCGTAGGGGGTGAGGCAGCCTCCCCTGGGTTGGGGGTGGGGTGGGGGCGGTGACGCTGGCCTGGCACAGCCTCTCCCAGCCTCTGGCCTCGGCGCTGCCCGCCAGGCCCCAAACATCCTCTCAGCCGCTGCTGCCGGCTCTCCTTAATCAAATGCCTTCCTGGGCCGCGCTGCAGCTCCCCCCTCACTGGAGCCCCCAGCCCCCAGGCCAGTGGCCTGCCTGCCCCTTAGAATCTCCAAGGAGTTAAAGACAGTGAGGCCCAGAGCCCCGCCCTGGGGTGGCTGCAATCTTGGTCTGCTGGGGGCCCACGAGGGGGCTTCCTAAACTCTTCCACGTGACCCCAGGATGCAGCTGGAGCTGGGACTTGTTCCTCCCAAGCCGGCTGGTCAGGGCCACGTTGTCACCAGCTACCCCGTCTGCCTCCGTGAAGCCTGCCCCAGGGCCACCCTCACAGGGAGCGTCTGCCGCCTCACAGACACGCCAACTCCAGCCAGACATCTTGCCACGCCTTTTCCACGGTCACGCCCAGCGCGACCCAGGGCCAGCAGTCGTGTAAGAGACGGGGGTGGGAAGCAAGGCCCGGCCGATGACGCAGGCCCAGTGCCTCCATCTGTCATCCGCCCACAGCCCTGGGCTCCTGCACTGTCTCGGGGCGCCCAGTGGCTGCGGGGCCTCGTCTGCACTGCCCACATCCCACACAGCTCCCTGCCTGAGCCAGCAGGGCAGGGAAATCCGCAAAGGTCCTCACTGGCGGCTCCAGGGCCTGGGGTCCTGCCCGTGGAGAGCTGGCCCTGGGACGAAGCTGGTGGTCAGGCAGGTGCCCGGGGCCCACACTGCTCTCCCACCGTGTTTTCTCTAGGCAGCCTCTTGGCCACGTTGGGGAAGCTGCAGAGACTCGGGAGTGCCCTCGTCTGCCCACGGCTGACCCCGCTCACCTGGGCTCTGGCCCCCCTGGAAGGGTCCCTACCTGACACAGCAGTGGACGGGCTGCTGGGCTCCCCGTAGCCCGCCTCGTTCACAGCCACCACGCGGAATTCGTAGGTCACTCCCTGTCGCAGCTGGTCCAGGCTCATGGTGTAGGACGTGGCGCTCCGGGGGATGTCCTTGGCAAACGTGTCCCACAGGCCTTCATCTGCAACAGGGGACGCAGGATGGAGCAGGTGAATGTGGGTTTTCTCCCGGACACAAGACTCAGCCCCTGGACGCCACCCCTGCCCTGGGCATCAGCGCTGGTGTGGGTGGGGGTGGGGGACGAGAGCTGCCCCCTCATCCACAGGCTGCCAGAGTGGGTGCTGGGTGGCCCCTTTCACACGGTTCTCACCCCACTGCACTCCACCCCTCCTCCGGTTCCCGACTTGACCTCACCTTTGGAAACCGTGGCTGCCCCTACGCCTCGCTGTCTTCCCTGCCCACTGTGCACACGCCTGCTGCAGACCCTCTGAGCCGCCTCTCTGACCCACTGACAACTGCTGTGGCCACCCGGCCGGCCGGTCGCCAGCTGTCCTCTGCAGCGCCTGAGTGTCCCACTGCATCCTCCCTGGCGGCCACAATCCAGCAAGGGGTCAAGGTGAACCTGGAAGCCACAGCTCCTTGGACCAGCGGCTGCAGCTCAGCGTGGGGACCCCACGTGGGCTGGGCAGGAGCTGCTGAGCTCCGGGTGTGGCTTTCGATGGCCTCTTCCCCAGTAAAGGAGCTTGGACAGCAGTAGACACGGAGCGCCGTGGCAGATGGGGGCGCCGCGGCAGACGGGGGCGCTGCACTCCTGGGATCAGCCTGGGCCCGTGCTCACCCTGAGCACCTGGCACCGGGTTTCTGAGGGGAAGGAACGTCGGGATAAAGCTGTCCCTGAGGCCGAGCGTGGGCTGCTCAGCACCCCTGGAGCTGGGAAACCTGCCTGAGGTCAGCTCTTCCACGCCTAGGTGCCACCACATCTAGCAAAACTTGATTTATTGATTGAAGATTTCTCTGTATTTGAAAGGCAGAGTTACAGATAAAGAAAGGCACAGAGGGGGCGGCGCTGTGGCGCAGCGGGTTAGCGCCCTGGCCTGAAGCGACGGCATCCCATGTGGGCGCGGGTTCAAGCCCCGGCTGCTCCACTTCTGATCCAGCTCTCTGCTATAGCCGGGGAAAGCAGAAGGAGATGGCGCAAGTCCTCGGGCCCCTGCACCTGCGTGGGAGACCTGGAAGAATCAGATTGGCGCAGCTCCAGCTGTTGCGGCCAATTGGGGGGTGAACCATCGGATGGAAGACCTCTCTCTCTCTCTCTCTGTAACTCTGACTTCCAAATAAATAAATAAAAGAGGGCGAGAGAGCGAGCTTGGGTTCACTCCCTAAATGCCCGCGACGGCAAGGGGCTGGGCCAGGCCCCTTGCAGGACCGTCCAGGTCCAAGCACTTGGGCCATCCGCTGCTGCTCTCCCAGGCACATGGGCAGGGATCGGAAGAGCAGCCAGCGCTCAAACCAGCACTCTGACGGGATGCCGGCGACACTGGTGTGGCTTAACCCCTATACCACAAGGCCAGTCCTCAATACAAATTTAAAAAATAACAGTAATCCTTGCATAGATGCCGTACGCCCACATCTGCAGCCGCACAATCACAAGAGCCAGACGTTAGCAACGACCCAGGTGCCGGGGGCCGGGTGCGCACCGCTGGTCTGAGCCTGCTGCCACGTGCACTGGCCTCCAGGACCCTGTGCCTGTGCGGTGACACAGCGGCGAAGGGCCAAGACCTGGGGACGCCCCCCGCAGGCCACGAGGAGCCAGGGGCGCGGAGACGGAGCGGAAAGCGGCGGGTGCCAGGGCCTGGAGCTGGCGGCGGCGCTGGCGTTCCCGGGGGCACAGGCCCGGCACGGACGGGTGGTGGTGAGGGTCGCCCCACACCGAATGTGCTTCCTGCCTGGAACTGCAGTTCCATGTTGTATGTATTTCACCACGGCAAACACAAGCAGAACACACGGGACTCATGGACAGGCTGCCATTCAGAAGAACCTCAATGGGGCTGAGGTCAAAGCTGGACGACCTTCGGCAGAGACGAGGGAAGAAGCAAGTGTGTCTGGTTCTGAGGCAGAGAAGATGTGGCCGGCGGAGCTGTCACCCAGGCCACACACCACTGCCCAGCAGCTACCGGGCCGAGGCCTGTGCCCGGCCCTGCCAGTCAGCTGTGTGGCCGAGGGCGGAGCGCTCAGCCTCTCTGTGCCCTCTGCAGTGTGGCCGTGGCCAAGTCAGCCACAGCATCGCCTGGTTTCCAGGGTGACAGAAGCCCCTGGTCCTCAAGTGCTCAGAGCGGCGAGCAGTGCACAGCTTACACAACAGAACGGAGGCTCCTGCTGGAGGCGGCCCATGGGGCAGCGCTCATGGGGGAGCAGCCCTCCTGCCCAGGCCCAGCTGCGGGGATCCCGCGAGGAGAGGCCCTGTGACTGCCCGCACACCAGCCGGCAGCTTCGGCCGCACTGAGGGCGAACCAGAGCACCCTGAAGTGCCAGATCGGCTCCAACGGATTAGCCCCAGGGTAAACAGCAGGCACTGCCAGTGTACAGGCGGGGCTCACGGAGGGCGGGTCCTCACAGCCATAGGTTAATGAGGGAATGGACGCGAGCGAGATCTTAAAGCCACAAATCTCTGGCCGAGCAGAGAAGCAGCGCAATGCCGATTCATTTCTCCGCACTCATGTTCACCGTCATTTCTCAAGATACCCATCAGCACTTGTAACTCCAACGTCGCAAGCCACGGCTGAAGCCTTTTCCCTAAAATACCGCAGCCGTCCAGCAGCAGGATGGCTACAGCAGTACGGGGCCTGGGCGCGTTCGGGTCAGCAGGGCCAGGACCGCTTTGGCGTTTCACAGGCCACTCCGCAGCCTGGGGGACGGGGGCAGGGGGTTGTGTCCCCCTCTTCTGCCCTCTCTCATCCCCCAGAGCACACATACTCGGGCCCTGTTCCTGCCATCAGGAAATCAGAGGGGCCATCTGTTCTCGATGAGCTGTTCCTAGTCCATGGACAGAGAGGAAAGCCAGCCTGGCCACTTGACCCCTTCGGTCTCACCCTCTCCAGGCCAGCCTCGTCCGCAGCCCATACGCCCATCCACAGGCTTCCAGAACACTCGCCACGCCTCCCTGTCTGTGCCAGAGTGGTCCACGCTTCTCAAGATTTCAACAGATCCCTGACAGACTGCCCACTTCCCTACCAGGCGTCCATTCGCCCCTCGGCCTGTCCATCCTCGTGTCCCATGATCGTTCGCAGAGCCTGGCACACGCAGACTTTGCACATGTAATAAACACCAGGATTTAATTTAGTGCTGACTAGGAGCCAGACACCGTTCCAAGGACTGTCCATGCTGCATGAACTGTGTTTTGCTTCTAGTTTTATGCTGAGAGAGACCAAGGACAGAAAGCAGACCTCCATAAACTGGGTGATGCCTTAAATCACTGGCATTAAGGGACCGGAGGGGGAAGGGTTTTCCAGCTGGCTGTGAGGTGTGGCCACCTGTGCAGCGGCTGCTCTCTGCACTCGTGTATCTCCGCTACTCGGGGAGAGACGACTCCTTCCTCTGCCACCCGCTGCAGGCCACATTTTATTTTAACCGCTGTGTCACCGCTCCAGGAATTGTGTGCATTTCTCATAAAAATATTTTAAAATATTGATAGAGAATCTCAACACAGAACGATTTATTTAGGCAATACATTTACACTAAAAAAAAAAAAGTGTGTGGGTGGGGGAGGAGGGTGGGTCATAGCAGGGAAATTTCTCTCTGACTTAAGGGAAGGGAATGTTTGGATTTTATTCTGTTTAATTTTGCCTTTGCGAAGCTGGCATATTCAGCAGTTTGCGCTCCGGCTGTAACCCACGGAGCTACCTCCCCACACCAATGTTTGCGGCACGAGCACCAGTGGGTACGTCGGCTCTTGGCAGCCCCCGGCGCCTGCACTGCACGTCTCACCTGCGCATTGTTTTTCTCATTTGTATTACGCTGTTAAATATCTCAATAAATCAATGGTGGAGAAAAGCACCTCTACAAATTAGGGGGAAAACATCATCACGAAACTATTAGCAATAATGAGATTTGTGCTGCTGATTTTCCACGTGCCCTGATGGTCCCCAGAGCCTGGGACTCCATCTCAGTCAGACCTGAGAGGCCAGTCAGGCCTTGTGTTTCCAAAGGTGGCCCTGGGCACAGGTTTCAAGCAGCTCCTGGTCACGGGGCGAGGCTCGCTCCCCTGGGATGCCGGTGGCGCTCCGTCCCTGAGCGAGCTCTGACGTCTGCATCAGGAGACGCAGGGGTGGCTGACAGAGAAGAGCCCCGGCCCTTCCAGACTCAGCCCCAGGTAACTGGTCCCCGACGGCTGACCCGATACCGAGCCTCCTGCCGGGCCAGGGCTGTGAGCTTCCTGGGAGGTGAGGCTGGGCCCCGGGCGCGCAGCAGAGTGAACCAGCATCACCCCCGTCTGCTGGGCCCCCTTTCCTGCCCAGCCCCCGAGAGGATGCCTTGCTGGCCTGATACCGAAACGCTGTCCCCCCAACAAATTAGGGGGAAACCACATCACAGTTCTGTACCGTTCGGGTAGCAACAGTGAGATTTGGGCAACTGATTGTCCATGCGCCAGGAAGGTCCCAAGTGCCGGGGCTGACAGGAGCTCAGAAAGCAAGGGACACACAGAGAAGGAAACCTGAACACCACACCCCTCACTGACCGGGCTGTCCTCACACACCGGACACCCCGGCGGCCCCAGGGGGGCCCGGCGCTCACCAGGCGGCTTTTCTCTAAAGAATACAAACTTGGCCTTCGCGTCCGTAACTGCACTGTCTACAAAAATGCGGGAGGTGACTGACGTTGAAGGTCCCTGCACAAAGCAGTCGCTTCCACGGGCGGGCGGTGGGTTTGCCATCCGGGCCACCCTGGTTCCTAGGAGACACAATGAGTCAGCTGTTCTCTCACCGTGCCAACAGCTCCGGTAGGAGGCGCAGCTGCTCCCAGACCACGTCCTAACAGACCTGGAAACACGCCCACTCCTTCTCTGAACTGAGAGGGGGCCCAGGGCAGCACGGCCGAGGCTGAGGGTGCGTGGCTCAATCCATCCCTCCGACGCCCAGACCCCAGCCGTGTGCTGTGGGTATTAAGGCAGTCGCCGCGCCAATCCAAACGTGTGATTTCACGCGCAATTAAGCAGGTGTGCATGCTGAACGGAACTGCCAGTCACCGCGAGGCGTCTGCGTCCACTCTCACACCAGCAGCAACCTGCTGCTAGCCCGCGGCTCCGGGGAGACACGCTCCGCTCAGCTGTGTGTTTCTGAACACGGCCGTTTCTCTACGTAGAAATGGTCCACCTCGCTTGGATGTTTAACTGAAGCAGGTGCAGGCTTCCACACGAGGCTAATGGCTACATCTGATTTAAAAAGCAATACACCTGTGGCCTGCTCCCCGCGCGAAGGGCAGGAGACAGAGGCAGTGTCCCCTGCCCCGCGAGGGCCCGGGCCTGAGAGGGAGCGGGACTCCCAGGTGGGCACGCTGTCGCCAGCTGTGCTCACGAGGAAGCAGGAGGGGAACGGGGCCCTGCGGCTGCAGCCCGCCCACCCACTGGACTTGCCAACTGGGGGCTCTCGGCAGTGCCAGACCTCCCGGGAAATGCGGACTTCCTTCTTTGTTCAACTGAGAACTCGTGTTGTCAAAGAACCAAGTGAGTATGGGAAGGGCACGGGGCCATTTCCAGGCCACTGGATGTGGACACTGAGTGCCCCGAGCAGATGAATGGACGGAGGGACAGGCCCCCGTCCGCCAGCTCTCGTCTCTGGGCTACAGATGCTATTTGTAAAAAGAAAAGCAACACAATGTCTGCCTGCCTAGGGTACACCCTAAATGTGGATTTCATGGTTGCTTTGGAGAGGAAAATATATTTATAGCTCCTTTAGTGCCATTCCGGTCTATTGTGTAAATATGTAAATGAGGCTCCGTGATCTACGCAGTAAAACGCCTCAGAATAATTTGTGTAAATAAATCCACTGCACAGTCTCCACTGCTTTCCAGGGAGCTGCGCAGCTCGGACTCGGAGGAAGTCAGTGCAGCCCCCGGAGACGGAGGTGTGGGCCTGGCCGCCCTGGCGGGATCTGGTGGCAAGGTCGCGGCCCGCGCTCACAGACCACCCTCTGAAAGGCTGCAGGCTGCGCGTGTGGCCACCCCGTGCTAATCCATTAGCTGCTGCTCGGCTCTGGGTCTCCACATCAGGGCAGCGCTGAGAGCTTTGGGGTAGGGTCTGCAGGGGTTCAGGTGAGGCGGCGAGGCTGCACGGCCACCTGCCCAGCTGCCCGAGCCGGTGAGCCACCCTCTGGGCAGCAGCTGCCAGAGGGATGAGCGGCTTCTCTCCCGGGGCCACACGGAGATTCAGCCGAGCAGACCAGGTGGGCCCCAAACAGAGGGCCTCGGTCTCCCCAGATGCGCAGCAGGGAGGGCTCCCCAGGGGTCCCCGTGGTATCACAGGGCTCGAAACTCCTCGAGCACCCCTCCCTTGCCTGGAGAACATCTTGCCAGTTTAGGTGGAGAAAACAAGATGATACAGCATTTGATGTTTTGTGTAATGAGACCTGGAGCCCCGGGCACCGGCTCGCGTGTAGATACCGCCAGTGCACAGGAGCCTGGTCTTGGACAGTGCGCCACTGGCCCGAGGCTCAGAGGGAGGGCTGTCTTCTCCGATGTTCACTGAGACACCTTGGGCCCTGCAGCCGCTCCGCTTCAGTTAACACCCAAAGGGTGGACCGTGGGCAAGCGGCTACTGAACGCTGAGAGCGCTCATGGCGAAAGACAGCATTCTCATGGCCACTTACTCACCACGTCTGACCCTGGGGGTCAGTGCGTACTGTGGCCCGACCCCACTGAGCACAGACAGTAGCCGAAGCCTTCTCCACCTTGGGCCAAGCCCCAGGGCGGTGTGGGGCCCCGTGTGCAACCCGAATAACAGGTTCATGAGCTGCCCGTATGGCCACCAGGACCCCGACCTGCGTCAGGGCAGGACCGCACACGACCTGGCTCCCCAGCACACCGGGGACTTGGCCCGAGCATTCCCTAGGGAGGCCACGGGTGACCACAGTGCAAAGACCCGCGGCAGGCGCCATGTCCGTGGGTGACGCGTTCTCACCCCTGAAGGACCTCAGAGCCCACGGCGCTCACTTCTAAGACCGAACAGCGCGAGGAGGCCACTCCTAGCTTCTACAAAACTATTATTTTAAGCTACACTTTTTATTTTGAGGCAGTTATTAAGTACTCAGTATTTCTGGTTTTGTTTTATTTTGGAGGGGTTATTATGTATTTGAAGGTCAGAGTTACAGAGAGATAAGGAGAAAAACAGACAGAGAGGTCTTCGTGTGCTGGTTCACTCCCTACATGACCACAGCGGCCAGGGCGGGCCAGGCCACATCCAGGAGCCAGGTGCACAGTGGGGAGCTAAAGCGGAAGTGGAGCAGCGGGCACGCACACTGGCAGCCCTGTGGGACGCCGGCACTGCAGGTGGCAGCCTGGCTGCCCTGGGCCTCAGTCCCCAGTCGGGGAGGCAGGGGTTCGGGTCAAGGAATCCGTCCGCTCCCCGGGCAGCCGCAGGCTCCTCAGGACGGCCTTGCAGTGGGCTCCCAGATGCATACAGCGAAGTCAAAAGGGAGCCGACTAGGTTGGCGGTGCTCACAACCGGCCAGAAGCGACAGGAGCTTCCCCACTACCTCTGCCCCCGCTGGGGCGCAGGTGTGCGCGGTGGGTGGTTTCTGTGCGCTACTCGCTTAGTGGTGCGGGTCTCTGGGAGGTGAGTGGGGAGAGTGGGTCTACGTGACCTGTGACCGCCAGCATCGCAGTCTGCATTCCCTCCCGGACTCGTGAGGGGCTGCAGCTGGCAGCGAATCGCATACACCGGGGTCCCGGAGCCGCGTGTGGCCCCGCGTGCGTCTGTGACAGCGGCACAGGTCCTCTCGCGGCGTGTGGGCTTCCTTCCCGCTGTTAGGGTTGAATCCTTGCCCCTCCTCCAGGCAAGTTCCCGGGTCGCAGTCCGAACCCCCGGCACCTCGGGATGACCTTACGTGGAGAAAGGTCCTTACAGACATTAGTTCTGACCAGGCCGTACTGGGGTGGGGTGAGCCCTAACCCAATGTCACGGATGTCCTATGAAAGGGGAAACTGACACCTGGACACAGGGGAATCACAGCAGGACACCGAGGGCCCAGCGGGGAGATGCGTCCGCACAATACCACCGAGGGCGCTCAGTGACCACCAGAGGGCGGGAGAGAGGCAGAGAGCAAGGTCCTCTCACAGTCACAGGAGGAGGCAACCCGGTGACCTTGGACTTCCGGCCTCCGGAACTGCTGGACGGAGGGTCTGCGGCCTGAAAGACCTACTTTGTGGTACTAAGCAAGCACACTGAGTGTGACTGACGGCATGCCACGTTTCAGGCAGCGACCCAGCGGAACTTGGTTTTCCCTCCGAGTTCCCGGATCCCCTGGATTCAACCCACGAACCTTGTATTGGCCCATTTTCTGTTGCTGTCACAAAATACCTGCGGCTGAGTACGCGTAAAGAAAAGGTTCATGTAGCTCACGGTTCTGAGATTCAAGAGCGTGACTCCAGGGTGGGCACTGTGGAGCAGCAGGTTAAATACTGCTCAGGGCCCCTGCCCCACCTGCAGGCCATGTTCCTCAAGTACGTGGGCTCCTGCTGCCCACGTGGGGAGACTGGCTGGAGCTCCTCGTCCTGCCTTTGGTCTGGCCCAGCCCTGGCTGTTGTGGGCATTTGGGGAGTGAACCAGTAGCTGGAGGATTTTTCTTTCTCTCTCTCTCTGTCACTCTGCCTTTTGAATAAATAAACTTAAAAAGAACCCTAAACTTAAAAAAAAAAAAAAATGACTCCAGCATCTACCGAGTTCTGGTGAGGGCCCCGTGGCCACATCGCAACACGGTGCACGGCATCATGGTTGACGTGTGTGTGAGAGGAGAGGTCACACAGTGAGACAGGAAGCCAGGGAGCAGGGAGGGCCAGCCCTGCTCTGTTACAACTCACTCCACTGAGAACTCGCCCACTCCTCGGGATCAGCATTAATCCCCCACGTCCCGATCCCCTTCCCCCCGCCCCGCTTCGTACAGCCCCTCCCCATCTCAATCTCCCCACACCGAGGACCTGACCCTACCACAGCAGAACGCAGGAGCCCTGGGGAACGCTCCCAGCACGCCCGCCAGCAGTTGCCAGGTCGCCTCTTGGAGATGGTCTCGCCCCCTGGGGGGGGGGGGAGGCCTGCGAGCATGGCCCCCACAGCGCCTCACCGTGGGCCTAGTCTTCCAGGACCTTCCACTCACAGCTCACGTCAGCCTCTGGAGATGCCGTGGGGAGCCTACTGGCTGCTCTGGAGGACCCTGGCCTTCAGAGTGGGCGGGGAGCCCAGCAGCCACAGAAAGCCCGACCTCACGGATGTGGGGCCCTCTGCCAACGTGCCTCATGCTAACACGCACCCTGGGAACTGGGTCCCTGCCAACCACATGGGAGACCTGGACGGAGGCATCTGGGGGGTGAACCAATACATACATGAAAGTGTTCTGTCTCTCTGCCCTCCGAATACAGTGAAACTAAGTAAAAATTAGCAGCTTCTCTGGGTGCACAGGGCTGGACGGGGATCCTAGACCTCACTTTCAGAGGCCTGAAGACGAAGCGGGTGAGGAGTCAGTCCACCACTAAGAACATTCAGAACTATCCGGAACGAGCTCGCCTTCTCCCGACTACGAGGCCAACATCTGGGGCCACGAGACGAAGTCCCAGAAAGCACGCCTGGATCTCACTCATGAGCGGGAAACGTCTCTAAGTGTCCTCGAGTGCCCATCTACTTATTTCTGAGAATGGCAACGGTCGTTCCCCTGGGTCTGCGGTGGCTGTGAAAGCGGAGGGGGAGGAGGGGACCTCCCACCCTGTCTCGACGGTGCTGAGCCAGAGGCCACGGCGGGCCTGTGCCAAGGCCTTAGCAACGCTCTCCAGCCCCACTGTTCGGCCGGTTGGAGGGTGCCCCATTTTAGCGACGAGAGCTGGTGCCCAGGGCTAGGGCAGCCCACGGGCCCTGCCCCTCCTACCTGAGGGCCTGGCCTCTATGATGTAGCCCATGGTGGGTGTGTAGCCAGCCTTCCCCTCGGTCCACTGCAGAGTCAGCTCAGAGGCAGATTTGGTGACCAAGACATCTCTCGGGGACCCTGGGGAGCCTGTGGGAAGAGAGAGGGAGGCTGGGTCGACAGTGGCACCCGCAGGCTGGCCTCTGCTCTGTCCAGGCGTCCAGGGCTCTGGCACGCGAGGCTGCCAGAGGACAGAGGCGGCGCCCAGGCACCCGGCACCACGCCCAGGGCTCAGGACGCGGGTCCTGCTGCCCGCACTCCCCAAGTGCCGGCAGCAAGGCCCACACCGCGCACTGAGCCGGGAGCTCCAGGCTCCTGCTCGACATGCGGGCGTCTGTGTCTTATTTATTTCAGAATTGAAGTCACTTCGGTGCACTGGTGCGTCTACAGGTAATTACAACACCTGTGTGAGTGCACGTCCACGCGTGCTTTGAGGACTTCCACGTCACCGGTCTGAGCTGACTGCAGCCGCTTCGCTGAGAGTGTGCACGAATTCTCAATGTAGTGGAGCTGAGGCGACAGCGCACACTGCCACTGGCCCCAGGGAGCTGCCCGCAGCCCGCACTTACCCTCGGCTGGCCCGGCTGTGACATTGGCCTGGAGCTCCGGCCCGTAGGTGATGGTCCGGGCTTGGACGCGGAAGAAATAGGTCACTCCTTTGGTGAGGTCCCGCACCTTGAGCCAGCGCTGCCAATTCCCCTTCACGTCCACCGTCACCACCTTGCTCACCCCTGCAACCACCAAGAGTGGAGGCACTAGTGGTCGTGCTAACAGTCGGAAGCCATCCTGCCGCTGCTAGGGAGGGGTCCTTAAAGTGAGGAGGCGCTCCGGGGTGGTGGGAGCCCATGTGCAGCACAGGTTAGTGTAATCAGAATTTAAATTTGATACGTGGATCCTGACAAAGGACCAAAGCTTACAGCAAAGGGGGAGGGGCCCGGCCTGCCCCTGCCTGCTTCTAGGTCAGGGTCCCCTTGCCCTGACTCAGCTCTGCAGGGCCCTGTGTCACTGGCACAGGTGGTCGCCAGCTCTCTCAGTCATAAGGGAGGGAAAGGTACGGAAGAAACACAGGAAGACTCTTGATTTAGTGATGGGTGGGCTTCTCTGGGGAGGGGTCTGCGGCCCGACGGGGTGGTCAGCCTGCGGCCTGCAGACTTCCAACGTGACCTTGAAGCAGGGACAAAGAGCACTCTGAGAATGACGCGGACAAAGAGTTCACAAGTGAAGTGTGTGTGAGTGTGGACCGCGACGGCGCTGCTGGTTGTACTGGGGGGGGGGGGCGCCTCATCTGCAGGGGCTGTGTCCCAAGACTCCTGTGGACACTGGAACCTCGACAGCACAGAACTCCCACACACGGCTGCTAACCCCGTCTGCCACAAGGCTGCCACACAGCCCAGAGTTCGCCTGTCCTCCCAGGTCACGGCGGGAGCCTCCTTCGCTGCTGCTGTGTGGGGCCATTCCTAAGTAAAGGGAGAGTCCCGGCACACGGCACCGTGCTGTGGGTGCCTGAACAACGGGGCACAGGGACGAGCGGCCGAGGGGTCATGCAGGGCAGCGTGAGGCCTCCTCGCACTGCTCAGACGTATGTGTGCTTTGTCTCTGGGACTGTCCACTTAGCATCTTTGCGTGGAGTTGACAGAAGATACCAGAAACCACAGGAAGGGAAGCTGGAGGGGGACGGCGACTCGATGACGGAAAAGTGGAGATTTTAGGCGGATACACACCGAACGTTACAAAGTCCGCGCGCCCCGCAAGGACGAGATGCGGCTCTGTGGCTGAGTGCGTCTGAAGACAGCTAGGTGAGCTCTCGGCTGCATGGAGCCTTCCACGGACGGGTGGCTCTCAGGCCTCTGGCAGGACACAGGGCCGTGGAGTTCCTGAGACTTGGTGGTCACAGTGCTTGTCTTCCACGGAGCTGCGCCTCCTGTCCCGGGTGGGCTGAGCGGGGGTCCTGGCCTCAGTGGAGCTGACAAAGAGCCTTCTTGCTGTGCGATCCGCCCACCTCTCACAGCCCTAAGCCGACAGGGCTCGGAAACACCTTCCAGTTTTCAGACCACGCCTTTTACAGAACAGCCAAATTACTGCCTTTCATGTCACTTCAGAGTGCCCTGGGCCACTGCTGTGCTTCCGACACAGCCCGGGTGACCCTGAGCTCATGGAGCGCCAGGCAGAGGCTCTGGGGACGCTGAGGGCTACACCCGCAGACGGCTGCTCATGAATGAAGCGCATCCTGCCCAGCGTGACATGACTCCGGAGAGAGGCTCTGCTCGCCTGTCTACAGCACTGGCCTTCTCTCCAGGGCTAAAGGATCCCACACACGGCTCAGGCAGCTTCCATCCCACCAGGAGGAGGAGTCGGGCTGGCCTTCCCCACCTCCAGGGTGTCAGGATTTTATTTATTTCATCAATTTTTATACCATGCCCTGCACTGCACAACCGCAAGGTGCAATCCTGTAAAATACTACTGCTTAAAACGTTTTTGAAAAACATAACAAGAGCTCTTCCATAAAATTAGATTCTCAAGAATGCGGCTCACTGGTCTGGGTGCTGCCGTTCTCCAAGACGGGTATCTTTCAGTGAAGAATGCTCCTGGGGGGGGTCCAGGTAAGGGTGGTCCATGGGGGTGCTCCAGGTGAGGGTGCTCCAGGTGGGGGTGGTCCATGGGGGGTGCTCCAGGTGGGGGTGGTCCAGGTGGGGGTGGCCTGGGTGGAGGTGCTCCAGGTGGGGGTGGTCCATGGGGGGTGCTCCAGTGGGGGTGGCCTGAGTGGGGGTGCTCCAGGTAGGGGTGGTCCAGGTGGGGGTGGCCCAGGGGGGTGGTTCAGGTGGGGGTGGCCTGGGTGGAGGTGCTCCAGGTGGGGGTGGTCCATGGGGGGTGCTCCAGGTGGGGGGTGGCCTGAGTGGGGGTGCTCCAGAGCGTCTGCAAGGCCGTTGTCCCAGGAAGGTCAGGAGGCAGAAGCGGCCACGCATCAGAGGAACAGATGGTGGGGCCATGTCTCAGGAGACCACAGTGGAGAAGGCATGGTGCGCACCAAACCTACAGAATACCTGGTCCACAACAGCAACTGCAGGGTCTCACCGTGCCTGCTCAAGCCGACTCAAGCTGTGACTTGAATCTCCAGCCAGGGGAAGACCCAGGCTCAAAACTCCAGGAGTGGTTTCTGCTGGATGTGTACACACCGTCATCGGGAAGCTGCAAGTTGAACCTTTCTGAGCTGTGCGCCACCTGAACGGGGACGCTGGAGCTGTCTCTGACGACTGAGGGCCTGGACCACCAGAACCTGTTCTTGTCAACCATTTCTCATCTGAGCGACTCTGGTTGGATAATACCCTGGAAGAGGGGTTTGCAGTGCGGGCAGTGGCAACCCGTGTGGGTGTGTGGGTGCGTGTGTCTGTGTCCACATGTGCATCACAGTAAGGACCTCTACACTGGTGACTGCAGTGTCAGGTCTCTGGGAGTTCGGTGCCGTGTCTCCCTGCTGGTGATGCAAGGAGCATGGGCACACCTCGTCCGTAGCCTCTGCTGCTGGGATGTGCTGGCATCCGAGAACACAGCAGGGTACGGGGGCCACACCGAGTGTGTTGCCTGGGCCTTGGGCCGTTTCACAAGCCAGGTGCACGTGTTCCCGCCAGCGTCATCTACCAAACTTCATCGGCTGTCCCAGACCACAGATGTCTGTCTTTCTCGTGTTTTCACATTTCTGGTTTGGGAAGCAGCTCTGACCCGGTGACTCCGAAGTGTTGGACCATAGCGTTCCGCTTACGGCTTCAGAAAGTAACGCTGAATCCTACGGTCGACGGTATCTCGGGTTCAATGGAATAAAATCAAGGGCGTGTGTGTTCTTCCAGTCAGGCGCTTCACCTGTCCTTTGACACTTCCACCAGCGCAGTGGAGGCCAGACCCTGGGATGTGCTGCTTCTCTGTTTTCCGCCAGGACAGTGAGGAGTCCGCCATTTACAGCCGTCCGCACGTGGCTCGGTGCTTGGTCGGCTGGGCACAGCAGCAGGTGAGAGGCAAACGCCCTTCGGGCCTGCACTGGACACTCAGTACCTGGGGCCCGAGACGGACGCAGCAGGCACGGAGACCGTCCCGACACAGGGGAGTCACTGCCAGGTGAGCCCCAGTGACGCCGCGCCTCCCCTGGCTCCCCTCCCCCTCACAGCCATCTACGGGCAAGTGCCCTCGGCTCTGCCCCACTCCCACTCCCCCTCTCGACCACCAGCCCTCCTCATGGCACTCCTGCAGAACACGGCGGCAGCTCCGGCCTGCCTCCTTGCGCCTGAGCTTCTGGGGAGTCCCCTCAGCCTTCTTGCCCCCAACCACCGCGTCTCGTCTTCACTTCCACCTGTTAGGGATCTTCTCCAACTCCTTTGTACTGACACTTCCTGGACCCCGCTCCGGAGGGTCTCTTTTTGGTTGTTCCAGGAAGCTCCGAGGGGTCAGTCATCTTCTCTTCCAATTGACCATGTAATTTGGCCGCAGGATCCTGGTCTTACATCAGTCACATCCTGTCCCTCCTGATCCATTCCCAAATAAAACCATGCCCAACTCAGCATGCTCTGGGCTCCTGCCAACCTCGGGACCTCTGTGTCGGCTCCACCCTCTGCAGGGAAGGTTCCCTCCGAGTGGTGCATGCCTGGGTCCCTCTGGTCACTTAGGTCCCTTGCCTGTGCCCAGAGCTCTGCAACCATCCTATTCCCTCTTCTTGACGGCACTCAGCACTGTCAGATTTCTGCTCTGGTCACTTCTGTCCCACCTCTCTGCCCACTGGAACACAAACTCTCTGGGTTCAGGAAAGCAACATCTTGATGGACAGGTGAGTCAAGGCCCTTGCTTTCCTGGGCCCATGGATTCCAGCACCTGGAACAGTACTGGGCACACAGTAGGTGCTTAAAAGTATGTGTGTGTGTGAGTGAATGAGCGATGGAGGCTGACCCTGGGCCTCGCCTCACAGGGGGCTGTGGGAACTCAAGGACCAGTGTGGCCACTGTTCCACACGGAACTTAGGGTGGTCCCCGTCGGTCACTACGAGGACAAAGCCCTAAGCAGGGACAGGAGGCGGCGCTGTGGGTGTTAGAGATGAGGTCACGGGAAGCAGACAACACAGCCTGGACTCAGAACCGGGTGGGTCTGGGCTCAGCCTCAGGCTCTCTCATGAGGTCCTTTTTCCTTCTGAGCTTCTAGAGGGCCTGAGGTACGGGCAACAGACAGGCAGCCCTGCCCCGAAGGCTCTGGAGCACCGTGCCCTGACCACCCTCGGGTCTTACCTTGGACAGGTGCCAAGGGCTCGTACACCACACGGTAGCCCTGCAGGATGCCGTTGGCGGCCACGGGCTCCCCCCAGGACACGTTGAGCGTGGTGGACGTGATTCCCGAGAAGGCCAGGAAGCTGGGGGCCCCCGGAGCTGGAAGGAAAGAGCACACGGTGGCTTTTCCGGAAGGGGCACACGTAGGGAATAAAACGTCATTACATGCTATTTCCAACTCAGTCCCAGTCGAATGTCAGAGGAGGAAAACAAGATTTATCGATCAGCCCACAACTTCCAGGCTCAATCAGGAACACAGACCCTCCCGAGCAAACGATGGTGTTTAAGCATGGGGGAGCCCGAGAGACGAAATGACAAAGGCGTAACAATGAATAATAGATGGGAGCGCAAGATGAAATGCAGACAGCTCGGTTCCCGGCGGCTGCTGGAGGGTCCCACAGGCTCCTGATCTGCTCTCTGGGGCAGGGACAGAGCTCCGTGGTGGGTAAACCCTCTCCCCATCTCCTCTCCCCCATGACGGCCTGCGGGTCTCAGAGGGCAGCCTGCCCGCCCCACCTGCGAGGTCCCAGACCCTGCTGGCCCGCACACAGGGAGGAGCCACGCAAGCTGCTGGTGCACACAGCAGAGCCTGCGTGCAGCTGGGGTGGGGCTGAGCCTCTGCTGGGGCTCCGTGCTGGGACTAGGGCTGCTCACCAGCCAGCCCGGGTGGCCTCTGATCTGCTTGACCCGCTGTCCCTTGCTGCTCAGAAGTGCGTCTTGACTGGCGCCCTCTCTTCCCCTCTCTACTCCCACTCCCGTCCCTGAGGCCAAGGCCCCAGTGCCCCAAGCTGCCCTCATTTGCTACTGTCTGCCCTACAGGTCTGCTCAGGTCCTCCTAGTTCCAATTCCAAAACTGGTCCCTCTTGGGCATCAGATAAAGACAAAAAAAGCCGCCCTGGTGGTGAGGCCATGGTCCGCACTTAGACGGGATTCCAGGGGCCCCTGCCATGCTGGGTGCCGCTGGTCGGCTGAGCCCCAAGCCATGTATCTGCGTCTACAGGCTCCTGAGCCTCCCTGCCTGGACCTCCTGGATCTCACTCAGGCCCCGGAGCTCTGGGGTGGCTTTGCCACAGTCACAAGGACGCAGACGGGAAGAGCGGTCTGCTCCACGCCCTGCGTGAGGGGACGACACCTGGCCAGCACGGCCAGCATCTTGCTCCGGGAACTGGCCTGTGGCGTGTCTGAGAGGCAGCTGGAGCTGTTTCAGGGTCATGTGTGGACCCGAAACCCAGGAGAATTCCAGGCATCCGGCCTGGCCTCAACACACAAGAAGCCCACATCCAGGGTCTGGACACAGCAGTGAGACAACGCGAAATCCCCGGGGCACTGAATGGGCCCTCGGATGGGAACGAGGCTGAGCTCCCCCTGCCCCCAGCACCCGAGGCCCCCAGAGAAGCACGGTGGCTCCAATCTGGCCACCCCGCCCCTTGTGGATTTCTTGCCATCACATAGCAGGCTGAGGCCACACGCTGGCAACCCCAGTCCTGTCCACACACGCTCAGCTACACAGCGAGACACACGGGATGACACAGGCAGAGCAAAGAGCTGGGGAAGCCGAGGGCAGCCTTTCGCTTTGCTGGGCAAGGGCAGGAGACAGGTCTGACCCGTGCCTGCGGAGACGCGCCGCAGCCCACCTACCGGCCTGGTGGGTGCGGCCCTGCCGGGGCTCGCTCCTGGGCCCGTCCCCCGCGGCGTTGAAGGCGGAGACGCTGACCAGGTACTTGGTGTGGCTGCGCAGGTCCTTGAGCTTCGCAGCGGGCTCGGGCAGGAAGAGGACTCTCATCTTCTCAGTCTCGTTCTGGCTGTCCGCCTCCCAGTGGTAGATCTGTGGGGAGGGCAGGGGTTGGCGCTGGGCCGACTTCCAGGGGTACAGGGGCAGACCAATGGGGTGGCCTGTGCCTGGGCTCCAGCTCTGCCTAAGAGGGACAGGCGGGAGGCACCTGGCTCCGTGGACTCGGGGCGTGGCCGAGATGAGTTCTGGTGGCCCAAGCCCCAGGCCGCTGGTGCTGCTGGGGGCTGCCCAGGCCGTGGCTGGGTTGCACACTGCCTGAGCAGGCACTGAGGATGGGCGACTCCTCCCATCAGCGGCCGGTCATGGGCCTCCGCCCTGTGGGTGCTCTGGTGTACAGCCTGTACCCCTTCTGCAGCCTTCCGGAGACAAGGGGTCCACCTGGCCTGTGGCCGGGCATGCCCCCAGACTCCCACCCCATGTTCCCGCCTTTTGTTCACCTAAGTGTTTAGTCCATTGGCAGAACACGGTAGGCCCTGTATTCATTGATGGATTCAACCAAATGCCGATTGCAAATCTTGGTTTAAAAAAAATGTGTTCGTACAGACAATTCTTCCTGCCATGATTCCCTGAACAACATGGTGTGACATTCGTATCCGTAGCACTAGGCCTTGTAAGCAACCTAGAGATGGCTTAAAGTGCGTGGGAAGGTGTGCGTGGCCCTGTGCAGACAGAACACCACGGTACGTAAGGGATTTGTGCGTCTGTGGATTTGAGCGACCAGCGGCGGGGGTGGCTGGGAGCTGGAAGCAACTCCACCCAGAGACCGGGGATGGCTGTACTCTAGAAGTGAAAACCATCCGATCGCCGCAGGAAGGAAGCCACGGCAGGGTCAGGACTGGCAGGTGGGCCTCCTCTTTCTCCCGGACACATCTGTCATCTGCTTTGCTGTCCTTGCAGGTGAACTTGAAGGTCAACGCACGAAGGTTTGAAGAGGTTGCCAGACTAGCCCCTCAGACGCCAGCTGGGCCTCCCAAAGACACCACCACGTGGAGGCTGGCGGAACAGAACAGCTTGACTGTGGGGACACAGGAAGCCCCCTGGGGGCACCCAGGGCCAGAATCCCCGCCTCTCATGCTCACTCACTGGCCTGGGCGACGGGCAGGCCTTGATTGGCAGGTATGGCTTAGCTGGCTTCTGTTCACTGAATGGACCAAAGAGGATGCTGCGCTCACCCAGGCCTTGCTAATTCGAGATCAATATCCAGGTTCAATGTCTTCATCATTAAGGAAATGAGAAAATATATTTTGGACGCACACAAATAGCACCTCGCCTTGGGGCCCACAGGACTTCCCGTTACCTCATTAATCACTCTAACAGCCCTGCCACGGAGGAAGGTATTAATTTTCATAAAACACCTACAGAAATCATTTTTAAATGGACATTTAATTGGTCCAATAGTCATCAGGGCAGGCTAGCCCGCCGGAATCCGATGACGGATCAACCGACAGAGCAGATCAGGAAATTAATCCTGGGTGCATCCCTGCGGAGCAGACCTGGGCCGTCTCCTCAGGACGGTCTTGGTGTCTCTGCTGCCCACGCAGGTGCGATCTCGGGGTGGGGCACAGCGCGGAGCCCCCTGCCCCTGGATAAGCCGACCGTGCGGCCGTCCTCCCCGCCTCCTAGGATAGCTGCCTTCCGCTAACGCAGCGCTACAGCCTTTGGCGAGTGTGCGGCCAGATTCTGGGGTGTGCTGGGTCTCAGAGCTGGGTTCCCAGGGAACACGCCACCTGGGAATTTGCTAGAAATGCAGTCCTTGGGCCCTGCCCACTCAGTGTCCATTGGTGAGTCGCGGGCAGTGCCGCTTCGCAGGAGCTATTCTCTTCAGGACGCTGTGGGCACACTTTGGAAAATCCAAGGAAATGCAATGAAAACATATGCTTATTTTGGTGAGGAAAAATTTTTTGAAGCCCACGTATATGAGGTACCTTCAAAAAGTTCATGGAAAAGTACACTGGAGGCCTTGGAGCAGATGGGGGTGGAGGAGGCGGGGCCCCGTGGGCACCCCACCCCACTCCCAACAGCTCTGCTCACAGCCGAGGGCCAGCCATGCCTGCCGCAGACACCGGGCCTCGGCTTCCGGGCTGAGGGCAGCAGACCCGGCGAGGGGCCAGGCCTCCAGCAGAGGCCTCCGAGCCCTGGGAGATGCACGCAAGCACCCACGCCTGCCCTCCTGTGCTTGCCCGCGGGACACTTGCCTTGTAGCCCTGGATGATCCCGTTCTGGCTCTCCAGGGGCGGCGGGTCCCACGTGACCTCCAGCTGGCTGGCCGTGAGCGGGGTCACCTGGACGTTCTGCGGGGCCATGGCTGGGGCTGAGGAAAGAACAGCAGGTGATGACTGGAGGAGCCGGCCAAGACCCTACCCACACATCCACATGGCCCAACTCCACGCAGACCACGTGTGCCGAGTGTGGGCCGTCGTGGGCACAGCCACACCCCCAGGATCATGGCTCCATCCCCCAAGAGCCGTGTGACCTCTTTATGCCAGGGCAGGCCACACGCCCTTCCCAGAAGAACTCTCTTAAAGACACAGAACAGAACACGAAGGCACTGCAAAAGTATTTCACAGAAAATGGAATTAATCGGAGAGGTTACTTGGGTGGGAAAGAGACCCAAACCACACGGAAATGCAAAGGAAAGCGACGACCCTGAGGTAAAGTGAGCAGAGCAAGGTAGGGCAGAGGGATCCCCGGGGTTAACTGATGCATGGCTAACAGGTGGCACAGGCTCCAGGCTGCTCTCACGCCTGCCGTGAGCTCACAGCAGCCAGGGACGGGGGCAACTGGAGGCCCCAGTGCACTTGGAGTACTGCAGAGGCGCCCATGGCTCTGACGAGAGGCAGCTGCAGGTGCCGGGACACAGGCCGGCATTCGTGACTAAGGAAATGCTGAGTAAGAGAGAAGGGCTGTGGAAAACCAAGATGCCCACTGCTGTCACAAGTCAGTCCGGATGCACAGAGCTGCCCCGCCAAGGAGGAGGGGGACTGGCTTCTGAGGACCGTACTCCACGTGCAGTCCAAGGCCAGCTCCCGCTGCTGTCACTTCCTATCCCTTCCCTCGCCTGGGCGGAGCTCCCTGGGGTGCTATGTGACATGGGCTGCCTTGTGCATGCAAAAGCAGAGGTGGCTGATGGGGACGCCTTGGCCACACCTCCCCAGGCAGCCCCGGAGCTGTGAGTGACGCACGAGCGCTGGCTCGCCGGGAGAGCACTCCGTCTCGTCTGCGTTTTGCCAGCCTCTCCCTGACTGTGGATTCTATGCCAGTGCCTCCTCCTCCTGGTCTGGCCTCTGCTTCCTGAGAGCCGCTCCCTTCGTGGGGGCTGGGCTGGGCTCAGGGCAGCTCCAGGGAGTGCTCTCGGCTTGGCGGGGGAACAGCTGGTACGGAGCCCCAGCCTGGGGGTGACAGTCTGTTCGCAGACTGCATAGGGCGGTGCTCAAGCAGTGGGTGTCTGCCCGAGGGCTCCGGCCCAGCAGCTGGGCTCTCCGGGGAGGCCTTCTCCGGAGACAGTGACCTCGAGAGTCACCTCTTCCCTGCCCCTCCCCCAAAGAATAAAATTGTAATTAACACCCACTCAGCCTGACACCAACTATTTATTTTGTTCTAACTGTGTGGTTTCCATATTATCACTGCCCACCCCGCCGTTAATGGAAATGTTAATAACCCACACCAGGTTGTTGTGACAGATGCTCGGCCTCATTATCAGAAATTCTTATTTACCGCTCCATTAAACAACAGAATCACACAAAAAAACAATTCAATCAAAACTAACTGGAGGAATTTTAACAGCCACATTAATAACCCAAAACATAAATAAAGTTAATGTTTTTTGCATGTTTGCCATCGGCAACTCTATTGCAAAATTACTGTTGTACAATTAAAATGTGAAAGGCAGAATTGAGCACAGCGATTACGCTCCCCAACCCCCTCAAGGTCTGCTCTCAAAGACGCGGTCAGACCCGGTGCCCCGACACTGCTGGACTCACCCCGTCTGCGGCAGGGCCCCGGCACCAGCCGACGAGCCGTGCTGTAGCCCCCACCCCCAGCAGCTCTGTCTCCATGCCACAGAAACACCGCAGGTGACAAGGGATTCTTCTGTTGACGCCATAAGCAGGGAAGAGAGAAAGCTACATGCACACAGGCATGGCTTGTCAGATTCCAGATGCAGTTTGTGACTCCTGATGGCCACCGGGTCTCTGCCCCAACACGAGAACTCGACCCAAGAAGGCCTGGCTGTGCACCACCCCAAATGCAGTTCCACTTCGTCCTAAAGGGGGTGCGTCTGGGAGCTGATGACTCGTGGGGTGAGCCATTGCCTCTAGGCTCTGCAGAGCGGGGTGGTGTCAGAACATGCGTGTTCATGGAAATGCGGGGACATACTGGAGCCTGGCGGAGCCTGGTGCCTGCTGACAAGGAGGTGGCCCACGGCAGCATTTAAGGGGGGAGTGAGGGGGAAGGTGTGAGGAGGAATGAAGGGGCAGGTGCACCCAGACTTCTCGGGTGTGTCTGGCCGTCACAGAGCTGCGTCACGCACGGTCCCTGCCTCATTGCTCCTGCATCTCATTAGGGCAGTGCCAGAAAAACTTCAGGGACCTCCACAAGTACCCTGCAGCTGAAGGCTGTGGTAGAATTCCAGAACTTTCCAGAACTTTCTGGAACTCCCTATTTCTGGATGACTGGCTAGGGAGCCCTGTGGAGTTGGGTGCTGTGAGCTGAGCTGGGCTGTGGTGTGGCTCTCTTGCCTCTGTAAGGAAGGGTGGGCTGGACTGCTGGTGGCGAGCCCCACAGAGCAGTCAGCAAGGCCTGCTCACCTCACTCGACCCCTGGGCAGGCTTGCTGGCCCTGAGGTGTGCCACCCGCTGTGGCTGGACCAGCAAGCAGCCATACGGCAGCTACCTTGGACTCGGTCAGACTTTTGCTGATGAGTGGACAGCACCAGCCCACTGGTCCTAACTTCATATCCCACCAGACTGGGGTGAACCTGAGCTATGCCTCTGGGCCCCGCACAGTGGCTTTGGGAGGTCCAAAATCATTAAGTGGGGGTGGGGAGCAGGGCGATACCACATAACTATAATCGCAATGCACTGTTATAATAACTGTTTTCTTTATTATTATTGCTCATCTGTTATCGTGTCTAATTTAAAAATCAGACTTTATCATAGGCAGGAATGCACGGGAGGAAACCCAGTTTATATAGAGTTGAGTAGGATTCGTGATTTCAGGCACTGGCTGGGGGTCTTTGAACGCATCCCTGCAGACACAGGGGCGTGACGGCATCTGGTATCTGGCAAAGCCATAGAGGCTTTGAAACACTGAGAGGTGGGTTCAGAGATGTCATTCATTCACGTGCCTCTGTGTGTGTGTGTGTGTGTGTGTGTGTGTGAGATCCGTCTCACCTGGGGACAGGGGCGTGCCCATGTGACCTGCAGCTGTCTTCCTCTGGGAGGACCTACCCCCAGTTCTTTTTTTTTTTTTTTTTTTTTTTTACAGGCAGAGTGGACAGTGAGAGAGAGAGACAGAGAGAAAGGTCTTCCTTTGCCGTTGGTTCACCCTCCAATGGCCGCCGCGGTCCGCGCGCTGCGGCTGGCGCACCACGCTCCTCCGATGGCAGGAGCCAGGAGCCAGGTGCTTTTCCTGGTCTCCCCATGGGGTGCAGGGCCCAAGCACCTGGGCCATCCTCCACTGCACTCCTGGGCCACAGCAGAGGGCTGGCCTGGAAGAGGGGCAACCGGGACAGAATCCGGTGCCCCGACCGGGACTAGAACCCGGTGTGCCGGCGCTGCAAGGCGGAGGATTAGCCTGTTGAGCCACGGCGCCGGCCCTACCCCCAGTTCTGACCCTGGGGTGACTCTATCATTCACTGTGGCCCATCACATGGTAGCAGAAGGGACAGGAGGCCAGGCCACCTCTGCCTCTGGACGGTTATAGGGCTGCTGCCTTCCCGTTTCCCACAGCCTCCAGACTGGCCTGTGCCCCTGGGGGCTGCCCCCTCTGTCTGAGCCCTGGAAGGGAGGTGGCAGGAGGGACAGAGATGTGGGCAGCTTGCAGGGCAGGCGAAGTGCACTGCATGTGCCACTGGGGTTGGAGGCTGCTGGGACCCTGCCTAACTTTGCTGAGAGATTCCTGAATATCAGCGGCCTCGGCTCAGGGCTGAGGAGCGAGGAGGCGCAAAGATGTAAAAGACAAGTTCACGGGAGAAGCAGTCACAACAGCCACAGCACAAAGCAGACTGCGGGAGAGGCTCAAGCCAGGACAGGATGGAGGAGGTGTCCTGGAACACAGTATTCACTGGACCCACGTGAATACGGCCAGGAGGCGGGGTGCTGCTGGAGCAGCAAGAGTGGAGAGGTGAGGACGGAGGGCGGCTCTGGGCTCACACCAGACAGATGGTCACCCTGCTGCCAGGGCCCCCCCAGACCACAGTGCACCTGCTGACGCTAGGACCCCCCAAGAACACAGTGCACCTGCTGACACTAGGACCCCCAGACCACAGTGCACCTGCTGACACTAGGGCCCCCCAGACCACAGTGCACCTGCTGACACTAGGACCCCCCAGACCACAGTGCACCTGCTGACGCTAGGACCCCCCAAGAACACAGTGCACCTGCTGACACTAGGACCCCCAGAACACAGTGCACCTGCTGACACTAGGACCCCCCCAGACGACAGTGCACCTGCTGACACTAGGGCCCCCCCAGACCACAGTGCACCTGCTGGCACTAGGGCCCCCAGACCACAGTGCACCTGCTGACACTAGGACCCCCAGACCACAGTGCACCTGACACTAGGGCCCCCAGACCACAGTGCACCTGCTGACACTAGGACCCCCCAGACCACAGTGCACCTGCTGACACTAGGACCCCCAGACCACAGTGCACCTGACACTAGGGCCCCCAGACCACAGTGCACCTGCTGACACTAGGACCCCCAGACCACAGTGCACCTGACACTAGGGCCCCCAGACCACAGTGCACCTGCTGACACTAGGACCCCCAGACCACAGTGCACCTGACACTAGGGCCCCCAGACCACAGTGCACCTGCTGACACTAGGGCCCCCCCAGACCACAGTGCACCTGCTGACGCTAGGACCGCCCAAGACCACAGTGCACCTGCTGACACTAGGGTCCCCCATACCACAGTGCACCTGCTAACACTAGGACCCCCCAGACCAAAGTGCACCTGCTGACACTAGGGCCCCCCAGACCACAGTGCACCTGCTGACACTAGGGCCCCCCCAGACCACAGTGCACCTGCTGACACTAGGGCCCCCCAGACCACAGTGCACCTGACACTAGGGCAACCCCAGACCACAGTGCACCTGCTGACACTAGGACCCCCCAGACCACAGTGCACCTGCTGGCACTAGGACCCCCCAGACCACAGTGCACCTGCTGACACTAGGACCCCCCAGACCACAGTGCACCTGCTGACACTAGGACCCCCCAGACCACAGTGCACCTGCTGACACTAGGACCCCCAGACCACAGTGCACCTGACACTAGGACCCCCCCAGACCACAGTGCACCTGCTGACACTAGGGCCCCCCCAGACCACAGTGCACCTGCTGACACTAGGACCCCCCCAGACCACAGTGCACCTGCTGACACTAGGACCCCCCAGACCACAGTGCACCTGACACTAGGACCCCCCCAGACCACAGTGCACCTGCTGACACTAGGACCCCCCCAGACCACAGTGCACCTGCTGACACTAGGACCCCCCAGACCACAGTGCACCTGCTGACACTAGGGCCCCCCAGACCACAGTGCACCTGCTGACACTAGGACCCCCCCAGACCACAGTGCACCTGCTGACACTAGGACCCCCCAGACCACAGTGCACCTGCTGACACTAGGACCCCCCAGACCACAGTGCACCTGCTGACACTAGGACCCCCCAGACCACAGTGCACCTGCTGACACTAGGACCCCCCAGACCACAGTGCACCTGCTGACACTAGGGCCCCCCAGACCACAGTGCACCTGCTGACACTAGGGCCCCCACAGACCACAGTGCACCTGCTGACACTAGGGCCCCCCAGACCACAGTGCACCTGACACTAGGGCAACCCCAGACCACAGTGCACCTGCTGACACTAGGACCCCCCAGACCACAGTGCACCTGCTGGCACTAGGACCCCCCAGACCACAGTGCACCTGCTGACACTAGGACCCCCCAGACCACAGTGCACCTGCTGACACTAGGACCCCCCAGACCACAGTGCACCTGCTGACACTAGGACCCCCAGACCACAGTGCACCTGACACTAGGACCCCCCCAGACCACAGTGCACCTGCTGACACTAGGGCCCCCCCAGACCACAGTGCACCTGCTGACACTAGGACCCCCCCAGACCACAGTGCACCTGCTGACACTAGGACCCCCCAGACCACAGTGCACCTGACACTAGGACCCCCCCAGACCACAGTGCACCTGCTGACACTAGGACCCCCCCAGACCACAGTGCACCTGCTGACACTAGGACCCCCCAACCACAGTGCACCTGCTGACACTAGGACCCCCCAGACCACAGTGCACCTGCTGACACTAGGGCCCCCCAGACCACAGTGCACCTGCTGACACTAGGACCCCCCCAGACCACAGTGCACCTGCTGACACTAGGACCCCCCAGACCACAGTGCACCTGCTGACACTAGGGCCCCCCAGACCACAGTGCACCTGCTGACACTAGAACCCCCCAGACCACAGTGCACCTGTTGACACTAGGACCCCCCAGACCACAGTGCACCTGACACTAGGACCCCCCAGACCACAGTGCAGCTGCTAACACTAGGGCCCCCCAGACGACAGTGCACCTGCTGACACTAGGACCCCCCAGACCACAGTGCACCTGCTGACACTAGGACCCCCCAGACCACAGTGCACCTGCTGACACTAGGGCCCCCAGACCACAGTGCACCTGCTGACGCTAGGGCCCCCCCAGACCACAGTGCACCTGCTGACACTAGGGCCCCCCCAGACCACAGTGCACCTGCAGATACTAGGACCCCCCGACCACAGTGCACCTGCTGACACTAGGATCCCCCCAGACCACAGTGCACCTGCTGACACTAGGGCCCCCCATACCACAGTGCACCTGCTGACACTAGGACCCCCCCAGACCACAGTGCACCTGCTGACACTAGGGCCCCCCAGACCACAGTGCACCTGCTGACACTAGGACCCCCCAGACCACATTGCACCTGCTAACACTAGGGCCCCCCAGACCACAGTGCACCTGCTAACACTAGAGCTCCCCAGACCACAGTGCACCTGCTAACACTAGGACCCCCCAGACCACAGTGCACCTGACAGTAGGACCCCCCAGACCACAGTGCACCTGCTGACACTAGGGCCCCCCAGACCACAGTGCACCTGACACTAGGACCCCCCAGACCACAGTGCACCTGCTGACACTAGGACCCCCCAGACCACAGTGCACCTGCTAACACTAGGGCCCCCCAGACCACAGTGCACAGCTAACACTAGGACCCCCCAGACCACAGTGCACCTGCTGACACTAGGACCCCCCAGACCACAGTGCACCTGCTGACACTAGGGCCCCCAGACCACAGTGCACCTGCTAACACTAGGACCCCCCAGACCACAGTGCACCTGACAGTAGGACCCCCCAGACCACAGTGCACCTGCTGACACTAGGGCCCCCAGACCACAGTGCACCTGCTGACACTAGGACCCCCCAGACCACAGTGCACCTGCTAACACTAGGGCCCCCCAGACCACAGTGCACAGCTAACACTAGGACCCCCCAGACCACAGTGCACCTGCTAACACTAGGACCCCCCAGACCACAGTGCACCTGCTAACACTAGGGCCCCCCAGACCACAGTGCACCTGCTAACACTAGAGCTCCCCAGACAACAGTGCACCTGCTAACACTAGGACCCCCCAGACCACAGTGCACCTGACAGTAGGACCCCCCAGACCACAGTGCACCTGCTGACACTAGGGCCCCCCAGACCACAGTGCACCTGACACTAGGACCCCCCAGACCACAGTGCACCTGCTGACACTAGGACCCCCCAGACCACAGTGCACCTGCTAACACTAGGGCCCCCCAGACCACAGTGCACAGCTAACACTAGGACCCCCCAGACCACAGTGCACCTGCTAACACTAGGACCCCCCAGACCACAGTGCACCTGCTGACACTAGGGGCCCCCCAGACCACAGTGCACCTGCTGACACTAGGACCCCCCAGACCACAGTGCACCTGCTAACACTAGGGCCCCCCAGACCACAGTGCACCTGCTAACACTAGGGCTCCCCAGACCACAGTGCACCTGCTAACACTAGGACCCCCCAGACCACAGTGCACCTGACAGTAGGACCCCCCAGACCACAGTGCAGCTGTTAACACTAGGGCCCCCCAGACCACAGTGCACCTGACACTAGGACCCCCCAGGCCACAGTGCACCTGCTGACACTAGGACCCCCCAGACCACAGTGCAGCTGCTAACACTAGGGCCCCCAGACCACAGTGCACCTGCTGACACTAGGACCCCCCAGACCACAGTGCACCTGCTGACACTAGGGCCCCCCAGACCACAGTGCACCTGCTGACACTAGGGCCCCCCCAGACCACAGTGCACCTGCTGACACTAGGGCCCCCCACACCACAGTGCACCTGCTACCACTAGGGTCCCCCCAGAAAACAGTGCACCTGCTGACACTAGGACCCCCCAGACCACAGTGCACCTGCTGACACTAGGACCCCCCAGACCACAGTGCACCTGACACTAGGACCCCCACAGTGCACCTGACACTAAGACCCCCCCAGACCACAGTGCACCTGACACTAGGACCCCCACAGTGCACCTGACACTAAGACCCCCCCAGACCACAGTGCACCTGCTGACACTAGGGCCCCCCCCAGACCACAGTGCACCTGCTGACACTAGGGCCCCCCAGACCACAGTGCACCTGACACTAGGACCCCCCAGACCACAGTGCACCTGGTGACACTAGGGCCCCCAGACCACAGTGCACCTGCTGACGCTAGGACCCCCCCAGACCACAGTGCACCTGCTGACACTAGGACCCCCCCAGACCACAGTGCACCTGCTGACGCTAGGACCCCCCCCAGACCACAGTGCACCTGCTGACACTAGGACCCCCAGACCACAGTGCACCTGACACAAGGACCCCCCCAGACCACAGTGCACCTGCTGACACTAGGACCCCCCCAGACCACTGTGCACCTGCTGACACTAGGACCCCCCCAGACCACAGTGCACCTGCTGACACTAGGGCCCCCCAGACCATAGTGCACCTGCTGACACTAGGGCCCCACAGACCACAGTGCACCTGCTGACACTAGGACCCCCCAGACCACAGTGCACCTGCTGACACTAGGGCCCCCCAGACCACAGTGCACCTGCTGACACTAGGGCCCCCCCAGACGACAGTGCACAAGCTGACACTAGGACCCCCCCAGACCACAGTGCACCTGACACTAGGACCCCCCAGACCACAGTGCACCTGCTGACACTAGGACCCCCCCAGACCACAGTGCACCTGACACTAGGACCCCCCAGACCACAGTGCACCTGACACTAGGACCCCCCAGACCACAGTGCACCTGCTGACACTAGGGGCCCCCCAGACCACAGTGCACCTGCTGACACTAGGACCCCCCAGACCACAGTGCACCTGCTGACACTAGGACCCCCCCAGACCACAGTGCACCTGACACTAGGACCCCCCAGACCACAGTGCACCTGCTGACACTAGGACCCCCCAGACCACAGTGCACCTGCTAACACTAGGGCCCCCCAGACCACAGTGCACAGCTAACACTAGGACCCCCCAGACCACAGTGCACCTGCTAACACTAGGACCCCCCAGACCACAGTGCACCTGCTGACACTAGGGCCCCCCAGACCACAGTGCACCTGCTGACACTAGGGCCCCCCCAGACCACAGTGCACCTGCTGACACTAGGGCCCCCCACACCACAGTGCACCTGCTACCACTAGGGTCCCCCCAGAAAACAGTGCACCTGCTGACACTAGGACCCCCCAGACCACAGTGCACCTGCTGACACTAGGACCCCCCAGACCACAGTGCACCTGACACTAGGACCCCCACAGTGCACCTGACACTAAGACCCCCCCAGACCACAGTGCACCTGACACTAGGACCCCCACAGTGCACCTGACACTAAGACCCCCCCAGACCACAGTGCACCTGCTGACACTAGGGCCCCCCCCAGACCACAGTGCACCTGCTGACACTAGGGCCCCCCAGACCACAGTGCACCTGACACTAGGACCCCCCAGACCACAGTGCACCTGGTGACACTAGGGCCCCCAGACCACAGTGCACCTGCTGACGCTAGGACCCCCCCAGACCACAGTGCACCTGCTGACACTAGGACCCCCCCAGACCACAGTGCACCTGCTGACGCTAGGACCCCCCCAGACCACAGTGCACCTGCTGACACTAGGACCCCCAGACCACAGTGCACCTGACACAAGGACCCCGCAGACCACAGTGCACCTGCTGACACTAGGACCCCCCCAGACCACTGTGCACCTGCTGACACTAGGACCCCCCCAGACCACAGTGCACCTGCTGACACTAGGGCCCCCCAGACCATAGTGCACCTGCTGACACTAGGGCCCCACAGACCACAGTGCACCTGCTGACACTAGGACCCCCCAGACCACAGTGCACCTGCTGACACTAGGGCCCCCCAGACCACAGTGCACCTGCTGACACTAGGGCCCCCCCAGACGACAGTGCACAAGCTGACACTAGGACCCCCCCAGACCACAGTGCACCTGACACTAGGACCCCCCAGACCACAGTGCACCTGCTGACACTAGGACCCCCCCAGACCACAGTGCACCTGACACTAGGACCCCCCAGACCACAGTGCACCTGACACTAGGACCCCCCAGACCACAGTGCACCTGCTGACACTAGGGGCCCCCCAGACCACAGTGCACCTGCTGACACTAGGACCCCCCCAGACCACAGTGCACCTGCTGACACTAGGACCCCCCAGACCACAGTGCACCTGCTGACACTAGGACCCCCCCAGACCACAGTGCACCTGACACTAGGACCCCCCAGACCACAGTGCACCTGCTGACACTAGGACCCCCCAGACCACAGTGCACCTGCTAACACTAGGGCCCCCCAGACCACAGTGCACAGCTAACACTAGGACCCCCCAGACCACAGTGCACCTGCTAACACTAGGACCCCCCAGACCACAGTGCACCTGCTGACACTAGGGGCCCCCCAGACCACAGTGCACCTGCTGACACTAGGACCCCCCAGACCACAGTGCACCTGCTAACACTAGGGCCCCCCAGACCACAGTGCACCTGCTAACACTAGGGCTCCCCAGACCACAGTGCACCTGCTAACACTAGGACCCCCCAGACCACAGTGCACCTGACAGTAGGACCCCCCAGACCACAGTGCAGCTGCTAACACTAGGGCCCCCCAGACCACAGTGCACCTGACACTAGGACCCCCCAGGCCACAGTGCACCTGCTGACACTAGGACCCCCCAGACCACAGTGCAGCTGCTAACACTAGGGCCCCCAGACCACAGTGCACCTGCTGACACTAGGACCCCCCAGACCACAGTGCACCTGCTGACACTAGGGCCCCCCAGACCACAGTGCACCTGCTGACACTAGGGCCCCCCCAGACCACAGTGCACCTGCTGACACTAGGGCCCCCCACACCACAGTGCACCTGCTACCACTAGGGTCCCCCCAGAAAACAGTGCACCTGCTGACACTAGGACCCCCCAGACCACAGTGCACCTGCTGACACTAGGACCCCCCAGACCACGGTGCACCTGACACTAGGACCCCCACAGTGCACCTGACACTAAGACCCCCCCCAGACCACAGTGCACCTGACACTAGGACCCCCACAGTGCACCTGACACTAAGACCCCCCCAGACCACAGTGCACCTGCTGACACTAGGGCCCCCCCCAGACCACAGTGCACCTGCTGACACTAGGGCCCCCCAGACCACAGTGCACCTGACACTAGGACCCCCCAGACCACAGTGCACCTGGTGACACTAGGGCCCCCAGACCACAGTGCACCTGCTGACGCTAGGACCCCCCCAGACCACAGTGCACCTGCTGACACTAGGACCCCCCCAGACCACAGTGCACCTGCTGACGCTAGGACCCCCCCAGACCACAGTGCACCTGCTGACACTAGGACCCCCAGACCACAGTGCACCTGACACAAGGACCCCCCCCAGACCACAGTGCACCTGCTGACACTAGGACCCCCCCAGACCACTGTGCACCTGCTGACACTAGGACCCCCCCAGACCACAGTGCACCTGCTGACACTAGGGCCCCCCAGACCATAGTGCACCTGCTGACACTAGGGCCCCACAGACCACAGTGCACCTGCTGACACTAGGACCCCCCAGACCACAGTGCACCTGCTGACACTAGGGCCCCCCAGACCACAGTGCACCTGCTGACACTAGGGCCCCCCCAGACGACAGTGCACCTGCTGACACTAGGACCCCCCCAGACCACAGTGCACCTGACACTAGGACCCCCCAGACCACAGTGCACCTGCTGACACTAGGACCCCCCCAGACCACAGTGCACCTGACACTAGGACCCCCCAGACCACAGTGCACCTGACACTAGGACCCCCCAGACCACAGTGCACCTGCTGACACTAGGGGCCCCCCAGACCACAGTGCACCTGCTGACACTAGGACCCCCCCAGACCACAGTGCACCTGCTGACACTAGGACCCCCCAGACCACAGTGCACCTGCTGACACTAGGACCCCCCCAGACCACAGTGCACCTGACACTAGGACCCCCAGACCACAGTGCACCTGACACTAGGACCCCCCAGACCACAGTGCACCTGCTGACACTAGGGGCCCCCCAGACCACAGTGCACCTGCTGACACTAGGGGCCCCCCAGACCACAGTGCACCTGCTGACACTAGGACCCCCCAGACCACAGTGCACCTGCTGACACTAGGACCCCCCCAGACCACAGTGCACCTGCTGACACTAGGACCCCCCAGACCACAGTGCACCTGCTGACACTAGGACCCCCCCACACCACAGTGCACCTGACACTAGGACCCCCCAGACCACAGTGCACCTGACACTAGGGCCCCCCAGATCACAGTGCACCTGCTGACACTAGGGCCCCCCAAGACCACAGTGCACCTGCTGACACTAGGGCCCCCCCCAGACCACAGTGCACCTGCTGACACTAGGACCCCCAGACCACAGTGCACCTGCTGACACTAGGACCCCCCCAGACCACAGTGCACCTGCTGACACTAGGACCCCCAGAACACAGTGCACCTGCTGACACTAGGACCCCCCAGACCACAGTGAACCTGCTGACACTAGGACCCCCAGACCACAGTGCACCTGCTGACACTAGGACCCCCCAGACCACAGTGCACCTGCTGACACTAGGACCCCCAGACCACAGTGCACCTGCTGACACTAGGACCCCCCCAGACCACAGTGCACCTGCTGACTCTAGGGCCCCCAGACCACAGTGCACCTGCTGACACTAGGGCCCCCCAGACCACACTGCACCTGCTGACACTAGGACCCCCAGACCACAGTGCACCTGCTGACACTAGGACCCCCCCAGACCACAGTGCACCTGCTGACACTAGGACCCCCCCAGACCACAGTGCACCTGCTGACACTGGGACCCCCCAGACCACAGTGCACCTGACACTAGGACCCCCAGACCACAGTGCACCTGCTGACACTAGGACCCTCCAGACCACAGTGCACCTGCTGACACTAGGACCCCCCAGACCACAGTGCACCTGCTGACACTAGGGCCCCCCACACCACAGTGCACCTGCTGACACTAGGACCCCCCAGACCACAGTGCACCTGCTGACACTAGGGCCCCCCAGACCACAGTGCACCTGCTGGCACTAGGGTCCCCCCAGACCACAGTGCACCTGCAGATAATAGGACCCCCCGACCACAGTGCACCTGCTGACACTAGGATCCCCCCCAGACCACAGTGCACCTGCTGACACTAGGGCCCCCCATACCACAGTGCACCTGCTGACACTAGGACCCCCCCAGACCACAGTGCACCTGCTGACACTAGGGCCCCCCAGACCACAGTGCACCTGCTGACACTAGGACCCCCCAGACCACATTGCACCTGCTAACACTAGGGCCCCCCAGACCACAGTGCACCTGCTAACACTAGAGCTCCCCAGACCACAGTGCACCTGCTAACACTAGGACCCCCCAGACCACAGTGCACCTGACAGTAGGACCCCCCAGACCACAGTGCACCTGCTGACACTAGGGCCCCCCAGACCACAGTGCACCTGACACTAGGACCCCCCAGACCACAGTGCACCTGCTGACACTAGGACCCCCCAGACCACAGTGCACCTGCTAACACTAGGGCCCCCCAGACCACAGTGCACAGCTAACACTAGGACCCCCCAGACCACAGTGCACCTGCTGACACTAGGACCCCCCCAGACCACAGTGCACCTGCTGACACTAGGGCCCCCAGACCACAGTGCACCTGCTAACACTAGGACCCCCCAGACCACAGTGCACCTGACAGTAGGACCCCCCAGACCACAGTGCACCTGCTGACACTAGGGTCCCCAGACCACAGTGCACCTGCTGACACTAGGACCCCCCAGACCACAGTGCACCTGCTAACACTAGGGCCCCCCAGACCACAGTGCACAGCTAACACTAGGACCCCCCAGACCACAGTGCACCTGCTAACACTAGGACCCCCCAGTCCACAGTGCACCTGCTAACACTAGGGCCCCCCAGACCACAGTGCACCTGCTAACACTAGAGCTCCCCAGACCACAGTGCACCTGCTAACACTAGGACCCCCCAGACCACAGTGCACCTGACAGTAGGACCCCCCAGACCACAGTGCACCTGCTGACACTAGGGCCCCCCAGACCACAGTGCACCTGACACTAGGACCCCCCAGACCACAGTGCACCTGCTGACACTAGGACCCCCCAGACCACAGTGCACCTGCTAACACTAGGGCCCCCCAGACCACAGTGCACAGCTAACACTAGGACCCCCCAGACCACAGTGCACCTGCTAACACTAGGACCCCCCAGACCACAGTGCACCTGCTGACACTAGGGGCCCCCCAGACCACAGTGCACCTGCTGACACTAGGACCCCCCAGACCACAGTGCACCTGCTAACACTAGGGCCCCCCAGACCACAGTGCACCTGCTAACACTAGGGCTCCCCAGACCACAGTGCACCTGCTAACACTAGGACCCCCCAGACCACAGTGCACCTGACAGTAGGACCCCCCAGACCACAGTGCAGCTGCTAACACTAGGGCCCCCCAGACCACAGTGCACCTGACACTAGGACCCCCCAGGCCACAGTGCACCTGCTGACACTAGGACCCCCCAGACCACAGTGCAGCTGCTACCACTAGGGCCCCCAGACCACAGTGCACCTGCTGACACTAGGACCCCCCAGACCACAGTGCACCTGCTGACACTAGGGCCCCCCAGACCACAGTGCACCTGCTGACACTAGGGCCCCCCCAGACCACAGTGCACCTGCTGACACTAGGGCCCTCCACACCACAGTGCACCTGCTACCACTAGGGTCCCCCCAGAAAACAGTGCACCTGCTGACACTAGGACCCCCCAGACCACAGTGCACCTGCTGACACTAGGACCCCCCAGACCACAGTGCACCTGACACTAGGACCCCCACAGTGCACCTGACACTAAGACCCCCCCAGACCACAGTGCACCTGACAGTAGGACCCCCACAGTGCACCTGACACTAAGACCCCCCCAGACCACAGTGCACCTGCTGACACTAGGGCCCCCCCCAGACCATAGTGCACCTGCTGACACTAGGGCCCCCCAGACCACAGTGCACCTGACACTAGGACCCCCCAGACCACAGTGCACCTGCTGACACTAGGGCCCCCAGACCACAGTGCACCTGCTGACGCTAGGACCCCCCCAGACCACAGTGCACCTGCTGACACTAGGACCCCCCCAGACCACAGTGCACCTGCTGACGCTAGGACCCCCCCAGACCACAGTGCACCTGCTGACACTAGGACCCCCAGACCACAGTGCACCTGACACAAGGACCCCCCCAGACCACAGTGCACCTGCTGACACTAGGACCCCCCCAGACCACTGTGCACCTGCTGACACTAGGACCCCCCCAGACCACAGTGCACCTGCTGACACTAGGGCCCCCCAGACCATAGTGCACCTGCTGACACTAGGGCCCCACAGACCACAGTGCACCTGCTGACACTAGGACCCCCCAGACCACAGTGCACCTGCTGACACTAGGGCCCCCCAGACCACAGTGCACCTGCTGACACTAGGGCCCCCCCAGACCACAGTGCACCTGCTGACACTAGGACCCCCCCAGTCCACAGTGCACCTGACACTAGGACCCCCCAGACCACAGTGCACCTGCTGACACTAGGACCCCCCCAGACCACAGTGTACCTGACACTAGGACCCCCCAGACCACAGTGCACCTGACACTAGGACCCCCCAGACCACAGTGCACCTGCTGACACTAGGGGCCCCCCAGACCACAGTGCACCTGCTGACACTAGGACCCCCCCAGACCACAGTGCACCTGCTGACACTAGGACCCCCCAGACCACAGTGCACCTGCTGACACTAGGACCCCCCCCAGACCACAGTGCACCTGACACTAGGACCCCCAGACCACAGTGCACCTGACACTAGGACCCCCCAGACCACAGTGCACCTGCTGACACTAGGGGCCCCCCCAGACCACAGTGCACCTGCTGACACTAGGGGCCCCCCAGACCACAGTGCACCTGCTGACACTAGGACCCCCCAGACCACAGTGCACCTGCTGACACTAGGACCCCCCCAGACCACAGTGCACCTGCTGACACTAGGACCCCCCAGACCACAGTGCACCTGCTGACACTAGGACCCCCCCACACCACAGTGCACCTGACACTAGGACCCCCCAGACCACAGTGCACCTGACACTAGGGCCCCCCAGATCACAGTGCACCTGCTGACACTAGGGCCCCCCCAGACCACAGTGCACCTGCTGACACTAGGGCCCCCCCAGACCACAGTGCACCTGCTGACACTAGGACCCCCCCAGACCACAGTGCACCTGACACTAGGACCCCCAGACCACAGTGCACCTGACACTAGGACCCCCCAGACCACAGTGCACCTGCTGACACTAGGGGCCCCCCAGACCACAGTGCACCTGCTGACACTAGGGGCCCCCCAGACCACAGTGCACCTGCTGACACTAGGACCCCCCAGACCACAGTGCACCTGCTGACACTAGGACCCCCCCAGACCACAGTGCACCTGCTGACACTAGGACCCCCCAGACCACAGTGCACCTGCTGACACTAGGACCCCCCCACACCACAGTGCACCTGACACTAGGACCCCCCAGACCACAGTGCACCTGACACTAGGGCCCCCCAGATCACAGTGCACCTGCTGACACTAGGGCCCCCCAAGACCACAGTGCACCTGCTGACACTAGGGCCCCCCCAGACCACAGTGCACCTGCTGACACTAGGACCCCCAGACCACAGTGCACCTGCTGACACTAGGACCCCCCCAGACCACAGTGCACCTGCTGACACTAGGACCCCCAGAACACAGTGCACCTGCTGACACTAGGACCCCCCAGACCACAGTGAACCTGCTGACACTAGGACCCCCAGACCACAGTGCACCTGCTGACACTAGGACCCCCCAGACCACAGTGCACCTGCTGACACTAGGACCCCCAGACCACAGTGCACCTGCTGACACTAGGACCCCCCCAGACCACAGTGCACCTGCTGATTCTAGGGCCCCCAGACCACAGTGCACCTGCTGACACTAGGGCCCCCCAGACCACACTGCACCTGCTGACACTAGGGCCCCCCCAGACCACAGTGCACCTGACACTAGGACCCCCCAGACCACAGTGCACCTGACACTAGGACCCCCCAGACCACAGTGCACCTGCTGACACTAGGGCCCCCCACACCACAGTGCACCTGCTGACACTAGGACCCCCCAGACCACAGTGCACCTGCTGACACTAGGGCCCCCCCAGACCACAGTGCACCTGCTGGCACTAGGGCCCCCCCAGACCACAGTGCACCTGCAGATACTAGGACCCCCCGACCACAGTGCACCTGCTGACACTAGGATCCCCCCAGACCACAGTGCACCTGCTGACACTAGGGCCCCCCATACCACAGTGCACCTGCTGACACTAGGACCCCCCCAGACCACAGTGCACCTGCTGACACTAGGGCCCCCCAGACCACAGTGCACCTGCTGACACTAGGACCCCCCAGACCACATTGCACCTGCTAACACTAGGGCCCCCCAGACCACAGTGCACCTGCTAACACTAGAGCTCCCCAGACCACAGTGCACCTGCTAACACTAGGACCCCCCAGACCACAGTGCACCTGACAGTAGGACCCCCCAGACCACAGTGCACCTGCTGACACTAGGGCCCCCCAGACCACAGTGCACCTGACACTAGGACCCCCCAGACCACAGTGCACCTGCTGACACTAGGACCCCCCAGACCACAGTGCACCTGCTAACACTAGGGCCCCCCAGACCACAGTGCACAGCTAACACTAGGACCCCCCAGACCACAGTGCACCTGCTGACACTAGGACCCCCCAGACCACAGTGCACCTGCTGACACTAGGGCCCCCAGACCACAGTGCACCTGCTAACACTAGGACCCCCCAGACCACAGTGCACCTGACAGTAGGACCCCCCAGACCACAGTGCACCTGCTGACACTAGGGTCCCCAGACCACAGTGCACCTGCTGACACTAGGACCCCCCAGACCACAGTGCACCTGCTAACACTAGGGCCCCCCAGACCACAGTGCACAGCTAACACTAGGACCCCCCAGACCACAGTGCACCTGCTAACACTAGGACCCCCCAGTCCACAGTGCACCTGCTAACACTAGGGCCCCCCAGACCACAGTGCACCTGCTAACACTAGAGCTCCCCAGACCACAGTGCACCTGCTAACACTAGGACCCCCCAGACCACAGTGCACCTGACAGTAGGACCCCCCAGACCACAGTGCACCTGCTGACACTAGGGCCCCCCAGACCACAGTGCACCTGCTGACACTAGGGCCCCCCAGACCACAGTGCACCTGCTGACACTAGGACCCCCCAGACCACAGTGCACCTGCTAACACTAGGGCCCCCCAGACCACAGTGCACAGCTAACACTAGGACCCCCCAGACCACAGTGCACCTGCTAACACTAGGACCCCCCAGACCACAGTGCACCTGCTGACACTAGGGGCCCCCCAGACCACAGTGCACCTGCTGACACTAGGACCCCCCAGACCACAGTGCACCTGCTAACACTAGGGCCCCCCAGACCACAGTGCACCTGCTAACACTAGGGCTCCCCAGACCACAGTGCACCTGCTAACACTAGGACCCCCCAGACCACAGTGCACCTGACAGTAGGACCCCCCAGACCACAGTGCAGCTGCTAACACTAGGGCCCCCCAGACCACAGTGCACCTGACACTAGGACCCCCCAGGCCACAGTGCACCTGCTGACACTAGGACCCCCCAGACCACAGTGCAGCTGCTAACACTAGGGCCCCCAGACCACAGTGCACCTGCTGACACTAGGACCCCCCAGACCACAGTGCACCTGCTGACACTAGGGCCCCCCAGACCACAGTGCACCTGCTGACACTAGGGCCCCCCCAGACCACAGTGCACCTGCTGACACTAGGGCCCTCCACACCACAGTGCACCTGCTACCACTAGGGTCCCCCCAGAAAACAGTGCACCTGCTGACACTAGGACCCCCCAGACCACAGTGCACCTGCTGACACTAGGACCCCCCAGACCACAGTGCACCTGACACTAGGACCCCCACAGTGCACCTGACACTAAGACCCCCCCAGACCACAGTGCACCTGACACTAGGACCCCCACAGTGCACCTGACACTAAGACCCCCCCAGACCACAGTGCACCTGCTGACACTAGGGCCCCCCCCAGACCATAGTGCACCTGCTGACACTAGGGCCCCCCAGACCACAGTGCACCTGACACTAGGACCCCCCAGACCACAGTGCACCTGCTGACACTAGGGCCCCCAGACCACAGTGCACCTGCTGACGCTAGGACCCCCCCAGACCACAGTGCACCTGCTGACACTAGGACCCCCCCAGACCACAGTGCACCTGCTGACGCTAGGACCCCCCCAGACCACAGTGCACCTGCTGACACTAGGACCCCCAGACCACAGTGCACCTGACACAAGGACCCCCCCAGACCACAGTGCACCTGCTGACACTAGGACCCCCCCAGACCACTGTGCACCTGCTGACACTAGGACCCCCCCAGACCACAGTGCACCTGCTGACACTAGGGCCCCCCAGACCATAGTGCACCTGCTGACACTAGGGCCCCACAGACCACAGTGCACCTGCTGACACTAGGACCCCCCAGACCACAGTGCACCTGCTGACACTAGGGCCCCCCAGACCACAGTGCACCTGCTGACACTAGGGCCCCCCCAGACCACAGTGCACCTGCTGACACTAGGACCCCCCCAGACCACAGTGCACCTGACACTAGGACCCCCCAGACCACAGTGCACCTGCTGACACTAGGACCCCCCCAGACCACAGTGTACCTGACACTAGGACCCCCCAGACCACAGTGCACCTGACACTAGGACCCCCCAGACCACAGTGCACCTGCTGACACTAGGGGCCCCCCAGACCACAGTGCACCTGCTGACACTAGGACCCCCCCAGACCACAGTGCACCTGCTGACACTAGGACCCCCCAGACCACAGTGCACCTGCTGACACTAGGACCCCCCCCAGACCACAGTGCACCTGACACTAGGACCCCCAGACCACAGTGCACCTGACACTAGGACCCCCCAGACCACAGTGCACCTGCTGACACTAGGGGCCCCCCAGACCACAGTGCACCTGCTGACACTAGGGGCCCCCCAGACCACAGTGCACCTGCTGACACTAGGACCCCCCAGACCACAGTGCACCTGCTGACACTAGGACCCCCCCAGACCACAGTGCACCTGCTGACACTAGGACCCCCCAGACCACAGTGCACCTGCTGACACTAGGACCCCCCCCACACCACAGTGCACCTGACACTAGGACCCCCCAGACCACAGTGCACCTGACACTAGGGCCCCCCAGATCACAGTGCACCTGCTGACACTAGGGCCCCCCCAGACCACAGTGCACCTGCTGACACTAGGGCCCCCCCAGACCACAGTGCACCTGCTGACACTAGGACCCCCAGACCACAGTGCACCTGCTGACACTAGGACCCCCCCAGACCACAGTGCACCTGCTGACACTAGGACCCCCAGAACACAGTGCACCTGCTGACACTAGGACCCCCCAGACCACAGTGAACCTGCTGACACTAGGACCCCCAGACCACAGTGCACCTGCTGACACTAGGACCCCCCAGACCACAGTGCACCTGCTGACACTAGGACCCCCAGACCACAGTGCATCTGCTGACACTAGGACCCCCCCAGACCACAGTGCACCTGCTGACTCTAGGGCCCCCAGACCACAGTGCACCTGCTGACACTAGGGCCCCCCAGACCACACTGCACCTGACACTAGGACCCCCAGACCACAGTGCACCTGCTGACACTAGGACCCCCCCAGACCACAGTGCACCTGCTGACACTAGGACCCCCACAGACCACAGTGCACCTGCTGACACTGGGACCCCCCAGACCACAGTGCACCTGACACTAGGACCCCCAGACCACAGTGCACCTGCTGACACTAGGACCCCCCAGACCACAGTGCACCTGCTGACACTAGGACCCCCCAGACCACAGTGCACCTGCTGACACTAGGGCCCCCCACACCACAGTGCACCTGCTGACACTAGGACCCCCCAGACCACAGTGCACCTGCTGACACTAGGGCCCCCCAGACCACAGTGCACCTGCTGGCACTAGGGCCCCCCAGACCACAGTGCACCTGCTGACACTAGGACCCCCAGACCACAGTGCACCTGCTGACACTAGGACCCCCCAGACCACAGTGCACCTGCTGACACTAGGGCCCCCCAGACCACAGTGCACCTGCTGGCACTAGGGCCCCCCCAGACCACAGTGCACCTGCTGACACTAGGACCCCCCCAGACCACAGTGCACCTGCTGACACTAGGACCCCCAGACCACAGTGCACCTGCTGACACTAGGACCCCCCAGACCACACTGCACCTGACACTAGGACCCCCAGACCACAGTGCACCTGCTGACACTAGGACCCCCCAAATCACAGTGCACCTGACACTAGGGCCCCCCAGACCGCAGTGCACCTGCTGACACTAGGACCCCCCCAGACCACAGTGCACCTGCTGACACTGGGACCCCCCAGACCACAGTGCACCTGACACTAGGACCCCCAGACCACAGTGCACCTGCTGACACTAGGACCCCCCCAGACCACAGTGCACCTGCTGACACTGGGACCCCCCAGACCACAGTGCACCTGACACTAGGACCCCCAGACCACAGTGCACCTGACACTAGGGCCCCCCAGACCACAGTGCACCTGCTGACACTAGGACCCCCCAGACCACAGTGCACCTGCTGACACTAGGGCCCCCCAGATCACAGTGCACCTGCTGACACTAGGACCCCCCAGACCACAGTGCACGTGCTGACACTAGGACCCCCAGACCACAGTGCACGTGCTGACACTAGGACCCCCCCAGACCACAGTGCACCTGACACTAGGACCCCCAGACCACAGTGCACCTGACACTAGGACGCCCCCAGACCACAGTGCACCTGCTGACACTAGGACCCCCCAGACCACAGTGCACCTGCTGACACTAGGGCCCCCCAGACCACAGTGCCACTGCTGACACTAGGACCCCCCAGACCACAGTGCACCTGCTGACACTAGGACCCCCCAGACCACAGTGCACCTGCTGACACTAGGACCCCCCAGACCACAGTGCACCTGCTGACACTAGGACCCCCCAGACCACAGTTTACCTGCTGACACTAGGGCCCCCAGACCACAGTGCACCTGCCAACACTAGGGCCCCCCAGACCACAGTGCACCTGCTGACACTAGGACCCCCCAGACCACAGTGCACCTGCTGACACTAGGACCCCCCCAGACCACAGTGCACCTGCTGACACTAGGACCCCCCAGACCACAGTGCACCTGCTGACACTAGGACTCCCCAGACCACAGTGCACCTGCTGACACTAGGACCCCCCAGACCACAGTGCACCTGCTGACACTAGGACCCCCCAGACCACAGTGCACCTGCTGACACTAGGGCCCCCAGACCACAGTGCACCTGCTGACACTAGGACCCCCCAGACCACAGTGCACCTGCTGACACTAGGGCCCCCAGACCACAGTGCACCTGCTGACACTAGGACCCCCCCAGACCACAGTGCACCTGCTGACACTAGGGCCCCCCAGACCACAGTGCACCTGCCAACACTAGGCCCCCCAGACCACAGTGCACCTGCTGACACTAGGACCCCCCAGACCACAGTGCACCTGCTGACACTAGGACCCCCCAGACCACAGTGCACCTGCTGACACTAGGACCCCCAGACCACAGTGCACCTGCTGACACTAGGACCCCCCCAGACCACAGTGCACCTGCTGACACTAGGGCCCCTCAGGCCACAGTGCACCTGCCGTTGCTAGGGCAGGGTGTGTTAGGCCCTGTCAGGCTACCCTAGGTTTCTGCTTACATTTTGTGTCCCTTGGTGATTTATTATTTGGGTAATGTAAGTTCTTAACTGATTATCTGAGATTCACTGTTGAAATTTTAATATTGTGCTTCTTTGTATAATTTGACAAGTTATACTCTCACCGGTTTTCTTTAATTACATCTTTTCCTGGTCAAACACCTTCTCTGACTTCCTGTTAGGTATACAGGAAACAGAATCCTCTAATCTCATTTATCTGATTGGCAAACTTTGCAGACACATTTGTTCTCCCATGCAGGGAAATCTGGGCCCTCGTTTGGCCTTCTTGGTGTGTGAAGGCTTAGACAGGTGCACTGCCCTAAGCAGCAGAGGACAGACAGACTGGACACAGAGGGCAAGGGTACAACACGAGAGAGCTAGCAAGCAGACCAGGGGCCTCGTAGCCGAGCCGGGAAACCAGAAGCCGGGGCCTTAGGGCAAGCACGCAAGTTCAAAGACACCTGAATCACCCGCTGCTGAACAGGAAGTCCGAGGCCCAGCCCTCCCCAGGTGGCCCCCAGCGTCAGCCAGCCCCCCAACAGTTCGGGAAGGCAGGACTCGGTGAGTGCTTCAGTTAACGCTACCCACTAACGTTTTAGAAAGCTTAGGATAGGGGCCGGCACTGTGGGCTAAGCCATTGTGTGCCGCATCAGCAAGCAGCGAGGGTGCCCTCGTGCTCGGGCCCCTGCGCCCACTGGGAGACCTGCAGAAGCTCCTGGCCCAGTCCTGGCCATTTTGGCCATCTGGGGTGCGAATCAGTGGGTGGAAGATCTTAAGGTATCTCTCTCTGTCTCTGCTCTCTCCTTCTCTCCCTCTCTCTCTCCCTTCTCTCTGTAATTCTGACTTACAAATAAATAAATCTTTAAAAAAAGGTTACAACAGACAATCCAAGGGAGAATACCACATTCTGTAAGCCCATACACAGAGGAGGGACATGGATCCCTCTTCTCTCAACCTGAGACCCCTACTGCTGCAGAAGCGTGCAGGGCTCTGGGAGGTAGCACGGCTGTTTAGCTTGCTGGGGGCTGACACACTGAGGACTCCTTAGCGAGGTGCACACAGCGCCACGGGAGACGCCCAGGGCGCTGTCCACAGCCAGCGGACTCTTGCAAGCATTTCGCTGGGCTCCCCTATCCCTGTACCCATATATGTGGGGCACACCCAACACCTCGGGGTGGGCGTCAGGCGTGGGTGTTCTGGCCACAGCCGCTCAGCGGGGCCCCGGCCCTGGGCGTGGCACTGTCAAGTCCACGCAGGAGCTCTGAGACACACTCCTGCCCTCTGACCGGCACAGACGCTGGCGAGAACTCCAGAATATGGGAACCGCGCAGGGCTTTCTCTGGGTGGCTCTGATGCCAGGCACCCCACGACAGAGCCCAGGATGAGGAGAGCACGTGAGGGTGTGGACCAAGGCTGGGCGCTCCCCGTGCGTGCGGACAGTGGCGTGGATGCCGTCCCCACAGCCCGGTGTGAGTGCGTGGCGGCTGCCGGCCTCAGAAGTGAGTGGTTCGAGAAGAGCTGTTTCAAGGGGAGGAGAAGGCGGAGGCAGAGTGTCAGCTCATCGCCAGCAAGGCATTCCTCCCACAGGCACGTTGGCGGCGGGCTCTGTTCCCTCACTACCGCCGGGCACGCTCAGTGCCTGGGAGGATTTCTGCTTTGGGGCCTGACTTTCTCACGCTTGATCACTGTGCCACCCACCGTGAGGATGCGCAGCGTGAGAAAGCCACTCCGAAACCCAGCCACTCCCCAGGCAACTGCTTCCTCCTTGTTCCCTCGCACACATCACAGCAGGGACACCGGAGTTACACCCCACCGTGCACCTGCACCGCTCAGCGCCTCTCACAGCCCCCCGTTACACACATCTGCAGCGTGTGCTCGCCAAATCCACACCATGGGAGAAACGCCCGGCTCGTTTTACAGGTTGGGAAACTGAGGCCCCCCCCCCCATTCTGCCCCAGAGCTGCCTGGAGCTGGCAAATGGTTTTTAGAAACAGACAGGCCTGGCTTTGAAGGCCAGACGCCTCTGTCATGACCACTCAGCGCTGACTTTCTGTGGGAAAAGCAGCTCAAGAATTCAGTGTCTAAGCCTGTACAGACCAAGCTGTGGCTGTGTTCCAATAAAACTTTATTTTCAAACACAGGCAAAGGGCTAGATGTGGCCCCTGGGACACATGTGCAGACGCTGCTGTGAGGAGGGAGGGAGGCCTGGCCTGTGGGCTGCTTCGTGGTCGTTTATGGAGCCCGGGGGTCCACTGTTCGTTGATGTTGTCCCGGGGCACAGGGGCTGCAGCGGAGCCTAGCACAGAGGAGAGAAGTGAGGACTGGAAGAGGAGGTGATTCCACGGGAATCTGAATGCTGACCAGGTACGGACGGTGTGCAGGGTTTGCTATTCATTTTTCTAGGTGAGATCACGACTTTGTGCTCCCATATTTTAGAGTGTTCGCACAAGGATACAAACTGAAAATACTTTGGAATGAAATGTCATGAGGTTTTCAGAAACGGATATGATTCTCAGAACTGCTTCAAAATCAGCTGAGCAGAGGGGAAACAGGAGCAGGCAACAGAGCAAGACGGGGCCCTGGGCTGAGCTGGGTGGTGCCAGTGTCCACTCACACACTGGCATCCTGCGTTCCCTCACTGTGCACTCGCAACAGAAGGGGAGGAGGGCAAGAGTGAGGCCAGTGCCGGGGACAGCCTGAGGCTGGCCCATGACCTGAGTCAGAGTGCTCTCAGATGCACCGCTCCGCCAGCCGCTCCCAGGGACCCAGCAGGTGGAGATGAACAGCGCCTGCCTGTGGGACACAAGGCCAGGGAGGCGCCCTCGTGCCTGCTCACACGTGTGGGATGGCGCTGCCTCCTCCACGCGGCTGGCCCGGTTTCTCCTCATCTCGTCAAGCTCTACTTCAGCTCCACTCGAGGCTACCCTGGGCTCGAGAATACACCGGAGGCCCAAGACCTCTACGACTGGACTCCTGAGGGCCCCAGGCCAGGCTGTCCCCCTTTTCCCAGGACTCGGGGCTCCTCCAGGGCAAAGCCCGGGCCTCGGTGGCTTCCCTCGATCCCTGCAGGCACCCAGCAGGGACCCAAGCAGGTGGGAAACCAAAGGGTCTTCCGAGCATCTGGCATCGGATCCTGGGAGCTAGAGGACGCTTTCCAAATAAAACGTTAGGCAGCAGGATTCTCTCCATGACCTTTCTCAGGGCGTGGCTATGGAGGTAAAGTTATTAATGATCTACGGCATCCACCAGCGTTTCCGGGCCCTGGTCTGCCAGGAGAGGTGCTAACCCACGCGTCAGGGGAAGCACAGGCACGAACTGCCACGGGCTGCGGGTGAGGGGCACCGCTCTCATCAGAGGGTCTGATCTCCCCTATAAACCACGGGCGTCCTGGGGGAGGAGAACCGGGAGTGGGAGATGAGGCTGGCATGTAGGGAGGGTCACTCCAGCGGAGTACGAGGGAGGGGTGAAGACGCGGCCACAGGGGTTTCCGGAAGCGCCCCTGCTACAGGGCCTGGGCTTCCGTTTCACCGGCTCTCGCGGCCCCTTCTTTCCCTCGCTGCCTCCCAAGGCTGTGTCTGACTGTGTTTGGGGCTGGGTCCTGGAAGTGACCTGTCCTCCTCCTCGTCTGCCCCCTGTTTAAGGTGCTTTCCCACTCAGCAGGGCCATTGGGCTCACTGTCTCACTGCCCGTGTGGGCCTCGTCGGGGGCGCCCTGGGGTCCCCCAGCTGGAGAGGGCCAGTGGGGTGCCGTGCAGGTCCCCCTGTGTGGTGAGGGGTGAGCAGGCCCCCTCCTCACCAACACTCTGCACACCTGCGCTGGGGGCACAGCAGCCCTGGACACAGCCTGGACACAGCCTGGACACAGCCTGGACACAGCCCTGTCCAAGGCTGTCCTGGCCCAGGAGACTGCCAGCCAGAACCCCAGCAAGGGCTCCACAGATGTGGCTGTGCATCGAGGAGACAACACTGCAGCTGCAGCCCCAGAGGCGGGAAGGAGCCTGCAGGGCCCTGTGCCCGCAGACTCAGGACAAAAGCTAGCAACTCACCGGCGACATGGAGACATTGATTCTCGCTGGCGACCATGATGCAAATTGCTCCCAAGAGCCACACGTAAGACTGCGTCTCCCTACCCACGGCATCAGCAGAGGGCCTAGGGCCCCCAGGACGGGAGAGGTTACTACCTCGTGCTCCCACAGAGTGGCAGTGACCAGACACCGTGGCCCTGTGACATGGACGGCCACGCCCACTACCCGAAAACAGCCACGGTCTCTGTTCATCGTGAACGTGTGCCTTCAGATGAGCACGGCCCTGGGTCCTCTGCCTTCCGCTGCGCTGGGGCTGGGGCCGGCTTCCTCCGTCACCAGGGGCAGCAACAGCTGGGGCCTTGGCTGTTCCCTCCGGTCCCAACCAAGAGTTATTGGAGACTCGGAGAATTTACAAGAAACATAAACCCCTCATTCTGCCAGTGAAAGGAACAGCAAAGCGTGTTCCCAGGATGCGGCTCTCTCCCAAAGCAGCGCACACACAAACGCTCCAGCCCCACCCACAGCCTTGAGTGGACACTGCTCCTGAGCTCACGTGCCCACGTTTCCTGCCTGGTGCGAGGCGGGCTGGGCTGCTGGATGCTGGGCCACTGCCCTGGCCCTGGCAGCTGCCCCACCAGATGCAGGGATGAGGCAGGTCTGGACTCCCTTTTTCCAGAAAACCAAGAGAGCTGCCGTTCTTTCCAGCTGTGCGTAACACCGCCTGTGCCTCAGTAGTGAGGTCAGTCTCAGCCCGCGACTGTGGTCGGCTGTGCGTGGACAGCGGACAAATCTGGACAACACCTGGGTCCACAGCAGCGACCACAGTGCAATGTGGGGATGACCCAGTCGGTAATGGGCGAGATCCAAACTGAGAACACTGCCAGTCGCACCAGGAGATGCACAGGGAAGACAGGCCCACTCCAGGAGAGGAGCTATGGATAGGAAGAGAATGCCAGGGAGGCCCACGGCCACTTACGTACTAAATGAACTTGCCATCACAGCCTCAGGTGAACCTGCTGTGTTACCACTGTGAAGGTCCCAGACCAGCTGAGGCATCTGCAATCAGGAAGACCACCACAGCTCTGGTACAGGGTGCACGTGTACCCAGTGGTGTGTGTGCAGCACCCACTAGGAGGGGTGCCTGCAGAGCCAAGGAACGCGCTCACTCGCACCTGGCTGTGTCCAGGGGTCTCAAACGGGCCAAGACACGTCACAAAGGCAGAATCAATCAATAGCTGGTACCGGGGTGGGGGTGGGGGTGTCTCCTGGAAGCAAATGATCTACTTAGAAGCCCACCTTTCACCTCAGCTGGTTTACAGAGTTAAACGGAAAAAAATGAAGCCCCCAAGCTCAGAAGGAAATCTGGGTGTTTGCCGAGTTTCTGATGGGAAGTGGAGATGAAGCAGGTGTAGAAGTTGGACCATACTGTTTAAACACAATAAAATTAGACAAGCACCAGAAACGGAAAACTATTTGCCCCAAACGTGATCAAACGTAATATCCCTGACACAAAAGGAGCTCTTAAAAATCTACTGAAAATATCGCATCCATCAAAATGAGACAAAGCAGAGACGGGCTGGAGGACCCCCCCCCCCCCCCCCCCCCCCGAGCACACGGGGCCGGATCGGCCGTGCAGGACGCTTGGCCTTAAGAGACCTGCAAACACAGATCCCTGGGCTACGTCTTGTGAGCACTTCGTTCGTGCAAAATGAGCCGGGCTCAGCCAGTCATGAGCCACAGGGACCCCAAAGCCAGTGCTCTTTGCCGGGCTCCACGGCACACTGGAGGCCCCTCTGCTGCCCACTTCGTAAACGGCTGTTGCTCAGCTAACATCCTTGCAGCTTCAGAGCGGCTCAGTTTATCTTCTGAACGACCCCGAATCATCACTGGCAGTGAATCGTATGTGGGACAGTGGGGAGAGAAATCTTCCCCAAATGAACAGAGGGATTTACAGTGGGAGAAAGCAGCAGCGAGGATGGGGCGGGGAGAAGGGCTGCTCCGCCGGCGGGAGGTGGCTCAGGGACGCACGTGGGGTGCAGAGACCACGAGGCCACAGGCGGATCCAAGGGACAAGGCCCCCTTTTCTGGGGGAGGGGACAGCTGCCTCCGACTGGGGCTCGAGAGAACCCACCCTAGAGATAAAAAAAAAGGCACAGAAGAGGGTGTGCGGGGTCCCCGCTCAGGCAGAGCAGGCCCTGCCACCTCCCACTTGGGGCTCACGTGTCTGCCTCCAGGACCCTGCCTGCCGTCAGAGCACACCTTGCCCCCACTGTCTGCACACGCATGGGGCCAGACCGGTGTGGTCAGAGTGCGTTAAGAACCTGAACGGAGGCCTTGAGCTTTTCTGGGAGGTGGGCAGCTCTGCTTGGCTCTGCCTTGTTTGTCTGAAGCCCTCCTGGGTTCAGAGCCCCCAGGGACTGAATGGGGGAGAGCTGCTAGCCACGGGGCTCAGCCCCTTGTAACAGGAGCCTCCCTTCCCCCCCTCCTGACCTCCCTGGGCTCTGGGGGCAGCTCCATTCCCTGAGCTCACGGCCCTTGGCTAGAAGGGAGCCCTGGGGTCACAGTGTCACTGGTCTGGACGGGAGCCTGGTGTCACTGTCGGGTACTCCTGGGCACTGTTGCCTGTGTCCTGGGCCACGCGACCCTATTCCTTTCCTTTCCACCTGGGTGTGGGTGTGTTCTCTCTTCCTCTCCCCTCTCCTGCCTTCAAATCCCAGGGCCCCTGCTGACCTATGAGCACCCAGCTTCTGGGCTGAACCAGAAGGCGCTGCTGCCCTGCTGACAGAGCGAAGTGCAAAGTGCTGTGTGCACAGTGTGTTCTGGAATGCAGGCAGGAGCAGCCAGTCTGTCCCGGGAGAAGACACGGTGGATCCAGGAGGCTCTCATGGAAGCTGTCCCCACGGGGCCCGGAGTCTTCCCAGGCACAGGCGTGATTCCTGCATTCACAGCATGTGCAGGAGCAGAGGCCAGGCTCACGAGGAAGGAACGCACAGCGGGGTGGGCAGGCGGCCTGCGCCCAGGGCTGGTGCACAGTCCTATCCTGAAAGCAGGGGTCTGTCCAGAAACGGGCAAGCTCAGAGGGCTGGACATGGGGTCCTTCACACCCCCACAGCACCAGGGCACTGGGGGACATGGCGCCGGGCCTGGGCACTCACACACATGGTCTGCAGCTCCGCCCAGGAAGAGCTCTGGCCTCTTGGGCAAACTGCCCATCAGTGTCACAGCGGACACTCAGCAGTGCCCTGCTCTCCTCTGGTCCAGGCACAGAGGACATCCTCTGTCATATTCGGGGACCTCAGCGAGAGCAACTTGTGATGTTCCCTCCCCAGCCTGTGCCTCACGTGGCTCCTCTGTGGCAGGCCCATCCCTACTGGAATGCCAACGCTCTCAACAACCCCTCTGGACACATTCCCATGCAAAGAAAGGCAGACATGACGCACGCTGCTGCTGTCCTCACCTGTGTGCAAACTGACCATTCCAGGAAAAAGAAAACAAAACTGCCACGGCAGATCTTTGGTACTCGACTGGTTAGTAACAATTACCCCTCCAAATTGCAAGGTCACCTGCTGCGTTCCCAGCCCCCTGGTCCAGCACCGCCCCTCTCCCGCCCTCCCCCCACCCCTGGATCTCCTGCAGGGCGGGGTCTCCACTGTCACTCCAGGCCGAGGTGCCACCTTCCGGAATCCACATCAGCAGATCTGAGCAGAGGCACCAGGCACTATGCTAAGCAGCAGGAAGTCTTTAAATCTGTCGGGGGTGGGGGGTCCTCTCGGGGCAGGACCCCTGTGGCCAGAGGCCGGGGTGGCTCTCATTCCTGAGCACACTGGAGGAGGAAGGTGCGCTGGACCTAACACTTGACATCACGTCTCACTATGGGGACATTCACCCCACAGAGGGGACAGGTCCTGGGGTCACACCTCTCTCACAGGGGCAAAAGCCAGCATCAGGTGGCTTTCGGAGGACATCAGGTGAACCCAGTCACTGGGCCACGGACGAAGCCTGGCAAGGGACAGCCCGGAGCTGAGACCCAACCGCCTGCCCCTTCAACACTGCGGCCTCTGCTCCCCCACACCCGGCTCCTCCCGCACTGACATCACCCCTGCAGGGCAGTCACAACGAACAGGAGTGGTCGTCACTCAGCTCTCGGCCGAGCCAGCCTCCAGCCATGGGTTTGACTCCAACCTCGCCAGCTGTACATTCAGGACGGGAGGACACTGCTTGACGGCTGAGACGCTTGGCCGCGCCCGTGGCTGTGGCCCTTAGCGGCTGTGGGGTTCGGGGTGCTCAGAGCTTACCGGCCTCGCCGACAAAGACCTCCACAGGTGCGCTGGCTGGGCTCTCGCCGATGATGTTATAGGCGGTCATGATCACTTCATAGCGCCTGTACTTCTTCAGGTCTGCAAGGTTCAGGGAGACAGGGGTCAGCTTGCTCCAGGGCTGCCGTCCTTCCTACAACGTCCCCTCCGTGAGCCACAAGGAAGGAGAGGTGGGGGGGGCAGGCTTTTCTCTGGGAGATGCACCCACACTACCGCCAACACCCCACTCCACCCGACGCTTCTCCTGGGTGTGACCCAAGCACCCCTGCCATGGCAAAGCACTTAAAACAAGTTTTTTAAGAAAAAAAAAAGACTTGAGTAAATCTCACGTGTAAAACCTCTGATTTTTTGACGACTGTGTCCCGGGAGGAAAAGGGGTGGGGACCGCCCGGGTCAGGCCGAGGTCTGCAGTGAGAAGCGTGGCCAGAGGACTGGGAGCTTCCACTCCCGGCTAACACGGCTCTGCCTCTGAGGCTGGGTGCTGGCGGGGACCGACCGGCCTCAGCCTTCACATCCACCTCCCAGCTGCAATGAGCTCAGCGGAGCTCAGAGTCAGACGCCAAGGTCCCTGCCCTCTTGGCCTCCAAGGAACGTGTGCACAGCTCCGCCCACGTGGCTGACTGGGGTCCGGCCTGTCCTACTCTGGGTCCCTCCAGGGCTATGCTGTCTTTTTTATTTATTTTATTTTTTGACAAGTAGAGTTAGTGAGAGAGAGAAACAGAGAGAAAGGTCTTCCTTTTTCTGTTGGTTCATCCCCCAAATGGCCGCTATGGCCCACGCGATTCACTGATCCAAAGCCAGGAGCCAGGTGCTTCTCCTGGTCTCCCATGGGGTGCAGGGCCCAAGCACCTGGGCCATCCTCCACTGCACTCCCAGGCCACAGCAGAGAGCTGGCCTGGAAGAGGGGCAACCGGGACAGAATCCGGGGCCCTGACCAGGACTAGAACCCAGGGTGCTGGCGCCACAGGCGGAGGATTAGCCTAGTGGGCTGCGGCGCCGGCTTTTAAAAAATTTTATTTATTTTTTTGTATTTTTTATTTTTTGGTTATGCTGTCTTACAAGCAGCTCGTGGTGGCTGTGGGCTTGTCAGTCTTACCCCGGGACCCATGTGGCTGCTGAGTCCTGGGGTGGGTGCCCGTCACCCACGAGTGGGGTGTGGAAGAGACTGTCCCCTTTCATTTTCATTACACGGGACGGAAAAGCTGGAGCAAGGTCTGGCTCAGGAGCCCTGAGCTGGTCCGTGGTCTGACTCCATCTCGCTCCTCAGAGAAGGAGACGTCTGGGTGGACACTTGGTGGTGTGGGATCACGAGTGAGTGAGGGGTTGAGTCACGGGTGTGTGAGAGAGCAAGGGGACCAATGGACAAAGCACACTTGGGAGAGCAGGGGCAGAAACAGACCTTGGTGTGAACCTGTCCGGCCACACCTGGGCTGGGCCAGCTGCCCAAGAGTGGTGGGCAGATGGAACGGGACGCTATTGACAAGGTGCATGAAGGATGCCTAGGCATGGTGGCACAGAGAGGGCTCCTCCTCCTTCCCTACCTTCTCCCTAACCCAGCCAAGGGGGCTGCACTGGAGTGAACCCCATTATGGGCGCTCCCAAGCCCCACACTTGGATCTGGAAACCTTCTCCAGCCAAGAGCCAAAGGGGAAGCTACACAGTCGATCACAGTTGAAGGGAGGATGGCTGGATGAGCAAGACAGCATCACTCAGCCCTGACACGGCAGGGCATTCCGGCTGCCACTGCTGCAGCACCCAGGACCTTGGGTGCCATGTTCGGTGAGATAAGCAGCGTGTGCAAGGCTATGCAGTATACAGCTCCCTCCCATGAGGTTCCTGGGGTTGCCAAACCAGACACAGAGGGGCCGATGCTGGCTGCCAGGGGCTGGGGGACAGAGGGAGGGGGTTGGTGTTTAATGGGAGCAGAGTGCCAGTCTTTGAAGACGCAGTTCAGGACACAGAGGGTGGCTGGTGTGCTTGGTGCCCCTGAACTGTGTATGTAAAGATGATGAAAACAGTACACTACGTTAGCATAGTAAAATGACAGTTAAAATGAAACGTTGAGGTGAGTCGGGCAGTCGTGCCCAATGGGACTTCCTCCCTGTCCCCGACTCCAAGATCACATGCCAGCAGGTCGTGACTCCAAGATCACGTGCCAGAAAGTCGTCCCAGCCCCCAGTTCCTGAAGCCCCGCTCCCCGTCTGTGACTGGGTTAGCACACCAAGAGGGAGAATTCCAGAAATGAGAGTCACTAATCCAAGGTGGCTTCCCCAGGTCCACTGGGGGGCCAATCGGCAATGGCTCCAAGGCGGGCAGCGTGCACTTACGTGTTAACTCATATGTTGTTAACGTGGAGCTGCTGTTCACGGTCTTGAAGCTGCTCTGAGCTATCAGGGGTAAGCAAAGCAGAAAGACAGTTAGCACACAGGGACACAGCCGCTGCAGGTGACACACGGAACGAACTGCTCGGCTCCGCACCACACTTCCCCGGGCAGTGAAGCCCGAGCCGCCACCTGCCTGCTCCCTACCAGCTCCAGGGGTGCCCGAGCCTCTTCCTGAAGCAGCAAGACCCCCACCTGAGGCGGCGGGCATGAGCTTGGCCTCCGACTGAATGGAGCATGGAAGGCACTTGGCATGCCATTGTGCCAGCGAGGGAGGACAGGGACGTGGGTGTCCCAGGAGGCAGGGCCGTCAGCTTCATGAAGCTCACGTGTGCAGTCTGGGTCCCAGGGGCACGAGCTGACCACGGAAGGCAGGGTGGCCTTGTGCAGTCTGGGTCCTAGGGGCACGAGCTGACCACGGAAGGCAGAGTGGCCTTGTGCAGTCTGGGTCCTAGGGGCACGAGCTGACCACGGAAGGCAGAGTGGCCTCCTGACACCATGGAGGTGGCAGAGAGCAAGAGGGCAGCTGCCCAGGTGCTCCCCTGGAGCTGCTCCCCGACTCCGTCCCAGCACAAGGATGTCGGGAGACAAGGTGCATTTTCTGTGGCGCTGTCTGAAGGGAACGTCAGGGAACGAAGCCCTGCAGCCTCCTTCCCAGAGAGAGGGGCGTGGTGCCGCCACAGCAGGCCAGCCTGCAGATGGCAGGACTCAGGCCCCGCCTTGAGGCCGCGCACTGCGACAGACAGGAAGAGCCTGCACTTGGCTGATGGGTCCTTGAGACGAGGGAGGGGGTACGGGGTCCCCCAGAGCCATTCCCACCTGGGCGGCAGCACTGCTTCTCCCTGAGCGCTCGTCCGGCTGCACAAGGCCCCAGGGCCTGCCCGGCTGCCCACCTCACACCTGCACGGGCTCTGAGCCAGGACGGGGGACGTCTCACCTGTGAGCTCGGCTCGCAGAGCGGAAGGGCTTTTGAGCGTCTTGGCCTCAAGGCCTGAGCCCGCCTCGGACTCGAGCTCCCGGTAGTAGATCCTGTAGCCCTGGAGAAGGCCGTTCAGGGACTCGTCCCGTGGAGGCTGCAAAGACATCGGACTCAGCCTGCGGCCTCCACCCAGCGTGGCCTCCCTCAACTGCCCAGTCTTGCTTGTTAGCAACACAGAGGGGAAGGCGTGAGACTCATGAGCCTGAGAAGCCTCCCAGGCACAGATCCGCACCATGGAGCCCATCGTTAGCACCTCTGCCCTCCAGGGTGCGTGTGTGGGGGGAACGTGGACGTCTGGACCCTGTGCGGCTCAAGTCCGCAAAAGACCCCCAGGCTGGGGCAGGATCACAGGGCCCTCGCTGGTGGTGAGGAGGTGACCCCCGGGAGGTAAGCCCAGGACATGGAGGGAACGTGGGAAACGGCCAGCTCCATGTCCTGTGCTGGCTGGGCCCACCCGGGCCATCCCCTGGCTGCCCGGCTTGTGGTGGTCTCACTGACTCTCCACGTGCCAGGTTACCCCACTCCACCAAATCAGACCCAAGGTGGGAATCCCCACTGCACCTCCGAGGGCACTGGCTTGAGACGGGCTGGCGCTAGTCCATGCGCTCACCCTGTCGAGAACCCAGTGGAATGAGCACAAAGGGTCTGTGGATGAGGGGACGGAGCATCAGCTCTCGCTGCAGTCTCCACAGATCTGCAGGACTCCAAGACCTGCACAGACCCCCATCAAGACGAGGCTGCCTGCTGAAAGAGCAGGGACTCCCGGTAGGCCTGTGCAGCACAGCTGGGGACCAGCCGCCTCGTGTGTGACACTTTCTCACGGCACTGTGACATCCAGGCCCTGGCCATCCCCATCCTTGCCCTCCATTTCTGTTTCTGAACCCAGGCCCCAAAAGCACGCAATGGCATCCTCGTTGAACCCCTCTGCTCCTGACCCCGGATTTGCAGAATGCGGTCGGCTTTGCCCTCTGAGCTCCCCCACACAACAGCAGAGAGCGAGGCCTGGGAGGGCTGATGTGCCATGCTCTGCACTGGCACGTGGGCCTGAGGAACACAGCATGGACAAGGCACAGTCAGGATGCTTTTTAAAACTGACAGGTAACTCCAGCAGCCCCAGGGCCCTCGATGTGTGGGCCATCGCCAGGCACTTCCTAAGGGAACAGTTCCCAGGGCTGACCAGGGCTCACCCAGGACCTGTGTCACACACTAGGGAACAGTTAGTTCCCAGAGCTGACCAGGGCTCAGCCAGGACCTGTGTCACACACTAGGGAACAGTTAGTCCCCAGGGCTGACCAGGGCTCACCCAGGACCTGTGTCACACACTAGGGAACAGATCCCAGGGCTGACCAGGGCTCAGCCAGGACCTGTGTCACACACTAGGGAACAGTCCCCAGGGCTGACTGGGGCTCACCCAGGACCTGTGTCACACACTAGGGAACAGTCCCCAGGGCTGACCGGGGCTCAGCCAGGACCTGTGTCACACACTAGGGAACAGTTAGTTCCCAGGGCTGACCAGGGCTCACCCAGGACCTGTGTCACACACTAGGGAACAGTCCCCAGGGCTGACCGGGGCTCAGCCAGGACCTGTGTCACACACTAGGGAACAGTTAGTTCCCAGGGCTGACCAGGGCTCACCCAGGACCTGTGTCACACACTAGGGAACAGTCCCCAGGGCTGACCAGGGCTCAGCCAGGACCTGTGTCACTCACTAGGGAACAGTCCCCAGGGCTGACCGGGGCTCAGCCAGGACCTGTGTCACACACTAGGGCATAGTCCCCAGGGCTGACCGGGGCTCAGCCAGGACCTGTGTCACACACTAGGGAACAGTCCCCAGGGCTGACCGGGGCTCACCCAGGACCTGTGTCACACACTAGGGAACAGTCCCCAGGGCTGACCGGGGCTCAGCCAGGACCTGTGTCACACACTAGGACACAGTCCCCAGGGCTGACCGGGGCTCAGCCAGGACCTGTGTCACTCACTAGGGCACAGTCCCCAGGGCTGACCGGGGCTCACCCAGGACCTGTGTCACTCACTAGGGCACAGTCCCCAGGGCTGACCGGGGCTCAGCCAGGACCTGTGTCACACACTAGGGCACAGTCCCCAGGGCTGACCGGGGCTCAGCCAGGACCTGTGTCACTCACTAGGGCACAGTCCCCAGGGCTGACCAGGGCTCACCCAGGACCTGTGTCACACACTAGGGAACAGTCCCCAGGACAGAACAGGACCTGTGTCACTCACTAGGGCACAGTCCCCAGGGCTGACCAGGGCTCAGCCAGGACCTGTGTCACACACTAGGGCACAGTCCCCAGGGCTCAGCCAGGACCTGTGTCACACACTAGGGCACAGTCCCCAGGGCTGACCGGGGCTCAGCCAGGACCTGTGTCACTCACTAGGGCACAGTCCCCAGGGCTGACCTGGGCTCAGCCAGGACCTGTGTCACACACTAGGGAACAGTTAGTTCCCAGGGCTCAGCCAGGACCTGTGTCACTCACTAGGGCACAGTCCCCAGGGCTGACCGGGGCTCAGCCAGGACCTGTGTCACACACTAGGGCACAGTCCCCAGGGCTGACCGGGGCTCAGCCAGGACCTGTGTCACTCACTAGGGCACAGTCCCCAGGGCTGACCGGGGCTCAGCCAGGACCTGTGTCACACACTAGGGAACAGTCCCCAGGACAGAACAGGACCTGTGTCACACACTAGGGCACAGTCCCCAGGGCTGACCGGGGCTCAGCCAGGACCTGTGTCACACACTAGGGAACAGTCCCCAGGGCTGACTGGGGCTCACCCAGGACCTGTGTCACACACTAGGGAACAGTTAGTTCCCAGGGCTCAGCCAGGACCTGTGTCACTCACTAGGGAACAGTCCCCAGGGCTGACCGGGGCTCAGCCAGGACCTGTGTCACACACTAGGGCACAGTCCCCAGGGCTGACTGGGGCTCACCCAGGACCTGTGTCACACACTAGGGAACAGTCCCCAGGGCTGACCGGGGCTCAGCCAGGACCTGTGTCACACACTAGGGCACAGTCCCCAGGGCTGACTGGGGCTCAGCCAGGACCTGTGTCACTCACTAGGGAACAGTCCCCAGGGCTGACCGGGGCTCAGCCAGGTCTTGTGTCACACACTAGGGAACAGTTAGTTCCCAGGGCTCACCCAGGACCTGTGTCACACACTAGGGCACAGTCCCCAGGGCTGACCGGGGCTCACCCAGGACCTGTGTCACACACTAGGGCACAGTCCCCAGGGCTGACCGGGGCTCAGCCAGGACCTGTGTCACTCACTAGGGCAGCGTCCCCAGGGATGACCGGGGCTCAGCCAGGTCTTGTGCCATTTCCCACGAGGGAGTGCTCCGAGGAGGACTTCAAGCAGAGCTCAGGCGAGTGGCAGGATGAGGCTCCTCCCAAGCCCATGAGCGCCCTGGGTGTGCTGGCCTGGTGCCTGCAGCTCTGCTACTTGGGTATCAAGGACTCCTGTGGAGAGGCCAGCATGAGGAGTCTTCACTGAGTGAGGGACAGCAAGCCTTCCTAGGCCCCGGGGCACTGACCCTCCTTTCCTGGGCCTTGACAACAGACAGTGCAGTGTCCCTGCTCGAAACCCTCAGCACGTGGCTGCACCCCGGGGAGCCCACTTTCTGTTTGAGGCTCCTGCCTGCAAGGTGACACCAGACAGTCCTGCAGAGAGATGCTGGACCCTGTCCTAGCGTGTGCAGGGGCCCGGGCAGTGAGAAGGGGACTCTCATGCGTCCGTTTCCAGGCCCTGGCCTGACTCTAGTAGGCGAGCAGAGAGAGGCGAGAGGACAGATCACAGGCCAGCAGCTGGGTCTCTGATATGTGCCGGCCCAGGGCCACCTTCAAAGCCTCCCTCCCCATCCCAGATGACGGCTGTGGCCGCTTCGGGCACTGGGACCTCAGCGGGAGGATCGCAGGGCTCCTGGCCAGCTCTGCAGATACCCGGCAGCAGACGGGGCTACAGACAGCAGCAGTTCACTTTGCAGGGAGAAGGAAGCTCCGGTGGGGTGGGGAGGATGGATTCAATCCAACAAAATGGAACAGGCAAGAAGCTGGGAGGTTGGGGAAAGAGCCCATTTACTAAGGAGGAAACGGCAGCCACGCTCTGTCCCCAGCAGCTGTGACCTTCCTCTTGGGGCTGGGAGCGGGTTGGGGGAGGGGGCTCAGGGTTACTGACCCTGCACTCACAGGTGTTTCTGCTTTAGAGGCGGTAGGGGAGGCCAGAGCCCCTCCTGTCCCCTGCTGTGTCTGCGTTTGCCAGCAGGCCAGGTTGTCCACAGAACTCCCAGGGCACCTACAGGGCAGGGCGTCCTCCTCCCAGCAGGAGCCTCCCAGGCCTGGGGAGGGACACAGGTGGCCACTGCCCAGAGCATGGCTGTTTTAAAGGTGCAGTTGACACCTCTCCTGCCAATGGGTTCACTGACCCAGGGCTTGGGAACTGCAGAGATGGCGAAGACTCCCACATGGGACTCTGGACAGGTTTCTACTTCCGGTGTTTGGGACACACCTAGTGTGACACGTGAGAGAGGGCCCCAGGCTCCGGAGGCCCTCAGAGCCATCCAGGCAGCTGTGTGTAATGGGGGTCACGGACGGCCTGCCAGGCTCAGGTTCTGGATTCAAGCCCTGGCTCTGTGATACCCCTGCCTCCCCCTACACACACACACACACACACACACACACACACACACACACACACCCCAGTGTGGGCTTGGCTGCTGCTCAGCCTCCACTTTGGAGCCATGACTGGTGGAGTCTGACTGGACGGCCCCCAAACACACGTTTCCCTTCACACCCGCAGTGCTTGCTCCAGGCTGTGCCTGACTTTCAGACCACGCCCCAGCTGGCGAGGAGCACGCCCCAGCTGGCGAGGTGTGTCTGTGCACTGGTCCTTCCTCTAGTCTGCACAGTGCCTGGGATGGGCCAGGGACACAGCAGGTGCTCAGTCAAAGCTGGGGACTTGCGTGGATTTGCTGGGGTTTGACATGACCCCAGCCACCCCTGATCTCACCCCGGATGGGCCATGTGGCTGTGCAGACACGTGGAGAGCACTGGGAAGCCCCCTTCAACCAGCGCCCTCACTCCTTGTGGTGCGAACCACAAGCTCCACAGCCACTTCCCAGGGCTCCACAGTCTCTTAGTTCTCAGAGGCCCACTGTTAAGATGCAGGCACCTGGTCCTCACCCGACATAGCCGGCGAGAAGAGGCCAGTGTGCTGAGGAAGACCTGGGAGGACGGGACGTCCCGGGGCAGTAGGGCTAGAAATCAAGAAGAGCATGGATAGTGGGCAGGCAGGCAGGACTCCAGGACGACCCCTCCTCGAGCTGTCTGCAAGGGCCCCCTCCCCTGCATGCTGCGCTCTGCACTGCACCATGGGCAGCAGGCTCCCTCTGGGTTCAGATGGAGAGTAGGCTAGGACAGGGCCTGCCTGCCTCCTTCTAAGCTGCGGGCTTTGGGAGGTTCAACCACATGCCCAAGGCCTCATGGGGAGTACAAGGCAGAGCTGGAGTTTGAGTCCACATCTAACGCGACTGCCGTGGTCCCTGGAGTCCGAAGGCTCACTTCATGTTCCCACAGCTCCCACTTCCTGGAGGGTAGCACGGGGCTCCCTCTGGCAGTGAGCGCCAGTGGCTCAGGGGTGCACAGGAGGCCCCAGGCACCTTCCCTGGCACCGCTGAGCCCGTCTGGGCCGGGCCTTCTCCTGGCCTCTCACGCAGGAGGCCCGACCAGCCGGGCACTTTCAGTTGTCCCTCCCATTCCTGCCCTTCCACTGCGCCAACGAAACCATGTCCAGCTCGGCTGTCTGTGTCCCTCACCACTGTGCTGCTCAGGATCTGGTCCTCTGCCACAGTGTGGCCAGTGGACAAAGAGGAACGACCTCAAGACAAGGCCCACAGTGCCCTGGGGCCTCTTGCCTGCCCGGCCTGGCAGCCCGGACACCGGGGAAGGCGCCTGGGACAAGGTGGAGTACGTGGCCTGGACAGCCGCAGGCGCCACGCCATCTCCTGCTTGGCGCTTTGTTTCGCTGCAGCACAGCTTCCAAATCCACTGAGACATGGGCAGCGGCACGGGGGAACCTGATTTGATCGGCAGGCGGGTTTTAGGACAGCGGCTGAAATGTGATGATCAAGTCAGAAACAGGAGTGGCACTCGGCGCATACAGTGCCACCGCTGTGGGGAGCGCACGCTCACATCCTTGGATTTCAGACAGAACTGGACCCCGTGAAAGGTAAAGACCGACCACCCTCCTGCGAAGTCAGAGCTGATGGAGCTCGCTGGGGGAGGTGTCGCAGGGGTGCGCAGCCCGGACATTCCAGCAGGAGGTGGTTCAAAACAAATTCCCGGGGGTGGGGGAGGCGGGTTTACAGGGGAAACACTTCACATGCAATGCAAATCCATATTTAAACCTCGTTTCTTCGGCTTTGTTCTGCTTTTCTTAGTAAATTACTCCTAATTTTAATTTTGCTGCAATTGCCTGGCAGTTGACAGGCATTTATTTGCACAATACGTGATATTGACTGCCTCCTGCTCTGGGCCTCTTGCGACTGGCTTGCTCTGCTGGGCTCTGAGGCGGGACAGCGGACACTCACAAAAGCCAAGCCGGCCCCTGGGGGCTGGAGCCCCGCCTGGAGGACGCGGTCAGCTGGTCAGCTCCCCAGCCTGTTCCTGTTCCGAGCCACTTGTGGGGAAGACACGGCATCTCACCCCCAGGGAGCACTCGCGCCTTTTAGAGAAGGAGCCTACCTAGTCCCGGGCAGGCCAACTCCATCTACAGAGAAAATGCTAATTTCCTGGCAGAATTCAGCACAGTACAAAGAGCCAATCTCCTCTAGGCTGATTGTGCCGGTGGAGGCTGGGAACCAAGGCTCAGGCCCTTGAATTTCCATTTTGACTGTTTCCTGCCTCTACCAAAGGCCCTGATGGAGGCCTGGGCTGAAGCAGGGACTGGGCAGGTGAGGGGCCTCCAGGACCAGATCCTGCGAGACCTCAGAGGTCAGCTTTGACCTCCAGGTTCCACAGGGCAGGACCTGGAGCCGGAGAGGATTCCAGGGTCACTGGCTCCTGGTGCCGAGGGGGGCCGGAGCCGGGCTTCTGCCCACACTCAGGCCCACGGAAGGGCGAGTGTCCCGGCACGGCGTTCCTGGAAGGCACTGGGCAATGCCTTCTATCCCCCGGAAGGTTCCTGTGCTGTGCAGACAGGAGGCCAGGAAGTGGCAGCAGGCCCCGGGACACTGGAAAACAGTGTATTCCAGTCCTGCCCACCGTCGCGCCTACAGGCGGCAGTGCCTGGTCCCGTGCAGATGGACCTGCCGCTCGCCCTCACTCCTTCACCATGGACTCGCCCTGGTGCTCACCGAAGTCACCGTCACAAGGGAGTGGAGAAGAACCTCCCGGAGGACAGCAGCGCCAAGCGCACGGTCAGCAGCACCGGCAGCGGCTCCTCCCACACCTGCCTGCCCGCACCTCCAGCGCCTGCCCGTCCAGGGCCACACCCAGGGAGGCCGTGACACACCAGTCCCAGGCTGCACGTCTCTCCTCTGTAGGGCCCAGGCCTGCTCAGAGGGCATCCCCAGCTCCGTCTCCCCCCAGGCACTACAGGCGCCTCACAGTCACCAGCCTCGGGCCTCCCTCCCTCCTCCTCCTTGCCTCCGGAGCCCCCGTCCTCAGGGCCCCCATGGGGACAGTCTCTGGGACAACTTCCTGGTGGCTTCTCGGGCCCTCAGCACTGCTCTCCCTGTCTGCCCACTCCCTCCGGGTCCACAGGACTGTGTGTGATTCCCGCTTCCCTCAGGCCCCACGCAGACCACTTGTGATTTTCAGCATCACCCAAGTCCCTCTGTCCCTTGACTCCTAACGGCCACCCCTCCTCCCCACCGACTCTGACGTGCCGCAGCTGTCTCTGATGATGCCACCAACCTCAAGGACGTGACTCCCAGACTTCCCTGTCCATCCCCAGCTCACAGCCTTCTGGCCTGACCCGGCCCAGACCACAGCACTGGCCCCTTCCATCTGCAGTGCCCTGAGGGAACGCCACATTGGCCCTGGCCCCAGCCCCTGCCCTTCCCCTACTCCTCCAGGCCTCTGGGAGCCTCTGCCCTCAGACTGGTCAGCAGGGCTCCCCTGGGCTCTGCCCCGTCCTGGGCAGCTCTCCCCTCTGCTGTTCTCATCCTCAGGGCACTCCCCTGAGAACAAATATTGCCCAGAATGAGAAATCAGGCAGAGTGGGGATACGTCCTTTCGACGCCATCTTGGAGCAAGGATTGTTTATCTCAGAGGACGGGCCTTGCTTTGAGATTCCAGACCCAGACTTGGTGAAAATATATATAATCCTGCAGATGCTATGTCTGGCTGTGAACGATTTCTCTGGAAATGATACCTCCAAGGGCTGGAGTTGGACGCCCCGAGGACATAAGCCTATTTCGCACGTAGCACAGACGCCTCCTCCACGCCCTCCCCAAGGCCACTGGAACGATCCTGTTGGTGCTGGCTGCCCACCCCCCAGAGCGGGGCTGCCAGCAGGCCCAAGCCCAGAGGCCTTGGCTTTCAGCAGGGCTCACTGACCGCAGGGTCCTCCCACCTGAGCCCAGGACCAGTTCATGCTGCACATGCCTTGCAGGGCATCTTTACCATCCAGGCGTTGTACTTGACCCCATCTTCCCTCTGCTGTCCCTAGGCCCTGCACTACAGTGCAGCAGGCACAGGAATGGGGATGCACTTCAGGGACACCCGTGGCTGCCCGGCTCTTACCTGCCACTGGATCAGAACTGAGGAAGTGGTGTGCGGCGTCGCAGAGACGGACCCTGGAGGCTCTCCTGGCACTGAAATGCACACAAGAAGAAAGCAGGGGAGAGAATGGCCCCGCTATCCCGGCCACTCTCCCTGGCCGTCCCCTGCCACCCACTCCCGCGGAGGGGGTTTGCTCCCAGCCCTGCCTGTTCCCGTCCGTGGGGCCTCCTCCCTGGCCTCTCAGAGCTTCCACGGCCCCCTCTGAACCTGTGCCCGGGGTGACAGGGACCCATTCCTGACCAGGGTAGTACCCAGGTACCATCCCTGACTTGATATAGGGCGGCCGGAAGTGCCCATGGCTCCCTGGTGGACTTAATGAAGCCACACACTCCAAGCCGGTGCACCCGGTCAGCCCTGCCTAGAGACCCTTCCTGTGGCTCCAGATCTGGGTGTGGGAGTGACGTCATTTTGGAAGTACTCGGTTGCCTGAACAGGACAGACTGATGGATCCAGGTCACATGCTCTTGGCTGAAGCGCCTGACTGTGACCAAGGGAGGCCATCACTGGTGGAAGGGCAAGGTGAAAGGTGTGGACTGCTGTGGTCAGGGAGCTGTCGTGGTTCTCGAGCGTCTGCAGGGACAAGGTTGGCTTGACCTCTGCCTGTGGAAAATCCCGCTGCACATCCCACACGTCCAGGAAGCCTGGCCTCTCTGTCCCCTCTGAATCCATGGGGTCCTCCCTGACTCACTGACTCCACCTCCTTCTGTCTCCTTGGTGGCCAGACCCCTGAGACCCAGCACAGCCCCAGCGTGTATCATTGTTCAATAAATACGGACTCAGTGGACCCAACGCATGCTGTGGGCACGCCCACACCTCTCACACCTCAGTCCCTGGGCCACCATCTGTTATTTCCCCTGGACCCACCACAGCTCCCCTTCCTCGGGTCCCCAGCCTTGGCTGTACCGGCATAGCCACACCTCCAGCCCTATGAGTTCTGCCCCGGAGAGATGGACAGATGTCCCCTGGACCTGCCACTCTGTCCTAATAGTGGGCTACTCCCACAGGGTTCATGACACGGCCCGGTCACACGGGACTTAATTACAGGGCCTCCTCAATAGCTTCATGTAGTGAGTCTGCAGGGGATGGGCCCTCATGCAGTGTGCATCCCCGACCCCGGCCAGTGTGCCCATCCGTCTCCGGCTGAGAGTGGGGGACGAGGGGAGCCCACTGCACAGACGCTGCACATCTGAGGAGGAGATGACAAGATGGGTGCATCAAAGGTGCTGATCTGCATATCAAAGCATCAGCAGAGGCCCTCCAGCCTCACGAGGCCCCGCGCATCTCTTGGAAACCAGCCCTGGAAGCAGCAGCCCCATCAGAGGCGGCTCCAGCTCAGTCACACAGACACCAGGACGATACAGTCCGCCTGTCGTGCGTCTCCTCTTAGGTGAAGAATTAGTGCGTTGCTGTGAACATCACCTGGGCTGTTGAAGGTGAGATCAGAGTGGAGGCCTTCCTAGGTCTGGGCTTTGTGCTCCAGTCCCCAGGCACCCTCTTGCTCATGGTTCCCCGCGAATCGGCCCGGCACGGGGGCGGGAGGACTGATGGGAAAGGCTTTTCTGCCGCCCTGGCTTTGCCTCCCTCGTGAGCTCCCTGCTGAACACTGGACGCTGGACACAGGCAGGCGCGGGCTGGCTTCTCTCCTCCCCGGCTCCCCCGGGCTCTGATAGGCTCCCAAGACTGGTGCGCGGGGAACAGTCTGGGATGCGGCATGAAACTCGAGGCAACCGTCATGCCTGGGGGGCAGGCCCCGCAGTGTCTGCCCCGGGGGAGCTCCAGGACCTCACAATGTCCCCTCCACCCCGTGCTGGTCCCTAAGGTCACGGGAGGCCTCGAGTTGGAGAAACTAAACTTCCAAAGGCTGTAACAAGAACAGAAGCGAAGACGGGGGTCATGGGGTGAGCTGGCCGGACACTGGCGGACTGGAAGATGGTTTCGCTGGTGCGTTAAATGGAAAAGGCGGCGCTCGGGAAGCCTTAGGGGATGGCATAAAGCACTGCTGGGTGGACTAAGTGCTCGGTTTCCCGCCCGGGATCTGCCCTGCAGCGTCTGTGTGCAACACCCGCCCTGCTCCCTCCCGCCACCGGCTGCGTCCGAGGCAGCGGCCTCACTGTGGGCCTGGCAGGACCCGGCGCACCCAGTGACCATCGGTCTGCAGACCCAGTCTCCCTCAAAGTGGGACGGGGGGCTGGAAACTGCCGGGAGCTCCGATAGGGTCTCGCTGCCCATCGCCTGTGCCAGCGTCAGAGGCAGCAGCTCGGGAGTGAAAAACCGAGGAAACTTCTGAAAACAGAGGCACCGCCGATATCCATTTTTAATGGCCTATCAATTATTCAACTTCCGGGATGCGAATGGATGGCAGGGGCCCTGGAAGCCAATCAGAGAAACTCCCATTCCATTTGGAAGCCCCCGAAGCCCTGACCCGTGGCCTGGGACGTGCAGGAGCGCTCTGGCCAGCCTTCTAATGGAATGTGCCGCTCACCGCCACGCCCCGGGGACCCTGGCTCAGGACACACGTGGGGCTGTCTCTAGGAGCCAGCGCCTCGGCTTTCAGAAGCAGCAACTTGCTCACCGTCCTGCAGCGTGGTCACCGCCTCCGTCTCTGCACTGAAGTCGCTGTCCCCGATGTCGTTGGTGGCCTTCAGGCGCAGCTTGTAGGAGGTGAAGGGTCTCAACCTGTAACAGGAGGAGGCCTGTGACTGCAGGACCTGCCACCCTGCCCTGCCCACAGGGCCTCCAGGCTGCTGTGTGAGCACAGGGGGCCACCCTGCCCTGCCCACAGGGCCTCCAGGCTGCTGTGTGAGCACAGGGGGCCACCCTGCCCTGCCCACAGGGCCTCCTGGAAACAAATGCCTCCAGGCTGCTGTGTGAGCACAGGGGGACCACCCTGCCCTGCCCACAGGGCCTCCAGGCTGCTGTGTGAGCACAGGGGGCCACCCTGCCCTGCCCACAGGGCCTCCAGGCTGCTGTGTGAGCACAGGGGGACCACTCTGCCCTGCCCACAGGGCCTCTAGGCTGCTGTGTGAGCACAGGGGGACCACCCTGCCCTGCCCACAGGGCCTCCAGGCTGCTGTGTGAGCACAGGGGGACCACCCTGCCCTGCCCACAGGGCCTCCAGGCTGCTGTGTGAGCACAGGGGGACCACCCTGCCCTGCCCACAGGGCCTCCAGGCTGCTGTGTGAGCACAGGGGGACCACCCTGCCCTGCCCACAAATGCCTCCAGGCTGCTGTGTGAGCACAGGGGGACCACCCTGCCCTGCCCACAGGGCCTCCAGGCTGCTGTGTGAGCACAGGGGGACCACCCTGCCCTGCCCACAGGGCCTCCAGGCTGCTGTGTGAGCACAGGGGGACCACCCTGCCCTGCCCACAGGGCCTCCAGGCTGCTGTGTGAGCACAGGGGGACCACCCTGCCCTGCCCACAAATGCCTCCAGGCTGCTGTGTGAGCACAGGGGGACCACCCTGCCCTGCCCACAGGGCCTCCAGGCTGCTGTGTGAGCACAGGGGGACCACCCTGCCCTGCCCACAGGGCTTCCAGGCTGCTGTGTGAGCACAGGGGGACCACCCTGCCCTGCCCACAGGGCCTCCAGGCTGCTGTGTGAGCACAGGGGGACCACCCTGCCCTGCCCACAGGCTGCTCTGCATGGATGGGGAGAGGACCCCTCCCTGGCTGCAGGGAGCAGGCACTTTAGGGGGACTTGAATCTTCCTGGGGACAGCTGGGCATGGCACTGCCCAGGGAGGGGCGCCGCACACGGGCAGGCGAATGCGGCACTTCTTGGCCAGGTAAGTACTTGACCACTAGTCTACGCCAAAGCCTCACCACCTGCCACCAAGCCTCCTCTCCTCACTCTCAACCCAAACTGAGTTCTCCGTCCAAGCTGCACACTAACGGTCTTCTAAACGAGCATGGTGGAAGCTGAGTGGGAGCCCATGCCGTCTGCATCCACCAGCAGCAGCCCCCTTCGTCTGCTCCACATACACACACGGTGGACAAAGCAGTCTGCTTGTTAGGAAACTGGTGACCATTTCTGTACGCCATGATCGAACAACTTCCCCTCCCTGCTCTCTCATCTCTGGTTCCCTCCCCAAACACCCGCGACAAGTGGGGCCGGGCCAGGCACCCCACCCAGGTCTCCCACCATGAGTGGTGGGGACTCAAGTCCTGAGCCATCGTCTGCTGCCTCCCTGGGTGTACACCAGTAGGAGGCTGGGTCAGAGGCCGAGCAGGGACTTGAACCTGGGCACCCTACACGGGATGCAGGGACCCCAAGTCGTAACTTGATTGTTATAAGGAACGCTGCACCCAGAACGAGCTTTGCACAGGTTTCTGGGAGACAGCTTCTGCTACATTCACACCGACAACTTGCAGACCTTCCTAGTCTCCTGCAAATCACCGCCTCTGGGCTTGGGCGTGGTGGGAACCACCTGCCATCTCCCAGTCCCGCCCGGCGCAGCTGCCCACATTTGCTTGGCCACCTCCTTGCTGCGTGGGAGGCAGAGCAGAGCAGTCTGGAGTGGTCTTGCTTCTCACTCCCGGGTCACCTTGGCCAGTGCCCGCCTGCTTCCTGCAGGATCAGCTGAAACAGCTGTGGGGACGCCTGTCTCCGGCCTAATGTCCTGACACTCTCTCATTTCCTTGGTCATTCCTACTACAAGTGTAAGGTAAGACTTTCCGGGACGCCACATCCATGAGGAGGAACCACGGGCGTCCCGTGACTGCTGCGTCCCCAGCACCGAGCTCGGCGCCTGGCTCCGGGAAGCGCTCCGTATACGGCTGGAGGAATGAACACACAGAGGCGACACTGCCTGGGTCCTGGGTTTCACAGAGGGTGGGACAAGGGGTCACATGCTCTCGGCGCAGCCTCTGGCCCACCTTGGTGCCCCAGCGGTGGCCCTGGTCCCGGCGTTTAGCAGCGCACAGTTTAGTGCTTCTCTGTTTGCTAAAGGTTTGGGGAGGCGTGGCCCCTGCACGTCCCCTGCAGACTTTTCTGCACTGCCCTGCCTGGTCTGGAGCCCCAGGCACACAGCCGTGTGCAGCCGTGTGCAGCCGTGTGCAGGCAGTGTCTGGCTGGCTCATGAGTCAGACTCGCACTTTGGTGGGCTTGCTGTATTCACCAAGGCCTGGTTTGCTGAGTCTGGGAATCGCAGCCACATGGAGATGTCTGACCCACACAGCCATCCTTCTGGTGGGATGCCCTGCCAGTGCCCCGCATAGCCAACCTTGGTGGGAGGCCCTGCCAGTGCCCCACATAGCCACCCTCCCAGTGGGAGGGCCAGCCAGCGCCCCACACAGCCAGCCTTGGTGGGAGGCCCTGCCAGCGCCCACCCAGCAGCACAGGTACCAAGGGGAGGATGCTGGTGATGGTGCCACAGCCCCCTCTTGCTGGCCTCATCCTGCACACGCTCACCCAGCCTTGCCCTCATCTCTCTGCATAGCTGCTCTGAGGCCACAGACCCACGGCAGGCCCTCTGCCCTGTCCCACTGCTCTCCTATGCCGTGACGACATGATCCATGAGCCAAGGATCCTGGCACACACTCGGCTTCATCCCTCTGATTCCCTAACTTCTGCTCTCTGCACTCCTCCAGGTCAGCGCAAGCCCCTGCTCTGGGGTGGTTCACAGAGCTGCAACCCCGGCTCCATCGGCGCTGACCCAGGTCCCTGGCTGTTCAGAGCTGCGATCCAGGCTCCGGCGGCACTGACTTCACTCATCTACAGAGGTGGTGACCCCAGCACCTGTGTTCCCCTGCTCTGGTGAAGACTGCATTAGTACCCCCTACCCAGAGTTTACTGGGCCTGGGCACATAGCAGGCAGCTCAGACGGGTGGCCCTCTCCTCCTGAAGGCCGTCCCTGCCTCTGGCCCCTGGTGCTCTGCGCTCCCAGGAGGTCCACCTGTGCCTCCAGCCACTTCCTGCGGCATCCCAGTGCCTTGCCTTCCAGAGGCCGCTTGTGCAGTCAGACAGCACGCAGACCTGGGCACACTTCAGAGACAACTCCTGAGACCTAAACTCTCACTTCTAAGCATCCCACACCCAGCAGACGAAGGCTGGGTAGCATGGGAGGACTCACACTCCAAACCTGCGGTCAGAACTCCTGCTGTCCCAAAGCAGCCACAGGGATATTTAGAGAGCAGGTTTGTCTAGGACTGCCTCGGGCTACGATCACAGCAGAGACTTTACTTCCATAGTGGGTATGGGGGTGGGGTTTGGGGACGGGTGCCACCTTGCCCTTCAGTCTCCCCTCCCCCTAGCAACTAAATGCAGATCTCACCTACAGACGCTGGGTGCTGCTCTACTCACTCACTCCCGGTTATCATAAAAATCACCCGAGTCCTGGACATTCTGAAAGCTATCAACTGCAGCCTTTTTTAATCTTGAAGGCACTGAAGACATTTCTTAAAAATTTGTTGTTTCCGTCAGAGAGAAACAAAGAATACTGAGCCCAGGTGTAATATCCTTGTCCAAATCCACCTGACTTTTAAGCGGTAGTATTTCTAAAGATTACATGGAAGAGGAAAGACGACGCAACCCCACGATGCTGGGGCCAGAGTGCTGGCTCTCACGAAATTTTTTTGCACCCAAATCCTCCTGGCCCTCGTATTTCTTGTTGGCTCCGTCACACCTGTCACAGCAGAAGGGCTCAGAGAAGGGCAGAGCCCAGTCCTGTCCTGAGCTCGGGTGGCCTCCAAAATGCCCACATGGGCCCTGGGGGAGACGCCCTTCTCCCTCCCGGCTGCCCGCCTCACGCATCAGCGTCGTCCACCAGCCAGGAACTGACTGAGCCTTTTCAGCTCTCGTCCTGGGGCCTGGACCATCTTCCCCGGGTGGATCCACGGTCCACACCTGGGTCTGGATGTGGACACTCTGCGGTTTCTGGCCATTCGCAGACTTCAGGCAACCAGCAAAAGTGCAATGTAGTTGTCAAGATTATTAAGCAGGATGGGAGATCGTGCCGCGGCAGGGTACAGCTGCGGCTTTCCTGAGTCCTGCCTGGAACACGTTTTCTACTGACAGGCAGGGAGACTCCTGGGCTCCGGTTCTCCGGTGACAGGTGAGGGAAACGTTCTTCCTGGTTCTTGCCCATTAGAAACTGACAACAATCTCTCCCCCACCAAATTAAACTGTCTGTCCTGACACATGGACCGCTCCTTCCCAACGAGGAGTCCCAAGCACGCCAGCAGTCTGCCTGGCTTCGGTTTCCGCAAAGAGGGTTTCTGATTTCATTCCTTCCGAGAGTTAGCTAAAGGGGTTTACACCATGAGCACATGCACTCCAGCGCCTGGCCACGCTCCCCTGACCCCCGGCCTTGCCAGGCTTCTGGGTGGACCTGCCCGAGGAGTGCCTGCCTCCAGAGGGCCGAGTGCCGTGCCTGGTAGTCCACTGCTGTCATGCCAAGGGGTGAGATGCTGGCAGGAGCCCGATGGGGACGCTTTGACAGCCGGGACGGCCCAGTTTGCTGGCAGGCATCTGTGGCTCTGAGCCAAGGGGCTGCCTTCCTGCTGGGCCTGCTACCAACTCTGGAGGGGGCCTGAGCATGGGGGCTGCGGCCGAGCTCTCCGAGGACCTGGGTGCCACCTGGGGATGCTCATGGGCTCTGGTCAGGGTTATGGTTGGCACGGCCACACTTCTCAGGGCACAGTGTCTGGTAAGAGTGATGATATTGACACAGCCCTGGTGCCCTTGGGGTCCAACAGCTCTTGTTTTAACTCCAGGCATAGCCAGAGATGTCCGAGCCAGTGGTCCCGGCCTCACCGCCTTGCCTCCCATGATGCACCTGCTGACTATCCCTCCCCCTGTGCATCAACCCCCCCCCCCCCCTCACACACTGGGCCTCAAACTTGGAGCACAGTTGCTCTTCTCTCTCAACTCTGCCGTGGTCACTGAAGAAGGAGAGGTGACAAGCCACACCACCACCTGATTTCTGAGCCTCCGCTGTGCCCCAGAGCAGGGAGTGGGGTATGCGAAGTCTAGGATCATGACTGCCCCAGGGGCTGTCCCTCATCCAGCTCCCATCCAGCTGTGCAGAGCTGGGCTTGGCACACCGCAGGCTCTGCTCATGCTCCCTGCCAGTGTGCTGGGGCTACAGGCACACCACCCACTCTCTCGACCCTCAGTGCCACCACGGAATAGGAACCGTACCATCCTCTTCCTGGGTTGTGTGGGGCTCAGCTGGAAACCAGGGTCTTGAACCCCACCTCCTGCGGGGTGGGCTTCAGGATCCCCGAGACAGAGGAGCTCACTCCAGGGAGCCCTTCCCCACACCCTGAGAGTGGGTCTCCTGACAAATGACCAGGACCAGGGGAGGTGAGGAAGACCGGGTCCAGGGCAGCCCCCGTGAGGCCTGCAAAGCCGAGAGACCAGGAGAGCGTCAGTGGGGCTGTGGGAAGACCGGCGAGGCCTGCTGTGGGAGTGGTAGCACACTCAGCCTCTCTCCACCTTGATCCTCTCTGTTGTAAAGAGACGGGGGTGTGTGTGTGTGTGAAAGTTGTCCTGGTAGCTGAGTAAGCTCACATGTGTGGACTGCTGGCCGAACAGGTGCACCACTCTCTCTACCGCCGTACCGGTGGTCACTGGTGAAGGTCACACCTGAGGCGTGCTCTGACTCCTTGCTGTTTCCAGAGGGTACCCAAAGAGGTCTCATTCTGTCCACCCACGAGCATCACCTGTTTGCAGGGGCCAGGACCACCTGTCCCCATTCGTCTTTGCCTCACCAATTCCTGGGGCCAGGAGCTGTGCAGGATGGGCCCCCAGAAGTGGCTCCAGGACCTAGAGATTCTGGGGTCCCTGGCAGAGGGAGCGCAGTGGAAGATTCTCATGTGCGTGTCCTCGAGCCAGACACACACGCCACTCTGGGGGCGGCAGGGGCAGGGGCAGGGGCAGGGGCCTTCAGGGTAGGATCGAGAGTCCGGGGCGGGTCCTGGTCCCCCCAGTACCTTTCAACTGCACAGGCCGTGGCTTCATGGCTGATGGACGAGGAGTAAGTCTGCCACTCTCCCCTGGGCAGCTCTCGCACCTGCACCGTGAAGTACCGGATGGGGGAGGCCCCATCGCTGCCTGGGACCCACTGGAGCCGGAGGCTGCGTGCGGTCACTTCTGCCTGGGGCACCAGGAGCTCCCTGGGGGGCGCTGGCCGCTCTGTAACCAGAAGAGGACATGACAGGGCATGTGAGAGGCAGCTGTCCCTGGAGAGGGGTCCTGGAAATGCTGTTTCCTCCTGACCGCTGCCAAGGGCAGCCTGCAAAGGCTGAGCACCACTGTTTACTGCAGGATGCATGGACTAGGCACTGCTGTTTACTGCTAACTGCACGGGTTAGACTGACCAGGGACGGATCTTCCCTGTGTTCCACAGGCTCTCACAGCTGGTTTTGGTTATGCCCTGTTGGCCCCAGGAGCAGAGACAGAGGTGGGGCCACATACAAATCCCCCGGACCACCACTTCCAGGGGCAGGCGCTGCGTTGACAGCTGGGACTGCGGGGGCCTGGGGACTCCTCCCAGCACCTCCAGGTTCCCTGGACTCTTTCTGATTTTCACCTAAGCCCATTTGTAGCACTTCCCATGCCACCACCTCAGGGCACAAACCACCAAAGGCGTCTACTCCGTGCTTTTGTGGGAGGCGAGTGCAGGTGTGGGGCACGGCCCCTGGGATGGTCTCTGGCCACCGCCTCTGCAGTGACGGGGTTGGGATGCAGGACGCGTGGAGTTGGCGGACGTGGTGTGCCTGTGCTGTTTCCTCGCGCCCCATCGATTTCAATAGAGAAGCCGCACCGAGGGAGGGGTAATTGTTTAATTGTTTATCATGAGGACTATTGATTCTGATTAAAATGTGTGGGCTGGAATAAAGCAGCCGTCTGCGGGCCCTGTGAGGAGCGCTTCGATCTGCCTTCGTCAGCAGCTCCTGCCCTTGGCCACACACTCCGGCAGCACAGTAGCTCCCAGGCCTGGTGCCCCCGCCCCTGCTCCCAAGGCCTCCCTCCTGGGCTCCCTGTTCCTCAGCCATGGTGGTGAGGGCCTGCTGGGAAACCTCCTAAACTCTGGGCCTGAGAAGCAGGGGGTATGGGAGGGGGTGGGAGTGAAGAGTGAATGTTGCTAACATTCCCTGAAATGCTGGACAGCTTGGGGGGCCGGTACTGCTGCTCTGAGGTGGGTGGCAGCGTCACCATCCTCGGGACACCCAGGCTTGCCCGCTAGGATGAGCTGCCGGTCAGGGTGACCAGAGTCACAAGGGGCTGAAGGCTGAGGCCTTGCCTTGAATGCAGTGGAGCCGCTGGACGAGCAGAGGCTATGGACGGTGAAGCCAGCCCTCCCCACTGTTGCCATGGGTGAAGCACGTGTGCCCCAGGAAGGAGCTGACTGTGTGCGTCACTGCCAGCTCTACCCTGGGGAAGTCAGACTGGTGGCATGAAGTGAGCTGAGTGCGAGAAGGGGCCCCGTGGAGGCCAGCAGCTCCACCGGGGGCTTCCCAGGAGGCCTTGGGGTACGCCGATCACGCAGGTGAATTGGGAACAGCCGGCACAGCAAGCGCGGTGCCACTCCCTGGAGCCCGGCACTCCCGGTCGGCTCCCAGGCCTGGAGAAACAAAGGCCTGAATGGCAGAGGGACTCGGGGACAGGGTGGGCGCTTGCAGAGAGGGGCCAGGCCGGGCCAAGGTCAGGAAGCCGGTGAGCAGACTGGGCTAACCCAGGAACCAGGGCAGCACAGCACATGCACAGGGCTGCTCCGGGGCTGGCGTGGCTGGCCTGAGTCGAGTCGGCCGGGGGCTCCCCGGGCAGGAGGCCCGATGCGCTCAGGCCATCCTAGCACAGGTTCGCACTGAAGACAAACGCTGCCTGCTTTTTGGCAGTCTCCTTGTCAGCACTACTTGCTCTGCTCTCTGGGCTATTTTGGTAAACATCATGTGGGCGTCAGGCAGGCCCAGCCACGCACAGCCTCACAGCTGGACAGCTGCGGCTTCCACCTGGCCGCTTCCTTCACCCTGGGGACGGGGGCTCCTCACTGACAAGGCCTCGGAGGAGCAGCCTGGCAGAGCCTGGCAACGCAGTGACAGCGCTCGGTCTGTGTCAGGCTCCTCCTCCTTCCTTTCTCGACTGAAGGTCAGGGCTGTTTTGCAAGTGGTCTGAATTCAACTCATCATCCCCCGACTGCTCCAGATCTTGGATCAAACAGTGCCAACGTGGCAGGAACACCAGCTTGTGGCCACCAGGCCCTGGCATCATGCCAACTGGTTCCCGGGAGCTCTGGTGACAAGGCTGACCCTGGGCACTGTGCCAGCTGCCCCAGGGCTACCAGGGCCCTGCCACAGCACAGAGAGGGGAGGGGGGGGTCTGAGGTCACAGAGCCTCAGAGAGCCTGGGACGTACGGCTGGAGCCACAGAGAGGGGAGGGGGGGTCTGAGGTCACAGAGCCTCAGAGAGCCTGGGACGTACGGCTGGAGCCACAGAGAGGGGAGGGGGGGTCTGAGGTCACAGAGCCTCAGAGAGCCAGGGACGTACGGCTGGAGCCACAGAGGGGGGGGCATCCGAGGTCACAGAGCCTCAGAGGGCCTGGGACGTACGGCTGGAGCCACAGAGAGGGGAGGGGGGGTCTGAGGTCACAGAGCCTCAGAGAGCCTGGGATGTACAGCTGGAGCCACAGAGGGGGGGGGGTCCGAGGTCACAGAGCCTCAGAGAGCCAGGGACGTACGGCTGGAGCCGCAGAGAGGGAAGGGGGGGGGTCTGAGGTCACAGAGCCTCAGAGAGCCAGGGATGTATGGCTGGAGCCACAGAGAGGGGAAGGGGGGGTCCCTACATCACAGAGCCTCAGAGGGCCTGGGACGTACGGCTGGAGCCGTGTGCTCCGGGCACGACGCATCAGCTTTGCCTGGGCAGCTCCCTGTGGCACTTATTTCCCCAAGAGCTTTGGGTCTGGCCATGACATCAGGTCCTGGGGTTGGAGCCGCTGCTGCTGGGGGAGAGGGGGCCCACGACACAGCCTGGAGGCTGCTGTGGCAGACTGTGGAGTGAGCGCCACGACCCGGGGAGGAGCCTGCCACAGACTTCCGTGGGAAGAATGGCCTTGGGTCTGCCGGAAGTAGATTCACAGCTGAATGTCCGGGGCCAGTTAGCAAATCTGTCTCAGAGCTAACACGGTGCTCCCCGACGGCTGCAGAGACAGTGAGCCAAATCCAAGGATGCGCCGCTCCCAGCTGGGAGCCTGCATCAGAGCAGGTGTCACGAATGACAGAGACGGACAGGAACCACCTAGGAAATGCCAGGGCAGGCCCTGCTCGCGGTGGGTATGGTCTGGAACACCAGCGACCAGGTGCCTGCCTGTGGGAGCTCACACCCACACGGGAAGGCCCTGCCACCTGGGGCCTCTCCGCACCCCATCTCTCACTGTCCACCTGGGACACACTCGCCCCAGAGAGTAGACAGCTGTGCTCAGCACGCGCCCGAGGGCAACACCAGCCCCACAGCTGCTTAGTCGGTGCTCGGTCCCTTCTGTTTGTCTGAAGGATAGGCACAGGCCTCCCAGCCAGACCAGAGCTCAGACCAGACTGAAGCCGGCACCACCACCCGCCCCCCACGTACCTGCCGACGTCCTTACCTCTCTTCTCCGTGGTGATGACCGTGGCCTCCAGCGGCTCCCCCCAGCCCTGCCTTGTCTTGGCGGACAGCCTGAAGATGTACGCGGACTCGGGGGTCAGCTCCGTGGCCGTGAACTGCCGCACCGTGGCGCCGACCTCCACGGTGGTGAAGGTGTGGGGGCTGCTGCTGGCCAGGCGGTAGGCGATCTGGTACCCTGTGGTGGGAGGGAGCAGGGAGTGGGGCGGCTCAGTCATCCTCGCTGGCCATCGCGGGAAAGCCTCACCCCCGCCCCCAGCAGCCCCCTACACCTGTAATTACTTCTGGATCGCAAACGCAAACAAGGCCATTTGTTTCTCCCTTATGGAGGCAGCCCGCTGACCGCGAGGCAGCGCACGCCCCGTGACGGTGATGGATGGGCGGGGGCCCTGCCAGCCGATGGCCCGGGAAGCTTGTTTCCCTCTCATCCCTCACAGGAACAAGACGTGGAAACACCGACCTCCCCGAGAGCGCCAGCGCACGGAGAGGCTGCCCCAGAGCCCGGCGCCCGCCGCATTCTGTCTCCCCCTGGCCGGGCCCTTGCTCTCATCAGGAAGACGGGCAGGAGTGGGGGCCGGGGGCTTCCTCTAGAAAGTTCATCAACGTCTGCCCCCGCAGCGTGGCCTGCACAGCCCTCGTCACCCTCCTTCCTCTGCCAGCATCCTGGCCCCTCCCTCCCGGCAGCCCCCGGGCAGCACTGAGCAAGGGGCCTCCACTTGGGATAACCCTCCTCCTGTGCCTCCAGATCAGCCGGGGCGGGGTGGTGATGGCACAGCTGCTTCCAAGTTCCCTGGTTAGTAAGGGTTTGCGGCTGACTGGACGTCACTGATGAGCAAACCTCCCCAGCCTGGCTGCACTAAGACCTTCCTGTGTGCTGCCGGGCCCAGCTTCCTAGGGGCTCATGGGCAACCTGCGGTCCAGAGGCTGAGTCCCTGGGATGAAGGAAACCATAATGGAGGAGAAGCTGCGGCATGCAAGACGGACAGCCCAGCTGTTGGATGCTTGGGGCAAATCAGGCTGGACTGCTGGACCCTGTTTTCCGCAGCTCTGCCTGCCCGGGGGCAGCAACAGGCCCCCACCTCCAAGGCTCACTGGTCTTGCCTGGGTCGCTGCGCTCTGGGCGAGACACCGCTGCCCTTCTGTTCTTCCTCGGGTCCCACGGCAGCAGGGCTCACGGAGACCTCCCAGCTCCCGCCCGTGGCTGCTTCTCTGCCTGCATAAGGGGCCTCTCCAGGCCTGTGCCTGCAGGTCAGACTGTGAGAGTCCTAATGACAAGTCCTAGCCACACGGTCCCCACCACAGACTTGGCCTGTCCGGTCCACACGGTTCCACCTCAGGCCCAAGTGTTTGGAGGACCCTGAGCTCGGCTGCTGTTCTCTCCACTGAGCTGAGGGGAGGCCAAGACTGCAGTTCGTGGGCAGCAGGGCCTCTGGGCACCTGCATCCGGCAAGCCCAGCAGAGCCCACCCCACACAGGCAGGACCCCGCTGCGTCCTGCAGTGCCCACTGTGCCCCAAGCCTCCCGACACCCCACCAGCTGGCACTGGAAGAGGCACCAAGGTCAGAGATCCTGTGGCTTGCCCAAGGTGCTAACCAGTGCAGCCGTGCACCAGTCTTGCTCGTCCCGTGAGACACAATGCACATGCGCATCTTTCAGCCAGAGGGGGAATCACTTGGAACAGCCAGGCCATGAACTGGCACCCATATGGGATGCCAGCACTGCAGGCAGTGGCTTTATATGCTATGCCTCAATGCCAGCCTGCAAAAATATCTTAAAATGCATGCATACATTCTTTTTTAATCATATGAGTTCTCCATGAACTAACATTAAAAAGAGGGGTGGGGGTAGAGAACGGGGGCTCAAGCGAGCAAGCTCCCACCTGTGAGTTCACGCCCCAAGATGCCAGCAGCAGCCAGAACTGGACTGGGCTGCAACTGGGAGCTGAAACTCAATCCAGGCCCCCACATGGATGGCCAGGACTCAATTATTTAAGCCATCCCCACCGCCTCCAGACTCTGCGTAGAAGGAAGCTGGAGTCAGGAGCTAGGGCTGGGACTTGACCCCAGTTACCCTGGGATACAGGTGTTCTCACCAGGGTTTCAAGAGCAATGTCTGCCCTGCACATACTTTCTATAGGAAAACAACTACAAATGGATTTCAAATTCATTTTGCATCAAAAAAACCCCCTCACTTCCTAATTGCATTTTCCATTAACTTTTAAGTGTTCCAGTATTCACATGGCTCAAAAATCGCCATTTCACTCTGCATCGCAAATTCAGCGCGAAAGCATGTCTCCCTCTGCTCAGACCCTCGGGCCTCCGGGGCCCCTCCCTGAGCAAGCAGCACTGCTGTGTTTGTGGGTGTCTTTCTCCCGGTAGTCTGGGAACACAGACATGTCCTGGGGTATTCAGGAAGACAGCTTATCCTTCTGTCATGCCGTACAAACCCGGCCCTCTGCCGTGTACTTGGCTTTTCTCGTTACCATCTCTGCAGTCGGCACTGGCTCTGTGGGATGTGTGTGCTCCCCGCCGACCCTCTGGGAGGTTACCGCCTGCTTGTTCTTTACCCTCAAAGTTGGAATCTGTGCAGTTGGGTCCCTCCTCTCCAGACGGCATCTGGTGACTCCTCGCTGAGAATGGCGGGGAGATCAGCAGAGCTCCCCGCTTCCTGCCCTGCTCTGCTTGGTTATGGCGTTGCGTTTACTCCCTAGCATTCGCCCTTGTGTTTTTAAATACGTGCATATCTCTATTATCTGATTTTTAAACTCCGAATTATATCTTTTTAGAGTCGCCCACTGCTGGAGTGGCATGTAAATAGCGTCCTGCCACTCCTCTATCTTCTTCAATGTGTCTGCTTCTGGCTTTCATGAGTCCTATTGTGATTTATTTTCATGTGGGTGATTCAAAGTGCAATCAGGGGCTGCAGGTGCGCCAGGCACAGTGCTAATGCCTGTTCTCAGCAGAGTGCAGAGGGCAAGGTCAAAGCTAGCAGGAACAGCAGCCTCCACCATGGCGGCACCGTGCACACAGGATTGAGGTTCACGTGCAGAGGCTGAAGCAGGCAAACGTCAGCCAGGCCTTGGTAATGACCCCTGACCCCTGGAGGAAAGCCGATCTGTGACCAGCACCAAGAGCAGCCGACCCAGCCCAATGCCATCATCAGATGTGTAGTTTCAAACCAAAGGAAGGCGTTTTGCAAACACAAACCAAACTTCCTAATCAAGCACAAAGACTATGCCGACACAACCATGCCCAACCAGAACATAACCAGACGTGGTATTTTTAGACACCCACACTGATGTGCCACCCAGCACGAGCAAACTCAGCCCTTCCTGGTGACAAAGAGACACCAGTCCTTCCTGGAGATCGATCGATTGATCAATCTATCGATCTATCTATCCATCCATCCATCTATCCATCCACCGAGAGGAGTACAAGTGGTTTGGGAGGGGTGGGGAGAACCTGATGGGCAAGGAAGCCACTGCCCAGGTGGTGGGTGGATGGGGGGGTGGGGGAGGCGACAGTGCTTGGCCTCCGACTGCAGCGCCCTCTCCATGGGTGGCCCACTCCTCAAGTCCCGTGGCCAGAGAAGGCCCAGGACACAGTCATGGGTGATGGACCATGGAGGTCCACAGGGCGGGGACCTGTGGTGAAGCCATCTCACTGCTTAGAACACCTGCTGTTTTGGGAAGTTTTTTAAGCTTTTCTATTTAAACACAGGCTCTCCATTCTGCTCTGTGTGCACAGCATATCACAGGCATGATTTTCCCTTCGTAAGGTGGGTCTTCAGCACTGAGGGTGTGGACCTGCCTGGGCCGGGCTCCCAGCTGGAAGCACGGAGGGTTGGCTGGCAGCAGGGATGCCCTTGGCCACCTCCATGGTGGAAGACGGTAATTCCCTCTGTGCAGCTGCGGTGGGGCCCCGTGAGAGGGCAGGCAAGCTGTGAAGACAGGATCGTGGGTCCAGCGGCTGGCAGCCTGAGCGACGGTTTCTATCTCTGTGGAGCTGCCAGGAGAGGAGCCCTGGGCCCCCGGGTCGTATGGACACCCTCCCATAATTGGCCCTAAAGTAGGGCCGATCAGGCCCCCACACCGTGGCCTGCTGAACACAAAGGCTGCTGCCATGTCTCCCCTCGGCCAGTTGAAACTCCAGCCCTAGGCTTGCAGGAAACACAAGAGGGGCGTTTTCCAGTGTAATGGCACAGAGAAGCCGAGTCGTTCTTGCACCTCTAGGGGCTGATGACAGGTGGTGTTCAGAGACCAGAGTGTGCCTGGGGGAAAGGCAGCTCAGTAATTAGGGTGGGAGTGGGTGCCGAACCTCAGCAGGGCAAGGCCACAGGAGCGGCGTGAGGAGCAGGCAGGAATGGCTAGGCCCGCGCCGTGGGCTGAGCGGAGGCGCTTGGTAAGGTTATGGGTGCCTGGTGATAACACAGGCGCGGAAAAGGGCAAGGCCAGCTGCGGGGAGTGCAGATCCAAAGTGAAGATGAAAAATACGCAGAGGCCCACGCAGGCTTCTGCAAACACCTCGGGGAGGGAGGAGGACCGTGCGCCCAGAAACTCATGATGGAGCACAAGCACGTGCTACCAGCTAAGACCAGTTCCAGAACCATCCCCCAGTTCCAGAGCCATCCCCCAGTTCCAGAACCCTCCCCCAGTTCCAGAGCCATCCCCCAGTTCCAGGGCCATCCCCCAGTTCCACGGCCATCCCCCAGTTCCAGAGCCATCCCCCAGTTCCAGAGCCATCCCCCAGTTCCAGAGCCATCCCCCAGTTCCAGAACCCTCCACCAGTTCCAGAGCCATCCCCCAGTTCCAGGGCCATCCCCCAGTTCCAGAACCCTCCACCAGTTCCAGAGCCATCCCCCAGTTCCAGGGCCATCCCCCAGTTCCAGAACCCTCCCCCAGTTCCAGAACCCTCCCCCAGTTCCAGAACCCTCCATCAGTTCCAGAACCCTCATCCAGTTCCAGAACCCTCATCCAGTTCCAGAACCCTCCCCCAGTTCCAGAGCCATCCCCCAGTTCCAGAACCATCCACCAGTTCCAGAGCCATCCCCCAGTTCCAGAACCATCCACCAGTTCCAGAGCCATCCACCAGTTCCAGAGCCATCCCCCAGTTCCAGAACCCTCCATCAGTTCCAGAACCCTCATCCAGTTCCAGAACCCTCATCCAGTTCCAGAACCCTCCCCCAGTTCCAGAGCCATCCCCCAGTTCCAGAACCATCCACCAGTTCCAGAGCCATCCACCAGTTCCAGAGCCATCCCCCAGTTCCAGGGCCATCCCCCAGTTCCACAGCCATCCCCCAGTTCCACAGCCATCCCCCAGTTCCAGAACCCTCTCCCAGTTCCAGAACCCTCCCCCAGTTCCAGAACCCTCCATCAGTTCCAGAACCCTCATCCAGTTCCAGAGCCATCCCCCAGTTCCAGAACCCTCCCCCAGTTCCAGAGCCATCCCCCAGTTCCAGAACCATCCACCAGTTCCAGAGCCATCCCCCAGTTCCAGAACCATCCACCAGTTCCAGAGCCATCCACCAGTTCCAGAGCCATCCCCCAGTTCCAGAACCCTCCATCAGTTCCAGAACCCTCATCCAGTTCCAGAACCCTCATCCAGTTCCAGAACCCTCCCCCAGTTCCAGAGCCATCCCCCAGTTCCAGAACCATCCACCAGTTCCAGAGCCATCCACCAGTTCCAGGGCCATCCCCCAGTTCCAGGGCCATCCCCCAGTTCCACAGCCATCCCCCAGTTCCACAGCCATCCCCCAGTTCCAGAACCCTCTCCCAGTTCCAGAACCCTCCCCCAGTTCCAGAACCCTCCATCAGTTCCAGAACCCTCATCCAGTTCCAGAACCCTCATCCAGTTCCAGAACCCTCCCCCAGTTCCAGAACCATCCACCAGTTCCACATCCATCCCCCAGTTCCAGAACCATCCCCCAGTTCCAGAACCATCCCCCAGTTCCAGAGCCATCCACCAGTTCCAGAACCATCTCCCAGTTCCAGAGCCATCCCCCAGTTCCAGAGCCATCCCCCAGTTCCAGAGCCATCTCCCAGTTCCAGAGCCATCTCCCAGTTCCAGAGCCCTCCACCAGTTCCACAGCCATCCCCCAGTTCCAGAGCCATCCCCCAGTTCCAGAGCCATCCCCCAGTTCCAGAGCCCTCCCCCAGTTCCAGAGCCCTCCCCCAGTTCCAGAACCATCCACCAGTTCCAGAACCCTCCCCCAGTTCCAGAACCCTCCCCCAGTTCCAGAGCCATCCCCCAGTTCCAGAACCATCCACCAGTTCCAGAGCCATCCACCAGTTCCAGAGCCATCCCCCAGTTCCAGGGCCATCCCCCAGTTCCACAGCCATCCCCCAGTTCCAGAGCCATCCCCCAGTTCCAGAACCCTCCCCCAGTTCCAGAACCCTCCCCCAGTTCCAGAACACAGGGCACACAGGGCACGGACAGGTGCTGCAAAGGTGTGACTGCAGGCCAGGGTGGGGACCCTTCCTCCTGATGCCATCAACCGCGGGCCATACAAAATCACAACTTACACACGGTCCTGTGTGGACCTCCTGAACTCAGAGTCCCACCTGCACTTTCCCTGGTAGGGCAGTCATGGCCTGTGGGTGTCACACTCCACGCCAGGCCCCACCGGGGTCTCAACCCCTTTGTCACATGAGCTGACTGTGCACATGGCTGCACACAGTGATCTGGGGAGTGACCAGAGGTGACCACAAACCTTTTAAGGACATGTGCTGCCCTGGCACACTAGAGACACGTGACCCACAGCTGCCTGTTCACTAATCTGCTGCCATGTCCAGGTTCCCAAGGCTAGGCCACGGGCAGGACAGGCACTGCTGACCAGCATCCATGACCTGGGCCGAGAACGCCCCAGCAGCTGAGCCGCCCTGGAGGCCCGAGTCAGATGCTGGGGCTGCTGGTTTCAAAGCTTAACCAGAGGAGGGATGGGGGAGTAGAAACGCAACAGTGGGCCCAAATGAGGAATCTGCAAACCTGGATTCCATCCAGCAGATTCTCACACACCCCTTCAGACAGGCTGTAGGGAAGTGGCAGGCAGGGGCCTCCGAGGGTGGAGGCTGGGCGGGCGCTGGCGTGTCTGGCTGGACAGACTGCGTGGGCCAAGGCACCTGCACTACATCTACACAGGGCAGCAGTGGGAGGTGTGTGACAGTCTGATGAGGGGGTGGGGGATGGCTGTCCTCAGGGGGCTCCCCACAGCCCCCAAAGGCAGGCTCCACATGCTAACAGCGCTCCATGGTAAAACATTTACGCAAATAAGCAAGTGTTCTTCCCTCCAGGCGCCTGCCGGTGCTTCGGGCTGTTAATCTCTTCTGGAAATGCGAGAGCATGTTTTGATACCGATTATGGAAGTGTGGGCTGCAGAGGGGTTTCCAACCTCAGAAGGCCACACCGTGCAGCGGGGGCATTGATTCAAGGTCTCGGGATGTGGTGAGTCGTGCCAAGAGATGTTTTCCTTTTCCTCAATGATCACCCACTGCAATCGTTAGAATTGAATTTCCCATCTTTGCTGCGGCATCTACAGTTTGGTGCGCTGGCTGTAACACTGTGCAGGTGACAGGTTACCCCGACAACATCTGTGACAATTACAACCCAGTGCCTACAACAGAAGCAGCTCCGAGGCCGTGTCTCCTGTTACCGGCAGGTGTGGTGCTGTTCGCTGCAGCCTCTGTTGGGCTTGGAGTTCTCAGGGATTTCAATACCACCCTCTCCCTACCTGGGCTTGTGCGATTTTTAGTGACCCCCAGGGACTGCAAATCCGAACCCTAGTTCCCAGCAGACGTCAGCAACCTTCTACAATCCAAACTGCCTTTCTAGGTTTTTCTCCCTCTCTAGTCAGCATGACTCCTCTGCTCCAGCAACCAGAGTGATAGAGGCCAAATTGACGCAACTACTGTGAATGCTAAGTAAATCTTGGTTCTGGGCTAAGTCCAAAGCGGTACCGAGACAGTGAGCCAGCCCCTGGGCCTACAGGCCCCAGCTGCCCGTGGACCCAGAGCAGGGGGAAATAGTCCCCCTAACGTTTGCTGTGCAGTTACCACGGTGCAGGCCCCGTTCCCAACGCTCCAGGACGAGGGAGGCACAGACACGACTGCCCGTCTGGGGACTGGGGAACTGGGGCACGGGAGGCACAGAACACTCAGCTGAAGTCCAGCCTGGGGAATCTGAAGGCTTACCCGCTCTGCCATTCTGCCTGTCTGTAACTCGGGGTTTAAAGTAAACACAGGCTTCATGCCACAAAGCTCCTGTGGACTAAAGCTGCTTGCCTGTGTGCTATTTACACAAATCTGCAGCGAACATCTGTGTGCACAGGGTGACAGTGCCTCTGGGGCATGGAGGAGAAGGACTCCCGGGACAGAGCGTGCAGACGGCTTCCCTTCCCAGACATCACCAAGCGCTCCCGGGGGCTGTGCCCGCCATGCTCAGGCAGGAGGGGGCAGGGATCTCGCTCCTCCACACGCTCGTGTGCTGGGTGCTCTTAGGCTGGCTCGTGCCTCCCCGTCTGGCCAGTGTGAAACGTACGTCGTTGCTGACTGTGTTATCATTTCACAGTGCTGGGATAACCAGGGCAACAAAAGTGGGAGACATCAAAAAGCAAAAGGCAGGAGTTGCAGATAATCCTGCGATCCACTGGCGAGAGCACGGCTCCTTGGAGGCAAAGAGGAGGGGGCAGCCTACCCAGGCACATAACGCACAGAGGGGAGGTGGCACACATTCACAGGCAAAGAGGGCACCAATATGAGTTTAAAGGAGGTGCAGAGGCCCTCGGGAAAGGGGGTCTGTTGGTTGGGGGCCCAGGCAAGGACACTGGCCTAGAGCTGTTCGAGGCCAGAGCCCCCCATATTTGCAAGGAAGACCTTGGTGAGCAGTTCAAAGCCACAGCATCAAAATCGGTCCACAGGTCGCCCACAGTCAGAGCGAAGCGTGGCCAGACTTTAGCCATCAGACTTCAGCTCCTTTACCTCCCCTGCACCGTCCCACCCCAGAGCAGATGCACCAGCCTGGTGGGGCCAGGACAGCACAGGGACACCACAGATCAGGGCTGCTGGGAGGGTCTCCTGAGGCTATGGGGGCAGCCGGGGTCTCTGGGTCAGGGCAGGGGGATCTGCTTCCACAGATTCCTGGGACTTGATGCCACAGGTCAGAATTTCCCAGCCTGCACCTCTGCACATGTTTCCTGAGCCACAGCATGCGGGCAGCAGCTCTGGAGAAATCAGCTCCTTAGCTCTGTCTGGGTGCTGTGTGGAGGGCAGCCCTCAGCCCTAGCCCTCTGCTCTGTGGTCCACTTCCCTGCCCCAGGTCTGGGGCCCATGGCCCAGGCCCACATGAGGCTGGCAGCTCGCTGTCTGCTGCTCACTGCCACCGTGCCTTGGGCAGCTGGTTGCAGCAGACAGAGGAAGAGCCGCTGATGGTTTACAGTTCAATCTGCTGCGTCTGGGGGACCAGGAAGATGAAGGCCTTCGTCGGCATCCTCAGAGCTGCTTCTCTGACTGAAACGGTCCCAGCACACGCGCTCCAGGGGCCTGGCATGCGCCTGCCTTCAGCAGCCGTTCGTGGGCACAGGTGCAGGAGAGGCAGCAGCCAAATGACCAAATGAGTTCCCAGGGACGTGGGGCAAGGCCCAGGTCTGCGTCCTCGGAAGGAAGCCAGCCTGCTGTGTCCCACTCCGGTAACACTCCTAAGCCTGGAGTGGAGGGCGGCTGGGCGCAAGGGTGGAGGATCGGCGCTGCCTTGAACAAATGGGTCAACAACAATGCAGATTCCGTTCCACAGAGAAACCACAGTACACAGCGCACAGAGCAGCAAAGGAGCTCACAGCCATCTGGGTTCAGAAGACGCTCAGCCACGCTGGGGTGGCCACGCACAGCCTCGTAAATACCTAATAAAAACAGCAGGACCCACGCCAACCGCCCCTCCCTCCTGCTGACTCCCGGTTCCTCACCCAAGATGATGCCGTTGGGCTCCTCGGGGGGCTGCCACACGATGCGCACGGAGGTGAGCCGCACCTCGGGGAACACCAGCCTGACCGGCGGTCCTGGGGCTGAAGGGGAAGACAACGCCAGTTAGCACACTCACACCACGGCCGTGCTGGCTGGGGCATGACGGGAGGCGCCAGGGCCTGGGATCAGCCCTGCATGGCGACCACCAGGGTGACACCGTTCCTGGCAGAACACTATGCGAAGAACAGACCAAGGGCTCTGGGGCCTCACTGGCTCTGCGTGGCTCCCCTGTGACTCTGAGAGCAGCCTCATTCCTGCCCATCTGCTTCCCAAGCTTCAAAGGCAGTGTCAGAAGCCACACTGGGAAACGGGCCACCAAACTGACAACTGGCCGCGGAGTGCAGTAATCCGGGCTCGGACTCCTGACTGGGTTTGGCATGTGCAGAGCAGTGGCCTGGAGTCCCTTCCAGCCCAAAGTCAAGGTGACAACCATTGACGGGCAGCTGCTGGGTTCTGCACGCCACCCCGTCCTGCACTGAGTGAGCAGCGAAGAGTCGAGGGGCACAAACGCACCACGTCACTCTTGCGTGGGTTCAGCCCATTGATAACTAAAACAGCAGCCGCACTCTGCGGCGCCACTGAACAGTAGGGTCGTAGCTCTCATAGACTACGTTCACACAAACAGAAGCCAAGTCAGTACCAGCGAGGACTCCTTGCTGGAACTGAAAAACGGAAGGAGTCTCAGGTGAGAGGCGGGGTGTGGAATACTCTGAATGACCGGAAAGAGAAGGCTGTGCCCTGCAGCAGTCATCCCAGGACGGTGTTGCTGCCTCTGGTGGGGGGGGCGGCTGCGAACTGTCCTCCATGTGTTGACACCAAGTCACATGTTCACATGCCAAGTCCAATTAGCAGATGCACAACGGGGATGGCGACGTCAGCTCTCTGAACATTGGCATCGCACCATAATGAGAGGGAGGAGGGAGGTGCTTACGTCAGGACTGGGAGAGAAGAATTGGTTCCTAGGGACTAGAACCCAGTATGCCAGCGCCGCAGGCGGAGGATTAACCTGTCGAGCCGCGGCGCTGGCCTCCAAGGGCAGTTTCTAACACACACTTTTCCACATTCACTCGAGGAACCTGGAACACACCGCAGCTTTGCAGAGCTCTGCAAAGAGACTCCTGCTCCACTGCCCACCTGCCTGAGGCCCTGTCTGGGGGGAGGATGAAGGACACGGTTCGTGGTCTCAATTCTTTCCTCCGGGCAGCGCCCACCACGGTCCTCTCTGCTGAGCAGAAGCGAGAGTGTGGGCATGAGGGCGGAGCGGGCTCACCGAGTCCCCTCGGCAAGGACCCTGCAGGACCCGAGGTGGGGCTTCTGGGGGCGGGTCACTCACGCTCTCCCGACATGTGCTGTTTAATAACACAAGTGCCAAGGGGCTGACCTTTAAGTGTTTGACATCTGCGAAGCAGAGAACAGTATTTATCTCTGATTTGGGCGTCCACAAAAACAAAGCTGGCGAGATGAGCTTGTTATTCAGGTCTGGAGACACAGGGGCTGGGGCCCTGGGAGCCACCACACACGCCCTCCGCATGGGAACTCCTAGTCATCGCTGAGCCCACGCGTGGCCCCGGGGCCAGCATCAAGGGGGCCGAGGCACACCGGTCCAGAGCAGAATCTCACTGGCTTTGTGCAGGCGCCCCCAAGAGGGGCGGGTGCCTGTTTCCTAGCCCCGCCCACCTCTGCTGCTCTGCCCATGGCGAGGTTATGATCCAGATTCTGCACAGGTTCATAATTGGTCGTAAAAACCCACTGCAGGCTGAGATTGGCCACATAAATGCTCAGTGACTGGGAAACAATTTTGTTTTGTTTCCTTCAACTGGGGGGGGGGGGGAGTGTTTTGAAAATTAAGTTACAAATGACCGCCATGGAAACAGCTGGCTGGGACAAGCCTGCCTGGGGGAACACGTACCGTCATCCTTGGTGCGCTCCAGGATGAGGGGTGAGCTGGGCACCCCGTTGCCGATGCGCGTGAACGCCAGCACCTGCAGCTCGTACAGCACAAACTTGCGCAGCCCGGCCAGCAGCGCCGACTGCGTGTGGTTCCCTCGCACGACCTGGCTGCGAGGCTCGGAATCCAGATCTTTGGCCCGGAACAGAATCTGAAGCATGAACACAGAGGTGTGGACAGTTAGGTTCACGTGAGGTGCTTGGGGTGGGGGGCAAGGCGGGCATGGAGGAGAGCGGTCAGGTACAAGGTAAGGACCAACCGAGCTGTCTCCCCCACGCTGTCCTGTGGAAGACCCGTGGACCTCATCCTGTGCACTGCCCTTGGGGAGGAGATGGGATGGAGCCACTGCACTGCAGCGAATGGGGCAGCCCGAGTTCCCACCCAGCCCACAGCCTGGTGCTCTGGCTGCATTGGCCATGGTTTAAGTGCAAACTCTGAGGTGCCCCCCTGCAGCCATGGTGGTCATCTAACCCCGCTGCACCCGTGCTGTGTCCACCCCACGGCAGCCATGGTGGTCATCTCCACCCCGCTGCACCCGTGCTGTGTCCACCCCCCTGCAGTCATGGTGGTCATCTCCACCCCACTGCAGCCATGGTGGTCATCTCCACCCCACTGCACCCGTGCTGTGTCCACCCCACCGCAGCCATGGTGGTCATCTCCACCCCGCTGCACCCGTGCTGTGTCCACCCCCCTGCAGCCATGGTGGTCATCTCCACCCCACTGCACCCGTGCTGTGTCCACCCCACTGCAGCCATGGTGGTCATCTCCACCCCACTGCACCCGTGCTGTGTCCACCCCCCTGCACCCATGGTGGTCATCTCCACCCCACTGCACCCGTGCTGTGTCCACCCCCCTGCACCCATGGTGGTCATCTCCACCCCGCTGCACCCGTGCTGTGTCCACCCCACCGCAGCCATGGTGGTCATCTCCACCCCGCTGCACCCGTGCTGTGTCCACCCCACTGCAGCCATGGTGGTCATCTCCACCCCGCTGCACCCGTGCTGTGTCCACCCCCCTGCAGCCATGCCAGCATTGGCACTATAACAAGGACTCGATCATGACCACGGAGATGTCCTGCCTCCGACAGAGCTGCAGCCTGCTCAGCTTCCCACCCCATGGAAGCAGGTTCCTACCCCCGAAGTCCTTCTCTTCCTCCCATAAATCTGAATCCCAGCCTCCCACGCCGTGGGCACACCACCCTGAGTGTGCTCCGACTCCCCAAGTCCTCACACAAGCCTCGCCTTCTGTGAGCCTCTCCCCAACCCCAGTGTCCACAGGGAACATCAACCGGGCCATCGGGGAGAGTTTGAAAATCCCATGCAAGCACTTTTCTCCAGGGCCCAGGCATGTGGTGTGGGTTTGGATCACTGAGCCCATGCAAGGACGGCCATGTCTGGGATTCCTATGTATCATGGGCCTGTCATGCACCATTAAGTCATCACATACTCTGGACAGCCATGTACCACGGGTTATCAGGTAGCACAGGGTTATCATACATAATGGCACTGCCATGCGTCATGGGATTGTCATGTATCGTGTGCCATCATGGGAATGTCATGGATCACTGGGTCGACACGTATCACGGGACTGGCATGTATTCCCAGGAATGGTGAAGCAGAAGGGAGCAACTGGAAAGCCTAGGGTGGAGGGAAGACACCGAAGAACAGATGGGGAAACAGGAACAGGGCCGAAACGGTGCCAAAGCAAAGAGGAGACAAGTTCCAGTGTGTGGAGCAACACATGGGCAAGCGTGGCCTCGCTGGCCCAGTCCAGAAAAGGCCAGTGGCTGCTCATGAGAGCTGCTGTGGGCTTTTAGAAAAGGGGGATGTGGCTGGCGCCGCGGCTCCATAGGCTAATCCTCCGCCTTGCAGTGCCGGCACACCGGGTTCTAGTCCCGGTCAGGGCACCGGATTCTGTCCCGGTTGCCCCTCTTCCAGGCCAGCTCTCTGCTGTGGCCCGGGAGTGCAGTGGAGGATGGCCCAGGTGCTTGGGCCCTGCACCCCATGGGAGACCAGGAGAAGCACCAGGAGAAGCTCCTGCCATTGGATGAGCGCGGTGCGCCGGCCACAGCGCACCGGCCACGGCGGCCATTGGAGGGTGAACCAACGGCAAAGGAAGACCTTTCTGTCTCTCTCTCTCACTGTCCACTCTGCCTGTCAAAAAAGAAAAGAGAAGAGAAGAGAAGAGAAGAGAAGAGAAGAGAAGAGAAGAGAAGAGAAGAGAAGAGAAGAGAAGAGAAGAGAAGAGAAGAAGAGGGGGATGCAATGCCGCCTGGTGATGATGGATCAAGAGACAGCCGGGGTTTTTATGGGTCCAGGCAGCGGCACGGAGGGTGGAAGCTGGGACAGGCCAGCTCTCACAGGGGATGCCAGGGCCTAGGACAGCCCCAGTGGCAGTGACGCCCACAAACACAGGCACACACTCACTCAGCACTTACTAGAGCAAGCCCACTGCCTAAAATAACCCACTTGATCCTCGCAACAACCTGGGAGGTGGCTACTGTGGTTATCCCTGTGTTACAAGTTAGGAACAGGGGCGGAGGGCACAGAGCTAAGCAACCGGCCCAGGGCAGGCTGAGCTTGGCAGTCCGGCTCTCACCTTTCACTTTACTACTGGTAAAGTCACGGATGGCACTTGACAGGTGGTTCTACACTTCCCTCACACAGTGAGGCTTAGACAAAACATTTGAGGCAAAACCCAGGGAGTGGCCCAGAGCCACGTGTGGAAAGCGTCAACGCGTGCGTTAGGGCGGCGCCCTGTGGCAGCGTCTTCACAGCCCTCTCCTAGCACAGCAAGGCCACCTCTGCACCCACCTTGTAACCCAGGATGAGCCCATTCTGGTCCTGTTCGGGCACGGAGGCCCAGGTGAGCAGAATCTGGGTGGAGCTGACCGCCTCAGCCGACACGTTTTCTGGGGCAGCAGAAGGAACTGCAAAGGAGGCATTGAACAGAGTGGCGTCAGCAGTGGCATGGCTTCTGCGAGCCACAGTCCAGTTTTCACCCAGATAATCACGTTGTCCCGGGAACAGCAATGTGCCCTGAGCATTCTGGAGCGGTCAGATTAAACCTGCTGGAGCAGAGCAGGGATGCAAATCTCTTTAATATCAGCAACAAATTCCATCAGGTCCAGGTAGTGAGGAGCTCAGTTTTACCTGAGCCCACACAGCAAGGAAACACGCGTGTTCTGTTTCTGTAGCGACTTGTAGACACAGCAGACTCTGACCTCAGAGAGGGTGTTACTCCATGGCGGGGACTGGAGGGGCCGGAGAAGGGGGTGATGTTATGAGGGCACTTCACAATGCTGGTGGAGCCATGGAATTCAAAATTAAATTTATTTTGGTCCAAGAAATGTTTGATAATCCATGCATAGTTTTTTTCAGAATATGCATTTCCCTTGGACTTTCTGAAGACCCCCGTATGCTTCATACCAAGTGGAGGGGAGGTGGGACTTTCAGAGCGTGCACTGTGTGCTTGTCTCTGAGCCAGGCACCTTCAGACGCAAAACCCCATGCAGTCTCCACGGTAATCCAACAGGGTAGGGATCCAGGTCATCAGAATAGGGACAGCAACTTGGCTTTGCAGAGGCCTGTGGCTCCCCACACGACTAGGTCGTGAGCTAGATGTTCTACACCATAGAACTTGTCTTTCATGGGCTGACTCGCCCACCCCCTCCTTCCTGCTCCGGTTCATACCGTGGAGTCCCGACCCCAGAAGCTCGGAGCCTGCCCTGACTTGGAAATGGATTTGTTTCGGACGTGATCAGTTGCGGGCCCCTAATCCAAGAGGGTGGAGGTCGTTGTAGGAAGGAGGGGTGTGCATGCAGACAGGTGCACAGGGACAGTGCCCTGGGGAGACACGGTGCACACACGATGTGCACACAGGGAGGAGCCACGGGGAGACAGAGACACTGCCCCTGCAGACAAATGGCCACCAGCCACAGACAGGCCTGGATGACTCCTCCCGGACACTGTCATAGGGCGCCTGGCCCTGCCCACACCTTGACATCCAGAACTAGGAGGAAATCAACTCCTGTTGTTTCAGTCACCTCTGCTATGATACCAGAACAGCTTTTCAGCAGAATGTTACGATTCCTGTAGGTTCTCGACGCACGGCAAGCTTGCTCAGGTGACTACCACAGCCAGCAGTTGCTTCAGACAAAAGACCAGAGAAGAAAGCAGACGGGTCCCAGAGTAGGCAGCGGCTGGGGACACACTGGGCCTGGAGGCTCGGCATCCCCCTCTGCCTCTCATCCTACCCCACCCAGATCTTCCCAGAGGGAAGGGGAGACAGAGAGGGGTCCTCCCCAGCCTTGGAGGGGTGGTTGTCAGGGGAGACAGAGAGGGGTCCTCCCCAGCCTTGGAGGGGTGGTTGTCAGGGGAGACAGAGAGGGGTCCTCCCCAGCCTTGGCAGCCCGGGGAGGCAGCAGAGTCTCGTCCCTTTTCCCTTCTGATGCTGAGCACCGTGCCTGCACGGCACCAGCCCGGCTCCAGGTGTAGTCCACGTGAGGCAAACAGGGGAGACGCCGCGGCCCTCCTTACACTTGTGGAGGGAGATAACGTGGGCCAGCCTGATCTGGTGGATAAACGGCCTCCCAGTGTGTCACCGGGCGTCACTCGTGGGTGGTTCAGCCCTTCAGCGAAGCATCCATTTTTCTGACAGGGTGGTCATGTATCGGTGGTTAAGCATACTGTGTTCTCACAGGGACGCCTGTCGCACACGCAGGACCTTGTCCCGCATACCTCCCACGGAGCTCCTGTGCGTGTAGATGGCCACTGTGTGTCCTGAAGGCCACCCAGGCTTTTACCAGGACACGACCTGCACACGCACTTATGCTGTAGAAATGAGAAATGCGCCAGTGCCTTGAATCGACTGTAAATTAACGGGGTTGTTTGCATTAGAAGAGAGCGTAAACCTGCAATTTACCTGACTTCATTCAGAATAAGACAAGAACACCAAACGCAGTGTGTGCCCGAGATGTCAGTGCTGTGTGCTAGAAACCCTGTCCTTATCTGTGAAGAGACAGGCCGTTGGCATGGCAACGCTGCCCACCTCTCAAATCCTTAACTGTTTCCTGCAGGTCAATCTTTGAAACACTAAGTGCCCAATCCTCACTACAGATCTATAAATAATAGCTGATTTTCTAAGATGTGGTAATATGCACACCCATTGACTGGAGGGCCACCTGTGTCCCCAGAGAATGAGGGCAGCAGCTCAGGCTTTGAACGAGGCTGCGTCTCTCACGAGCACAGAGCCAGGGGAGGCTGCTAAAGGAGAGGAAGTGGCAGAGTTCGGGACTAAAATTTCAGCTAATTCAGTTTCCACTGGGAGACATCTGCCGTCTGGCCACAAAGTGCTCACACATCTAAGGTTTGGAAAAGGAAAACCTTAGCTATCGTGTATCCTGAGGTCAGTTTAGCTCCCCTCTCTACCTGGTTACCTGAAGTTTCAAGATGCTCCCAGAAACCCCTCCTCTGTTAGAAACAAAACCACCCAGGACGCCCATTTCCACTTCTTCCTCTGTTCTCTGGCTGCAGGACTTCTCGCTCTGCAGCCGCTGCTGCTCCTCGTGGGGTGTCTTTTGTCCTTGTAAGCAAGGTCATTCATCATGGGATGCCACTGAACCTGTCGACCACACTCCAGTACCACGAGCGTCAAACCTAGGCTGGTCCCGTTTCTGCTCCCATTCCCGATGCACTGTGCTAGTGAGGTGACGCCTTCATTTCAGACGTGGGGCAGCTTGCGCTTCTGCCTCTGCTCCTCTCCAACCCTGGCCTGTCCCCGTCAGCTCCACTCTCTCTCTACCTCCCCTCTCTGCCTGCCCTGCCACCTCAAATAGCCGAGCCATGCCTGGCAGGAGGATGCCCTCTGCTGGGAGGGTAAAGGTTGGGACCAGAAACCAACACAGCTACAGCTGGGAGGGCACTGCCGGTCAGGAGCCTCCTGGGGACAGGGTTTCTCCACTGCCGGGAAGAGCTACAAGCAAGATGGAGGATCTCAGCCCTGCAGGACCAGCGCAACTGGCAGGGGCCCCCGAGGATCTGCAGGCTTAGGGGGCTGGCACCAGGAACGGGCACATTTCAGAGGACAGACCGGCCAGGAGGCCATTAGCCAGCATTACACATGGCTGAAATGTGAATCACATCTTGAAGTGAGCATCGGTGTCTTTATTATTCTATCTGGGGTGAAAACACGTGGACAGCTCTTCTCCCAGAGAGAGAGAGATGTTGTATCAAAAATTTTTTTGAAGATTTATTTATTGGGGCAGGTAAAGCTGTCACTTGCAGGGTCAGCATCCCATATGGGCGTCAGTTCAAGTCCTGGCTCCTCCACTTCTGATCAGCTCCCTGCCGGTGCCTGGGAAAGCAGCAGAAGATGGCCAGAGTCCTTGGGCCCCTGCACCCGTGTGGGACACTGGGAAGAAGCTCTGGCTCCTGGATTTGGATCTGCCCAGCTCTGGCCATTGTGGCCATTTGGGGAGTGAACCAGCAGACGGAAGATCTCTCTCTCTCTACCTCTTTCTGTAACTCTGCTTTTCAAATACATGAATCTTCAAAAAAAGATTCATTTATTTATTTGAAAGTCAGAATCACAGAGAGAGGGAGAGAGACAGAGACAGAGATCTTGCATCTACTGGGTCACTCCTCAAATAGCTGTGATGGCCAGGGCTGGGCCAGGCCGAAGCCAGGAGCCAGAGCTGCTTCTGGATCTCCCATGCAGGTGTAGGGATCCAAGCTCTTGGATCACCCTCCATTGCTTTCCTAGGCACAGGCAGTGAGCTGGATCAGAAGCAGAGTAGCCAGGACTCGAACTGGTGTCGAACTGGTGTCCTTACAGGATGCCGGCACTGTAGATAGCAGCTTAACCCATTAACACCACTGTGTCGGCCTCCAAAATTTCTAACCAAACAAAAATTCAATTAAAAACTAAAATATAATTTTCCAAAAGTGATAAGCCTCAAAAGAAGAGATTGTGGTGGGTAATTGAGCAAACTTCAGTTGCAGGAACAGTTCTTATTCTCAGGACACAGCTTCTCAACATGGGAATTACGAACACGGGAATTACGAACATCAGGACACTGAGACGGAAGCAGTGCGTTCTGCAGGGGGCGGGCACATATATAACGCCAGCAACTAAGGCAAAAAAATCTGTTATGCTTCTTTGATGCAAAATCTATACCTCAATATTAATTAAATTATAGCAGTCCTGGCCGGCGCCACGGCTCACTAGACTAATCCTCCGCCTGTGGCGCAGGCACACCGGGTTCTAGTCCCAGTCAGGGCACCGGATTCTGTCCTGGTTGCTCCTCTTCCAGGCCAGCTCCCTGCTGTGGCCCGGGAAGACAGTGGAAGATGGCCCAAGTGCTTGGGCCCTGCACCCCATGGGAGACTGGGAGGAAGCACCTGGCTCATGGCTTTGGATCAGCACAACACGCCGGCTGTAGCAGCCATTTGGGGGGTGAAGCAACGGAAGGAAGACCTTTCTCTCTAACTCTGCCTGTCAAAAACAACAACAACAACAACAAATTACAGGAGTCCCTACAATAGTAAACAATACTGCAGGGGAAATCCTCCCCAGAGCTACTGTGTAAGAGATGAGACAAGAAGAAAATCGTCAGGAGTGGCTTTACCCAGAGAGGGTCATCCTCTGCACTCTCAGCCGCTGCAAACACAGGTTCTCAAAAGCTGGTACCAAGAGTCTCAACTCAGCGCTGTACCACTTATTCTTGGAAACATTATCAAAACAGCATTTCTGTTTCTTATCACAGCACATTTTCTTCATCTTTGTATAACACTCGGTTTGCTGCTTTCTGAGCGAAATCCTTAAAAAGTAGTTTAGCTGGGTATAAAATTGGAGATTGAATCATTTTTCTGTAGCTTCTTCCAGATAATTATCCTGTATCTTTGGTCTCTTGTTCTTAAGTGGTCACTTCAGTCACAGTGCCTTAGCTCTCTGGGTAATCTGAGCTACAGCACGACTCATTTCAATGGGGATTCTGTTAAGGATTCATGCTCCTTCAACTTCTGTCCACTTGAATTCTTCAGCCATTATCTCTGCCCATCTCCTCTCTCCCTTTGAGCCCTGTTAGATATGACTACATCTTCTCACTTTGTTCTTCTTTTTTTTTTAATTTGACAGGTAGAGTTATAGACAGTGAGAGAGGGATGGAGAGAAAGGTCTTCCTTCCTTTGGTACACTCCCCAAATGGCCACTATGATAGGCGCTGTGCTGATCCAAAGCCAGGAGCCAGGCACTTCCTCCTGGTCTCCCATGCAGGTGCAGGGCCCAAGCACTTGGGCCATCCTCCAATGCCCTCCCGGGCCACAGCAGAAAGCTGGACTGGAAGAGAAGCAACCAGGACTAGAACCTGGTGCCCATATGGGATGCCAGTGCAGCAGGCAGAGGATTAACCAAGTGATCCATGGCACTGGCCCCTCACTTTGTTTTTTATGTCTTTTTATCTCTATGTCATAGTTTCAATCTTTATCTTTGTGCTGTATTTTGAGTTATTTACTCAAATCTAGCATCCAGTTTGTCAATTCTTTCTGTGGCAGTGTCTAAACTGCTTTGTACATCATTCACAGGGTATTATTTTCAATTAATGTATCCTATTTGGTTATTTCTAAACAAGAATCTGCCTTAAAATGGTATTTTAAAATTTTTTAAAGTTTTAACTTTCTTTGAATAATTTCAGTCTTTCATAATGTTTATTACATATCCTCCATCAGACTATAGTTTTAGAAATATTTTAAAGCAATCAGGGCCCGCCCTCTTTCCTTATTTCCTTTCTCAAAAGTGACTCACTTTTACTTAGGGCAGGTTTTTCCTCATGTGTTGACAGTTTATTTCTAACTGGGACAGTTTGGCTATGGAAATCTCTCCGGAGAGGAGTCACGCTTGCTCTGTTAGCTGCTCAGAAGGTCTGGCCTGGAACCCTGGCTCTTTTGCTTTTTGTATCTTCTATTTGTTTTGATTTGGTTTTGGAAAAGAGTCCTTGACGGGTATACTATAAACCATTCCCAGAGAATATAGGGGTAGTGAGGACAACAATATGGGCCTTCCAGCCACAGGTATTTCCATCAGCAACATTTTATCTGCACAGAACTAATCAAGGGAATGCTGAGCTCTCATTAAAAAAGCTTTATTGTGGTGCTGTGGCGTAGTGGGTAAAGATGCCCCTGCAGTGCCGGTATCCCATATGGGCACCGGTTCAAGTCCCAGCTACTCCACTCCCGATCCAGCTCTCTGCTATGGCTTGTGAAAGCAATAAAAAATGGTCTAAGTTTTTGGGTCCCTGCACCTGCGCGGGCCTGGCTTTGAATCGGCACAGCTCCAGCTGTTTTGGCCATCTGGGGAGTGAACCATTGGATGGAAGACCTCTATCACTCTCTCTCTCTCTCTGCCTCTCTGTAACACCACTTTTTAAATAAAATAAATAAATCAAAAAAAACTTTATTGTGATATAATTCCTATACCACACAACCCACCTATTTAAGGTACACAATTCAAATTGTCACATTTCAGAATCCCCAAAAGAAGTCCTGGACCCATAACCAGTCACTCCTACTTCTCTCGAATCCCTCTAGCCATTCCCAGACAGCCACTAACCTGTTCTCTCTCTAAAGCTTTGCCTGTTCTAGGCATCTCACACAAATGGGAGCATGTAATATGTGGTCTTTCGTGTCTGGCCCCTTCCACTTAGCATCATGTTTTCAAGGTTCATCCACGGTGTCGCATGTATCAGAATTCTATTCCTTTTTATTGCTGAAGTATTCATTTATCACGTTTTCTTATCCATTCATCAGCTGGTGGGCATTTGAGTTGTTTCTCTCTACTTTGTGGCTATTACAATGCTGTCACAAACATCCAGGTGTAAGCTCTTCTGTGGACATCTGCCTGCAGTTCCCTAGGGTACGTTTCCAGGAGCGGAACTGCTGTGTCATATGGCGACTCTGTTTATCCTTTCAAGGATTTCAACCATTGCCCACAGTCGCTGCATCATCTCCATTCCACCAGCAGTGTCCACAGGTTTCAATTTCTTCCCGTCATCACCAACACAGGGAAATGTCCAACTTTTCTTTTCCAGCCATCTCAGGGGTATAAAGTGATATCTCACTATGGTTTAGATCTGCACTTCCCTGGTGGCCAGTGGGCCAGTGGTGGGAGCTCCTTTCCTGTGCCTTTTAACCATCTGTATATCCAATTTGTAGAAATATTTACTCATATCCTTCTCCAGTTTTTTTTTTTTTTGACAGGCAGAGTGGACAGTGAGAGAGAGAGACAGAGAGAAAGGTCTTCCTTTGCCATTGGTTCACCCTCCAATGGCCGCCATGGCCGGCACGCTGCGGCCGGCGCACCGCACTCATCTGATGGCAGGAGCCAGGTGCCAGGTGCTTCTCCTGGTCTCCCATGGGGTGCAGGGCCCAAGCACTTGGGCCATCCTCCACTGCACTCCCGGGCCACAGCAGAGGGCTGGCCTGGAAGAGGGGCAACCGGGACAGAATCCGGCGCCCCAACCGGGACTAGAACCCGGTGTGCCGGCGCCGCAAGGCGGAGGATTAGCCTGTTGAGCCACGGCGCCGGCCCCTTCTCCAGTTTTTAATTGGATCATTTGTCTATTCATTGTGCAGCAGTAAGAAGCCCTTATATATTCCACATGCAAGTCCCTTTTCAGACATGTCATTTGAAAATACTGTCGTCCATTTGCAAACAAGTTTTTACATCTTCTTTGGCTTGGCATATTTTTTTTTAAACAACACACAAGTTTTTGGTCTGATACAATCCAGCTTATCTACATTTTTCTTTTGTTGCCCACACTTTTGGTTTCTGGAACCAAATGGTACATTAAATTCTCTTCTGGGAGTTTCTGGACCACTCATATGGGACAAATTCAGAAATCGACCCTGAGTCAGGTGCAGGACTCAGCGTTCCCTCTTTTCTCACGCAGTGTCCAGGGTGACACACGTGAGTTCCTGTGGGCAGCTATGTTTAGTGTTCCCCACCCAGGAAAGCAAACCACGAGAGCCTTGACTTCATGCAGTATGTTGGAATCTCCCACCTCACAGGGATCCCAGGCAGGCTCTGGCTGTGCTGTCTGGGTATCACCCCAAGCCCTGAAATGACCAAGGCACCCTGGGCAGACACAGCTACAGCTCAGCCCTGGCTGCCCCAGGGTTCAGTTCCCTCTATGCCTCTGATATCTGGGGAGTTTCCCTGTTTTTCATTTTTAAAACCACTGCCTGCAATGCCAACATTCCATATGGACACCAGGAGTCCTGGCTGCTCCACTTCCGAACTAGCTCTCTGCTGTAACTTGGGGAAGCAGAAGATGGCCCAAGTCCTTGGGTCCCTGCATCCATGTGGGAGACCTGGAAGAAGCTCCTGGCTCCTGGCTTCGGATCGGTGCAGCTCCAGCTATTGTGGCGAATTGGGGAGTGAACCAGTGGATGGAAGACCTCCCTCTCTCTCTCTGCCTTCAAATAAATCAATAAATCTTTAAAAAGAAAGTGTACCTCTGCGAATGTAAACCCCAGAAACTTATAAGGGCCTCCTGATAATGGCCATGTCCTGTTCAGAGTTGTTTGGTGTCTGTCATTGATGGGAAGTGAAGAATGAGCAAAAAAAGACGGAAGGCAAACCTTTCTCCATGGCCTCCCGAAAGTCCTCGCTTGGCGACACCCAGCGAGGACGGTGCAGGCGCCCTGAGCCCGCCGTGGCCGGCTGCGCCCTGTGCCACGCCTACCAGCTCTCCCTCCTGCCTGAAGGTGGCGGCCAGTGCTCTGCACCGTGCAGCTGCTCCGCCTTCCTAGGCTTCCCTTCTCCCTGCCTCTCATCCCGTCACTGAACTCCAACTTCACCTCCTGAGGCAGTTTGCAGTGCTTGACAGTTTCATTCATTTTGTTATTTAAAACAACAGCAACAGCAGCAGGGGCCCTCCTCACCACGGGTCTCAGCACTCGGGTGGAAGCATGGAGGTTCTGAGCTGGGCGTGGGGGATGTTCAGAGACTCTGGAGGTGGAAGTTACTGCTGGTGGGCACCAGCCGCCCCTGTCCCACACTGGCAGCACGGGCGGCCTCCCTCCCTGACCCTGTTCCCTCTGAGCCTCAAGGAACAAGGACCTGGGCTGGGCCCGGGAACTGTCTCCAGGACACGGAGCTGTGCCTACGACAAAACTAAATCAACAGGGCTACACTGCTTTCATTGAACACAGTCAGCAGAGAGAAAGAGCAGCACCCGCGTGGGATGCCAGCACGGAAAATGCCCGAGGTCCTCCTGGGGAGGGAGAGGGTGAGCCTTGGTCACTACCTCTGACCAATGGCTGGGCTCACAGCCTCCACCGTTCAGACGTCCTTGCTTGGTTCTGGGCCAAGTGAGGAATTTATTTTTAGAACTATCTGCAACAGCCCAAGTCAGTCTGGAACTAAAACCCCCTCCACCTGTCCAGTCCACACTGTGACATCTGCCAAAGAGAGAGCAAGACACACAATTCCTTCCTTCTCAGGACCAAAGCTCACTAACAGCCTGGACGAAGGGGCCCGGCCACATCACAGCACGTCTTTAGGGGTGCTAGCCCCACTCCTCTCTGCTCCCACAAACCGCTGTGGACCGGTCCAAGTCCATCCGCAAAGCCGAGGCGATCGGGAGGCACATGGTCCCCAGCACAGTCAGCAGAAACCCCCAGCGACGACCAAAGCCACGCTAGCTCTTCCTGCCGTCATCAGCAATGACCCCACGACGGGCTGGTGGGGACAAGCCGAGCGACACAGGCTGACTCTGGACAGGGTAGAGGCAGCTGTGCCCACGCTTGCTCCCTCTGTCCTCTGGGAGCAGGCTGCAGAGGGTGACCAGTTCCCAGGACAGCAGAGCCTGGGGCCCTGAGTCACCACAGAGGTCCCACCTGGGACTGTGTGAGTGAGAAACTGTGTGTTGCTGTGGCTCTTGGCCCAGTGGGGGGTCTTAACCTCAATCTACGTGGGAGGAAGCCTCGGTACCTTGTATTTTAAAGATGCCCCACGGGGTCTTTGCGGATCCTGTCCCTAATTAAAAATAACAGGAGTCCAGTCCCTGTCGGAATTTACCACCAACTTGAAATGCACGGCCCTGGGCCCTAGTGAAGCTGGACCTAAATTCTGGTCCAGGGCTAACCAGTGGGTCCTGTACAGCACCAATGTGGACATGAATGGGACAGGCGTCAGGAACCATCAGCTGGAGGTGGGGACTCGGGTTCATGACCCCACCCTCTTACCTGACTCCCGTGTGCGACCCCGAACCACCTCGCTCCAGGGCCCGGCCCCAATGGCGTTGAAGGCCTGCATCTGCAGCTCGTACTCTGTCCACTCCTCCAGCGCCTCGATGGTCAGCTCCCTCTCCAGCCGGTCGTTGACAACTTGGGACAGTGCCGAAGATGGGAAGTCTGAGCGCCAGTACTTGACCCTGTAGCCCACGGACTCGGGGTTCCCGTTGTACTGGGAGTCGGGCAGGGGCTGTGAATGAACACATGAGAAGCTGACATCTCAGAACGGCCACCTCCCGGCTCCCAGAGGACGGCCTGTCTCACGAGGCCAACGGCCACCTCCAGGCTCCCAGAGGACGGCCTGTCTCACAAGGCCAACGGCCACCTCCCGGCTCCCAGAGGACGGCCTGTCTTTTGAGGCCAACGGCCACCTCCCGGCTCCCAGAGGACGGCCTGTCTCACGAGGCCAATGGCCACCTCCAGGCTCCCAGAGGACGGCCTGTCTCACGTGGCCAACGGCCACCTCCCGGCTCCCAGAGGACGGCCTGTCTTATGAGGCCAACGGTCTCCTCCAGGCTCCCAGAGGATGGCCTGTCTTACGAGGCCAACGGTCTCCTCCAGCTCCCAGAGGACGGCCTGTCTCATGAGGCCAATGGTCTCCTCCAGGCTCCCAGAGGATGGCCTGTCTTACGAGGCCAACGGTCTCCTCCAGGCTCCCAGAGGACGGCCTGTCTTATGAGGCCAACGGCCACCTCCCGGCTCCCAGAGGACGGCCTGTCTTATGAGGCCAACGGCCACCTCCAGGCTCCCAGAGGACGGCCTGTCTTATGAGGCCAACGGCCACCTCCAGGCTCCCAGAGGACGGCCTGTCTCACGTGGCCAACGGCCACCTCCCGGCTCCCAGAGGACGGCCTGTCTCACGAGGCCAACGGCCACCTCCAGGCTCCCAGAGGATGGCCTGTCTTACGAGGCCAACGGTCTCCTCCAGGCTCCCAGAAGACGGCCTGTCTTATGAGGCCAACGGCCACCTCCCGGCTCCCAGAGGATGGCCTGTCTTATGAGGCCAACGGCCACCTCCAGGCTCCCAGAGGACGGCCTGTCTTATGAGGCCAACGGCCACCTCCCGGCTCCCAGAGGACGGCCTGTCTTATGAGGCCAACGGCCACCTCCAGGCTCCCAGAGGACGGCCTGTCTTATGAGGCCAACGGCCACCTCCAGGCTCCCAGAGGACGGCCTGTCTCACGTGGCCAACGGCCACCTCCAGGCTCCCAGAGGATGGCCTGTCTCACGAGGCCAACGGTCTCCTCCAGGCTCCCAGAGGATGGCCTGTCTCACGAGGCCAACGGTCTCCTCCAGCTCCCAGAGGACGGCCTGTCTCATGAGGCCAATGGTCTCCTCCAGGCTCCCAGAGGATGGCCTGTCTTACGAGGCCAACGGTCTCCTCCAGGCTCCCAGAGGACGGCCTGTCTCACGAGGCCAACGGTCTCCTCCAGGCTCCCAGAAGACAGCCTGTCTTATGAGGCCAACGGCCACCTCCCGGCTCCCAGAGGATGGCCTGTCTTATGAGGCCAACGGCCACCTCCAGGCTCCCAGAGGACGGCCTGTCTTATGAGGCCAACGGCCACCTCCCGGCTCCCAGAGGACGGCCTGTCTTATGAGGCCAACGGCCACCTCCAGGCTCCCAGAGGACGGCCTGTCTTATGAGGCCAACGGCCACCTCCAGGCTCCCAGAGGACGGCCTGTCTCACGAGGCCAAAGGGCTCCTCCAGGCTCCCAGAGGACGGCCTGTCTCACGAGGCCAAAGGGCTCCTCCAGGCTCCCAGAGGACGGCCTGTCTTACAAGGCCAATTCCATGGCAAATATTTTCTTGGTAGAATATTCTTAGCATCCTCTACTTCCTTTTTCCCCGAAATGTTTCTCTGTTAATTAAATGAAACCCTGTCAGTAACTTTGACATGATTTCCTTTAACACATTTTGATTTAGTTTTGCTGCACATAGCCAGTATGCTGTGTGTACTGGTTCTGTGTTGACTTGGCGTAGAGACGTCTTGGCCCAATGTGTTGCACCACCACCAGCTTTCCCGCCTCTTAGAACATTCCTCAGGTACCAATAGCAAGTGACGGACGCTACCCATCATACGATATCCTGGGCTGATCCGAGATCCCACAAGAAAGGTGAACGCTGATGTCTGTGGCTCAGTGATGGGGTACTTTAAAGCAAGGAAATAGCTAGGCCCTGGACACACATGAACGCACTGGCCACCTCCACCCGTCCCTGCTGTCCCCCTCTCAGCTCCCGACTCACCACCCAGCGGAGCCGCAGGCTCGTCTCACTAGCAGTTCGGACCGTGACGCTGGTTGGAGCCACGTCTGGGGGTGCCTGCAGCGTCTGGATGACCCGGGAAGACTGGCTGAAGGGGCTCGGACCAACGATGTTCACTTGCCTCATTCGGAATCTGGGGTAAAGCCGGGGAGGAGGGTTAGTCCGAAGCACCGGAAAGAGGAAACCAAACAGAACCCAGGTCTGTTTCTCAGGGGAGGCTCAGACACAGTGTGCCTGCCTGCACTCGGGGAGTGAACCAGTGGGTGGAAGATCTTTCTCTTTCAAATGAAATTCAATTAACAAATAAACAGAAGAACTTAGACCACAAAGACCATGGCTCAAGGATACCCTCTTTCCTCCTGGCTTCATTCAAAATGCAAATCTTCAGAAAACACATATTATGGAAAACCTATGCATGGATTTAAAAATTTTTCTGCACCAAAAAAAGCCTGTCATTCAAAACCATTTTCCCCACAACTCTTTAAAGTCCCCTCACAAGGCTCTTTTCCCTAAAAGCCTCCAAAGAAGTGTAAATCTATTGCAACTCCATGATGTTTAAGTTCCCAAGGGAAACCTGATTGGCCAGCTGAGAATTTCAGAAATCTATGTGATCAGGCGGGCAGCTTAGAAAGCTAGGTGATCAGCTGGAGGGACAGAAACCGACACCATCAGGTCGGAAGGATGAAAATCCCTGTGATCAGCTGGGAAAGACACCAATCTACGCGATCACACGGGAAAGATAAACCCCTCCATGCAGGTGGGGATACAGAAACCTTCACGATGAGGCGGGAAATCTGTGGGATCAGGCGGGAAGGCCAGAAATCTACGTGGTGATCAACTGCCATTGGATGATTCAACTTTGGGTACCCTCAGGGGCTCAAAGGAGTCACCCAACGAAGAGCAGCATCACGAGGTTGCTACCAAATGATGCTTTTCAAAGTCCAATTTCTTTTGGACTTGCAAAGACTTTTAATTTGTAAGGGCAAAGGGCACCTCCACACTCTGTTCTCTCTATTGGTTTAGAAGAGCAATGGCCCAGAATCCACCTGCCTGGATTCTGACCTGATGAGTCAGAGTTTATCTGTACAGAGAGTGGAGTTAGCTATTCTTTAAAATGTCCATGTTAATGCTAGATGTGCTATGTCTTCTCTATCTATAATTATTTGAACTGGATTTGCATATCATAAAAAACAAGCCCAGATACACTCATGTTTATTACAGAGGTTGCCTAAATTTACATGAATTTCACACAGGGACACTGATGTACAATCAGAGTTCTGACTTTGAGGTAATTATATGGCTTCAGCTGATCATGGCAAGTCTTGAATCCCCACAGCTCATTTTAAGCCAAATATTTCCCTCCAAAAATAAGTATACTGTGTCTTGATTCACACGCTCTTAATCATAGGATGTTCAATTGTGCCTTTCATTAGGTTTTTTTTTTTTTTTAAATTCTAACTGTGGTATTGCGCAGGAAAAAAATACCCTTCACAAAGATGTAACTTCACCTTTCACTCCCTGAATTAGTAATTCCTGCTCTTCCATTCTCTGATCTGACGAAATGTATCCGTCCTGGCAGAACAACGACATTAGCAAAATCCACATCTGGCAATAACGGGAAACGTCACCCCCTTCAAGGATCTTACGGGAAGTGGTAACATCACTAACAGCTCATGATCACCGTGCCCTTTGTGAAGGCCACAGATTTACTGCTCAGAGAAGCTGCAGGATCAAGAAGCCAAAGGTTAAAAGGCACGTTAAGTGCTCGGTGCGTGAGCTCAGCAGCTCCCGGGCCCTGGGAGGGGCAGTGGACGGATCTCCCGGGACATCTGCTCTGTTTGCACGCAGACTGATAATGGTCCCCAGAGGCTGCCGAGTGCTTGTAGAGACCAACGCCACCTCTCTGCTGCCTGATGCGAGAGTGAGCTCTGCCTGCAGGGCATCGTGCCTGCTGGCACGGAGGGAAAGAACACCGCCAATCTAACATCTGGGAATGAGCTCCCTGGAAAAACAGGAAGGGCCTTCAAAACTTCCAGGGGAAATGTGCACTACAGAAAAACTCTCCCCACGGAGTTCTAAACTTTCTGTGCCCAATGTAGTTATTTTTAAATTTCATATTTCTGCAAACTTTTTGAAGCATCCTCATACTCAACTGTGCCTCTTGCCTTCTCCTTAAGGTTTGGATTTGCTATCATTGCTATGTGGAAATCTGATTCATTCTCTCTCTCTCTCTCTCTCACACACACACACACACACACACACACGCAACGTTTTGTCCTTGCTGACAGAGGCCATCTGCTCTCACCTGTAGTGAGTATAGGGCGTGAGGTTTGGGATTTCCAGCATCTGGGCGTCGGGCTCATTCTCTTCCTCGTAGAGGCTGACCCACTCCTCCTCATCGCCGATGGCTCCAACCTGCAAAAAGGAATCCGGAAAGGGCTGGACAAGTTGTGGGAACCCAGGCTCACCTGTAGACCCCATGCACCTGCCTGTGCCTGGCAGGTTGCACAGAGCCACGCCGTGTCCCCCACACTGGGGAAAAGGTGTGTCCCGCACTCCTGGCTCTGTGTCTTGGGAATGCAGGCTCTTGCTGTTCTCACCTTCATGTCTCTGAGGGTTCTAGGGAAAAGCCCAATCACTAACTGGACCCTGGGGATGGAGGGCCTGGGCTGGAGTGTGAAACCTCTGGGGACAAACTTCTGAGGCTCAGAGACCATTGGTGATGGAGAGGACCCTCCACACCATCGTGTACGTCCTCCTGTTTGACAGGTGAGAACTCAAAGGGAGGCCCAGAGGGAAAGACGTGCGTGGTGGCAGAGCCACGGGCACAGCCAGGTATCCTCACTTAAAGTCCAGGCCCACTTCCCGGGAACAGGGGAGGGAAACCCCCACTCTGACCATTTCTGTCCCGCACACACAGCACAGAGTCTCCTGCCACTGGAGAGGAGGGAGTGGCTTCCTCCCTGGGGGGCCGTCCCTGCAGGCCACGTGTGTCCCTAAGCTGGAAAAGAAGCCCTCAGGACAGAGCTTCCTGAGAGCAGAGACTTGCCTTTAAGGGAGGCCCTTGGGGTCCTCCTCCATGTCCTGGCTCTCCTCACCCATCTGGGAACCCACACCCTGCTGGCCGGCTCAGGTGGCACAGTCACTTCCTGTGACCTCCTCCAATGTGACCCCAGGGCGGCCTGCACCCGTGTGCTCTGCGGGTACTGAATCCAAGGTCTGCCGCAGCTTCTCATTCTGCCCACACGGGTCCGACCATGCCCTTCACTCTCCTTGCACATGCCAGCCAGAGACAGCAAGGGGACACAGCACCTCCAGCCCAGCCAGGACGCCATGAGGGTTCCTCTGGTGGCTTTATGCCTTCTGGTCACAGGTACATCCCATACTGTGGGTCTGGGGGCACCCAGGGCATACACCCACAGGGCAGGGGCATCTCGGGTCAGACAAGCTGGTCAAGGATGGAGAAGCCCAGGACCCTGGCATTTAACATTTCCTAAGTGACTGAAACGGCAGAACAGGAATGTGTCTACAGAGGAAACCAAGTGGGCAGGTGGCCAAGTCCCGGCAGGGAGGCAGAGGAACCGCCAATGACGTTGGCACCGTGCAGGCCTAGATGTGAAGAGGGGCCTGAGCAAGTCCCAGTGCTGGCAGCACCTCCTAAGGGAAACCAGAGGCAATGCTCCAAACACCAGCAATGAAAACCACTGAAACAGTGGATGGCCCCTCAGAATGCTGCACGTGGAGTTACCCTACGACCCAGGACTCCAGGTCCACGGATAGATCCCGAAGGACCAGACACCCCTCCCTAACGAGCACCTGTAAGCACCTGTCACAGTGCACTGTTCTCAGCAGCCACCAGGTGAAACCCAGGCCCACGCCCACTGATGAATGGATGGACAACGCGTGCGTGACACACCCAGATGGTGGACGATTACCCAGCCACTGAAAGAACAAAGCCCAGCTACCGGCTACCACACGGGGAACCTCAAAACCACGCTTAAGTGAAAGAAGTCAGATCCTGGGGCTGGCGCCGTGGCTCGCTTGGCTAATCCTCCACCTGCAGTGCCCGCATCCCACATGGGTGCCGGATTCTGTCCTGGTTGCTCCTCTTCCAGTCCAGCTCTCTACTGTGCCCCGGGAGGGCAGTGGAGGATGGCCCAAGTGCTTGGGCTCCTGCACCCGTGTGGGAGACCAGGAGAAGCACCTGGCTCCTGGCTTTGGATCAGTGTAGCTCCAGCCGTGGCGGCCATTTGGGGGATGAACCAATGGAAGGAAGACCTTTCTCTCTGTCTCTCTGTCTACTAACTCTACCTGTCAAAAAGAAAAAAAGCCAGATCCCAAAGCCCACGTGCTGCATGATTCCATGTTATGAAATATCCAGGACAGGTCAGTCCATGGAGACAGAAAGCAGACTGGTGGCTGCCACGGACTGCAGAAGAGGGCAGTGGAGAGAGTGCCCCTGGGCACAGGACTTCCCTTCTGGGAGATGGAAGTGAGGTGGTGGCGGGACAGCAGAGTGACTCTGCTAGCTTGGGACCTGCATGCTTCAACATGGCCGGTTCTACACTTAAGTGTATGTTATGTGTATTTATTCTCAATTAAAAAAAAAGAAACTATCAGCAAATGTGGCCAAAAGTGCCAGATGGATGATGATGTGCAGAGCAGGAGTCGGCAAGCAGCGGGGCCGGCGCGGCCAGGAGCAGGGCTGCAGGAGGAGGGCAGGGTCCCTGCGCCAGGACGCCCACGCAGTCCTCAGATCCTCGCTTCAGAGAGTGAGGAGGAGAGGACACGACCTAAGCAGGGTGACGAAGGCTGTGCAGGATACTTGCCTGGAGGAGAGGGTCCGAGGCGGCCCTCTGGGGCACACAGTGGCTGGCTGTCTGCCCCTCCCCACTCCCTCCGTGTCTGTAAAGACCCAGGAGACCAGCTGATACTGAATACGGTCTGAGGCCGCCTAACCTTCTCAGGGTTCAGTGGGTACCTGAGGTGGGGGGAATGGCTGGGGGCCTGGGCCAGATACTGGGGAGAGGCAGTCGTTGGCCCACGGTTCTGCAGCTCACGGAAGTACCATTCTGTATGCTGCCGATAACAGTCATGAATCCCCTTTGGCCAAATCCTGTCCCATTCGGTTGGATTTGGGTGTGAAGGGACTCCCTGTCTACTGGGGCCCCCGCAGTAGGGTTCACTGGTTTCAGAGTCTGAGGCAGCTTCTGTGAGCTCCTACTCATGGACAGAATCTTCCAGCTACTAAACCAAAGCACTCGTGTTAATTCTCGGGAAATCGGCTACAATCGAAAAGCAGGCAGGAATAGAGAGAGGTGACTTTAGGGTCCGGCCAGTCGACTCGAGCCCCCTGGTGTAACGCTATGGAAGCACGTGTAGCTCACGCGCCAAGTGGCCACAGGGGCGCTTTGCCTCTGGCACCTGCTGCCACCGTCTGGGCCCAGCAGCCGGCGCGGCCTCTTTGCTCCTCATCCCCTTCCGTGCCTACGCCTGGTGAGGGAACCGGGCGCGTGGTGGGTTTCACTTGTTCTCCAAGTCCCTGAGGCCTAACTCTGATGCTCACTCACCTTCGCAAAGCCACTCCTTTCTCTGTCTCTGCCCTTCCCCGGATCCCCTGCTGACAAAGAAGGCTAAGGAACGCTGGGCCCAGGTGGTGGAACTGGGGCAGGTTCTCCCTGCACTCCACCGGGCACACACGGATTCAGTCTGTCCCTTGCCTCAACGGCCCTAGACCCACTCACTGGAGTCTGGGGCCTCCTGACCCTGTGGGCCTCCCTCAGCCTGTCTGAGGACCCCCACTCAGGGCGAGATCTTGGCTGCAGGGGCTTCTGTGTGGTGACAAGGCTTAGTAGGGCCACCCGTGGGCAGGACAGTGGCTCTGGCATTCAAGACCATTCCACCCACGTGACCAAGAAGAACGCAGAGAACTGACAAGCGCTGGAGGCTGCAAGGAGGAGGGAGGGGCACTCCTGGGCAATGGAGGAAGCTCAGCCAGAGGCCACTGAGTGGATTTACTTCTCTGTGAATTGAGCCTGCAACTCCAGCAGTGGAGATCCTAGGAAAAGAGGATCCAACAAGATCTCAAACCTGCTCACTGCCCCCTGCGTTGGAGGGTCTCCAGGGAAGGGTCTTTCCCTGTCAAAGCCCGGAGGCCCCTCTGCCATTCTCTGAAAGAGGACTCCCCGGGAAGGCAATGCTAGTTAACCGTGGGCTTTAGTTTCACTCAATGAGATCCGCAAACTGAGGGCTAGGGCCAAATGGATGGGGACGACAGAGACCACCTGATGTCCAAGGTCAGACACCCTTGCTCTTCCCACCCTTCTAGGCTTCTGTTTTTAAAGAGCATCGACTTGGATGGGAGCCATATTACCGGTGAGCCCTGGTGGTGCCACATGGCTCCGTTTGGCTCTGCCACGTTTCTCAAGATGCAGTTTCTCGTCACCTGAAGGCATCAAGCGGCCTCAACACCTGTACCGGGCAAGTGGTCCTGCCTCTGCCTAACGCGTCTGCTCCTCCTCTGTGCAAGTGGCAGGCGCCTCTGGGACCGAGAGAGCACGTGGCCCCAGGAGGCCTCCCTGACGAAGCTGCCCCAGCCCCGACACAGGTGAGGCTGGAGAGCACGCAGTCCACACCCTGAGCTCTCTCGGGTCGTATGTGGGCCTCCAGCACACTGCTGGTCCTGTCAAGGACAGGCAACTCGCAACAAAAGCGAGAGTTTTTCAAAAATGGAATTATAGGTAAGTTTATTTTGGTGTAAAAGTTTTGAAATCCACGGGGCCTTTTTATAAAGTGCAGTTCCATGAATTTCTTGATGACCTATGATGTGTTTTAAAGATTTTATTTTGCTCATTAACAAGACAAACCAGGTTTGGAGGAGAATATAACAAAGAAGTGTTTAGGGTCAATGGAAGGGAGGGGCCAGTGTTGCGGCATAGCGGGCTGAGCCTCCGGCTGCAGTGCCGGCATCCCGGAGGGCCATGGTTCCAGTCCCTGCTGCTCCACTTCCAACCCAGCTCCCTGCTAATGCACCTGGGTAGCAGTAGAAAATGGCCCAAGTGTTTGGGCCCCTGTACTCTGGTTCCTAGCTTCAGCCTGGCCCAGTCATAGCAATGCAGACATCTGGGGAGTGAACCAACAGATAGAAGACCCCTCTCTCTAATTCTGCCTTTCTGATAAATGAAATAAAGATTAAAAAAAATAAACAATGCTCAATAATATGTTAAGAGTTAGAAACAAAGCTGGATATAAGAGCTACACAAAACATAACCATAACCACTGGCTTTGCAGCTTCCAGTCTTTGATAAGTTAGCATCTAACTTCATAGTGGCTGCGCCAGTCAACAAACAGTTGTCAATCACAATCATGGTCCTTCAGACAGGTAACTCTGAGGCAGGCTTATTAAATAAGGACCTCCTACTATAATCAGCAAACTCTGGCCCACTTCCTGTTTTTGTAAATAAAGTTTTATTGGCACATGGTCAGCTTGTGGGTTCCACAGCAGAGGTGCAGAGCGCCAAGAGACCACCTAAGCTCCAGCAGCTCCTGACACCCAGGGGGCGGCCACACTCCTGCAGCTTCACTCCCAGGGTCTGGCCCGGCCACGGCATCCCTGCTGCCTGTGAGGTGACACTGCAGACCCTCCTGCACCTGAGCTCCCTGGAGATAAATGCAGGTCTTACTCACCCCTGTGTCTCCATCACACCTCCACCCAGGTCCAGTCTAAATCTGGTGCTCAGCCCTGTGTGTTAACTCATGCATGCATATACCAGTGAACTTGCAAATGGTTTAAAAAATCGGTATTCAAAATGGGCTAATATTGGTGTGGAGTCCCAGAAGCAAACGATTACAAAAAACATTCCTACAGGCCTCTGGGAGGAATATTTCAGTTTCTTTCTTTCTTTTTTTTGACAGGCAGAGTGGACAGTGAGAGAGACAGAGAGAGAGAGAAAGGTCTTCCTTTTCTGTTGGTTCACCCTCCAATGGCCGCCGCGGCCGGCGCGCCGCGCTGATCCGAAAGCAGGAGCCAGGTGCTTCTCCTGGTCTCCCATGGGGTGCAGGGCCCAAGCACTTGGGCCATCCTCCACTGCACTCCCAGGCCACAGCAGAGAGCTGGCCTGGAAGAGGGGCAACCGGGACAGAATCCGGCGCCCCGACCGGGACTAGAACCCGGTGTGCCAGCGCTGCAGGTGGAGGATTAGCCTAGTGAGCTGTGGCACCGGCCTCAGTTTCTATGTAAAAGGTTCACGTTTTTATCTGAAGAGACCAGGGTTCTCTAGTCCTTGCTGCCCCCACCCCACCCCACCCGCCCAGCTCCCTGCTTAGATTTCAAGAGGGCCGCTAACAAGGCGCAGGACAGAGACTGGGTTAGGACTCGAAAGATAAAACAAACCAAAACCCCACAGGAAAGCTGGGGTTTTTGAAAGGTTTTTTTTTTCTCTATTCCTCCTCTTTTAAAGCTAACAAACAGCACTTTACAATACTTATTACAAAAGCAGAAATGCCACACTTTTCAGATGGCACTCCGCAGGCTGCACGTCCTCAGGCCCCATTAAGGAGCAATCCTCTACCCACAGACGCCGCGGGATTGCTGAGCCCTGCCATGTGCTGCTGGGAGGCCGTGGCTGCCTGTGAGCGAGCCTCCCGCAGGCTGGGGGAGCTTGAACGCGGCTTCCACTTCATCACTGGGCCTCACACTCCTCCTGTTCAGCCTGTGCGGGAGAGTGCTCATCTCAGCCAGGCCTCTGGCAAGTCTGGGAGACACAGAGCGGCCTGGGCAGGACCTCGATGCTCCCACCTGGCGGCTCTGCTGGCCAGTCAGCATCCGAGGCCACGGGCCAGCGGCTGCTCAGAGGGTAATCACTAACCTCATCCGTAAGGTAACTGCAGCTGGAGCGGAGGCATGAAACCAGGGAGGGGATGGAGGAGGCGAGGTGCGGGCCCTCCTCTCCTCCAGAGCCAGGACAGGGAGAGAAAGCCGCCACACTCCTTCCCTGGAATCCTGCCAACCCCGGTGAACCCTGTTTGGCCAGAATTCCAGTGCCAGCAGGAAAACCTGTGTGCTGACAACTTCTTCCGGTCCCAAGTCCCTTCCTTTTCTGAGTGACGTGCCCCACTCCTGAGCCAGGTGACACCCAGACAGGGTGTGCAGGAGGGCCTGGAGTTACAGACAGATGGGGTGGGGGTGGGGATGGGCTTCTGCACACAGCTTCTGGCAGAAGAGCCGCACAGCCAGGAAGGGCCTGGAAGGCAGGTTCCCTAAGCAGATCCGGAGCCGTGCGGCCCTCATGCGCTGTGAGGGGAGTCTGCTTAGCTCCTGATTGATCTCGCTGCTGGGGAGGCTGCCTGCTCTGCAGCTGCTCCCCCAGCCCTTCCCTCCTGCTACTGGCTTTCCGGCTTGTTTCTGTTTTGCCACCTGAGAGTCTGTCTCCAGAGGTGGGGTCCTGAAAGGCTGTGTGGACTTTCTACACGTTCCTCCCGTGGCCAACTCCGCGTTTGGCCTCCCACTGGCTTCTGCACTGGCCCCTGGGAGCCTCACATGAAGCCTGTGCACCCCCTTCCTTTCTCCCTCTGCTCCGCGGCCTCTTCCTCAGGGCCTTGAGTGTCCCCCAGTGACCGCTCTACACATCCCTGCTGCCTGCCCAGACCCACAGAACTCATGGCTGCCTCCTGAGACGTCCCCACCTCTGGTCACAACACCCAGCTCTCTCTGCCCCCGAGAACTGAGGACCCAGAGCCCTGTCTCCCGTCTGACAGCACTCAGCCCACGCGCGGCAAGGGCTGCTCCAGACCCCTGTCAAAGGCAGGACCCTGGTTTGGAGCTCTTAACCCTTCCTGCAACTGTTGACTGTTTTGACAGTGTGGCTCGGCAGGTGAAAAGGGCGTGCAGTTGACCCTGCTAGGTTAGAGGAAACCCGAGGTCAGGGCTGGCCCAGCTGCTGGTACCCCAGGTCCACGCGACGGCCCTGCCACGGAAGCCAGCTTCTGGGAGGTGGGGTTTGAAGACGCAGTCTCACAGGTACCCCCGCTGCCCCATGTCACGCCACACAGGTCACTTTTCTCGTCAGCCACCAACATGGCTCCTGATCACACCCCAGAAGGGCAGGGCTCAGAGCCTCCCAGGCGTCAGGGATCACAGGGTCAGGAGCAGGTACACTCCAGGTCCTGCCCATTCGCACGGCGCCTGCTGACCCCTCTGACCCGGGCTCCTCTGACAGCTCTCGCCTTCTACAGACTCAGAATCAGCCGCATCGTCCCGGCCCAGGCTGCGCAGCTTTCCTTGCTGTAGTCTGGGCAGCCATAGCAAAGGGCGCGGGCTAGGAGGCCCACGAGCCGGAGTGCATCTTCTCGGGGCCAGCAGGCTGGGGGGCCAGCCTGGGGACAGACAGCAGAGCTCCTCTTGTGCCCGCACTCAGCGGAAGCAGAAAGACAGGGATCCCACCCCAAGAGCTCCGCCCTCACGACCTAATGACCTCCACAGGCCCCACCTCTTAATGCCATCGCCTGGGGGTCAGGACTTCAGCCTAGGCATTTGGGGAAACACAACTGTTCTGTCCATCAGACCTGCCCTCTCTCCCACTCTGCTCCCTGTAGTCTAGAGAATTCATTCACCATTCCTCAATGTGTCCCCTTCAACGCCTTCCCTGCCCCCCCCGCACCGCCCTCGGGGGGCAGTTCCTCTATAAAGCCCACCCCCAGCAGGCGGTTTCTCCCAGAGGTCACCTGTGCACCCCAGGACTGTCCCTGGGCATCACACTGTGGGCCGAGCCCTGTGGACACAGGGGCAGTCCCAAGCCCATCGTCCTGCGGCCTCCCGGGCCTTCTGCCCCGCTTGGTTCACTCTCACCAGGCAATCCCGTGGCTCCTCTGCCTCAGTCGTGATGCAGGGATGGTGCTCCCACATCTCCCACGAGATACGTCCCCTCAAGGACATTGTGCTTGCTTTGCTAAATTCCTCCTGCACACCACGTGTGCAGCGGGGAGCCAGGGCTCTCAGCCAGTCACCGGGGAGTGGGAGCTGCTGTGTCCACTGCCTGGGAGGCTCTGCTCCTCAGCCTGCCTGTCCACAAAGCAAGGACAACAGAGGCCCCCTCAGCCCCCGCCCTGTACCACAGGGTGATCCCGAGCCCAGGGAGGACCCTGACGCGTGGCACTGTGCTCGGTGACCAGGTGCTGCAGTTCCTCAAACACAGCCCAGCCCAGCACGGACGGGCTCCTGGGGCGTCCCAGCGCCTCCCTGCTCCTCCAGCCTCCCCCTCGCTCTCCCTGTGGCCCCCATGTGTCCTCCTGCGTAGCCCCCAGCATCCCCACATGTGTGTCTTCCTGCATAGCCCCCAGCATCCCCACATGTGTGTCCTCCTGCGTAGCCCCCAGCATCCCCACATGTGTGTCCTCCTGCGTAGCCCCCAGCATCCCCACATGTGTGTCCTCCTGCGCAGCCCCCAGCATCCCCACATGTGTGTCCTCCTGCGCAGCCCCCAGCATCCCCACATGTGTGTCCTCCTGCGTAGCCCCCAGCATCCCCACATGTGTGTCCTCCTGCGTAGCCCCCAGCATCCCCACATGTGTGTCCTGCGTAGCCCCCAGCATCCCCACATGTGTGTCCTCCTGCGTAGCCCCCAGCATCCCCACATGTGTGTCCTCCTGCGTAGCCCCCAGCATCCCCACATGTGTGTCCTCCTGCGTAGCCCCCAGCATCCCCACATGTGTGTCCTCCTGCGTAGCCCCCAGCATCCCCACATGTGTGTCCTCCTGCGTAGCCCCCAGCATCCCCACATGTGTGTCCTCCACGCCTTCCACTCTCTGTGCTTTGTGCTTTCACAGCTGGGACCTGGCCCATCCTGGAGGGCCGGTCAGCCCCGCCCAGGGCCAGCCAGTCGCTGCAGAGGGAAACGACGCGCCTGCAGCGCACTTCTCCCTTGTAAACCACCGGTCCTGAGCCCGTTTCCCAGCCGCACCCACTGCCCAGGCCTCGGCCTAACTACCCAGGGCAAGGCCAGACCAGCAGGACAGCCCCTGGGCCCCGCAGCCTGCTGAGGCTGCTCCTCGACTCCCAGTGGAGTTAAGTCCTGGTAAACCCCTGTGGGCTGAAAATGGAGAACGCTGACAGTGCACAGAATGCGCCTTCCCTGCTGAATTCCGGCTTAGCCACAAGCACGATGCAGACCAAACTGGAGAACACGGAGCAAAGTGTCCACCGAACACGTGGTTCCATGCCATCGCAAGTCGGGAACTCACAAGTCGAACCATCGTAAGTCAAGGATCCTTTGTAACAAACCAAGCTAACCCACCCTGACCTTGCTCAGCCTGCCGACTCTGCCTGGCCGGACCTCACCACGAGTCAGGCTCTCTCCCTTGCCTGCTGGCCGGCCTGTGGGCTGCCCTGTGCTGCTGTGTGTGGTACAGCCTGCTCCCTCCTCAGGAACTGTGAGTAGCAAACTGTCTCTTCAACGCCATTAGACTGTTGGCCCTGCTACACCCGAATTAACACACAACCTGCGTTCTAAAACAACAGAGCCACGCAAGCGCCCAACTCAAAGCCTCTCATTCCACCGCACCCTCTGCCTGGAATCTTCCTCTGCACTGAGAATACTGTGTCCACTCTTCAAGGTCCAACTTAAACCTCCCCGCCGAGGTGCAGCCTTCCTGGACTGTCCTGGCTATCCCCTGTTCCCCAGGCAAGTCTTATCACAACCGTCCTCCCGAGTCTCGTCTGTTGCCATCCTTCTCCCCCCACACGCAGCTGGGAGTTGCTGCACAGGGGAGAGGCGAGTTCCGCCGTGGGCTTGTAGGACACACCACGACACACCTGACATGGCGGAACCTGTTAAACGGCAGGCCCCTAACAAATGCTTCCTGGGAGAATGAGTGAGACAAATATAAAGCCTAATGACCAGAAAGATGAAACACAGAGGCAGATCTGAACATCCAACAGGAGAATTAGGAAGGAAGGGATTAGAGCGCGGAGCAGTCCTCCCGCAGAACGGGGAAACAGGACTCCCATAACATTTAATTTGCTTTGACAGTTGTGATTTATACATACGTTGACCTCTACTTCTCGAAAATGGCATCTGTGGTACAATGCTTCCCTTGGCCCTACTTGAGCTGTCACCTGCGCTGCGGTATTTCCTTCTGCTGCGTAGTCCTAAGAGTCCCATAATAGGCCCTAAAAGGATCTGATAGACTAATGAACAAAACGGCCACTTGAAACCATTCATCTGGTACAGATTCCTGTGCTGGACGAGAGGCGAGAGAGAAAGCTACTGGAAGGGTGTTATTACGGACAATCAAGCAAACAATAAACATTTTGAAATATCCGAGTGTGTATTTCATTGTCACCTAGCACCATAGCACCTAGGTGCTTAGGCAGAGACGCGACACCAGAACAAAAGAGGAAGCCGTCTCGGCAAATTTACTCCCATCACCGCATCATTACGGAGGAGCCATTAGAGCCGGGGACAGCTCTCCTGTGCATATGCGACGGCGCTTCAAAAATCATGTCACTCTTCCTCTCCCTATTATGCAAAAGAAATCCAACTAGGGTCGGGGTTTATTGCAATCGAGACGCTGACAGATACTCATCGCAAGGGCCACAGCAGCCCAAACGCCCACCCACAACAAGGAGAGGAGGGTCCCCAATTAGTGACGAGAAGGCCCTGACCGGCGGTCCTGAAGCAATGAGATGAGATGAGAAGCGTCCGGCCTAGGAGCCTGCAGCAGACAGGGCCCGCGGCAATTTCTTCCCGCCCGCGGAGACGAAAGGCAGCCACGTGGACAGTTAGGTAAACAGAGGGCATGCGTGTGTAGGATGGACGCTCTCCTTCCGTAGGCTGGGCCGTTCTGCCCCAAGCTGGTGTTTGAGCCGGGACCACTCCTGGCACCCTCTGCTCTTGGTGCCAAGGCCTGGACTGATGAGGTCCTTGTCCTCACCAACTGAGACCAGAGAGGGCCAGTACCAGAGCACAGAGACAAAACCACGTAACAAACAATGCAGAACGTTTCTGAGACAAAACGCAGCACGAGCCCCAGACCCTCTGGAGAGCTGACTGCTTCGGGCCCAGGCGGATCCCTCACTTCGAGCGGCCTCTGTGCTGTATCTGTGCACAGGCTGCGAAGGGGGGCTGTGCAGAAACAGGGCTGGCCCCTGCCTTCCAGGCCAGGCAAAGCCTGAGGGACCGGTGTGCCGGCTAGGACGCCCCTCTGCTGTTCCCAGACCTCATGTGCCTGAAGGGAGGCGGGGCAGCTGGGCCTGGCATTCCCAGCTGCGGAGCTCATGGGCCCATTTGGATGCACTGTAACACCTGCTTCACTCCCCCACTGTTCTCCGGGTATTCAAATGCAGGCTGGTGTCTGGCCCTGGACCCGGGGTCTCTTCCTGGACTACAGATCCTGATGCCTGTGTGGGCTCGACCCAGCTCAGTTCTCTGACCACACAGACCTGCGTGAGGATGCCAGCACTTCCTGCCTCGGTTCTGAGCTCCAGGACGAAGCAGGCCTTGCCTGGGCCTGAGGTCTTGGGGGCTCAGTTCTGCACCGACCACACAGGTCTTCTGCAGCCTCCCGGAGGCCAGATGTTTGCCGTGGCTCCACAGTTGTTACACTAGGCTTTCACTTACTGACTCAGTGCCTACAGAGGCTACCGCCAGGCTAAAGCTTTTTTTTTTTTTTTTTTTTTTTTGACAGGCAGAGTGGATAGTGTGAGAGAGAGAGAGACAGAGAGAAAAGTTTTCCGTTTTGCCGTTGGTTCACCCTCCAATGGCCGCTGCGGCCAGTGCACCGCGCTGATCCGATGGCAGGAGCCAGGTGCTTCCTCCTGGTCTCCCATGGGGTGCAGGGCCCAAGGACCTGGGCCATCCTCCACTGCCTTCCCAGGCCATAGCAGAGGGCTGGCCTGGAAGAGGGGCAACCGGGACAGAATCCGGTGCCCCGACCGGGACTAGAACCCGGTGTGCCGGAGGATTAGCCCAGTGAGCCGCGGCGCCAGCCAGGCTAAAGCTTTAAACGCACCATTACTGTCCCAGTTTTCTGATGGAGAAACTGAAACTGAGGCCCAGAGAGGCCTCCTTTCATGTACCACTGCGTGGCTAGTTCCCCAGGCCCTGTTCCTTGTCCCGGCCAGCCAGCCAGCCAGCCAGCCAGCGCTGGAGGAACCCCTCAACCCCTGACAACCATGTGCGGGAGGGCAGCTCGTCACTGATGTGCCCAGTGCTCCTTGTGGGTGCTGTGGCAAACTGAGCATCCTGGCCCTGCCCATGGCCAGATAAAACCATGCAGGTCCCCGCTCAATCCTTCCTGCCCACAGCAGGGCCCAGCATCGGCTGGAATGCCAGAAAGACAGAGGGCAGAGTGAGGGGGCTTGAACAACTTATTCTAAGGAAACAGGCATTTCTAGACCTCAGCATTGCCCAAGCTGCTCTCTTTAACACTGTACAGACTCCTAGAGAAACCATGAACAATGATGCCACAGGGAACTGGGCTGTGCAGAGCGACACTCTGGGACAGCTGTTCACAACACCTCAGCTTCCAGAGTAAGGCCCAGCCCTGACTCATCATGGCTGTACCATTACCCATGAGGCCTTGCTATCTGGCTTTGCCTACGGGACTCTCTCTGCCATTCAAGTAAAACAGGGCTGTTGTTGCTTGTTTTGGGGGCCCCAAAGCCCAGCACAGGACTGGAACCCAGCAAGGGATGTTAATCAGCCGAAGGGAGCTGAGGCCGCGCCTGTCAGGATTCTTGGGAAACACATTTGTCTCACATCCCTGGCCACTTGGGCAAAAGCGAGAACTCCCTGGGTTGTGTGGCTTCGGCTGAGACAGGAGACACAGGTACGCTCATCTGCCAAGACATATTCCCTGGAGTGCATCCCTAGCGGAAACGTGTCGCAAGGGCCCCCATGCACCCGGCAACTCGTCCTCGCAGGTGAGCGCATCTGCAAACAGAAAGATGAAACGGAGCCTGGCGCCTTGCATCCATCAGCCTGCAACCCAGCCCTTCGGTGCCAAGTGCACGTGGGAGACAGACGGCGTGGCTGCGCCCCCGACTTCGCGGAGGAATGTGTCATTCCAGCCGACTTCACTGCCGACACAGCCAGGCAACCTCGCGTCATAAGTGCCGCACCTGGGGACGCCGGGGCACCCGCTGCTCCGTCTCACTGCTCCTTAGTTACCGAGAGACCAGCACCAAACAGACTTGTGCTTTATTTTATTAGCCCATAACACTCTCTACAGCAGTTCCTTTTAAGAAAATGGCTACTATTATGCACAAATGAGCACTAAGTGGGATTTGGAAAAAATTTGCTTTCCATTTTTGGAACAGAAATGGTTTCCTCCGTACCCCAAATGGTAGCCCTAGCATCTTCAATCCTTCAGCCTTGCTCAGTGCAGCCGTGTGAGCAGCTCAGCTCCCACCCGGTTATCAGAGCACAGCGCGTGCCACAGACACAGGGCTTACAGGGGCAGCAAGTGAGAACCGGGCCGCAGCAGGACGTACGGACGTGCGGACGTATGCAGTATTTGCGTTCCCCACTCTTGTGTGTTCTGGAAGATCGGGGGAAGAGCTCTTTTGCTCACTCTACAAACATCACTGATTAAACAAGGAATTACCCAACCAGAAACACCAACAAAAGCTGCGGCTATTTTTAAACCCACATCTGAGCATCAACTCCTAGGGCCTCCTGATGCGCCCCACCAATGACAAGTCTTCCATTACGTAACAGGGCCGGTGACTCCAGGGAGTAAAGCCGTCCAGGGGCACAGAGAAAACTGGTCAGGATTTAGGGCATTTCCTGCTAACACGTGACTGAAATCGGGTCATGGGGAAGGAAAGTAAGCACTCCTTTCTACTGCTGCCGAGCGTCTTGGGAGGAGTCCCTCCGTCCTCGAGCCAGGAGGCTGCTCTGTGCCCACTGCACGCAGCCTTGAGACCTGGCCCAAGGTCACCTCCTCACAGGCTGCCCGATGGATGCACTCACTGCTTCCCCAGCAGCCTCGTCAACCCCTCAACCCCGCGCCCCGCAGAGCCCAGCGGTCAACCACAGCTGCTGAATGAGAACCGGCTGGGGGGCACAGGCCTCACAACGCACGCAGAGCTGGGTTTGTCTTGTGTGCCAGTCAAAGGGCATTGGCGCAGAATGTTCCAGAAGGCTTCATCTGTGCCAGACACAGCCCCAAGTGAGCCACTATCTAGAGTTTAAGAAATCTCAGCTTTTGGGTACCTCTGGGACCTGCTTGTAGTGGGAGCCACCAAGACATCCCCACAGAATTGTCTGGGGTGCACGCGAGCCAGGCTCCCTCAGAGGATGACAGAGGAGGGCGGGCAGAGCCACAGGCTGCCCGGAGGGGCTGGCAGGTCTCTCAGAGATTAATTTACAAAGTGCCTCCAGCCCTACGGAAAGCCTCAGCGCGTCTGTCTGAGAGGAGGAAACCCTCGCAGGACTGGATGTTCTCATTCCAGCAGCCCAGCAGGGAGCTGTCACTGCTCACGCCTCTCAGCTGAAGGGCCTGAGCCAGGCACTGGCCTAGTGCCACACGGCCTCTGAGCCCCAGGACGGCACGCGCTCCGTCTACATCCCTGCTGGTTTCGCACTGGGCACCCCACCTCCTCAGGGAACGTGTCTGCTGTCTTTCCCGGGGTGAGCCAGGATGGTCGACAGGACGGGGCACGAGGACAAGGTCAGGATGGACCCTCTTGGAGGCTGACGTTGTCAGAGCTCTCGTGCTAAGAGTGAGAAGCAGGGCCATGGATTTTTTCTCTTCCTGGGTGGGAGCACACGGGTGTCAAGAGATCAGGGCTGGGTTGAAGAACACTCTGCTTGAACATGGGGCACTGGCCCTGTTCCCACTGGGCAGGAGGGCAGCACCTGTGCAGGTGTTCAAGGCACTCGTTCCTTCGTTTCTAAAGCCGCACCTGCTGTGGCAGCCCTTCCCGGTGAGCAGGGACAGGCTGCAGTTAAGGGTAGCACTGGTTTGGTTGACCAGTGGGCATTCACGTCTGCCTTTGTTGTATCAGATCATGAGGTTCTTCTGGGGAAAATTTAGTACATAATTGAAAACCAGACCAAACTGTTCAATCACGAACCAGTACAGCCCAAGAGCAAGGCAGCCATCTGTTGGTGGAGTCAATACAGGTGCCTGAAGGAGGACAGCACCTGCTTCACGTGGTGCAAAGACCCAGCAGAGGAGGTCACTGCCACGGGCTTGCTCCACCCTGTGACAAGCAGCCCTGGCTCGCAGCCCTGAGTGAGACGCCCAGCGACCTGCCTCCTGCTTCTCCTGACCACTACTGTCTCCTCAGAAACCCAGAAATGTGTCTATGATCCCTACCTCCTGGTGTTGGGAACTAAGCTTCTTTTTATTTACTTACTTATTTTTAAATGTGTATTTATTGATTGTTATTTATTTGAAAGGCAGGGAGAGAGGAGAGAGAATGAGAATGAGAATGAATGAATGCTGGCTCCCTCCCAAATGCCTGCAACAGCTGAGGCTGGGCCAGGCGGAAGCCAGGAGCCTGGAACACAATCCAGGTCCCGTGTTTGCACAGCAGGAACCCAACAGCTTGAGCAGGCACCTGCTGCCTCACAGGGTGGCCCCTAGCAGGAAGACCGAAAGGAAAGCAGAGCCAGGACACTCCTATGTGGCAGGTGGCCATCCCAAGCAGTGTCTTAGCTACTGCACCAAACGCCTACCCAAGTGTTGTTTCAGAGGTGAACACTCACTCTCTGGGAATACCAGGGCACAAATGGCTCAGGCAGGGAGCTGCAGGGATAAACTCTCCTTTTGGCTGAGACGTTTCAACCATCTGCACCGCCACCAGAATTTTTAGACTTGAAGAGTGCATTTTCAGTATTTTAGAAGGACTGCTTTTGGAGCCAGCGCCGTGGCCATGGGCAGGGCTGCTGCCTCCTACGGGTGCTGGCTTGTGCTCGGGCTGCTTCACTTCTGATCCAGCTCCCTGCTCACGTGCCTGGGAGACAGTGGATGACGGCGGACGTGTTTGGGCCCCCGTATCCATGTGGGAGACCCAGGAAGAAGCTCCTGGCTCCTGGCTTAGTCAGGCCCAGCCCTGGCTGTTGTGGCCATCTAGGGAGTGAATCAGCAGGAGGAAGACCTCTCTATGTCTCAGTTTCTCCCCCCACCCCCAACTCTCACTTTCAAATACATAAGTACAATATTTAAAGAAAGAAGAAATATTTCCAAGGGATTTCCAGTTCTGGCAAACATGGCTGACTACATAATGTAAAAAGTGCAGAGACACTGGACAGAGTCTCACAGGCATCTTCTTGCATGCTCAGATGAGCACACGAGGAGGCAAGACAAGTGCCTTGCACAGCCTGGGTGGGCGGTACTGAGCCAGAATAAAAAAATGCGGGCTGTGTCGGCGTCCGTACTTGAATGACAAATTTGGCCCAATCAGTGAACTGTACCCCAGCTTGATCTGTAAAGAAACTGTAACCTAATCTAAGCATAGCCCCTTGTAACACAGCAACCAAGCCTCAGCCAGTCACAGCACTGGACCTCCAGCCGATGAGACTGCGAGCTGCCCGGGTACCTCCAGGTGAAGCAGACTGCACCCCATCAGGTGGCTTGTGTGGATCAGTTCCTTTTCTCTGACTCAAGTATGGCCCGTACATGCGGTGGGAGGAGGCCTCTGGGAACGCCGCCTGGTTCTGGAGCCTTTGCAGTTTAACCGGTCTCAGCTTCTTTTTGAACAGAAGTGACCCTGCAGCTTCCCTGGGTGGACTTTCATTCCCAGGGACCAAGGGGCTGGGGCATAAAGCCAACCAGAACAGGCTCAAGGCTCTGCCCAGTGAGGACAAGAAGGATCCAGATTCCCTCACTCTCCAGACAAAATCCAGATCCAGAGAGGCTGGTGTCCTGGTTGAAGGGGGACCAGCAGACCCAGTGACAAGTAGAGGGAGTCAGTGTGCCTCCCCCATGACGCCAGGCACCGTGGGAGCTGCAGGGATGGGGGAGAAAGCACCTCCCCCTAAGCCTTACAGTCCTCGGCCTGTCCCCTGGCAGGGTGGGATGCCCAGGGAAAGAAAACATTCAACTCAAAAACTATCTAGTACAGACTTCGAAAATTAGTCTGTCAAGATGATTCTGGACATTTATAGTCATAAAAATAAATGCATTAAAAAGGATGTAAAATACATTTTAAGAGTGAGTAGGGAATAAGCTACTATTTATAACAAAAGGAAAATTTGAGGAAGTAACAGAGTAGTTTAAAATTTTTAAGAAGCCACTGATAATCAAAATGCAATGAGCAGACCAAAAAGCAAATTAAACACAGGTCAACAGAGAATTACTTCATCGGACGCTAGAGCTGAGGAAATTACTTCGAAAGTGGTACAAAGAAACAAAAATGATGAGACAGACGGTGCGAGACAAGGAGGAGGAATGAAAAGTGACTTCTCGTGTCTAATGAGAATTCCAGGAGAAAACAGCAGAGGAGAGAGGCCATGTTTACAAAGATCTCGGTTGAGAACTTTCCAAGAGACATAAACAGAATTTCAAAGGAATCCCATCCCTGCTGGATTCCTCACAGCTGAGCATGTAGAACTCCAGCTCGTAAAGACAAAGAGATCTTAAAACACCGCTTTTCAGGGAGGCATTCGGTGCAGCAGTTAGGACACGGGTTGGGACATCTGCATCCCGTGCTGCAGTGCCCGTGTCTGAGTCCTGGCTCTGCTTCTGATGCGGCGTCCTGCTAACGTGCATCCTGGAGGCAGCATGACTGCTCCTGTACTTGTGTCCCTGTCACCTACGTGGGAGACCTGGATGGAGTTCCCAGCTCCTGGCTTTGGTGGGATCCAGCCCTGGCTACTGCATGCATATAGGAGTGAACCAGTGGGTGGAAGATCTCTCTCAAATAAAATAAATAAATAGACAGAGAGGTAGATAAGTAATAAATAAGGACAACAGCTACAAAGAAATAAAAGCTGGTCAGGAAACAAGCTTCAAAATCATTACAAACAAGAAGAAAATGAATGCTATCTTAGAACCTTGAAGATACAACCATTATGATGATGCTAAATTATCTCTAGAGAATGGCACTGAATTAAAGATATTTCCAGATCGCACAGTGCCCACCAGGGAAGAACTTACAATTTACAAACTTGAACCAAGAGAGCAACTAAAGATGCACTTGGGGGAAGACCCACAAAGGAGATGGACAGAGCAGATGGTAAAGAGGAGGTGACATCAGCCAGCACTGAGACGAGACGAGATGCCAATGGCGATCGCTATCACTGGCTACAGAAAACCCAGATAGCCCCGAGGCTCTGGGCTACAGCAAGTGGAACTCAACTGGGATGCAGGAATGTTTAAATCCTGTCCTACTGGGAGGAAGACAGAGACGATGATTACATTTATTTATGTATTTTTAAAAAGATTTATTTATTTACTTGAAAGTCAGAGTTACAGAGAGAAGGAGATGCAGAGAGAGGGAGGTCTTCCACCTGCTGGTTCATTCTCCAATTGGCCTCAATGGCTGGAGCTGCGCTGAGCCGAAGCCAGGAGCCAGGAGCCGGGTGCAGGGGCCCAAGGACTTGGGCCATCCTCTGCTGCTTTCCCAGGCTGTTAGCAGGGAGTTGGATCAAAGAGGAGAAGCTGGGCCTTGAACTGGCACTCGTATGGGATGCTGGCATTGCAGGCGGTGGCTTTACCTGCCACGCCACAGCACCAGCTCTGATGATTACCTTAGACTTGGGCGAGCTTGCACGTTCACATTTTTTATTTTTTAAAGATTTTTTTATTTGAAAGAGTTACAGAGAAGGGAGATAGAGGTAGAGCTAGAAGATGAGGTCAAAGTCAAGGTCGAGGCAGATCAATTGAGAGAGAGATGTATTCTATCTGTGGGTTTACTCCCCAAATGGCTGCGATGGCCAGGGCTGGGCCAGGCTGAAGCCAGGAGCTGTTTCCAGGGTCTCCCACATGAGTGGCAGGAGCCCAAGGACTTGGGCCATCATCTACCACCTTCCCAGGCACAGCAGCAGGGAGCTGGATCAGAAGTGGAGCAGATGGGACTTGAACCGGAATGTACGTGGGGTGCTGGCGTCACAGGCAGCACACAAGGCCAGCAGGCCTTGCCTCCAGGAGCAGGTGTTCAGCCAGACACTGCCATCTGTGTGAGAAAGATGTCCACACAGGGTGGTAGCCCCCTCTGGTGGGGAGGTTGGCCACATACAGGGGAATTGGGTCAACAGCACACTGAGGCTACTGGGAGCTAGGGAAGGCTGTCGTGAATACGGACAGACTGGATTGTACGTGGAGGCACTGGTGGGAGCTAACACTTTCCAGAAGAGGTGGACAGAAGTGGACTCTGACTGCAGTGCAGACGCACACGCGTGTGCACGAGTGTCTGTCCTAGCTCTGTGCAGGGGGGCCTGGGTCAGTGACACCCCAGAAGCCCAAGCACACAACCGCACAGAACTTGCATGCTGAAATGACCCACGATCCCGTGAGAAATGGCTGGGAAAGGAGAAAGAACAGGTGAGAACTTCATGCCATGCCAGGAAAGGATGACAGGACCTTCCTAGGGAACACAGGGGCTGGCTGGGAGGGCTTGTGGTGGTCAAGTGTAGGGAAGCACTGAAATAAAATCCGACTCAAGTGGATTAAGATCTTTGAAATAACATAGGAAGCCATGCATCCCCACTGATATAAATAAATGAACAATATATAAATGAGAAGAGAAAGCTCTCTCTTTTGGTGAAAGGCCAATCAATAGGTATAGAAGAAATGATTGAATTTTAAAAATCACTGGTGCCAACACTGTAGTAATTAATTAAGGTAAGACATGTCAATAGATGCCAAAACTAGCAGACGAGAAGAGAAAGAGAACGAGAGCTTTATATAATGTCAGATGTCTCCTCATGAAATACTTATCAGAACAACTTCAGAGTAAGACATCTGTCAACCCGTCCCACCATCCTAAATATAGGACACCCTACAAAAACTTAAATGAGCAAGAGATATACCACTCATAATAACTTTGAAATAAATATTATGCTTTTGGATTTCTATTCTTTTGATAAAAGTAATAGGCAAATGATTAGAACACTTGAAAATATTTTTTAAACCATGTGCATGACATCCTTTTTTAAAAAAATTATTTATTATTTATTTGAAAGGCAGAGTTAGAGAGAGGCAGAGGCAAAGAGAGACAGAGATAGAGACAGAGAGGGTGAGAGAGGTCTTTCATCCGATGGTTCACTCCCCAGTTGGCCGCAATGGCTGGAGCTACACTGATCCAAAACCAGGAACCAGGAGCTTCCTCTGGGTCTCCAATGCAGGTGCAGGGGCCCAAGGACGTGGGCCATCTTCTGCTGCTTTCCCAGGCCACAGCAGAGAGCTGGATTGGAAGTGGAACAGCGGGTCTTGAACTGGCACCCATATGGGATGCCAGCACTGCAGGCGGCAGCTTAACCCGCTACACCACAGTGCTGGACCCTTAAAAATATTTTTAAATTCACTGTGAAAATAGTAAAAACCTTACTGCAAAAGTTACTTTTATTTAATGTTCAATTAAACAAAAGATTACACAATAACTGATATATAATATAAAACACATTCACATAAGAGTTGTCTAGAATAGGCTGGCTCACTAGGCTAATCCTCCGCCTGCGGCACTGGCACACTGGGTTCTAGTCCTGGTTGGGGCACCGGATTCTGTCCTGGTTGCCCCTCTTCCAGGCCAGCTCTCTGCTGTGGCCCAGGAGTGCAGTGGAGGATGGCCCAGGTCCTTGGGCCTTGCACCCCATGGGAGACCAGGAGAAGCACCTGGCTCCTGGCTTCGGATTGGCGCAGCGCCGGCCATGGCGACCATTTAGGGGGTGAACCAACGGAAGGAAGACCTCTCTCTCTGTCTCTCTCTCACTGTCTAACTCTGCCTGTCAAAAATAAATAAAAAAATAAAAGTAGAATAGGTTGTCATTTTATTTCAAGGGATGCAATGCATTTCAGACGATCAGTGTTTGAAAGTAGCTGTCCTGGGGCCAGCGTTGCGGCACAGTAGGCTAAACCTCCGCCTGTGGTGCTCACATCCTGTGTGGGTGCTGGTTCGAGTCTCGGCTGCTCTACTTCTGATCCAGCTCTCTGCCATGGCCTGGGAAGATGGCCCAAGTCCTTGGGCCCTTGCGCCCACGTGGGAGACCCAGAAGACGCTCCTGGCTCCTGGTTTTGGATTGGCCCAGCTCCAGCCGTTACAACCATCTGGGGAGTGAACCAGTGGATGGAAGACCTCTCTCTCTGCTCTCCCTCTCTCTGTCTCTGTAACTCTGCCTCTCAAATAAATTAATTTTTAAAAAGATTTATTAAAAAGATAAAGTAGCTATCTTATGAATAGGACGTTGAGGCAATATATACAGATAGTACTGTGTAGTGTCCTGCACCCTGCCTGACACACTCTCACCACGTTGCTGCTGGGGTCATCGGTTACACGTTGTGACTGGGTGCTGGAAGCGGTAGAGAATCCACAATCGCACTCTGTTTTCGATCATCTACTCACTGATTAGGACTTGCTGGTCCACCTTTGAAACACTGGTTTTTAAACTACAGACACCATGAGGGAAAATGGACAAAACAGGTATCCTCTGAGCCAACAGCACGGATGAAAACACATTCAACAGGGCCTTATGGTAACAGATTCTACACAAATAATGAAACGCTCATGGTAAAGTGGCTGCATAAGAAATGTGTTGTTGTTGGAACAAGCCACAGCAGAGTGGAACCACTTGGCAAAGCTCAATGATAGGAAAAAGAAACCAAGGGCAGAGCCAACGTTCTCGTTACAGAATTGGGCACCTACAACAATTTCATTGCTGCTGTGGGTAAGCACCATTGTTCAGTTTCCAAATAATTCACTTTTGTTAGAGGTAAAAAAATGATATCGGCCTTTGTGCATTTGAATCATCGACATGTGTATCATAAATGCATGGATTATTCACAAATTTGTGAACAAAGACAATAAAGATCTCATAAGTTTGCAGGATTTCAACAGACACCGACTTAGCATTCCTACAACAAAGCCCTGAGAAAGCACCAGGAGGAAGAGAGAGTAACACTCCTGAACCTGCTGTCGTCCGAACTGACCAGATTTGACACGAGAAGCGTGTTGTTCTCAAACGCAAGAACAATGATGATATCAAAACAAGCGATGCTGTGGGAAACTGACAACATATTGTCAACAATGCAATGGAACCCTCCTTTCCACCAAAAATAATTATTGAGAGGCCATGAAAGTCACTTCTCTGTACACTGTGTAATATATGAAAGGACTTCATATTTGCCCAATGCCCGGCTTATAGATATGTAAAAGATACCATACTGCCACAATGTCTTATTTACAGGGCAATCGGTCTCTTTGTTAATGATAACAAAGGATATATAAACTCTACGTGATGATTTACAACCTATTTTGATACATGTGTCAATTTTGTTGAAGTGTTTGCAGAATCAGAACTTGGGACTTAATGGGTTAATCAAGTAAGTGACATCACCTCCAGCATCACAGGTCTCACCGGGCCTACAGAAGCAATGAGAACCCAGGTCAGTTCCCCAGTACTCTGGCCAGAAATGCTCTCTTAGACTATTCATGAAGAAACACCTGCATGCTGAGGGGCTCCTCACAAAGGACCGACCTGGAACCGTCCAAGCTGTCAAGGTCGTAGACGTCATGAAGGACTGAGGCTGAAGGGACTAAGCAGAGGGAACCCGGGGGCAGCGGTGTTCTGGATGGAGCCTTCTGCCACCCTGGACCTGTCGGGATGACAGGCCAAACCTGAGAGGGGTCCTGTGGTGCAGAGATCTCTGTAGGATTCCTGCCTCTTTCCTGTAGTTTCTAAAAGACTTTCATGATGGAAGGTAAAAAGACAAACTCCAGGGGGTTGGAAAAGAGCTTACTTTGGGGTCAGGATGAGCCAGCCTCGGCGGGGAAGGCGGCCTGGGGAACTGCACATACGGGGGGATCTGGACATTATCCTGGGCACTCAGGGACAGATTGAGGCCACGTGACCCGCACAGGCCCCAGGGAAGACACAAAACTTCTCAGGCCCTTCCCTCCTCCTGTGGGACCAAAGGCTTCACCCGCTAGGGAAGACAGGTCAGCTGACGGGGCATGTCCACCTGAGGCTCAGCACCCCAGGACTACAGCGGGGGCCCATGGCCACACCTGGGAGGCAGACACACCCGAGGTTCTGGTGAGCTGGTCTGAGGAGGAGTCTGGGCACTGGTGTATTTCAGGAGCTCCCCTCTCGCACCGTCCTGCCAGGATGGAGAAACGCAGAGTGCTTTAGGAAGACCACCCTGCAGCTGGGGGTCAGCCCCCTGCTCCGCACCTGCGCCTGAGACTGACTAAGGAGTACAAGGGCACAGAAATCTTTGTTTATGAACACTGAAGGAAAGTCAACCATGGATTTAAAAACCAAGCCAAGCCAACAACCAGAAAAGCTAGCTTTGCTTATGAATGTGGACACAAAAATCCTAACTCAAAACAAAATCAAACAAAACAAACATCACGACCAAATTGTGTTTGTCTCAGGAACACTGCAATGGTGAAATGGAGAATAGAACCATAAATCACCGTGCCAACAGAAGAAAGCAGAAAAACCCGGTGAACAGCTCAATAAATGGGAAAATAACACGAAAAATTAAATCTACTTATGATTTTTTTAAAAACCCAAAAGAACAACTCCCAGCAAAGCAGGATTAGAAAAGAATTGTCTTAACCCAATCCAGGCTAGCTACATAGAAAGGTCACCTGCCATAAATTTCAGTGTCATACTTGATGATAAAACCTTCAAATAATCGCTTTAAAGTTGGTAATAAAACAAAGATCGTCTGCTATCATTCCTCCAATCCAATATGATACCAAGGTTATAGCCCTCCCAGCAAGATCACAAAATAAATAAAGAGAACAGAGAAGAGAAAGGATATAAAGATTTCAAAGCAAGAAACAGAAGCATCTCTGTGAAGAGATGATGTGACCTCTTTACAGAGAAGTAGAGTAGAACAAAGAAGGGAGGATTCTGCACGCACCCCGGGCTCACTGGCCACCAGCTGCCCAGCTTGGGACCCAGGCAGGGGATGCCAACCCTGGCGCCTCAGCTGTCAAACAGTGTAACAGCAGCCACAGAGCCGCTAGGAGGACGGAACGCCATAGTATGTGTGGAAACAGAGCACAGGAGAGTTTGCTACCTAAACAGAAACACTCAGAAGATCAGCACTGTTCCTGTGTCCCCGAAAGGCAGCAAAAGTGATTAAAACACTCCTACATCAATTCACCCTCACAACAGCTTTGCAAATGTCCCACTGGCTGTTCTACAGACGAGGAGACAAAGGCTCACAGGAGAAGTTAAGAAACACGCCAGTGCCTCTCGGCCTTTTGGCTAAGAGCAAGAAGTGAAGAAATGCGCCCAAGCTACAGCGTGTGTGGGGTGTGGGCAGGGGAGAGGCTGGAGAAGAGAAGCCAGTCGGACCCAAAGCTCGTGTCTCTGAGAAACACCAGAGGCCGCTCAGTTTTCCTGCCCTCTGACGGCAGGAAGGAGGCAGCCATAGGTATCCCAGAAGAAAATGGCCAGAAGGAAAGTCAATAAAAACACAACTAAGACAATGGATAGGCGTTCCCCATGGGGATTCAACACGTATTAACAAGAGTAATCTGGAAGTGTGTGTGTGTGTGGTGTGTGGTGTGTATGTGTGGTGTGTGGTGTGTGTGGTGTGTGTGTGTGGTGTGTGTGTGTGTGTGGTGTGTGTGGGGGGCTGTGTGTGTGGTGTGTGTGTATGTGTGTGGTGTGTGTGTGGTGTGTGTGTGTGTGTGGTGTGTGTGTGCGTGTGGGGTGTGTGTGTGTGGGGATGTGTATGTGTGGTGTGTGTGTGCGTGTGTGGTGTGTGGGGTGTGTGTGTGGGGGGGATGTGTATGTGTGGTGTGTGTGTAGTGTGTGTGTGGTGTGTGTGTGTGTGTGGTGTGTGGTGTGTGTGTGGTGTGTGCGTGTGGGGTGTGTGTGTGTGGGGGGATGTGTATGTGTGGTGTGTGTGTAGTGTGTGTGTGGTGTGTGTGTGTGTGTGTGTGGTGTGGTGTGTGTGTGGTGTGTGCGTGTGGGGTGTGTGTGTGTGGGGGGATGTGTATGTGTGGTGTGTGTGTGCGTGTGTGGTGTGTGGGGTGTGTGTGGGGGGGGATGTGTATGTGTGGTGTGTGGTGTGTGTGTGTGGTGTGTGTGGTGTGTGTGTGGTGTGTGTGTGTGGTGTGTGTGTAGTGTGGGGTGTGTGTGTGTGGGGGATGTGTATGTGTGGTGTGTGGTGTGTGTGTGTGGTGTGTGTGGTGTGTGTGTGGTGTGTGTGTGGTGTGTGTGTAGTGTGGGGTGTGTGTGTGTGGGGGATGTGTATGTGTGGTGTGTGGTGTGTGTGTGTGGTGTGTGTGGTGTGTGTGTGTGGTGTGTGCGTGTGGGGTGTGTGTGTGGGGGATGTGTATGTGTGGTGTGTGTGTGGTGTGTGTGCATGTGGGGTGTGTGTGGTGTGTGTGTGTGGTGTGTGGGGTGTGTGTGTGGGGTGTGTTGTATGTGGTGTGTGTTGTGTGTGGGGTGTGTGTAGTGTGCGTGTGTAGTGTGTGTGGTGTGTATGTGTGGGGTGTGTGTGTGTGTGGTGTGTGTGTGTGTGTGGTGTGGGGTGTGTGTGTGTGTGGGGGATGTGTATGTGTGGTGTGTGTGTGGTGTGTATGTGTGGTGTGTGGGGGGGTATGTGTGGTATGTGGTGTGTGTGTGCGTGTGGGGTGTGTGTGTGCGTGTGTGGTGTGTGTGTGTGGTGTGGTGTGTGTGTGTGCGTGTGTGGTGTGTGTGTGCGTGTGTGGTGTGTGTGTGGGTGTGTGGTGTGTGTGTATGTGTGTGGTGTGCTGTTGGAGTCCAGGGAGACCTCACTGGATGACACAATACACGTCAAGCCTTGTGGAATGAGGGCATGAAGAACAAAATGGAATAAAAGTTCAGAAACAGAGTGCAGACCAAGTGCATATGGGAATTCAGTGTTACAAATCAGGAGGGGAAAATGGACTTTAAAAAAAAAGAGGTTTATTTATTTATTTGAAAGCCATACCATGAGACTGTGTGTGTTGGGGGGAGATAGAGAGGGAGCGAGAGGGAGAGGGAGAGGAGGGGGATCTCCTATCTGACGCTCACTCCTCAAATGGCTGCAACAGCCAGGGCTGGGCCAGGCTGAAGTCAGGAGCCAGACCTCCTTCTGGGTCTCCCACGTGGCTGCAGGGGCCCAAGCACGTGGGCCATCATCTCTGCCTTCCCAGGCCCATTGGCAGGGATGCAAGGAGGACTTAAACCAGCACTGGGTCTGCAATGCCAGCGTCGCAAGTGGGGGCTCGAATCTCTGTGGTGTGTGTGGTGTGTGTGGTGTGTGTGTGGTGTGTGTGTGGTGTGTGTGTAGTGTGGGGTGTGTGTGTGTGGGGGATGTGTATGTGTGGTGTGTGGTGTGTGTGTGTGGTGTGTGTGGTGTGTGTGTGTGGTGTGTGCGTGTGGGGTGTGTGTGTGGGGGATGTGTATGTGTGGTGTGTGTGTGGTGTGTGTGCATGTGGGGTGTGTGTGGTGTGTGTGTGTGGTGTGTGGGGTGTGTGTGTGGGGTGTGTTGTATGTGTGTGTGTTGTATGGGGTGTGTGTATTGCTGGCCTCCCAAGAAAGGACTTGTAAGCAGACAGACTGGTCAACTATACAGCTGCTTGTGAAGTGTAACAAGGACTCATACCCCCCCATCCAAGGACGAGTTTCAAACAGACGCAGTCCTAAACGTGTAAGTGAAACCGTGAAAGTGCGACAGAAAACTGATGCATTCCTTTGCAACCTGAAAGTGAGGGGAGACCACGTCATCTATGACTCAAAAACCCAAAATGTACAAGTTCTCATAAATTAAACTCAGGGTTTACACCCACACTGTGAGGGGAATGTAATGTAAAACGGTATAACCGATACAGGCAGGATTTGGCGATGTGTAGAAAGCTCACTTGTGCAGTCACCCTTTGATCCAGCAAACCCACCCCTAGAAGTAATTGTCAGATACCGGGGCAAAAATGAAAAGGATTATGGGAAAGACTAAATGACCTTTTTAGAAGAATAGTGTCTCCGGCCCCTAAAGAGATCCACACCCTGATCTCTGTTTCCTCTCACACAGCAGGGGGGACTGCACATGTGAATAAGGTCCAGGGCCTTAAAGTGGGGAGGTCACTGGGGGTCCAAAGTAAGGAATGAGCCCTTGACTGTGGAAGAGGGAGAAGAGAAGGTGGGAGGGGAGCGGCAGCCCCAGAAGGCTCTGCCTGCCCGGCTGGCTCTGAAGATGCAGGGCAGGGCCACGAGCCTGGACCTTGGCGACTTCTAGAAGTTGGAATGATCCCAGCTGACCGCCAGTGAGAAAATGGGCTACAAACCTACAGCCATGAGAGCTGGATTCTGAGGCCTGAGTGAGTTTGTTGGCGAGCACTCCCACCGCCAACCCCACCACCAACCCCACCGCACAGCTTGCCCAGGGACACCTGCATTTCAGACCACGAGACCCACGCTGGAATTCTAGACTAAGAACCGTAAGAGGAGGCACCGATGCTGTAGAAGCCACCAGGCTCTGACACTGTTACGGCTGCAACAGACAAATGAAACCTATCCAAGGTCCACGAGTAGAGGACGCGCAAAATGAACACCCGTGGGATGGACGCACGGGGCTCCTCAGGGTGCGCCACCAGTGAGGACAGCAAGGTGCCGGACGCCATGGTCTTTGGATATGGGCTTCGGCTGCGATAACAAAACCAGGGTAATCAAAATCTAAATAGCTACGGATATCCTGAGGGGACAAAAGAGCGCAGGTAACCTGTGCCTGCTGGTTCTTCACAGCCCTGACTCTGGGAGCAGGACCGACACGCCCAAAGATAAATGTGTGACGTTCTAACAACTTTTAAAGAGCGAAGCAATTAAAAAACAATGAATGAACTGGATTCTGTGTTAAGTTGACGACATAACCACAGAAAGAACAGAACTGTGCTAGGTGTCTTTAGAACTCAGAATTCCCACTGCACGTGCCAGGTGTGCTTAAGACTGCATTCAGTAGTCTGTTAGCTAAACCGCTGAAATTGCAGTCTTGAAACTCTTAACAGAATGTTTAGGATGAAGAAAAGAAGTAATTATGTTAGGGTTTCTAAAACACAATTTTAATATAAGAGAGAAAATATTAATACAAGGTTCATATTTTAATTTTGATAGGAAATATCAATATGAACTCCTAATATTTCAAAAATACGTGGTTCCTCTGTAAGACCTGGAAAGGTCTGGGAGTACTGACCAGTGAGTAGCTGTGACCAACCTCCTACCCAGCCACCTCAGGGCAGGGCCCAGATCGCTTCTTTTTAAAACATTTTATTTATTTATTTGTTTTTATTTTATTTGAAAGGCAAGGGGCCAAGGCAGAGACAGAGAGAAGAGAAGAGAGAGGGAGAGTAGAAAACAGGGAGGGGGTGAGGGAGAAAGGGAGAGAGAGAGGAGAGGAGGGAAAGAAGGCAGAGGGACAGAGAAATTTTCCATTTGCTAGTTTACTCCACGAACGCTTGCAGCAGCCAGGGGCTGGGCCAGAAAGAAGCCAGGAGCCGGGAACTCGACCTGAGTCTCCCCTGCGCACGACAGGGACCCAGCTACCAGAGCCGTCACCTGCTGCCTCCCGGGGAAGGGAGCCGGACTGGAAGCAGAGCCAGGGACCCGGACCAGGAGGCTCTCCTACACAGGATGTGGGCATCCCCAGCAGTGACTCAGCCACTGTGCAAAGCCCCGCCCTCGGGGGCTTCCTCAGTATCACTGACATGGAAACCAAAGCCGTCTAGACATGGCTCCATCGGGCTTGGGCTGGGCGGCCAACGTCGTCCTCAGACACTGGGGTGCAGGGAAAGACCGGGAGCGGGAAGGACTGAATGCAGACCGCAGGTGATGACAACCTATGCTTCCATACTGGTTCTCGGAAGAGAGACCACAGGACGAAGGCAGAACAGAAAGTATCTGTGTGACAGTGAAGTAACGGGACCCATTCCTCACCCTGAAAACTGGTGATCAGAGGAAATGTTGAGCCTTTATCTCGCCTTCCTGAATTTCAAGGTTACTGAATAGCCTGGGGAGGAGGGCAAGGGCTGCTTGTTGCTAAATGAGCGAAGTTTGACAGAATTAGAAAATCACCATTTTTAGTATCCTAAGAAAGGAATTCCTTCAGGCAAAGACTGTGGCTAGATGAAACCACTGAACAGGAAGCTGAGGATGGACAGCATACCGTAGGGACCAGGCTGCTGCACCTGTGTTCCTAAGAGTGGGACGACCACATCCTAGGCACCTCCTGAGCTGATGCGGTGTAGAGTCCAGAAGAACCCAGGAAGTGTTAGGTTAAGGGAGGGAGGGTGGAGAGACAGAGAGGGAAGGAGGAAGAGAGGAAAGAGCATAGGAAGGAAGGGGGGGAGAGCAGGGGAGAGGAGGGGGGAGGAGAGCAGGGGAGAGCAGAGGGGGGGAGAGGAGGGGAAGGAGAGCAGAGGAGAGGAGGGGGGAGGAGAGCGGGGAGAGGGGAGGGGAGGAGAGCAGGGGGGAGGGGAGGGGAGGAGAGCAGGGGAGGAGAGCAGGGGAAAGAGAGGGGAGGAGAGCAGGGGAGAGGGGAGGGGAGGAGAGCAGGGGGGAGGGGAGGAGAGCAGGGGAGAGGAGGGGGGAGGAGAGCAGGGGAGAGCAGGGGGGGGGAGAGGAGGGGAAGGAGAGCAGAGGAGAGGAGGGGGGAGGAGAGCGGGGAGAGGGGAGGGGAGGAGAGCAGGGGAGAGGAGGGGGAGGAGAGCAGGGGAGAGGGGAGGGGAGGAGAGCAGGGGAGAAGAGAGGGGAGGAGAGCAGAGGAGAGGAGAGGGGAGGAGAGCAGAGGAGAGGAGGGGGAGGAGAGCGGGGAGAGGGGAGGGGAGGAGAGCAGGGGGGAGGGGAGGAGAGCAGGGGAGAGGAGGGGGAGGAGAGCAGGGGAGGAGAGCAGGGGAGAGGGGAGGGGAGGAGAGCAGGGGAGAGCAGGGGAGAGGGGAGGGGAGGAGAGCAGGGGAGAGGGGAGAAGGAGCGGGGGGGAAGGGTGGAAGGACAGGAGGGAGTAAGGGAGGAATGGATGGAGGAACAGCAGAAACTGCATCCAGCCAAGCCTCTTCAGTGAACGTCCAGTGGACAGGGCACGAGGGGCACAGGGTCAGTCACGTGGGACCACACATCAAGCAGCAGGTGCTGCTCCAGTGTACACCGTCTTGAGACGACTGACTGGCTTTTCAACGGAAACGGCACAGGGGAGGAGGAGGGTGGGGATCCCCCAGATTAAGGTAAGTTAACCTGCAGAGACCTAAAGCGGACGGTGGTTGCCAGGTGGGGTTCCAGGGTGGATACGACGGGCGGTGCTGGACGAGCTCATCATCCCAACTGCAGGGACGGTTCCACAGGTGAACAGGTATGTGTGTTGAAGTCAGAATCATCAACCCACCTGCTCTACAGCACAAGTGTCCCTTGGTATCCACAAGCAGAGAAGCCCAGCATCTACATGGACTCTCACCTCCCATCTCAGAGTGGTGTAACCCAAGGCACACCCTCCCGCGATCACAAGGTCCCAGGGGAACAAGGATGCTAAGGGCAGAGATGACCATACACAAGGGAATCACAGCTACGTCTGCACCTTCAGTCTGGGAAGTTCTCTGTGCTGGTGCTGATGTTTCTAGACGTGCCTGGCAGGCCTGCGGGGGTGAAAGGGCTGGTGGGTAGAGATGCTTCAGCCAGGACAGAGGGGCTGGGACTGTGGCAGTGTCCTGGGAACTACTCAGTCTGGGTGACAGGCTCCTTGTGCGACTCTCTGCTTTGGGGTATAGTGAAAACATTGTATGCTAAAAATACAAAGTGTGGGTGGGGCAGAGGCCTAGAGTGAACACGCGGAGGCAGAGAAAGCTGCCATGAATTTATCATGTCACTTCCGCTCCCTGGGAAAACGGGAAGACAACACCGCCCAGACACTCTTGCAGGGGAATTGGAGCCACGCCACCAAGTCCTGTAAGCAAGGGGTGGGCAGAAGCCCTGCAGTTCACGCCAGCCTGCTCTGGGAGCACAGAATGAAGAGTGCTGAGCCGTGACGTGGTTTCTGTGGCCTGGCCCAACACCAGGCTCTCAAGCTGGGTGGTGGTGCTGGCCGCTGCCGTGGATGGAGTTCAGCCACAACATCATCTGTAGCCCCCCAAAGACCAACCCAAGGCTCTGCACCCGGCTGCTTCTGCAGACGGACCCAGAAGTGTGAGAGGGTTTGCATGAGATTCTGCGACTTCGTATTTTCTTCTAAAGTGTCTTAGAGTTTGCTTCTATCACTTTGTTTTTCACTCACTGGGGAGCTGCTTTTTGCATTTGAAGTGAGGTGGGGACACACTGTTATTTTTCCCAATAAGGGCCCCAGCCCCACTAATGGACCAGTGCGGCTTTGATGTTTGCATTTCCAGGATCTCACGTTCCACTAAATGAAACTTGGAAGATGCACACGGGATGTACTTCCTAGTTTATGGCTGCTTTTCCGGAGTGAAATGTCTTACAACACAGCACAAGTGCAGTCAGGAAAATCACCAGGATTTTACTACAGACAGAAACTTTTTAAACTCCACTCCTCCTCGTATTCCAGGTCATGTTTTTTTCCCCCTCCTACTTTTATTAGAATGCAGAACTGGCAGACTGTCTGGCACTTTGCATGCTGGCATGATCTCATCCAAGTGACCCTGGCCCAGACCCCATGCCCTCCGCCCTTGCTAGGGTCCCGGGAGTCAGACCCAGGTCTTCTGGGTGAACCACCCTGGCTCTCTGACTCACTTCACCTCAGCCACCCTTAACCACAAGGTGTACTCACCCCTCCCAGAGGCCGGGAGGCCTCCTCCACTAGAGAGAACTCTTCTCCCTCATGACAGGAACTTGGTTGGCCCAAGCTGCCTATCCCACCCCCTGCCCAGAACTGCACCTGGGGTCGAACGCGCTCTGAACACACCGTGGAATGCGTGCAGAGGCTCTGACAGAAGCTGCATCAGTGAGCAAGCCCATCATTGTACATGCTTGCTAGCTAGCTGTGGTAGAGGATTTTTTTAAAAAAAGCTCAATGAATTATGCTATGAAAGTTGACCACTTGAATTTTATCTTGAACTTTAACCCTTATCAGCACTCCACGGCTAGATGCAACCCCTGTCTGGCGTCTCTCGTTTCCACTGTTTTTCCACATCCTGTTCACAACAAGCGAGGTGTCAACAGTTCCTGCTTCCCCTTCTCCAAGCGTGATTCCCCTCCCAGCGGCCCCCGAGTGCACGCTGTTGGCCGTTCGGCACAGGCACGGCTCAGCTGCCCCTCAAGCGCAGGGCCCCCCGTTGCGTCACGGGACACGTACCTGCCCCTCCACAATCCACCTGCAGATGGATGTCTTCCCGTCGTAGCCTGGTCGGAACTGGAGCGTGGCTGAGCGAGGACTGATGTTGGAGATGACTAGGTTGGATGGGGCTCCAGGAAGGTCTGGGAGGGAGAGAGAAGAGGCGAGGTTTAGAGAGGATACGGCCTGGGCGAAGGCTCGGTGTCACGACGATCCTGTGCCAGAGACGGATTTGTTCCCAACACCGTGAAAGCCAGCAACAGCACAGCTCTGCCCAGGACGTCAGCACAACCTGATGTTTATATTAGCAGGGTCCCTGCGAGGCTCTGAGCCACCCGACAGGGGCACTGGCAGACACACATCTGATTCCTGTCTGTACACAGCAGGTAATTAATAGGTACTGGTTGGATGACGAGTGGAATTCTTTCCGGGCACTGAGACACCTCTGAAAACTGTAGGTCTACGCTCGTTCATAGCTCCCAGGATGCCTTGGAGAGCAGGGAGGAGGTGTGCTGGGGGCAGAGCACAGCCTGCGAGCTGCTCCCAGCCTAGGCACGGCTGGAGTCAGGTCCTGAGCCTCCAGCTTCCTGGGTCTGGTTTCCAAGACAACCAAATTCAGGTGACAGCACGGAAGTCTGCCCATCCTGCCTGTACTCAGTAGCTCTTGCAAGGCAATCAGGTTGGGGTGGGGTGAGAACGAGGCTCCCATCTCCTGAGACTCCCCCCGCTCTCAGACGGGGAGCCTGGGAAAGGCTGCTCCGCTCCGCAGGGAGCCTGTCCCGCCTGCAAGTGTGACCCTGTGGGTTTGGATGAGAGCTTTCGGAGCACTGTGCGACGAAAAAGGCTGTGGAGGAAGATCACGACGTAAGATGAAGACAGGAAAACTGCAAAGCAGGTGCGGCCTGAGGAGCAGCCTGAGTCGCCCCCGGCTCGCCATCGCGCGGGTGCTTCAGCCGGCCTTGCACGGAACAGCAAAGCACACGGCGGATCAATTCCGTATCGGCTCCGCCAGGGTCTCTCGGATCCCAAGGGTCCTTTCCACAGCCAGTTTAATGAATCTGAAGTAGAAAGTATTTAAACGAGAGGACGAGAGACTCGCTCTCAGCCCTCTGGATTCTTAACTGGTCCTGGGTCATTAATGTAGTGCAGACTCCAAGCACAGCAGCGGACCGCAGCTCCCCAAGGGACCATCACAGGATCTCACACGCAGCCAACCGCGTGCTGTGAAAAGCTATGCATCGATTTTACAGGGTTCTGTACCAAAATAAGTGCATCTTTTGATTCATTTTCCATGAGTTTTAAACATCCCCTTATACTCAGAATGCCCAGGCGTGTCCTAGCATCAGGCTACAGGCACGAATGACCTGTCCAGAAACAAGGCAGCGGCACCTCCCTCACCCCGTCACCTTGGTTTTGAGGGTTTTCCCCAGCACTGTGGTGCCTCACCTCCCCGGGGCTCGCCCGTCTGCTGGTGCAGGCCAGGTGATCCCAGCAACACTGGCTGCCGAGGTTCGGGGGCCGGCTACGCCTTACGTGGATGGTGCCCTAGCCATTCCCGGAAAACCTGGCGACGCACACACAGGTTGCTTCCACTGGTGCCCTCTCTTGGTGTGTGTCACTATCTGTAGCTAATTAAGCAGCGGCTGTCAACACTACCACTTAGGAGGTATTCATGCTGTTTTCACTATGTGCTGCAGGAAGTGGGTTTAGATACTCAGTGTACTATGGGCGCTTCGTTAAAGAGAACAGACAGTATCACTTTACTTTGTAAATGCATTTTTTGAAAATGCTGAGCTGCCTTTGGGCAATGACTCTCAACGTGCAGTCCCAGGGGGCAGCACCGGCATCCTGTGAGAACTCGTTCTGCAGCAGATCTCTGGAGCCTCGGCCCAGAGCCAGGAGGGGGACAGTGACGGTGGGTGTGTGACAAGGCCCCGTGAGGGTGGCTTGCCCATCTGAGACAGGAAGCCTTGCGGGGCCCCATGCCTCGGGAGGCAGCTTCACAGGGGGTCAGAGGTCACGCGAGGCCCTAGCTCCCTTCAGAGCGGGCCGGATGGCAGAGCTGTCTGGTGAGCGAGAAGCATGGCTGATGTGTGCACTCCCAGAGGCACCTGTTTGTTCTGTATTTGTCTTGTGGTCTCGTCAGATGTGTGTGTCTCTGCTCCAAGAAACTCCCTGGGTTGTGGGGGCTGAGCTGGAAGTGGGGGTAGCAGGGAGGACCGTGCTGGCTTTGGATGGATCTTCCAGGCCCTGTGAAGGGCAGGCACTCTGCCCTCAGAGACTAACACAGGGCGATCTGACATCCTTCCAAAGGCAAGAGACTCACAGCTTTAATCATTGAGCTGAGCCGATAGCCCCATGCTGTTTTCCCACTTTAACCTGTATTTGTGACTTTCCTAGAAAAAAATTTTTCATTTTAAACAGAAGTTCTAAGATTGGGGAGAAAGTCGAGCAGCATTCTTCTAGAGCTAGAGTGTGAACACACAGGAGGGTGATACAAACCCCCAGGGACGCGGGAACAGGTGGCACCCACTCGCCCGGACACCCTCCTTGCCCACCCGCAGCCCGGATCCTCCCCCTCTGCCTCTTCAGCTTTTCTCCCCTCCTCCGCCAACTTGCTTCTCTTACTGCAGGCCCACACTGCTGGCATGCTGCTACGGGGCACCGTTTTATCTCCTTCAGGTTTGCAAAGAAGTGCTCTCCGCTTCCCTCTCCCAAACAAGGTTGAGGGTGGGAGCCTCAGTGCTGGCTCCTGAGAGTCTCCTCCCACCCCAGCACATTCCCACGGCCCCGCATGCTGGCAGGAGAGAGACAAAGCCGTGTCCAAGGCCCTGGACGCCAGGCTGACGCCAAGTCGGTGGTCACCCTCACCCGTCCCCTTCAAGGCCCTCTCGAGTGACAGCAACCTCTAAGAGAAGCAGGAAACCCACACGTGTACTGACCTGGGGGCACCCCGGAGGAAATGGTGGACGAGGTGGCCAGGCCGGCCCCCACGGCGGTGACGGCCGCCACGTCGATGGTGTAGGTTGTCAGAGACGACAGTCCTTGGATCTTGTACTCGTGTGTGCTGCTGTTCAGAGTGTGTGTGAGACGTGAGGCGTTCTTCCCGTACACCTCCCAGGAAACCTGGTAGCCTGGGGAAGAAGAGGCGAGAGTGGAGCCAGGGCCTCCCGAAGGCCGGGGCTGAGGCCCAACACCAAGTCCGGAACGACAGGGGCTCAGAGAGGGCTGCAGGAGACCGACAGGACCACCGCCCCTCCGGGTATTGCAACCACACCCCTTCTCAGAGCACATGGCCCGTCGGCCCCCAGACGGCGAGCTTCCTGGGGACGGGGGCCTGGCTGCTATTTGGTAACCTCAGTACCCGGCGCACAGACGGAAGAATGGTCGCCAGCCGGCTGCGCTCTATTTAACGTTCTCCTGTCAGATCCTGGAGGTGTTTAGCCAGTATCTCCGTCTTGACAAGCTGATGCTGTCAGTAAACAGAGCCCCCATCAGCACCTGCGCTTGGCTTGGCTCTAACCTGTGGACACGCTCTGATGCTGCCCCTCCGCGACGGCTGTGCACCCTTCCACTCTGCAACGCACTGTGCCTGGGAGTTCCTCCTCTCCCCAGTGCCTGAGGTTTGCTTCCAGCCCTGCCACTTCCAGTTCTGAAGACCTTGTTTTCCTTGCAAAATTTAATTCCCCACACGGCCCGTTCACTGGGGCCTCGTGACCACAATTGATTCCACCTTGGATTCCGTTGTGACTCAGGGCTTAGGGAAGAAAGATCCAGCTAGCTCCAGAATCAAGCCCCTTGGAGGGGAGTTTGTGTGATTAGAGAGTACTTAGAAGGGGCTTGAAAAGAGGGAGACGTGATGGCGATCGCTTACAGAGCCACAGCCGAGGAAGAGCGCTGAGCAGCCTCGCTCTGCCTTCCGCTCAGTCGATAACCTCGCGACACCGAAGCCCGCGCTCCCCTCTCATTCTGATGAAAGCAGTAAATAATGCTGGGAAGGTGCTCTTGCAGGTAACCAAGAATGCACAGGACAGCACTGCGGACTGCAATATTTCAAAAAAAGAAAAGACCCACTGCCGCTGGCTGTCCCCGCAGTCTTCATGCAGCCCAGCACAGGCAGCGTTTCTGCAGGCTGGAGGCTGCCGAAGAGAACAGGAAAGATAAAGCTGCCAGGCGCTGGCCCACAGCCCACTGCTTAGTGCCTGGGAGCCAAGGGCTGGCTGCAGCTCCGCTGGCCTCTGGGCGGTTGCTCCAGCCCGTGGGGATCGCTGGACCGGCCTCCTCTTGGGCCCTGGTCCTTTGCCTCCTCACAGTGTGGGGGCGGGCGGGCTAGCTGCGCCAACCACTCATGGCGGCCCCTCCACGTGGCCCCAGTGCTGGATCTCAGCACCTTGTTCCCTCTCCTGTCCAGCCAGCACTGAGCTGCTCCCTCTCGAGGGCCCGGTCCTGACACCACGGTGCTCCCCGGCAGCATCAGAAGCGGGGGAACAACTGCGTAATTGGAAACAAAAGCAAAACCTCCGGGCGATGAGCACTAACAACACGAGTGCTTACAACACGCCTGGCTGGGTTCTGAGCACTTCACAGATATTAGCGCATTTGATCTTCACCACACACCTTGGGGCTCGGGCCCACTGTTATCCCCATTCCACAAAGGAAGGACCCAAGGCTAGAAACCGACAGCCCTGCTTCACAGCCAGGCGTCTCCTCCCGCCTCCCACAGCGCCCCCTCTCTCCACTTCCCTGATGGGCCTGCAGGAACCTGAAACCCGCCCCCAACCCTGGAAGGATTAGCCGGAAAATCTCTCAGCCATTTGGAACTTGGGATGACCTCGGGACGCACGGGGGGAAGCAGCTTTGTTGAGCACGTCCACCTGGCCTGCCAGAAAATGGTATTTGTTTAAAAGCTGCTCTTCATCACAATTTACTAAAACGCGGCATCTTGTTCATCATGTCAACGTGCAGCAGAAACGCTGCGATCCCAGGGTCTTCGGGTACGGGCCGCATTGCTGGGATTTATTAGCATCAACACTGAGAACGCGGCCTGCTCAAATTGTTATGGATACAAACAAAAACCAAACGGACAACTCGAGAGCCCCAGCTGCTCAGGAGGCCGGAGAGAAACAGCAGCGGAGAGCGAGCGCTGGCGCGGCCCGGGGAACGGGTGGCATGGGCCGCGGGAGCCACAGATGGCAGAGCGGTGGCACGTGCCGGGAAAGAGGCCCTCCAGTTCACACACAGCTTTCGCGGCGCGGGCCTGGTGGGCTCCGAGGCCCTGGCCAGAGAGTGTTTCATCTGGCTCCAGCGAATGAGAGGAGAGGGGTAGGAGCCCGGAGCCAGGGCCCAGGGCGCCGCCAGCTTGGCGTCCTACCTGCTGCCTAACTGAGACTAACGACCAGAGGAGCTTCAGAAATAATTTTCTGTTGATCTGAAGTAAATTCTCTACAAGAGAGCAGTACATCCAATCACAAACTGTCTGTCTGCATCCTGGCCCTCATAAATCAGAGTTTACGGAAAGAGACTGGAAGATACTGAAATTTACAACGGGAGCACAGCGGGCAATTTACCCTGCGGGTGTGAGGCGGCCCCCTGCTCAGCACCGCCCTCCCACTCCAGGCCCTGAATCAAAACCAAGGCACGGGGCGGCTTGCCGTGGCCCCTGGCTGATAAACCTTCACTTCCAACAGGACCCTGGCGGCTGAGGGGTCCCGCGCAGAGGACTGCGCTCTTGGGCGCTTAGCTGCTCCCTGCACCTGCCTGCAGTAGCAGCAAAGGGCTTCAGTGGGGCCCGAGGGAGGAGAGGGCTGCCTGCAACTGGCTTTCGGATGTCCTGTTGGTCCACATGCGTGGCTTTTCTTTGGCTGTACGTAAGGAGCTATTCTCTGCGCCAGACAGACCTCTGTGGTGCTGCCGGCAAGGCTCTTGGATGGACTGTGGTCGGGGAGGGGCTGGGGGTCGGGGTGCCGGCGGGGCTGCACCCAGGGCAGGGGTCACAGGTGACTGTGTGGTGTCCGGATACTGAAATGACAGTTGTCCTGTTTCAGCTCGGGTAGGGCCTTCCCCGCCCAGAGACAGGGCCGCAGGCGTCCATCAAGCTCTAGGATACCCAAGGCACACCTTATGGCGTTGGCAGGGACAGAAAAGCACAGGCCAGCCACGGTGAGATGGGTCAGAGCATCCACCTGAAGAGCCAGCCCAGACTTCTGCCGCCCATGGAGGCACCGTCACCTCCAACCCTGGCCTTGTGGGGGAGGGAGACACGGGGTGACTGAAGCTACCTGAAAAGCCAAAGCTTCCAAGGTCAAGGTCCACAGTAGACAACAGACTGTTGTTTGCGACTGCAGGTATTCGTTTAAATAAAACAGGGAATGAGTTCATTAAGCCCTATTAGCGAGTACAAACAGATTACCATAAATTGGAAGTATTGGCAACCACCACTTAGCCAGGAAACATTGGCGCCACTCCAAGGATTATGCCCGCGGCCTTCTCTGAGCCATACAACAAGGACGGAGCATGTGGCGCTCAGAAGGGGCGGCAGGCCCAGCTGTGTGCGTCTGCGAGAAGGGAGTCCCCTGTCAGCCTGCCTGTCTCCCAGCGTTCTAAACCGTGGCAGGCTCAGCCAGAAGAGGCAACTGGGGCGATGTGGGATTAGCTGCTTCTCTTGCCCACGCAGCCCTGCTTCGGAAATCAATGCTCAGAACGGCTCTAATGCAGTCCCAGAACTGGTCCCCGAGGGGTCTGGGCAGGAACACCTCTTCCCTCCATTTGCTGCTGCTGTGTAGCCAAGTAACTGGGGCTCAGAACACGCACTGGCATGAGGAGGAGCAGCTCACTCGGAAGACAGAACAGCCGGCCGGTGCCGCGGCTTACTAGGCTAATCCTCCACATGCGGCGCTGGCACCCCGGGTTCTAGTGCCAGTCGGGGCGCCGGATTCTGTCCCGGTTGCCCCTCTTCCAGGCCAGCTCTCTGCTGTGGCCCGGGAGTGCAGTGGAGGATGGCCCAAGTGCTTGGGCCCTGCATCCCATGGGAGACCAGGAGAAGCACCTGGCTCCTGGCTTTGGATCGGTGCAGCACGCCGGCCACAGCAGCCATTGGAGGGTGAACCAACAGCAAAAGGAAGACCTTTCTGTCTGTCTGTCTCTCTCACTGTCCACTCTACCTGTCAAAAAAAAAAAAAAGGGCAGCCCAGGACCTGGGCCCAGCTCTTAAGCAGGCAGACAGGAGCCCGAGGTCGGCGGTGCCACACCACAGGGGAGTCTAGGGAGCGCAGACAGACAAGCACCCAGTGCATGGGGCCACGCAGGCAGAACCCTGGCTGATGATTACTGAAAGGAGAGGGATCGGTTGGTGGCTGAGCTGCTCCTGGCTCGGCAGTGGCTGGCCACCTAACACAACCTGCCTCAGTCCATCATCCGGACCGTCCCGGGAGGGTGTTACAACACCCACCACTGAGATGGAGGCCTGAGAGGTAAGTCAATGCTCCCACCTGAGCCAAACAGAGGAAGAGGGGCCTCCCCAACTTCATCCAAGGCTCAGGACTATGCTGGTTTTTATCAAACTTGCGGTTTTTATCTTCAACTATGATATGGGGTAAGGCAGGTAAAGGTCCAAGCTGGAGGCCATACCTTCCCTGCCCCATGCAATCCCACCCCCCCACCTGTCAATCAGATGACCCGTTCCCTAGGATTGCTTCCCTTTGCCTGGAACCTGGGGACAGTACCATGTAAACACTCCCCTTTCTGAGCTCGTAAGAAGCTCCCCCTCTCTTTCTCTCGCTGTGCGGCCCCAGAGCAAGCAGCGTACAGGAATCTCTTTTCTCTACCTGGCCCCCTCTCCCTGAGCAATGCCCGTGTGTGTGTGTGTGTGTGTGTTCCTCGCCTTCTGAATAAGCCTTACCACTCGGCACACTGTGTACACCTGCATGTGGGCTGTTTCTCTCCTGGAACAGGAATTCAGGCCCAGCCCGGCCCACAACACTGCGACTGAAACCGCGCCTTCACCCGGAAGAGTCCCAGAAACCTTCGTCCTAAAACGCGATCACTGGAAACCCCACGAGCGGTGGGCTGCTTCCCCAGGGGTTCTGGCACCGTGAGAGGCGCGGCCACTGTGAGAGGGCAGCTGGTGCCCACCCTCCCCGTGCACAGCTCAGCACCTCCGCCCAGGCTGCTCCCTGCCTCTTGTCCTGAGGGTCCTACGGGGAGGCACGGTGGGGACAGACAGAGGCCCCACTTTGCACACTCAGACGTTAGGCTTTCAGCGCACCTCTGCTGCCTGAGCGAAAGGCCTCCTGTGTTCATCTGTACAGGGTCCCAGCGCCAAGGCCATAGCGCGCTGCTCTGGGAGGCGAGGGAGGCAAATTCACGTGAGTGGACGCATCAGTACATGACTGATGACCATTGGTCAGAGACTTCCAAGGCTCGGGAAGACAGCACAAGGAGAGTTAACCTCCAAGCACACATGGCAAGAGGCCCACCATCGGGGCTGGCTCTCTGGCTTCCTGCCGCGTGGCCAGGAAGACTTCCGGTTACCCTCAAGAAGCCGCAGCCCAGGCCCGCGGGGAGCGGTTTCCTCGCAAGCCGTCTTTGCCACGATGAGTGACTCTTCTCTTCTGAATGACAGGGACACTCACCTGTGATGATGCCGTTTTTCTCCAGGGGCTCCTGCCAGCTGACCTTGAGGGACGTGTCCAGGATCTCCGTAAAGCTCAGATGTCCCACTGCCCCTGGTTCTACCAGTCAAAAACAGAAGCATCTGTTAACATGAGAGCCCGACTCTCTTTTGATCGATTTGCGTGGAAGGGTCTAACCACGGACAGGAGTGGAGAGCCGGGGCCAGCTGACATCGGCAGGGAACATCAGAGGAGGGGCAGGAGCGGGGAGGAGACTCAAGGCGTCCCCGCTGTCAGCACGTAAATGATCTTGCCTGGCTGCATCCCAGCCACACGGAGAGCTGAGGCCACTGCGAAGGGAGATTTACACACAGCTCCGTCTCTGCCTTTGTCCTTGCTCTAATGGGAGTGGAGCCGTCAGGCCAGCTGGGTCCTGAAGGCAACTGCTCCACAGAGCCCCTCTGGACAGCTGTCTGCGGCCCTGGTGTGGCCTGGGCTGGGCTCTGAGAAACACCAGGGTAGGGGCGCTCCCTGTGAGATGCCACCTGACGCCACCCTTCTCCCTCCCAAGGGATTCTGGGGACAGGGCTTGAGAAAGAACATTCTCAGGTTCTGGCCAGAGGGGCTTCTCTGCCGGAGCTTCCAGGAGCTTCTTGGCAGCACAGCCCCCTGCTGGCCTGGGAGGCTGCGGCAGCAGTCGCAGTTAACACTGGCGTCGGGGCTGCCTGCTCTGAGACCAGCTCTGCAATCAAGTCCCCAAGCCTCAGCTTCCTCATCTGTGAAATGGGAAACGCAACAACGACTCTGCAACTGTGAAAATAAAATTTAATAAAACACAAATGCATTAGCTTGCCCTGGTTTGTGGAAACGTCCACCAAACGTGAGCTGCTCGCATGACCAACCAGCGGCAGCCTGTCCTCAGATCAGAGATGTCTCCGGAGGGTAAAGACACCCAGGTCCAAGCCCAGGCCCCCAGCTCCGTTCGGTGCAACACCCTGTGGCGTGAGGCTCTCCTCTCTCAACACAGGGACAGCGGGACAGAGAATGAGTGCCCTGCACCTGGACAGAACCTCGTCCCCAGCTCCGCTGGCTTTGGGCCCTGCCCTGCCCTGCCCTGTGGGGTGGCCGGGAGGAGATCAGGTGGCACTGGGGCGAATACGGCGAGGGCCGCATTCCCACAGCCTGCCTCGACACCTGCACAGCCACCTCTGGGGAGCAGCTGGAAGGGGAAATGTGCGCGGGCAGGCTGAGGCCTTAGGCTCGGACGGGGCTGGCGTGAAGCGGCAAGGAGAGAAGGCTGCACACTCTCAAGGCCAGGCGGTGTGCGGCTGCTGGCAGGCGTCCTCGGCCCCACTGCTCACCGGAAGTCCAGCTGCTCAGCTCGACTGCGCTGCTCTCCCTCCCACCATCACAGCCTCACCTAACGCCTACCCTGTGGTACCCAAACCAGCAGAAACGAGGGGGACCCAGTCAGGGAGGAAGAAAGCGTGGCTGGAAGGAGGAATCGGGGACACAGAAAGGAGGGAGGGAGGCACCTGCGGAAGGGACAGGGACTCACTGTCTCCACACACATCACGTAGGGGCTTGCCCCGGCCAGGGTGGGACAACAACTACCCACCCACCTCCTCACGGACCTCTCACGAGGCCAGCGACACTTCTCCAGTGATAAAAGAGGCGACCCTGTTTTAGGCTGAGACCAGGAGAGCAGGAAGCTAAGGCGTGGTGGTACCCCCCAGGGCAGCAGCGTTTGCGGGACTTCCAGGTGGAAGTCTCCCGCCGCGGGGGCTGTTCTGACCCCTGCCCGCCTCGCTGGTGCAGACGGCAGGTTTTTAGGAGAATTCCATGCCTGGCGCTACCTGGGACTTGGACAAAGCCTTCGAACACAACCTGGGATTTTTCAAGACGGTAGGAGCTGCAGAGAACATCTTCGTCTGCTGAAAGTTTCAGAGACTTTTGAGGGGAAGGCTCGCAGGCCGACACAACTCACTCTCAGGGTGGAAGCCGGCGGGGCGGACGGCTGTCGGGACTGTGTGGTCCTCCCCGACGGCGCGCTTCCCGAGACATGCTGGAGGCTCTCTGACCTGACTGGCGCTCTCTCCCGGTGGGGGGGCAGAGGAAGCGTTCCGCTCCTCTCGCGTGCTCCGTGCCTCTGCTGCCGGGATCCCTGCCCATGCACGCGGCCCTCGAGCTCTGCAGGAACCAGCTGGCGGCGTCTGGGCTTAAGATCTATCTTCTGTTTCTCACTACTGCGCCGCTCTCAACGAGTCCTTCTCTCACTGGAGCCCTGGAGAAGCAAGCCGCTAGGTGTGCAAGTAACTGCGGCACCAGTGGCGAGAGCCACGAGGCCGTTCCGCCAGCACCGGCCTTTTAACGGCTTCGCCTCCCTCGACAGCAACACGTAAGAAATGCAAGCAGGCGCCTCGGGCCCCAGCCCTCCTGCCCACCTCTCAGAGTGGCATCGCACAAGTCTGAGCAGGAGGACAGCTCCACGCCCATCGAGGGCTGATGCCGTCAGACAATTCTAAGAACATGACACTTCTGGCTTTTCCTGATGAGAGGGAAATACGATTTATGACCGAGAAGCACTCATTTATATATGTAATATATATGGCGTTAGGGCTTTCAGGAGATATTCACAAATACAGACCATGTCCTGGACCATTAGACAGATTTAAAAGAACTGAAATCATGCCACCTCTGTTCTCTGATCATCATGGAATCAAATTAGAATCAAAAGCAGAAAAACAACCGAACAGTCTCCAAAAAGGTGGAAATTAAAAAGCACACTTATAAATAATCCAGGGGTCAAAGAGAAAGTCTTATAAGAAACAAAATATGCAGAACTGAAGGAAAATGATCGCACGGCATCCCAGAAGTTGTGGGATGCAGCCAAAGCAGCACTGAGATGAGATTCATAGCCACTGAACAGTAGCTCAAAGCAGAATAAAAAACCACCACAAAGTATAAACAAAGTGAATCCAACAACATATAAAAATAATAAATACTATGATAAAGTGGAATTTACTGCAAGTAGACTTGGCTGTCAACATTTGAAAATCTATCAAAGTAATCCAACATTTCAACAATCCAAAAAGAAAAATAGGTTTGTAGCAACAGATACAGTAAAAGCATGTGGAAAAAAAAATCTGTTCATGGTGAAAACTCTCAACAAGTTAGTAATAGTGGGAATGACCTCAACTTGATAAAGAGCGTTTGCCCAAAAAAAAAAAAATTCATTCATCAGGGTGGAAGATCGGATGTTTCCCCTCTAAGACAGAGACCAGGCAAGAGAATTTGCTGTCCCCATTCTTACTCCACACAGTACAGGCGCTCCTCAGCTCACAACGTGGCGATGTCAGGAACGCAGTTTACATGGAAGACATCCTGAGTCACAAACACACTCAAAACACCTGGCAGGCTTCCCAGCCCCGTGACACAGCGCACCGTGGAGCTCTGTTTCCCCTGTGACCGGGGGGATGAGGCCATGGAGGGCAGCAGGCTGCATGCCCTCAGCTGAGGGACTCGCCCAAGTCCAAAACGCACAGTGTGGCTTCTAGCAAGTATCTATCACTTTTGCACCATCCCAAGTTGAAAGCTGCCCACTGAACAGCTGTGTGTTGGGGGCCTGTACTAAAAATGCCAGACACTGCAAATAAGGCCAGGAAAATAAAGGGCATAGAGATTGGAGGAACGGAGGAAGGCGAGTGACAGCAAAAGAGCAATCTGAGTCATCGTGGTGGTGTTGACGTGTCCAGACCAAACACACACACACAAATAAGACTGGAGGAATCGCAATCAGAGCAGTGAAGTGGACGTATGTCAGTGTCCTGGATGTGATGGCACACACCAGTTCTGCAACTGTAAGCTCTGGGGAAAACTGGGCAGAGCACGGGCGGTCGTCCCAGTCTGATTCCTTATGCTCTTGCCTGGGACTCCGTAACCATCCCAGTACAAAGTTCAGTCGCACAGCAGCAAAGAGCAGCGCACGGGTGAGTGTGGTGAGAGCTCCCGGGGTCACTTCTCAGCAGCTGTCATGTTGCTTTTTATTTTGCTGCTACGTGGGGGAGGGCCCTTAGCCTCAAAGGTCAGACAGTTCACATTCTCTTCCTCCCATGTCCCTAACTGGACACAAACTTTGAGAGCATGGCCAGATGGGGTCTTCTCTCACCACCAAGTGGTGGGGTGGAAGCCAGGCCGCTAAGAGGCCAGGAGATTACAAGAAGTCAGGGACTCCAAGCAATAGTTTATCTGGTAAAAAACAAGGAGCCACTGTGCAACTCTGTGGGGCCGTACAGTCAGGGGCTGCTGATGTGGGGTGAGGGCCACCTGAGCTTACTTGCTAGGGGAGGAGGAGGAGTCAGTAGGAAAAAGACTGAAAAAGGTAGCAGAGAGAGACAAGAAAGGGAGGAAGACGGGAAGATGAGCAAGGAGGCTCGGCCAAGGCCAGATGCTGCACCCAGGGAGGGCCAGGGTGAGGAGGGTGGGTCGTGACCTCTGCGTTGCCAGGGAGGAGCAGAGCTGGGCTGGCGTGTAAGGACAGAGCGGCACAGGGGAGGGCGAGGGACCCCGCACTCAGCAGGGATCAGCACGGGGGGGGGGGGGGGCAGAACCTTGAACATCGCCCCTGGCCCAGCTGTGACGGAGCAGGAGCTGGAGCAGAGGGTGAGGCAGCTCTGGGTGACTTTAAAGAAAAGTCTCCTTGTTAGTGGGAAGTCTCCTTATACGGGGAGCATGCACACTGGGTAGAACTTAAGAGATGCAGAGAGACACAGAAATGTGACAAATGCCCGTAATCATACCCCACTGAGATAACGACTCTCGGAATCCCGCGACCTGTTTCCTCCTGCGTCTTTTCTTGGCTCATCCTGTTTTATATAAATGCATTTTGATAAAATTTGTATCTCATATAATTTTTTCACTTAACGTTATATAATGATCATTTTCCTTCAAAATTGTTGAACTTGAGAGTTTTGTGGTTTTAATAACTACACAATCTTCCTTCTATCCTGCCAGTCAATCCATAACTTTTCCAGTCCTCCCCACTGAGAACATTTAACGGCCTTTCCTGTTTTGTTTTTTTTTTTTCTGATCACAAATAACTGTAACGAGTCTCCCTGTACAAAAAAACCTCTGTGCACACCAGTGATGAGCGTCTTGGGACGGCTTCATCACTTAGAGCTTTCGAGGCATGGCAGCTGGCCGGAGACCGGACAGGGAGCAACTGGGCACGGCCAGATGCATGTAGTGCAGAGACACGTAGGGCTGGGAGCACTCAGGGGGACCAAGGAAGGCGGGGAAGGGAAGAGAAGTGAAACCTGGGTGAAGGACAAGCTAGGGAGCGGCACGCGGCCGGCCTGGATCCTCCGTCTCCAGACCTCCTTCCTCCAGCCGAGACCCCTGCCACAGCTTGCGCACCGCCTTCCGCCAGTTGGGGACTCTGCCAATGAGAACACGGGCTCCCTCCTGACTCGTCCCCACCCCAGCCCAGCTCGGAGGGGGCGCGGCACAGACAGGACAGGATGCGTGCACCCGAATACTTACTGTCTTCATGAGTCCGCACGAGCTGCGGCGTGCTGGGCGGCCCGTCCCCCGGCGTGGTGAAACACAGGGCTGAAGTGAGGTAAGCGGTAAACTTCTTCAAGTTGGTGATGTACCCGTGGTGGACTCCATGGAAATCCGGAGCAATGGTGACCACGGTGACAGCCTCAGGGACATCTGGCGGCCATGCCAGAAGCTGGGATGGAGCAGGTTGAAAGAGACATCTTCTGAGTTGCATTGCCTCACTCTTGCATCTGGGTCAGAATTTTATTCCACAACCGGTATGTATTTAAAGAAAGCAGAGGGCTGGTGCTGCGGCTCAATAGGCTAATCCTCCGCCTGCGGCGCCGGCACCCTGGGTTCTAGTCCTGGTCGGGGCACCGGATTCTGTCCGGTTGCTCCTCTTCCAGTCCAGTTCTCTGCTGTGGCCCGGGAGTGCAGTGGAGGATGGCCCAGGTTCTTGGGCCCTGCACCCACACGGGAGACCAAAGAGAAGCACCTGGCTCCTGGCTTTGGCTCAGCTCAGCGTGCCGGCCATAGTGGCCATTTGGGGGGGTGAACCAACGGAAAAAAGAAAGACCTTTCTCTCTATCTCTCTCTTTCTGTCTAACTCTGACTGTCAAAAAAAATTAAAAAAAAAATAAAGCAAGCAGAGTCGTCATTCAGTTCATAAACCTTACATCTGATAATGTCTTAAGAGATCTATCATAGGCTATGGCATAAAAAGACATTATAGATAAATACGACATCTGTTAGCTTATTTAGAATAATGGACACTCTCTCGAACCTTCACCTCCTCTCCACCTAAGTACCTTACAGAATTTGAGTTTAACATGAGGAATAAACATGCCCACCTGTTAATTCAACTGAATCAGAACAGTGACACACGAATGTTTCCAGATAGGCACCTACTCTACGCAAAAGAAGCCCGTGATGCCACAGGAAAAATCTCAATTATTTATAATCCGCATCACAGTAGTTTCCTGACAAGGACTTGGGAAGAGTGGTTATGACATGAAAGAAATGTAGTACACGTGAGTATTCCAGGAGACTCGTTTGGATGTGTATGTATGTGAGGCTTAATCCCTGGACACCAAACATTTCTAGGACTCGCGGGGTCTGGCAGTTGAGGTGCCACACCCACGAGGCGTCTATGCAGATCAAACAGACCACTGAGCCACGAGGCGCGCCGTGCCGACTCCCAGTGGGACGCTGACCGCTGAGCCTTCGGGCTCGCCCTGCGGTCTCCCAGTGGGATGCTGACTGCTGAGCCTTCGGGCTCGCCCTGCGGTCTCCCAGTGGGACGCTGACTGCTGAGCCTTCGGGCTCGCCCTGCGGTCTCCCAGTGGGATGCTGACCGCTGAGCCTTCGGGCTCGCCCTGCCGTCTCCCAGGCTGGGAAGGAAGAACCACTGGGGGACGAGTGCAACTTCCTTTCCAAAAAGCTTCTCTCTGTTGACCTCTTGGAAGAAAGAGAAAAGGCAGGCACGTCGCCAGCTCTGTCTGCCTCTCCAGCAAACAAACCAGTATCTGAAGCCAAGTCGTTTGAACCCAAATGCGACAGCAAACTGGACCGGGCGTCTGAACAGACGATGCTCCTGGGCTGTGCAGAGTCACCAAGCACGGCACAACAAGAGGACCCTGCTCTGTGAGGGTGTCCCTGGGATCCCCACCACGGAGGATCAGTGAACGCGTGTTGGTAAAACGCAGATCCAGTCAGGAGTGGCTGATCCACAGGGCCAGAGGAGCTGTACCTTTGGCAATCACATCCACGCCTGTGGACACCGGTCACACCAAGAAATCAGGTGTGCTCTTTAGGAGGAAGTAATTTGCCCAAAGGCTACTTCCTACCAATGCCAAGTTCGCCCCAAGGCCTTTGAGAAGGATGGCCTTTCTCACGAGGTGCGCTCTTCCCTATCCAGCCCGACCAGTAACAGTGAGTGAGCCGGCATGGCTGGTGACATCATCTCGCAAAAACAGACACCCGCAACAATCCAGATGAGGCCCTGCGTTCTTGATGGAGCTGGAGCGGCAGCGCCGGGTGGCACCGGCAGTGTCACAGGTCCAGGCACCCACCTTGTATCCCTGGTTGATGCCGTTGATAAACTGCTGTGGGGGTGGGTTCCACAGGAACCGGATCGTGGTGGAGTTCACGGCTTCCGTCTGCACGTTCTGCGGGGGCGCGGTCGGCACTGTTCCCAGGCAGTCGTGGGAGGAGACACCGTGGGAGGAGAGAGAAAAAGGCAAACCTGAGCTGCCACTTGGCGTTCACAGACAAACCACAGCCCCAGGACCGGGAAGAGCCAGGACACACGGGAAGCTCTTAGTGGCCTTGCAGAGAGGGAACTGGCTACCTGTCACCTCCTGATGGAGAACTCCTTATAGCATAGCCAAAAAAGTGGGCTGGACCAACTCCTCATTCCACAGGGCCACGGTGGACAGCAGGTAAATGCTAGGATTTCTTTCTCAGCTGCCCAATATTTGAGCTCAAAAGAATGTTCATCCCAAAATACACCTGGCATGTACCACCGTCTCCCAGCTCAATGGAACTACGTGAACAAATAAAGAAAACACAGCTGTCACCCCCTCCCCAATCTGGACTGTTGTTTGTTCATTTGCAGGGTAAATTTCTTTTTGCCTGTCAATAGCAGCAATATTTTTTGGATTTTTCAATTTTTTTGTTCCTTTACTGAACAGCTATGAAAGCAATGATACACCTGCCAAGTGAGTGCCCTCAGAGAATGTACACTCTGGGGACGATGCCTGTGTGATTCTAGGTGGGCAACCACTCTGCAAATGACCCTGCCTGAGGAAGGGATGGACAGTGCCTCTGCAGCGTGCCTGGGAGGACTGGGGACGGCGGCGTGCAGGGCGGTGCTGCGACCAACCTTGGCCAGGGGCGGGAGGAATGGGGACAGCGGCGTGCAGGTCGGTGCTGCGACCAACCTTGGCCAGCGGTAAGAGGACTGGGGACGGCGGCGTGCAGGTCGGTGCTGCGACCAACCTTGGCCAGCGGTAAGAGGATTGGGGACGGCGGCGTGCAGGTTGGTGCTGTGACCAACCCTGGCCAGGGGCGGGAGGCTGTGAGCACACCAGGCGTGGGCGTGTGGCGAGAGAGCCTGGGTCACCGCACACGCACACCACACAGCAGCTGCCAGGGTCTGCCCTAAGCACCGGGAACGGAACACTTTCAAGACGAGGCAGGGTGTGGCGGGGCTGGGTTTTCAAGGGCAGTAACTCCACTGGCCTGCCCGAGGGACGGCCTAGTGGACTGTCCAGGTGAGAGGAAGATTCTGGGTCTTTAGGAGGTTGTTTCCAAAGCGAGACACAGAAGCCCACAGGATCTGCTGCTCCAGATGGAGAAGGAAAGACGGGGCCTGCTGGGATGGCACAGCTGCACTCTCTCAGCTCCTCAGGAAGACTGCTCAAGCCCCACAGGGCCACTCCCCTGAGTCACGTTCTCCCCTCCCGGACTCTGTGCAGTACAGGGGACCTCCCTGGTCCCTCTGCCAGCAAGTCGCCCAGGAAACTGCCATAGCTCCCGTCCCCACCCATCGGGAGTTGGGGGACTGACAGTGGCCACAGGGGTTGCTGTTCTAGGAAACCTGGGAAGTACATCACATCCGCCTAAGAAGAAGCCAGGAGAGCGTCACTCTTCCCGGGCCCCCAGGGAGCCTGGACCCGTGGCAGGCAAGGGGCGTAGGTGCTGCGCCCCCGTGACGGAGTGTCGGGCCAACACAAGGGGTGCTGGGCAATGGGTGAGGGCAAACCGCAGTCCTAGGGATTCAGCAAAAGCCTCTGACGAATTTTAACTTTCAATCATGAAAAGAAAAGCATACAAACCTCTCAGCAGAGAAGAAATTTAAAGGAACTTGCTAAACGTGATAAAGACATCTGTAATACGCTACCACTGACTCCCTACTGAAGAGGAAAGACTGTCTCCCCTAAGATCGGGACCACGGCAAAGATATCTTTCTTGTGACACTATTCTGTAAGTGCAAGTCGGGGAACAATGTCGGAAAGGAAGTAAGGGGTGGGCAGGTGGAAAGGAGGGAGGCCTCTCTATGCTCAGACAAAACAACGGTCCATCTAGAACGTTCCTAACAGTCAGCAATAGGAGAGCTCCCAGAATTAACTAGGGTAGTACTAAGATCACAGGACACAAGGTCAGATAAAAGAATCAAGTATATTTCTAAACATGAGCAATAAACAATTCAAAATTGAAATCAATAGCTATGAAAAATGAAATAAATACACACTAAACCAGCACGTGTCAGATCTGTGTTCTGAAAACTGTGTAACACGGATGCAGGAGACCCAAGCCCAGGCAAGTGTGTGGTCATCATTTCACACAAGTGGACTAGAGGACAACACAGGCAAGGGGATGGCTCTCCCAAACCAGCGAGTGGCTGGAGTGCCAATCAAAACTGCAGTGAAGGGACTGGCGCTGTGGCTCACTTGGTTAATCCTCCGCCTGCAGCACCAGCATCCCATATGGGCACCAGGTTCTAGTCCCGGTTGCTCCTCTTCCAGTCCAGCTCTCTGCTGTGGCCCGGGAGCACAGTGGAGGATGGCCCAAGTGCTTGGTCACCTGAACCCATGTGGGAGACCAGGAAAAGCTCCTGGCTTCGGATCGGCACAGCGCCAGGCCATTTGGGGGTGAACCAACAGAAGGAAGACCTTTCTCTCTCTCTCTCTCTCTCTCTCACTAACTCTGCCTGTCCAAAAAAAAAAAAAAAAACCTGCATTGAGGTACGCTTTAGAAATTGAAAAGGTGATTTTAAAATTTATATGTCAATATAAACTAACTGAAGTGGCCAAAACAATTTTGAAAAAGAAAAACTGGATAGCCTTTACTTACATGGTCTCAAGACAAATTATAAATCTACAGTCATAAAATAGGATGTTACTGGAGAACGGATGGACACATTGGTCAATGACCCAGGACAGAGTCTGTGAGTACTTTCTAGAAAGTCCAGAAGTTACACATATATTAACAGGTTTTTTTTGATGAAAGCATAAGAGAAATATTTTTTTTCAACAAATTGGGCTGGAAAAAAATAGACAGTCATATGCAAAGAGAGAAAGAGAGGGAGAGGAAAAGAGAGAGAGAGAGAGAGAGAGGGAGGCAGGGAGGGAGGGAGGGAGGGGAGGGGAGGGGAGGGGAGGGGAGGGGAAGAGAGGAGAGAGAGAAGAGAGGAGAGGGGAGGGGAGGGGAGGGGAGGGGAGGGCAGAGGAAGGGAGGGGAGGGCAGAGGAGAGGAGGAAGTAGGAGGAGTAGTCGGCCAGGGTCTATACCTCACACCATATATGAAAACTACCTCAGGATGGATCCTAGGCTTCAACATAAACCCAAAATAAAACTTGCAGGAAACAATGGTTGTGACGTTGGGTTACGCAGACTTTTCTCAGATATTATACCAAAGATACAATCCATCAAGAAAAGTATGATAACATTGGCTCTACGGAAACAGGAAACGTTTGCTGTATAATAGACACCAGTTAAGGCAGTGACCACAGGCTGGGAGACAAGATCCACAAGACAAACAGCACATAAAGGACTTTTGTTAAGAACACATAAAGAAATTTAAAAATCCAGTAACATGAAGACAAAAACCCAAAACACTGGCAAAAAGAAAATACAGTGAGAGGAAAGAAGCACACGAAGAAATCCTGCACATCACGGTCGTCAGGAAAATCAGCGTCACCATGAGACTCCAACCACACCTACTGGGAGGGCACAGACAACACCAAACATCCAGGAAGAGGAGAGGATGCTGAGGATCTCATCCTGCAAGGGGGATGCACACCGGCACAGCCACTTTGGTGTCGTTACAAAGATGAACATGCATGCAGCCACACAACCCAGTAATCCTGCTCCTAGGTGTGGGTGCAGCAAGAGTGAACGCTTATGGTCACATAGAAATCTGCATGCAATGTCTATAGTGGCCTTAAGGACAACCCCAAGGGGCTGGCATTGTGGTGTGGTGGGTTGGACTGCCGCCCGTTCCGGTCTTGGCTGCTCCACTTCCAATCCAGAACCCTGCTGGTAGCCTGGGAAAGGCTGCATGGATGACCCTTGTGTTTGGGCCCCTACACCCATGCAGGAGACCTAGAGAGGGCTCTGGGCTCCTGGCTTTGGTCTGGCCCACCCCAGCTGGTGCAGCCATTTGGGGAGTAAACCAACAGATGGAAGACCTCTCTGTCTCTCCCTCTTTATCTCTGTGACTCTTTCAGATGAATAAAATAAACCTTTTCAAAAAAATAAGAACCGCTCCAAATAGCAAACATCCTGAATGTTCTTCACTGGGTGGTGGGGGAAACAAACTGAGGTTTGTCCAGAGAGTAGAAAGTTGTACCACTCATTGCTAAGAGGCAGATGGACACCGCCACACATTACCCTGAGGGAAAGAGGACAGACTGAGAGGACCACACTCTACATTACTGCTTACGGTCGATTCTGTATGGGGCAACGTTGGAGGAAGAGGAAGGAAACCACAGTGGGATTAGTGAGGAGTAGAGGTTGGAGTATAAAGGCACCATGATAAGGGACTGTGGAGGTGATAGAAGGATTGAGCATCTTGATTTGTGGTAGTGAATATGGACGGAACACAGATGCCAACTTACAGGGCCCTACTCTTAAAAGGGTGAACCTGACTGCACGTAAAGTATGCCACAGCAACCTTTATTCTGAAACACACTGTGAGTTGTTTTTCACCTTCCCCATTGGAGGGGTGTCGTCTGTACCCAGGCCCCTGGAACGGAGGCTCTGGGGCTTCTCTGACCAACAGAACGTGACCCAGACCTTAATAGACTGGCACTTTGTCCTTTCTGGGAGCAGAAGAAAAGTGGTTATGGGAGAGACGATGGACGTGTTGATCAATGCAACAGAACAGAGTCCAGACACGGCTCACACATACATCAACTAGTTTCCAATAAAAGCACAGAGAAAAGACAGAAAATACTAGAAATATTTGACTTTCTTCCCGGGAACCCTGAGCGCCCATGTAAGAAGCGCAAGGACCTGTGACCATGGGGAAAGTCTCCAAACACAGGCCCAGGGGAGCCCAGCCCCACAGCCTTTCCACGGAGACACCACCAGAGGGTGAAGCCTCTTGCCCACCTCCCACTTGCAACCAGAGGGGAGGCACCACCAGGTGCAGGGAGCCACCCAGCCAAGTCTTGCTCAGATTCCTGCTCCACACTTCGTGACACGTAATACAACAGCTGTTTGCTTGAGGCTCTGGAACTCTGGGCCATGTGTTAAACGGCCACAGATAACCAGCACGGTCTCTCTCCCTGAGAGAAAGGAAGGAGGAGAGGAGGAGGGAGGAGGAAGAAAGGAGAGAGGGGAGAAGAAACGTCCAGAAAAGACTGAAAAATGGAACTCACATTCTTTGGGATGGCGGAAGGGGTCTCAGCCCTGGTGGGCTTCGCTCTGGGGTTCCACGGACACAGTCCTTGCCTCTGGAATTCTCCAAGGCTTTTCTGTCACATTGATATGGGGCAAGTACCCATATCACCTAGGACCACGAAGCTGTAGGCCATAAGCCCCAAGCCCCTGGCGCTGGTCTACTATTACCCCCACCTGTTAAGTTGAGCACCGCCCCCTTCCCCTGCTACGCCTCTTTTATTTGGGACCTGGGAGGGGAGGAGCCATGTGAATAGCCACTCTCCTTCCAAACTCATGAAAGAAGCCTGCAACTGGGACTTCAAAATGTTGCTAGATTCTCTACGGGAAGGCTGCGGGGATCTTACACTGGAAATAACGGGATTCGGCATGATTTCAGCAGCACGAGCCCCTGCAGTTTGCAGAGGACATGTGTGCCCTCGCCCCGGGCTGCAGCTGCTCGAGGGCACGCCAGGACCTGTGGTCTCCCGGCTCTGGCCCCGCGTCCTGCAGTCCCTGCTGCCTGGAGACCAGTGTGGTCTCAGAGAAGCCAGCGCGCACAGCGCCTTCCTCTGCTGAGCCAGTGAAGGAGGCCCAGCCCTCCTTCCCCATTATGTGGCCTTGGGCAAAATCATGAACTACGTGGTGCTAGGAAAAGAGGTGCAGAACAGAGAGGAGGCAGTGTAAGAATTTACAGCCAGACCGCATTTATTCAGAGAAAATAAGAGGTGGGTGACCGGCTGCCTGTGAGCATGTGGCCCCCAGGGGCCAGGCCTATTTATATTTTGGGAGGGTAGGGATGGGGTGGGGGTAGGGAGTAGCAGGCAGAGGTGAATTCCTAGAACTGGGCGGGGCCTTGGGAGCCTGGAAGAGAATGCAGGGTGGGGTATGAAGGCAGTAGGGGTGTGAGACGCAATGAGATTCAAGGACAAGGAACACATTCCAAAGTTTATAGATCTTTTGGGCAGTGAGCAAAAAACACTGAGGCTTACGTCTGTTCCATCCTGTGGGATCTTGAGCAAGTTTATGTAATGTGTGAATTATGAAAAAACTGCAGGAATTTAAAATTTTTAGCATCAAAATAAATTTACCTTTTAATTCCATTTTCTACAGACTTTTGGAATTCTCCTTGTATGATCACTCAGCCCAGGCCATGCCACGCCCAAGTCACAGAGCACGATGTTTCGAAATTCACTCTTCGGCCTCTGACATTCCGAGGCCGGTGAGGTTATAATCTCAAGCCTCAGATGTCCTCCTCCCAGTCCTCCTGGGCTTCATTGCAGAAGTCACCAGTCCTACATTCCCAAACCCTCTGCTTCTCTCTGTCCTAACCGTTGCCATCAGGAGCGAATCAGAAACGTGTGGACGACAGAACTGAACATCCCCTCAGGCGAGAAGAAGTACAGCCAGAAAATCCGTTCTGAGCTTCCAGGGGGGACCAGTGATGGCTGGAAGGTCTTAATTAGCCAGGCTTTGGGAACCCTCCCCCTCCTGCAGAAGACGACAGGGGCCTAGCTCTGAGATCCGGCCCCGTGCAGAAAAGGGAGGCCAGAGGTGTGCAGGGTGAGCTGCAGCCTGCTCTGCTCACAGCTCCTAGTGGGAAGCCCTCACCTCCCGGCTCAGAACAGGGCCACAGCGACATTTTCTCCCCAGATAATTAGCATTTAAAGTGCTGTTCTTTCCCTGCCCTTCGCGGCAGGCCTTGAGGCAGCCTGGTAAAGTGACAGGTGTTGGGTTCTTTTCTGGTTTTCATTGCTCAAAAAAAAAATCCATTTTCACTAGCTAATTCCCCCTGCACAGGCCTGAGTAGGTTCCTAGCCTTAAGTTCGACATAGCCCCAAACCATTTGACACTGTCTCTGTTTTCACAGCAAGGACAAGAACACCCAGGGCACACAGACGCCGAACAGGAACTTGTGAAAGGCTAGAGCAGAGGCGCAGCTTCGGATCCCTGAGGTTTCATCTGTCATGGAGCCGTCGGCAACCATGATGAAACTGCTGCTGCTTCTGCCTGGAGACGGGCGCTCGTGGAGGGGGCAGTCAGCGGCGCCACTGTGCAGAACAGCAGTCCCTGTGTCTGGCGTGGGCTACAGTGGGGCCAGGTGAGACTCAAGACTGTCAGGGTGGGGCTGGTGCTGTGGTGTAGCAGGCAAAGCCACCACCTGCGGTGCTGGCATCCCATATGGGCGCCGGTTCAAGACCCGGCTGCTCCACTTCTGACCCAGCTCTCTGCTATGGCTTGGGAAAGCAGTAGACGATGGCCTAAGGCCTTGGGGCCCTGCACCCATGTGGGAGACCCGGAAAAAGCTCCTGGCTTCGGATCGGTGCAGCTCTGACTGTTGCGGCCAACTGGAGTGAACCAGCGGATGGAAGACCTTGCTCTCTGCCTCTCCTTCTCTCTCTGTGTAACTCTTTCAAATCAATCAATCAATCTTAAAAAAGAAAAGACTGTCAGGTTGTGAGGCCATACACCATGGCTCATGAGGAAGCTGCCACGTTTTACCATGAGAAGGCTTTCTGCGGTGAGATTCCATCTCCAGGACTCGCTGGACACAGTTCAAAGGTCAGTGGTTGCCAGGGTTTTGGAATAAGTAGATGAAGAAGAGGGGGAGTGTTGGGGTCTGTCAGGCCACTGGCCACAATAGTTAACCCTCCATCTGGTGGAATTCTTACTGTGCCAGCAATACCCTTTACAAGTGCCACACATGGGACATTCCAACACACAAGAACACGTGTCAATGAGCAGCTTGCACAGTTGAATTCCCTTACCTTGGTCAACGGTTACTGATGGGGGTTTTCAAATTCTTTGTAGTGTTACCCAGGATCCCTTCCCGGCCAGTAGCCTAAAAGGTGCCCCTCCAGTCTTACTTCAGACCCCACTCTGCTGACCTGAAACGAACAGCCTTTTCTGCCGGACCCCTCATCCCCATGCCCTCTTTGGACTCACATCTTAAACCTAAACATGGGACCTTCAAGGCAAGAACACTGCTCTGCACGGATATATCACGGCAGGTGCATGTTATGATGTGTTTGCCAAATCCGACTGTATGTGCGATGGAGGGTGAACGCCGGTGTCAGCCGTGGCTGTGTGTGACAACGAAGTATCAGTGTAGGTTTAGGGAGTGTAACAAGGTACCATTGAAGGGCTGTTGATTAGTGGGGGTGCTGTGCACACATGGGTCCAGAGGGTACCCAGGAGCTAAACTTTCTACTGAATTTTGCTATGAACTTTAAATTGCTCTAAAAAATAAAGTCCTTTTAAAATGCAAAACTTAACACTTAGAGCTCATCTTGAGAACTCTGAATCTGGTAACTATCCCTGCGACAGAGTGGGGAGGCCACACAGTGCTTGCCTGGGACCAACCGCCATCCGCGCCTCATTTCACTCGCAAGCTACTCATCACCAGTGAACTGCTGTTTGAGACAGAGACAGATGGAGACAGACAATGTGTGAGAGTGTAAGTGTGTGTGTGTGAGTTTTCTGGGGGTATGATCTTCAAATTAACTTGAAGATATCTTGACCCATCATTATAGAAGGTATGTGTGGTTGTGTGTATAATTACCTAGTATCTGCTATTCCCTAATAAGATGAAAATAATTTAAAATTTCTTTCCCTCCTTCTCCTCCTTCCTTCCGGCTGGTGCTGGTGTAGATTCAGCAAGATCTCATTTTTGATGGAAACTCACAATGAGTCATCGTTATAGAAACTTTGAGAAATGTTTTGGAACAAGCCACATAATTAAATCAGCTTGGTAAGCAGCACTATAGGGACTGACAGATTCCAATAATTGACTTTTCAAAATATTCTGGGCCACAGATGACATGAATGTTTTAGGATTTTAATTCTCTAATCAAATAAAAAGGGACGTGCCAATACTGTCTATTTTCCTCCTGCATGCTTCCGGTTTGGAATTTTTCGACCTAGTTTTAAACGTTATGGATGTGTGCAATCAAAACTTTACTGAAAATTTGATTTGTGGAGCCATCAAAGTCTGCAGTTCACTTTACATTTAAAATATAAAATTAAAAGTATCTGTCTAGGTAATTAAAACTACTGCACATAAATAGAGATATCATAATGAACAACTTTTTCGTTAAAGGGAAGTCAACAGCTACGCCACCCAGAGTGAAACCATTTTCTATTCAGGGGAGGTAACAAGGACCATCTCTGATTCAAATCTGCTTAATGTTGCATTTGATGAAAAAGGAACCTACAGAAGCAATGATTCAGGGCAATCTGGGCCAGCAGCCTCTTCCCAGAGCACGGACGTTACGTGGAAAAACACGCAAAACGGTAAAACGTCTGCAGTGCAAGGCAGGAAGCAGCCGTGTTCCTGGGCATGGTCACCCCCGTATCCGACGGGCAGAGAAGCATCTCCCAGCCCCGCTGAGTTCCTCCTAAAACTGCACAATCGCTCACCTGCCAGGCTGCGCGGGTGCTGCCGGTGTGCGTGTTTGGGACCAGGGACACACAGAAGCAGGCACCACTTCTGAGCAGCACTGAGTGATGTGGGGACAGCACGCCACCTCGCTCAGCCAGGAGGCTAGGTCAGAGGAGTCCTCACTACAGACGAGTGCCGATGTCCGTGCCCGAATTTGGTAGACAGCATGGACTTGGATCCCTCAGAGCACACGTTTAGAACATCATGGCAAAAGCAAACAAATGAACTGCAAAACCACCTGTACTCTCACTTCTTCGAGGCGTGGACCTTGGGAAGTTTCCAGGGTCTCAGTGAGACACCTGTGAGGCCCAGGAGAGGCCAGGCCTGGGGGAGGCGGAAGCTGCACCCCAACGGGGCAGCCATGGAGGCCTTGGTGGGTCCTGTGAGAGCTCTGCAGGGAGACGTCTCTTCAAGTTCTCTCCCCTTGAGGCAACGGGATGGGGCTTTCTCGGGGCCTAGCAACCAGCCAGTACCCCAGGCTGATCCCTAGAGGGAGTGTCTCCTGCTTCCTTGGGCCAGGCTCCCAGCCAAAGTTAGAGTTGTGAGCCCAGGGGCCCACGTGCCAGCACTAGGACAGTCCTGGAGGGGCACCGCAGTACCCACTGCACATCACACAGGCTGCTGGAGGGAACGGTGAGAGCCACATGCACACTGTGGGCTGTTTTATTTGCTTGGTTGGCTGTTTAAGAAAGCTGTCCTCCCTCATTTTATTTTTCACTTTATTTGAAAGGCAGAGAGATCTTCCATCTCTGATTCCCTCCCCAGACGACAGCAACAGCTAGGGCTGAACCAGGCTAAAGCCAGGAACTCAGAGCTCAGCCCAGCTCTCCCAGGGGCGGTCAGGAACCCAATTATTGAACCAGTACTGCTCGGCCCAGGATCTGCATTAGCAGGAAGCTAGAACTGGAGTGGGTCAGTACCAGAACCCGGGGCAGTCTGATGCGTGACACAGGCATCCCAACTGGGAGCTTAATCGCTCCGCTCCCATGTGGACATTTTGGGATGAAGGCCACAGAAAAAAAACACATACATTTTAGATGCCAGTGCTGACAGAAAGAAATAAAGACCTTATTGCAAAATTCAGTCTAAAAGGCTCTGGGACTCAAGAGCCCACGGCTGCACTTGCAGAGGGGGTCTCCCACACAGAAGGTGGCCAGCATCCCACAGTTCTTTCTCAAGTTCTGTTACAAGAGTGGGAGGCCTATTAAACTGCAAGACGCTGTAGTCCTGTCTGCTTTTTGATTCATGAAAAACATGCAGTCGGAAAACCACTTCTGACAAAAGAATTTCTTTGGGGGGATTCAAACGCACGCTACAGAACAAGTGCAGTTACTAACAGTCCTCCTCATTCTTTACTTTGCTTGCAAGGCAGAATGACAGAGAAATGTCCTTCCACCTGGTAGTTCACTCCCCAAATGGCCCCAGTAGCCAGGGCCGGTCAGGCCTAGGCCAGGAGTCCAGAACTCCACACGAGTCTGCCACATGGGTGCAGGGGCCCACGTGCTTGGGCCACCTTCTGCTGCTTTCTCGGGCACATTGGCAGGGAACTGGGTCAGAAACGGAGCAGCTGGACTTGAACTGTAGCTCTGACATTGGATGCTGGTGTTCTAAGCCTAAGCTGCCGTGCCACAATGCTGGCCCCTGCAGTGGAGACTTTGTGAGTTAACAAGTACTGCACTAGGTTTGTCTCCCAGTCCCCTGACGCATCACCCGCGCATCTTCACACAATATTCTTCAAAGACAGAAACTTTCCTATTCCATTTTGTATTGTTGTGCATCAGCTGCCTAAAATAAGAACTTTGCAAGACTCTGCCATCTGAACAAAGATGATTATCATTGCTATTTTTGGCAAAGGGGCCTCACTTGGAAGATCTGCTAAAGGGTAAGTTACAGGCATCGAAAATGCTTCTTCTGTGATGGCTGTGAACAGCTGAGTGAATGCAGCAGATGATACTAAGACCTTGGGAACGTACAGCGTCCTGGTTCAGTTACCACAGCAAGAACACCGTGGGGGCCAGAGCTGTGGTACAGCGGGTTAAGCTAACACTTCAATGCCGGCATCCCCTGTCACACTGCCAGTTGGAGTCCTGGCTCTCTGCTTCCGATCCAGCTCCCTGATTATGTGGGTAGGAAGCAAGGCTGCGGTTCCTGGTTCCTGGCTTCGGATTGGCCTAGGCCTGGCTATTACAGCCAACCGGGGAGTGAACCAGTAGGTGAAAGGTCTTGCTCACTAGCTCTTTCCCTGTTCCTCCCTCCCTCTATACAGTAGCCCTAGTGAATAATTTAATTGAATAATTTAAAGAGACTGAACTATCTGACTTCTTGTAAGCACTCTTCCTGCACGAGTGACCTCCTCCCGGTGCAAAGACTTTCTTGCCAATGGTGACTTGGACAGACTCGAAAGTCCTAAAAGGAGCCACCTCAAGAATAAACCAGATATGAAAAAAGTCACGTTCACCAATCAAGACTGTCACTAAAAAATCATAAAGAGGATATAACTAAAAACGAACCTTAGCGAAGAATGGGATGGGAGAGGGAGTAGGAGGTGGGATGGGCGGGATTGGGGGAAAGAACCACTGTATTTGTAAAAGCTGTACATTTGAAATTTGCATGCACTAAATAAAAGCCTTCTAAGAAAACTGTGAAGAGTTTTTTTATGTGTAAGTTTTATGCAAGTTTAATATTTAAGTCTCAATAACATTCTTCAAAGATGACCAATGAGGCTTTTCTTTAAAATATTCATTTACTAGAAAGGTAGAGAGAGGGAGAGGAGGCGGGATCTTCCATCCGCTGAGTCTCCCCCCATGGACCCTACAGTTGAGGTTGGCTGACAGCAAGCGCAGAGCCCAGAACCCCACCCAGTCTCCCCAGCTCCTCTTCTGATCCAGCTCCCTGCTAAGGGTCTGGGAAACAGCAGAGGAAGGATAGGCCTCTGCACCCATGTGGGAGACCTGGAAGAAGCTCCTGGCTCATAGTTTCAGCCTGGCCCAGCCCCAGCCACTGTGGCCATTTGGGGAGTAGACCAGTGGATGGAAGATCTCTCACTCTGTCTCTCCACCCCCACCCCCGTAACTCTGACTTTCAAATAAATCAATAAATCTTAACAAACAAACAAAGCAGCAAATCCAACGCTTCCACCAACAATGGGAACGCTGAAGTCAGCCTATGGCCTTCCCCTCCACGACTGGTTTGTTTTTGTCCTAAGAGTACTTGCTGTTGGACACACGAGTCTCCATCCCTCAAAATTACTGGAAATAGTCACTTTCCATTTGGTTATGCCAACTCTATAGACAGTTACTTAAACTTTGCCTTCAATAATTTTATAATTTCTTTTATAAATGTTTTAAAACTAGTTTTATGAATAGATAAAATATGTTCACATGGTTTCAATGTCAGTTCTATGAAGAAAGGAAGTTCAGACAAGCTGAATTTCCATTTCTGCAGCCCCTTCCTACAGCAATCATTCAGAAACATTCCTCCTTCCTCGTTACAGCCGTGACAGTCCAGCTGCGGACACGCCAGTTTTCTCCACCAGTCTCCTACCGATGAGCGTTTTATAGATCCCAGTCCAGTAGTCCAGTATTCTGACAAACACTGCAGCAGCGAACGGTCCTGCCATATGTCTTTTCACTTGTTTAGAACTATCTTTGGGATGAGGTTCTGAGGGCAAGGTTGGTGCGTGGAAGGTTTACAGTTCAGGGATTTGTCGCCAAACTCTCCCGCATGAGGGAGACAATGAAAAAAATTTGTTTTATTCAGGCCGGTGTGGTGGCTCAGCGGTAGATGCCGGCATCCCATATTGGAGCACTGGTTTGAATCCTGGCTGTTCCACTCCGGATCCAGTTCCTTGCTAATGCACCTGGGGAGACAGCGGAAGATGGCCCAAGTACTTGGACCCCTGCTACTCAAGTGGGAGACCCAGATGGAGCTCCTGGCTCCTGGCTTCGACCACTTGAGAGGTTGGAGAAACAGAGACACAGAGAAAGAGATCTTTCCACTGGTTCACTCCCAAAATGGCCACAACAGACACGGCTAGGCCAGGCCAGAGTCAGGAGCCAGGAACTCCTCCCGGGCATCCCACGTGGGTGGCGGGGACTCAACCCTTGAGCCATCAGCCGCTGCCTTCCCGGGCACTTCAGCAGGGAGCTGGATGGAAGTGGAGCAGCTGGGACTCAACAGGGGATACCAGCACTGACAGTGGCAGCCTATGCTAGTTTTTCTTTTTCAAATGAAAAAGGATTAAACATTTTTATGTGCTAAACATCATCTCCACTTTGAAATATTTAAAATTTATAATTTCAAATTCTATGAAGCCTTCTATTCAAAACCATTGGGAATGAGGTACCAGCACACACCCCGTCAGCCCTACATCTGTACTGTAGAGTTCCTAGAGACAGGAACATGCCCACACAACCCGAGTACAGCCGCTACTACCGAGTGGCCCTGCCACCCGCTCTCCAACGCTGCCGCTTCCCCGATGCACCTGTCCAGGTCCACCCTCCTGTCTCCTGCATCTGCAGCCTTCGCTGCCCGCTGCCTTGCCCCGTGCAACTCTGGGCTGTTACAGCCCACCTTCACCACCTTCACGTGCATGCCCCTGTCTGAGCCTGCCTGGTGCTGCTTCCCGATGTGGCTCAGGCCCTGTCTCTCACAGCTTCCTGCCCGGCGGTGCCCGGGTCTGATTTTCCCACCCCCGGCGGTGACCTTTAGACTTGCTACCAGGCCTCCCCAGGGCACCATCATTCTTTCCTTGTGAAGCGAACTTTGTGAGACGACCTGCAACCATCCCGCTCCTCACTGAACTCGCTCCCGCTACTTTGGGCATACACTGAAGTCTCGTGCATCCCCCTGCACTCCCTCCGCAGCCCTGGACACGAATCCTGTCAAAATGGTGTCTCCGCGTAGCCTCGGCTCTGAGCCCCTTTCCACTCGGCCAAGGGCCATCTGCACGCTGCAGCTGACTCTGCCTAGTTCTCGCCATTTCTCTCCTGGCTGTCAGCTTCTTTCTTCTCTATTTTAGAAGATCTTGATATGGAGATACCACTTTTTTTTTCTGGGATATAAGCTGCAAATATTTCCTCCATTTTGCTGTCTCTTTTCCTTTGCTCATATAGTTGTGTATGCATGGAACATTTCAGGTTTTTAAGTCACATTTACCAATCTTCTCTGATTGCTTCTAGATTTCGAGTCTTTGTTAGAGATGTTTCCTCTGCTTCCAGCTGATGTCCCTTCAGCACTTGTGAGCCTTCATCTGCTCCATGTGCACACCTCACACCCACATGGGATGTGTCCTTACACACGCAGTGGGGATGTGAGCCTTCATCTGCTCCACGTGCACACCTCACACCCACATGGGACGTGTCCTTACACACGCAGTGGGGATGTGAGCCTTCATCTGCTCCATGTGCACACCTCACACCCACATGGGACGTGTCCTTACACACGCAGTGGGGATGTGAGCCTTCATCTGCTCCACGTGCACACCTCACACCCACATGGGACGTGTCCTTACACACGCAGTGGGGATGTGAGCCTTCATCTGCTCCACGTGCACACCTCACACCCACATGGGACGTGTCCTTACACACGCAGTGGGGATGTGAGCCTTCATCTGCTCCACGTGCACACCTCACACCCACATGGGACGTGTCCTTACACACGCAGTGGGGATGGAGTCAGTCTTTTAAAATGTTACTGGGGCCAGTGCTGCGGTGTAGTAGACTAAGTCTCTGCCTGTGGTGCTGGTACCCCATATGGGCGCCGGTTTGAGTTCCAGCTGCTCCACTTATGATCCAGCTCCCTGCTTAGGGCCTGGGAAAGCAGCAGAGGATGGCCTAAGTGCTTGGGCTCCTGCACTCATGTGGGAGACCCGGGAGAAGCTCCTGGCCCCTGATTTGGCCTGGCCCAACTCCGGCAGTTGCAGCCATTTGGGGAGTGAACCAGTGGATGAAGATATCAGTCTCTATCTCTTTCTTTAACTCTGCCTTTCAAATAAAATGAATCGTTAAAAAGTTAAAATTTTATTTAATTGAAAAGCAGAGAAAGAGAGAGAAAGGCAGACATCTTTTATCCACTGGTTCACTCTTCTAATGCCCACAACAGCCAGGGCTGGCCCAAGCTGAAACTAGGAGTCTAGGACTCCTTCCATGTCAACCATGTGTGTGGCAGGGGCCACGTACCGGAGCCATTCACCTGCTGCCCCCCAGGGTGTGCATCAGCAAGAAGGTTGATGGTTTTTTCCATGTAAGTCTCCACTTCCTTCAACGGTGCTTATCTACAATAATTTACTCAGCTGTTCAATATGCCACCTTGTGATCACACAAATACACTTCAGCACCTCACGGTCCAGTCCTCCCTGTTGACTTTCTCTTCCTGGATTTCCCCACTGTTCCTGCTCACTTGGTTTTTATGAATGGACTTAAAATGAACTTTTCTACCCACAGAAAGCAACCAACAAGCCTGCTCTGTTCTCACTGGGATCGTGTGACAGCCCTAGGTCAATGTAGGGAGCAGCGACATCACTGGGACGCTGAGTCGTCCCGTCTAGGAACCTAGTGTGTCTATGCATGCCATGCAGGAGCACCTGCCATTTTCTTCCCGTTTGGCCATTTCTTCTGAGCTTTACCCCATTGCTTCTCGATTCCAGTGCTCTGCTACTGCAGACGGGATCTCCTCTCTAACTGTAGTTTCTGCTGTGTTCTGTTTGTGAGCATAATCAGTTTTCTATATGCTGATTTTATAACCTGCTAGTCTGATAAATTCTTTATTGCTGATAGTGGTTTCCAGATATCCAACCTCTTGATCTACAAATAGAGAGACCATAGTACTTCCTCTTCAGGCCTCAGCCTCTTGCTGCTTTCTCTTGCCTATTTCTTGGCTGCCTAGTGTTTTGACATTAATACATAGAGGAGGCTGGGAGCCCTCTCTTCCAGGAATCTTGTAGTGCTTCCCAATTAAATAAATGGAGAGCACAAACTGGATAGGACGCATTCCTAGCCTATGCCTTCACTACAGAGGCGTGTTGCATTTGGCAAATGTCAAAACAGAATCCTCGGAATAAACCCTACTTGGAGACGATCTACTACTTTCAATGTGCTATTGGATTTTTGATAATTTTTAGTAGTTTTTTTTTTTAATCAGTGCTCAAAACTGCCCTGTAAATTCTTTCTTGAATGCAGTTCTCACATCCTTTGAGTTCTGTGTACACGTGTGTGTGGCCTAAGACACCATCGGCTTCCATGGCAACCCTGGTGCACTTTTATTTTTATATAAAGATTTATTTACTTATTGAAAATCTGTGTGTGTGTGCGTGTGTGTGAGAGAGAGAGAGAGAGAGACAGAGAGAGAGAGAGAGAGAGAAACAGAGTGGGAATATCTTCCATCTGCTGGTTCACTTTCCACATGGCTGCAACAGCTGGGATTGGACCAGGCCGAAGTCAGGAGCCAGGAGCTTTATCCTGGTCTCCCACATGGAGAGACAGCAGGGCCCAAGCACTTGGGCCATCTTCTGCTGCTTTTCCAGGTGCATTAGCAGGGAGCTGGACAGGAAGTGGAACCGGCACCCACATGGGATGCTGGGGTCACAGGTGGCTATTGTACCCACTCTGTCACCATGACAGCCCCATCCTGTGCCCTTTTAGAAGGTGAATTCTCAGGGCGGGTACTGCAGTGCAACGGGCTAAGCTGCCACATGGTACACACTCATCCCATGTCACAACGCCCAGTCGTTCCAGGGACTCTGCTTCTGATCCAGCTTCCCGCTATCGCACCAGGGAGGCACAGGCGAGGTTTAAACACCTGGGTTCCTGCCACCCACATGGGAGATCTGGAGGGAGGTCCTGCTTCAGGGGCCTGGCCCAGCCATGACTGTTGTGTGAGTAAAACAGTAGATGGAAGACATCTTTCGTGCTCCCTCTCCTTCCCCCATTTCTCCCTCTCTGTCATTCTGTGTTTCAAATAACTAAATCATAAAAAAGGAAAAGGGGCATCCTCTGTCACCAGAGTTTAGAGTTGGGTAGAAGGACCAGCTTCCACCTCCCGTACCGCGCTGTTTTAGGGGTTCTACACTGTCATTAGTTTGAGTTATGTCCCCAGTTACCACCTATGCCTTAGCCTGTACCCCAGCAGCTGAGTGATGCTGACCATCCAAATTTGCTGGGAGATTTAGTTTGGCTTCAGATTTTTGCTTACATAGAGAGAAGGCAATTACATCTCTGGTAACTGCTCATATGTGTATACATGGATGGGTGCAAGTACATACATGCAAAGGCACATGTGTGTTTGCATCTGAATGTGCAAATCCATGCATATGCATGTATGTATATGCACTTATGCATGTTTGTATGTGTGTGCACACAGCTGTGTGTACACACATGTATACACATACCAGGACTAACCACTGTCACAGCACGTCCTTTCTCCATGGTTACACAGTAAATACGGGTTCAAGGTCCCTATCTTCACAGAGCTCAGCGTTCAGCGGGGAGGCTGACACTTATCTGTATAAAAAGTGCTACAACGAAGCCAGCATGGATTCCCTTACAGAAGACGGAAGGAGGAGATGGTTCCTGACTTGGAGTAGGAACACAGCTGGAGGCTGTCCCAGCCTGGACGTTGGGAATGGACACAACCTTGAACACATGTGCTCAAGGCCAAGGTTTTATGCTACCGAATTGCAGTGAACAGTGTTTGGGTGAAGATGCTTCTCCTGGGGGAACCCAGAAAGCTGAAGGAGGCGGCAACAGCCTCACTGCTGACTTCTGGACAGACAGGAAGACCCTCACGGTCACCCACCCGTCCATGGGAGAGTCCACCCCTGGCGGCAGGCAGGTGGTCACTCAGCTCCCATCGTCAGGACAGGAAGACCCTCACGGTCACCCACCCGTCCATGTGGGGTCCACCCCTGGTGGCAGGCAGGTGGTCACTCAGCTCCCATCATCAGGACAGGAAGACCCTCATGGTCACCCACCTGTCCACGTGGGGTCCACCCCTGGCGGCAGGCAGGTGGTCACTCAGCTCCCACCGTCAGGACAGGAAGATCCTCACGGTCACCCACCCGTCCATGTGGGGTCCACCCCTGGCAGCAGGCAGCTGGTCACTCAGCTCCCCCCGTCAGGACTTCCCAGACACTACTTCATGCCCCCTCAGTCACTTGCCCCTCCACTGCACAACATAAAGGAGTTTTCCTCAGTGCTGACCTCAGACCTGCCCTCTACAACACCGGCCTTTTGATGCCTGCGTCTCCTGTGCGAACCAGTCTTTACACACTCAGAGCAGTTAGACTACCTGAAAATCACAAAGCATCCAGCGAGCTTCACTGCTCTGGGCCAACACCTGCTACTCCAGGGACGGAACCACACAGCGCGGCCCATTCTGGTTCTTCTCCTCCGAGAGCCTGTGCTTTCTCACTTGCCCTCAGGGCCAGCACATGCAGCCAGCCTCAGCACTCCTAGTGCTGCATTGATGGGAATCTGTCATCTAGAGAGGGAGGTTAAGGTCATGGTCAGGGCTCTCCTTTTGTCTAAAATCATCAAGTCTTTGGGTGGTAACTGTGGGACAGTCACGTCTCCCCACACCACGTCACGGCACAGGTTTGGGCTCAAACGTACCACTGTGGTCTATCCCTGACATATTTCAAAATGTGTTGATTTCAATGACCAGTTTGACAAAGCAGTGTGTTTTGGTTTGAGTCTGGGACAGGATAGATGAGCGGCCCCTTGGCAGTGACACCTGTGTGTCCAATAGTCACGCCTGCTCCCCTCCTCTGAGTCACTGACAAGGACAGTGACCAAGAGAAGCCCAGAGGAACGTGGCGTTTGCTACCAGAGTCACTTCCAAAGGTGGACGATCAAGTATTCACACTCTGGCACAGCTCAGACCTGGGAATTCATCTAATTACTCCATCTCCCAATTGTTCGTTATCTTATCTACAGGGTGCTTACAAGGGTGAACGAACACATGAAAATGAAGCTACAGAATCAACGTGCCTTGTGGATCTATTAATTCAGTACAGCCCCCAGAGGAAGCGAGGCTGTGAGGTGTGACCGCTGGAGACTGCTTCTGAGGGTTACAGGGCGGCGTCTCCCCACACCGCCTTCCTTCAGGGACACCTGCAGCCCCACTTTCTATCAGGCTTTATGTCTTTGTCCAGGCATTTGCTCTCTATCCTTCGTGATCCCGTGGGGCGTCTGTGGAATGTGCTTATCCTTTCGCCTTTGAGATGAACCCCATCCTAGGTAAGAATCTGACTGTTTTTATCAACCAGCCAGGGAACCAGGTCAAAGAGAGAAGGAAAAGACTCCTGACCCGGGGCCGGCGCTGTGGCTCATTTGGTTAATCTTCCGCCTGCGGCCCATTGCATATGGGCACTGGGTTTTAATCCCGGTTGCTCCTTTTCCAGTCCAGCTCTCTGCTGTGGCCTGGGAGTGCAGTGGAGGATGGCCCAAGTGCTCGGGCCCCTGCACCCCATGGGAGACCAAGAGGAAGTACCTGGCTCCGGATCGGCGCAGCGCTGGCTGTGGTGGCCATTTGGGTGGGTGAACCAACAGAAGAAAGACCTACCCCTCTCCCTCCTTCCCTCCCTCTCTCTCTCTCTCTCTGTCTATAAATTAAATAAATAAAAAAAAGAGATTCCTTCACCGACAGCCTACTTGACAGATTGGTGTGGCTGCTGAGCCTGGCCAGAGACAGCAAAGTGGGGCAGACTGTACTCTGAAGCTCTGCCTTTTCATTGGTCACCCTTGGTCCAAACGGTGCAGCCCTCTGAAGCTGCCCACTGGACCTTACCTACCTCCTCCTTCCCTTCTCAAAGCCATGCCTTTACCTCACGGGGCACTCCAGCCCTCGGCTTGGCCACAGACTTTCTAGAAACACAGGTGAGGTCTCCTGCTCCTACACTCACTGGCACCCATGTGAGCTCACAGATGCGTGCTGTGGCTCATGGGGACCTCTGTTTGTCTTTGTAGATGGGACCCATCCTCCACGGTCATGAGTCCGCCTCCATGGCAGGGGGCAGGCGTGCGTGGCTTTGACCTTCAGAGGACATCCTTCCCCAGCCAACGTGGAGAGGCAGCTCTCGGATTACAGCCTGTCTCGGTCATCGGGAGGGCCTGCTGTGCCACAGATGTGCAGACCCTGGTGAGTTTCTGGTTCAGGAGGTCTGGGTGGGGCCCGACACGTTCCCAGGGTGATGATGCTACCAGTGGATGGGCCACCTGGGAGCAGCCTCACAGGAGCTCAGAGACTCTTCTGACTTGCTTTCCCCTCCCTCCCTCCCTGTATTCTTCCCTCGGTTATTACTTTGATTCTATGTAAAACCCAATTAATTGGTTGGCAGAAAATTCTGCTCTCATTCTCACAAGCCTATTCTCCATCTTTTCTTTTTATAAAATAAAGTTTTTTTTTTTTTTTTTTTTGTATTTGAAAGTGGGGAAGAGAGGGGGAGGGTACAGGTGATGGTGGGATGGGAGGGGGAAGAGACAGACAGACAGATATCTTCTATCCACTGGTTCACTCCCCAAATGCCCATACAGCTGGGCCTACCCAGGCCCAAGCCAGGAACCAAGAACTCCATCCAGGTCTCCCAAGCAGGTGTCAGGGACCCCAGTGTGATGGTCATCGTTTGCTGCCTCTTGGGCCCTCATTAGCAGGAAGCTGGATTGGAAGCGGAGGTGAGACTCAATCCCAGGTACCCCGAGTGAGTTGTACGCATGCCTCCCCAGTGGCAGCACAAATGCTGAGCGGTGCGCCTCCCCCTCCCCACCCTTTCCACGGGAATGTCTACTGCTATTTGCAGCCCACAGGATGTGTGACCCTGTCAGGCAGGTACTTTCCTAGCTGCTGAAAAGAGAGATACACTTTGTTTTTATTTCTGGCATCTCATTTAAACCAAACGGTGTTAGGAAGATGCCATACACGTTATCTGGAACCCGCCCTGGGTGAATTCCAGTCTGTCGTCACAACTCCTCTTCTCTCCCATCCACATAAGGGCAGAAACTGTTCAAAATGATAGTTTGTCACAAGCAGCCTGTGCTGACTGTGGAGCTACATGCTGTTTTGGAGATGCGCAAGATGTCAAATAAAATTAATAAAGCGACATCACGAGGGGCAGCAGAGACAGTCCTGAGGCCTCATGGGACAGGCAGGAGTGGGGATTCAGACCCTGGTGGTAAGAGCTGATTGACTTGCATGTCCTGTTTATTAGGCCCATCAGACCGACACAGACCCAACCTAAAGACGGCTAACTAGCTCAGTGACAATGCTGGAATACTGGCTGGATTTAGCACAGAATAAAGTTATGCACACATAATTTTTATCTCCTGACACATCCAGTTTTATTTATCAGAGCAACACTACCTGATCTGTTACAGATCAACCACGAAACTTCAGTGTCTTACCCAGTGTCATCATGTGCCACCCTCGAGCATAATACCCGTTTTCCTGGGTGGTGCACAGCATTGCATGGGACTGTCCATGAGTCTACCTGCTGGCTCCAAAATCCTTCAACTGGCTCTGAGCCACCCTTTAACTGGCTCACCACAGCCCACTGAGTACAGGCTGGGTGCTGCTGCTGGGCCGCATCTCCACCTCCTGGAGGCAGACGTGGGACTACCCTTCTCTGCACTCCTGCACACCCGGGTTTCTCCTTCTTGAATCACTCGATCTCAAAGATCAGACTGAAGCACCTACACAGAACCTCCTGGGACTGCTGGGCAGGTCTTCCTCCAGATAAGCCCAGAGCTAAGTGTGTGTGCCTCACATACAGGGACGAAGCGAGCTCATTACCTAGAGCGATTACTGGCCACGCACTACTGGGTGGCTGTATCTGTTACAATGTGCACACCAGCTGTTATCGCTGACTCCAGATCATTACAGGCTGCGGCTGGGCTCTGGTGCTGATGCGCCTCCTGCAGTCTGGATCCACCTGACTGTGTTCGCCGCATTAGACATCTCTAACGCATTATTAGGACCACAAATCTTTGGCAAACAAGCCTGAGTATCCTTCCTCGTGGCCTTTACAAGAAAACATGTCAACACCTAATAAGCTCTGTGAAATTATTCTTTTTCTGACCTTGGCTTTTCTAATTCTTTATTGGCCAGGCATTGGGGTTACAACACGGAGTGGGGCAGGCAGGCTACACGCTGACGCTGCCCTAACCACCCTGCGCAGGACGTGCAGCCGGCAGCGGGCAACATGGCACAGGACGAATGCTCCTGGAAAAACACCTTTTCTGCTAGATCCTGAGTTCCCAAAACAATGGGCCGAGGCTGGCCGGGAGTGGGCGCTCACGCTGGCTTGTTCAGGGGTCCTGGCTGAGCTGGGGCTCTGCCTGCCACCACCCATGCGCCCTCTTCCTAAAACCCCATCTCTGTGTTTGGAATCCACATGAAGTCGCATCCCTGTGGGTTCCTTTCTGTTCTTATTGTGACCCTCTCTTTATGCCAGCATTCACACACGGTAGCATTCACACATGGTAGCATTCACACACGGTAGTGTTCACACACAGTAACATTCACACATGGTAGTGTTCACACACAGTAACATTCACACACGGTAGCATTCACACATGGTAGCGCTCACACATGGTAACATTCATACATACACTTAGCATTCACACACAGTAGCATTCATACACAGTAGCATTCACACACAGTAACATTCACACACGGTAGCGTTCACACACGGTAGCATTCACACAAAGTAGCATTCACACATGGTAACATTCATACACACTTAGCATTCACACATGGTAGCGTTCACACATGGTAGCATTCACACATGGTAACATTCATACACACACTTAGCATTCACACATGGTAGCGTTCACACACGGTAACATTCATACACACACTTAGCATTCACACACGGTAGTATTCTCACACGGTAGTGTTCACACACGGTAGCATTCACACACGGTAGCGTTCACACACACTTCGCATTCACACACAGTAGCATTCATACACGGTAGCATTCACACACGGTAACATTCATACACACACTTAGCATTCACACACGGTAGCATTCACACATGGTAGCATTCACACACGGTAACATTCATACACACACTTAGCATTCACACATGCTAGTGTTCACACACAGTTAACATTCACACACACACTTAGCATTCACACATGGAAGCATTCACACACAGTAGCATTCACACACAGTAGCATTCACACACGGTAGCGTTCACACACGGTAGCATTCACACACAGTAGCGTTCACAAACAGTGACATTCACACACGGTAGCGTTCACACACGGTAGCATTCACACACGGTAGTATTCACACACAGTAGTGTTCACACACGGTAGCATTCACACACAGTAGCGTTCACAAACAGTGACATTCACACATGGTAGCGTTCACACACGGTAGCATTCACACACGGTAGTATTCACACACAGCAGTGTTCACACACGGTAGCATTCACACACAGTAGCGTTCACAAACAGTGACATTCACACACGGTAGTATTCACACATGGTAACATTCACACATACATATGTGTTCACCAATGCACTCAGGACTAGTGTCACTGCCTGCAGTTTTCCACAACCCGAGCCACATGCCTCCTGACCACGCTGGGCCACACCTTCCTGTGGATAACGTCCTAGCCAGGCTGGGCGTGGCAGGTGCTCAGAGTAGACACTACGGGCCTCTTCTGCCCTAGAGAGTTCCCAGGCTAGGAGGGAAGAGAGTTCTGTAAACCCATCCGACAGTGTGGTGACCTAGTCACTCAGGAACCAGTGGCAGCTGAGGGCAGAACCCAGGAAAACCTCTCTCACAAGGTCCCGGATACAGATGCTGGAACACCATTCCATCTCGTCCAACCCCCGAATCTTAGCCCTGGGCCTAGGCTGGCGGTCCCTGCTCACACAGCACACAGACCCCTGCCTACTTTAACAGCCAGATACACAAGACAGGCTTCACAAGCTGACCCCAGGGAATCCTGACTCCTGTGGGAGCTTTTTCTGAAAGGGATGCAAGATCCGTCAAACCAAACACCCTGTATTGTTTGATTCAGGATTTTTCAAAGTGTGTGTCACAAATGCATTAGTGGATCAGAAGATCGATTCAGTGGTCACAACAGCATTTTTGAAAGAATGAAACAGAGGTGTAGAACAGAAGATATCAAAGAACCTCGTCCACTGTGTGGGTAACTATTACTCCACCAACCTTTTGTTTCAGCTGTTTGTGTGTGCTGGGTTTCAATGTAAAACAGATTTCTTACTGTGCATTGCAGACAAAAACGTCCAAAAGCCGCTGCACACCCCTGCCACGTGAGCATTAGTGAGAGAAGACCTCATTTCACGACTCTCCCCTAGACAAACCGCAGTGGAAATCTGTAAGCAATGCTTATCCATGCTTGATAGATGCGGAGTGCCTCCAACAACCGAAAACCAACCCCGTGATGGCAGATTACAGGGGACAAGCCCGGGCTGGGGAGGCCAGCGCATCCAGGTTAAATTTTCCAGCCATTTTTCCAGGAAAAAGCTAGTTACCTTTCTGAGCTTCCATTTTTTCCCTCTGTACAACAGAGATGGTAGTGGCTATTTCTCATGACTACTGAGGATGAGTGAAATAAGGTAATGAGTGTAAGTGCATAGCATCGCATAACGAACACTGGAATGCAGTGGCTTCCCCTTGAAATGCTCATTTCCCATCCTTTCCTTTCCAGTAAGTTCTAAGAGACCAAATTAAGCTTCTATCTAATGGAACATCCCATATCTATTTTGTTCAGCTTTTACTCAGTGTTTTAGGTAATGCTGGGAGAATTTGGAACATTATCCTATTCTGTAGGTACAGCCTGAGGTCTAGAGAGTGTTAGGGATTGAGAAACAAATCTTTTGTGCAATGTCATTTAATGCCACATTGAGAATTTCCCAAGAGGAGATAAGAATGGAGCTTGCAAACACAGTGCTCATTTATAATCCTTACTTTAGAAAACCTTTCAAAGCCCAAGTGAACATTTAGGAGCTCTTACTAATGTTTTAGAAATGTGGATAACCAAATGTTTTTTTCCATTTCTTTTTAAATATGAAATATTACTCTTTCATTATAAGGTAATGTTCTGAAACCAGAATAAATCATGATAGCACAGGTTTACCTGTTATGAGAAGAAAAATGATAAAGAAACAAAATCAGGAGGGAAAAAGCCCTTAAAATCGTGGTGTGCTCAAAATGATGATTTATAGAATAATTTGTCTTTGGACTCTATAGAAAAATCAACATCTGCATCTTAATGGGTGTGTTTCCCAAACGGAGAGAAGTCTGCTCAACCACATGGCTTGTCTGAGGGCTTAGCTGTGACCTGGGGTCTAGCTGTACACGCACACATTCCATATTCAGATCCACCTGAGGACATTCTGCTTCCTTCATGGGTCTGTCATGGTTACTTGAACAACCTCTACCAAGAATGGAACTTGTGACCCAAGCCCTGACCCAGCCTGGACTGTGGACTACCGCTGGCTCCCAGTGCCTGCAGGACTCTCACTCCCCACTGCATGGTTAGCAAGATGCTGAGGTAGACAGTGGGGGCCAGAAAAATGCTTCCGATTACCCTGGGCATTTGGTTTTGTACAACTTACAGTTTTTTTCTGCCTGAAACCAAAGCCATATTGGTTTCTGGAAGCATTTTGAAATTCTCAGGCACATTTTAAAGCATTTTCCTTTACATCATGAACCTCTGACAAGCAGTTTCCGAGTAGCTGAGAACTTCTGGTCGTAGCTTCTGCAGAACCCACGTCTCCCCTCGCCCCTGGGAAGTCTGCTGGGCTGGGCTGCCGATTCCTAAGCTAACAGGTCCCATGTCTAAGTGCCTCGAGCACCAAAGGTCACCCAGGCGCTGTTGATAAAATCTATGTGACTGTCAGACAGGGGGGGGTCTGGGGGATGGAAGGCCAGGGAAGTGAGAAAGTTTCCACCAGGTCATCCCCGCGCGTCCAGGGAACAAGGCCAGGCTGAGGCTTTGTGAAGGACCAGAGCAGACAAACCTCGCGTTCTCACAGTGTCTCACTGATACACGGATTGCAGAGGAAAGCAGGGGTGGGGGCGACGGACAGGGCGTTCACACGACTTCAGGGATCCACAGCCCACCGAGCTGAACGTAAGAGAGGTGTCAGCGATGCCATCTGCCCCCGGCATCCTGACCACCCCAAGAGGGCGAGTCCAAGAGCCTTATTCCGGCCAGGGTGCACCGCACCTCCTTTCCCTGGACCCACCGAGCCTGCCACTGGGCTGCAGGGGGCAGTGGAAACGGGGCAGGTTGGACTGAGTCCCCGTCTCAGACGGCGATCTGCTGGTGGGCTGCTGGACTGTGTTTCCATATGTCCCAATCATCTCCCAGATTAAGCAGTAATTAGACAAATAATTAATTATGTGAGTTACCCTCTTCCCTTTAAAATGCAGGCATTCTAATTACTCCCTTTTCGGCTTCAAGGACCCACTCAGCCTCTAGGCTTGCTCGACAATCAGTGCTAATGGCTGTGGGGCACTTCAAGTGCACTTAGCGAGGTCCCCGCAGCAGATCAGCACCGCTCCCCGAATGCCCACACAGCCCCCGCAGAGCGGAGGGCAGGGCCAGAGCCTCGGCGCCCACAGGGATGCGAGCACCGCGCTGTAGCCTGGGGAGCCTGGATGTGCAGTGTCTGCTATTTCCAACAGAGCCAGTGAGGAAGCAGCCCAGGAAGCGGCCGGGAGACAGGGTGCCGCGTGGCCCAGGAAGCGGCTGGGAGACAGGGTGCCGCGTGGCCCAGGAAGCGGCCGGGAGACAGGGTGCCGCGTGGCCCAGGAAGCGGCTGGGAGACAGGGTGCCGCATGGCCCAGGAAGGAGCCGGGGGACAGGGTACTGCGTAGCCCCAGGAAGCGGCTGGGAGACAGGGTGCCACGCGGCCCAGGAAGCAGCTGGGAGACAGGGTGCCGCGCGGCCCAGGAAGGAGCCGGGGGACAGGGTACTGCGTAGCCCCAGGAAGCGGCTGGGAGACAGGGTGCCGCGTGGCCCAGGAAGGAGCCGGGGGACAGGGTACTGCGTAGCCCCAGGAAGCGGCTGGGAGACAGGGTGCCACGCGGCCCAGGAAGCAGCTGGGAGACAGGGTGCCGCGCGGCCCAGGAAGGAGCCGGGGGACAGGGTACTGCGTAGCCCCAGGAAGCGGCTGGGAGACAGGGTGCCGCGTGGCCCAGGAAGGAGCCGGGGGACAGGGTACTGCGTAGCCCCAGGAAGCGGCTGGGAGACAGGGTGCCGCGTGGCCCAGGAAGCGGCCGGGAGACAGGGTGCCGCGTGGCCCAGGAAGCGGCTGGGAGACAGGGTGCCGCGTGGCCCAGGAAGGAGCCGGGGGACAGGGTACTGCGTAGCCCCAGGAAGCGGCTGGGAGACAGGGTGCTGCGTGGCCCAGGAAGCGGCTGGGAGACAGGGTGTACCACGCGGCCCAGGAAGCGGCTGGGAGACAGGGTACCGCGCGGCCCAGGAAGCGGCCGGGAGACAGGGTGCTATGTGATGTCACATCCAGAACTTGGGTACCTCCTTGTACTCGACACCTCAGTAAGAGAGGTGGAATCTGCCCCTCTGATATCTAGCCCCTTCCTTCCGTAACAATGCACAGAGAAGTGTCCAGCATCGGATGTTTCCGGTCTCCCCAGCACAGAGATAATTCCGTGATTAGTAAGCAGAAGCCAGTGGCAGATGGGGCTTCTACAAAGTTTCCTAAAGGTGAGCATGCTTGGCCATGAGGCACATTCCCTTGCCTTCCAGAAATGTGGATGTGACAGCTGGTATTGTGTAGCCAGTTTATCACCATGAGGCATAAGCTACAGATGCTAAGCAAGAACAAATTAGGAGCCTGATTCTTTGATGACTCTGGACCTGCCACCACAATGCTGCTCCTCCCACTGGCTGTTGCCAGCTCTGTTCACGTGTGGAAAAGAAAAACATACCTAGATTTTGTGAAGTCACTGGATTTGTGGGTCTGTTTCTAGCAGCTAGATACCATTCCTACACAACAGAGACAGCGGCAACTTGCTCCCGGATGTGGCCCTACCAGGAGTGCCCGGCGGGGGGAGCCTCCATGCACGGTCAGCACTAGTGACCTGGGATAAATGAGGAGTGGCCCATGCGAGTAGGTTCCAGCTCTCTCCGGTTCTGACTGTGAGGAGCTTGAGTGGAGCCTTGGGCTGCACTGGATCTCCCCAGGGTTGACAACGTGCCAGGGCCCACCCCTAGCTCCGAGAGCAGAGTGGGCACCACAGTAAGTTTCTGTTTGGTTTTTTTTTTTTTTTATAGGCAGAGTTAGTGAGAGAGAGAGTCAGAGAGAAAGGTCTCCCTTCCATTGGTTCACCCCCCAAATGGCCACTAGCCAGGAGCCAGGTGCTTCTCCTGGTCTCCCATGGGGTGCAGGGCCCAAGCACCTGGGGCATCCTCCACTGCACTCCCGGGCCACAGCAGAGAGCTGGCCTGGAAGAGGGGCAACCGGGACCAGAACCCGGTGCCCATATGGGATGCTGGCACCACAGGTGGAGGATTAACCAAGTGAGTCATGGCACCGCCCTACAGTAAGTTTTGAGCCCCTGGGTTCCATTCCACTAGTAGTGGACAGACCGACTCCCAACTTCTTTCTACCAAATGTTTAAATCCCATCGCAGATGCCAGCACACACAGGGACAACGCCGCTGTGTTTCCACAGCCTTTATCACACGGATTGCCTTGTGTTCTCTTCACAGCAGCCTGCAACGTGGCCAGGGCGGATATAAACACCATAATCCCACACACAGGAAAAGTGAAGCTCAGAGAGGTTAAATGTGCTTCTGGAAGGCACAGAGCAGAAAAAAGGAGGAACCTCAGGGCGGGGCCTGGACGGGCTCCCAGGAATAGGCTCTTTCTGGGGGTCATGGTACAAACACTCATGCGCGGCTCTGTCTCCACCACTGCCCCTTGGGGCCTGTGGTCCCTCCCAGCGTCCCTGCCCTCCCTGACGTGGCACCTGCTCGTCCTTTAGAAGCAGCCATCGGGTCTTCCGCTCCTGACCGGGAGGCACTGCCCCTTCCTCCTGAACAGTGGCCTCTCCTCTCTCCTATTCCCGCCCTATCACAGCTGAACGTTGATTCAAAGACACAACTGACCTGGGCTTTGTTCATCCAGCTGTGGCGTGGTGACAGGGAGCATAGGGACACGCTGGGACAATTGAGCACAGAGGCACCTGCAGCCGGGGAGCAGCCCCTCCCCAGGACATGGCCTCGCTCGGCCCAGCCTGGGGTGAAACCGAGCCCCTCTAGAGAGCCCGCGATGCAGGTACCATCAGGCCCTCCTCTCCCACAGTCTCTCCATCTCCCTCCCTCCCTCCACTCGTCCAGCTTTCATGACTGCACACACCCCTTCCTAAGGTAGATCGCGGAACTGAGAGAGGGGTACAGCCAGCCCCACAGGGTCCCTGAACACAGGACTCACAGGGCACGTATCTCCCTGTGGATGATATCACCGTGCCCAGCCTTGTTGATTTCCCAGGAACTCCAGGGCCTGAGTAAGAAGTACCTTCCATCTGCACGTAGACCCCAGACTGACTGAAGTGCCCTCTTACCGTCCTCCAAACTCCCTAGAGAACACGATATCACCAACCGTGGAGGGAAGACCGTGAGCACTGCAGACCAAGCAGGGGCCTGGACGTGAGCTGAGCACGCCCCTCTTAGTCCCCCATTCAACCTGGAAGAACATTTACCCCTGGGCTCTCCAGGAGCCTGGGCTTAAGTGACGACTCCTGGCTCCTTGTTCCGTGCTTTGAAACAAACTCCTGCTTTCTTCCACCTCCCTGGTGTCAGTAACTGGTTTGCCTTGCACTGGGTTAGTGGACCCAGTTTTGGGGGTTCTGCAGCAGCTCAGCAATCAGACTTCGGGGTTCATGCCCTGGCTAAGTCCTAGTGACACAGTCAAGCAGATTTGGCACTGCAATTTGTCCCAAGGGAAAGGCAGGCTGGGGTAGGCGAGTGGAGGAGTCTCAGGGGAGGGGGAGGGAATCTCAGGGGCTGCCCCAGTCCGAGAATTCTCTGCCAGCTGACAAACCGGCCTTGGGTTGGGCTCAGGGTCTGGAATAAGAACATGAAATGTCCATTGGATCCCAGGGAGCTCAGGGGACTTCTGTCCAGGTACCTTTGCAATCCCACGGAACACAGGGAAGAGGAAACACAGAGTGGGTAGGGCCTCACGTTTCAAGGGGCAGGTTGATCCCTGGATGTTTCCTGAGCTGGAATTTTCTAGAAGGGGAACAAGAGACGGTCATCACGACAGCCAGAGACCCCCGAGTACGGAAGCAGAAATGCCCTGTGCTGAGTGAGGGCAAGAGTTATGGCCATGACCACTGGAGGTGTGTGCAGAGGATGGCGTCTGGGCTCTGTGGGCCACACCAGACCTCAACGCTGCGCGGGCTGAAGCAGCGCCACTGCCCGTTCACGAGTCACTGAAAATTCAGAGAGGTGAGGAGCCAAAGACCAAAGGCAGATCACAGCAAGCCCCTCACTCACAGGAAAACACCCTGCACAGAGCACAGGCGTGCGGCCGTCATCTCCACCCAGAAGAGGCTGGCGCAGAGGCATGAGCTCCCCCTGTGCTCGCCCCAGCCTAGCAGCACCTGTGCCAGAATCCCAAGGCCCGCGGAGGCCAGAGGCTGCTGGGCTCGCTTGGAGCGTGGTGGTCCAGAGCTCAGCGCTGTCTCTGCTGCTGGTCGTGTGATTTCAGAGTTCAGACCAACTCCAGCCCAGAGAGCTAATGCTCAGCTACTGCACATGTGACTGGGAAGAAAACTTGCCCTGTTCTACCCTATAAGCTGGGAGTAATCTGAGCAACGGTCTGGGCCCATTCCTGCTTTTACGCCCAACTGAACTGGGCAGGATGCTTATGGAGCTTAATGGCCTGGCTGATCAGACAGCTGTGAGGTGCAACTGAGCAAACCCGAGTGCATTGTTTTGCAAAGGACAAAGCAACACCCAGCCACAGATGCCGTCTGCTCTCACTACCAACCTTCAGAGCTGGGGGTGCTCAGCAGCTTGTGGCTGAACGGTCTCTGGGATTGCCGCTGTGGTTCCCTGCTCTGAACACCCAGCAGACTCACTTTCCCACTGCAGCCTGTGAGCCCAGCCAGCACTGGCAGCTCTTACATCCTGAGCTGCTCCCAGGTGCCAAGAGTGAGGGCCAGACAGGCCCTTCTCGCTTAGGGGAGCCCTCCTTCCCTCTGCCCCACACAGACCCCAGATGCAGAGGCAGTAAAGTGCAGCAGTCACCATCCAGGGCAAGTGAGGGGTCATGACGAGCAATAGTAGCCATGTCCAGCATGTCGGATTTGACTGTTACTTTATTACTGAACAGACTAATTAAAGCAAACAGGAGCAGTCCAGGTTTTGCCTTTTCCATTTTCGAATGAATCTTTCCGAATGGCTTGCAGAAGGACAGGCTTTCCTGCCTGTCCTGCATTTTAAAGATTTCTGCTAGGCGCTGCACGCAAGCAGGACTGACTGCACCTAATTTATAAAGGAGGATTTATGGACCTGCGGATGACAGCAGGCAGCCAATCAATAAGGGATGATAATAACAGCATGTAATATCAAGGAACATTAGGTCTCAGGCATGATTTGGGGAGAGAAGTGGGCAGTTAGAAACCTTATCATTTGAAAAAGGTCAAGGCCTGGTAGCAATAAAAATGCCTAAGCAAATAAAATCACACCTGTGAATCAGGAGCGGGCATAAATCGCAGAATGAAAAAGGGTTTGGGTTTTGTGGAAGCATTACCTCCCTGGGCAAGGACTCGGGCTGCTGTGGGACCGATGTGGCCACGTCCGTCAAGAGAGGGCCTATTTACTCCTGCTAAGAGCAGCAACAATGAAATGCAGATATGGACAGCGCCCTCCAGCACACGCAGCAGGAGTCAAATGCTGTCAAAAGCCGTAAAAGGACAGGGCTGAGTCTAAGCACATGTATTTAAGACCCACTGGCTTCCCTACATTCGGCTGGTCATTGTTTTCTCTGGAGGTGGGGCGGGCTTTATTGATCTAGCGTAGTGCCTGTGTAACCGAGAAAGGGCGAAAACCACAAAGCTGCAAATTCCCTTACCAATAATCATATTACATGATTAAAAACAAAATTGGTTAATAGCCGTTCCCTTTGAAAAAACCATCCACAGTATCACACGGGACGCCGCAGCCAGCTCTGCTACAAAACGTGCAATTATTCCATTTGGAAAAACTCAATCCCACAGCAGCTTCCAGAAGGGGTGCACGAGCTACAGGATGTGTGTAGATACTTCCTGCCCTCAGAGGCCACGGCACGTGGCTGGAATGGCAGTGGCCTCCCAGCCACAGTCTTGCTTTACTTTGGAGACAGGTGGGGAGATGCATTCAAAGAGGTGGTGGGATTTTCCTAAATGCCCCTGGAGGAACGACTCCTCTATCTCTTAGTTTGAGCACGCTCCAATCAAACTGTGCAGACCCCTCCACCCGACACGGGGTTCGCAGCCCTGGTGCGACGCACAGACTCACCTCCTTGTAAGGTGTACTCGGTCACTGCCCGGCTGAAGACACCCAGGCCAGCGCTGTTGTACGCGGCCACCTGGATCTCATACTGGGTCCAGATGATGAGGTCCGTCAGCAGGCAGTAGTTCACCTCCGGGCTGGTGATGTTGCCTTGCTGGTACTCCCCAGGCAGGCCGGCCAGGCGGTACCTGTGCCAGAGAGGAAAGCATGTGAACCGGGGGTCAGGTCCCCGACTCAGGCCCTCTGAGCGCTCCGAGGAGAATGGAAGTAACCAGACACGGGCAGAGCTGGGAGTCGGCCACGGACAACACCGGTTCCTAATTCCATGATTTTAAAAGGAACCATCTGATCCCGCCAGGGTTATCAGCCCCAGGTGGACCAGAACTGTCACTTCAACAATACTGGTCAAGGGAAATGGTGGCCTCTTGAGGTCATCTGTCTAAGAAGTGTAGTGACTTACACCCCGACTCCAGCCCCAAGTTTCATCAGGGAGCTGCTGAGAGAGTTGGAGAAGCACTTTCCTCCTCTGGCCAAAACACCGGGGAGTCGAGAAGTGGGCAGCGCACGGCCTCCGGGGCCCCACGCTGAGCTCCCCATTGTGTCCACCGAGGACGCCAGATTCGCCCAAGAGCACCTCAAGGACTAGAATAACGGCTTTGGAAAGTCATTAATGCTTCTAAAATATCAGTCCAATGCCAAGGAGGACAATGGCTCTTAACGGGCTGTGAGCACTCGGGCAGTACGCTCCTCACACAGAAGACTGAAGTTTAACGCTGTGCTTATTAAACAGGCTTAGGAAATGCATAGGTCAGAAATGGCTGTTCATATGGTGAGAGGACTCTTACCATTGTTATTTTGACTAGTGAGTGTGTTTCCATGATTCTGCGTGCAGAAGTTAACGCACTGGATTGGCTCGGTTAATTTAGCAAGCTTTTCTCGACTACTCCCCCGGTCAAACGAGAGACACATGGAGCTGGAGTCACTTTCTCATCGCCCCGTGGTTTCTATCCCTGAGGTGGGTCTTGGCTTTGCACGCGCAATGGAAAGGGGGAAGATGGACGGGGCTTCCAGAGCCAGGGTGGCAGCAGTGGGTGGCGAGCATCTCACGGCTGGGGGGGCCCTCCATGCCTCGTGACGCTGTGCTGCGGGCTCTGCGGGGCCAGGATCTGAGCTGGACGCCTGTGACCAGGCGTTAGTGAGGCTACCATTATCAGAAAAGAGACCCAGCAATTCGGCCCTTCATGCAAAACAGCTTTGCAAAGAGAATGAGGTCTGTGGCGCTGATGAGGAGATACAGAAGCGGCAGGAGGCTCCTTCACAGACAGCAGGGTTTCCCGACAAGGTTCTTCGGGCCCCTCTCGTGAGAGACCGCTTGCTGGACAGGAAAGGGGATGACCGCGAGCGGCAAGCAGCCCCTGGACAGCAAGAAGGCCCAGCGCCTCCTTCGGCCTCTGCCCGAGAGGAGCCAGTGCCTGTGGCTCGCCCGGGGAGGACGGCCATTCTGTGATGGGCACCGAGGACAATTGGGTCCTCGCGTTGCATCAGACGCTGGAGCTGCAGGAAGGAAGGGCTGCGTGGCTCGCTGCAGCTGTGCGGTCATTTATGCAAGCAGGGTGGGTCCTGGGGCAGCGGGAGGGTCCTGCCCACCCACACGTGAGCCGGGTGATCTCGGGCGAACTCTCAGCTTTCCTGAGTCGTGGTTTCCACGCCCCCCGAGAGTGGGAACTTCAGTACCGGCATTTCACACGGTTGTTGCAGGAACCGTATCAACAACGGATGGGGGAGGTGTCTGGAGAACACGGCTCTTCCAGTAAGGAGCACCGAGGGGGCAGCTCTGAGCGGGGACGAGTGAGGCCAGTGCAGGCTGAGCTGTCCGCCGGATCCATTCTACACACGGTGAAGACACATGGCAGCCTTCACACGTGCAGAACGGGCGGCAGCTGCTTCCGGAACGGGCGGCTTGGTCCGCCCTGAGCAGGGGCCTCTGTCATGCCCACAGGCTGTCTGAGAAGGTCACAGCCTACAACACAGCACCGGCAACCTCCTCGCATTGGTAGGATATGTTGCCCGGGAGACCGTCTCCACCGAACAGGATGATTTTTTACATGGAAATAAACAGGAGAATGTTTTTAAAGGACATAACCCTGTGGTCCTCTCAGAGAAACACCCTGCCTGTTATAAATATTTTATTACTGCACATGCATCCTAAGTACTTCTTATGGCCAGGGCCGGGGGTGATTCATTTCCATTTGCTCTCCCATGCATCGTGCCTCGGATCCGACAGGGAGACGGTGCCCTGGGGAACAGGCGCTGGCGCATGGAGCTGATTTGCAGGCCCGGGGATCATTCGGAAATGTTTCCAAGCAAATTCATTTTGGCACGGGTCTCTAAGTTCTGAAAACGCTGGTATTCGCAGGCCCTGGCCGGTGTGCCCTCGTTCTAGGGCTCTCTTGATTTAAGCCCGCGTGTACAGATGCTCTCTCCCCGAGCTCTGACTCCATCAGACAAAATCCTTTTCACGGCAGTGATCCCACGGAACAGAGAGACGCGCAGTCCCTAACGTGGCCTCCTGCCATCAGCACAATTTAATTATTCAAGTCTGTGCCCGGAGCCTGGCTCTGCTGGTGACTTTTAAAGTCCTTCCTTGACAGCTTCAGCCTAGGGAAACTTTGCCTCCACGTGCTGACAAAAGGCAGAGGCACGTGGACCAGGAGCTGGGAGGGGCTGGTAAGAGAGGGCAGCCAATTACTCTCATTAGCTGATGACTAGGAACAGAGGCAGAGAGTAAGGCCATGTGAGGACCCAGCAGACAGAAAAGCCAGAAGCCCCAGCCTTGGGGCGGGAGGCGGCTCTGGGCTCTTTCCAGAAGGCTGTGCAGCTGGGATTTGTCCTAGGAACATCCGAGGGAACCGAGCCCACAGGCCCCCTGCCCGCAGGGGACAGAATCTCAACCCCTTCTTGGCCCATCTGTAAAAGGGGGAAGGTCAGGCCGGCGCTGAGGCTCACTAGGCTAATCCTGCGCCTGTGGCGCTGGCACCCCGGGTTCTAGTCCTGGTTGGGGTGCCGGATTCTGTCCCGGCTGCTCCTCTTCCTGTCCAGCTCTCTGCTGTGGCCCGAGAGTGCAGAGGAGGATGGCCCAAGTGCTTGGGCCCTGCACCCGCATGGGAGACCAGGAGGAGCACCTGGCTCCTGGCTTTGGATCAGCGCGGTGCGCCGGTCTCAGCGGCCGTTGGGGATTGAACCAACGGAAAAAGGAAGACCTTTCTGTCTGTCTAACTCTGCCTGTCCAAAAAAAAAAAGGGGGGGGTGGGGTGGGGGAGGGCAGCTGAGGGCACAGCCACAGAAGGGGCCACGCGTGTTGATCCTGGACCTTGTGTACCCTGGGGATGGCCCACTCAGACCACTTCAGGGGTGGCTGTTCAGCCTAGTGGTTGAGACAGCAGTCAAGACGCCAGAGCGCCACACTGGAGTGACCGAGTCTGATGCCGGTTCTGGCTCCTGACTTCAGATAACACACACCCCGGGAGGCAGCAGCGAGCGCTTGAGTCACTAGGTCCCTGCCATTCCCTTGGGAGACCTGGAACGAGCTCCTGGCTCGCAGCCATGGCTTGGCTCAATCCTGGATGTTGTAGGTATCTGCAGAGAGAACCAGCAGATAGGAGTATGCCTTCTCTCTAAATAAGTAAATGAATAAATAAAATGACTTAAACCACTCCAAGTGGATAACGGCCTGGCTTAGCCTGCAGGAAAACCTGAATGTTCAAGGAACTACACGGGAATAGCATGCCTGGTGACAGGCAAACACTACAGGCATACAGAACAGGTGAGTGGATAATTACATGAACGCACAGGGAATGAGATGGATAATTACATGAATGCCCAGGGAATGAGATGCCCTCCACATGCAAAGATAACGGGATCAAAGAAGCAGCACATTCGCGACTTCACTGAAGCCCTTTGCTAGCCAAGTATTTGATGAACAGAGTGGGCCTGGTGTAGGCATTTGGAGGGAGTGGATAATGGGTACCTGCAAGTTCTTACTCCAGGAAGGCTGATAAAATTAACAAATGCAACCATGGCAGTGAAATCTATCAAAGAGATTTGGTAATTGTCTGTTAATATCGACTTTTCACTGTTTTCTTCTTACTTGTGTCAAGGAACCACTACAATTATCACATTTGGTGCGATTTTAAAACCAGCAGTTGTTTGGGCAATGGAGACTTCTCCTTTGGACCACAGGCCAAGTTCTCACACATTTCTCTCAGTATTTCTAGACGCCTGCCGACCCCTCTAAGGCAGAGACAGCAAACTGGATGCTCCTGGCCACATCTGATTTTCAAATGCGTGCCTTTGGTTACCCCTAATGCTTCAAAATTTATCGGTTTTATTTCCAGCACCCAGGAACTGTGAGATTGCATGCACTCTTGGATCTCCCTGAAATACTAGCAGATCTGGCAAAACCGAGCAACATGCTAGCAGGTGACAATCAGCTAATAACTACATCACATGGATTAGCATTCTCTTCAATTCTTAGATTTAATAACGCATGCCCCTGGTAAAAGCTCAATGGAATAACAGAGGTACCAGGAATAGCAGACATTGCTCCCAGCCTGTAACATCGCCTCCATCCTCCTGCCCAAACGCAGCTGTTAGTGTGGGTGGTGTGTACCCCCCATGCCTCTGTGAGGCCGCCACATTGGCTTCTGCTCGCCTGTCGGCCATGGTTTCCATTTCTCCCTGGAGCCCAACACCTGGCTGATTCCCCAGACTACTGTGGGGTCCTCCAGACAAGGGGGCTTGCAGCTCTGCTGAGCGAGAGAGCTGACACGTTATCCAGACAGTCTGAAAATGGCTGACCCGGTTACTTGCCTGAGGATGTATCCACGCAGCACCCCATTGTGTTCGGTTTCTGGGGGAGGCTGCCACTGGACCATGATGGACTGGTTGGTGCGCCCGCTGGCCACGATGTTTTTTGGGGGAGCACTGGGCGGTTCTTCAGGCAACATCAACCTAAAAATGAAATGGAAGGAGAGGAGAGCAGTGAGTTCCGGACAGAGAAGACCCTCACTGGCACTCCCTATTCTACTGGATTTTGCTCCCCACTATCTAGAAAAATCAGGTGACAAGCACAGCTCAGGCCACGGCTGATCAAACTGCAGGCACAGGTGTGAGATGGTTTCCACAAATCAGTGCAGCCAACACTCAGTTTAGCGACCAACAAGGAAGATGTGGGAGGCGGCTTTATCCTGTGTGCATAACCCGCAGTGCCTCTAAGCTTCCGAAAGATTACCAGCCTGAGGGAGTTGGCTTGCGGCCTCCAGTCTAAGGCTGCTTCCAAATTGTTTTCTTCTGCTCTTTCAATTTTTCTCATATCAAACTCCCACATTTCGGAAGAAGATCTTAGCTATCCCACAAGGCAGCCACTGAGCCCTCAGGCAGGTGGGGCATGCAGGCTGCAGGGAGCGGGCGCCACACCCACGCCACGCTCGCACAGGCTTCAGAAGTGGCCCTCCCAGGGGCTGGGGTGGTGGTGGGCAGTCAGAGGGTAGCACCTGTGCCACCACAGGCCCCGCTCGGCTCCCTGACAACACCCTCTAGGGGTCTGCTTCTTAGAAAGATGGCACAAAGCATCCACTCTGCTGTCCTCAGACACAGAAAACGTGTAAGCTCTTCATTCCTGTGTACAGAGGGCGGCGCTGTCAAGAGTGACGTCTGCCGGCACAGCCAGAGCTCCACGGGAGAAAAGCGAGACCCTGGCCTCGCAGCAATTCAGGAAAGCCCAGCTCATCCAGCATCCGCCCGAGCTCTCCCTCCCTGTGGCGTCTTCCCTGCTCACGTTTGTGCCAGGATCTCTACAGAGCAATCCACTGCTCCCACCCAGCACACCTCTGTGTGATGCCCAGGCAATGTGGCGTCCCACGACTGCACGCGGGGAGGGCGTCCACACACCTGCTTGTCTCTGCGCTGTACTGGCCTTTGCCCACTTGATTGACTGCACACACCCTGAACTGATAGGTGCGGGCTGGAGTCAGGCCACTCACGATGACGCTTGTCATCTCAGGGTCAACGTTCGACAGGTGCACTTTCCACGGGGAGTCTGAAAGAATGAGTACAGACAGGTTCAAATTCACACAGCGCACGTATGGACGATGATGAGAGAACGCGAGAGTGTCCCTGTGAATTCTCTCTCCCGCTCGCCAACACAGCTCTGTGACAAAGGGTGGCTATCCCCACTTGACAGATATAGAAACTGAGGCTCCCAGTCAGGAAGCTATTAACTCAGGAGCCTGGCATGAAATCTGGGGTCCCTCACGCCAAATCCAGTGTTTGCTGGAACCCCATGCTGCTGTCACCAAGTGGAGAGATGCTTTGCTTCAACCTGCATGTGGCCGTTTAAAAGGCACTAAAATACTCCTTGCTCCTGTGCGCAGTATGTGATGGGGAAAACTGTCAGCTCTCTCGTTAGGAAAACCGCAGATACGTCTCCCAGAAAAGGATACTGCACATGTCGCCGAGTGATAAATAAAAACTATATTCATTAACATTTTAATAAAAGAGGAAACAGGCATGATAAAGACAGATGGGCTGCGCAGGCCATTACGCCACCGCACAGCCGTGTGGCTCTGGCTGGAGAGGCACGTAATAAAATTCGCAGCTCAGAGAGGATGCCTCTCCACCCCGCGTTCCAGCAGGTGCACAGTAGAGGCTCTGCCAACCAAATGGGCTCTCTCACCCGCAAGGCTTGGGAAGCGGGGGTCCTACACCATTGTGCGATTTTTGGCCGAGCGTACACATTCTTCTCGGCCAAGTCACTTTGTAGAGCGATGCCCTGGAACGGACAAGCTCTGGCAGTGACTTCCAGCGTCCACCGCCATTTCCCCTCCGGCGTCACAGTGATGCCCACACTGAAGTCCCAAATTCTCAGAGAAGGAAACGACATGGGGGCAGGGAGACTCTAGTGGAAATCGAACCTCTTTCTCCTCCTCTGACGTGTGCTAAAATGCCTCATGCCTACCTTGGAGACACTCAGAAAGCAGAGACACATGGCTCCCAGGATGGGGTTGGGCTATGCTCAGCTTGTTAACAACGCCAGCTGCACGTCAGCTCCACACACAGCAATCAGTGGAGAGTAAACCATGAAGACTAACTCCTGTGTGCTGGGAGCGCATCCGAAACACATGCTGGCACCCCAGCTCCCGACACGTCACCACCAGGTAGTCACAAACCGCTCCAAAATGAAGCAAGACCCTCAAACGCAGCCCAAGCTGGCTCTCTCAGATTCATCGGCTGGATTCCTAGACACAGAGAGAAGCCATTCTGCAGCCTGATGCCAGTTGGACCATGAAGATTTTATCTTTTTAATCATTCCAAAAAAAGTTGCATCCAAGAGCAGCCTTTCAGACAGTCTTCCCCGAGCTGTCACTTCCCTGTTCTGGCTCCTGATTGCCAGTGACAAGCATAATCAAAGTGGGGGAGGATCCTTCTCTTTATCTTTCCTAAAAACAAGCGTGTGCCTGCCTGCTTAACTCGGATAACTCAGACTGCCTTCCCTCTTCATGCTGGCAGGCTGAGACGTTTTGGTGAGAATCCACAGACTGTGTTGATCTGACCGGGCCTGGTTGTGGGAGACTCAATGCAGAGGTGGAAGGGGCCTTCCCTTCCGTGACTGGATGTCTGGGGTAGAAAGCACCTCCCCATGCCGAGCCCGGCTCACAGCAAACACAGTTCTCACTCTGAACATGACTGCTGTACAGCAGGAAAACATGGAGACCACTGGTTTGCTTTTGTCTGAATCTCCGTAACGGTGGGGATGGGGCAGGCACTTGGCACAGTGGTCCAAGGCACTGCAGGACATCCCGCATCAGAGTCTCTAGCTCAGGTGCTGGCTCTCCGCTGCCAGTCCATCTTCCTGCTGACATGCACCCTGGGGAGCAGCCAGTGATGGCTCCTGTACTTGGGTCTCTGCCACACGGGGAGAGATCTGCACGGAGCTCTAGGCTCCTGCCTTCCGCTCTGTTCAGCACTGGCCGTTGTGCATATTTGGAAGGGGGGTGCTGTGTGAACCCGTGGATGGAAGGTCCTTTCAGTGTGTCTCTCCGCCTTTCAAACGTGAAGATAGCTTTTTTAAATGGGAGACGAATCAAAACCACAATGACATGCCACTTCACATCCATTAGGATAGCAATTACAGACAAAGAACCAAGTAAACAGAAAGTGACAAATCTCGATAATGAGGCTATGTGGAAATTCAAATCCCTCTACACTGTTGGTGGAAGTGTAAAATGGAACAGTCTGGTAACTCCTCAAGTAACTAGAGTTATCATATCACCCACAAATTCTACTTCTGGGCATGTGCCCGAAAGAACTGAAGAATCGGGGCTCGTAGGGAAACGTGTACACCATGTTCATGGGAGGGCTGCTCTCAACGGCTTCCCAGCGGAAGCAGCCCAAGCGCCATCAGTGGATGGATAAACAGATGGGGTCTCTTCACTCACCAGAACAGTAGTCAGCTTCTGAGAAGAAAGAAACTGGGATACATGGGAGAATGTTGAGGACAAAACGCTGTGTGAAGCCACTCATATGATGTCCCTGGGGTAGTCAAATTCCTAGACACAGAAGGAATCAGGGGCCCTGGAGGGGGAGGCAGGCAGTGTTAACGGGGCACACTCTCACTTGAGCGGCACGAGAAGGGTAGTGTGGACAGATGATGGTGACGCTCAGACCACATGTGAATGCGCCTAATGGCGCCAAATGTACACTCAGAAAGGCTACGATGGCCAAGTTTTGTTAAGTGTGTTTTACTAGAACTAAGATTTTTAAGAGATTAAAAACCAAAGAGAATAACACAAAACCCCTAGAATGACCTGAATATGAAACGAGGCGACATGAATGGGAGGCATCTTGCAGGAGTTCCGGCTAAGGTGGGTCCTGGTGCTGGATAGCTGCTCCCACTCAGCTGCACCCTGCTCTGCCCAGAGCTCCTGTCCCACGGCTTCCCCTGGGAGTGGAGGGGAGCGGGAAGGCTGGGCCCTTCACTCTCTGGGAGGGTACCTTCCTCAAGCTCCCTGCTCCTCTCCAGTGGCTGCTCACACAGTCTCTTACTGGCATCTGCATAGCCCCCGGCCTCTCCCATCTGACAGTGGACTTGGCTCTGAGGCCAGCAGCCCCAGGCTACTCTGTTTCCCTTCTTCCGCACTTGGGCAAACAGCCCCTTTCTGAAACCTGTGCGAGATTACTGTCATTTGGGGGTGCCGTCTGTTCCCTGGGGGACCCTAACTCAGCAGCACTCAGTACGACTTGGCTTCCCAGGCCCCCTTTCTTCAGATGTCACAGTGCCTGCGAGTCAGCACCCACTCACCGGCTTCATCAGACGCAGCAGCAACAAGTCATGTCAGAAAGAGACCGAGTCGAAAGGACAGTTGCTGTGACCGGCTGGCTGAACAGCGCAGGGAGGAGAACGGCCTGGACCCTGCCTGTCCTGCCCAGGGGCCGCCCAGCTGACCTTGGCTGACTGCTCACCCTGTGTGGAGGCTCTCAAAAGTCTGTGACCAGGTGTAGGATCTGTGTGATGTGACAACAGGGTCTACTACCCAACCCTGTATTTTGGGGGCCTGCACAGTCCCCCAAGTGCATCTGAACGCTTTCTTTATTCTTCTTCCCTTACTAGAAGATAAAATATTGGGCAAGAAGAGAGATGAAACTGAAAGCTAATACAAATGACCTGCTCCACCTCATGGGCCTCTGATTTATACCCACCCCCCCAAAAAAAAAATTAAGTGGTTTGAGAAGTATCTGCTCATTCCCTGCTCTGGAGCCACACGCTGGGTGAGAAGTTAACATTTCAATTGCCAAGCCTGTCCCTGACAGTCAATAAGCAAAACCCCTTTAGAGTCTTCTCCCAGGGGCTGGTGTTGTGGTGTAGCAGGATAAGCCGCCGCCTATGACGCCAGCCTTCCATGTGGGCACTGGGTTTGTGTCCCACTTCTGATCCAGCTCCCTGCTAATGGCCTGGGAAAGCAGCGGAAGATGGCCCAAGTCCGTGTCTCTGCTAGCGGCGTGGGAGACCTGGAAGAAGCTCCTGGCTTCAACTTGGCCCAGCCCTGGCCATCATAGCCATCTGAGGAGTGAACCAGCAGATCCAAGACTGCTGTGTGCATCTCCTTCTTCTTCTGTAACTCTGACTTAAATAAATAAATGTTAAAGAAAAAAAAAGATTCTTCTCCCAACAGGACTCCACCAGGCCTGTCGCAGGACTTCAATGCAGAAGAGCCTTGGTGAGGGGAACCACACCGTGAAGTTTCAACACCTTTTCCTCCTCATCAGGGCCGCCTCTCACATCTCTGCTCAAGACGAGGATGTTTCTGACTCCCCCATCAGGCTGCTAAACCGCCTGGGTCACACAACGCTGCAGAGCCAGCCTCCTCTCTGCTGCAGGGCCCACCGTCTACAAGGCCTTAGTCACCTCGCCACTGTCTTTCTTTTTTATAAGATTTATTTTATTTATTTGAAAGACAGAGTTACAGAGAGCGGTAGAGACAGAGAGAGAGGTCTTCCATCTGCTGGTTCACTCCCTAGATGGCCACAACGGCCGGAGCTGCCCAGATCCTAAGCCAGGAGCTGCTTCCGGGTCTCCCATGTGGGTGCAGGGGCCCAAGGACTTGGGTCATCTTCTACTGCTTTCCCAGGCCATAGCAGAGAACTGGATCAAAAGAGGAGCAACCGGGGCTAGAACCAGTGCCCATATGGGATGCTGGTGCTTCAGGCCAGGACTTTAACCCGCTGTGCCACAGCTCCGACCCTATCACCTCACCACATTCTACCTGTCAACTTAGAAGCTGGTGGTTTTCAGTTTGTAAGTATGTACTGACGTGTTTTTTCCAACAGAAATGAACATTGTCATTTTCTCAAATAAAGGTGATGAAGTTGGACGGGGGGAGCCTGTGTTGTGGTGCAGCGGGTTAAGCCACGGCTTGCAATACCAGCATCCCATAAGAGTGCTGGTTTCAGTCCTGGCTGCTCCACTTCCAATCCAGGCTCCTGTTACCGCACTGGGAAGGCAGTGGAAGATGCCCCACGTACTTGGGCTCCTTCCACCCATGTGGGAGACCTGGATGGAGCTCCTGGCCTCTGGTTTTGGCCTGCCCTGCCCGAGCTCTGCCTGTTACGGCGATTTGGGGAGTCAGCCTGTAGATGGAAGCGCTCTCTCTCCCTCTGGCTCTGCCTTTCAAATAAATACACACATTTTTTAAAGGTGGGGGAGGGTAACCATGGAAGGAAATGTGTTTGACGAGATTATTTCTAATTGTCAAGGGTCATTACTGTTAGTAACACCTGATTTCAGAGAGCGGCGGCAGGTCTTTCATTACCGTAACAGAGACCTTCGGGGAGGAGATATTAATGCAGCTCTTTTCCAGGCCAGAAGAGGCGGTTCAGGAAGTTAAACCAGCTTTCCCCAGCCCTCACAGCTGGTCAGTACCCAGCCACGGTGGCTCTTAACACGAGCAGAAGCGCAGCAGCCAGGCCTGTGTGCCTCCGCAGGGATGCAGCAGGAGTATGCAACATCCAAGACTGACTTACACACTGCGTGCTCACACATGAGCGTGCACACACACACACACACACACACACTCTACAAAGAAGCAAGCAAAGCCAGTAACGGAATGCAAATCAGAACCAATCCCCAAGGAACAAAGGTGAGGAAAGCAACAAACACCAGGCTCCAATTCCAGGGCACGGCACAGCTCTATGGGATCACTGTTATGGGCCCTGCCTCGGCAAGCGAGGGGAGGTAGGATGGAGCTTTTGTTGGTTAGGAGACATTAAGAACACGGGTGGTAGTGCAGCACTGACTAAGACAGGGGCTAAGATGCATGCATTCCACACCAGAGCACCTGGTTCAGCACCCAGCTCCAGCTCCTGGCTCCAGCTGTCTGCTAACACAGACTCGGGGAGGCTGCAGAGATAGGTCAAGTATGTGGGCCCTGCCACCTACATGCTGGAGTTCCCAGGTCCTGTCCTGCCTGTTTCCGGCATCTGAGGAGTGAACCAGCAGGTAGAGACTCTGTCTCTCTAAATCTGCCTCCCAAATAAATAAATAAATGTAAAAACATTTTAAAAAACAGAATAATAATAAAAGATAAAATAACCAATACAATGGGTGGAATGTGTTTGGATCATTATCCAAGCAAGTCAAGTGTGAAACGTCATTGTTTTGGACAATTGGGGGGTGCAGACTGAGTATCAGATGATATTAAGGATTCTTATTAACCTTGCTAGCTGCGATGCCTTTGAGTTGCATTCTGAAGGACTTACAATGAAATGATTTCTGGGGCCGATGCCGTGGCACAGGTTAAACATCTGCCTGTCTCCCATATGGGCACCTGTTGTAGACCCGGCTGCTCGACTTCCCATCCAGCTCTCTGCTGTGGCCTGGGGAAGCAGTGGAGGATGGCCCAAGTGCTTGGGCCCCTGCACTTGCATGGGAGACCAGGAGAAGCTCCTGGCTCCTGGGTTCGGACGGGCCCAACTCTAGCTATTTTAGATGGAAGACCCCTTTCTGTCTCTTTGTCTGTAACTATGCCTCTCAAGTAAATAAATCTTTAAAAAAATTGAGTCACTTAAAAAAAAAAGAATTGGCTTGGATTTCCTTTAAAAAACCAAGCAAAAAAAATGTGAGGAACAGAATATGTTGTAAACATTTTGTACTAGTCAGGATACAATATTTCTAGAAAACAATGATTTTTGTCACAACATTACTAGCACCAAGCATTTATCACTGTCTTGGTTGTCCATCTGGTTAGTAAAACCCGAGATTCCACTGGTGTTTTTCTTGTTGTTGTTTCTACATGAAGGAGAATGAATATTCTTTCATTAAAACACAGACGATGTGTTTCCAGGTTAGAGTTAAGAGGAACAAGCAAGATGCAGATTTATTAGTTTTCCAACTCTAACTCCTCTGCTGTGTTGGCTGCAGACTGCATATCGAATTTTCCTAAAATGGAAATACGGGGCTGTGCCAACCATGGCTGTCCACCTCGACAGCACCCAGCAGACAAACCCCACCAGCTCGGGTTCACTGGCCGTGAGGAGCAGGGAGGGTGGCTGACGCAGGGAGCAGCACGTCCGCGTGGTGGTGCTGCCGGTGACTACCCATCTGCAGGAACGCTGAGGCCGACCCAGTGGTGCTCATTTACCTGTGAGAAATGGAAGGGGCCCGGCCCACGGCCTCTCCAGGGCCAGGAGTGCTCCTCACCCACCCGCGTGTTCTCTGTGTCTGTGGTTACTCTGAATGTAAAGCCTGGGAAGCGGAGGGCTTGGTCACGGGAAGAGTCGAGAAGCCGAGCTAGTCTCCCGGTCACTGTCCACGAGGACCCAGGAGCAGCAGCAACGCCACTGAGACGGGAGCCTCCCCGTGCTAGGCTGCCCCTCCGGGCGCTGAACACAAGTGTGCTGCATCTCTCTGGCTGACCGTGCAGGAGGTTCTGCAGAGGCTAACCCTAGGCACGAGGTCAAGTTTGCAGTGCTCAAGGGTCCTGCCGAGCATCAGCAGTGACAAGTGATGCTGACAGCGTGCGCCCTTGATGTGATGTGATGAGAAGGGCATCTGACTTCCCTGCTCTGCCTCCAGAACCTCACAGCCCCCGTCTAAGCATGAGACCAATCCCAGCTGAGTGCTGCTCTGTAGCAGTTGGCCAGTCCTTCTCAAAGCTGCCAAGGTCATCACCAACTGGGACGGTCTGAGAAGCTGCTAAGAGGAGCCTGAGGAGACAAGACCACCCGATGTCACGTGGGCTCCTGGATGGAAAGGGCGTCAGGGGAGAGCTGAGGACATCTGAGGACAGCACGGACTTCAGTTAACAGCAATACATCCATGTGAGCTCATCAGCTGTGATGGACGGACCCTCCTGAAGCAAGGAGTTAGCAGCGAAAGGAACTGCCCGTGTGAGTACATGGGCTCTGCCTCTTCTCAGTAATTCTGCAAACCTATAACTTCTGCCAAAGGAAAACTTCAGGAAGAAACGAGCAAGGGCTGCCGGTGGACAGAGCGAGGCAGAGGAGGGGCAAGCCATGAAGCACGGAGTGCGTTTACACACACATAAGCACTGGACGACGTCGTGTGCGTCGGTGTGTGCGTGTGTGTTCACACACGGCTGCCCAGGCACCAGGTGGAGCTTGTACAGCAGCCGGGAACAGAGCCACTGCCATGTTCTCCTTGCTGGAGTCTGAGGTGTTCCAGACGCGGCCTGAGCTAAAGTGCTCAGTGTTTGGGGGGCTCCTGCCTTTGGGGAACAGAGCGAAGGGGAGCCCCTCTACAAGCTGCTCCCCAGTGCCCGGTCTGAGCATCAGTTCTAGCTCCTGACTCCAGCTTCCTGCTCACATAGATCCTGGGAAGCAGCTGGGCTCCTGCCAGGGACATGGGAGGCCTGGGTCGAGTTCTTGGCTCTGGCTTTGGCTCCCCAGTCGTGGGGACATCCAGGGAGTGAACCAGCACATGGGCGCTCCTTCTGTCTCTGTCTCATCATTCCATGAAGTTTCTAAGGTAATAGAAAATGGTCCATGTAATGTGAAGTGCATTTTGTGTATGTTTATATTTATATGAATGTGTTTATCTATGTATATTTGTGTGTAAAACAAAAAGTAACACTAGTTTAGTAACAAAAATTTGGAAAATAAAGACTATGAGAAAAAATCAAGCACAGTCCCATACTTCAGAGTTTGTTTCTAACCATGCCGTGGTTGTCCAAGTGCTTCCTGTAATTATTTTCAATTTTTTTTGGAGACTCTAACCCACATTTAATGTTTAGTTCAATGAATTGTTGAAATCAGGTTGGATGAATGAATAACATTTACTTATCCCAATTAAAGTGCCCTTAAATTATTGTCATCACATGAACAGAGATAGGTTTCAAGCCAGAGAGCAAGTAATGTGAACCTTCACAGAGTCAAACTGCTCGGCGGGAGACCCCAGAAAGAAGGCCCACTCGGAGCCACTCCTCCACTCCAGGCTGGCCCTGAGAGCCAGGGCTAAGGGGCTGTCCTCAGATGTTCCCTTGGCCTGGACAGAGCTCATCTGGAGACTGAGAGAGAAGCACAGATAATAACTTCTGCAAAGGGTCACTGAGATTGTTCCCTGCAGGACGCTTCTGAAGAAGCTCCGGCCAGGACCACGGGAAGGGGACTTCTGGAGGCACAGTGGAGCCAGTGCTGGGGGAGGACGGTGAGGCCCTCCAGGTGGGCGAGACGCTATCAGGGCACGAAACACACCTCACGCACACTGTGAAGAATGCTGTGACCCCCCCCCCCCCAGCAACCCTGGGAGATAGGACGGAGGCCCCGGGAGCACAGGCCCTGTGCAGGAGGGTGCCTGAGAACCCGAGGTGAGGTCAGAGAGGGTCCACAGGACAGGGGAAGGGGCAGGAAGCAGATGAAACCACTAAAGGGGGACAGCAAAGAGGCAGCTAGACTTCCCTCCCCTTGGGAGAGCTTTCTTTGTCGCACGTCTGTAAAGAAACGATGGAATTCTGCAAGGCTATGGTTAAAACGTACCAAATTTTGTCTTAGAAGTTAAGAAACTAAAGGGCTGAAACAATTAGGAAACATGTGAGCCCCAGTAAAAGACATGGACGAAGTGGTCCGAGCAAGCGACTCTGGGGCAAGCGGGCTATGGGCATCCCCGGTGGCCCACGCCACAGCCCGGGCTTCGGTGTAGACCCACAAGGAGGCTTGTGCTCCTGGGCAGGGTGTGGGCAGGTGCAGCGGGAGAAGTGGAGGAGGCCACAGAGGCTGGATACAGCCATCAGACAAACCCCAGAAGCTCAGGGGAATCAGTGCTGGGTAGGAGACCCAGCAGGAGGCGGTGAACTCCCCGGGCAGGTTAGAAATGAGTCCGGCCTGGGCTGGCAGACTACAGGTTGAAGCAGGTGGCGCTCCCTGGATGAGGCTGGCCCAACCTTAGGGTCCACAGCGCAGGGGTCCACTCTGGCACTGAGCGGTCGCAACAGGTATGCCTGCCTAGGGACTTATGGCAATTTGCCTGCGAGGTGAGGGCAGAGTCTTCCAGAAGATGAGGACCAACAGAGGAAGTGGGGCCCACACGGGGCTCCCTGATCCCCCTTATTCTGCCTGAGGGCCGGGAGGTCACGGAGAGTGCATTCTGGGCCCTTCACCTTAGCCCTCACGTCCCCCCAACCCAGCAATGGTGTCCCTTCCAACACACCTACAATGGACACGACCTCCCTCAATGCGCTTAACGTGAAAGCAGATGCTATCAATGTGAGCCTTAATATGCAAAAGCCAAAGGAAAATGAGCTAAAACATAAAACACTCCCTAACAACTCCGAGAATACCTAGGTGAGGTGGGGTTCAAAGACAGCGTTAAGACGATCTGATGCACGAAGAACAAAGTCTCTGTCATTTCGCAAGCAACACAGCACAAAGCCCGTCTGCTTTTAAGTCCATAATAGCTAATGAAGACGAAGATACCCAGCACATCGTGCGGCGGCGGCTGGAGTGGCTTTCATGCCAGAGCAGATGAGCTCACGGAGCGCAGTGTGCGAGACAGCGGCGTGTCTGGACATGAAAAGACACCTGTGGTAGCAGCGGAAGAACTGAGCCCACGGCTGAGAAATTCTCTGTGAGGGGAAGAGCCCCCTCCCCAAAGACATGCGGGCGAGGGAGCTCGGACAATGGTCTTCGGACGATGCTCTCCAAACGCTAGTCCTGACCCAGCAGTGGACATAACCAAGCTCTCCGAGAAAGCAGAGATGGGTGGTGGGCAAAGAAGGGCTGCCGTGGGCACCAGAAGGCTCCACAGTCCAGGAGAGACCAACGGCCCAGGACATTGCTTCCTGAGCCCCAGACGCCCCCGGACCCAGCGTGCTCCCATCATGCCAAGCTGTGCCTGCCCAGACCAGGACGCCTCCCAGCGCCAGGGCTGGGGGAGGGTCCTTGGCTGTCTCGGGCTCCCTCCCTTCCTAAGGAAACCCGACCGCAGCTGAAGAACAAAGACCCTCCTGCCCCAGGCCCTTAGCTTCCTGCTCCGCACTCCGTGCGCCTCACCAGCTCCCTGTGGTCACTGCCAGGTCCATCTTGCTAAAATCATTTTCACACAGCCCTCCCTTGCTGCACAGCCCCACGTGGTCCCTGTTGTGAGAGACCGGCATCCTCCGGCCTCTCTCACAGCATGGAACAGGCTCGTGGTGGTGCCTCACGGTGCGGGGCCATGAGATACTCCACGTCACGTCCCCTGTAGGCGTCCTCCAGCTTCAGTGAGCGTGTACTGCTGTGTGCCTACAACAGTGCACACCTCCTACACGCCTTTCTAAAAAGCAGTGCCTCTCCGCCTGCTGGAAGGGTCTCTGCTCCCACAAGTCCGCGCACCCAGGACTTTCCATCTTTCCATCCTGCATCCCGGCCTCTGCCGTCCTGGGCCTCCATTCCTCCCTGGGCACATTCCCCACTCCCCCAAACTCTGCCCATTCCAACACTTGGTTCAAGGTCGTCCCCTCTGTCCTCCCTCGCTTGCTCTCTGCACCACTGTCCTGGCAGGTGGCCAAGTCCTAACTTGTGCCACTCCTGTGTTCTTGCCTTTGGTATTTACTTTTGTGAGAGTTCTTGGTCCCTCAAACTGAAGTCCTTCTTTGTGCAGTTCTACCCTGTGTATAACAGTACCTGGCACAGGCAGCAATACAGTCGCAGATTTGTCTGAAGCTGCTGATCCCGCAGGGATGAAGATGAAAAAAAAAAAAAAAACAAGATGAAGAGGTCCCTGGGCCCAGTTTTACATGAGGTTGCCTTTAAAGTGTGTTTACAACACACACAGGAGGGTGTGCATGTCTGTGTGTGTGGGGAGAAGACTACATAACACACAGGAGGGTGCACGTGTCTGTGTGTAGGGAGAAGACTACAACACACACAGGAGTGTGCACATGTCTGTGTGTAGGGAGAAGACTACATAACACACAGGAGGGTGCATTGTCTGTGTGTGTGAGGAGAAGACTACATAACACACAGGAGGGTGCACGTGTCTGTGTGTGTAGGGAGAAGACTACAACACACACAGGAGGGTGCACGTGTCTGTGTGTAGGGAGAGGACTACAACACACACAGGAGGGTGCACGTGTCTGTGTGTAGGGAGAGGACTACATCACACACAGGAGGGTGCACATGTCTGTGTGTAGGGAGAGGACTACAACACACACAGGAGGGTGCACGTGTCTGTGTGTAGAGAGAAGACTACAACACACAGGAGGCTCACGTGTTTGTGTGTTAGGGAAAAGACTTAAAGATCCTCCAAAGAGAGAACATACATGAAAACCAGATGATAAAATGAAAATGCAAAGGGAAAAGAATCCACAATCATTAAGGAGAAGACGACAGCGAGAGGCTCCGAGCACGCAGGATGACCTGGGTACTTCATTTGGGTACTATTCGGCTTTGGGCTTCCTAGCAACCAAGTCAAAGGGGAAACGTGTTCATTCTAGAACGCGGCGGATTTCAAAGAAAACTGAGAATCGCAGCTCTGAGACCAGCCTGGGGCAGGGCCTTGGGACCCCACGCGGAGACAGGTCCTGCAGAACCTTCCAGACTGTGGGGTACTTCTCAGCGTAACGTTCAGCTTCTTAAAGAACAATTTACTTAGAAACAAGAAGTTTCCCTACACAATTTTTAAAATCCTAAGAATCAGGAATGTGAGGGAGGAATGTATTATGTGATGAAAATCTGTTCTTTTAAATGAACATCATATTCATTTAGCTGAGACTCGAAAAGAGGAAACACTTCATTGATGGCTTCAGAAGCCAGGAAAGCGCCCGCCTGTGGAAGCCGAAGCTGGACGGTAAAGACGCACGAGGGAGCTTCCTGGCCTGCTGGACGGATCGCATCTTCTTGGAGGTGTGGCTACATGGGTCTAGGTGTTTGTCAAAACTCTCTGAGGATCTCTGTATTCTGTTGTATGCAAATTACATCTCAATAAACAGTAACACATCAGTGTGCCACAAAGCAAACCCTGCAGGCCGGCCACTGAGGTGGGAAAGGAACGAGATGTCACTATGCTGGTTACTACGTAAAATTATTCTGGCCAGCCCAATAAGCTAGGAAGAGCAAAAAGAAAACAAGGAGTGGTCATTGGTTAGAGAAGGTAGAATGAAAATCAAGAGGCTCAACTGAAAAATAAGAATGAGAAAACGGACAGTGGCTGAACGGAACTAAGTCTCGGCACATCGCCAGCTGTCCTGTGCTCTGACAATCACCAGCCAGAAGACAGCGCGGGAAAAACCCCATTTACAACGGCAGCCATGCAAAGTCCTAGGACGGGATTTCTGAAACTTATAAAGCTCCCATTTTCTTTTCTAGAAGAACAAATGGTGACAAGAATTAAAATTCTGAAAAGATGAGGGCACTTGCTTTATCAGTTACCAAAGCAAATTACAAAACTGTAATTAAAACAATTAAAATACTGTAAAACTGGCAGGAAAACAGGTGATGAATAAATAAAATCAAACATTAAACAGATTTTTCTAACAACAGCTCTTCTTGGTACATAAAAAAGGAAACATCAGAAATAGATGGAGGGGCCAGTGCCGTGGCACAGAGGGTTAAAGCCCCGGCCTGCGGTGCCAGCATCCCATATGGGCGCCAGTTCAAGTCCTGGCTGCTCTACTTCTGATCCAGCTCTCTGCTGTGGCCTGGAAAAGCAGTAGAAGATGGCCCAAGTCCTTGGGACCCTGCACCCGAGTGGGAGACCGGGAGGAGGCTCCTGGCTCCTGGCTTCAGCTCAGCTCAGCTTTGGTCATTGTGACCATTTTGAGAGTGAAACAGCAGATGGAAGACCTCTCTCTCTCTCTCTCTCTCTCTCTCTCTCTCTTTCTGCTTTTGCCTCTAACTCTGCCTTTCAAATAAATAAATAAATAAATCTTTTTTTAATAAATGGATAATTTAACAAGTCATGCTGGGGAAATGGGTCATGTGGAAGAAAGAAAAAAAGTCATATGTCAGGAAACTAATTTCACATGAATTAAATGTATTAAAAATTAAACACAAAAGCAGTGAAAGAAAATGTAAAGGAAAATATAAAACATTAACTACATGAAAGACAAACATTTCTGCATGTTGAAAGGTAGTGCTCAAAACTAAGGGTAAAAAGAACAGGATAAAAATACTGTCACAAATGACAGAAAAACCCCTAAGGCCTTGACAGAAAAATGGAGGAAAAGAAAGGGCGGATCATGCAGGGAAAGTGCAAAAAGCCGACCAGCGTAGACCAACGTGTTCACCCAGTAGTCCTGGTAATGGGAAAAATGCAAATGAAACTCTCACAAACCTAGAACCATGCATCTTCCGAATGAAAACACAGGAGAATGCCTTTGTAAACGTGGGGCAGGAAGATCACTCAAACAGCTTCCTTCAGGATGTTCTCCTTACTACTGGCTGTCCTGTCTTTGTTGGTGCGGTCTAGTGGGTAACTCACCACTGGGGACAGTGCCTCCCAGAGGAAGATACTGGACAGGACACCTGGAGACCAGGGGCTGGGCCCCAGAGGAGATGCTAGGTAGGAGCAGACCAGCGCAGAAGTGGGAGAGCCCCAGGCCTGCTGAGCAAACGTGTGGCGGCGCGGCCTGCTGCGCTCAGGGAACCAGGAGCCACACCGCTCCTGCAGCACGAGAAGTCCCGCGGTGAGCGGCTGCAGATCAATGTGAGAGGCAGGCGGGGGTCAGATGATAAATGGGACCATACACCAGGCTAACAGGCCTGGGATCTGTTCCAGCAACGAGGAATTCTACCTGGGAGGGCATTTAGGCTAGCAAGGTGATTAGAAGACAGGCTTTGGTGACTGTGGGAGAATTCCGGCCTCACCGCCTGCATCCCCAGACTCACTTCCCCGGGTGTGCACTCCATAGTGCGCCCTCTGGTGGTCTGGTGAAGAATGGATTGGAGGAAGACATCACTAACGGGTATGATGGTACCCTGACCAGACTCGGTCAGCGGTTACAGGAATGAAGGCAACGGACTAGATTTTAAAAGTATGAGATAAAACTAAGAGAACTTATTCATTTATCTGTGAAGGGAAGGGAATGGTGAAGAAGTCAAGGCCCTAGGGCACTGTCACCCTCTCTAGCTTACTAAAGAGGCACCTGGGACCAGAGAGCCATCCAGCTTCCCAGACAGCAGACCACAGGTGCCTGCAGAGCCCAAATCTATTTCTGCCCAGGGTTTCCACGTGAGTCAAGCCCCTGGACAGGCTCCAGGGCAGGTCCGGCTCTAGAGTTCTGCTCCAGAAAGCTCATCAGAGCCCTCCTGCGGGGGCGGGGAAGTCACGAGGGTAGGAGTTCATGGCACACCTGCTTGGCTGTTAGACCACATCAGCTTGAGCCCTGCAGAAGGCCTGGCTTTCAGAACATGTCCCCCTCAGACTGCAGGGCCTCCTACGTGGCTGCATGGACAGCCCTGCTGGACGGGCTCATTCGGAACTGACCTCCTGCACAGTGTGAGCAGTGCACTTGCGTCCAAGCTGTCCTTTCCGGCTGTACTTAGCCAGCAGCTTCAGCTGCTTCTTGAGGGCACTTGTTCCTAATGAAAACACAAACCAGCCCAACTGACCCAGACGACGGTGCTGGTCTTCCTGCTTGCTGGCACAGGGAGGTAAGTGGCCGGCCAGCTTGAGGCAGTACATGCCGCATCGGTCAGGGTCACAGACCTGCTTTATATGGCTGAAGTCAAGGACAGCCAAGAGACGATCAACTCCACCACTGCCGACGCCTCCCACAACCACACTGCAGGAAAGCGGCCGGGGGTCTCAGGCAGCTCCGAGCTAAGTCCAGACAGCAGGGGCAGAGGCTACTGAGGGACAGTGGCATTGTCACTTTCTCCGTGAAATGAGGAGGCTTGAACACCTGCAGAGTTGCCCAGGATGGCCAGGCTCTCTGTTGGCAATCACAGGTCAAAGTGTGTTGGTACATGGACCCCACCTGCCCTTAGGGAGTTCCTGGTATTGCCAGAAGACAACCACGAGTAACTGTTACACCACAGGCCAAACACTTAAAAGCAAATCCAGTAAGGGTACAGGAACCCTGAGCAGGGAAATCTTAATTCTGCATGGGCATGATGGGATTGCAGTTAGGGAGAACAGTGGAGGAGAACTGACGTTTGAGCCATGCTACTCAGAACGAGGGAGGATTTTCCCAGGCACACACCACACACAACTGCCAGCCATGACCCTACTCACATCAACCACTACTTGTTTTGATACAAGCCTTGACTACTGGCTCTGCGGGGTCTTTGCTGATACGGTCCCCCTTGTCCTCTGTCTGGCCTGGGTCTGATTTGTCTCCAATCCACTCACTCCGACTGTGGTCCAAGACCACCTTCCTGAGAACGTGCCATGTCGGGGGATGGATGGAAGTGTCTGACCCTGTCCTTGCTCTTAGTAGTTGAGACTGATCTTCTCAACTCTGTCCTAGCAGCAAAGAGAGTGACTGGTTTAGAGCAGATGCCCAGTCAAGATTTACTGTTGGGTGCGTGGGTGGGCAGAAGGATGGAGATGTGGGTAGGTGGGTGGATGGATGGATAGGTGGGTGAGTGGATGGATGGGTGGGTGGGCTAATGATGGTTAGACGTGCTGATGGTGGCTGAGTGGATAGGTGGGTACTTGGAAGATTGGGGGTACATGGGTGGAGGACTGGATGGACAGGCAGGTGGGGGCTGGATGGATGGGAGCATAGGAGGGTGAATGGATGAACGGATGGAAATTGCACATAAAATCTCATTTAGGTGAGGCACCTGACTGGAAGAAGTACTTGCACATTTGTTGAGAGAATAGTTGATACAGCATTTTTAAGAATCCCTTCTTTCAGATAAACTGGGGAAGGGAGAACACATCTATTTTGGAAGACAGTTTATGATAACAATTTTGACTCTATAATGAGGGCACTCTATCAGAGAGATTCACTCCAGCTCATCTGTCAAGTATCTGTCAAGTGCTAGGGACTCGGGACACAAAAATGAACACAGTCCTGGCGTGGGCATTCAGCTTAGTGGTTCAGACACCCGAATCTCACACCCAGAGTGCCCAGGTGTGAGTCCCGGCTCCAGATCCCGACTCTAGTTTTCCACTAATGCAGACCCTGGGAGGGAGGCAGTGGATGAATGACTCCAGTAGCCGGGGCCCTGGTCCCCACTGTGTTCTCAGCTGCCAGCTCCTCCCCAGGCCCCAGCCACGGCAGGTGTCTGGTGATTGAATGAGCAGGTAGGAGCGCCTGCGCTATGGATGTATGTTATCTATCTTTCCATCACCGTCCTTTATCTCATCTACCAGATCTACCTGTGTATCTATCTCTGTCTCTCAAATAAAGAAAATACATGGCAAACCGCAGTCTCAGCCTCGAGGAGATGGAAGTCTGCTGGGCGTTGTCAGAATTCGGATGACAACGGCTGTGCTCCCATCAACCTCTCTCCACACAGAGCATCTTCAAGCAGTGTTTCACTTACAGACCACACACTGGGATGTGCTCAGGAAAACCTTACTGTTGCCCAAAGGTTATTTTCATAAAGAGCACTGGTCCCTTCCCTCCCTGGCAGGTGCTATGAGCGAGGTCAGCAGCTGGTCTGCACACAGCTCCTCTCTGTCTCAGCCCTGGCCTCTCTTGGAGGAAGAAGCCACAGAGGCAGTTGCTGATGCTTGGGGGAAAGACAGACATGGCCTGGTCTCAGGCACCAGCTCAAGATGGTGCTCCAGACGGAGGCTGTGGTAGCCAAGGGCGTGAACTTGGAAACCCAAGAGACAAATGAACACAGCCTGTGGGATCCCCCTCAGGATCTGGGTGGGGGCCAGTCCAGATGAAGGTGCTTCTGACTCACGAGTTCCTTGAACCCCCACCCGAGGAGGCCCAGGAGCGGCAGCCACCCAGCACGGTCATCCCGCTCTACTCTGTGAGGCTCCTAAGGCACTGAAGAGCCAGGCTCTGAGTCAGACGGCCCAGCAGCTCCTGTACCTCTTTCTGGATGCATGGCCCTGCGCCAGCAATTTCCACACACCACACCCTTGGCTAGAGACTGAGGATCAGGCAGTGCCACCAGGAAGAGCAGGTTATACCTGACGGGAATCAATCATGAGAGGAGGCGGCGCAGGGAGACCGGGAGGAGACGTGAAGCCGCTCATCAGTAACTGCAGGGAGAGTGCATGGAGGTGTGAGTTTGGGGAGGGCCATGGGACGGCTGAGGCAGTGCTGGGAGCTCACATGGAGTTTCACCACGCAGAGGCTGGCTTTGGTGGTGGGCACACTGAGAGAGCACCACTTCCCGCTCTGTCCTGGAGTCAGGGACCCAGTTAGAATACCAGTGTCACATGTACGGGACCAGCCTCTGTGGTCTGGCTGCTCTGCCTCCAGGGAGGCCCAGGGGAGGGTGAGGTCACCTGGGAAGGGCTCCAGCTGAGGGATTAGAGGCTGGACACAGAGGAGCTGTGCAGGGGAGCCATGGAGGATAACAACCTGGCCCTGTGACCACTCCAGCTGAGGGACAGGCCCTGAGATGAGACATGTGGGCCCACGAAAGGTATCGACAGGAAACCAGTGCAGCGGCATGTGTCCAGCAGAGAGCAGAGTAGCCAGGGGAGCCGAGGCAGCCCAGAGGACTGAGGCATTGGGGTTTCATCCCAGTGTAGCAGGAACCCTGCAGGGTCTACATGGGGTAGAGGGGCCCTGGCCAAGGCCAAGTTGCTGCACGGAGGAGGACCAAAGCAGATGCAGGGGCTGATGGGTAGGCTCTCCTGGCAAGAGATGAGGGCAGGGACAGAGCAGGGGCCAATGCCTGGGCGGGGATCACAGAAGGAGGGGGCTGTGGCTTCATGGAGGTGGGGGTAGGAGGGGCAGAGGGCCAAGGACAGTGGGCAACTCCTAGGCTTGGGCTTGAGTGATACAGAAATCAAGGGTGCTGGAAACCGAGATTAGGGAAACCAGGAAAAGATGTGGTTTAATAAGTTTACAACATCTATGAGACACCCAGGTAGAGAGGTCAGGCCACTGGTTCCAGACTTGAACCCAGACCTGGGGGCGTGGGGAAAAGACACCTCAGCTCATCAGCAGAAAGCAGGTGCTGTCCAGGGAGAGTCTGGGAGGAGTGGACAGAGGTGGGCAGGCGCACACCGCGAAGCAGCAAGAGGAGGAACGGCCAGGAGGCTGGAGGGAGGGCCAGGAGGAACAGCCAGAGGCTGAGGGAAGGCCAGGAGGAACGGCCAGAGGCTGAGGGAAGGCCAGGAGGAACGGCCAGAGGCTGAGGGAAGGCCAGGAGGAACGGCCAGAGGCTGAGGGAAGGCCAGCTGCTGGGCACCAGGAGGAAGCAGAATGTTTAAGGAGGGGGCTTGAGGGGGTCTCCTGTGGCAGAGAGGTCGAGGCAGGGGAGGAAAGAACAGGTCTGTGGAATTCCTAGTGCCGGTCCCCGCTAGTGAGCATGCCTGGAGGTGTCACTGTGGTTGCTGGCTCTCAGATCAGCCCCGTCAGTAAGAACACCCAGAGGAGTGACATGTCACTGTGGTTGCGGGCTCTCAGATCAGCCCCGTGGGGGGTGTTATTTCTCTGTCCAAGTTCGCCCTGGGGAACACGCTGTCCGGGGCCCCTCTTCTCAGGCAGCTGCGTGCTCGGCCGTCCTGCCCTGCTCCGGCCCCCAGTTCAGGCTCTGCCAAGGGCCTCTCGCTGTTCCTCTCTCCCCTCTCCCAGCCCCACACTGCCTTTCTCTTCCCTGAAGTGTGACTGAGCTTATCGTTTGCGACCTCATAAAACATCTTAACATTTCACTGGTTGTTTTGGGTCCACGCCAGACGTAAAGGTTAAGGACATTAAGAGCACACAAAGAAATCTGACGGTTGTTCACGGCGATGGCTTTGTCGCACTACTCACTGTTTTCAGACAGCTCCACGATGTAATAAAGAACAGGGCTGTTTCCATCGAAGGGTCGGACCCAGGAGAGCGTCACAGTGTGGCTGTGGGAGGAGTTCAGGCTGGCCAGGAGGTTCTGGGGCGGATGAGGCAGTTCACTTGAAGAAGGAGGAAAGAACAGGGGAGGGGGGGAGATAACACAAATAAGAACTGGCAGTTAGCCTGGTGCTTGTAGCAGATAGCCCAAGAGTGCATCATCTTAGAAATAAACACAGAAAATATGCTCCGAACAGAAGCACTAATCATCCTTCCAAACAACAGCAGACGAACCAAATGCAACTCAACTTCACCACGCACAATGTGTTCTCCAAACATAATTTGACTTAATCCTTACGACAGGAAATGAAACGACTTCCAATACTGCAGCTTACATGGGAGAGAGGTGGGGGTGGGGGTTTACTGACTGCATTGCTTGACAGGGAAACCTTCCTGGTCAACCACTTGTTTGTACAGCTAGCTGTGGCTCACGGTGATGCTGTAGGCCAGGGTAAGGGGAAAGGCGTGGTGAGTGTGAGGCAGTGTGCAAGCTCTCAGCTGACCAGTCGTGCGAGGTCACCAGGGAAGATGCCGCAGGAATTCCTAGATATCACAGTCGCCTCATTTACTGACAGCACGAGGTTCCATTGTCACTCCTTCCTCTGTGGGATAATGTGGGTTTAAGGGAAGCACTTGAAAGAAAATGTGGCACGAACTAGACTAGAATCCAAAGGAAATGGAAAATAACACGCCAGCAAGGCTATCAAACAGAAATGCAATTAAAACAAATTCTAGAAAAGAAGTCAATAATAAAAAGAAGGATTTTCCTGGGATTTACTGGTGGCAAAGCTGCAAAACCTCACTGCACAAGTTCCTCCAGTGACGAGCCTGCAACATAAACCTCTACATCTCACAAATCTGGGAGCGAAACTCTGTTCTGTAGCTGCTCAGGACGCCTGCCCATTGTATACGTGGTCCCGGGCAGTGGTGGGGGACAGAAAGCTGAGCATGACCCCCTCACCCACTAACTAGTTTTTGGTCTCTCTTAGACATCAATTACTGCTGAACCACATAGGTAGAAAAAAAAGCTATGGCTATCCTTGATGTTTTTGAATTTAAAAATGTACTCATTATACTTTGAAATTTATTAAGGTGCTCCGTGCTTTCAGCTACCCAAGAAACATAGCTCTAACTTATGTGCACCGTTGATAAACAAACTAATATTTCTAATGTGGACTGCAGCTACTTTGTATATTAGAATCATAAAAAATGAACTTGAGCCTGCAACGTTGTCTTGTTTTCTCTTTAACTGTGAATTAAGTTTTAAATCAGCAAAGAGGTTGCTGTTGATATTTGAGTTCTCCAATAACCCAATCTCCATTGGATTCCCAATGAAGTCCACTGTGAAGAAAAGGCCCGAATGAAAATGCCAATTCTCCTCCTCCTATGCCCCATTTCCTACATTTTCCTCCAAGTCTGAATGGGTTTAGTGGGAAACAAAATCGAATTTGCTCAAATAGTCCCACCTGCAAGCAAACGACGAGTACACCCGGATACGTCCACGTGAGACTGTGTCTAACAGAGACCTCCTCTGCTTCTAGCCCATGGGCTTTCCTAGGTGATCCACGCTGGCCTCCTGGACCACAGAGAAGCCTGTGCTTAGGAGGTGACCCAGGGTGGGCTTCAGGACAGTCCCTGATGACATCTGGCCGTGCTGGAAGGACCACCAGGTGCTTGAGCCAGTAAAATCTACCCAACAGAGTAGAGGGGGTTCAGTGACCGAGTCTGATCACAGTCCAACGGCTCAATGACACTGCAGTGAAAACTCTCCACGGTGACGCTCTCCTGGCACCACGGCTGGTGGTCAACCGTGCACTGATGGCTAGAGTAAGGGGAACCTTCGGGTTTGAAGCCTTCCACCTCTTCCCTTAGGGTCCTCCTGTTTCTCCACTCCTGATAGTAAGCATTGTAATAAAACTATAAACATAAGGATAGCACATTCCTGAGTTACGCATAGAAAATCTGAACCTACAGGTGGAGTCAGAAGCCACCAATTTTAGCCAGTTGGTCAGAAGTGTGGGGAGACTAGAAGGCCTGGGGCCTGTGGCTGGTGTCTGAAGTTCCTTAAGACTGGTTAAGGTGTGGGAGTTGTAGCTTTACTTCATTCCAGGTGGTCTGCATCAGAATTGCTTTGAAAGACTTCCCTAACGTGGAAGGTGACCTCAGAGGACTGTCAGGGCACAGCAGGGCTCGTGCTGTGGTACAGTGGGCTAAGCTACCGCCTGCAGGGCCAGCATCCCATAAGGGCACCTGTACAAGTCCTGGCTACTGCACTTCCGATCCAGCTCCCTGCTAATGCGCTTGGGGAAGCAGTGGAGGATGGCCCAAGTGCTTGGGCCCCTGCACCTGCGTGGGAGACCTGGATGGACCTCCTGGCTTTGGCCTGGCCCAGTACTGGCAGCTGTGGTCATTTGGGGGTGAACCGGCAGATGGAAAATACCTATGTCTCCTCCTATGACTCTGCCTTTCAAATAGATAAAATAAATCTTTAAAAAATAAAAAAGATAGATGATGACCATCAGGGCTGGTGGCGCCCCACATCCTTTTTAACGTGTGGACACTGTCAATGTCGCTTCCAGGTCAAAAGAGACGTGCATGCAGCCCCCGGGCCACAGAAGCAGGGGCAGTGTACACACTAACACCCTACAAGACACAAGGGGACCCCAGCAGATCCTAAGTGGTATTTTGCAACAAGACAGGAAGCTATTCCTATTCTGTATTTCAGAGGGGTTTCCCCTGGGATTAATAATGAATTACAGATTGCTTTTCCCACCCAAACTAGTATGTTTTCCTCCTTTTACAAAATCTTGTTTAAAGAAAAAAATTGACATACTTAAATTATACATATGTATAGGGCATTATGTAATGTTTTGATACATGTATATATTGTGTATTTTCCAATCAGGGTAAATAGGTGTTTCTGCTAACGTTATTTATAATAACTCTACTGTGCAATAGAATCCCAGAACTCCTTGCTCCTATCTAGCTATAATCTAGTACTGTCCATGTCCCTCCCATCTCCCTTCCTTCCCCAGCCTCTGGTAACCATCATTATACTTTTAGCTTCTATGAGGACACCTCTTTGTTTTTGAAGTGTATGATACATTATTCATTAACTGTGGCCATCATATCCAACAATAGTTTTCTTGAACTTACTCCTCCTAACTGAAATTTTGTATCCTTTGGCCACGATTTCCCCAATCACCCTCCCCAGCCCACATATATGAAGAGGTGCTCAACATTACTCATGCTCTGGGAAATGCAAACTAAAAGTAGAATGAGATGGAACCACAGACCCACTAGCTTGCACGTCTGACATCACAGTGAGAAAAGTGTCAGTAAGGCTGACGAGAGTGGTTGGTGGAATGTAAACTGGCAAAGCTTCTAGGAAACACAGAATTACACATATTACCAAAATATTACCGAATACCACCAAATATATGATCTGGCAATCCACTTCTGGGTATACATCCAGAGGAACTGCAGTCAGTATCTTGTGTTCACATTTTCACAACGGCCAAAATACGAAGTCAATCTAAGTGCCCACCACCAGATGCATGGTTAAAGAACATGCAGTCTATACACACTGGGAGCTACTCAGCCTTTAAAAAGAAGGCAGTCCTGGAGCTGGCATTGTGGCATAGTGAGTTAGGCCATCACCTGCAGCGCCAGCATCCCCTATGGCTGCTCTAATTACCACCCAGCTCCCTGCTAATGTGCTTGGGAAAGCAGTAGAGGATGGCTCAAGTCGTTGGGCCCCTGCACCCATGTGGGAGACATGGAAGAAGCTCCTGGTTGCTGGCTTCAGCCTGGCCTAGCCCTGGTCGCTGCAGCCATTTGGAGAATGAACCAACCGATGGAAGACACTTCTCTCTCTCTCCTTCTCTGTAACTCTGCCTTTCAAATAAATACAAATAAACATTAGAAAAAAGAGAGAGAGAGAAGGCAACCCTGTCATTGGTGAAAACATGGATGAATCCGCAGGACATTATTTTAAGTGAAATAAACTGGTCACAGAAAGACAACCACTTCATGATCTCATGGGTGGAAACTAAGAAAAGTCAAATTCATCGGAGCCAAGAGCAGAATGCTGCCGAGGCAGCACTTGTGTCTGCCCGTCCTTCCTGCAGTCAAGGGAGCACAGAAACGGCAGTGTTGCAGCTGAGTGGCACTTTTGTGCTCTGCACCTGTGGTCCAGCCACAGCGCTTATCCACAGGACACCACTGGAGCACACCCTTGTCCACATGTAGCTCACAACGTCCCTGCACCTGCTCACTGCACCTGCCCAGCTGGTTTCTCTTGTCCCTTCTACCAGACCGGAAGCTAGAATTAGGCACACTAAACAGTAAAAATGGTAGCCAAAATCCTGAGTTGGAAAAGTTTTTAAAAAATTAACGATTTAAGAACTTTAAAGAAGTGATGCTGAGACACACTGTGTAGGAATGGAGCCCCGACAGCCCAGGGCTGTTTGTGCTGACGGAAGTAGGGGGTCACTGCCCAGCACTGGTCAACAATGTCTGCTCAGTGGCTCCTAGCCACACCCAATGTGAGGGCCCAGTGTGCAACAAATCCCAGGACTCAGAGCTGCAAGGCAACCTAGATTCTCCCTAGTTCTGGCCTCTGGCCCGTATAAAAGGGCCCTCCATGCTGTCTCTAATGTTGCACATCATGGATTCAGCGAGGCTAAGAACTTTTAACTTAATATGTGTGTTAGAAATACAAACTGTTTCTTTAAATGTGTTTTGATTATCTTGAAAATTAAGCTTTGTGACGCCCTGGACCAACGCACTGATAATAGCCAGATGAGGCTTTAACATATTCTGAATCCATTTAGGAAAATCTGATCCAGCGGGAATAGCTCGCGTCGGGAGCTTCTCTGCCAGCTTTGCGTGGAGATAAATGATCAGCCCGTGATTCCCAGGCAGAGACACGCAGACTGGTGACAAATGAGAGCGCGCCAAGAACAATGGCAATGAAGCGCTATGCTGAGTCACTGATTTAACGGGATGGGGGTGGGTAGGAGAGCACACTGGGCCAACGACACCCGGTAACATCCAAGTTAGAGAGGGCATCAGAAACAAAAACGTGGACCGTAAGTCAGGAGGCGATGAAGCGAGGTGTGTGAGAGAAAGGCAGTTCTGAAAACGACTGGCGAAGGAGCGACTGGTGAAGGTGTGGCGGGCGGGGCTGCTCTGACGGAGGAGGCTCAGATACGTCTTCCTCCTTTACCGAAAGTGTTGCCCCTTTAATGCACAAAGGCTGACTTGGTCAAAACCAGCTCCTGCGACTTCACTCAGAGGAACGGCATTAACTTGCTCACTCCTTATTACGGCTTTGTCAGAAGTCGTCTCATTGAAAGAAACCTCTCCCGCCGCCTTAGGGCCTCTGTCTTCATGTCAGCGGCAAATGAGGGTTTCTCTGTTACTCTGGGCTCTTAAGAATGGTTTCAGAATTCAGGAGGAGGGATATAATGCTAATTGGGCCTTTAAAAGATTTAACAATTAATCAATCCATGAAGCCTCAGGAGCCTGGTCCCCTTGGCGTGCTCAGTACAAGATGCTGCTGGGCGACAGGCTTCTTGCCTTGATGGCCGCATGGCCAACGCTAGGGCTGAGCAACCTCATGGGATGGTCTCTGCCGTGAACCTGCTGGGTGCATTCCAGAACTATCCGGGGGTGGGGGGCTTCTGTCCTCAGGGACGGGACTGTGGCATAAATGAGATCTTTCCAGTAGTGCAAAACACACCCTCCCGTTCTAACCCAGGAAAGAAATGTAGCTTGCACACTTATCCGGCACCTACCATCTACCTGGCGCCATGCCAGGCATTGAGGGCTCCACGTCCGTGCGTCAGAAAGTTGTGAGAACACAGTCAGAAGTACAGCAGGTCACAGGGAGACAAAGTCTGCACCCTGGAGGCTGGGCTGCTGCTGCTGAGGGAGCAGTGGCTTCCTCTTCCAGACAGAAAGAGGAACATGACAGCACCCTCTACAGTGTTCCTCCTCTACCAGGTGCCCTGCCTGGATGTCAGGCACACGGGTTCATTCAACACGCATCGCTAGCCCTTCAAGGCAGGTGGCCTCGTGTTGAGTTGACCAGTTGAGCAAACACAGCTGGGAAGGGATGTGACTTGCCCCATGTCCCACGGTTAGCCTTGCCCCACCCCTCCGAGCAGGCTGGAGCACACAGCGCAAACGGACCCTAGAGTGCACCATGGGCAGCCCATTTCCCAGGCTCACTTGTGAGGCTGCAGTGTCTGTATTCAACAAAGCAGCTTCTAACTGGAGTGGACAGGAAAGGAGAAGCAGGCTTTCAGGCTCGGTGAAGGGCACTGATGGTCACAAGTGCCTCCAGTCCCTCCTGCGGGGAGAGGTTTTCCTTGTCGCGTGTGTGTGTGCGCGTGTGTGTGTGATCTGATGAATCATGGACACGCTATTGAGCTCAGTCTGTGAGTTCTCTGAGAAACACAAAATGCCTGCAGTCTCCTGCCACCACCACTGCCTGTGCTGGTGCCAGAGAGCCTCACGACCTGCCGGCGTCTAAAGACGAACAACGTCACCAACTCATTCAGCGCTCCCTGCACCAACAACTCTCAAGGAACAATCGTCTCCCAAATCAGCTCCGTAACCAGTTGTACCCAAACTGGTCTGAATCACACAACTACAAACATTCCTCTGTGTAGAGAAGAGGTAGTCTACTATTTTATACACACAGCAACACTGGCTGAAAAATGTGTTTTACTTAGAGGAAATCAAATAAGCGAATAGTAGGGGAGATATGTAAATCAGCAGAACATAAAAGCTGTGCCGAGTGAAAAGAACCCGCTCCACTGGAAGTACGCAATTTGGCTTCTGCTGACAGAGTCTTTATGAACTGCTAACATTTATTTATTTGAGAGCAACGACGGATGATCTAAGAGTTCTCAAAGGCAGTTGGTTTGAATTGCACAGTGGATCGTATGAATCCACTGGTTATGACCTCCAATGTTAGCAAAATGAGAAAGAAAACACAGAAGTTTGACCCGAGACAGGGAATGAAGGAAGCAGGCCCAAAGCAGAGCCGGACAACGGCTTCTGACAGGCGACCTGAGCCAGTGCGTTCACTCACGGGGTGAAAGCAAAGGACCCGTGAGTGTCAAAGACGAGGCGGGGGACGGGGGAAGCTGGCCAGCGCTGTGTAGCATATACACACAGCACACGGAACTCATTTGTGCACACAGCACCCATACATTTACTGAGTGCCTACTGTGTTCCAAACACCGTGAGGCACTCAGAATGCCTATCTGTGCTGTCCCAGTGCTTCTGTGCTAGGAGGGGAAGGAACGATGTAGCCTCTACCCTGTGTGAGCACTGCCTTTAGGAGGAGGCACCAGGTGCTAGGAAGAGCCATGGAAGGACCCTGGTGTCCCAGTCCCAAAGGGTGGACGCACAGGAGCCACGAGCTAAGCCGCAGGGGAAGCGGACGGCCGTGGCTCAGTGGAGGAGACGCCGAAGAAGCACAGGGAGGAAGGCAGAGGTGGGGAGACCCTTGGCCCTGCCAAACTCTTCCAGAGCTGAGAGCTTCTTCGGCAGTTGTTGGCTCTAGCCAAGGACCCCCTGATCCTCTAGGGTCACTGGGCTCCTTGACAAGTAGGCTGACCTTTGCTCCCTACAGGGCAACGAAGGGTCATCCTGCAGAAAGGCGGGCTGAGCGGTGGGATGGCATTTTTTCCAGGGACTGGAGGTACAGGCACACAGATGGGCCCAGAGGAAGGCCACGTGCCTGTTCACTCATTCACGCGAGCATGCAGCAGATCCAGAGGGCCACATGCTTAGCAGGCATTTCTGTCATTTATAATCCCCTCAGTTTGTATCCGGGGATTCAAAGACAAATCAGACCCAGCCCTCTATTCAGAGTGTTCAAATTTGTTTTTAGGGAATGATTTCTGTATAGCGAGAGGTGGGCAGGGTCAGTGAGAACCCCCCCCCAGAACTGCCTTTTCTGTACTGACCAGAGGTGGAAGGTCAGCAAGGCCGGGAGGTAGTGCCTCTGGAGCTGCCACCTCCTCACAAGCCAGCTGCCCCGGCTCCGGTTTTGTATTCACGTGCTCAGGAATACCTGGGTGTCCACAATTTTTTAAAAGCCGATAAATGTGTGTTGGAAAACTGGAATTAGCAATTCCGTTTCCTGCTCGGTGAACAGAGGGGAGTTGGAGAGCACGGAGCAGAGGAGGCGGTGGCTCCCAGACAGACTCCCTGGGGCCCGGAAGCTCTGGACCGGAAGTAACGGGTGCTGCTTGCTACCTGCTGGCTCTCCAAGACTGAATGGAAAGCAGCCATGTACGCACGCAGAGGCAGCTGGAACCAACCTAAACGTGAAGTCCAGTTGGCCTTCCTGACAAAGGCCTGGGCTCCGTGGGCTGACCCTGACGTTCTTCACTGAGCAGCTCTGCTGGGCACTACATGGGAAAGTGGACTCATCGATACTTAAATGTGACGTGGTAAGCCGAGTTTCTCTCAACCTGGCGTCCCTGGGAAACAGGACAGAGGGGCTTAATGAGGTGGAAAACGAATCATCAAACCATCTATGTCAAGGATGAAATATTCTAATTTTGAAGTTATACAAAACTCTACACCCTGTCAACGTCCCTGGCTATGCAGCACAACGTGCTGACCTCTGACTTGGGACACAGGTGGGCGCCGTGCATGGTAAGTGATGGGTGCCTGGGAGAGCGCTGGCTGAGTGTGGTAGTGCAGATGGTCCAGAGCTGCCTAAGCCAGACGGCGCAGTACTCACATCACTTCCAGCCGTGCCACTCTGGAGTCGTTCCCTCCTTCAGACAGGATTTCACAGGTGTAGTCTCCAATGTCACCTGACCACGTCTGGCTGATGAGGAGGGAGCCGTCCTTCTCCACCACAATTCTAGAATTGCTGGATGGGCTGATGACCGTGTTGTCCTTTTTCCACACATAGCTGCAGGTCAAGCAAAGAGTCTTGAGTTACAGACCCCACAGGGATGGATCACTTGAGTTACAGACCCCACAGGGATGGGATCACTTGAGTTACAGACCCCACAGGGATGGGATCACTGGTAGAAAATGGGCAGCTGATGACCCTGTAAGTACACTAAAAACCACGGTGAATTCTGTGATACGTGAATCCCACTTAAGAAAAATGGGAAGAAAAGCAACCAGATACTGTGGTTATAATACAAAGTTAAAATACTACAGTTAAAAACAGGACAATGAAGAGGACTGGACATCCTGTCTGATCTTGGGTCTCAGGGGTGGGAGTCCATGAAGACCCCTGTGTTGCACAACATTCCTGCCCCAGGACTGTTCTTGGCACACGTAAGTGATGTCTGGAGATGTGACACAGTCCCTAGAGTGGAGTCACCCAGCTCTTGAGAGGCAAACACATCCTACCCCACAAATACGTTCTCTTAAAATCCAACCATTCTGGCAGAGGGTCCCTAAAACTGTAATCTCTCCCCTTTACTTTTGCATGACCATTTTAGCACGTTTGTCTTTTCAAACAGAGAATCAATTAAGAGGCTGCCAGTCCTTTGATGGATGTGGGCAGGGCCACTGCTCACTGTGGGTTGAGATGAAAGTGCTGTTTTTCTTTTTCAAATTAATTTGATCAGATTTTTAAAATGTATCCAGTTCTTTGAAGCTTTCATATTCACAGAACACAGACATTTATAAACTACTTATCTGAAATTACCCTGAGACAGAGCTGAGCAGATTCCACAAGAATCTAATACAAGAGAAAGATCGTCACTGAGGGCCTAGTGCTCCTTGTGGGCAGAGAGCTCCCGTACCGAGGGGTGCCAGGGGGTCAGAGCCCAGGTCCTTCTCAGGAAGGGACTCCCACTCACCCACAGGGGAAAGCTACAAGGAAACCGCCATGATCACAGGCATTCTGAAAACCACACTGATTGGTGCTCCATTCCTGGCGATCCTACTCCAAACCACTTAGAAAGGCAGGGCCACTAGCCTGAGACTACCTCCAAGGTTCCTAGGGAATCTTTAGCTTCCAAGTTTTGCCTGGTTTGTTTTGCATTCAGCAGTCTCTTACCTAAAACCACCCTGGTTTGTGAACCGTGAGCAAGTTCAGAGAACCAGGCACAGGCATGGAGGCTCATGATGGGTCAAACATCACCCGAGAGGACAGAGGGGTGGGCTTATCTGAATCTGGTTAGTAACTTAGGTGCCAACAGCCCCTCCTCCGCCTGGAGGGAAATGTCCCGGACAGCAGGAGGGCATCTCGATCCCGTCCACTGTGCCAACAGCATTCCCCGGAGCTTGTGCCAGAGTGACAATACTGTGCTCTATTTTGGGGGCTGAATCCAAAAATTAAAAACTGTTCTGAAAGTGGCTGCTCTTCATGGGAAAAAGCTCACCACACAGAGGTACCCGTCTGAGACCACACATTTACCCGGAGGGTCATAGTTTCCACTCTTCCCTTCAAACAAGGACAGGATGTCAGAGTTCCTTTAAAGAATCTCAGGTCACCCAGGTGCTTTGGTTCTGTACTTCCCCTCGGTGGGTTAGGCACCTCGCTGTCTTTCCTCTCCGTTCAGGCCTCCCTCACTCCCCGTTTCACAATGAAACCATCCTGGGAGCAGAGAAAGCCCCTCTGGAGTACGGCACGGCCCCGTGTAAACACTGCTGAAATCCTATTCGATCCCTCTGGATTTTTCTCTCATTAAGTATCAGCCTCTGACAAGTACGTTTTACAGATAGTGTATTAACCTTGGCAGAAAAATCATGAAAAGCTGTATTGAAGTCATGAAGTGGAACATGGCTCCCTGTAAATAATACATAAGGCTGGAGTGGAAAATGGGATTTGTGTGATTAATGATGGCGCCCGCGACTGTGTGGTGCTGTAATCAGGGATCTGCAGCCAAAATCAAAGTTCCTAAAATTCTTCCTTCTCATCTCAACTTCACTTCACAGGCTCACAGAATATTAATAAGCCCCAAAGTATCGGAATTGAGCTGACCGGAGAGAAACGCGGGGGTCGTGAGTGGCTCCGCAGCGCAGCGTGGCTGTGGTCCCCTTAATCACCACACGGTCCTCAGGGGGGTGGACGATGGACGTCCGATCTGGAAACACACAAGGCATGACTTAGATGGAATTATAAGTTTAATAGTTTCCACCCTCAGGGCAATAATGAATTAGTCATCTGACTTCAAAACCTCTAAGTTTTCTCTAATCTGGGCAAAACGAGTGTAAGTGAAGGCGCTCAGAAGTGCCACACAACTGAAAAATCTGACTTTCACGCTGCAGTGATGCCCGCCACCCCAACCACCCCCCCCAAAGCCACACCGGCCCTCAAACACTGTAGGAAAATGGGAAGGGAGGGCCATGTGCGCATCTTTCTTGGCTTCTACGTTCTGAGTTAGAGATCTAGATTCTTTCCCAAGACAATCATCGCTCCAGCTGTCTCCATGTCCACACAACCGTAACTTGGCAAGGTGCGTTCGTTTGTTTTGTTTCACTCTATCCTCACAATCCTGTGATGGCTGCAGTACCGCTGCTCCGGTATTCAGCCATGAGAACAGACGCTCAGAAATGAAGGGACTCGTCCACCACCACACAGCTAGCAACGGATCGGTGCTAACAGCACGTTGGACCGCTCCTTAAGTTGCCATAGGAGTGTCAAGGCCAGTGTGACTGCTTGGCAGCCGCGAGTTAAAAAAAATGTGCGCGTCTCAGTTGCTTTGCGGTGAAAGGTGGCGCCTACATCCCCAACCGCGACACAGGTCCAGTGAGGAGCAATAGGGGAGGTGCTTATCGGCCATCAGGGTGCTCTGCTGGTCACAGTGGTGTCCTGATTCTGAATCTCAATGGACACGTGACATCCCTGGTGAGTGATCTATGCCTCAGAGAATCAGACATCACTTTTTGGACAAGATTTCACATTTTTAGGGATGCATGATGAATTAAACGTGGCTTGTGGCCAGCGCTGTGGCTCAATAGGCTAATCCTCCACCTTGCGGCGCCGGCACCCCGGGTTCTAGTTCCGGTTGGGGCGCCGGGTTCTGTCCCGGTTGCCCCTCTTCCAGGCCAGCTCTCTGCTGTGGCCCAGGAGTGCAGTGGAGGATGGCCCAAGTGCTTGGGCCCTGCACCCGCATGGAAGACCAGGAAAAGCACCTGGCACCTGGCTCCTGCCATCGGATGAGCGCGGTGCGCCGGCCGCAGCACGCCAGCCATGGTGGCCATTGGAGGGTGAACCAGTGGCAAAAGGAAGACCTTTCTCTCTGTCTCTCTCTCACTGTCCACTCTGCCTGTCCAAAAAAAAAAAAGTGGCTTGCTACTCAACTGTACCAAAAGGAGCAAAACATTTTTAGTACTTGACAAGATTACGAGACCCTGTATTTTGTTTAAACGTGGGTATTTTTAGAACACCTAATAAGTTAGAAAGGGTCATTTATCAACGCAGACACCAACCATATGATAAAAATGCTAAATAAATAAGAAATAGAGCAAATGATTTAGTTCTTCTCTAAGGATAGCATTTTAACAAATTATTAGTAAGTTAAAATTTGTCTTCTCGGCAGCTTTATGAAAATTGGTTAGCATTGTCTTTTAACTGCTTTGAACCATTTTTAATAATATAGATTTGAATGAAGAAAAAGGAAAAATATCATTGAAATTAACAAAAAAAGTGGAGTGGGTATTTGGTACTCCAATCCTTATGTTCCTGGAAACAATTTATTTTGCATTTCAGAAACCTGTATTCTAGACAAAATAATAATGGCAAAAGCTGAGAAAAAATATGGATTTTTTTCTTTCAGTTCATTCCTAATATATAAGAAACATCCATATTTAAGATACTAGACATGTTTTGGTTGGTCATAACAATATAGAAAGTACTTTTGTATTTTTATTTTTAATTCAGTTTTCATATAAAACTTCTAAAATTAACCAACACATTAATTCAATTATTTGAACTAGTTTAGTATAATATCTCTACTCTGACTTAAAAATCAATCTTTTATCTCTCCTGAAATGTCCCCATTAAATCTTTGAATACATTTTCTAATTATGCTTTTAGAAGCTGAAAAATTAATTACTCAACAGATTTCTATAAATTAGTTGTAAGAATAATCATTCTGCTTTGATTAAATGATAAAGTCCAAGGGCATATTGACATCCCCTCTGCGCGATGACACGGTGATTACAGCATGAGTAACAGGAGGTTCGTGCAGGCTGGGGCCTTACTCCACACGGTGAGCGCCGCGCACGCATCCAGGGACCCCTCTGTGTTGGCGGCATAGCAGGTGTAGTTGCCAGCATCGTGGATGAAGACAGGGGTTATCTGCAGGCCCCCAGACTCCAGCAGCATGAACCTGGGGATTCGGACGGAGCCACTGGCCAAAATGCGGTTTCCTAGGAAGAGCAGAGGAAGCAGGAATGTTAGAGTCACACTGTGAAAGAAAAGAGGGCGATGGCTCAACGGCCACCACGAGAGCGATTTAAGAAAATAACCAGAATAAAGTAAAAACAAAAAAAAAGCACAGAAATAACCAAATCCGTTTCCGTTTGCATTATTTAGAGCACTGAAGACTAAGAACATCTTAATTGCTCACTAATGAGAGATCTGGTTGACTAAATCGTGGTCCACATGTGGGATTATTATCTTTGGATGACTGGCTCTTAGGTTTCTTTATGTTTATGTGTCTATGAAAGTTTTCTACATAAAGCTACTGCTATGGTCAAATCAGAAAAGGATATAAAACAAGAGCCTACCCTTCTTACTGACCAGTAGCTCCCCGATCCTTGCTACAGACTATGTCTGAGCGCAGGAACCATACCTTTGAGACTTGAGGGGGAATCACATGGAACAGACAGGACTCCTGGAGTTCCAGCATGATTCGTTGATGCAGGTGAATCTACACCAGTGGGCACAGGTCCATGACGGACAGGCTCTGTGCACTGTGCACTTAAGGGCATGAATGACTGGTTTGCCGAAGAGGCTGTGGACCACAGAACAGCCTGAGCTGCACCACTACTCTTCCTGGGACTGATACCACAACTGGAGTTACGTATTAAAGCAGGGAGCTTGGAAAAGAGTGCTGTGCTAAGAGAGTCTTTCTTCCTTTAAAAAAAAGATAAATAAAATGAAATGAAAAAAAAAAAGGAGGAGTGGGCCTTTGGCACAGCAGCCAACCTCGGCTTGGGACTCCTGCACTCCATATTGGAATGCGTTGGTCCAAGTCCCATCTCTGCTTCTGGTCCAGCTTCCCGCTAACGGGAACCCTGGGAGGCAGCAGGTGATGGCCTAAGTAGTTGGCTCCCTGCCACTCACATGGGAGACCCAGTCTGAGTTCCAGGATCCTGGCCTGGGCCTGGCCTAGCCCCAGCCATTGCAGGCATTTGTGGAGTGAACCACTGGATGGAAGATCTCCTGTGTTTCACTGCCCTTCAAATAAAATGAAAATGAGCCATTTTTTAATGAACGGACACAAGTCTTCATTTTGCATACAGTAAGGAAGGACTGACTCCTTGCTTTCACAAACGGGCAAGTCCTACCAGAGTTACTTCAAACCCAGTCCTTAGCACTTTGAGGAGCCCCAGGAGGCCAGAGGAATTCCAAGAGGTTTGAGTTAGAAGACAGTGACACTTGCACAATTACTATTTTCTTTTTTAAAAACTACTGCCTTTTCTAGAAGTCTGGGGTCTTGTCTGCCCATTCACCTGTACCCCAACATCTAGCACCGTAGGCATCCAATAAATCTTTATTGAGTGAACAAATGAACGAGAGTCAGAATAATAAAACCCAGCCACTGGCCGACCCGTTTGTTTTCTGCACTGGCCACAGCAGTGGAAAGGGGTAGCTCCTTACCCCTCTTCCACGTGATGGCGGGTTTGGGCGCCCCAGACACCTCACACCGTAGAATCGCTGTCATCCCGTCAGTGACGGTGGTGTCCACTGGACGCTGGGTAAACGCAGGAGCAACATCTGGGGAGAGGAGTTAGACGGTGAAAGGTTCATCCCATCAGCCCCTGGAGACGCTCACATCAGCTGTGTGTGTGGCAGGGTCCGTGTGAGTCTAACGAGACCCACTGCGGGGATAAGGGCCACCCTTCCAGGGGCGACTGTGACTGCCTGCTATTCGTCTCCTGGGGATGACTGGAAGAGAAAATATTCTTGACGTGATGGACACACAGGTGAGAAAGGTCAGGCCAAGGAAGAACAGTTTAGGTGAATGTGTTGGAGAGAGGAGGGGCATTTACTTAGGAAAAACCAACAAGCTGCTTTGGTTCTTCAAATTTGAAAGGGCTCATTTTCAAACACAACGTGTTCTTCTCATAAAGACCCTTTCCTGGATTTGTTCTGAAACGTAAAACAGTTAGGGTCCCTCTTGGAGAGGCATCCTGAGCCTGGGGGTGTGTGTGTGTGTTAGATTTCTCCTTGTTCACTGAGAGCTGCGAGGGCCTCCAGCAGCATGAAGAAGGGAGTTGTTTCCATGGTGCCTGCGAGAGCTCACCACTGTGCTGCTCTGATAACGTTACAATAGCAGTCCCTACACAGTGCAATCCAGGAGCCTCTGTCAGGATGCCCCCAGGGGGAAAAGTGGAGACCACAGCACTGCTGGCCCCTCTTCCACACCTGGTGGGAAGGCCTCGGACCGCCTCTGATGCACCTGCTGAGCTCAGGGTCTCTCTGCCCCTCATGTGTGACTACCTGAGTCCCAGGTCTTGCCTGGATGACACAGGCGTCCCTAGCTGGTCTCTTGTGCTTCTGTGTTTTTCTCCCCATCCAGGCTTCACCCAGCTTTGCCCAGGCAAAGCTACGATGCTTCAGGACCTTCCCAGTTCAAAGCCCCCTCGGGTTCCCCACCACTGCCCAGCTCTTAGCTCCCACAAATCCCTCCGATCCGTCTCCTACCAGGGCCACCCTGCCCATCCCGCTCTGTCCTTCCCGCTCCCTTCACTTGCATGCACCCAGCTGGCTCCCTCCAAGGCACCCGAGCAGTCCCTCGCACACTCCGCCACAAGCACGTGCCCACGCTCTTGTTCGAACAGCTCCTTCTTACCTTCAGTTAAGTGTCACCTCTGGGAGTGGCTCTCCAATCGCCCATCTAAGCGGAGTCCCTGGTCACTCTGCCACCTCCCCCGTCCTGTTTCTCTGCAGCGCCCCCTGCCTTGTGCTTCACCCCTGCACTGTCTTCCTCCCCTGCTCAGGCCTCTGTCCTGGACACAAGGGACCCTCGCCTAACCCAGAGGGCCTGACCAGAGACTCAGTAACCATTTGCCAAACAAATGGATATCCATTGTTAAACACGCATTTTCCTTTCATTAAAGATATCTTCATTTGAAAAAGAAACTCATGCTACGAAAATTCTTCACTTACAGCAGACGGTAGCACCGTAGTGGTCACGGATGCACTGTTCACTCCGCATCTGCTCGGCCCCAGTCTACGTGGTGCACTGTACTAACTCCCCGCTTGCTGGCCACAAGAGCCCTGTCCCGGCAGACGGGCAAGTCCAGGTGGAAGGAGATTCAGTGAAACACCCTGGGCCAGCTCGTCTTCTGATGCCGGGTCTCTCACCGGCCTGTCAGCCCTTTCATGCAAAGAACGCTTCCTGGGAGTGGGCGTCTGGCCCATCAGCTGGGACATCTGTCCCCCACAGCAGAGTGGCTGGATTCAATTCCCAGCTCTGGCTCCAGGCTGAGGCTTCCTGATAATGCAAACTTTGGGAAGCACCAGTGATAGCTCAAATGGTTGAGCCCCATTCACCCACGTGGGAGACCCCCAACTGAGACCCCAGCTCCTGGCTTTGGACCAGCCCAGCCAGGCCACTGCAAACATCTGGGGAGTGAATAAACAAACAGGAGCTTTCTCTGTCCCAATAACATTGTAAAATAACAATACTTTAAAAACACTGTAAAATTTAACTGGGGCACAGCGCCTCCCACTGGCTGTGGAGCTGCCAGGCGGCTTCACTCCGCGACGGCCAAGCTGAGAAGTTGTGACAGTGACCGTGTCCCTTGAAGCACAGGACGTGTGCCCTCAAGCCCTGCATGGACGAAGCTGGCCAGTCCCAGTCCCAGCACTCCCTGGCCCCTACTGCAAGGTAAGCTTTAAATAATTCTAACTGATCCGGACTCAGTTTCCGGCTTAAGTGGCTGATGTTACTGTAATGGTTGAAGGAATACTGGCTCTCAGTGCTCCAAACAGGGGGAGATTTGACTCCCCTGAACAGGTTAAGAAAGCGACCCACAGTCCCCCAACACACATGAGGTTTCAAATCCCCCATCCATCCCTCCACAAGAGCCCTGGCCGTCTACACACCAGCACTGATTTGCAGACTAAAGTGGCTCTCACACCTCAGAGTACTGGCATTTTGCTTTCAACAGGGTACACATGAAAGGTATAATTCCATAATCACTAAATTCCACTTCATTTTAGAAGAACAATATTACAAGTACGGGAGATTAAAAGGAAAACCCACGGATACAATGAAAACCTTTACCTTTACTTTTTAAAGACAGAGTACGAATGTATTTCTGTTAATGGGATAATAAAAAAACTCACAAAAGAACTGTAATTGTGCAATAAAACTAAAATAGAGAAAGAATATAAAAAAATGGAAAAAAGATCAAAAGAAAAAGATTAGGAGCGAGCTATTCACTCAACAGTCCTTCCAATTCCGTCCAGAACACTAGGCACTTTTTTCTGCTTCTTCCCAACAAAGAGGAGTGCTCAGTGCTGGCGAAATCGGGACTCACGTGAGAGGGCCACAGGTGCCAAGGACTGGGGGCACTTGATGTCCTCACCACTCAAGGGACCCCCAAGGAGGTGAGGCGTGCCTGGGGTGTGTTCCTGACCAGCCCTCCCCCTGTGGCCACATCTCCTGTCCGCCCACCTCAGGGGCTGCACAGACACCCCTGTTTTCTGTGTGTGTGTGTGTGTGTGTGTGTCATTTGGCACAACATGCGGGAGGCTCGGGGCTGCAGTCTGGTCCATGCCGACAGGCGGTACTCACTGGTTACGGCCAGGTAAGTGTGCGTCTGGATCTCCCCTCCCTCGTTGCTGGCAAAGCACTGGAAGATTCCGGAGTCCTCTGGGCGCAGCTTCTGGATGCGCAGGCCGCCACTGGCGAGCACCTTGTAGCGAGGGTTCTGCAGCTTGCCAATGGGAACGGCATCCTTGTACCACTGGAGGGTGGGAAGAGGGACCCCTGTGTAGGAGGGGACACGAATAGGCATTTTGAATATGCAGATTCCAGGGATTCCTTACGGCGGTGTGAGCACACTGTTTCCAAGGCTAGAATGCGATATTTTCACAGCTGACTTCTCATCACTTAGGAGTTATTTTTCTCATCTCAGCTTGAGCAGCAGTGGTCTCCGAATCCAAAGTCTGGACCCCTCTGGGCTCACCCTGTGGTCTGGATGGAGACGGTCTCTGCGGGTCCAGGGTGCCTGACTCTTCACTGCGGGGCAGGCACAGATGCAGTGGGGAGGGCGGAGGGCAGGCTGCAGGCCAGATCCCAGGTCTGCCCCGGCGGCCTGCATAACCGTGCAATACCTTCCCTGTCTTTGCCTCTGCTCCTGACAGATGGGTGAGGCTATAATTCTCACTGCTTTAGAGGCTGCGAGGATTAGGCACGTTTATGTGGAGGTGGGGTTTGCACTGTAGGTAAGCTGCTGCCTGGGATTCCCATATACCATGACAGTGTCTGCGCTACAGCCCCGGTTCCAGCCCCGACTCCGGCTGCCTGGGATTCCCATATGCCATGGCAGTGTCTGGGCTATAGCCCCGGTTCCAGCCCCGATTCTGGCTTTCTAGTACACATCTTGAGAGGTGGTTAGGTTCCTGTCATCCACAGAGGAGATCCAGATGGAGTTCCTGGCTCCTGCCTTTAGCTGGCCCAGCCCTGGCCACTGTGGGCACTAAGGGAGTAACCATTATATAGGAGATCTCTAATTCTCTGTTCTCAAATACATTAAAAAGTAAAAATTAAAATATGAGTATCCATAAACGCTAATGAATAGTATCATTATTCATTATACAATAAACATTATCTTCCGAACAGCCTCCAGTGAGGAGGCTGATATGCTGACCTTAACACAAGTCTCACGGTGTCCAGGAGTGGTTCATTAGGCTAAGAAATAGGAGATGCAGTTGTTTAAAGGTGAGAAGACACAGAGGCATGAAGTTATGGATGCGGGAGAAATTGCCTTAGTCCCTGAGAATAGGCGAGGACAGTGACTTGAGGAGTGGTGGCAGGATGGGCCCATCTGGGAGCCTGACAGTGGAGTGAGTCAAGCACATGGCAAAGAGTTAGCGCCTGGGCACAGGAGGGCCAGGCTGAGGCTTGGTGCCCAGCCCACTCCTAACTGGCCCTCCCTTGTCGAACAAGGCCTGCAGTCAAGGAGGCTGGAGCTGACCAACGAGCCGCACACCTGGAATGAGGGGGAATGCAGTGGACACAAGAGAAGTTTACCAGGGGCAGAACTTGATGGTAAGTGAGAGGGACTGATCTCAGCCTGATGTGTGTGCATCCCTGTTGCCAGTTCCCTGCACGGCACTGGGAGTGAATGAATGAGAGTGAGTGAACGCCACCACCGTGCCGACGAGCCCGCCGCGAAACACCAGGTTCTCTTTGTGGGAGTCTCTTCCTTAGAACTTGGCCCTGGCCCTTCCTGCAGGTTAACTTACAGGGAGGCTCTGTGTAGAATCAGACCAAAGCGTACAAGACAACCATGTCCAAAACCACAGTGGGCATGCACATGTCTGTTACGGGCCTGCGGGAAACATGAGGAGACATCTGGACACAGTCCGATATCTCAGAAGGCTCTGTACCTCAATTTTCCTAAGCATAAAATGGATTTAAATAAAAAAAATCTTGCTATGATTTGTGGGAAGCACATTAAAATCCCTTGATTTGAGAGGTGATGTAGGTAGGTGTAAGATGTCTGCTATAATAAATAAAGTTAATGTCACGGAATATTTCAACATAATGTATTCCCAGATTCTGTTCTTTGCCTTAATTATGGTTCCTGTCACTTTTCATTAAATCAGGAAATTTTAAAAAAATCCATTTCAAGATAAAAGTATAACCAATTCAAGTAAAATCTCATAATGGCAATTACATGATACAGCTTTCATAAAGAAAATCCACCTCACTTGCTGCGATAGTTTCACTGTCAAAATTAAAAGAAAGTGGTAAATTATAAGATAGCGATGCAATGTTGAAAGACCTGTTCAATTAATATAGTGTATACTTAACAAGCACTTTACCCTGTAGAAAACATGCGGAAAAAAAAAAGAGCATTCTCTTGGCTTAGGGAGAGTTTAAGATTGTAATTTATGGGAAAATACTTGTTAGTGCCTAGGGAACCGGGAGGGTTTCTGTTTCGGGGCAATTTAATGTCAGGAACAGAGATCTTCGCCCCTCAGCACTGCTTTTTCTCATTCCTAAAATGTAAGCGCTCCAGGTTTCTTACGGGCTCCCATTCAGAGCGGCTGGCCTTAGGAAGCCAGTGCTTATGCAAGTCAGCACCATCTTCCCATTTCACATCCCTGTTCCTGTCCCCTGCCCCTCCAGCGGCTGCGTGAGCAGGTCTAGAGTGGAGGCGGAAGGCAAGCAGGCAGACCTGGAGAGGCGGCCATGGCGAGTGGCCAGGAGTGAGGGCCAGAACTGCTCAAGGCAGAAGCAACGGTCACCGACGCCCAGGCAGGGCCCAGCCAGGGCTCAACTCTGCCTTCCCATCCACACTGCTCAGTGTCCAGACACTCGGCTCTCTTTCAGAAAAAAGAAAAGGACACCCTCGATGAGCACTACCTGTTGTGAGCCGGGTCCTCAGCTCCCGGGGGAAGCCCTGGGTCCCACCAAGAGCAGATGCTTTGGCAGCAGATGGGTCGGGTCTGGGTCCAGCCCCCTAAGACCCAGCTGCACTTGCCAAGTGTTTAATGAGCGGCTCCCACTGCCAGAAGCGGGTGATGATTTACAGCAGAATCTCACTGCATCTTCGTGGCTCTTTGCCCTGACCCAGCTACTTAACCTTGCTCGCTCAGGCTTGGTTTCTGTGTGTATTGTCAGACCATAATGTCTGCATGGAGCTGTTTGGAAGATGCACAAAACTGTCATCCTCACCTCCAAGCACTTAGCAGGGAGAAGAAAACACCCACCCTGAAGATGACCAGGTATAAAGAACAGCGTTCCCTCCCAGCGGCTGCCAGTGCACAGGTCTGGTGAGTGAAGTGGCACTGACCCTCCCGCCTCTAGGTAGGGGCTTCTGTGTAATCACTGGCAGCTGCTAGCAGATGACAGTAATCAGGCATGGGGCAGGAGGGGTGGGATTTCCTGCATAACAGGGAAAGCTGACCCAGAGCTGGAGAGGAACAGGGCATTTTTCCTACTCAGAAAGTACAGGAGTCTCCCTTCTGCCGCAGAGAGGCTCTGGTCCCCAGTCCCCGTGAGCTCGTGGATCAGAGTGAATTCCCTGCCCTGAGCGTGGGGAGCGATGCTTGTGGGATGACAGCCTGAGGGAGCGCCCTTCTCTGTGTGGCATGGAGTGCGTGAAGCTCTCCTTTGGGCAAATATTATCACTGTTCAGCAGACGAGAAGGCTAACGCTCAGCGAGGTCCAACACGCTGCCCCAGGTCACTGTCCTCCACCCACAGCTGTTCTTAGCCCTCAGCTCCCGGTCTCCCTCGACGGTGCAAACCCTGCCCTGCAAACTGGCCACGTCATGCCTTTGTGGCAGAGCTCCACTTCCGGTTGGGGCGGCACTCACCCATGGCTCGACACACGATGTCCACAGTCTCTTCCACTTCAACTAAAATCCGACTTTCAGGCTCAGCAGTGAAATATGGCGGCTCTTCAGGAAGAAGAAAATAATAGTGAAAAAAAAATAAGCCCCTGAGCAGGAGGATACGTCAAAGACCACAACAACCTCAGCTCATCCGCACTCCTCCCAGAAGTTATTTTTATAAACTTCATCATTTGTTACCATCATACACACACACCCTGGATCCGCTGAGCAGAGGCCAGCGGCAATTTATAAGCTAAAGGTTCAGAAAGCAAATTATTACTTAGGCCGATGGCTACTTTTCAGTTTATGGGTGTGAATCATGGAATATCTTAATTCACATTTTAGAAGGGCTATCCCAAGAGGTTCATAAAGGTTTATATTTACAGCACAGTATTTTATAGGCTGGTTTGCTTCAGTATCTAAACCAAACACCAACACATCACAAAGCACGTCAAAGAAGGAGGCACGGCAAAGCACCAGGCCCAGGCCCAGGCCCAGGCCCAGGCCCAGGCCCAGGCCCAGGGACAGATTGTTTTCAAGTCTTAGCCGTTCTCCACAATACAGACTTAATACTTCAATTGACCACAAAACAATGGCAAAGAGGCAAAAAAGGAGGGCTCTAATCTGTCTTTAGCCACGGAGGAAACTCTCCGGTGTCTCTAGACACTCCACTCATCTGTTCAACAGAAAAACAGGGCTTATATTAAACAGTGAATTTCCTTGGAGAGCGCACTGCAATATTTTTCTCAGTTCATTCAGCAGAAATCCAGCAGAGGCACGGCAAAGTGTGTGCAGTATTAAGGTGATAGTGATTTCATTACCCTGATAACAAAAAGCTGCTGTCTACACTCTCCTTGTGATAATTAACTTTTGGGAACTGTCTTCCAGGTGGGTGATTTCCATTGTAAGGGTGTGGGGTGTGAGTACCACAGCCTGGCCTGGCTCCCACACTGACTGTCTTTAAAACAGGATGCAACCTAAAAGAGGCAAAAGATAAACCAATAAATGACCCGGGAGGGGCCCTTTGTAACTCAGTGGTTAAGCCCACGCCTGCGCCTTTGGTACTGACATCTCCTGTGGGTTCTGGTTCAAGTCTCAGCAGCTCCATTTCCGATCCTGATCCCCGCCAATATCCCTGAGAAAGCAGCGCAAGATGGCCCAAGCGCTTAGATCTCTGACACCCACAGACGTGAGGCCTGGATGCAGCTCCAGGCTCCTGGCTTCAGCCTGGCCCAGCCCTGGCTGTTGTAGCCATCTGAGAAGTGAACCAGCAGATGGAAAATCTGTGTGTGTGTATGTGTGCTCCTTCCACTTAACTCTGCCTTTCAAATAAGTAAATCTTTTTTAAAAAAATCGGCCCACCAGTAAAGGCCGTGAGTTTCTGGGAATGCGGTCAGGCAGGAATTCGGCACTAACCTGCCCGGGTCCTCCCCTCTGGCTGAGGGGACGGCTCCAAGTTCCCTGTCTGGAAGCAGAACCCCTACTCTGTTTTGCAAGCACATACCCCAGCCTAGAGGGACCCTGCAGAGGCCCAGTGCCTCCTCCTGCCCACCGGGCCTTCACGGCACACGCATCACTCCCACACTCGTCACATCTGCTTAGTCAGTAGCCACGAGAGCAGCCTTATTCACAGTCTAACCACTCAGTGGCTCAGCTGGTCAGGTCCCACATTCATCAGAGCATGCTAGAGTCACGTCCACCATCAGGGTCTGAGGGAAGGGACGTGAGGGAAAAAGGAAATAAATTAGGGGAAAGTCACCATGGACTTATGATTGATTAGTTTTTTAACACTGTCTTTTTTAAAATCATCATTTGCTTATGATTTAGTTAGACTTTTACATAACTGCAGAAATCTTCTCTTTTATTCTGGGGTAACAACTCGCAAAACTACGGCACAATAGCACGACCAGGATGTCGACACTGACATAACCAGATGTGCCAGGTGTTGCTTGTGCTCAAGTGTGCGGGTATGTGTGAGAGCAGCTCTCCACAACACTACCTCATGTGTGGGCTCACGCGCCCACCACCACCACATCGGATACAGAATGGCCATCAGGAGGACACCATGCTTCGCTAACAGTGCTCAGCCCAAGCCCCCAAGCCCGGTTCATGGCAGCCACCAATTTCTTCCCTTTCTGGAAGTCTGTCACTTCAGGAGCATTGTTGCACAGATGGGACGGCACCAAATTTAATCTTGGGAGTTGGCTTTTACACTAAGTATAATTCCCTTGCGACTCATCCTGCACTCCACACTGACCTCCCCATAGCGCTGCCCATGGCTGCTGTCCGAGACAATGTCCTGCAGCCTCCAAGGCTCCGGGGGTGGGGGGCAGGCAAGGACTAGACACAACGGTAGTCCACACAGCGATCCCAAGCTGGCTCTGGGGCTGGGAGCTGGCCAAGGCCACACCTCTCTGAGCCCTGCCCCCCTTAGCTCTGCAGTCAGCCACCTCATGTGCTGGGCAGTCTCTGCTGCACGGCCTGCACACGCTGGGCCTGGGACGGCAGCTCCCAGGGCCAGGCAGGCCCGAGGGGAGGCAGAGCACGACGCTTGTTGCTGATGCTCCCAGCCCGTGCCGTGTCTCGCAGGTGCCTGAGCCAGCAGAGCGGCTGCCGAAGCCCTCGAGGCCATGACCACTGTGCAGCTTCTGGTCCTCACTTTGTCCTTTTCCCTGCTTATAGGCTGCAGTTCCTCTCGCCGCTGACCCCTCCCATCTCCTTACGCAACATGTGCTCAGGTGCATTCCCCATCCCCAGCTACAGCGTTCCCAGTAGTCTGCTACCAGACAGAAGTGAGGGAAACACGGACAGCCACCAAAAGGCTGCGCTGGACAGCGGGGAAATGTGTCCACTGGGAACGAGGAGTCCTGGGCATAGCCTTTTAGAGCGCTTGACCTTCCAAGGGCAAGAGGGTGAGGCGTGTCTTAGTGCATCAGGAACCGCACTGCCCACACTGGGCCTTTAAAAATTGATCACAACCGCAGCCGATCCAAGTGGGGATGGAAACGAAGGCTTTGATCTCCTTTGAAACAATATGAAGACATCACACAAAGGCTCTCCTGTGCTGAGTGGCCCACACTGTCAAGGGCAGCACAGGTTAATCAGCCTCAGGACCCACACACGCTCAGAACGGGAGGGGCCCTCCCAGGTGGCTGGAACCCAGGGTCTCTACCAAAGCCCCTCTCCAGCATCCCAGGGTGACAGTGTGAGCTCTGGCAATGGGGGCAGCCAGGGTGGGCATGGCCCCTGCACACCGAGGGCCCCTTGTGCTCTCCTGGCCTTGGTGTGGGTTCATGGCTCTGAGTCTCGGGGCTTTTTGTGAGTAAGGATCACAGCAAAGGCCAAAGACGGCCCGGTCTGAATCCCTCTCCTCCTGAAGGCCCACCCCAAGGAGCAGCAGGTCCCCCAGTGTCCCTTGGCTGCCCTCACTGTCCACACTCGGTGCCCTTGCCCACAATGCTGGGCAGAATGGTCCCTTGTGTCCACCCTGGAACCTCTGGAAGCTGCATGTGTGCTCTGGGGGGACCCTGCAAATGTGACTAAGGTTACAGACCCCAAAACAGGAAGCCTGGATTAGCCGCGTGGGCCCAGGCTAATCACATGAGCCTGTGGGCAGAGAACACTGTCCAGTTGGAAGCAGGAGACTGGAGGGGAGAGGGCAGAGAGATTCCCAGGAAAGGCAAAGGCAGAGAGGAGAGCAGGGAGACAGGGGTCGGGCGGGGGGCAGGCAGGGTCTGCTGGGCATGGCAGGTGGGAGGCAGGCAGCCGCTGGAAGACTGTGGTGTAGCCACAGAATCGTCTCTCAATCATGGTATTGGCATCAGCCGAGAGAAGCTGCACACATCTGTGACTGTAACAACGAAGGTATTTGGTTTCTGAGTGATGAGGTGTGAGACACCCGGGGCAGCTCTAACACGCCTGCCCTTCTGCGTGGGTGTGAGGAAGCTGGCGTGCCAGGATAGCAGATTACGGGACAGGGCATGAGCGTGAACGACACGGCACTGGGCCATGAGGAGGCAGCGTGCAGAACCGGGCGTCCGAGGGCAATGCATGCCGCACAAGCACACCACAGACTGTCCCCTCGGACTGTGAGCCACACCCTGATTGCAGGGGCACCCGGGGGAGCTGCGTGTAATCACTGGGACCAGTGCGGAGTGACATGGCATAGTGGCGCTGCGCCCACTGGTGCAGTGAGCTTCGCTTCCTTGGATCTTCACAATGTGGGCTGGCACCATCACCTACTGTCTCCACTTTATGGGCGTGGAATCTGAGGGTGCCAAGGCAAGGACTGGGAAAGGTGCTGTGAGAACGGGAACCCAGACCCTGCCCCTCCTGTGTCCCACATGCTGTGGGAGCACGGCCGGTAGAGCAGCAGAGGTGACACCTGGGGAGTCCAGAGGGACACACACCTCTGGCTTATCAGGTTGGGTGGAACCGGGGCTGGAGGGCATTCATCCCAAGCACAGGGGCTGCTCAGGGACCCCAGCGGACAAGACTCGGGTTCTGGGTTGGCTTCCCCGGGACTTGAGGCAGGGTTTGATGCCAACAGCTGATGTGGGAGGTGCCAGGAATACCGTCAGCTGACACCACTATGATCCAGGCAGCCCCTGTGGGTGACCAGAGCTCCCTGCCACAGGGCTGCAAAAGCCACAGCAGAATCCTTTCCCCACCCACAGGGGTGAAGGAGCCTGGGGGTTCACCCACCAGCTCCCATCAGAGGTCAGTTGAGGGCTGCTCCTGGGGGCGGTAATCCCCAGCACATCCTGCCTGCTCCAGTGGGCATAGTCAGGTCCAGGGCTGGAGAACAGGTCAAGAAGGAAAGGGAGGTGGGAGGAGAGGGAGGAAGGTGAGCACGGGCAGCTTCAGTATGCAAGGAATGGAGCAATGGCATGAGAGGTCAGGTTCTGTGCGGGGAGCGGAGGCAGGGGCGCCTCTGCTGAAGGGTGGGAAGGAAGGTTGGGAGAGGATGGACATGTGGATCAAGCAGGAGCCTGGCGGTCACGGCATCAGCTGAGACACCTGTGCCCCTCCTGGAGTGCCTGGGCTCCTCTCCAGGCTCTGACTCTTGACTCCAGCTTCCTGCTAACAGAGACTCTGAGAGGCAGCCGTGATATCTCAAGTAATTGGTTTCCAGCCACCCAGGCGGCAGACCTGGGTTGCATTCTAGGCTCCTGGCTCCAGCCCTGGCCCAGCCTTGGCTGTTGTGGACATTTGGGGAGTGAACCAGCAGATGCGAGCTCTGTCTCTCAAATTAGAACCAAAGCAACAAACACAACAAGGCTCGGGTCAGGTGATGCCAGATCATGGAGCCACCGAGCGTGCAACGAGGGGTGACAGGCAGGTTCCCGCCGCCGCGACACCGCCTGGAGGAGCACTCTGTGCCTGTGTTTAAACCACAGAGATTGAGCCACAAGCGGGGAAGCTGACAGGTGGAGTAAACAACTGCGACTCGTCTGTCTTGTCTCATCAGGATGAAACAGAAGTAATTGGGAGCCAATTTGCTTCTGCTCTCTTTCATCTGCATGTTCATAGCGACAGCTCTTTTACAGTTGTGCAGTGGCAGCGCTGCGAAACTGGTCATGCTTCCGGACGATCCCTCCACGGTGGCTGGGCGAGATCGTCATCTCACCCAGTGCTTCCGAGTTGACAGAGGCAGGCTCTCAGCCACCAAGCCCTACCTGCCACAGCAAATCCTTATGAATAAAAGGGGATTTACATAAACACCATGAAGAAGTAAAGTATGTACGTGTCCCTTTAAAAGTCAGAACACAGATGGCAGCTCCAGAGGACAGGGAACTAATCCACTCTGGGATTCAGACGTAAATGGACGCAAGTTCCCATGGTGGATTTAAATATTTTAAAAAGGAATTATGATAGAAACAATCCTTCGTGTTTGCAGAGAGATAAATTTCTTTTCTTGCTTACATTACCTTAAAGTGTTGTAACACAATACAGTACTGCCTACACGAGATTTATACATCACACATTTTAATTTTGGTTCAGTCTGTAATGTACTGTGCTCACAGAGCTATAGATCAACCTGGATGAAAAAGCCTTTGAGAGAGAGGGAGGTGATATTTACAGGGAGAGAGAGCGTGTCGAGAAAGGCGCAGGGCGCCGGCTCAGACCCCGGCGCAGAGTCAACAATGCTTGACTCCAGGTCCACTCTGCCCAGCACCTTCGCCACTACACACTTCTTTCAGAGCGCTGCCCGGCTCCCACGGTGGTCAGGAGGGTTCTAGTCGGGACACTGAGCCAGGTCCCAGGGACTTAAAGGATGGTGATGACCCCGGGGCAAACTTCCTGTCGCGGGCAGTCCTGACACGCTAATTTCGCAGGAAACTGCACGTGTTTGCTGCCTTTCTTATTTGCCAGCTGGCACAGTGCAAGGGCGTGACTGAAGGCGCTCGTTTGGGCTTCCCAGTTCCCCTTTCCAAAGGGAAGAGGCAAGGAAGGAGTCCTGCCTTGCTGCCGTGGATCCAGGGCGTTGTCAGCGGCAGCAGCCGCCACCTAGGCAGCTGGTGCCCTGGGACGGCAACCACAGGCTCTTAAGAGGAACGATGTGTGACCGGAGCCGGGAAATGAGAGGAATGCAGGCACCTGTCTCACACCACGATGGGATCGAATCCTAATCTGATAAGAAAGTTGGGATTTTCTTAGCCACTGAGCAGCGCGCAGTTCCCAGGGCTGTTATTTTCCAGCCTTCAGAACCAGGCAACTCAAAGGCACTTGCTTTTACATCGTCCTCCTCCTTGGTTCAGGGTCAATACTTGGCCCACTTTCAGGAAGCCTCTCTGTTCTTATTTTTCAGTTGAACAAAAGGTAACATCCACTAGTTTTAACTTTCTTCTGGGTCAGAAATCACAACCATCAGAGAAAAATCTCCGAACACCAACATAGCACCGGCGTAGGGTCTCAGGAAAGGGAGTGGAAACGCTGGAGGAGACAGGCGCTGCCCGTCACGAGGGCTTCACCACTCCGCTCCCCAGCTTTACAACTGGGAGCTCAGAACACCAGCCCTGTGCACTTAAAAGATTTATATCTTGGAACCGAAGAACCAGATGCATTTGGATGATCAACTCAACCCATCTCCACTTGCAGAGTTAAAAATAAAGTCGGTGCAACGCAGGTGTTGCTGTTGTCCCCAGGGAGCCTACGTGAGGGTGCTGAACCAGCACTGACTGGGCGACCTTACCTATGATGGAGAGAAAGGCCTTCGCCCGGGCTGGTTCAAAGGCACTTCCGCGCAGCGTGGCCTCGCACACGTATGCGCCCGTGTCTGCGGAGGTGGGGCTGCTGATAGTGAGCCGCCGCCCAAAGCTGTGCAGCCCGCTGGTGACCCTCACTCCGTTTCTCTTCCAGTTCACACTCAGCTCTTCCACAGGCCTGTGTGGACAAGGACATTAGTGACAATAATTGTGAGCCATGGTAATGGCAATAATAATAATTCCAGGCATTCAGCGCGAGCTTGACAAAGCTAATTCTACCAGGAACCATGGTGGGCTGAACAATGGACATTTAAAAATCAATCCAGATATGACTCTCCCCCTCAGGGCACGCATCCACGGTACAGTCTGCTCAGGGGCTATTGAGCAAGGATAGCTAATTGCAGCTGCAATGAACCATAAGTGCTAATGATTCCATTTGCCCAGGAAAAGAATGTTTAAAATAAATACTACTACGGGACGCGACAGCTACACGGGAGGCGTGAACACGGAGCCTTGGTTCCGGAGCGACCATTAAGGAGGCAGAGAAGGCCCGGGACTGAAGAGAGGGGGAGGGATAACTCCTCCCTCTTCCCACCTCGGCCTCTGAGGCAGCCTCAGAGCAGCAACCACATACAAAAGCTCCGGGCCGGCACCGTAGCTCACTAGGCTAATCCTCTGCCTTGTGGTGCCGGCACCCTGGGTTCTAGTCCCGGTCAGGGTGCCGGATTCTGTCCCGGTTGCCCCTCTTCCAGGCCAGCTCTCTGCTGTGGCCCGGGAGTGCAGTGGAGGATGGCCCAAGTGCTTGGGCCCTGCACCCGCATGGGAGACCAGGAGAAGCACCTGGCTCCTGCCATTGGTTCAGCGTGGTGCACCAGCCGCGGTGGCCATTGGAGGGTGAACCAATGGCAAAAGGAAGACCTTTCTCTCTGTCTCTCTCTCTCTCACTGTCCACTCTGCCTGTCAAAAAATAAAATTCAAAAGCTCCACCTCCTCTCTGGGAGAAGGCACCGCCTCCAGTTCCCTGTCTTCACAGACACTGTGCTGGGGCCAGCAACATGGACAGGACCTCGTCCCTAGAAGAGCGGGCCCCTGTGTCACACGGCGGAGCAAGCCTGTCTTGGGGCCGATCCGTACCTGGCGCTGGCTATGCACTCCAAGGTGATCTCACTGGATCCCGCCACCACGCTCCTGTTGCCCGGGGCCACCACGATGGTGGGAGCCATGGTCTCAGCAGTGCCAGTGTCTCCTGTGGCAGAGAAAACACAGATGCTGTGGAACCCTCCTCCGTATAGACGGCAGGGTGGTCAGAACGGGACACAGGAAGGAGCTTGTCAAGTCACACTCCAAACACTCAGAACCCACGGGGCCCTGGGGCACGGTCACAGCCATGGCCTCCGTGTGGGCATCAGACCATCAAGCCGGGGCCTGTGCAATGCCAGCCTCCTCTGGTGAAGCCCCAGCCTGTGACCAGAGCCACGGGGGTGACAGTGTGACAGATGCGTGGAGCAGCTAAGGGCTTGAGACTGCTCAGCACTTGCCGAAATGCTTGGTGCTTTTATTTTTTTAAACTGATTAAAAAAAAAAAACTGATTTAAGACTTTGCTTATTGTCCAATGTCCCTGGTATTTTCACATTTGTTCAACCGCACAAACAGTTCGTGCGTGGGGCTCTCTGCAAGGCATAGCATCATCAGAAGCAGCCCGCTTTCTGCTGAGGGCCTGCGTGTGGGTCTCCGGAGCAAACACCCGCTCAGCCTGCAGTGCTGTCGCTGTAGTTCCGAGCCCTTTCTCTTTTCTGGAGAGTAAATACCCTGAATCCATCTCTTTTGTGAGTATCAAACTCAATAATTTAGCTTGTACTGCAGGTGACAAGGGAGGAAAAAACACAACATATTTCACCACTTTTCTCTAAAGGACATTTAACATCAAAATTAAACCACTCCCGGGATGCTTTACTACTGTTTGTTCAGGGAACCAGACGTTTCTAGAAAGGGACTTCAATAAAGGGTGGGGATGTAACAGCCTGGAAATAAAGACAGATTTAAAGCCTTGGAAATGCAAAACGCCTGCTCAGGCCTTTCCAGCTGCCAGCAGCCAGGACACTCAGGAGAACTCCGGCAAACGGAGTTCTGCCCGCCGGTGGGCATCCACAGGAAGGAGGGGACCACCTCTCCTTGGCACCAACTGCCCAGAGCCCGCATCCCTGCCTGGGAAGTATGTGACTTTCGCAGTAAAGGTGCATGTGGATCCACGAAGAAGAGCCTGATGCAGGCAGAGCCAGGAAACCAATGTTTCAGACCTACCCATGGGTTAGGTGACGTGAGGCTGACTCTCACTCACCCGTGAGGCCCCAGGAGGGGGGGAGGGTGGGAGGCAGCCCCAGCCTTCTCCAAGCGCCTTACCTCCCAAGCCACCCCCAGGCTCCCTTCCTGACCGAGCGGGGGCTGACAGGCTGGTTATCAGAGCACAGACACCTCCGTGACAGGGCAGCAGACGGTGACTGAATGCCAATCACATTCACAGCCTGCCTGCCGGCGGAGAAAGTCGCTGATGAGGAGAAACGACCTGAGCGGCTAATATTTGCAAATAGTTATGAGAAGTGAAGGAGAGCAGTGTGGATGCCGAAAGGTCACTGAGCAAGGTGCTAATCTGGCATTAATCACTGCTCAGCTGCGGTGGCAGCAGAGGAAACCCGTGCTCAGCACTTGCGTGGCTGGGGAACGACCGTCCCTGGGCCCCCGGGGCCTCTCCCGCCCAGGCGGAGAGACGGCTCCCAGGCTGAGTCCCTGACCCTCGGGGACAGGTGGTAGGGCGAGGGACCCTGCATGAGGCTCCTTCACGGGCAGGTCTGTGGAGCTTGGTTGACCGTCACACAGAACGTAGCTTTTCTTTTTTTTTTTTAAACTATTTTCTATTTTTATTTTTATTTATTTGAAAGAGTTACACAGAGAGAGGAGAGGCAGAGAGAGAGAGAGAGAGAGAGAGAGAGAAAGAGAGGTCTTCCATCCATTGGTTCACTCCCCAGATGGCCGCAACAGCCGGAGCTGCACCGATCCGAAGCCAGGAGCCAGGAGCTTCTTCTGGGTCTCCCACATGGGTGCAGGGGCCCAAAGACCCGGGCCATCTTCCACTGCTATCCCAGGCCACAGCAGAGAGCTGGACTGGAAGAGGAGCAGCCAGGACTTGAACCGGCGCTCATATGGGATGCTGGCGCTTCAGGCCAGGGCATTAACGCACTGCGCCACAGCGCTGGCCCCCATAGCTTTTCTTTAAATCACGCTGCAAGCAGTCACTGTTTCAGTGCACCCTGGAGCACTGTGTGTGTCCGTAAGAAAAGTCCAGTGACTCCCTCAACCTGGGATCAGCAACTGTGAGGCCATTTTCTAATGCAACCTTCCAACCACCACCAAATCGTCAGTACTGTCTAACGACGCATGAACTATGCAAGATACTTGCAGGGGAAGAAGAAGGTGAAAGAGATGCTGGGGAAAACAACCCGAGTAGTGCCTACAAAGAACAGCTGTGATGCACACACATGGTCACAATGACGGTGAACGTGACCACAGCAAGGTCGAGGCAAGGTGTGTAGGGCTTCTGACTGCAACGCCCACATGCTTTCAGTTGGAACTGTGCAAGAACATCTCAGGAAAATGTCCGTGGGTGACCAGCAAAGACAGCGCCTGTTGTAGGGCAGGATTCTCTTATGCCCAAAGACAGGCATTTCTACATCTTTTCGCACTTAATTTTAAACTGTTATTTCATGATTTACCACTTTCAGACATCAGACATCGTCTCCACTCTCTGCCACGATGGATGAGCTCAACTCACACGTGCCATGTTGCCAAAATAGTAAGCAGTATTTTTAGTTCCTGTTGCTCTTTGGAATTCTAGATAAATGGGGACTTCAAAAATTTCATGGAAAAAAATGGAATTTAAAGAAGTTTATTTTGAGGCAGAAAACTTGGAAATCCATTCAGAGTTTTTCCATAATATGCATTTCCATGAACTTCTAAAAATATTTATTTATTTAAAAGTCAGAGTTAGAGAGAAAGAGAGGGAGAGACAGAGAGTGATCTTCCATTTGCTGGTTCACTCTTGAGTTGGCTTCAACTGCCAGGGCTGGGCCAAGCCTAAGCCAGGAGCCAGGAGCTTCATCTGGGTTTCCCATGTGGATGGCAGGGGCCCAAACATTTGGAGAAAACAAAACACTTGTATAAGAAAGAAATGCAATCTTTGGACACTACCTATAGTGGAGTAGATAATCTTTATGTAGTAAATACAGGTGTCTTAAAAGAAATTCACGGAGAATGTGTGCTACAAAAAAGCCATGCATGGATTCAAAAATTCTCTGCACCAAAATAAACGTATTTTTCATCCCACTTTCCACAAACTTTTTATGAAACTACAGTTTTATTTCAAACTTAGTTTGCATTTCTATAATGAATCTGCAGTAAAAGTGGAAGATGTAATTATGGTGATGGACCAGAATCCAGATGCCATTAGCCTGGATGATGTAAAAGTGTAACTATGGAAGACTGAAAGAGGGAGTAGAAGAGCAGCGGAGTACTGACGAGGAGGCAAGGGAAGGTACTGCTCCAAGAGCCCAGGAAATAAAGGGTGTGTGTGTGTGTGCACACGCATGTGCTCACACTCATACACACAGTGTCACCTTTGTAACCTGAAAATATCAAGCCCCCGCGAACACAATCCTAGAGTTGCAGCAGTAAATCGCAAGAGCTAGAAATACCGTTTTAATTATGCTGAAAGGTGGTGTAAATCAGTCAAAGGTCACCCAGCTTAGCAAGTCAATACCTAACCTCTAAAACTGTAAGAAACAGCAATAGACGCATCGTGCTACAACACAGAGACACACACCAGAACAAAGGGTAAATCAAGGAGAGAATCCCCACGGCCGGGAAGAGGGGCCACTGCTGCACTTTGCCGTAAGCCTCTGGAATGTTCTCTCTACCCTGTGCGCAGGCAAATACTGAGTTCCCTGTCCATACAAGCCACCCCCAACTCTGGTTTTCTGTGGACTTGTCCCCCCAAGACTTCTAGCTAACAGCCACTGTCCCCCGGGATGCATTCCTGAATAACTGAAAAGGAGGCCATTCTTGCCCACGTGGTTGGCTGTCCAGGCAAAAACGTTCGAGTAGAAAGTCAATTCCCCTTGGAACTTTGAAGACACTGCTCACTGTCCTGTGGTCTTCAGTGTCATAGAGGAGAAGTCTGCTACCAGTCTGATGCCCATTATTTGTAGGTTAGCCTTTTTCTGAACTTCTGGGATATTCTCTAAGTATGTAATATTAACGTGCCTAGGTATAGGGTTCTCTGTGCCCCACACTAGGAACTGGAGAGGTCCTCTCACTACAGAGATACGCACCCTTACGCATCAGTTCCTCTGCAAACTCCCACCCTCTGCTTTTCCCGTTTCCTTTTTCGGGAGCCCCTACTGGTTGGAGTTCAGGTCTCTGCCTGATTCAGTTTTCCTTTTTCTAATTTGGGAAAGACCTCCTCAACTGTATCTTAAAACTTGTTCTCCTCAACCACACTGCAATCCCCAGAAGTGTCTTCCTGGCTCTGGCTGTCCATGTTCCACAGCGTCCTGCCCTTGTTTTATGGAAGCGATGCACATCCAAGTCACACACTCTCGTCAATGATCCTTCTATACTCCAGAGTGGTGAAAAGCTAACTGGGGGGTGTGGACGCTAGCGTGTTAATCACACCTCAGTCAGGTGAGGAACCTGATTACTGGGAAGGGGCCCTCAATCCCAGAGTGCAGAGGCCCTGTCTCGGAATCTGTTCGTTCTCAGTAGGGAGGAATCCTTACCCACTCCTCTGCTGTCTGCCCAGGCGAGCATCTTACCTGCTGAGTATTCAGCTGATGGGAGCAGGCGAAGGAAGGAGACCCATCCGTACATAAATGACTGTACCTTCTCTTGTTTCTCCCTGAGCTGTACCCTGTGACCAGGCTGCTCCTGTGTCCCCACACCGAGCTCTGCTCCCCCGAGAGTCTTCATTCCTCACCTGAGACCTGCTCTCCACGACTTTGGTCTCCCTTCCTTTTTCCTTCCTGCTGTGCCCTGTCTCTTACACCCTGTTTCAGCATGTACCTCTTTTCCTAGGCCCACTGTGCCCCGTCTCTTACTCCCAGTTTCAGCATGCACCTCTTTTCCTAGGCCCACTGTGCCCCGTCTCTTACTCCCTTACTGTTTCAGCGTGCACCTCTTTTCCTAGGCCCACTGTGCCCCGTCTCTTACTCCCTTACTGTTTCAGCGTGCACCTCTTTTCCTAGGCCCGCTGTGCCCCGTCTCTTACACCCTGTTTCAGCATGCACCTCTTTTCCTAGGCCTGCTGTGCCCCGTCTCTTACTCCCTTACTGTTTCAGCGTGCACCTCTTTTCCTAGGCCCGCTGTGCCCCGTCTCTTACACCCTGTTTCAGCATGCACCTCTTTTCCTAGGCCCGCTGTGCCCCGTCTCTTACTCCCTTACTGTTTCAGCGTGTACCTCTTTTCCTAGGCCCGCTGTGCCCCGTCTCTTACTCCCTTACTGTTTCAGCATGCACCTCTTTTCCTAGGCCCGCTGTGCCCCGTCTCTTACTCCCTTACTGTTTCAGCGTGTACCTCTTTTCCTAGGCCCGCTGTGCCCCGTCTCTTACACCCTGTTTCAGCGTGCACCTCTTTTCCTAGGCCCGCTGTGCCCCGTCTCTTACTCCCTTACTGTTTTAGCGTGTACCTCTTTTCCTAGGCCCGCTGTGCCCCGTCTCTTACTCCCTTACTGTTTCAGCATGTACCTCTTTTCCTAGGCCCGCTGTGCCCCGTCTCTTACTCCCTTACTGTTTTAGCATGTACCTCTTTTCCTAGGCTGAGGAGGGAAACAGACATGCTTTGCTGCCATTCTTGAGCCTGCGTATGGAATTTGCCACTAAAATTTTCCCCACTTTCAATTTTTAGAACAAACATGCAAAGAATACCTCTGCATTTTCAAAGAATAAAACAACCTGTAACTATATTCACATAGTATTTGAGATTCAATTTACAAAATGCTGCTTGATTTATCATAAATAGTCTATAATAATAGACTTCCACTCTTAACTCCACTACTATTACCCTTTCTTTCGATGTCCCACATTAACAGAAACATTTTTTAAAAAGATTTATTTTGGCCGGTGCTGCGGCTCACTAGCCTAATCCTCCACCTGCAGCGCTAACACCCCAGGTTCTAGTCCTGGTTGGGGCGCCGGATTCTGTCCCAGTTGCTCCTCTTCCAGTCCAGCTCTCTGCTGTGGCCTGGGAGGGCAGTGGAGGATGGCCCAGGTCCGTGGGCCCTGAACCCGCATGGGAGACCAGCAGGAAGCACCTGGCTCTTGCCTTTGGATCAGCACAGCGCTGGCCACAGCGGCCATTTGGAGGGTGAACCAACGGAAGGAAGACCTTTCTCTCTGTCTCTCTCTCTCTCACTAACTCTGCCTGTCAAAAAAAAAAAAAAGATTTATTTATTTATTTGAAAAGCAGAGTTACAGACAGAGGGAGACACACACACACATACACACAGAAAGAGAGAGAGAGAGAGAGATCTTCCATCTGCTGGTTCACTTCCCAAATAGCTGCGATGGCTGGGGCTGGGCCAGGCTGCAGTCAGGAACCCAGAACTCCATCTGGGTCTCCCACCTCTGAGGTCTTGCAGGGGCCCAAGGCTTTGGGGCCATCTTCTGCTGCTTTCCCAGGCAAACCATCAGGAAGCTGGATTGGAAGCGGATCACTGGGACACAGCCCATATGGGATACTGGTGATGATGAAGGTGGCGGCTTAACCCACCGTGCCACAGCACTAGCTCCAACAAAACCTTTTAAAGTGCTATATGCTCATATAGGAAGGATTACTTCTAAGAAGATTGAAAACAAAATGGAAAAAGAGAAGGGTGTTCTGTTTTACCACGTTCACATACAGTCATTAAACATTTTGCCAAATATTTACAAATGCTACCCGATGTCACCTAGCATCAGCCCAGTAAGACAGCCATATAGTCCCCTTCTACTGACTAGAAAATCAAGCCCCAAAGTCACATGGCCTCAAAGGTAGAGCAAGGCTTTCAGTCGTGGGATATCTTTATCCACAAGCAGCATCTTGCTCCTATCATCCTTCCTGGGTTGTGACAGTCGACCAAAATAAAATGAACTAGAATACTCCTTCCCCCAAGCATTTCCTTAGTTGAGACTTCCCAGTTGCTTTCTCAACCAAACTCTTCCCAGGCTGAGTCTAGGTGTTTGGAGGGGAGACCCCGAATCAAAGGAGATTCTGCAGAGGTCGGCCACAGTGACTGAAAGGCGGGGGCTTTAGAGGAAGACTCTGTGTAGTGACAGGAACAAAGAACTCAGCAGAGGAAATGGAGTCTAATCCCGCCAATTCCCCCTTGTGAACCCTGGACTCCCAGTAGAGACCAAGTAGGGAGACGTCTGGGTTGCATTTAATTAAAAAGTACATGTAAAGAATATCAAGTCTCTCTTGAAGTTGCCCGAACTGCTACACTGCAGAATTATGGCAGATGAAGCAGGGTAAATGGAGGCATGCCCTTCCACTGCAATCGAGCATGGCGCTGGGCGGGAGAGCAGCCACAGGATCGGGGCCACTCACAGAGACTCTGCATTCAGAACACAGCAAGGAGTGTGTGTGTGTGCGCGCGTGAGTGTGTCTGAGTGTGTGTGCTGGGGTGCGGCACGTGGCCAAGACCTCCCAGGAAGTGAGATGAGAAAAGCAGCCATCTGGGAACCTGGGCAAGTGCGCTTCAGGGAGACAGCAGATGCAGCATCTTCACATGCTGAAGACTGATCAGGGTCGGCTCACTCACAGATCGGAGGCCAGGGTGAAAATTTCAGGCTTTACTGAGTGAGCGGAAACCACTGGAGGTTTAGGACAGAGAGTGATATATGATCATGTTTTAAGAGCTGAACTCTGGACACGGTGAGGAATTCATTGCAGTAGGCAAAGAAGGACCCAGGGAGGTGACTCAGGGAGGCCAAATGGAGGACCACATGTGGGCACGTGGACATTTGGGCTGGTGGGAGGGGAGGGGTGCTGGTGGTTTCCTCCTTTGCAACATTTTTTTTAATTAGACAGACAGTTAGACAGTGAGAGAGAGAGAGAGAGAGAATGGTCTTCCTTCTGCTGGTTCACTCCCCAAATGGCTGCTACGGCCGGCGCTGCGCCGATCTGAAGCCAGGAGCCAGGTGCCATCTCCTGGTCTCCCATGCGGGTGCAGGGACCCAAGCACCTGGGCCATCCTCCACTGCCTTCCAGGGCCACAGCAGAGAGCTGGCCTGGAAGAGGAGCAACCGGGACTAGAACCCAGTGCCCATATGGGATGCCGGCACTGCAGGCAGAGGATTAACCAAGTGAGCCATGGCGCAGCTCCCCTTTGTGACATTTTCAAAGGCAAATTCACAGACCTCGAAGATGGATTGGCTTGGGGATAACTGTTGGGGTATAGCTGAAGAAGGAAGCAGCTGTGTCTGAGATGACAAAACCCAGGGGAGAGAAGAGGGAGGTTATGGGGTTTAAAAGGGGTTGGGTGTTGGGAGCAGTACATGCGAGACGTCCACTGACCACAGCGTTAGCAACCATCCCTGAGCACCCTCCACGCTTGGCCTTTCACCTCTCCACCCCCACAGTTCACAATGCACCCAGTCTGCAGGCTGCATCTAGAGCAGCCTACCTCCTGGGCTCCCTCTCTACCTTGGGCAGCACTCCTTGGCTCAAGGCAGGGCAGCTTGTTCTGTCCTGCAGGTGCCTGGGGCTCATACCCCACACTGTGCCCAGAATCCTTGGTGGCTGGGGGAAAGTCATGCCATGGTAAGTTCCCACACCCTCTTTGCTCTGCACCTTGCTGAGGGACCAGCACTGTCTGGAGTTGTATGTATCTAGCTTTGGGTAGTAACACTCTCCAACCTATAGCTGCTCTCATGGGAGACTAGTTCTCCAGGAAGAACAAGCAGCTACTGCTGGCCAGCCAGCGCTCAGCCACTGGACACCACCCTCATCAGACTCTAGTGTCATCAGGGTGGCAAGAGCTGGCTGCCCTTGGTGATGCAGGCCATGTGTGCTGGCCATCGCTGCACCCAGCAAAGTGCCCAGGCCATCGCAGTCCTTCTGCAAATACGTGCTGAATGGAGAATTAAGTCTTGTCCAAACACGATGTGGTTGAGTATTATTACCCGAACACTACTGCCATGGGAAGATAATGCCAAAGCCAACAGCCTCCTACTTTGAGAGCATGGCAGCTGTACTAGTGCTGGGGACAGAGTTGAACTGCACGAGGTCTGCACTTTCCAAGAGGTTTGGGCAGCCATGTGAATGTGCAAGCACAGATACATTGTTGGGGCAGCGGGGAGAGGTGGGCTGCATAAGCTTAGGAAGGGATACGGCAGGACGTGGTGGGCAGGACGTGGTGGGCACTGCGGTGCTGCGATCGATTATCCCAGAGGGAATCAGGCTCGGAGGGGAAGGCAGGTAGGTATCCATTTGGCAAAGGAAGGAAAGGTGTTTCAGGACCAGAAAAGAAGGTGGGAAACAGTTGGCTCATTTGAAAAATGCAAGCAGCTCTTGATGGCAGATGGGCAAGTGGGGCCCTGGGTGGCTACAGGTGGCAGCCGTGGAGGGTGGAACCGTGCTGGGGAGTTTGGACCATGTGAGAAAAGGGACAGAGTCCCTGGAGGACTTTCAGAAGGAGAGGAATCATCAGGCTCCGGCGCTGAGGGTCAAACTCTCAAGGAGGCTAGACAGAGCCCAGCACAGGGCCCGAGAGCCAGATAAAGAGCTGAGAAGGGCCGGCACTGTGCTGGAGTGGGCTAAGCCTCCACCTCTGGGTCCGGCATCCTGTGTGGGAGCCTGAGTGTGTCCTGGCTGCTTCTCCTCCAACCCAACTCTGTTTATAACCTGGGGAAGCAGTAGAAGATGCCCAAGTGCTTGGACCCCTGTGCCCACATGGGAGATCTGGAAGAAGCTCCTGGTTCCTGGCTTCAGATTGGCCCAGCTCTGGCCATTGAGGCCATTTGAGGGGAGTGAACCAGTGGACAGAAGACTTCCCTGTCTCTCCCTCTCTTCTGTAGTCCTGCCTTCCAAGTAAATAAGTCTTAACAATTAAAGAAGAAGACCTGAGAACTGGGGAGATTCAAGGAGGACAAAGGAGAGGAGGGATGAGGAGCTGGAGGGACAGAGGAATGCAGCACAAGCAGCCTCCCTCCAGGCATCTGCGTGAATGGCTCAGACAATGGCAGAGCGGCTCACCAAACGGGAAAGCACAGAAGCCAGCGCGTCCTGGGAGGTGGTGTTGGCACAGCCACGTCCTGGAAAAGGGAAGGTATTTCTGGAAACTCAGCCCAGCCTAAGAGGAGGTGTAAAGAGCCCAATTTTCCCCTAGACACACAGGAACTTCCCTAACTGCAATCAAGGCTATTTCCACTCACCTCTGATAAGTTTACCTTGTAGGACGGTGGGTAAGAGGTGAGGAAAGATCCCAACGTTACCAAGAAGGCTTCCACTGCACCAAAACACCACATTTAGAACACGACACCACATTTAGAACACGACAGGGCTTGAGCCACTCTGTTCTTCAGTGTCAAAGACCCTTTCTGAAGCAGACTGAAAGCGGCCATCTCCAACCTGCTGCCTACTGATGAGAAGAGCAAGCCAGCCCCGGGTTCCTCTGCTCTGGCGCTTGGGCTGCCCCATGTACAGCAAGGGGCAATGGCACTCTTTTGTGGGTGCGTGAAAATGGCTCTGAGATGGCTCATGTAAACAAAATCAGCTGAATTTTCAGTTTATCCATTGCTTCTGAAACCATGTGGAGTATGTGATCTTTTTTGTGCTATTAAAGCAGGCTTGCAAAAGGATCAAGTCTTTCCTATCAGAAAAACAACTGGAAGCAATGGGAGTGTCCGATCTCTTGCCACCTTGGGGAGAGGGTTTGTCCACAGCTCAGAATATTAACTCTGAAATTCCAGAACATGTTCTTAATAGACTTACATATACATATATATTTCCCCAAGAACCCACAGAAATTATATTTTTCCATTAAAATGTGCACAGTGAAAGATGGGCAAGCAGCAGACAGACTCGGGTCATTCCCTAGCATTCAAAGAGGAGAATTTCTTGAGGCAGAACTTGGGCAATTCTGAGACTTACTTTATAGTGAAACCTGAAATAAACAGCATAAATTCTCTCCGGATAGAAAAAAAAAATCATGTTCACTCAATAGAAAATTCCTCCCACCTTCCACTTTCCCTAAATTCCCCTTTTAATTTCACCTGAACAGGTGAAACTGATTTACAAATTTCTGGTTTAATAATCGGATCCCTGTGAAATATAAGAGTGGGAATTAGAGAGGGAGGAGAGGTACAATTTGGGACATGCTCAATCGGACTTGCCCCAAATGGTGGAGTTAGAATCGTGCCAGGGGATTCCAATACAATCCCATCAAGGTGGCATGTACCAAGGCCATCTCACTAGTCCAAGTGATCAATTTCAGTTCACAATTGATCATACTGATAGGTCTAAGAGTCAAAGGGATCACACAAACAAGACTAGTGTCTGCTAATACTAACTGATAGAATCAAAAAGGGAGTGAATGATCCAACATGGGAAGCGAGATACACAGCAGACTCATAGAATGGCAGATGTCCTAAATAGCACTCTGGCCTCAGAATCAGCCCTTAAGGCATTCGGATCTGGCTCAAGAGCCCAGGAGAGTATTTTAGGCATGGAAAGCCAAGACACTCTGGAAAAAACAGAAGACCTAAATGAAAGATCTCTGCGAGTGAGATCCCAGTGGAAAGAACGGGGCCATCAAAGAAGGAGGTACCTTTCTCTGAAGGGAGGAGAGAACTTTCACTTTGACTATGACTCTGTCAGAATAAGATTGAAGTCAGCGAACTCAAAAGGCTTCCATAGCCTTGGCAACTCATGACTAGAGCCTAGGGAGATTACTGACGCCATAAACAAGAGTGTCAAATTGTTAAATCAACATCAAGAGTCACTGTGTACTTACATCTCATGAGGGATTTGTCCTTAATGTGTTGTCCAATGTGAAGTAATGCTATAACTAGTACTGAAACAGTATTTTTACACTTTGTGTTTCTGTGTGGATGCAAACTGATGAAACCTTTACTTCTGTATATAAAGATAATTGAAAATGATTAAAAAAAACTTGGTATTAAATTGGAAATTGCATAATTAATCAATTTAAAAAAAATATCATGTAGGACCTCTGTCCTTAATGTGCTGTACATTGTGAATTAATACTATAACTAGTACTCCAACAGTATTTTTCACTTTGTGTCCCTATGTGAGGGCAAACTGTTGAAATCTTTACGTAATATGTACTAAACTGATCTTCTGTATATAAAGAGAATTGAAAATGAATCTTGATGTGAATGGAAGGGGAGAGGGAAAGGGAAAGGGGAGGGTTTCGGGTGGGAAGGAAGTTATGGTGGGGGGGAATCCATTGTAATCCATAAGCTGTATTTTGGAAATTTATATTCTTTAAATAAAAGCTTTATAAAAAAATCTGTTGTGTGTGGAGGTGTCTAAGGAAACAGTTCTATTCTTTTAAAAGCTATCTCCTTTATAGTTGATCAGTCAGACCCCAGCGGTGAATCTCAACAGCATTATGGCTTTGCAGCGAGGGACCTGGGTGTGAGGGATGGGGGAGGGTGGCCCTGAAGGCAGACCCGCCTCCCCAGGCTCTCTCTGCTCTGGCCTGGAGACCACAGCGAGCTGGCTGACACCTTCTTTCTTGTTTACTGTCCAACAGTAGGGGGGGACAAATGGGAAGCAGCACAGCAGTGTGTCCCATTTACAATTTTATCTTCACATGTGTGTCCACTTTTATCTCAATACACTTCTGCACTTTTCTATTGGCAAGAGATGATAAATAAAATAATATGACAGCCTGACAAACAATACAGCTGTTTCTTTTCTTCTCATTTGTAACATTTGGAAACTTTACATTTGGAAGTGAATGGAATGTAACAAAGAATCTATTTTTCATTGGTTTTTTAACTGGGTAGAGAAAAATGAAGGGGGATAAAAGGCTACTCAACAGTTGGCTTCTTTATATTTATTTTTTCAAGATGAGCACAGATTGATATGCCATAAAACAGAAGAGTGGATTTAGGAGTTGCATAATTGGACACTAGTGTGATCCAAATAGCTGACTCAAGAGACAACAGCTGAGAACCTGCTTTTTATTGAAACACGAAGATGCATAATCTATCATTTAACAGTAGAGGAGCCATAACCAAAAGGGAAGCTACAAGTACAGGAGTCTGGGTAGTCAAAGGGTAAGATTAGGTGTGTTTTGAACGAGTTCTGGAATTACGGAGGACTTAATTGGGCACAATAACAACCCAGTTTTAGCTTCCATAAGAAATGCCCTTGAACGTTTTGCCAAGCGTGCCTATCTGGGCGTGGAGCCCGAGCCCACCAGGACAACTGGTGCCCATCTGAGGCCATTAGCGAGGACAATGGGGAACTGCAGGACGCACTGGCAGGGGCCCTGGAAGCCTTGGTCCTCTTCCACTCCAAGCTGCAGGAGCTGTGTGGCAGAAAGCCCTTTCGGAGTTGAAATAAGAGACACCAAACATTTAGAATTGTTTGCTGGAGCAGCAAACATTCTCAGATCTGTAGGATGACCACTTTTGCATTACACAGACTGGAATGGAGGAACCAAAACTAACCATCTTTTAAAACCCAATGTTGGGTGCTGGCACTGTGGTGCAGCGGGTTAAAACCCTGGCCTGAAGCGCCAGCATCCCGTATGGGTGCCGGTTCTAGTCCCGGCTGCTCCTCTTCCAGGCCAGCTCTCTGCTGTGGCCTGGGAAAGCAGTGGAGGATGGCCCACGTGCTTGGGCCCTGCACCCACATGGGAGACCCAGAAGAAGCTCCTGGCTCCTGGCTCCGGATCAGCGCAGCTCCGGCTGTTGCTGCCATCTGGGGAGTGAACCGGCAGATGGAGGACCTCTCTCTCTTTGTCTCTACCTCTCTAACTCCTTCAAATAAAAAAACCCACTGTTTCAGAAGAGCAGTGAGGACACAGGCTTCCCTGGCAGGACGATCTCTGCCCCTGCAGGCTGGATGACTCTGGGACAAGCTCGGCCCGTCCAGCGCTTCTCCCCTCCCCTCCCCTCAGCTCCAGCTTACTCCGCGCTGTAGCTTGTTCTGTTGAGGTCTGCCCACCCACTGGAATGTAAGACAAGCAGCATAGGCATTTGTACCTGTCCAGCTTAGCTCCCATTCCTGTGTCTTAGAACAGTGCCTGCCACGTAGGTGCTAAAAGGTATCTTTAGTGGACACAGAGAGAGGTCTTCGGGGCAAATCTCTCCTTGCTGGGTCTATGGGAGAACTCTGTGGGCCCAGTGTAACACAGCTAGGAGGTTTCATTTTCAGACGGCAAGAGCAGTGTCGTTCAGAACTGTTCTCCAGCACCTGCTGTCTCCTGGGCAATTGCCGTGGTGTCAGCCAGGACTAGGCACAAGGTCACCATGGCCAGGTGGTCAGTATGCCTCTCCTTTGCTCACACCTGCCCATGTGGCATTCTCTGAAACATCCCACCTCTGCCGTCCCTGACAACTTTCCCTATTTCCATTGCTCCCTACCCCCACTGCTGCCTCCTGAAATCCCAGCCACCCACAAAGGCCCAGGGAACTCGCTTCCTCCCAAGAGGGGGAATGAATCCCTCTCTACTTGTGATATGCTGCTTCTTAATTGGAATTAATACTCGCTATGAAATTTACCATCTTTAGCATGTGTAAGTGGTTCACTGGCATTCGGTACAGGCACAGTGTGGATCCCACCATCAGCCTCCAGAACACTTTCATCTTCTCCAACATGGAAACCCAGAATCCACTGAACATTAACTCCACATCGCTCCTTGCCCCAGCACCTGGCGGCCACCCTTCTCTGCGTCTCTTATGAACACGACTACTCTAAAGCCCTCATATAAACGGAATAGCACGATGTTTCCATTTTGTGACTTGCCATAATGTATTCAAGGTTCATCCACGTTGTAGCAGGGGTCAGAATATCCTTCCCTTGTGAGGCAGGATAATACTCCATTGTATGTATCCACTCATCTGTCAGTGAACGCGTGGGTGGCCACACGTTTTCACTGTTGTGAATAATGCTTCCATGAATGTGGGTGTGCACATACCTGTTTGAGGCTCTGCTTTTGGTTCTCTGGGATTTATATCCAAAGTGGAACTTCTGAATCATCTGGCAATTCTAGGTTGCATTTTGGAAGAGCCATCGTATTGTTTTCCACAGTGTCTACCTCGGACATTTCCACTACCACTGCATCTGAGATCCAGATCTCACGTTCTGCTCAGTACTGGTTAGTTTCTGCATTGGGCTTCTCTGTTTAAAGAGGAGTCATCCTACAGGATGTGAGGTGGGTATCACCGTGGCTTTACCCTGCATCTGCCATTGGTCAGTGACGGTCAGCCTCTTTCCATGCGCTCACTGCCCATTTGCGTATCTTCTTTGGAGAAATCTTTACTCAACTTCTTTGCCCGTTTTTAAATCAGTTTTGTGTGTGTCTCATTGAGTTGTAGGAATTCTTCATACATTCTGGGCTTTAACACCTGTACAGGCACACACCTGCCCATTCCTTGCAGGCATTGTGGAGGCACAGGGTACCTGTGACCCCTCCATATTTCAGAATGTTTGGTAAACAGTGAGCACTTAATAAAGTTTGCTGAATTGAATGAACTGAACGTTTCATCTTCTGAAAGTGTACAAACCTGCATTCCTAAGACTTCCTCAAGCCTGAACAGTGCACCCACATTTCAGGACAGCAGCATAGCTCTGCTCCCGAGATTCCGTTGTGACTATGTGCGAGGCTCAAATCCTACTGACAATCAGATGTTCTTTACATAGCCTGTAATGCATACACAATATCTACGACTAGAACGGTATCTGTAACAGACAAACCAAGGACAAAGCAATTCAATCCTGAGTCCCTGAAGAAAACAGGAACTTATCTTAACAAATGCTCTGAGCACATGAGAAACACGAGACAAACAAGAGGGAAGGTTCACAGCTGGTCCAGAAAATATGTCTTGAAAAAATCACAATTATGTTTTCTCCTTAAACTACAGGGAAGATCTTCAGAATAATTGGAGCCATTTTCCCTTGCCAGAGATAGCACTGTTCAACTCCCAGAGTAGGTACTGAGGCACTGAGGCTGCTGGGAAATTTGCAGTCTCCTCGAAGGAGCCTGCTTGGGAAGCTGTGCCACTGGCGAAATTCCCAGGGCTGCTGCTTGTGCAGACTGCTCCGTGGGCACAACACAAAACAGAAAGGCTTCGTGTGTTACACCCACTCCTGGCCCTGTGGAACGCATAGACCGAGGGGCCGTATGTTGAGAGACCGCCTTCTCCAGCTCCCAACCACGAGGGCACCATACCCACTTCCTGTCTTAAACCAGAGCTTCTCAAATCAGAAATCCACAACCTGGGGCTGGTGCTGTTGCACGCAAGTTAAGCCTCTGCCTGTAGCACCGGCATCCCATAGAAGTGAGTCCCGGCTGCTCCACTTCCCATCCTGCTCCCTGCTGATGAGCCTGGGAAAGCAGCGGAGGATGGCCCAAGTCCTTGGGCCCCTGCGTAGGAGACCTGGAAGAAGCTCTTGGCTCCTGGCTTTGGCCTGGCCCAGCCCTGGTCATTGCAGCCGTTTAGGGAGTGAACCAGCAGAGGGAAGACCTCCTTCTCTCTCGATTCCTCCTTGTCAATCTGCTTTTCAAGTAAATAAAATAGATCTTAAGAAAAAAGCTAAAATACTGAAAGGTGGTAAAATCTAGAATTGAAGACACATTTTGTCAATCATGTGGCATTTTTTAAATGCACTTCCATGGAAAACCTTGCAGGATTTCTGTCCTGACCACCAAAAGCAACCGCAAGCACTGAGTGTCCCAAGCCAGCAGGCACCGGGTCCTTCACCTGTGCTCATTTCAGACCACCCCAGGGATGGAGGCGCATTCGCCTGACGACAGGAGGAGCGGGAGGGGGGCTCTGCATGCTCTCATTTCTAGGTGGGCCCAGCAGGGCTGCCCCCTCTGCCAATGTGTTGGGATGAATGGCTCCCAGCATTCCAGGCAGGTCCTGGGCCGAGCATCCCTCAGTGTCTATCACCCCAAGTGGAGCCCTCTGCTCTTGAGAGAAGCGGCTACTCAGGCTCAGGCCACCTGGCGCTGAGCACCGCCATGCCCAACCCGAGTGTGAGGTGAGACAGGGCTTCTCTCTCCATCTCCTTCTCTCCTGTGCGTCCCTGGGAGTTAGAGGGTCACTGTGCCCACTGAGGGCACAGCACACAAGACCACAGAGTGGACCAGGGAACAGGGATGCTTGGACAGTGAAGAGAGAGAGCTCACAGCTGTTGAGTTCCCCATTCTGCCTTTCCATCACCTTCCGCTTGGTTAGCAGTGGCTCCATCAGAATTACCCTTGGGTGTCACAACGGAGGTACAAACAAATCAGGATAGCTTAAGAGAAGGGAATATTTCTTTTCCTGTCTGCCCCAGCTTCCTTTAAATGAATAAAGTCAGTCCCACAGTGCACGCACGGATACTCTGCCAGAACAAGACATTTTCTGATATGACCCAAGGTTATCTATTTAAACCAACTGGTTCTCCACTCAGTCTGCTAGACAGAAGGTGTGTGTGTGTGTGTGTGTGTGTGTGTGTGTTTTAAAGTCAACACAATCTCATTTATATTTTGGTCTAAAATCAACACTAACAATAAATCAAAGGTAGACAGAGGGATAATGTGGAAGACAGAAGCTGTGTATACAGACATGCACAAGAATACCACCAGGATCCCTCTTAAGATATATGCTCACAAACTCGTCACCACAAACACCATTGAGGGAAAGAAAGCATTACTGGCAGAAATACAGAAGTCTGTTCACATAGACTGGAAGGCATGTGAATAAAAAATAAAGTCCTATTTATGTGATTGTTCAAATATATCAAGTCAGAAGCTGGTCAGTGTGGGCCTATTTAAAATGTGGAGGGGCGATGATTACTCAGCACATCCAGACTGTGCAAACTGAACGCAAACACACGAGCAGTCAGAGCTTTGCAGGCACTGGCAGTGTTGTGTAGCTCCATAGCAGCGTGGGTGCTCAGCTCTCTGGGAGGCAGCGTGAATAACAGATTTATAGAGAGTTTATAGGAAATTCAAAAGTAATTATGGTAGATCATTGCATTGGGCACTTCTACCAAGCCTCTCCCGAAGCCTCCAATAAGAGGATGACATCTATTTACTTAAAAAATTGATTTAGACTACATTCGATCCATGGAAAATCTCGTGTGTAAGTAGTAAAGTGCCTACGAGAGGGGTGGGGGGGGGAAAGGAATGGGCTCTCTCGGCACCAGCACAGGGTCAGTTAGCCCATGGGTGCTTGTTGAAAAGTCACTGGGAGGGGCCTGCACTGTGGCTTAGCGGGTGAAGCCAAGGCCTGCAGTGCTGGGATCCCATATGGGTGCTGGTTCGAGTCCTGGCTGCTTCACTTCTGATCCAGATCTCTGCTATGGTCTGGGAAAGCAGCAGAGGATGGCCCAACTGCACCCAAGTAGGAGACCCAGAAACAGCTCCTGGCTCCAGGTTTTGGATTGGTGCAGCTCCAGCCATTGCAGACAATTGGGGAGTGAATCAGTGGATGGAAGACCTCTCTCTTTCTGCCTCTCCTTCTCTCTCTGTGTAACTCTTTCGAATAAATAAAAAAGGAAGGAAGGGAGGGATGGAGGGAGAGAGGGGGAGGGAGGGAGGGAGGGAAAGAGGGGGAGGGAGGGGGGAGGGAGAGGGAGAGAGAGAGAGAAGGAGAGAGACAAAGAGAGAAAGAAAAAGAAAGAGAGAAGTCACTAGGAAAGACAGATTTCAGGAACTTCAAGCTAATCCCAAATGCCTGAATGTCAGGAAAGAATTTTCCCCACAATTATCCTCCAAAAAAATGGAGGTTGTTATTGATCACACCCTAACCTTGTCCCTTACCTTAGAATTGCTCTCTTTATTTGGAAAAGGTAAAAGAAATTGTGATCATACATATTTTCTATTATTTACATAAATAACAATAGAAAATAACCCAGAAATTCATATGGATAAGAAATTATTCTTTTATAATAAGGTTTTTCTAAGAAATAGCTGTAGATAAGATATCATGGTGCTAGAAATACAAATATTAAATACACTTTTTTTGTTACAAACCTACTACAAAATTTTTCCCAAGAGAGTCTTTTTGATTAAATAACTTCAATCCACTTCCTAATAAGCTCACTTTGACATCAGTACTTTCAATTTCCTAAGTACAGAAAAACCAGCTATGGCTTTTTAAATGTTCTCGGGACTTTTTTTTATTTATGTCTTCTTTTTTCCCTAAGATTTATTTATTATTTATGTGAAAGGCGGAATTACAGAGAGAGAGAGAGAGAGGGAGAGATGGAGAGAGATCTCCCATCCACTGGTTCACTCCCCAAATGGCCGCAACAACCAGGGCTGGTCCGTGCCGAAGCCAGGAGTCCACAGCTTCCTTCAAGTCTCCCAAGAGGGTGCAGGGGCCCGAGCACTCGGAGCATCCTCCACTGGTTTCCCAGGCCATTAGCAAGGAGCTGGATTAGAAGTGGAGCAGCTGGGTCTGGAGCCAGCACCCATGTGGGATGCAGGCATTACAGGTGTCGGCTTAACCTACTATGTCCAGGACACTGGCCCCATATTTATGTCTTCTAAGTCAGTGCTTCTTGAACCTCTGGGAGTCAAGAATCACCTGGGATCCTGTTCAAACAAAGGCTCTGAATCAGCAGCTCAGGGTGGAGCCAGATTCTGCATTTCTTGCCAGCGCCATGCGCAGCCTGTGCTGCTATCCTGCTCTGCTCACAGCGCTCCGGCTTGTTCAGAGGGAGCGCCTGTGATTTTCAGCACACACTCACGCTCACTGCATGTCAAACCCACTCCCTGTTTCCCAAAGTGCAGCCAAAACCAGCATCACAGGCCTCTCCCAGGAGTGGTCAGGAAGGCAGGGTCAGACCTGCTGAGTCAGGATCTGGAACGGGCTGGGGACATACACGTTACCAATCTGAGAGGCTCTGTGTTGTGCAACCTTATTCTCCCCATGGGCTTTAAGTCACCTGTTTGCCCTCAGGTAAAGGAAAACAAATAAAAACACATGCTTTCACGCACATGACTCAGCAGGAAATCTTCTGAGGGTGACCGCGTCAAGGTCTGGGGCAACTGCAGGGCGGGAGAAAGGTGGACTCCAGGCAGCACTGACTAGAGGAGGAAGCGGGTGGAGGGGTGAGCTTTGGCAAGCTGGGTTTGCTAGGAGGTCAAGAGATGATGGGTGTGGGCAAGGGGATACTGTGGACCCCAGGGTGAGTAGGAGGGGGCTAATGGGTCAGGTGACCAGAGATGCGGTGGGCAGTGATGGACCAGAGGGGGTGAGGGTGGGGAGGTGTGGACAGAATGAAAGCTCCCCAGGTGCAACGTTCTCAGAGATGGTAAGAATTACGGCGAGGGTTTATTAAATGCCTCGTGTGGGCCAGATGCTGTGCCAATCAGCTTGCATTCGTCATTGTGCTTATTTCTATCCTCATTTTGATAGGTAGGGAAACCAAGACTCTCCAGGCAAGTTCCTTGGCCATCATCAGTCACTAAATGGAAGAACTAGGACTAGTCTAGCATCTGGGCCCTGAGTGACTGCACATCCTGCCTCTGAGGAAGACGCCCGGGTGTGTCCACACACAAGTGCTAAACACAGAAGCTCCCAGAGAGGAGACAGCTGATTAGCTGGAGTTCTGAACTCAGGCTAATAACCGTGGAACCCATTCTCACCACTTGAGACACTGACAACTGCTCCACTCCCTGCCAGTTCAAGTCGAAACCTCTTTGCCTGGGTTGGGAGACATTAAGACTCTGGTATTTCAAATTCTCTTCTTCCTGACATAAGCAGTGGATCATCTGTTCCTGCTCCCTAGAAGGTAGGTGTAGCTATGATCACGGAACTGGCCCAACACCTATGGGGAGCAGAGCCAAAACCCACCCAGCCCAGACCTGCGCTGCACAAGGAATGTGAGAGCGAGACTGTGGCCTTAAGCCACTGAGATCTTCAGGTTCTCATTACTAAGGCATACCCCTCACCTCATCTCCCTGACCAATCGTCTGCCGTCTGATCTGTCCCCAGCCAAACAACCCAACTTTATTCTCTACTTCTCAGCAAAGAATCTCCTTAGCCCCAACCCTGCTGGCTTTACCACTGCCCTGGGTGGTCTGCTAATTCCTAGCTCCACATATTGCTTATATTTAACACACTCTCCCTCTCCCACACCCACCTGTCTACAAATGACCTCATCAGCCATCCAGCACCACAAACCCCATCATCCTTTGAGAGCCAAATCCAATCCCACTCCTCCAAAGCTCTCCCTCCTCACTCTGACCCTTTCTTGTCACCCCTACAACCCTCTCAGGATGCGCACAAGAAATACTACCCCAAAACACACTTTGTTCAAAGGAATTTTCTTGAAAGATTTACTTATCTGTTTCTTTGAAAGAGTTACAGAGAGGGGGAGGAGACAAGAGAGATCTTCTATTTGCTGGTTACTCGCCAGATGGCCACAACAGCTGGGGCTCCGCCAGGCTGAAGCCAGGAGCTTCCTCCAGATCTCCCACAGGGTTGGTGGGGGCCCAAGCACTTGTACCACCTCACTGCTTTTCTCAGGCTATTACCAGGGAGCTGGCCTGGAAGCGGAACAGCCAGGATATGAATCAGCGTCCCTGTTGGATGCTGGCGTCACAGGCAGCAGCTTTACCCGCCACACCACAATGGCAGCCCCTGCAAGGAATCTCAGAGGTCAGTTCCATTACAGGTCCAAGCATGCCAACACGACCCTGAAATTCAGCCTCAGAACCATTCTTGGGGGGAAACAAAGGCAAATATACTCTGTCCATATGTCCCTGACAGGGTGAGGCACAAATGGAATGTACTTCCGGTTGCTGGAGCTCCAGGAGGGAGAGCCCAAGCTGGGACCTTCTGAGAAGGACAAAAACCACCAGGGCACCTGGACAGGTGAGAGCGACTGCTGGAGGAAGACGGCACTGCTCAAGCCACCAGGTAAAGGCTACGGCACGCTACCGAAGCCACAAAGCCCTGAAGCCCACGGGGCATGCTACCGAAGCCCACGGGGCACGCTACCGAAGCCACAAAGCCCTGACGCCCACGGGGCACGCTACCGAAGCCACAAAGCCCTGACGCCCACGGGGCACGCTACCGAAGCCACAAAGCCCTGAAGCCCACGGGGCATGCTACCGAAGACCACGGGGCACGCTACCGAAGCCACAAAGCCCTGAAGCCCACGGGGCACGCTACCGAAGCCACAAAGCCCTGACGCCCACGGGGCATGCTACCGAAGCCACAAAGCCCTGAAGCCCACGGGGCACGCTACCGAAGCCACAAAGCCCTGAAGCCCACGGGGCACGCTACCGAAGCCACAAAGCCCTGAAGCCCACGGGGCACGCTACCGAAGCCACAAAGCCCTGAAGCCCACGGGGCACGCTACCGAAGCCACAAAGCCCTGAAGCCCACGGGGCATGCTACCGAAGACCACGGGGCACGCTACCGAAGCCACAAAGCCCTGAAGCCCATGGGGCACACTACCGAAGCCACAAAGCCCTGAAGCCCACGGGGCACGCTACCGAAGACCACGGGGCACGCTACCGAAGCCACAAAGCCCTGAAGCCCATGGGCCCCCTACCAAAGCCCACAAAGCCCTGAAGCCCACGGGGCATGCTACCGAAGCCACAAAGCCCTGAAGCCCACGGGGCATGCTACCGAAGACCACGGGGCACGCTACCGAAGCCACAAAGCCCTGAAGCCCACGGGGCACGCTACCGAAGCCACAAAGCCCTGACGCCCACGGGGCATGCTACCGAAGCCACAAAGCCCTGAAGCCCACGGGGCATGCTACCGAAGACCACGGGGCACGCTACCGAAGCCACAAAGCCCTGAAGCCCACGGGGCACGCTACCGAAGCCACAAAGCCCTGACGCCCACGGGGCATGCTACCGAAGCCACAAAGCCCTGAAGCCCACGGGGCATGCTACCGAAGACCACGGGGCACGCTACCGAAGCCACAAAGCCCTGAAGCCCACGGGGCACACTACCAAAGCCCACAAAGCCCTGAAGCCCACGGGGCACACTACCAAAGCCCACAAAGCCCTGAAGCCCACGGGGCACACTACCAAAGCCCACAAAGCCCTGAAGCCCACGGGGCACGCTACCAAAGCCCACAAAGGCCTGAAGCCCACAGGGCACGCTACCAAAGCCCACAAAGGCCTGAAGCTCACGGGGCACACTACTGAAGCCCACGGGGCACGCTACTGAAGCCACAAAGGCCTGAAGCCCACAGGGCCCCCTACCAAAGCCCACAAAGCCCTGAAGCCCATGCGGCACGCTACCAAAGCCCAAAATCCCTGAAGAGCACAGGGCACACTACCGAAGCCCACAAAGCCCTGACGCCCACGGACAGTTCTTCAGGTCCTGATGATCGGTGGCAGGACTTGCTGGCAAGCCTGACACTGTATTCACGATAATTAAGAGGGAAAACATAAGCCAACCTGACCCCGAGAAAAGCTTAACCATGAGTGAAGATGAGCGCATTGATTTCTAAACCGTAATAACCTTCGAGGCAGCCTAGGCTCTGCTGAGGGACGTTCCTGCGTGTCCAGAGTGCACACTGGGAAGGTAACCACGTCTAAGGGGTGCTCTGCTGACACAAGAAACACTGCCGGGAGGGGCAGAGATAAGTTACCCAGCCTCAAAACCAGTTGCTTTCTGCGAGCCCGTGTGGTCCTGTGCGGCAGAGAGCGAGTCACTCGGCTGCACAAAGCCCGGGCTCAGCACTGAGGGTTTGGGTCTGGACAAGTTCCCGACCGTCTCGGAGCCGTGGTCCCCTCACACGTCGAGCACGATAATAGCTCCCACCTCCAGTGCTGCTATGAAAGTGGAGATTAACGCGAGTGTGTATGAAGCACTGAACCCGTCCCGGGCAGAGATTAAGGGTGTTTTCGAGGTCAGCTCTGGCCATCTCCATCCTCGCCGCTGCTATTGTTTCTCTCCATTATCAGCAAGTGCACAGAAAACACACTCTTGCTACTGCTGAGCAGAATGAAAGCTAGATGCAATCGGTCCTATAATTTCGTATTTCTTGACCTGAAATGTTCTATGACACACTTTAGCAGTTTCTATTTTTATTAAAGAAGTCTCATCATAATCAAATAATATTTGCTCATGTAGATAAAATGGAATATTTTAATAAAATTAACTTATGAAAGCTTTTTAATTAAGTCATAGAATTGAGGAATTTTAACCTAAATAATATTATTAGCTCACCACAGGGAATTTTATGCTGAAAAAAATAAAGATTTGTTCAACTATCTAGAGTATTTAGACCAACAACAACAACAAAAAAAACCACAAAACACTTGTACTTTAATCAACTAACTTGGCCGACCTGATCGTTCTGGATTCAGTAGATAATGCCTACAATTTATGTTGGCTAAGAATTCTATTAATTTTCCTATACCTTTCTTGAAGTTATAGCATTAATTGCTATTAATGTTTCCTAATCAAGACAGACCCAGTCACTGAAACAATTAACCTATTTTTGAAGGTGCAAATAGAAAGATAATTTATCAGTTTCCCCATTTTCCCCTCTGCTGCAATACCAACCCGGCTTTTCTCACTAAACACCGTTCTCCTAAGGACCCGCAGCAGCTGCTGTCAGCAATCAAGAAAAAACAAGGAATGTGTTCATTTGTGAAGGTCATCCCTGCAGGTCTTCGCTGAGGAACAATCATTTGTTAACTTAGGAAAGAGGCTCAGGCATGACCACAAATTTCCACTCCATAAAGGAGCTAGGTTTCTGCAAAGAAATATCCCTCTAAATCCAATCTATTTGTGAAATCACAAGATTCTGTTGTTACTGGCAAGCGGCATTCTCCATTAAAGCGCGTCCAGACACACAAGGTGGGCAAAGCGGCGGAAGACGAGGCAGCAGACATTAGCTGGTGTGGCCTGCCGCCGTCACGTGCCACATCCTTGCGCAGACCTGGAGGGTCAAGTCCTCGTCCTGTGCTCAGGAGCTCTCGGACCCGCACACCCTTGCAGGAGAGGTGGGGATTGCCTGTTTTACAAAGTTGCTATGACGACGAAATAGAGTAGTGTGTGTAACATTAATGTATTTTAACATAGAATCTAGGAACACACTAGATGCCCCCAATTAACTAAGTAAAAATAGGAGAAGGGCAAGTATTTGGCACAGGAGTTGAGATAACACTTGAGCGGCCGGTGCTGTGGCGTAGCAGGTTAAGCTGCCACCTGCAGTGCTGGCATCCCATATAGGCGCTGGTTCGAGACCCCGCTGCTTCACTTCTGATCCAGCTCTCTGCTGTGGCCTGGGAAGGCACTGGAAGATGGCCCAAGTCCTTGGCCACTGTACCCATGTGGGAGACCCCGAAGCAGCTCTTGGCTCCTAATCAGCACAGCTCCGACCATTGCGGCCAATTGGGAAGTGAACCAGCAGATGGAAGACCTCTCTCTCTCTGTCTTTCCCTGTGTAATCCTTTCAAATAAATAAATAAATCTAAAAAAAAAAAAAAAAAGACACCACTTGAAATGTCTATTCCATGACAGAATGCCGGGGTTTGGGTCCCAGCACTGCCCCAGCTCCAGACATCAGCTTCCTGCTAACGTGTACCCTCGGAGGCAGGCAGCAAAAGTACTCGAGTATTCTGTTCCCTGCCACTCATGTGGGAGACCTGGACTGATATACCCGTTCCCAGGTATCTTGCGTGCGTGCTCTCTCTCAAGTGAAATAAAATAGAGAAAATAAAGAGTCCTGCACTTTTTTGATGAAAAAATTCTATTTTAATAAGTCACATGATTGTGTTGGCATGCCATGTATTTTTTAAAAAGGATCCTCAAATTTCAACTTGTTCATAATCCTTGAACATTTAACACAACATCTGACCTGGTTCAGGAAGATGCCACAGGCAATTTCTGAGCCTCTCAAATCCCATCTACAAAATCTATGACAGAGTCAGCCCCTCCTGGCCCACCGCACAGAACGTGAGCTCAAGGAGACCCACTGGCAGATGTACAGGGATTCCTGTGTGTCCTGAAGCTGGGGTTGGATATACTGAGATGTCCCAAGTTAAGCCCTAAGGGTGACAAGGCTACTCGGGTCCACGTTCACTTAAGTTCAAGTCCCTGCAAGTCCTGCTGGAAATCTGCCTCTGCCGACTCTCTCTGCCCAAAGAAAAATGATGATTGTTCCTCTCTTGCAGATAAGAACAGTGATAGGAGGCGAAGTCAAGCAACTTGTCCTAGGTGCCATAGTGACTCAGCGGCCACGACAGAACGAAACCCTGATGTACACGACACCACAGCCTCTTTGCTCAGCACCACGCCGCTGCTCTTAGAGAGAGCGCTGACTTGTATGTGATGGCCTGTGCTCAACGGAAGAGCTGAATCTGAAATCGAGACACATTAACGCACTTCCCTGACCAAGGCGGATGAAGACTAGGAAAAGACAACAGAAACAACGTAACATCTGACAAACACAAAGTAGTTATTTGCTGAGTACCTACTATGTGCAGGAGGTGCGCAAGTGCCTACTCTCACATCCTTTCATATGGCACTTCCGGGGTTCACAACAGTTGTAGTGGGCTTCACTGTCCCCAGCTGAGGGGCCTCTCCCGGCTAAGCAGCACCAGAGCCCTTGCTCCTTCCTCAGTAGCTAACCGCTGGCTTTTCTCCTCAGCTGGGCAGGGCCTGGCACTCACTTCCCCAGGCCCCACTCCTCAGGAGAGTGGGCTGTCTCACTCAGTGTCAGTTCACGCTCAGGAGAAGCAGACTGGGAGCTGCAAGTGGATATGGAAAACGGGAAAGCAAGCGGACAAAAGCAATGGTCAAGGGTCAAGCTTAGAGGCTCGCGCAGGCCCAGGAGCACTCGACAGACTCTGGCTGATGTCCTTGTTCACCAGCGGGCGAAAATTACCGTGGCAATAATTAGGAGTGAGAATCTAAGACTTGAAGTAGCAGACAAGTGGGTGATTTACTGTGCAGGCTGGCCCCTTTGCCTCTGTCACACGCACACACACAGGCACAAGGAAAACAAACATTTTAAGTAGCAAGAATTATGACAGATAGGAAGGAGGGCAGTGGGTGAAGGAATTCATTGTTATTTTCCGTGCCACTTTGTCACCTTGAAGATTAACACGCCACAGTCTCTGAGGGATGCGCTGTGACGAGTGACAACCAACACAGACGGAGCTCCGAGCCTGAGGGTGGTGACTTCTCCCTGGACGGCTCTCGGGGAACCCGCAGGAATGTCTGCAGCACTGGTCTCATGAGGAAGGGGTCCGAGTGCGAGAGGCCTGGCAGGCGCTGCTGGCGGCCCGGTGCCCCAGGCCGCTCCTCGTCTGACAGGGCACGTGCGCTCCACCAGGCGCGGTCCTGACTTGTGGGCAGCAGGTCCACTATACTTCGCTGGATGTGCTGGCCGCACCACCGGGGCGGGGACGGCTCCTGTGAGCGCGCACACGTTCAGTGCCGCCATCAGGGCAAACACGAATTGAACTCCTTCAGGAAGCTGCTGGGCGGCGGGGCCAGAAAACGTGGCCATGATGACCTCACGATTTCTGCCCCTTCCACGTCCTTCTGCAACCGGTCATGGAGGGGACCTGGCGTCCCCGAGGGAAACCTGGGGGTCTACATGCTACCCCCTCCCAGCACCACGAACGGCTCAGGCTGGTGCTCCTCACTTTCTACCCCCCTCCTGTGATTCCCTTTGGTGGTGCTCCCTCGGCTCACTCAAAACACCAATCTTAATAAAAGAAAATCACGCTCTGCTCCCACGTGGTTTGAACTCACCCCTTTCACACTTCTTACTCAGTCTCAGCAGAACTATCTGGGGAAAAAATAGGAAATATCTGGGTCTTACTGCAACTCAGGACCGCTGCTGTCCACCAGAGAATGGTTACAAGATGGAAGAGTGAGCCTGCTGGGGGGCAAGGCCACCTGGACAAACAGGCGCATGGACGCCCGGGAGCCAGGGATTAGGGGGCAGCGCAGCTGGTGGGTCTGACTGATGGGAGAGCTGACTCTGCAAGTGCATGGCAGGGCACAGATGAGGCAGGAGGGGCTAAAGGTGGACTTCCACCTGGCGTAGCTGGCTGTGCGGAGAAGACGGGGACCGATTCCCAAAGGCAGACAGGCCCCAAATCCCTGAGCACTGTTAGCAGCCAGATTTGCTGCTTCCGAATATATGGACTGGACTCTGGGAACGGGCGTTTCTTCTTCCTTTTTTTTTTTTAAGATTTTATTTATTTTGAAATGTAGAGTGATGAGGCAGTGGGGAGGGGGAGAGGAGAAAGGAGAGAGGAGGGAGAGGGAGAGAGGGAAAGGGAGAGATCCTCTATCCACTGGTTCACTCTCTAAATAGCTGCAATGGTTGGGGCTGGGCCAGACTAAAGTCAGGAATATGGAGGTCCATCGAGGTCTCCCACATGGGTGGCAGGGGCCCACGTACTTGGGGATCTTCTGTTGCCTGCCCAGGCAATCAGCAGGGAGCTGGATCAGAAGCAGAGCAGGCGGGACTCGAACCAGCACTCTGAGAGGGGATGCTGGTGTTGCAGGTGCTGGCTTAACCCCCTGCACCACGCTAGACTCAAACATGTGTGTTCTAACAGGGGAGGCAGACACTGCTGGCCTGGGTCCCCCACTTTGAGAAATTCTTAAGCACAATAAATGCCAGTGTGAGTGAAGCAGAGACTTGGCCATTTCTGGATTATTAAATCAAGACTGGGAATGAGTAACTTTGGCTTTCTACTAAAACTCCCAATTGCACTGAACTTCAACCTTACCAACTACACATTCACCAATGTGGCAAATAAGAAAGATGATATAAGGGATCAATTTAAAGGTTATTAAGAGGGGCTGGCACTGTGGTGCAGCAGGTTAAAGTCCTGGCCTGAAGCGCTGGCATCCCATATGGCCACCGGTTCTAGTCCCGGCTGCTCCTCTTCCGATCCAGCTGTCTGCTGTGGCCTGGGAAAGCAGTAGAAGATGGCCCAAGTCCTTGGGCCCCTGCACCCACGTGGGAGACCCAGAGGAGGCTCCTGGCTTCGGATCAGCACAGCTCCGGCTGTTGTGGCCAACTGGGGAGTGGACCATCGGATGGAAGACCTCTCTCTCTCTCTGCATCTTTTCTCTGTGTAATTCTCTGACTTTCGAACAAATAAATAAAATCTTTAAAAAAGAAATATGCCCTTATGTTGAAATTTCTTAATCAAACTAATTCAGGTAAGTCAGAAGATCTGAATGAAATTAAAAAACTCAAAGAGAAGTGAATAGTGTCATATAAACATGGGAACGGGATGATCTGAGAGCAGGAAAGACTGTTTTCAGATGAGAACCCAAAATTAAAAATGCAACAGAAGAATGGGTTGGACAGTGCACAAAATCAAATCCGTGAATTTGGCTGGAATTCAGAGTTTTTCTTAGGGCTCGCGGAAAATAGATTAAGTGGGCTATGATGAGGAAAAAGAAAGCAAAAATGGAAGACCGGCCCCAGAGAGTGGTAGAAGCACCACAGGAGTCCCAGAGGGTGAACAGTCAGGAAAGAAAGGCATTCATCAACCTCACAGTCAACTTCCCTGACTTGAAAAAAAGAGGTGTGTCTTCAAATAGGAAGAATTTCCTGAATACAAGACAGGGGGCCATGGCGGTCATACCCCAGCGAAATTCAAACTTCAGGGGCGAGGAAACAAAACTGGCAAGAGTTTGGATAGATAGGGAAAACAAAAACGAACAAAAACAATTTCTTTTCTGCAACATTAAACACTAGAATAGAATGAATAACATCTATAGCATGGCAATGGGATTAAAATGTATCGCAAACATTCTGAAGCTGCCAGTCACCGGCCAGACCCTTTCCTCAAACACTGTGATGGTGTCTCACAGGCACTCGGCAGCCAGCTGCAGGCCTCAGCACCTGCCCATGTCCTTGGGGAGCTGCTCCCTCACAAACACTGTCACTAAAGCAGAGTCAGGAAGGCATGCCCTCTATCAGCTCCCCGAGCTGCAGAGAGGAGGCTCACAGCCACAGCTGAAACCCCAGCTCTGTGGCTGTCTAAGGCTGGTTGGTCAGGACTCAAGACTGGCAGGCACTGCCAACCACGCCCATATGGGCCTTCTTGAGGTTGGTTTGTTTTAGCTTGAGAGGCTGAGAGAGAGAGAGAGAGAGAGAGAGAGAGAGAGCTTTCATGCACTGGTTCCCTCCCCAGATTCCCAGAAGGCTGGTGCTAGGCCTGGGCCAGAACCAGGAATGTAATGCAGGTCTTCTGGCAGGAACTCAGCTACTTGAGCCAATATTTCTGACTCCCTGGGTCTGCATTTAAAAAGAACCTGGATTTCTCTACTATGCTGGGAAGTCAGGAGCTGGAATCAGGAATCGAATCCAGGTACTCCAAGTGCAACGCCAGTGTCTTAACCCTAAACGCTGGCTCCTCAAGAATTCTAAGTAAAAAGGACAGAGTACTACCAGCTACCGAAGCTTAGTGATTGTGACACAAAATTGAGCCTGGAGGCAAAAGCAGCCAAACAGGCTGGTGAAGAAGAGCAGGGAGACCTGGAGGAGCGAAAACAAGGGACCAGGTGGCTCCTGGGTCCCAGTGAGTTCCTGTCCAGTTTCTCAAGAGGCCACAGGTGCTGTGTCCTTGGGCCCAACAGATTCCCTCACTCCCCTTGACTCAGGTCCGTCCCCTTCCCCTTCTTATCCTGCAGCTGGCAAGGCCGTGGGAGATGTCTGCTTCCTCCACATGCGAAGCTTAGCCAGCGCTTCATTTGACAAAGCAGTGCCACTTAGGAATGTATTATAAAGAAATAGCTTTTGTGTTCACACAACTGCAGCTACAAGGATACTTGTCTGTAGAGGTGAACATTAGCAAAGTATCTAAACATACAGCAATTGGGAACTAGGTTAATAAATTATGATACATTCACTTTAAAAGGAGACCAGGCAGTTATGTAAAATGATACCTTCTATAGTTAACATTACCTGGATAAGATGGTAAATGAAAAAGTTTATAGAACAGTATGTGTGCTATAATTCCATTTTGCCAAAAACATTTTTTATTAGTGTGAAAATGCTAACAGTCATGTGTCTGGGTTGTAGAAATATGGGTTGTGTATGTTCTCTTTGTTTATCTGTATCTTCCACAATTTTTCCCACAGTTATCATTTTTTACTCTTGTAATAAGAATGAAGAATGAACGACAGGAGTCGGGAAGTTGACCTGTAACTCGTCTGTCTAAGTGTGGGCCTTGTTGGGGGCAGGGCTGGCTTTAGTCTGGGACTGGCACTGAGAAGTCCCTCCAGTTATCTGTAATGCAAAGCCTTCCTTCAGCACCGGAGTCCAGAGACCTCTCTGCCCTTTCATACAGCGACGCCAGGGCAGCTGTGTTACAACCACAACCAGTCAGCACCTACCTGCTGGTATTTCCTCCCTCACTAGGAAGACCGGCTAGGCCTGTGTGTCTTTCCTTCCTCCTCTTCTCGCTGATCTCCTCTGAGGTCATTAAAACCACCCCACAGTGACGACACCCCACTGCCATCCGCCCAGCTGGTAGCTGAAGCCCCAGTGTGCACTCTGGACAGTCCACACCAAAGCAGATTCACGGTCGTTTTTTCTGCTCATCCCCCAACTCAATCTGCATGTTGTACCATTCTTACCCCTGAAAACATTACTATCTCCCATCTAGTTACCCAAGCCAGAAACAGGAAAACCACGTAAGATATTTCCCTCTCTCTAGCCTCATAAACAAATCTCTCACAAATCCTGTGGCTTCCGTAGCCCCTAAAAGCCACCAGTCTGTCCCTTCTCTCTGCCCCCACTGCGACTCTCTTAGCTCAAGTTCTTACGCTATCTCATCAGACATGCTGCAAAAGCCTTCCTTCAACCAGGGCTACAAACTGCTGCCTGCACAATCTCCCTACAATACTGCTACACTCAGACTCTTGCAGAGGATGACCATGGCACGTGGAATAAAGTCCAGAAGTCTCGTATGCCCTGTGTGAACGCCTTCATTGCTCCGGGGACCCATATTCCATCACTCGCCCAAACACAAATGGGCCACCAACCAGGACAGGCTCACTGCTATCTTGCTTTAGTCTCCGTGCCTTGCCTGTGGTCCCCTCAGCCTTTGATGTCCTTTCGCCTTCTCTTCTGAAATGCCTTCCCAGAACTGGAGTGTCCCCCAGGCTAATTAGGCGACCCCCGTGCTGTGAACTCAGAGCCCTGGGCTTGCTCCAGTGGCCACCGGCCGCAGTCACTACTCTGCTGCCTAGCTGGGGTCTCTCTTGGAGGCCTGTGGCCTTCCTCAGACGCAAGCCTGTGTCTGAGAAGTGAGGCGTGAGTGCTGCCCAGTTCCTGATGTGGCCTCTGGCATGCAGCAGGTGAATTAATGACTTCTTACGGTTCCTAACTGGACCATACGTTCCTTTGTACTAATAGTGGCTGTTACGTAGCCCACAGGGCCCAGCACCACAACATAGAGTCAGCTGGTGAATCAGAACCTCTCAGAGCTGCAGCAGAACCAGGGCTACGGGGCATAAAACTCATGGCGACATCTGGGTCAATGCCTTGATGGCATCAAAGTTTTCTTCTTGCCCTTGAGTTTACCAGGAAAAGTAGGAGAGTGGCTCTAGTCCCTTTGGCTCCCTCCTCTCTGTCCTCTCCAGTTTCAGTGGTATCACTTGATTGGGCTCGGGTGAGGCACGCGACCCACAACAGTTGAGATCCTATGGCCAATGTGGACTTCCAAATCAGGAGTGGTGCCAGCACCCCAACATGGGCTGCAAAGTCAGCAGCCCTCCTGGTCCTCGCGTCACAGGGAAACTGTCGCTGACTGTGCCTGCTCTCCGCGTGGTGGCACGGAGAGAAGCCCGCCTTTTCGAGTCTTCCGGGAACTCCTCATTGTTCAGTTCGTAACATATGGCAGGGAGGAGGTAAGAGGAAGTAGAGGGAGATGGAGCAGCAAAGACAGATTATGGGAGATGGAAAATAGTTAATAATAGTAATTACATTAGTGATAGTATGAATTATTCATATTTAGTTAATAGTCATTATATTAGCAATGATAGTAATAGTTAGGAGTTAATGGGCTAATGATGATTACATTGAATGTTGTAATAATAATAGATAGAAGAATAATTCTATGCTAACAGATCAGTCTGAGAAGAGGTGAAATATAGAACTCTAAGTGGTATGAATGCGTTCACCAAAAAAAGAGTATGAGAACCACGGATGTGGAAAATTATTGGAGGACAAATTGGGCCAGCTAAAAAGGAAGGCTTTCAGTGGGAGTGGGTTCCAGCGTCATTTCCTACAGGGAGTCGTGATGGATACGCAGATGCGTCCGGAGTGTTCCCGGATGCCGCGGCGCCTGCTGAAGACACGGCCACACCACTTCTCGGCCCGATGCCCTTCTGCGCCTGGAGTGCGACGGCAGCACCAGACAGCTGACCGGACTCCCAGGAGCCGGAAGGTCACTGCACCTCCTCTGCCTGCAAGTGGACTCCTACAGAGCTGTGGACGACACACAGGCCTGCAAAACTGGACTTCTTGGGCCCTGAAACAGACGACTGGAAGAACAGCAGAAACTAGAAGAACTGCGTGGAAACTCTGATCAGAATTTGCGAGCCCCAAATCTCCTCATCTTCCTGTGGCGACCATGAACCCTGAGTGCAGGGGGAGGTCTGTGCACAGTACACACTTGCACGTGTGCATGTGTACAAGCCGGAGAGTAACTTTGAGATAGGCCTGTTTGAAATCAAAATCACGTCTGGGAAGTCCTAGCTCCCCCCCGTGGGAGCTCTGGGAATGGAGGTGTCACACTTTTAACTCAACATCTCATCATGCATAAGTTCCTCTAAGGCTCATGTGGCTTCACAGAAACACAGCTTGATTTCCTGAATCCTACGCCAACCCCTCCAGACACACACACACACACACACACACACACACACACACACTTCCTTATCTCCACTCACTCCTCAGAGTCAGCTCCCCCATAAGGACTGTCCTGGTATCCCTGAGCACGGGGCTGTGCCCCTAGCCCTTGTCTGGGGAAACACCTCAGGCGTCTCCTTCATCCTGCTGCCAGGACACATCCCATCTACCTTGGACAGAAACCGCACAGCTGGGTCTTTGATGTCAGAGCCACTCTCGTGTCACACAAAACTCCCAACTTAAAACAGAGACTTGGGACACACTAGCTGGATGCAGCCTTGGAAACAGACACTTGCCTATGAGAGCGTAGATAGAAGTCAGAGACTTAGGCTATCAAGAGATTGATTTTATTTTATTGTCATGTCCGATTCAAAAATGATATGCCGAAAAAGACTTCTGATAATGTGTGGTCCATGAAACAGAAATTTTGTATTTTTCATACTTCTTCAAGATTCGTTAGCTGGAAAACAACCAATGGTGCTGTAGTCAGTCTGTTAAGGGAGGATGGCAGAGTTTTCAGACCAAGAAGATTTGACTTTAGCCTGTGAGCCTCGGCCCACGACAGCCATCAGAAAGCTTAAGTACTGTCAGCCTCTCGGGTACAGTGCACAGTGTCACACGGCGAGTGCACATCACGTACTGTCAGCAAGTGCTGGACAAGCTAAAATCCCCTCTATCACCTTTCTATCATCTATCATCCATCTATGCTTTATCTACCTGTCAATCATCCACCTCTCACCTGTCTATCATCCAGGACATCCCCCCTTTCCATCAGATGGAAGGTAATCCGGGGAAATATGAAGTAAACAGAACACGGGAGGAATTCTGCTGTTTTCCTAATGTATAATTTTGAGAGGTTGTCATTTAACATTTTCCTAGAAATACATACACACACACACACACACATGCACAGAGGCTGTGTAACACAAATATGGCCATTTCCTAGTCACACTCTAAGTTATTATTTGAGGCCTTAAACCTTCCCTAGGAATTGCTTAAAACCATGATTTACAGAAGTGGTCAATTTTCTTTTGTCTTTTAGGAAAAGGACAACACAAATATAAACAAACTCTTTCTCTAGTAGAGCAGGAAGAAGAAACAGGAGAGATTTCTCAGAGTTCAGTTTCTTGTCCCATTTTTTAAAAGATTTATTTATTTATTTGAAATGCAGGGCTAGAGAGAAGGGGAGGGGGAGAGGGAGAGGGAGAGGGAGAGGGAAGGAGGGAGGGAAGGGGGAAGAGAGAGAGAGAGAGAGAGAGAGAGAGAGAGAACGAATGAATGAACACATTCCATCTACTGGTTCACTTTCAAAATTGCCACAACAGCCAGGGCGGGCCAGGCTGAAGCCAGGAGCAGCAACTCCATCCGAGTCTCCCATGGTGCTGCTTTCCCAGGTTCATTAGCAGGGAGCTGGACTGAGAGTGGAGCAGTCACTCCTGAACAATCGTGGATAAGGGATGCTGGCACTGCAGGTGGTAGACGTACAGCTACTCCACAACACCAGCCCCTCTGTTTCTATGTAAAATAGGTGGTAAATAGAAAAGAAACGAAAGAGCAATAGATTGACAAACGAAGGAGAAAGTGAAATACCTAAGAAAGGGTCAGTTCCCCAGAATGGGACACGGCCGGGCTGGGTTTCTGACCACTGCTCAGGGTAGAAGGTGGCGTGGAGTGCGAGAACCAGCGGATCAGACTCGACTCAGTGCTGAGCTTCCGGGGGTACACTATCCACTCCACCACTACTTGTCACCAGCTGTAGCGGGTGTTCAGCTGGAAGACATGCTGTCCAGTGCCCCAACCACACCATCCTGGCTCCATCTGGGCTCCTCCCCACTGCCATAACCACCTGGATCCCCTGAGGAGCTGAGGGAGAAGAGTGCAGAATCAGTGCTCCCACTTCCTCTGGCTCCTCCCACCCCTGCCACCGCCTGACCATTCACAGGTAGACTCTGATGTCTGGAAAAGACCTTTGACTCCTTATGCCCAGAGGGCTAAATCCAGGCTCTGACTCACAGGCGCCCTGTGGGTCAATGGCCACCAGCTGTAAGCTTTCTAAGAGAACTGTGCCTGCCAAACTTGACTCTGGGACGGCCAAGGTTCAGAGTGACAGCTGTACCACATCTGCACACACTTGAAGTGGTTCAGTCCCACCAGTCTCTTCGACACATGAAACATGCTCACTATCAGAGACGTTCACAAAGACTTTTTAAAAGTTCAAATGATTGCAAAGTTCTCATTAAAATTCTCAAAAAACCAAGCAAATTAACCAAATTGTATGGACGTTTTCTCAACATTCCATTTCGTTTCTAATTACCCGATGGGCTGTGATGGCCACGCTGGAGCTGTTCCACAGGCCCGTGTCACTGTGGCTGACACAGATACCCAACACTCTGTCCTCCAGCAAAAAATCGTTTTGAAAATAGAAGTTGGGGCAGATTACTGTGTATGTACAAGATTAAGCCTTCGAAGTCCCTGCCTTAGTCATTTAAACATTCTTTTTAAAAATAGCTACAGCAATTAGACCGTGTGTATGCAGCGAGTGCAAGCACACCATTTTTTAGTTCCAGGAGCATGGAAACCCTCTAAGCTGTTCATCTGTTTCCTCATTTCTGCCACGGCCTCTCTGTAATTTCAACACAGTTTCTCTATATGTTTGCACAGGTATATGCATTTCTTCATTTTCCCTGAATTTTTGACACAACACTCTGCCCCCGCCGCTCAATCTGAGAAAGCAGAGTATTATAAACATTTCAAAGATTTGACACGAAGCCAATAATACAAAATAACAAAAAGATGAGCAGGAGTGAAAAAAGGCAAACACAATAATAACACAGACAAGCATACTGCAGTAGAAACTTGCACCTAATTATGATAAAGGCACAAATGAACTGTATAATGCAAATGCTTCAAACCAAATATGAGGGAAAGCTGCAAACGGGCTTCTACTGAATGCAAAAGACTAAATCCCCAGCGCTGGGCCCTTATAATTGCTCCTTATCTTCTTTCAACATCTGGAATAGAAACTTCTATTTTCATAATAGAAGTAAGAGACTTCTAGAAAAACAGGCATTGCCAAGGAAGGGGGTGTGGCTGAATGGAAGAACATCGTGGGCTCCAGTCCCAGGAGTGCACTAACCAGGTGTGTCATGTGGGGCCCATCAGTCACCTCTGACTCTGGCTGGGAGATCAGTGCAACAAAGATGCAGGGAAGTGTTTCTGCACCTGTGCATGCGTGGGTGGGTGGAGGCGGATCAGAGAGTCAGGACAGCATCTGTCTCACCCTCAGGAAGGTATCTTATTCTGTTCTACCTGGGACAACAAGAACAGAGGGATACAAAGAAGCCACTGTTGACTTTGCTCAAGGCAGTTTAGCAATCGCAAGATCGTGGAGGGAAAGGACGTGGCCATAGCAGCAAGGCCGGGCAGGAGAGAAAGGTCAGAGGAGACACTGAGCGCCCGAGGCAGCCAGAGACCTGAGCCGTGGAGACCCGCACTTGCTCGAGCCTCAGCTCCAGGCGCTTCCACCCTGGTGACTCGAGGCCTTTGTGCCAGGCTCTGCCACATCCCCAGACCTCACTCAGGCAACACTTCCGCATCTCCACCATTTTCCCTGTCACTACATCCCTCTTAATTGCAGACTCTCGTTCTGCAAGGGGAGGGGAGAGGGGAATCTGGGCACAAACAGAGGAGCACCTTCCAGGGTCAGCCTGGATTCTCAGCGGTTCTTTGTGCTCTCACATGGACAGGGCCACTCGCATGCAGGAAGACCAGGAGGTGGAGTGGAGAGGCCACAGAGCTTTGGCTAGAGATTAAAACCATTTTTCAAACAAGTCACTGTGTAAATAAAGCAGTTGTTCTTCTTTTCCATCCAGCTACCTGTCCCTTAGCTCCCCGTTCCCTTCCTTCCACAAGACACCTGGAACCTGCACGCCAGGCCTGCGCTAGTCTCGGTGGGAGAGGGATGAGGAGCAGGTGCAGGCAGGGTACTCTGCAGGCACCAGGGGACAGAAGAGCCCCGTGTGGGCCCCCAGTCAAGCCTGTTTGGGGAAGCACCGTCTCTGGTGGGCCTCCCTGTCTTGGGCCCTTGGAAGCCTTACGGGAGATGTTCCCTGCACAGTCACCACAGCCTCCCACTGGCCTTGGTCTCACTGAAGCCCCTCTAAGGAACACAGTACTCTGTGGAATACTGGAGTAGCACCTGGGTATTTGTAAAGAACAATGTACCTGTCTGCCGGCGCCGCGGCTCAACAGACTAATCCTCTGTGGCACCAGCACACCAGGTTCTAGTCCTGGTCGGGGCGCTGGATTCTGTCCCGGTTGCCCCTCTTCCAGGCCAGCTCTCTGCTGTGGCCCGGGAGGGCAGTGGAGGATGGCCCAAGTGGTTGTGCCCTGCACCCCATGGGAGACCAGGAGAAGCACCTGGCTCCTGCCTTTGGATCAGCGCGGTGTGCCGGCAGCAGCGTGCCAGCCGCAGCGGCCATTGGGGGATGAACCAACAGAAAAAGGAAGACCTTTCTCTCTGTCTCTCTCACTGTCCTCTCTGCCTGTCAAAAACAAAACAAAAACAAAACAAAACAAAACAAAAAAACCCAATGTACCCATTGGCATCTAATAGAGGTTTTGATGTCAAATAAGTTCAGGAATCTTCCCTCTTCGCAGGGTCCACAACATATGCATGAGCAAATGAAAACGAATTCTGGAAGAAATAAAGCCAGTGTCCCTCCCGGGGCCTGAGAAACACAATGTGGACACTGGCCGCCCAGCCCTCCTCCATCACTCTGACACAGCTGTCAGCACGTGGCTCCTGCCATGAGGTCACAGAATAAGCACAGCTCCACTCCAGGCCTCTGCTGTCAGACTTGCTTTGCGGACTCTCTCTTCTAAGTGAATGGGACCATGGCCCTGTGAAGTCACCTACCTGAACCCCTTTACTGGAATACTCTGGGCCAATCCCAATCTCTGCTTTTCCCCATCTTGCAAGGACCCCTTCAAATGTCTCCATATTAAGACAAGCTCGTGACCCTACTCTGGATTAGCAGCATCGTCTGCCATGGAGAGGAACTGACTGCGTCCCCTTAAGCTCCTCCAGGGCACAGCCTGCCCCTTGTTCATGTTCACTCCTCATTTTCCTGCCCTGTGTTGTAGCCTCCCTCCCCCCAACAGCTACTGCAAAACCAGGGACTAAACGGCTCTAACACAAAGCTGGCTGCACTGGGCTCCTCGCCAGCTCTCGAGACTGGGCTCAGTGGCATGGTCCCAGGTTTGTGTTCCTCCAGCACACACGTGTTAGAACCTGAGCCCCCACCTGATGCTAGTGAGAGGCGGAGTCCTGGTGAGACGATCAGGTGTGAGGGCTCTGCTCTCAAAAGAGGCCTTGGGGAGCTCCTCTGTCCCTTATCCCACTTGAAGAAGCCATGAGGTCTCCTCCATGAGCCAGGGAATCTGCATGTGCTAGGAACCTTGCTAGTGGGGAGCACAGATCTCTGCTGGTTACCAGCGGCACAGTCTACGGCGTTTTGTCACAGCGGCTGCAGTATGCTAACAGGGCATCTGGTTCCCGTCGCTGCTGCTTTCCTGAGTTCAGAGTATACACTTTGGCGTCCAGATAAGCAAGGGCTTGAACTCACTGGACCGCAGGCAACAATCTTAGAGCCATGGGAGCAATGAGTGGGCACGAACACCCAAGTGGATATCTGTTTTGCCTATGTCTATTTATTTCAGTTTCTCTCCCAGTTTAAAAAAAAGAGGATTTGTGGAATCTCCCTGGAAGGCCCCTCTGGATACCAGAACACTCAGTGCTGGTAGAGTCATGGCTGCCATCTCGGAAAGGCCCCAAATCAGCTTGTGAGAACGGAAAGCAGGGAGCAACGAGATGGTGGGACCCAGCGGCCCAGGGGAAGCGGGGTGTGGAGCACCTGGGCAGAAGCCCACCCAGTACTGCGGCACGTGTCACCTTTATGGGATACAACAGGATGCTGATCGTCCAGACTAATTGGGGATTTAACGATCCGAACAATCCATTTTTCTAGATAAGTGATCATGATGGACGCATGAGGAGGAAGCATCAGGCTATTCAGGTAGAAGGGCCAAAGAAGTGGCCTTTCAGGTGACCTGCGTTCTGAAAGAAATTTACGCTGAGGACCACTTACGGGCAGCTGGGAAACCAACATGTCTGATTCCGCCCCGTTCGACCGGATGTGCCCAGATTACGATTGCGCAAAGAACACCCCAGGGCGCGAGGACGACCAGAGCCACAGAAGCAGAAGCACGTGGCCTCTTCGGGGCACATTCTGCGACACACAACTGTTTTCCCTACACATGCACATTCTTGAGCACGGAGAGCCGTTACAGACACCACACTGCCCAGCAAGAGGCAGCTGAGAACAGAGCACTGTGCAGGGCCACAGCAGAAAGAGCGGTCTCTGCTTCCGCTCTGTTTGAGATGGCCGGGTTCTCCCTCTGCTCTGGCCCTGTGCGAGCAGAGCACAGAGGCACAAAGGCCTTGCATTCCACAGAGAAATAACACGACCGACCGTCTGCTGATGCAGCGCGAAGCAGGGAGCCATTCATAGGCTGTGTCATTTTTTTTTTTCTCTGCAAAGAAACACAATGTTTCCATATCAGCATCACCAGAAAGCTAACAGTCCTTTCAGACGGCCTTTCATTCCACGGGCACTTTTATTATTTTTATACATTTTAAATGAACGCTACCCTTGGCCTCCACTTTTTCTCATATAAAATATGCACCTCCCTGGGGGTGCAGATGCATGATAATTTCCACTGCTCATTATACGTTTCCAAGACTGTGTTTCAATCCCACTGTATTTAACTTTTATTCAAAGGGGTTGATTTATGCATGAAGAAGTGCCTCACTTTAAGCAAGCTTAGTATACAAAAAGATGAAGTCATCCATTGTAAGCATAAAGAGATGGTTTTCTAATCATTGAGTTCGTTTGTAGTCAATTTTAAAATATTCACACTTTGAAAATGTGTATTTGTTTATTCTTAGAAATAACACAACCTCATATTGGATAGCGCACATAGGCCAACTCTGCACAAACGTGACATTCGCAAGATACCGCACCACAGATATGGTCCCTGTCCTCCCAGTGTGTCCCAAGCTTCTCATCCTAGGGAGGACACGGGACTGGGTCCCCTGAGTACTGCTAGGTGGCCACACCAGCCTAAGAAGAGGCTACCACAGGGCGAAGGCGACACGTGGACACAGGCCACCACCCAGCCTGCCTCCCCAGCTGATCTCACAGTGGTAGACAGCAGCACCTGCAGAGCAGACGGGCCTTCACCCTGTGGCTGAGGCAGCATCAGCCCAGTGTTCCTGGCGGCCATGTGGTCACCTCCCAAGAGCTTGATTGACAGCACAGCCAAACTGGAGGATGGCAGAACTCAGAGGTGGAGAGAAAGCAGCAGCCTGCCGAGGAAGGGCCTGCGGTCTGGCCGCCTGAAGGCAGCTGCCCTGCGGCCCTTACATACCGGTGCCAAGAAGTTTGCACAATTCCAGGAATACATAGCCTTTCTTTTTTTATTTAAAGATTTATTTATTTATTTGAAAGTCACAGTTACACAGAGAAAGGAGAGGGAGGGAGGGAGGGAGGGAGAGAAAGAGAGAGAGAGTTCTTCCATTTGCTGGTTCACTCCCCAATTGGTCACAAGGACCAGAGCTGTGCTAATCTGAAGCCAGGAGCTAGGAGCCAGGAGCCTCCTCCAGGTCTCCCACGTGGGTGCAGGGGCCCAAGTCCTGGGCCATTTTCTACTGCATTCCCAGGCCACAGCAGACAGCTGGATCGGAAGTGGAGCAGCAGGGTCTAGGACCAGCGCCTACATGGGATGCCGGTGCTTTAGGCCAGGGCATTAACCCACTGCGCCACAGTGCTGGCCCCTCTTCTTTTATTTTTAGAGATCGATTTATTTATTTGAAAGTCTGAGCTACAGAGAGAGAAGGGGAGGCAGAGAGAGAGAGGTCTTCCATCTGCTGATTCTCTCCCCAATTGGCTGAAATGGCTGGAGCTGCGCCGATCCGAAGCCAGAAGCCAGAAGCTTCTGCTGGGTCTCCCACTGGGTGCAGGGGCCCAACTACTTGGGGCATTTTCCACTGCTTTCCCAGGCTATAGCAGAGAGCTGGATCGGAAGTGGAGCAGCCGGGTCTCGAATCGGTGCCTATATGGGATGCCAGCGCTTTAGGCCAGGGTGTTAACCTGCTGCGCCACAGTGCTGGCACCAGAATATATAACCTTTCATGCAACCAAGAGGATAGCCATGAAAAGGCACAACCACGCGGGCTGCCTTCCTCAATTCCTCATCCTGTCCCACTAAGAATGACCATCGGGGTGGCTTGGCTTTTGCCTCCTGATGGACAGTTCTGGAACTCTGACATGACCACACATACAAAAATAGGAGAGTTTAGGCCTCTACTTTCAACTGGGGCTCATTGTCTGTTTATTCCAAGACTCCCAAAATGAGTGATTTCCTCTGGATTCCCCCAAAGAATGCTCCCGTTCCTGACTTCTGCTCCAGAAATCTGAGAGGCGCAGGACAAATCCACTTATGGTGTGTTCCCTTACACAAGAACACAGTTCCCTTTTGAAATGAAAATACACTAAATGTGACTGAGAGGAAAAAACACAATCACTGATACAAGTTTAGGTGTGGTAAGAGCTTGAGATGACTAGTTGCTGGAATGTCTAAAGCAGAGAGAGAGAGACGGAGAGAGTAACACTTTAGGATAGGAAGAGTTGCCCAAGATGGGCTGGGCATGTGAACAGTGCCCGTTACGGCCCTGCCACATGACTCGCCGTGCTGTTTCACAGTGGCCCAGCCACAGGTCTCCTGGTTACCTGGACCACAGGTGGGTGTCTGGCCAGCAGGGGAGAGGACTCTGCCCGTGTAGTATAACAGGAAGCTCCCAGTGGGGAACCACACCAAACACATCCTCTCTGGGCTCTGGCAGCATTCCCAAATCCTGCCTTCCTGGTTTCCACGTGTGCTTGTTCAGTGAATTTCCCACCACTTGTGGAACCTGAGGGTTTGCTTCTGCAGCCCCGCGTCTAAGGTGTGAGAGGCACAGAGCAGGCATCACCTGGGCTATCAATCGGGCCCCATGAGCTGCCGTGCGCTGCTCCACCCCAGCACCTAGCACACTGCTCTGCAGTCTTCTCTCCCTGTTTCTGTCTGAAGGGCACAGGTCTCACTGCGCTACTGCCACAGAATCCAGCAACTGTGGACACTCAGTAAACCTGTGTTAAGTAAAGGAAGCTAAGCAGTAGCCAGAGAGGTGATGTGAAAGGCCAGGGAATCAAGTATTGAAACAGGAATGACTCAGTATCAACCCCAAACCCTAAACAAACAACCCCTCCTGAAAGAACAATAAAAAACCACACATAAGCGCCTGCTCAAATTATTCCAGTTCCACTGACAATCACAGTGGATACCAATGGGGTATGCACTGGGGTATAAGTAACAAAGACTGGGAAATCCCAGAATCCAAGTCTTGCTGATGACACTGGATATCATACGTTGACCAAAACAGCCGTAGTACAACGTAAGTTCCTCACCACCTCTGCTACCTGACTGCCACACCTTTGTGATTCATTTTATCTTGCTAACAATCTTTTAAAACCAATGAGCACACTACACAGCAATCGCACTCCTCGGTATATACGCTGAAGACTTGAAAAGAGGGGCTCAAATAGACGTGAGATATTAAAAAAGTTCATGGAAATGTATATTATTAAAAAAGAAACACGGACTTCAAAGATTTTCTGCATCAAAATTAGCTGGTCTTTTAATTCTATTTTCCATGAACTTTCTGAAGAACCATAGTATTTGTCATGAGTGTTCACCGTGGCACTATTCACAATGGTCAGTGGGTGGAAACATCCCCCAGAGACCATCAGGTAAACGGATAAACCAAATGTGGCATGTCCATATCATGAAACATTTTTCATCCATACAAACATATTAAATTCTGACCCATCCTACAATGTGAATGAACCTTGAAAAAATTATGCTAATAAAGCAAGCCAGGTGCAAAAGGAAAAATATTGTGTGATTCTACTTATATGAAATACCTAGAATATGCAAATTTATATAGACAGAAGGTAGAGGTTACAGATGGCACAGAGACAGCAATGGGGAGTTACTGCTTAATGGATACAAGGTTTCTGTTTGGAAACTTCGGAAACTTTTGGAAATAGGTACTGGTGATGTTTGACAAGCTCCGTGGATGCAATGAGCGCCACTGGACTGTGTGGTTAAATGGCAAAGTTTATGTGATCTATATTTTACCACAATAAAACGAGAGAGAATTTATTTACATATTTCCGATTTTGGCCTAACAGCAGAATGAGCTATCACAGACCCATTCCTGCATTAAGATCATACCATTTCAGGTGAAATCGAAGAAAGAAATTTAACACAAAGAGCTAAGCTTGAAAGAAAAAAGACAACTATAATATGTCAGAAAATAAGAGATCGAAAAGTCAAAGAAATGCTACATGAGTATTACTGGTACCAGATATACTGTCTGAGTGTTCTGAAATCTGGAACATGAATTTTTAATGTTGATTTTTAATGTTGATTTATTTATTTGAGAAAGACACAGTGAGAGCAAGAGCAACCTTGGGGCCTGGGATGCCAGCCTGGTCTCCCCGGCGGGTGACAGGGATCCAAGCCCTGGGCTGTGACCTGCCACCTCCCAGGAGGAAGCCGCATCAGAAGTGGAGTAGCTAGGACTTGAGCCAGGGACTCCAAGATGGGATGTTTGTGCCCTAAGTGGTGGGTTAACTCACTGTGATGGAACATCTGCCCCTGAAAGATGAATTTAAGACCAATGAGACCAGTGGGACAATGATACAAAAAAGATGCAGAAGCAGTCCACAGTCATCCACACACAATCACAGGAGTCCCCTGAGCGTAACAGGGCACTAATGGGAATGAGCTCCCATACACACATCACCACACCTAGAGGAGTCCCTCCACTTAAGAGCAAACTTTTCACTTCTGAACCTAAGACAATGGAGTAACTTGGGAGGGACATTAAATAAGAAAATTTGAAATACTATAAAATAATATTAATTATTATTTATTATATAACAATATAATTATTATTTATAAATAATTATAAATATATTAAATAATAAAAATTGAAATACTATAAAAAGAGGAATTAAGATTCTAATACAATAATGGGACATTATGTAAAAAGTTGGTTTAAAAAGCAGCAAATAGAACTACAAGTAAAAAAAATATCAAAAACTCAAAAGTGAGGATAAACATTAAATAAGGCAAAGCTAGACATAAAATAACGGGATGGAGACAGATCAAGACAATTTCCCAGAATGTAGGAAAAAAGATAAAAGGAGACAGAAACTATGAACGTGAGGCTAAGAGAGAATCAGATAAAACCAGAGGGCCTCAAAGATGCTCAAACAGGAGTTCTCGGAAGAGAGTAGAACAGCAAAGAAAAGCAGTATTCAGGAAAAATAAGGAGCTGGTAAAAAATGATTCTTCAGCCATCAAAAGCAATGATTCTTAAGCAAAAGAAAATAAACTATCCAGTGAAACTCAGACAGCAAAGGCGGGGGCGGGGTGATGTGGCCTTATAAACAACAACAGAGGGATCACTGACAAAAGAATAAGTGGACAGCAGATTTCTTATCAGAAAAACAAAAAGCCTAGAAGAAAATGGAATAATAGTGTCAGACGGTAGAAGGAAAGTAAACGATCAACCCAGAATTTTGTACACAAACTATGATTCATGAACGAGGGTAAATCAGAGACATAAAAACATACACACAAATATTCACTGGGCATTACTTGAAAAAGTATGGGAAATTAGGCCGGCGCCGTGGCTCAACAGGCTAATCCTCCGCCTAGCGGTGCTGGCACACCGGGTTCTAGTCCCGGTCGGGGCGCCGGATTCTGTCCCAGTTGCCCCTCTTCCAGGCCAGCTCTCTGCTATGGCCCGGGAGTGCAGTGGAGGATGGCCCAGGTGCTTGGGCCCTGCACCCCATGGGAGACCAGGAGAAGCACCCGGCTCCTGCCTTCAGATCAGTGCAGTGCACCGGCTGCAGGGTGCTGGCCGTGGCGGCCATTGGAGGGTGAACCAACGGCAAAGGAAGACCTTTCTCTCTGTCTCTCTCTCTCTCACTGTCCAATCTGCCTGTCAAAAAAAAAAAAAAAAAAAGTATGGGAAACAGTGTAAATGCCCACATAAGGACGACTGGTAGAATAAACTATAGTGAAAATGAATATGTAACAGCTGTGGGGGGGGAACGGTAGATAGGGAGGACAGGGACCCAGGAAAGCAAGTTGCTAAAGTGTCTGCAAGAAACACACACACATATTTTCAGTGAGATTCAATCGTCTACCACTAAAGCCACCATGTTAAGCACTCAACTGACTGAATTTTACTAAGAATTATAGCCACAAGGTCGGGCACTGCTACATAATTTCAGAACATTTTCACCCTCCCCACCCACTGTGCTCCTTAGTGGAATATGCCGTCGGCTCTCCCCACTGAACCACTGGACCTACTGACTGCCTCGTTGTGTGTGTCCATCCATGCAATCACAAGACGTCCTTCCTTCCCCAAGCATGACGGATTCGGGGTTCCTTCACGGTGCACCGCCACCCAGGGCTGAGCGTTCCTCCACTGTACGGCGACCTCTCGCCTTGCTGATCCGTTCACCTGCGGGTAGACACTGAGGGTGTCTGCACTCTGCTGGCCACTACGAACAACGCTGCTGAGACCCTGTCTGCCTCAGCTTTTGTGTGAGATGTCTCCAGTTCTCTTCAGCACATATGTAGGACTACAACTGGGGGTCACAGGGTCATTCCATATTCAACTTTCCGAGGAACTGCCAACTGGTTCTCCACAGCAGCCACACCATCCTACATTCCCACAACGAGATACGGGTGCTTCAGTCGTCACTGCTCACCAGGATTTCCTACTTTAAAGGCTAGTACGGGGCCAGCAGTTGTGCAGCGGCTTGCATTGCTGCCTGCAACAGTGGCCTCTCACACCAGAACGCCACGTTCAGTCTTGGCTGACCCTCTGCTGACCCAGCTCCTTGCTGACGCACCTGGGAGAGGAACTGAAAACGACCAAGTACTGGAGTACCTGCCACCATGAGGCAGACCTGGATGGTGTTCCAGGCTCCTGGCATCAGCTTGACCTTTGTGGCCATTTGGGAGTGGACCAGCAGATAGAAGATCTCTGTCTCTGTCTCTCTCTCATACTTTCAAATAAATCAAAAATAAATTAATCTTTAAAAATTTACTATCATCATCTTTGTGAGTGTGAAGAGGTATTTCATTGTGGCTTTTATTTGTGTTTCCCTAATGCAATAACTAATTAAGCCTTTTTTTTTTGTTTTGACAGGCAGAGTGGACAGTGAGAGAGAGAGACAGAGAGAAAGGTCTTCCTTTACCGTTGGTTCACCCACCAATGGCTGCCGTGGCCGGCGCGCTGCGGCCGGCGCACTGCACTGATCCGAAGGCAGGAGCCAGGTGCTTCTACTGGTCTCCCTTGGGGTTCAGGGCCCAAGCACTTGGGCCATCCTCCACTGCACTCCCTGGCCACAGCAGAAAGCTGGCCTGGCTCACCAGGACAGAATCCGGCGCCCTGTCCGGGACTAGAACCCGGTGTGCTGGCGCCACAGGCAGAGAATTAGCCTGTTGAGCCACGGCGCCGGCCTAGCTAAGCCTTTTAAAAATGTGTCCACTGGCCATTTGTTTATTTTCTTTGGGGAACTGCCTATTAAAATCTTTAGTCCATTTTCTCCCCTTAGGTTATCTTTTTATTGTTGAGTTGTAAGAATTTTATTTGTATATTCTGGACAACAGACTTTTTACCAGACAGATGATTTGCAAATATTTTCTGCCATTCTGTGCTGTATGTTTATTTTAGGAAAAAAAAATAACCCGTGGAAAGCACATACCAGAAATGTATGGAAACGGCTGCTCAGGGACGGCTGAGAAGGGCACAGCTAGGGGAGGGATGGGACTTCTTTGAAGACAGCTTTTCACGAAGTTTTGACTTTTGAGCTATACTAATGCTTCACCTACACAAAAATAAATTATTCACTCAGTAGAAGCAGGAAACATTTTCTACACAGAAACAAACCTAACTGTACATCAAATATTAACAAAACATGCAGAAGAGGAAAAACTAATACAAGAGATTTTGGAATCAAGTATCTGACTGTCATCCTTAATAGCGTATCTTTTAAGCACAAAAGAACTAGAAAGAAACCCTGATTTTTCTTAGTGGACATGTTGTGGTAGTAATATTGGTATGGCAATTCTGACACAATTCGTGTGCATTATGGAAGTGAATGAGTAAATGAGCAAACACAGTTCTCTCTGCAGGATAAAGGAGGTGCAAAAACGGAACGCGGGAGGACAGAAAGACACACGATACCGACGTGGAATGGGAGCTGACTTAAAACATAGGAGCCTGAGGTGTGCTCACTTACTGCTGGGTATCACTCTCTTGGTTCCTTCAGTGGACAGACCACACATGCCCAGAAAGAGCCCAGCAGCAGTAAACCCGAGGAGAACGAGGACACCCAGTTCCAGACCACACTCCACCGGAAGGACCCGGGCTTCAACAGCAGAGGCCGAGTCCACGGTTGGGGCAGGGACAACCCAGCTGAGTCTGCAGCCCCTGGCTGTGCCAGAAGATGAAAAACACTGGACAGTAGGTGAGGACATGTCCTGAAGACGAAGGAGACACACAGAGGTTACTCCCAGCAGCCAAGCATGGGAAAATGTGAGTGTGCGAATGAGAAACTGAAAAGGTAAATTATAATACTGAATTAACAAAAAGAACACAAATCCCTTCCGAAAAATAGAAAAAGGGATGAAGGTGTGCAGAGGAGGAGGAGCAGTTCTGCTTGACAGGATAAAGCTAACTTAATAAACAGATAGAAGGATAGAAGTGAAAAAAAATCACTAGGGTACAACCATCACAGCAAGATCTGACTGAGGCCAGGGTCATCCACGAATGAGTGAAGACTGTAAAGAAATAGAAAAATCACATATTTTTAAAGTGCTACCACACTGGTTATTAACAGACCACAAATGGAAAAAAAATGCACCTTTGCATTTAGACAAATCTGCTGGCCAATTACACTTAAAAGCACTGATAATGGGACAGAATGACATCGATGGCCTCTGAGAAGGGTGCAGTACAGCCAAGCCCTGAGTCTAATACAGCACAAAACCCCTGAATCTAATACAGAGCAAATGGCCGGGCAAGTTCAGGACTGACGGGCTCTCTGCAAAACAACTGGCCTGGAATTTTCAGAAATGTCAATGTCAAGAAAAACAAAAGGCCAGGAACCTCTCAGATTAAAGGGTAAGGAGATGAAGGCGACATGAGAGCTAAATTCAGTGAATAATCTTAATTGGATGCTGGAACTAAACAAAAAGCCATGACAGTCTCTTTTGCTACAATTTGGGACATTTGGATTAGAATTTCACATTAGATAATAGTATGAAATCAGTGCTACATTTTAACAGCGATAATTCTATTGTGGTCACGGAGAAGAATGCTCTCGTTCATAGTTGAGAGATGTTGGACTCGCAGCGTGCGATGTCTGCAACCAGTTCTCATACACTTCATTCTGAGGAGAGCGAGTGTGTGTGTGTGTGTCTGTGAGAGAGAGAGAGAGAGAGAGAGAGAGAACAGGGGACACAGGGAGGGGTATCTTCAGATATCCTCAGACATACAATAGCAAATGACTTTCGAAGGAAGTACAAAGGGATTTCAAAAAGTTCATGGAAAAATGAAATTAAAGTTTTTGTGCAAAAATTTGAAATCCATGCAAGTGTTTTTTTTATAATATACATTTCCCATGAACTTTTTGAATACTCCTTAAGTGTGGATTTCAAAGTTTTTTGCACCAAAATAGATTTATCTTTTCATTGCATTTTCCATGAGCGGTTTGAAGGGGTCCTGGCCCCAGTCCTGTAGTTCCCTGAAGAGATCAGTAACCCAGGAGGAGTGGGCGGGGCGAAGCTGGGCAAACCTCACCGACCCTGACTGAGAAATAACTGCATCATCATTCGAGTTAACTCTGCAGATCACAAAAGCAGCAAAAAGGCAGAGAAACTATCTGATAGAGTTTTGTCCTAAGGCCTGTTTTTGTTCAGAATGTGTTGGTTAATTTTAGACCCTGAGTGAATTCAACATGTTAAATATTTGAGGGTAACCACTTTAAAAGTGGAAATAGTTGTATGAATTTAAAAATATAAAAGTAATATTCAATAGGATTATAGGGAAAATCTGCAATAAAATGTAAAAACATTGACTAGGAGGAGCAACCTCTTTAGCTTCATGCTTTCCTCAACAGAGAGGAGAATGGAATGGAATGGAATGGAATGGAATGGAATGGGGGGAAACTTCTGTAAAATTACACTTCTTTGAAGTGGTCATATTTATTAAACGTGGGTGTCAGACAATGGTATCAATTTAGAGTTTTCTGCATGTCTGAAATATTTCAGTTCAGGTTTTTCAAAAAGTCTCCATTAGAACACTTTAGACTGTGTACGGTCAGCCAGATGTGGGAAGGAGCCAAACCCCCAGGGAAGAATGCAGTGACTTCTGCAGTCCCTGGGGACACGGCCAGGCCTGGGGACAGGGCCAGGGAGCAGCTCACGGCGCCTGCAGCGTCCCCTAGGGGCCTTCAGGGGACAGAAACCGGGCGGCACACACAGTCACAGAAGCACTAGACACACAGGGCTGTGCACGCCCAACTCTTGGTGCCCCCGGGCCTGGGAGGGAGGGAGGTCCTGTGTGCTCCGCTTAGTGGTGCAGGGGCGGGGGCGCTCCTGGACAGCCACCTCTGCCAGGAGGTAAGCTGGTGTTTGTGGATTCAGAAAGCACAGAGGCGATGGGGAGGCGGGGCAGTCACTGAACCGGCACAGGGTTTCCTCTGGTGATGGCTGCACACTAACGCAGACATTCTTCACGCTAGGGACCGGCACGCGTAAAGTGGATAAGATGGTAAATTTCACTTTATGTGTATTTACAGCAATTAAATGTATTTAAGTAGATGCCCAGGACTTCGACTTTCGGCCATGACAGAGTAACGGGAATAAGGTTTATTCTCTGACCTTAAACAACCAGAAAGGCGAACAGGATTGGAGAAATGATGGTTTTCAAATATGATACCATGGGCAGAACATTTTGAAAGAATTTCCAGCTCGGGATGAAGGACCTAGAACAGACCCTAGTGGGATCCTGACATAACGAGCCGGAGTTCAGAGTCTGGGGAGGCTCGGGGAGGCTCAAGCTGACTGAACTAACCCACGAGAGGAGGCAGCTGAGCAGAGAGAACTTTTTCAGCCTGCAAGGGCCCTCGCTTGCCTTTTGCTTATGCGTGGGCGAAGTGCTAGAGGCAGGAAACGTCGCAGCAGGCAGCACAGTCCCAAGAGCCCACGCAAGGCTGGGAAGAGTTTGTGTTCCGCTCAGCCCTGCACAGGGCCTGGGCGGGACTTACCCCAGCAGACCAGCACTACAAGAAATGCCACAGGTGCGCTGTTGGCAGAAAGAAAGCGATGCCAGACAGGAAGCCGGAGGTACCCAAGGGAACCAGGGCACCAGAAATGACAGGTATGTTAACAAAAACAGAAGGCTTGGGTTTTTCATTTTCAAAAATCTCTTTAAAACAGAAGTTAGAGAATTGGTAAAGAAAGAGAAGGCCATCATCCAACTTGACCTAACAGATATTTACAGAACGCTCCACCCAACGACAGGACAATCCTCATTCTTCTTAAGTGCACGTACAACATTTGCCAAGATGTTCTGGGCCATAAAACAAGTCTCAATAAACTTAAAAGGATTAAAATCATGCAAAGTGTGTTCTCTGACCACAACAGAATTAAATCAGAAATCAATAACAGAAATATATCTGGAAAACCCCCAAATTGTTGGAATTTCACAACGTATTTATAAATAACCCTTGGCTCAAAGGAGAGCTTGCAAGGGTACTTAGAAAATATTTTGTCGTGAATCAATGAAAACGCAACATATCAAAAAACTGGATATGTCTAGAGCAGTGTATAGGGATATTTTCAGCATCAAATAGTTAAATTAGCAACAAAGAAAGTCTGACACCAATGACCTCAGTCTCTACGTCACGCAACTTAAGAACAGAAGAGTAAGGAGAGGGGAGTGGAGTGAGTGACAGGGTCATCCCCGTGCCTTGGTCCTCACACCTCCTGTTCCACAGTCGCAAGATGGCTGCACCATCTCCAGCTTCACGTCTGTGTTCCACAAGAAGCGAGAAAGGCAAAGTGGTACTAATCACGTCCTTTCCTTTTTATCCTAAACAGGAAATGCTCCCAGACTAACAGCGTATTTCCACTGAATTCTCATGGCCTTGTGTAGCTGGACACACCCAGTAAACCATCAACAGCCACAGCGAAGTGAGAGGCCAACATCAGCACGCCCCAGGAATCACACACACAAGTAATGACTTCTTACAGAGATTATGAAATTAAATCCACAGGTACCGCGTCTCTGCACTTGTGTTTTCGTGATCTCTTCCTTCCGCCTCAATGACTTCCTCCTCACCAGCAGCCACTCTGCACTGCTCTTCCTCTACAACGTGGATGTTTACCCCACGGAGCAAAACAACACAGGGCTTAGAGGGCGGAGAGAAGGAGCAACAGGAGCACTAGAGACGTGCTAGCGACTGGGGGCCAGGCGCAGGGACAACGTCAGTCTGCTTCTGTTTCAGCGGAGCCAGGCGCAGGGACAACGTCAGTCTGCTTTGGTTCCAGCACACACCTGATGCACTTCCTGTCGTTTGATGCCTCCACATTGCAGCTGCGCAGGGTGACACACTGACGGGACCCTGGCGCATCACTGGGGAAAAGGAGGGCACAGGCCGCTCTCCAGCAATCCAGGACATCTCTCAGAGAGAGGCAGTGTGAGGAGGACGCCCCCGTCTCCCTGCTCCATCCCTGTGGCCGCCCCGTGCTCCACGCAGCTCCTCAGGAGGGAACCGCAGCTTCGCCTACACAGACACTGCGGGCGCTGAGCATCCAGGTTCAGCTGCTGCGGCCTCAAGCCACGAAGGCTGCTGGGGAGGCTGTGAAACTGAGCAGGAGCCATGCACATTTTAAAACTCTCCTGATGTAAGTCATGGGGCGAAGTAAATTACATTTTATGAAAGCTTAGACTTTAAATACTATCGGCAGTATATTAAAACGTTCTGAAGATTATTTACGAAATATATTTTTAAAAACTGGTCTCACCACAGCAGTGGAAAGCATAAAAAGCTTCCAGCACAAAACATTTGAGATACTTTTTGGATATGGAGAACAGGAAACCTCGGGAGACGCCGGAGAAGAAAACTTCCCGTCTGTTACGGTGAATGCATTCTCCTATCTTAGACATCGCTGCCGTGCCTGCCCATTGTGAAACCAGCAGGCATATCACTGGCAGTCAAGCCGAGAGAGGTTCAGAAACGAAAATGCAGGCCCGACGTCAACATTTGATTTCTTCAGCCACGCGGCACCACCGGTCTTACAGAAGGCTGGTTCTGACGCCCCTGCTCACGCCACCCCGTGCGCACAGAGACCAGGCCTCCTGGAAGGCGACTGTAGACATTACCAGCTTTCATTCCCTATGCTGAAATGGTTTGCTTGATACCTAAAGGATGACAATTTTTGAGAAACAGTCTGACTTGATTTATCAGGATCAAATGCTGAATGGGCCACCTCTACTTCCCACGTAAGTGAAGGAGTCAGTGACTAATTCATAGGTTCCAGAAAAAGTATGCATTTCACCCCTTATTCTCTTCCCCAAAAGGGCAAGGATTTGCCATGTTTCTTTCCCTATTGAGTAAGTTAACTCTTTCAGGATGCTATCATTAAAATTACAAGTGAGGGTAAAACTGTAAAATCCTTAAGATTGGTCCAGGAAATTAAAAATGAAATTGAAAAAAAAACAAAACAAGTCAAGTGGTAAACAAGTGGCTGGGAGCCAGGGTCAGATAAGGTGGGGTGGGCAGGTGCTCAGATCATGAAACCTCCTCCATCTGGACAGAGGGCAAGGCCCAGCATGGAGAGCAGTCAGGAAGCAGGGAAGGCAGGCCGCAGAGACCCTGGGCACCTGTGCAGGTACCAGACACCTGGCCAGCAACTGCCCTGTGACCCTGAAGTCCAGTGTGCAGGCACCCACCGCAGAAGCAGCGTCACAAGTGGGCAGCTGGGTGGATGCTGACAGTGGAAAACTGCGCATCTATAGGACACTGAAGAGAATGGAGATGGGTTAGCCCAGAGAAATGCAGGAGGGTGGGGAAGCACAGAAGGCACGCTCAGGTGCTGAAAAGCCGTCATTTGAAAAAACAGCAGCTGCTAGCATTTGTGTGAGGTAGTCCATTCACTCTATTTATTTATTTATTTGAGAGGAAGAGGTATAGACAGAGAGAGACAGAGAGAGAGGTCTTCTTTCTGTTGGTTTACTCCCCAAATGGCCACAATGGCCAGAGCTACGCCGATCCGAAGGCAGGAGCCAGGAGCCAGGTGCTTCTCCTGGTCTCCCATGGGGTGCAGGGCCCGAGCACTTGGGCCATCCTCCACTGCACTCCCGGGCCACAGCAGAGGGCTGGCCTGGAAGAGGAGCAACCGGGACAGAACCCGGTGCCCATATGGGATGCCGGCGCTGCAGGTGGAGGATTAACCAAGTGAGCCATGCCGGCCTATAGTTCATTCATTCTTGAAGCAGAACTGCAGCACAGGTCTTCAAAAAGGTCACAGGAAGTGTGTACTGTGAATGTACTATGCAGGATTTTCATTTTTTTTTGCTCAAAGTTAGCTTATTTTTAAAACTCCATTTCCACAGACATTTGAAGCCCCCGAGAATTCTTAGTATCTCCCTTACAGAGAAGCCCGCTGGGACACAGAGGTATGAAGTCACTTCCCATTGCCGCCCTGGTGAGGGGACACAGCAGATTCAGACACTCTCACTCATGCTCGTGCTCCCACCCACTCAATTTGTTGCCCTTTGGCAGGGGCAGAACTGGGTCAAAATGCACAGGGAAGTGTGTCAGACAGATAAAGAATTAAAACATACAGGTCCTGGCGCCGCGGCTCACTAGGCTAATCCTCCGCCTTGCGGCGCAGGCACACCAGGTTCTAGTCCCAGCTGGTGCTGGATTCTGTCCCGGTTGCCCCTCTTCCAGGCCAGCTCTCTGCTGTGGCCCGGGAGTGCAGTGGAGGATGGCCCAAGTGCTTGGGCCCTGCACCCCATGGGAGACCAGGAGAAGCACCTGGCTCCTGGCATCGGATGAGCGCGGTGCGCCGACCGCGGCGGCCATTGGAGGCTGAACCAACAGCAAAGGAAGACCTTTCTCTCTGTCTCTCTCTCTCTCACTGTCCACTCTGCCTGTCAAAAAAAAAATTCTTAAACAAAACAAAAAAAAAAAAACGCACAGGTTTGTGTGTTAGACAAATAGAGAATTGCCTGACCATCAGAACTGGATGCAATAACAACACTAACGACATGATTAGGTGCTCCCATGTTCACTTCACAGATAAGGACACAGCTGGGAAAGCGTAGATCAGGGTTCTGCCCGAGTCCTGACCCATGGTGCTCTGCCGCAGCCCAGCCCTCATGAGTGCAGCGTGCTCCTTGCTGCATGGAGCGGGCAGCAGCCACTGCAGCCACCCAAGACACCTGTTCATCCGACTCCTGCTTGGTGCTGGAGAGGAATTTGCGATGCAGAGCGGAGATGTGGCCTATGGGACAGGCCGGACTGGTGGCAGAGCGGAGGCCAGGACCCAGCTTCTCAGCTCCTGCAGGTTCTCTTGGCCACACTGAGTGGATGCCTAGCTGGGTGCCACCTGGGTCCAAGGTCCTCAATCTCCTGCTTCGTGTCTGTGCCCGTGTTTCTGTTTGTGCGCAGCGCAGCACGGCCGTTCCTGATGTGGGCACGGTGATTCACCGCTGTGTGTCTGTGGGACCTGTGCCTGTGGCAGATGGCATCACTTATTCCAAACCCCTGCCTCCTCAGGACTTCCCAGAGGTGACAGACGGTACATTCTACACCCTTTCACTTCGCCCTCGCCACGTGACCTGGAGCAGAGGTGCGGGGCCAGTTCCCAGCAGAGGTCTGAGCAGGTTTCTGGTTTCTACTCTGCCCCTGGAGGCCCTGTCCCCCTCCACAAGAAGAGGAAAGCGCAGGTGGTGGCTGCTCGTTCAGCCTTAGTCTTGGCAGAAGACACAGGTCGCACGCCAAACTCAGCAGAGCTGCGCTGACTTGCAGGTTCTTATGTGAAAAACAGACGTGCTTCCAGAAGACGTGGAAGTCGTTAGATGCTGCGGCGAATGCTGACTGATACAAAAACTGGAACAGGAAAGCAGGGGCTGCTCTTTAAAAAACCTGAAATATAGGGCATTGGTTTTGGGTTTAGGAGGCAGGAAGTCAGAAAAGTCTCAGAGGAAGCTGGAAAAATGGCAATCTCAGGTATACAGTGCTGAAACATCTGGCGAAACACCACCTACGGCAACCTAGGAGGCAGAAAACACACCTATGAAGCCTGTTCCAAAACAAGGTGCAGCCTGTGTGCACTGACTGTCAAAGGACATCTGTGGTGAGGAAACGTGGTCCAAGAACAGACAGAACGCCGCTCTGAAAGGAACCGAGAGTCCAAACATTTTGGAACCTTAATGATTTGAATATGGACATGGACTTAGAAGTGTTGTTTTTTTTCTTTTTTTTTTTTTTTACCAAATTAAAGTTAAGGTACAGAATATCAACCAAAAACAGGAATATGAACATCATCTCTAACCAGAAGAACATGGTCTCCCCTGAGATCATTCAGTCGCACAAAATGGCCTGGAGAGAGACCCAGAATTTGATGACTTAGAAGCAGGGGAAGCTCATAATACTTGCGACTGAGTTTAGATAAAGAAACAGTTGACTAGAAAACCATTGTGAGAGAGGGACCTGCACACAGAGCTGACTGGAATCAAACAGATTAGACACAAACACAGCTGCTTCATCAGGGAGGCATTGCTAACCGCACTTTGAACTCAAACAGACTGTGATTATTAGAGGTGTTTAGTAAAGTTTATTTATTTGTTTTCATTGGCTTGAAAGGGAGAGAGAGAGAGAGAGAGAGAGAGAGAGAGAGAGAGAGAGAGAGAGAAGAGAGAGAGAGAGGAGAGAGAGAGAGAGAGAGAGAGAGAGAGATGGACTGATGGAGTCCACCCTCTGATTCACTCCTGAAATGCCTGCAATGGTTGACCAAACTGAAGCCAGGAGCCCAGAACTCCACCTTGGTGTTCTGCTGGCATGGCAGAGATCCAAATACTTGGGCCAGGATATGCAAAAGCAGGAAACTGTATTCCATGTGGAGGCAGGACTTGAACCCAGGCACTCTGATATGGGATGAGGGCATCCCAAGCCACGCCTAACCAGCAGTGCCACGATGCCCCACTGGAGACTACAGTAACCCTGGGCGTCTATCTTTCCTATGGGTGGAGATCAGGTTAAGAAATCTTTTAGCCTTCAAGGAGGCCATACCTAGTGCCTTCCCCAGAGGCAGCTGAAGAGGACAGGTAACAGAGGATGGCAACTTCCGGAGGGTTCTCCCAGGGAGCACAGCAGAGGCCTAACCAAGGAACATGCTCTACTCTCAGGTAGGTCTCCTCAACGCATCTGCCCAGAAGTCTGCTAGGACTGATATGATTATTCTATCAATTGTTTTTTATTTATGTGAGAGGCAGAGCCCCCATCTGCTGGTTAACTTTCCAGTGCCTCATTTGTCCCCAGGCAGAACTGAAGCCAGCAGCTGGGAACTCAATCCAGGTCTCCCATGTGGATGGCAGGAACCCAATTACTTGAGCCAGCACTGCTGCTTCCCAGGGTTTGCATTGGCAGGAGCCAAAGCCGGGAATCAAACCCAAGAATCCAATGTGGGACGTGGGCACGTTAACCACTAGGCTGACTTTCTGACTTGCGAGACTTTTAGTCAAGGTCAGCTGTACCAGGTGTTATACAGTCCCTGGTATTCTGAACTTCAAGTGTAAATGCATGATATTTTCAGGCTGTGTTGAGGAGGGGGCAAGTATGTTTTTCATGTGTAGGAGAGTGAACACGTGTGACCGACAGGGCAGAGTGTAGGAGAAGTCCAAAATCACCCATTATCTTCTTGCTCTTAATGTGTTTTCCCCAAAGGCCATGTGCACATCCTTGCCACATTGACTATGCACATAAAATAAAGGGACTTGTTTGGAAAATGAACTATGAGAGGGAGAACAGTGCGCCACCTCCCAGCAGTGGATTTAAGAGATGACATGCATGTCTGTTTACCCCGTGCAGCTCGAGAACACGCCTCAGGGAGTGGCTGCTCAGTCAGTGCCTGGTTCCCAAAAAGGAGAAATATCTGTGCCCCAGTGAGTTCAGATCAGCCCGGCCACCCCTAACAGACCCACAGCCACCTGGTGGGCCCGAGAAATCCATGGTGACTTTAACTGCAGAATATTTGTCACCACAGCAAAAACTGATGAATACCCAAGCTTAAGAGCCGTATGTCTTTACGCCTTCCCTCATGACTACATATAGCAGTCTTGTTCAACAAGAATAGAATCCAACTGACACAAGTAACTAAATTTTTCTGGCAGCCATACTGAAAAAATGGTATGTTTTGTCTCAGTCAGCATATCTAAGCTATCATTTCAATATGTGATCAACATATAAGCATGAACAGGAGACAACTGACATTTTTGCTGTACCAAGTATTTGAACTCTAATGTGCATTCTGCATGCATCATTTTGCAAAATCCTATTTTAAAAACTCATTTTTTAAAGATGTATTTTATTTACTTGAAAGACAGAGTTACAGAGAAAGGTAGAGGCAGAGAGAGAGAGAGGTCTTCCATCCACTGGTTCACTCCCCAGATGGCCCCAACAGCTGGAGCTGCGCCGATCTGAAGCCAGGAGCTTTTTCTGGGTCTCCCACGTGGGTGCAGGGGTCCGAGGATTTGGGCCATCCTTCACTGCTATCCCAGGCCATAGCACAGAGCTGGACTGGAAGAAGAGCAGCTGGGACTAGAACCAGTGCCCATTTGGAATGCCGGCCCTTCAGGCCAGGGCTTTAACCTGCTGTGCCATAGTGCCGGCCCCTAAAAAGTAATTTATTTTATTTATTTGAAAGACAGAGTGATAAAGAAAGAGAAGAGAAAGATCTTCCTTCCACTGGTTCACTCCCCAAATGACCACAACAGCCAGGGCTAGGCCAGGATGAAGCCAGGACTGACAAACTCCAATCAGGGCTCCCACATGAGTGGCAAGGACCGAGCACTTGACCATCACCTGCTGTTCCCCAGGCACATTAGTGGGGAGCTAGATGGGAAGTGGAGCAGCAAGGAGTTGAACAGATGCTCCAATAAGGGATACCAGCACATCACAAGTGGCGACATAACCTGCTGTGCCAACACTGGCTCCAGGAGAAGTCCCATTTTAAGAGTTCATCATGCCGGCACTGCAGCTCACTAGGCTAATCCTCCACCTGCAACGCCGGCACCCCAGGTTCTAGTCCCGGTTGGGGCGGCAGATTCTTTCCCGGTTGCTCCTCTTCTAGTCCAGCTCTCTGCTGTGGCCTGGGAAGGCAGTGGAGGATGGCCCATGTCCTTGGGCCCCTGCACCTGCATGGGAGACCTGGAGGAAGCTCCTGGCTCCTGGCTTCGGCTCAGCTCAGCTGTGGCCATTGTGGCCATGTGGGGAGTGCGCCAGGGGATGGAAGTCCTTTCTCTCTGTCTCCCCCCTCCACTCTGTCTGTATCTCCACCTCTCAAATAAATAAATCTTTAAAAAAAAAGATGCAGAAAACTTTCCCTTTCTGCACCAAAACAGACCGCGTGCACCGGCTTCTCACACACAGCAATTCTTCCTTCCAGGACTTTTTTGTGTACAATGCAAAAAATGGAATCTACTTCTCCACAAGTACTTATAACCTCAAATTAGATCACTAAAATTCTAGGATTCTATTCATGTGTAATTTATCAAAGTCATGTCTATTGTGGTGATATTGGTATTGTTTTGTGATGATATACTGTATAAAATGCCGTTATCAAGAAATTACATTCTGTGAACAGTGAATACAGGAGCAGTCTATTAATGCATCACCACTGATTTATTGAATGCATTTTCCTTGGGTCCTCAAAGGCTCCTATAGATCCACCCTGTACATCAGAGCAAACAGCAGCAGAAGCCCTCTAAGGCTGGGCCCCCCGCACTCCTGTTTTGCTCTAGACGCGGGACACCAGATGGGGAGACGGAGCAGTGTCATGCAAACAGCATCAGGGAAGCCATGGGCACTCATGCCTGAACAAACCGTCCTTCCCTCTGTCTGTACGGTAATTAGCTGAGCGCAGACAGCCTGGGAAGCGCTGTGAGGCTGTGATTTCTGCCTACATTCCGGGGATCCGTGTAAGCCAGGGAGCAGGCATGGTGTCTCCCACTCACTGATGAGAAGACGGCCAGCCTCCGCCACTCATGGAGTTAAAGACGACCCTGTGCCTTCCTCAGTCTGCTGGGCTCCTTTTGGCTGAATCACACTTAGAAGAAACATATACTTTCAGACAGCACCTTTAACGCTAAAGGAGCAGAAGAGGACATATTATCACTTTTTATGGGACACAGAGAAAAGAAAGAGAGTACACAAACTATAAATGAAAATTTGCACGATCCAGCAGATCTTATATCAGTTGCTGAGAGGGCGTATTATTAAATTAAACATTAAAATGCATCTTCAGTTATTTGGGTTTCCAAACAGCTGTGATAACAACTGTTGACTACTATCCCATGACGACGTTCTGTGCCAGTGAGATTTATTCCCAACCTTAATTTGGAGAGATAGAAAAGAAAAAGATGTTGTACTAAAATAATGTATGAAACAGCGGTATTCATCTGCTTAAAAGACTCATCAAGTCCAGGGGGAAAATGACAACATGCTCTCTGTTAAGTAATCAAACAAATGTATTTTATTACTAATAGCAACCTTGGCTATGGGCAATTCTGACGAATTAATGAGCAACTGACATTTATAGCCTAAGGCAAAACTCTTGCAGCTTTTGAGAAATCCCCAGGAAGTGCCTTAGGTGGACCTTGATCATGACTGCTTAATTATCATTACTTCCCCCACCGATGCCCAGCGGTCCTTCCCCTGCCCTTTCTGGGTGGAGGGAGGGCTGCACTGCCCAGCCTCCGGTAATTAGCTGGGGCCATGTTTTGGCCAATGAACTGGAAATGCTCAGAGTGATGGCATTATGGTTTCTGGACTGGATTTTTGCAAAGCACCAGCATGCACGTCCAACCGCTCTTGTGTGTTGTCCAGCCACTGAGGGGCTTGAGGGACGGAGCCACAAGTTTCAAGGAACCTGGACCCTGGGATCACCACACGACCTGCACTGGACTATGGGTGGGTGGGAACCCCATCTGTGTTAACCCACTGAGACAGCAGTTTAACCTAGTCTCTCTTACTCAAAGTTCACATTACAAATACATCAGTGTGGAAGCCGGCAGTCAACCTCAGAGTTCAGATATCTATGTTCCACGGCGCAGTGCCGAGGTCTGATCCTCTCCTTGCCCCTGACTCCGGCTTCCTGCCAATGCAGACCCTGGGAGGCAGAAGTGATGGCTCAGGTATGCGGGTCCCTTCCACGGACACGTGCGATCTGGACTGAGTTCCTGACTCCCAGCTTCAGCCACCCAGCCACTGTGGGCATTTACAGAACAAACCAGCAGATGGGAGCTTTCTGTCAGTGTCTGTCTCTCCCTGTCTCTCTGCTTCTCTGCCTCTCAAATAAATAAAATAATAATCTTTAAAAGTAGAGCACAGCGACAAAATTTTTTTAACTCCCCTTATGAGGACACACACACACACACACACACACACACACAGCATGTGTCTAATCATGTCTAACAAATACACAACATAAGGACAGTTGATGGGGGCCTGCAGTGCATTTTCTACAAGACCCTCCCTGGTCTCTCTTTCAAGTATATGGACACACAGTCTCCCATAGACACAGGTCTGGCACTCACAGAGCCAACTTCTAAGGCAGGGTCAGGTAGGGAATGTGGCCAACCCCATACGGGTGGGGCCACACTCACTAGGCCACGGTGGGCGAACTGCGTTTGCCCTGACAGGAAGAGACACAAGTGACTGACACACATGGCCTGAGGCAAGGGCTCCCTCATGGTGCTCAGCTGTGTCCTCTGAAATGAGGACACGCTCCCCAGCCCAGCAGACACTGCGGGTCCCTCATGTGCATGCTTCCTGTGGCCTGCGGCTGGGCCTCCGCCTCACAGATTTCTCTGGTGGCTGGAGCTGGCTCTGCCTCCACCCACAGAATCAGCATCTTTTAGGGGTGGTTGTCAAGCCAGTGAGATTGCTTGGGGTCAGAGTGTAACGGTGCAGATCGTCCCTGAGCCCCAAGGCAGGACAGGGCCCCCATCACGCTCCCTTCCCCGACCAATGGGACTAGACTGCAGCATCCTAGCACTGCCATGCCTACAATGAGCCCCGGCTGACTCCCTCCCTCTGTGCCAGATGCTATTCCTGTCCTAGGATCACCTCCTAAGTAGGTCTCGCAGGATGCCTCTGGGGCGCTCAAATCCAAAGCTCAGCGTAGGCGGTGGGTGGGAGAACCCCCAACAGGACAGGAGCCAAGGGCACACTTCTGTGCTCTCTCTAGGGAAAGTGCTTCTCTGTGTTAGCATTTGTTAGTCCGCTGCTCCTCTCCATGACCCCTGGAGGGAACAGGAGACAGGAAATGTTTCTAGGAAACCATATAAATAATGCAGGTTTGCACTGAGGAATAACAGAAAATAAACTAGGCCAGGAACTAGCAAAATAGTTATGTGACACTGATCCCATTTGCTGAGAGATGTGATTTTAGATGCCACAGTGTTCCCTGACTTTGGAAAGAATACAAGGCACACAAGTGCCACCAGCAGCACACAGAGGGCAGAGGGCAGAGCAGGGAACAGCTGCTGGTGACAGTAGCCTGAGGCAGGACCCGAGAGGACGTGCTGGCTGTAAGCCATTGTGGTGCTAGGAGAGACACACACACACACACACACACACACACACACAGAGAGCATGTATATAATTATGTGCAATAAATACGCAGCGTAAGGACAAATGATGGGGGCCCACATTGCATTTTCTACAAAACCCGAGGATTGTGTGTCACAGGCGAGTTCGGACTGCAAGTCCCAGGCAGTCAGCTCTGTACCCCAGGGGCGCCATGGCTGCTCACAAGGCCTCGGGGATCGCCTGTTCACCAAGGGCACTCTCAGAAATCGCGTCCCTGGAATGAGTGGTCACCACGCGGCATGGCTGGTTGTCTCCTCCTGTGCACAAGAGCGGCCCTGCAGTAGGCAGCAGCAGCCTCACGGGTAGGCGCCACCCTGCCCCATTCCCAGGAACAACCCTTAGGGACTACTGGCGGGAAGAGAGGACACACCGCGTCAGGGGAGGTCACATTCCCAACCTTTCCAACTTCCCGGAGCCACTCAGCAACACAGCTAGGAGAGGGGCAAGTTCGCCTATCCCTGGGTCCCAAGTCTCCAGGTGAGGCTGGCTCGTCAGGAGAGAAGCCCAGGCCCCAGTCCAAAGTGACTTAGTGGGAGGCCACCTTCTCCTTGCCACGTCACAGGCACAGCCCAGTCAGAAGGGGCAGGTGCACTGCACAATGTGCCCATGGTCCCTAGCACACTGCATGGGGTGTGCCCCGACCTTGCGTGTCTGCATCCACAGCCCCTAGAACAAGCTTGGCATACAACGTGCGCTCAGAAACGGCTGCCAGAGAAGATGCCAAACAACACCAAAGTTAGGCGGAGTACTTAATGTCTCTGCCACTAATTTCCTCATCTAAGAAATGGAGCTAACGGCTCCCACTGCTTAGGGCTGCTGTGAGGAGTTAAAAGGAGGCAGATGTCGAACGTCTGGTGCACAGTGACACTCGGTAAACAACTCCAACAACAACAAAGCAAACTGTTCGGGGATTCAGCTCACATGCGCAGGACACCTTTCATGTGTTTGGCACAGAGAACTCAAATGCTAAAAGCCCTCAGCGAGCTCCAGTCTTGAAGGAAATGAAACACCCACGGCCATCAAAAAGCCAGCAACAAAGAAACCACTTCTAGCCAGACTGTGCCAGACTCTGAACACTTAGCTAGAGTCTGCTCTTCTGGACTTTCATCTGTGGTGTGGCAAGTAACTAAAGACAGCGATCTGGTCATCTCTGTGCTTCAAACGTAGGGCTCTTGAGGACAAGCCAAGCGTTGAGGGAAGGGACAAGGCTGGAGACAGGGCAATGAAGAATAGTATTTAGGTAAAGTGATGGGAACTAGGAAGTGGCAGCAGGAATGGGCAGAAGGATCGATTCTGTGCAGGCACAGTGAAGACTGACAGCCAGGGTGGGCAGGGGCCCCTGGTTTCTGGTTCTGTCTGTATAGGACGACCTGCCTGTCTCAGAGATCACACGCCCTTATGATCTGGGGTCCTCTTACCACGTGAGCCTCAAAGTCCTCCCATGGCTCCATGTGGCCTCATTTCCCGGCTATCTGTGAGAGTGAATTTCTGGAACTCACTTGCACAGAGAGGCAGCCTCACACAACAGTGAACCTCACACCCTCACATGCACACACATGCCGAGGCACGCCTGAATCAGTGTTCACACCCTCACTCACGTGCACACACACACCTAGGCACACCTGAATCAGTGTTCACACCCTCACTCACATGCACACGTATGCCTAGGCATGCATGAATCAGTGTTCACACCCTCACTCACATGCACACGTATGCCTAGGCATGCATGAATCAGTGTTCACACCCTCACTCACATGCACACGCACACCTAGGCACACCTGAATCAGTGTTCACAGCCTCACTCACATGCACACGCACGCCTAGGCACGCCTGAATCAGTGTTTACACCCTCACTCTCGTGCACACACATGCCGAGGCATGCCTGAATCAGTGTTCACACCCTCACTCTGTGCACACACATGCCGAGGCATGCCTGAATCAGTGTTCACACCCTCACTCTGTGCACACACATGCCGAGGCATGCCTGAATCAGTGTTCACATCCTCACTCTGTGCACACACATGCCGAGGCACGCCTGAATCAGTGTTCACATCCTCACTCTGTGCACACACATGCCGAGGCACGCCTGAATCAGTGTTCACACCCTCACTCTCGTGCACACACATGCCGAGGCACGCCTGAATCAGTGTTCACACCCTCACTCTCGTGCACACACATGCCGAGGCACGCCTGAATCAGTGTTCACACCCTCACTCTCGTGCACACACATGCCGAGGCACGCCTGAATCAGTGTTCACACCCTCACTCTCGTGCACACACATGCCGAGGCATGCCTGAATCAGTGTTCACACCCTCACTCTGTGCACACACATGCCGAGGCATGCCTGAATCAGTGTTCACACCCTCACTCTGTGCACACACATGCCGAGGCACGCCTGAATCAGTGTTCACATCCTCACTCTGTGCACACACATGCCGAGGCACGCCTGAATCAGTGTTCACATCCTCACTCTGTGCACACACATGCCGAGGCACGCCTGAATCAGTGTTCACACCCTCACTCTCGTGCACACACATGCCGAGGCACGCCTGAATCAGTGTTCACACCCTCACTCTCGTGCACACACATGCCGAGGCACGCCTGAATCAGTGTTCACACCCTCACTCTCGTGCACACACATGCCGAGGCACGCCTGAATCAGTGTTCACACCCTCACTCTCGTGCACACACATGCCGAGGCACGCCTGAATCAGTGTTCACACCCTCACTCTCGTGCACACACATGCCGAGGCACACCTGAATCAGTGTTCACACCCTCACTCTGTGCACACACATGCCGAGGCACACCTGAATCAGTGTTTGGCAGACAGGCTCCTGGTGACTGCCCCAAGAACTCAGTCCTTCAGAAACGTTTCTCTCTGTGTGCTCCTGTCCTGAAGGCTGCTCTGGCTATAAATTCTACTGCAGCATGACAACAGGCTATCGGCACGCCCTTCAGCTTTTATCTGCCTTCTTTTCCCCCAAAGAAATCACAGGGGAAGTCCCAGGTAGGAACTGAGAAAAGCAGCAGGCTCCGGTTGACTTTGGGGAGTGCGTGCTGTGGGTGGTTCTGTCCTCCAGCTGTGCAGGGAACCGCTTCTACTGTTTGAAGAGCCCAGGCGACTTCCTGGGACCCCGAGGCTCTAAGGACCTGTGGGAAAGTCTTCAGGTTCCATAGCCGGCGCCAGCAGCTCAGAGTGAACCTGTCTTCCGCTCTGTGGAAACCTGGCCACTTCTCCTTTACTGAAGTTACTTTTGAAGGGGAAAAAAATTGCCAGAACAATCTCTCAGATACGCATGATGGAACTGTTTCCCACATCAGTACAGTGCAGCAAGTCAGATGCGGCAAAGTCTAAATTACAGAGTTTTTTGTTGTTGTTAAGAATCCTCTTTCATTCCTTTTAACTGCTCAATCTACTAACCAAGTCGATTCAAGGTGAGGCCTGCCAAGTCTGCTTCAATAAAATGCAGGTCCATTTGTAAACAGTGACATTGGTGGGATCTGTGTCTTTAAACACAGTTTGTTCATGGGAAAAGGCAAAACATGACCCTAAACTGCTATTTACACTTGAAATTGGCTCAGCACACGCTTTTCTCACAGATGGCGCAAGGGTAAATTCCATCCCAGGCCAGGCCAGATAATCATAAATTCCAAATGAGCGGAATCCAAACGCAGGTATTTACTGAGCCCAAGCGCAGCCTCTAGAAGAAAGAATCAGGCTACAGAAGATAGGAGAAGGAACAGAGCCCTCGGAGACAGACTGGCCAGTGCCTGAGCGCTAGCAATTACCTTGGCCTTGGCCTTCACACCAGCCATTGGAAGTCTCCCTCACCACCCAGCCGGGAACAGACGGCATCCTGGGAGTTCTGTGGCCGCCCTTCACTCGTGTCCTGGAGCAGCTATGAAGCGGAGCTCCGAGCTCCTAAGGCGCAATGTGGACTGCACCTCAGCTACTGGAGAGAAAGGAAACCTAAGGCTTTGCTGAGGACTTACAGATGAGAACCAGGGCTGAGGGCTCAATGAGATCACTTGCGTTCTCACTAAACCACACTGCAATTTCCTCTCTCCTCCGATCCTTTCCCATAACCCCAAGAACCTTGCATGCGTTTGAAGCCTGCACTCAAGGCCTCTTTTGGCCATTTCTACAAGCAGGGTAAGTGATCGGCGCTACATAAAGACTTCTTGATGAGCCCTGCCTTCTGCTGCCGGCTGTGGCATGGCCACCACTGCCAGTAGGCCTACGGAGCTCGGCAGCTCGCTGTCAGCCTGGCCCATCTGTGTCTTTCTGAGCAATCTAGACCAGCTCCAAAACCTCAACTAGGGGACATGTTTGGGGGGAAACTGAAGTCTGAGAGGAGGTGGAAGAAGCAGTCAGTGGCCATCTGGGATTCACTTCAGTGGCTTTTCTGAGCTGAAAGAATTTTTGTTTTTCACCTGTCTTCATGTTCATAAAAAAAAAAAAAAAACAGGGTGTTGTTTTAAAATGTCACCACCCATCTGTGCATTGCTGTACTTGGATTTTAATCGCAGCAGCCCCCCAGAGAGGCGTCGGAGCCGTCACAGGGACTGTGGATCTGCGATCCCGGCTGCCCTCGGCCACCTTCGGCTGTGTTGTCCAACTGCTGCCGCAGGGCCCGCCCCTCTCACCTGTTGCCCGGATGCTGCAGCTCATGCCTGAACTGTTCAATCACTCACGCCGCGTGGAGCTGGTAGGCAGCCGCAACCAGCTGTTAAGGGTCTATTTCGAATAGGGCTGAGGTTTTCAGATCTTGGTCAGAAAGTGATGGCCCCTAGCTGCCCTGAAGAATGGATCCCTCTCCCTTAGGACGGCGACCAGCACGTTCATTTAAAATCTTCTCATTATGACATCCTCACTATCAAAGGGCACAGAGATGATTGACCTTGGCATCCAGGATTAAGGTAGCATTATTTTTCTTGATTACCAGTAGCAGAATAGAAAGGAAATTATAAAGCCATTGAGAGGATTAATATGGCCTTGATCTCTCTCTCCTGCCTCTTTATCTCAAGTGATTAAAATTCTGCAGGAATAAAAAAATGGCCATGTAGCATACGCCGGCTGCCACAGACAGATATGGTATCAGTTCCATGCATCAGCTCGCCGTGACAGCGTGCAAAGGTTAATTATGCATGCTGTATATAGTTTTAATCACTTTAATCAGAGCACTGCTCTGCCACAGCCCAGGCTATAACTTCTGTACAAGCAGGGGAAGCACTCCAGGCATAGTGATGTTTGCATAGGGGAAGAAGAGGGGGCAAAATGTCACACTAACCACAAAAAAGGGAGACAATGCAAAAGCTGCTGACTGAACAACAAGATTACACCCGGTGTCCATGTGGCTACGTGAAACTGTGCGGAGACACGCAGCTGCTGCCAGATACCGGGGCTGCACAGAAGTGGGAATTTCTCGGCCAGGATTCCGTGGCCCAGCCTGCGCCCTGGGGAGGACAGGACATCCAGGAGCTGGGGCTGCTGTGGCCGAGCCCCGGGCTGCACAGGCACTTGGAACTCCTTGCTCCTTGTTAGCTTCCCAAGGCACTGTCCGGCTGGGTATGTAACCTCCACACTTTTTCTAATAACTGTAAGGTCAATACCAAATAAAGACTTGCACCAAACCACTCATTTTAACTTCTGCCAAACCAGCTGGGTCATGACCAGGCAACGTGCTCTCAATCACGCACGTATGCAGGCCACCATGTTTTTCCTGACAACTTCTTGGTTTGGGTTCACTGTCAAATAGCAAGAACATGAAAAGCTTTTTCAGTGTTGTGGAAAAGTTTAAAAAAAAATGCAAGTTACTGCACACAGAATTCAGCTGGAAGGAGCATCAGCATTCCGGATCAGGATCGTGACGAGTAGTTTAAATCTCCATGAACTGTGAATGTGTTCAATTTCACTAACCTGCAAAACATCTACGCTTAGCAACACACTACATAGTATAATGTCAGTTGTCTCACCTCATGATGACAATGGGTACCATGTATCACAGGCTTAGCAACACGCTACACAGTATAACGTCAGGTGTCCCACCTCACGATGACAATGGGTACCGTGTATCACTGGCTTAGCAACACTACACAGTATAACGTCAGGTGTCCCACCTCACGATGACAATGGGTACCGCGTATCACTGGCTTAGCAACACACTACACAGTATAACGTCAGGTGTCCTACCTCACCATGACAATGGGTACCGCGTATCACTGGCTTAGCAACACACTACACAGTATAACGTCAGGTGTCCCACCTCACGATGACAATGGGTACCGTGTATCACTGGCTTAGCAAAGAACAACATTTGAAGCATGATTTCTACTGCATCTGCACACTGGCACATCATCACAAAGTCAAAAATTGCAGAGACTGGCTGTGTTACAGATCAACTGCCCCCAGAGAAGAATAACTGTCAAAGAAGGGAGATCCACCGGGCATGCTCCCCTAACGAGAATTACTGACTGATGTAAAGGCTGTCGTCTGAGAGCCTGTCAGGACGATTTCACATTTTCCACTATGATCATCTGTGTTAGAATGTGTTAATATTTTTTTGACCTCGGCCTGGGTGGAGAGCACACAGGCATCTACTTTGTGATAACTCATTCAGCTGAGAGCTTTATACTTTTCTATATGCATATTATACTTTCATTAAAAATTTTTAAATGTCACAAGGCAGCCCTGACATGAGGAGAAAAATAACCAGCCATACTTCCGCTAGGAATGCGAAAGGCGACCGTTTTAATATAAGGAAGTGGGTGAAGGCACAGGAAGACTCACCGACTTCAGACCCACTCTGCTCACCCTCAGAGACAGGACCCTGGGAGACGCTGCTCACGAGGCCGGTGTGATGCTGACACACACAGCTGCAGTTATCTTCACGACAAAAGGCTCGCTCTGTAGTTAAGAGCGTTCGTTTACTTTTTAACACCGAATTTCTTTAATGTGAAGAAACTTGAAAGGACACTGTTTACTTTTAGGAAGAGAACACTCCTCCTTCTCAAAGAACATAGGGTTACTGCATTCAAGAGCTCCTGAATGTGCAGATGTGGACATTGCATGTGCTTTGATGGAAATATAACTTAACCTTTCAAAAAGTGAATTTAGTTCTCTGTCTCGTTATTTGAAATATGCATCTCCTCTGCTCCGGCAAATTTACTTCTGCGATTGTATTTTAAGAAAACTGCATATGTATGAAAAGACTTACATATCAGATAGTTCACTGGAAGTAATCTAAATTCCACTGATGGCTAAATAAATTTGCAAGTCCATCTATCAGCTTCCCGTGGTGCTGCTTACTGACATGGAAACACGACCATGGCCGAGGACTAAGAGGAAGGCTGATCTAACACATGCTCCATATAATGCCCCTTCTTGTCCACACCTGCGTTTCACAGACAAAAGCTTTAGCCATGGTTAACTCTGTGTGATAAGGACTACAGATAATTTTACATTTCTCTTTCATACCTTTTCTGGATTCTGTCATTTTTATACTTTAAAAACCAAATCAGAAAGAGGAAACTCATCTAAATATTTTTACCAGGGAAAGAAAGAAATGTCTCTGTTAGATACAGTTCACATCTCTAACCAACCCGGCAAGATGTGAATTCAAGAGCAGGCACACTCAGCTATGAGGCAGGGAGGAGTGTGCTCTTTGAGACATGTGGCATCTAAAAACGTCATTATGGCATCCACTGTGTGCTGAGGGCCCCTATGTGCAAGGAACCTCAGTTACTCCTCCTAACACCTTGTAAAATGCAGGGAATAGCCCCCCAAGTGGTGGAGTACAAGGTCCAGAGAGGGTGACTTCTCAGTGCATGGACAACAGCAGTACAGGGGTGAGGCTCAGCTGCCACATGCCCAGATGGGTTAGGGTCTAGACAGCAGGGTGGGGTGGGGGGGGGGTCTCTCTGGAAGATCAGGTGAGGATCCTGCTTCTAATTAATCAGACCTTCATTCTGATTCGTCAAGAGTCTGTCCCGGGACAGAACCTGAATTTGTGTTAACTGTGTTCTTTCTGTTATGAACACTCTACTTTCCAATAGAAGAATTAAGATTTATACACAAGACACGTGGGAGGAGGAGAGGGAAAGGGGTTACTTACCTTACCAATAAGAAGTATTTGCTTTAAAAAGAAAGAACAAAGCAGAATTCATTCAAAAAGAAAAGTCCCTTTAAAATATAATTCAATAGCACAAAAACTGGGTGGGTGAGGAGACACGGGGTAAAACGGGAATGGCTTTACTAAGATGCCAAGACTTGGGGACCTCCCCTCAACCTCCACGTCCCAGCCTGGCTACAAACTCGCGACTCCACACAGAAGCACGCCCTGTGCCTTCACTAAAGGCGCTGTTGCCACAAATGAAAAGACAAGAATCCATCCCTCTCTAAAATCTCTCATGTGGCTACCTAAGATCTACTCTAGCATTATACTCATAACTTGTTTTGAAATCGGAAATGTAATTTTTAATATCTTTCCTTGTAAAACCAGGTCCAATAATTGTTTACATCTGCCCCATTTGCTCTGTCAGTTACTCCAAATATTATACAGACAACAAAATATTTGATTTCTGAACCACTTGTGAATAAAATGCAACTATTGGGTTCTACGGCCCCTAGTTTCGCATTGTGTATTTCCTAAGAACAGGGACATTTATGGCATAACGGTCCATAATTATTGGTTCATAATGGTTCACACAATTATTAAATTCAAGTTATGTGCTTTTGGCATGGAAGGGAAACCGTGTTCTTCCCAGTGCAACACATCAAAAGACACATGTCGGTTTGTCCCAAAACTCAGATATTGACCTCAATCAAAAACACAGCACTGAGGTGAAGAATACATTTGATGAACTCACAAGTAGATGAGAAAGACAACTGAGGATAGGTCATGGAAATGACCCAAACTGAAACCCAAAGAAGAGAAAAAAAAGGTGACTAAAATTGAACAGAGCATGCAAGAACTATGTCAGAACACAAACAGCTTAACACACACACCTAACTGAAATCCTGAAAGTAGAAGAAAAGGGATCAAAAAAAAGGAAAAAAGGCTAAAAAAAAAAAAATGACCGAGTATTTTCCAGAGTTAGTGATGCAAACCACAGATCAAAGGAGCTCGTAGAATTAAAGCCCAATAGGAAGGTAAACAAAACACAAACTCCACATCTATACATCATCTTCCAGCTCCTGAAAACCAAGGACAAATATCCCTCGAGACGCCGCAGGAAATGCACGACACTGCCTACAGATGATAAAATCAGAGCATGGCCAACTGCCTCTCAGCCGCCATGCCAGCAAGAAGACAGCGCAAAGCCGTCGCATGCTGAAAGGATAACGACTCAGAATTCCGAAGCCGGGAAAAAAGATCCTTCACAAGTGAAAGAAAAATAAAAACCCTCTCAGCTCCCCACCGGTGACCCAGAAAACCCTCTGGGTATTCACTGCCAGAAGACACACTCTTCAAGAAACGTTCAAGAGGGGTGGGCGTTTTGGAACAGTGGTGCGGTGCCTCTGAGGATGTCTGAGCCACACCCTGCAGTGCCTGGGTCCGAAGTCTGGGTTTGATTCTGATTCCAGATCCCTGCCTCGGCACCCTGAGGGGCAGCATGAGGTGGCCAGGGTGTCTGGGTCCCTGCCACCCGGTACGAGACCCAGGTTGAGATCTGAGTTCCTGGCTTTTCCTGGCCCAGCCAGGGTTACTGCAGGCATTTGGGGAGTAAACTATCAGATGGAAGATCCCTGTGCCTGACTGATTGTCTCTTTTTAAATAAAATGAAACCAATTTTTGCAAATAAAGAGAATCCTTGAGGCAGAAGGAATATGATTATAGTTCAGACACTTGGATACGTACGAATAAGTGAAGAGCATAATAAATGGAATTTTAAAAGGTACAATCTAAAAAAAATATTTATTCATTTGAAAGGCAGAGTTACAGAGAGGGAGAGAGGGAGAAAGAGAGAGAGGGAGACAGGGAGAGAGGGAGACAGGGAGACAGGGAGAGGGGCTCTTTCATCTGTTGGTTCACTCCTCAAATGGCTGCAATGGCCAGAGCTAGGCCAGTCTGAAGCCAAGAGCCTGGAGCTTCCTCCAGCTCTCCCATGTGGGTGCAGAGGGCCAAGTAGTTGGGTCATCCTCTGCTGCTTTCCCAGGAACATTAGCAGAGAACTAGATGGGAAGTGGAGCAGCTGAGATGCCAACTGGTGTCCATATGGGATGCCAGCATCGCAGGCAGCAGCTTTACCTGCTATGAAATAATGTTGCCCCTAAAGGGTACATTTAATCCTTCATTTATTTCAAAGTTCTCTAAGAATCACTGACTGTTAAAAGCTAAGCCAGCAACAATATATTGTGTGTTGATGGTGTCTGTGAAAGTATAATGTATGACAGTCACAGTAAAAATGGATGGAAGAGAGGAGCTGGGACTACACTGTCACAAAGTTCCTACATGGGACGAAGTATAATACTATTGGAGGTAGATCTGGATTATTTTACAATGTAAACTGCAAACTCTGCAGAATTATGATACATTTTTAGAAATGAGGTATAAAATAAAAGAAACTGAAAGCTGTTTTTAGAAAACATCAGTAAAATGATACAGTAAAATGTAAACTTCCAGGCAAAGCTGATCAAGAAAAAAAATCAAGAAGACCTAGATTATGACGCTGGGATAAAAGAGGTGCACGACTACTGGCACCATATACATTACAAGAAGATGAGGAAACCACTGACACCCACTCTGTGCCAATCAATTCAGCAAATCAGATGACAGATTAATTTCTTGAGAGAAACAAGCTCCCAAAGGAGACTCAAGAAGAAAGACATAACCTGGACAACTGTCTTTGAATGAAACTGCATTTGTAACTGAGACCTTAAAACAGATGAAATAAACCTCCAGAGGCAGGGAGTGGCACTGGTGAAACCGTCCACGTACGGCGACTCTGCACAATCTCTTATGGAAAATGAGAGAACGCTTTTCAGTTCATGTATAAGACAGGAGGTGCCCTGATAACCAACACTGGACAAACACTCTACAAGCAAAGAAAATACAGTGAGCACCTTCATGAACACAGATGTCAGTCTTCCCAGCAATATTAATAAACTGATCCAGAAACATAAAAACGGTGCAAAAGAAGAGTAAGTCTGCTCCAAATGGGGTTGACCCCAGAACTGCAAGGTGACTGCACCAACTGTTGTCATTAACCAGACACAGTGATCGCCTCAATAGATGCAGGTAGAGAACATGGCAAATACCACTCACAAAACGAGGAGCAAAAGGAAGTCTCCTTCACCAAACACTCACGGGACATGCACTGCACACTGCTAACCTCGTACTCGGTGGTGACAGACTGGGAGCTTTCCCCGAAATCTCAGGAACAGGAACGGATGTTTTCCTTAACCGCCATGCTTCATCCTCTTCAGAAACAACCAGCGCAATGGGCCAAAACACACATAATGTATATTAGAGAAGAAGAAATAAAATCACCTCTACTCATAGATGAAATGATTGTCTACGTGGAAACCCCCAATGAATCTTTGAAAAAGCTGCTAGAACTAGTAAGTGAATTTAGCAAGATGATAAAACACAAGTCACTGTATGAAGATCAATTATATTCCTATATTCCAGGCAAGGAGGAAAGGGATTTGGAAATAATATATCAAAAACCAAAACTACCATTTAAGTAGCATCACAATAAATAAATAAAAGAAATACTGGAGGTATAAATCTATAAAAAAAAAAGTAGGACCTGTGCTTGCTACAGACCATAAAATGCTGACAAAAGAAATAAAAGATGTGAACAGATAAGAGGTAAAGTACATTCATGCATTGGCAGATCAGTGGTGTGAAGAGCTCAATTCTGCCCAATTTGATCTATAGATTCAATGAATTAAATACTTTCTACAAAAGACTGACCAGTGCCCTGGTGTCCATACTGGGAACTAGCGAGGTCAAGAAAAACAAGGAAAGAATGAGGCGTTGTCACACACTGCAAGGCACTCAGGACACACCCCTGAATGCAACAGGCTTCCTGGAGCAGACTCAACAGGAAAAGGACGTCAGCACAGAGACACAGGTGACATCTGAACAGACTATGCAGTCATGGCAACGCATCAACTTTAATTTCTAGTTCCAAAGAATACAGTGCGGTCATAAACAACGACAGGTTATGAAAACTAGTAGATGAGGAGTGGAAGGGTACTTCAAGAAGTTCATATAAAATGGAATTGGAATACAACTTTATTTTGGTGCAATACATTTTTGAAGTAGTATATTCTACTGTTTGTGATCTCTGAACTAACTTTGAGTTCTTCTGTAGGTCTAAAATTTTTTAGAATAAAACGTCTACTTTTTTTTTTTTTTACAGGCAGATTGTAAAGTGAGAGAGAGAGAGACAGAGAAAGGTCTTCCTTCCATTGGTTCACCACCCCCAGCCCCCCAAATAGTCACTACAGCTGGCACTGTGCCAATCCGAAGCCAGGAGCCAGGTGCTTCTCCTGGTCTCCCACGGGGTGCAGGGCCCAAGCACTTGGGCCATCCTCCACTGCACTCCCGGGCCACAGCAGAGAGCTGGACTGGAAGAGGAGCAACCAGGACAGAACCAGCGCCCAACCAGAACTAGAACCGGGGGTGCCGGCGCCGCTAAAATGTTTAATTTCTACAAAACATAGTAAATGGCACCTGCTGGAGACTTTACCCAGGGGTCGAGGAAGGACTAAGTGTAATGAGAGCATCTTGAATGAGCAGTGGGAGGCAGGAATAAAAACTACAAACATCACTACGCCGCCTGAGTCCCACGTGTTCAGTACAGCAGCTAATCCTCCCCGAGTGCCTTTTACTCCTCACAGCGTCATCTGCCCCTGAAACTGGCGCAGGAGGTCAGCTGCCTCCACTTAAAAGGGGCAAAGAGCTGTAAAAATAACGAGAAGTGGCAATTACTTGATATATTAGAATAAATTTACAGAATGAGAGTGTTAAATTTAATACATCAAAAACCCATGGAAATGATGGCCCCTAGATTGTAATAGCTTTATGGAGTCTTAAAGTAGGGTATTATATGGCTTTACATAAACTTTCCTGAGTGCTGACAAAGGCTTTGTATTAAGAATAATGCCTTTTTAAATGTCTTTTATTATTTTGATCATTTCTACTTTTAATGATGAAATGACAGAACCCCATTTGCACAGAACCTTCTGGACTACCCTCTGCCAGGTGATCCGGAATAAATCCATGCAATTTTTAACTTGTGATACTCAGGGAACAATAAATATCAGATGGCATTTCTTTCCAATGAAATAATTTAAGCAGCATTTTCCTTTCCTACCCTGTGGGAACAAAAGGAACCGATACATTATTTGTTAACGGTTGCAGGAGATGGGTCAGGTGGGATTTTAATTTCAATGTACACGTCAGCGCCGCCCCCAGCCCCCCAGTTTTTTCTAGATAGCAGGACACCCCGGGATCCCCTGTGCCGGTGACTGCCTGAGGCAGCGGGTAGCCTCCAACAAGTAAAGCTCCAGACGCGAATCCTGAGAAGTGAAGAAGCGCGTGCCCACATGTCCTCCCTGGCCTGTGGGTGCCAAGTGCTGGGCTGCAGGACGTGGAGGCAGCGAGCTGGAGGAGGGAACAGCACCTCCGGGAAGCTGTGCTGACCCTGGTGTCCAGCCACTTTGCTCCTCCGATGCAAATCATCGAGAAATGAAAACCACAACTGAGCCGGAACATACACCAGGTCACCCCCCACTTCTTTACTTTTTTAAGGCAACCAGCGGACAGTGAATCTCCCACAATCAGCTGCGTCTTTTCCGAGTGAGAAAAGTCAATCGACGATTTCCCTTTTGGATTGCTGCCTTCCAACAACGGAATGTAGTGATTTGCATTTTCTATGCAGAGCAATGATATTGTACACGTCATTTATCTGGCTCAGAATATTAGGCAACAAAAGTAAGCAATGCAAGTACGTTCACACATGGGAGGCTAAATGCATCCCAAGCCAAGTCAGGCCCCCTGCACCCAGTTTACAGGGAACTGATGCATCCTCAGAGGTGCCCCTAAATTATAAAAGGGCGCAGGCTTACATGCACGCTAATGTCTGAGGCTGAATGGGAGTCTGGGCTGCTGACCAGGGTGTGATGCAGGGTTTGATTAGGGAACTCCCATGGAAGAAACTGAAATAACTGTAAGAGCAGTCTGACCATCGCAGCAGAGCAGATCACGTTATGTGGCTGTGGATTTGCCCATGTGTTCCATTTTATCTAATAGTAATGCAAATTATGTTTTCAGCAAAAACAGCAAATTTGTTAACCAGCTGTCACCCAGTCTGCAAATCCAACTTTGATAAGATGGCTTTCTTCCCACTTCTTCTTTAATAAAGTCTAGCTCCTCCGTACAGACAGTTTTAATCTCATTATATCAAGGGTCCGCTTGGTGGTATTTAATAACCACAGTGCTCCCTGAGACAAATCCCCTGCTCACGTGGCAGCAGGCACTGGAATAAAGGGAGCGGCATGTTTTTCAGAACTGATGATTAGTGACAGGTTTGTTTACTGTGTGTTTAATCAATAAATAATTCCCCAAATGGGCAGCACTGGGTTACTTGATTATATCTCCTTCCAACTTCTCAGGCCGGCCTGGCTCCACCAGTTTGGTGCATTCCTCCTGAACCTGACACCCCACACAGCTGGACTCCTTTGTCGCGGGAGCCAAACCCACCAGCACTGGCATCCTGCTAGACGTCCTGACCAGAGCAACTCTCCAGCTAAAACACAGGGCTTTCGCGAGGGCTCTGAGCAGCGTGTGGGCTCTGATCATCTCTAGGAAGATAAACGGAGAAGTAATGATCTGCCAGAAGTGATTCTGTCTTCCACACACACACACACACACACACACACACACACAAAAAACAAGGAAGAGAAGCATGCTAACGCAGGGCGGAACGCATGCAGAGCTAAGGAACAGCAGTTAAGAAGTAGGACACATTAAAGTATCTCCATAGAAAATTCTTATTAAAAACACTCTCAAAGCTGGGAGGTACACATCTTCATACTAAGATAACCAACGTCTAACCTCCTCATGTACTTTCAATTAAGAGTGCATTCTCTTCCTCCTGTTTTCCTTGAGCTGGTTTGATCTCATCTCTTCAGATTAACAAAGGCCAAGGATGGGTTGCATCACATACGGGTGCCAGTTCAAGTCCCGGATGCTCTATTGCCCATTCAGCTCCCTGCTAATGTGCTTGGGAATGTAGAAGATGGTCCAAGTCCTTGGGCTCCTGCACCCACATGGGAAACCTGGATGGAATCCCAGGCTCCTGGCTTCAGCCCGGCCCATCCCTGGCCGATGTGGCCATTTACGGAGTGAATAAACAATCTCTCTCTTTCATACTCTCTCTCCGCCCTTCCCTGTAAGTGCCTTTCAATTAAATAAATAAATCTTTAAAAAATGACCAAGGTCAGTGGTTATTTCATTTGAATCCAAGGATGACAGAATCATGCTTTGTCTGTGTTTGATTAAACCTCACTTGTCTTTAGTTCTTGCATCCTCACTTGACTTTTCCCCTGGTACTAGGAGTGAAGGCCCACATGCACACCCCCACTGGTCTGCTGCTGGCCTGCCGGAGGACAGCAGAAGGGGATGTCTGCATCCCACCAGCCTGAGGCCCACGGAGGGGACACCGCGGTGGACAGGGCGCCAACTCCACAAACAATGGAATCCTGTCCAGGCTCTGCAGCGCGGAATCAAAGTCTTGCCTGAGTTACACACTGACCCTCCATTATCACTGGCTTTCTGTGTGCCCCAGAACTGATACCTGATCTCTCTCTCTTGAATTGAGCTGTGGCCCAGGGATTCTGGGCAGGGCTGTGGAGGCCAGCACCTACCTGGAACTGTGTGGAGACCTGTGAGTGTGCATGACTCTGGAAGCTGCCCTAACACCCGTAGCAGTCTGTCCTCTCACCCTGCACTGCCTGGGTGGCTGTACTGGCTCCTCTGACTCTATTTCCCTAAACGCACCTGCATTTCCTGCCTTCTGAAGGCTTGTGTTCTGCTGAGAGATCACAGTGGTTCCCTGCTTTCACCCATAGGGCAGATCACGACCGGGAAGGGTCACAGTCCGTGCTGGCTGGTCTCTCTGTTCTCTGTCTTCTCCACTGTGCGTGTGCTCTGGAGAGCAGGCTCACCCAGGCCCTACTCACCCTCATTTCCCAGAAGCTGGAGCAGGGCCCAGTCTGTGAGGAACGCTCAGTTCGATATTTGTTGAATTAATGAATACATGGGTGAATCTGCTGTTCAAAGTGGTCTGAGACCCAGAAACGCTCTGATTTGGTTATCACAGATGAGAGAAATCAGACTCTCAATGTTCAAAAGGACGTATGCCATATATTATAAAATATCTTTAAAAATCAATGAACAAAACGCCTTCACAAGATGGCTTCTTCCATCTTCTGACCTACTACTGTCTGTTTCTATCCACACGTGCATCGGAATCTCCCTTCATGTCCGTATGTCAGTTTGCTCTGCTGTTGCCCTCTCTGCTTCTCGAATGCACACTTAAGTTTGCTTACTTACGACTCTAGGGGCTTCCCTTCTCCGTGGACCTCAACACGGTTTCCGGAAAGCACTGGGGGAGGGCATCCTCAGCGGCACTTAGATGTAGAGAAGGAAACCCAGAGAACTGATGTTAAGAACCGAGATGTAGTAGTCACCCGGCCCCTAGCTGGCAACTGTCCTTTCACTTCCTCCTCCAGGTAGAATTTTCTATAAATGGCGTATATATATGTCAGAAAAGTCCTGAGCCTGTGGTCTTATTTCTGTCACATTTCAAACTCCCTCCACCGGGAGCCAGATGAAATGTGCCCAACATGACAGACCCGGCTCCAGCCTCAAAGCAGCAGAGAGAGTACGAACTTGCTCTCCCTTTGTTCACTGGCTGTGTGATGGCGAAGCTCCCCCACCTCACTTATTCAAGAAGGTCTCTGTCGCCCCAAGTCCTGCTGTCAGCCCTCCGACCTCTGCTTTCCTCCTGCCCAATCCACAGTGGCTCAAACAGGGCTCCCTGCGAGTGCTGTCACCATGGACATACGTCGCTCCTCAAGACCAGGGGCTGTGCTTAGTCTTCCTTCCTACTCCTGTCAGAAAACACGTTGGAGGAAACCGGTGTCTCATGCCAAGGAAAAGCAGTCTGAATGGTGGGAAGCTGAGCACAAGTACGGGCATGCCATCAGACCTAGTACCCCAAGACGCCAGGGTCACTGGTCAAGTTCAGACAGGGGCGAAGGAGAGCCTGTCACAACGGAGGACTTGTACCGCAAGGAATGCCTCCTGTCCATAACTATCTTCTTCGTTGTGGAGAGAATCCACTGTTATCTCTCCCTGCTCTTCCTCTGCCTCTTCACTCTTCCCCTCACTGAATTTGAAGAAAATAAAGTAAGCTCCTCTCAGTTTGTCCCCATGCCTCTCCTAGGAAGGGGACCCCCAGAAGCACACCTGCTTCAGGTTGACAGCAGACTGATCTTCAGTGCTACCTAAGACCCAGGGCTAGGTTCTGCTCTGCCAGGAAAGCCATCTTCCTGCAGATAGTAGCTACGTCTCCAGCATTTGTGTTATTAGTTACAAGGATAATATTTTAACTTGTGCATCTGTGTATTCTTCTGTCTTATTCTTCAATAGACCAAGAATGCAGGCAGAGAAGGGGGGGTTCTGTTTATCGGACTCTTCAAGTCACACCAATGTCCACATAAAAGGGGTCTTCAAGACGTTTGCAGAAAATGTGTAACTACATACATGCATGAATCCGAAGGAGCTTCTGTTAAACTCCATGTTTCCACAGACTTTTTGAAGTCTCTTTGTATATTTATCTTCTTTCCCTCCTCAAGCCCCACTACAATGACAGTAAGAGATTTTTGTTGAAGGACTGGCCTCCAAGTACAAAGAGAATAGAAACAGGAAGGGCAGCTGTCAAGACATCACTGCAAACTTTTGGAAGAGAATAACATTGATGGGGAGAGAGGTAACTACAACACAAGAGCCTGCTTTATAAACATCTCTGAAAAGGAAGACAACTTCTACTGTACCACCCAGAAGACAGGCAGGCCTTGAAGACTGCAGGAACCACGGGAGCTCGGAGGAGCTGGGGCCACAACCGGAAGATGCTGAGCTCATACGCCCAGCAGACGGAGCCCCTTCCCCACTGAACAGGAAAACCGTCTCTCTCCCATATGTGAAAGTACTACAAGAAAAGCTAGTTGCAAGTAAGCTGTGTTAAAAACAGACCAGGTCACCACTTCTCCCTCATCAGGATGTTTGTTACAAAAAAAGACAGGAATTAAACATTGGTGAAGATGTCAAGAAACTAAAACCCATGTGCACGGTTGCTGGAAATTATTCAAAGAGTTAAACATGGAGTTAGCGCATGACCAAGCAAGTTCACCCCAGGTATATAGCCAGCGGAACTGGAAATAGGAACCCAAACAGATATTTGTGTTTTCATGTTCACAGCAGTATTATTCACAACAGCTCAAAGCAGAAACAATCCAGTTATTCACTGGAGAATGAATGTGTAAATACATACAGCCTACCCAGGCCATTCAGAGTCATTCCGCCTTACAAGATGAGATCCTGACACATGCTCCAACACGGAGGAGATGTGGAAACATTCTGGGAGGTGAAGAAGCCAAACACAAGAGGATGAACACCACAAAATCCCACATACGTGAGGTGCAGAGTAGTTAAATCCAGCAACAGAAAGTAGATATTACAGGAGGTGGGAGACGACAGGGAGTTTCCACTGGGATGACAAGAATGTTCTAGAACAACGTAAATGGCTTCACATCACAAGGTGTACTCTTAAACCTAGTTAAAATGGTGACATTTAAGTAATTTACCACAACTTGTTAACGGAAAGGATCAGCTAAGAATTAGGGTGCAGCCTCCCAGTGGCCCCGAGACAGCCCTAAGACAGGCCAGGAAATTGGAGGAGTGAAGACAGTCTGCCAGAGAAGTGGCTCTGTGGGAGGGGCCAGGAAGCTGGGACACAAGCCTGAGGAATGTGACCTGTTGCCCCCCCACCCCCGGCACTGGCTGCACTCCTGCTGACAACACGGGACAGAGGCCACTGGCCCAGGAGGACAGAAAACAGGTTGGGAGCTCTCTCCAGCAGCTCTCTATCCAGCCTCCAGGCACTGTGGGACATGATGGAGCTGTGAGAAACCCCAAATAAACCATTAGGAACTCAAACTCAGGGTTCATCAGAAAAAGGCCCACATGGTGGTGGAAAGAAGGAAGAGACTAAACACAAGTAACGGGGCAGTTCAGGTGTGCTTAACGAGTGATTCAAGTAACCCCGAGGAAGCATTATCTGAGGCACAGTCTTCTAACATTTTAACTTCCTGTCTGTGCTTTTGTCTTATTCTTCAATAGACCAAGAATGCAGGCAGTGAGAAGAGGGTGCTATTTGATTATGAACACATGAGAAAGTCTGACAAAGTCACAAAAGCTACCTTCAGTGTGCAGGTAACACACAACATTTCTGCAGAGAACAAATGGTCACCATCCCATCACAACACACACCGGGCCTGCACTAGCCCAGAACTGCTGTCTACCACCCAGACATCCGAACGGCATTGGCCTGGGTACATTCCGGGACGTCCTCACAACGCCCCATGGGGTTCCAATACGTAGCGCCTGCTGAGAACTGGTCTAAATAAAGGAAACCGATTTCCTAATCACCGCGTAAGGAGATAGATCTGTAGATGCAGTAACTCCAGCGAGATGTTTATGCAGGAGACTCCCACCGCCATCGGCAAGGAGCTTTTTCAACCTCGCTTGCAGAAACGTTTACACAAAATAACACCCAGGAGCTTCTGAGACTGGTGCTTAAACACGACAACCAGTCTCTGAGATGCCAAACGGGTCTGCGTGCGGGAGCCTGCGGCCACAGCACAGCTCCCGCACGCCACAGCTGCTGCATTGCTTTCCACAGAAGGTGCCCACCTTTACATTGGGACAGATAAACACAGACTCTTCCAATCCACTGATCAGGACAGATAACTGCATCCTCTTAATTGTTTTCTTTTTTCAGCTTAGGTTCCATTGATGGGAGATGGTAAAATTAGTCCACGAGCCATGTGAAGTTTGCTACTTTGCTGATTAAAGCCTTAATTGATTCAGAATGTTTTACAAATCAATCTCTGTGAATTACCTCAGGCTCCTGAAGGCAGCTTCTAAAGAAGTGTTAGCCCCAAATAAGGCTCAGACATCCCTCTGCTGAAGGCATCCACGTTCTCCATGGTATGGAAATAAGCCTTGCTTTCTCCCATTTGTGTTCAAATTACTCATTCCATTTCTTTCTGCTGGAACCCGAGCAGCAGGGGGTTAGCTCAAACTCTTCAGTCTGAAACCCACAAGCACTCCCCAAGCTCCCAAAGCCTGCACGGCGCCGGCGTGTGTTACCCTCCCTCCAGCAGCACAAGGAAGCCGGGAGGTGCTCAGGTTTTACAGACAGCAGAGTGGATTTTGTTTAAATATATATGAGACTTAATGAGATGTGTGTGTGTGTGTGTGTGTGTGTGTGCGTGTGCGTGTGTGTGTGCAGGAGCTCAGTGACTAGTGCAGAGGGAAACGTGTCAGTATTCCTTCCTGAACCCAGGCACGGCCTTCTTCTAGAGGTGCACTCTACACTTGGCCATTTAACAACCCCTAGTTCAAGAGCACGGGGGTGGTTTCCAACAGGCACCGGCACAGCCTCCCATGCGCCCCCCGGCAACTCAACAGGCACCGGCGCAGCCTCCCACGCGCCTCCTCGTGACCATGAGCCACTCTTCCTCACAGCAATGGGATAAAGGGTGGCAGAGCTGGGATTTCTCACTATAATTGATTTCACCAAGTTGTCTCCAAAATGACTGTTTTAATTTACACATAAACAGTATTTTTGAAAATTCTATTATCCTTCTACCCTACCCAACCAGTGATATTATAAAAACTTTTTCAATGTTTGTTTGATGAGTGAAAATTTATAATCTGTTTAATTTGCATTTCCTAGACTAACAACTTTACTGGACCACAACCTAATGATGTCATTTCAAGTCATCTCTGGCTGTCAACACTTTTCCCAAGAAAGACTTAGTGTTATTTCTAAAAAAAAAAAAAATTTTAACATTTTTTCAGAATTTCATAGAAAAAAATCCAGAAGGTCAGACTGAGCATGGATGAGCAAATGCTCTGTAACAGGGGTCAGCAACGTTTCCTTGAACAAGCCTGGGGAGCAAATATCACAGTCGTGACATCCCATCAGCCCATCCCATCTCCGTTACAGCTTCTCAACCCCATTGGGGCAACATGGAAGCCCCATGACAACCTGTAAGCAAACAGGCCAGGCTGTGTCACCATCCAGTGTTTAGTTATGGGCCTTGAGGAACAAGAGTGAGCATGGACACTTTTCCCAAGTGTCACAGCAACACGCGCTCACCTCTGGCACTGACCTGTCACAGAATTTGCCCACTGTTTTTTTTTTTTTTTTTTAAGATTTTATTTATTTGAAAGTTAGAGTTACAGACAGTGAGAGGGAGAGACAGAAAGAAAAGTCTTCCTTCCGTTGGTTCACTCCCCAAATGGCCGCAATGGCCGGAGCTGGACCAATCCGAAGCCAGGAGCTTCTTCCTGGTCTCCTATGAGGTGCCAGGGCCCAAGGACTTGGGCCATCCTCTATTGCTTTCCCAGGCCATAGCAGAAAGATGGACTGGAAGAGGAGCAGCCGGGACTAGAACCAGTGCCCATGTGGGATGCCGACGCCGCAGGCAGAGGATTAGCCTACTGTGCCTCAGAGCCGGCCCCTGCCCACTGTTTTTACTCGTTTTTCTTCTTCTTGCTGATTTCCACCATGATGTTAGGCTTTCACAGAGAGTGTACACTGCAAAGTATCTCTTCCAGTCTCTCTCTCCTCCTACTTTTGTGCATTTTAAATTGTGATGCAACTAAACAGAGAGATTTTATTGCTTTAAAATTGTTTTTTACAAAGGTCTTTTCTCTATCGATATTCTGTAATGCCTATGTTCTGTAATGTTCTATATTTTGTTTGTCTGTTGGTAGGTGTGGCGTGAGAAAGGCATCATGGCACTGTGGTTGACTTCTCAACATTGATTCAATCCCTGAAAACCAGCCTAAGCCAGCGGGCACAGGCTGTCTCCTGTGACTGTAATTAAGTGATCCCATAAGACAAAAGGTTTTTCATGCTGTGACTTTGTCTCTTCCAAAAAAGAGAAAGATTTATTTATTTATTTGTAAGGTTGAGTTGCAGAGAGAGAAGTTGAGAGGGGGAGGGGAGGGAGGGAGGGAAGGAGAGAGAGAAGGGGGGAGAGAGAGGGAGGGAGGGAGGGAGGGAGGGAGATATCTTCCACCCACTGGTTTACTTCTCAAATGGCTACAACGGCCAGGGCTTGGCCAGCCAAAACCAGGACTAAAGAGCTTCTTCTAGGTCTCCCACCTGGGTGGCAGGGCCCAAACATTGGGCCATATGCGGCTTTCCCAGGCCATTAGGAAATGGACCGGCTGGGACATGAACCGGTACTCATATGGGATGCTGGCGTCACAGGCAGCAGCTTACTTACTTATGCTACAACGCTAGCCTCATGATTTTGTCTTTTGATCATGGAAAAGGAAGCACGAAGCCACACTGCTGCTAGCAGTCATTTTAGTATAGACGAAGCCAAGAATGAGGATGGTGGTGGAGAAGGTGGGAGGTACCGGGTCCTCGTGGCATTGTGAGCCACGCAGGTTACCTGTGCTACCTCCGGACGTCACCTGCAGTCATACACTGCCTTCCTTGAAAACTGGTCTGAGCTGAAGTTCTCTGTTACTGAAGTGAAAAGCAGCAGACTGGTAAGTGTGTTTGACCATTAAGAAGTGCCACCACCCTGAACCCATGCTGCATCTCCGGGCTCAAGCTGTACGCAAAGGCCCAAAGACGACGCCCAGCCCAGCCACCCAAGTGGACGCATTGCCCACTAAGTCCTGAACAAAAGATACGCACGCAAACAAACAACAAAGCTGTCTCAACAAGTATCTCTGGCACAGCTGTCACACTGAAATAGCCAAAACCAAAACCCTCCCCGTCCCCATCCACCATCACAGACGCACTGGGGAGACAGGCTTTCACTCCACGGAAAGCCAAGTCCCCCTCTTTCCTTGGCTCTCTAACAGCTCATGCTGGGAAGGGTGCCTCCTGCAGATGGGGTAGACATTGCTCTCTGATCCTCCTGATAAATGCAGTGAAAAACCCTGGCCGTACAGCGAAAGCAGACACGAGGAGCCTGAGAGGAAGTGGACAAAACACCCTTTTCTTCCATGTGCTGTGCTCAGTTCGCAGGCGGGGGTAAGTCTCTTCAGGACCTTCCTCAATTCATTCATACACATGCACTAATAAAATGTCGAACGCATTGTTGCATGCATTTTTAAGAATGATATGGTATTGTATATGCTTCTGTGCACCTTCCTTCTACTCCACACAAGAATGTGTTCCAGAGGTCTAGCCATCCTCGTGGGTACCAGTCTACCTCATTATCTTCTACTAAGCCATTGTGTTCCACAGGCGAGGTCTTCAAAACGTTCAAAGTGCAGACTATGAAAAAAATATGAAAATGATTCTGAACCAAAATAAGCTTATGTTTTAATTCCATTTCCAAAAACTCTTTGAAGTCCCCTCACATTATGGTTTGGTAATCCACTTCCTTACAGAGGCTTCTGTATTAATTTTAGAAGAAAGTCAAAAAGTTCCACATTTCTGAACTTATAACTTCACTGGGGAGAGTCGATGCTGCCACAAAATTAAGTCTGCCTATCTACATCCAGGGTATTTTACCTAATTTATGCCTTTTTTTAAGTCTACACTAAAGTTCTACAGATTTTATGTATTTTTGTTGAGATTATAAATATAAATATTTAAAAGTTTAGCTTGCTGGCCGGCGCCGTGGCTCAACAGGCTAATCCTCCGCCTTGCGGCGCCGGCACACCGGGTTCTAGTCCCGGTCGGGGCACCGGATTCTGTCCCGGTTGCCCCTCTTCCAGGCCAGCCCTCTGCTGTGGCCCGGGAGTGCAGTGGAGGATGGCCCAGGTGCTTGGGCCCTGCACCCCATGGGGAGACCAGGAAAAGCACCTGGCTCCTGGCTCCTGCCATCGGACCAGCGTGGTGCGCCGGCCGCAGCGCGCCGGCCGCGGCGGCCATTGGAGGGTGAACGAACGGCAAAGGAAGACCTTTCTCTCTGTCTCTCTCTCTCACTGTCCACTCTGCCTGTCAAAAAATAAAAAATAAAAAAAAAAAAAAAAAAAAAAAGTTTAGCTTGCTGTAGTACATGGGATATTTAAATTTTTTTTGGATTTTTACTACATTTTTCTAAATAGTTATTCCTGATGAACAAGACACTGTTTTTTTCCAGGTTACTCTTGTATCCAGCCCTCTTTCAGAACTCACTTATAAATCTGAATAATCAACTGACTGTCTTAGGTTTTCTAGGAAGCCAATCGCATTGCCTGAAACGGTGACATCTCAGTCTTTTTCTGGTATCTGTGCCTCTCGCTTGGTTTGCTTCCTCCTCCACCATCCCTCTTGGCATTACCATGTCTTCATGTAAGGCTAAAAGCAGACATCTTTTCCCATATCTAGACTTGAAACGTAACACTTTTAATGATTTATTATTGTTTTCAGGAGATTCCTGGTGCCATTTAGTTAATGTTTTCTGCTCCCCGTAGTTGGCTAACAGCAGTGTTCTCAATGAACGGGAGTTCACTGCTCCACAGCATAGTTCTGAATGGACCTACATCTGGTACGTGGGGAGGTCCAGTCTACCTGGTGATGGTGTGACAGCCATGACGAACTATTTCCTGGAAGAGCCTTTCCTCGGAACATGAAATATCCTTCTCTGTCCACTTTAATACCATTTCCTCTGATCTTTATTATACTAATACGCTAAATTTAATTATATGGTTAATGTTTGTATGACATGTCTTTACATGCTTTTATTTCAATCTGTATCATTAGGCAATTATGTCTTTAAATAGCATTTAATGTATATGTTCTTTTTCTTTTCAATTCTACCTGACAGGGTCTTTCAGAGATAGGTTTAAATTAGTTATATTAGTTTAAATTAGTCATGTTTAGTCAGATTACTGATCTGCTTGGACTAGTCTGACATTTTATGTGTTTATTTTTCCGTGACTCTAGGCTGTTTCTTTTTATTAGCCCTCTTTTCCTGTCTTTGCTTGGATCGATCAGGTTTACTTCGTTATTTTTTTCTCCAGTGGTTTGGAAACTATGAATTCAATTTCTATTCTTAGGCTCCTGGCTGCTCCACTTCCAATCCAGCTCTCTGCTATGGCCTGCGAAAGCAGTGGAAGATGGCCCAAGTCCTTGGGCCCCTGCACCCATGTGGGAGACCTGGAAGAAGTTCCTGGCTCCTGGCTTCGGATCGGCGCAGCTCCGGGTTGCTGCAGCCAACTGAGTGAACCAACGGATGGAAGATTCCCCCATACCCCCCGATCTCTCTCTGCCTCTCCTTCTCTGTGTATTTCTTTCAAATAAATAAATAACTCTTAAAAAAAAAAAAGCTGGTATGCTGTTTCTTCACTCCTCCCTACCTACCTCTCTTCTCCCTCACCCCCCACACCTCTGATTTGTTGATTTCTCTCGGAATATTAGTTCTGTGTGAATACTATCAACAATACTTAAATTTAACAGTAGGGTTCAGCAAATTCGTTGTTCACTATTTATTTATATGTAGTTTTTTCACTGCTGATGTATATCATATACAGGTCAAACATCCCTAATTCAAAATCCAAAATTCAGGGACCAGGGCTGTGGTGTAGTGGGCTAAGACTCTGCCTCTAGCAGTGGCATCCCCCATGTGCATGGGTTCACGTCCCAGCTGCTCTTCTCCAGCTCTCTGCTGTGGCCTGAGAAAGCAGTAGAGGATGGCCCAAGTGCTTGGGTCTTTGCACCCACGCAGGAGACCTGGAAGAAGCTCTTGGCTTCGGATCGGCCCAGGTCTGGCCATTGTGGCCATTTGGGGAGTGAACCAGTGGGCAGAAGATCTTTCTCTGTCTCTTCCTCCCTAACTCTGCCTCTCAAATAAATAAATAAAAAACTTAAAAAAAATCCAAACTTCAACATGCTCCAAAATCTGAAACTTTCTGGCCTTGTGTGATGGGACACAGTCAAAATGCAGGAACATTAAAAATACTGTGCAAAATTACCTTCAGGGCAATTTTCATAAGACATATCTGATTCATGTTTAGACTTACACTCCATCCCCAAGATGTCTCATTGTATATATGCAAATAATCCAAAATAAAAAGAAATCCTAAATGTGAAAAGTATTTGGTCCCAAGCATTCTGGATATGGGATTCTCAGTCTGTATGAATTCATCCACAGTATGTAGTTGGTGAGTTTCTAAGACACTGAATACCTGAAGAATTCTTTAGTGTCTACATTTCACTTTATCCTTAAGAGAGAGCATAGGGTTGTAAATCGAAGTTTTCCTCTCAGAACCTTGACTGAGAAGCCCTCCTCTCTGCAGGATGTTTTAGGATACTGTGTGGGCACCCAATGACCCTTTTGTCTTCAGTTTTGGAAAACTGCCCAGTCTTCTAGGACGCTCCTGCTGTTGGGTGACTGCTGGCACTGCTGGCTCTATCGTCTATGTCCAGCAACTTTTTAATATTTTTTAGCATAAATTACCAGTTTGTGATATGTTCTAGGAAAATTCCTAAGCTTGTTCTCCAGTTCTATCTACTCTTATCTCCCTAATTGTTATTTCAACAATCAATGTTTAATGTATAAAATTCCTTGTTTTTAATGGGTCTAATAAGAGGAAATTTCAAAAACTTCATAGAAAATGGAATTAAAAGATAAAATATGAACTTCATTTCTCAACCTATGCTTCATCAAATTCAGGACCTCTTTTTATGTGATGCCAGAAGTTAAGTCCATCTCTAAAGAACTGAGAATCCTGGGAATTCAGCCATGGGAATGCAGTCTTTCTTTACATTTTTAAATGAAACAAACAAAAAGAGGTACCATTTAAAGATGTCTTAAGAGCAGGAACAAACAGGATTCAGAAGGAGCAAAATCAGGACTGTGAGGTCAGTTTCTCAGATCCACTTCTCCGCGGCAACTGGATGTGGACGGTTTGCTGCTGCATCAACACTCCTTCCCCTGCTCCAAACAGCGATTTCACAGATCCGAGACAGGCGTTTGGTGCAGCACTGAAGACGCTGCTTGGGATGCCTGCAGCCCAGATCCGAGTGCCTGGGGATGTGAGTCTTACTCTGTCTCTGATTCTAGCTGCTGCTGCTTTTTTAAAGATTTATTTTATTTATTTGAAAGAGTTACAGAGAGAAGTAGAGAGGTCTTCCATCTGCTGGTTCACTCCCCAGATGGCTGCAACGGCTGGAGCTCTGCTGATCCGAAACCAAGAGCCAGGAGTTTCTTCCGGGTCTCCTATGTAGGTGCAGGGGTCCAAGGACCTGGGCCATCTTCTACTGCTTCCCCAGGCCATAGCAGAGAGCTGGATCAGAAGAGGAGCAGCTGGGACTAGAATCTGCACCCATATGGGATGTGGTGCTTCAGGCCAGGACTTTAACCCACTGTGCCACAGCGCCAGCCCCTCTAGCTTCTTCTAATGCATGCACACAGTAAGAGGCAGCACGTGACTGTTCACATAATAGGGTCCCTGCCCCTCACGTGAGAGACCTGGATTTGGGTTCCAGACTCCTGATTTCAGCCTGGCATTGACCAGCTCTTACAGGCATTGGGGAAGTGAGCCACTGAATAAAATATCTCAATGTGTCTGTTAAAGAAAAATAAAAAGAACTCCCCAAATTTCACCCTTGTTTGATGAGAGGAATGAGCAGGAACACCATTGTGGGAAAGGACTCATGAGACTTCCCCAGGCATGTTTTCTGCTAAAGCTTGGGATAACTTCCTCTCAACACTCTCCCGAGAAGCAGATGTTAGTACTCTTTGGCCCCTCAGAAAGCCAGCAAGCAAAATGCCTTCAGCACCCCCCCAAATCTGCAGCCATGTCCTTTGCTCCTGACTGGCTAGCCCCCTTTTACTTGGATTGGAATACCTCCACCTCACAGTATCACCGCTGTGGTTATCCCTTGTTAGAATTCTCTGCAGGAAAACTCTGGATCCTGGTCTCACTTGTCCAAGGTTTCCACGGAGGGTTCTGCTCTTGGCTGCTGCGGATGGGCTCAGCAGTTTTGGCACCCACCGAGGTGAACGTTGACTCAACTTCAATTGTTTCAGTTAGAATTATGTAAGTTGAACCAACTGAGATATCTATGGTGTTGGCTACAATTTCCACTGTGAATCACCAGTCTTCTTCCATTAGGGCGCAAACAGGCCTAACTTTGTTCTCGCAGGTTGATGCGGATCATTTGCTGCTGCGGCTTCATCTTCAGTACTGTCTCGTCCCCTCTTACAATGAGTTATCATTGTGCAAACTGCGAACTCTCTGCGACACCGACTTCATACACTTCTTGTAAAGCATCACTTATTTCACTATTGTTAACAGCCAAGCTTCACCATGAATTTAAAGTTTGTTCTTGCTTCAATTTTAGTAGAATTCATGTTGGCCTGATAGCCTGTTGCTACATGTTTTAATAAGTTGGTATCATTTTATTCTGGTACAAACATACTTTAAAATCATGCACAGTCTCCTCATAATATATACTTTCCATGAAAATTTTGAAGATCCTTTATATATTCTCAAATTTCCTAAAATAGCACAATTGTTCATTTTTGATAGTTCTTCCCAGTTGCTCTATTCAATAGCATTTCCTTGCATAATGCCTCTCATTCTTGGGTTGAAGTTTCCCAAGTATCTACTGATTCTTGGCCTGTTGCGCTCATCTTCTTACCTGGGAGTCCCTGGAGAGTACTTGCCATGTCCAAATCCTGCAATGGGGGGGGGGGGGATGTACTGATGGCCAAGCTATCTACCCGGATCATCTTGTGGGGGGCTGTCAATACCCACTATTCCTCTTAGTTCAATAGTGAACTCTTTGACCTGAACCCTTACACCCATAGCACTCGCCCTGTGAGCAGACACATCTATGGTCACAGATCAGACAGAATGAAGCAGCACAGTACCTGGAGATTAGTGTACATGGGATCCACTGGAGCTCAGTTAAGCACCCTGAATGTTTCACTAGGGTGCGTCCTGCTCCCAGTGTCTTCCACTCTACAATTACTGCCATCTTTTGTAGCTTTCTTGTGTGTTCAGTCTTATCTGCTCTTCTTCTGCAAGGGTTCTGCATAATAAACCCCTCTTACTCTTTTCTGTGCTAGCTACGTATCCACCTATCTATCTAGTTCATTGTTTCTATTAGTCAAGGTAGCATAGCAAGCAGGTTAGTAGGATATTTGACCTAAAATCCTTCAAATATCCTTCCTGTATTTTCAGATGATATCGCAGAAAAAAACTAAATGGTCACTTTTATGTTTTCTGATGAATCAAGGCATTGAAGGTCTCTTGTGGGACTCTGAAACTTCATGAACCACACTATTTCTTAAACTGCATTCTACTCTCATTAAAAAACCTGTTTCTTGGCATCATGGAGTCTTGTCCCCATGTTAGCCTATAATAATCAGATCAACTTTAGCAGTTAATAATAGACATGGTAATAAGGACTGAGGATTGAGGTGAGAGAGAGGAGAGGGCAAATAATTCACATTTATCAAGTGTCTACCGTGTCCCAGTTCTGCTGGTATCATCTGACTTAACTGCACCACGGACTGGGGTGCTTGTTATTCTTATTGTACAGATGCAGCGCCTGAGGTCAGAGGAGCGTAGGCAACCTTCCCACAGTTAGAAGGCAGGACGGTCAGAGCTGACACTGAACTAAGGCCAGAGGAGTCTACAACTCTGCTCCTCTACTAACCCATGCACCACCTTTGGCTCCCAGAAGTGTTCTATCAAAGTGGATTTACTGTTTCTCAAGGACGGTATTCCTAGATTATGACAGAGCTTTATATTCTCAAATCAGGCAATTTACAAAGCTTTACTCTTTTAAAATCAAAGTATGAGAATGCATATACATACATATATGCAAAACTTAATGATACAATTTTCTTTTTTTTTTTTTTTTTTTTTTTTTTTTTTTTTTTTTTTTTTTTTTTTTTTTCAATTTTTTAAAGATTTATTTATTTATTTTTTTTTTTTTAACTTTTATTTAGGATATAAATTTCCAAGGTATGATTTATGGATTACAATGGGTTTCCCCCCATATTTTCCTTCTCCCCCCACAACCCTCCCACAATTTTCTACAGCTTTCAGTAAGAAAATTCACCTGATATAAAAACGTGTGGGGCTGGTGCTGTAGCATAGGAGGCTAAGTCTCTGCCCATGGCACCAGAACCCCATATAGGAGCCAGTTCGTGTCCTGGCTGCTCCTCTTTCAATCCAGCTCTCTGCTGTGGCCTGGGAGAGCAGTGGAAGATGGCCCAAGTCCTCAGGTCCCTGCACCCACGTGGGAGACCAGAAGCTCCTGGCTCCTAGCTGGGAATTGGCCCAACTCTGGCTGTTGCGGCCATTCGGGGAGTGAACCAGCAGATGGAAGACCTACCTCTCTGTCTCTCCCTTTGTCTGTAACTCTACCACTCAAAGAAATAAAATCCTTAGAAAAACAACATGCAGGTGCTCACGCACACACACCACACACACACACACACACACACACTGATGTCAGTCATGTTTACTGCTGTATCCCTAGCAACTGCAACTCAGGGGATGCCTTATAAAACTGTTGAATAAATGAACAATCTCCAGAGTCTGCATGCAGGACCACACGCTTTCCAGGACTCATGTAAATAGCAGGATGCTTCCCATCACTTCAACAACAAACTCCGTGAACACACTGGGCATCATCCAAGTCACAAACTCCCCAACCACACTGCTGGGCAGGAAGACACGACTCCCAATTTAGCCACGAGACTTTGCCTTGGAGATGATTCTGTCAGATGGGCTCTGGGGACAGGGTGACTACTATGACTAAGGCATACAGAATTTGGCTGGAGCTGTGGCTCACTAGGCTAATCCTCTGCCTGCAGCGCCGGCACACCGGGTTCTAGTCCCGGTCGGGGTGCCGGATTCTGTCCCGGTTGCCCCTCTTCCAGGCCAGCTCTCTGCTGTGGCCCGGGAGTGCAGTGGAGGATGGCCCAAGTGCTTGGGCCCTGCACCCATGGGAGACCAGGAGAAGCACCTGGCTCCTGCGCAGTGCGCCGGCCACGGCGGCCATTGGAGGGTGAACCAACGGCAAAAGGAAGACCTTTCTGTCTCTCACTGTCCACTCTGCCTGTCAAAAAATAAATAAATAAATAAGGTATACAGAATTTAAAGGATAAAGGAACTTATTTTTTTCTCTTCTGAAATGGCATATTTTAAGAGGAAACTTCAAGAACAATTCTAAACAAACAGCATCTCTCTCATCTTTTGCAAGGCTCACGGAACCGATGTATTTTGGTGATGATGGCTGAAGACAGCACTCTGCCACAGCAACGCAAATGCAACTTTCAGCCATAGGGGTTATTCTTCAAAGACATCCATCAGTCCGAGCTGGCCAGCTCCTACGCTTCTGTAGACTGTGAGCCAGAATGATTGTTTTAACTGTTTAAGTATTCGGGGGAGGAGGAGGAGAGAGGTGCAGATAGGAAGAGAAGAAAGGCAGAAGGAGGGAGGGAGGGAGGGAGGAAGATAAACACTCTCAAACACTGATTTATTCCCAAAATGTCTGCGGCAGCCCAAGCCAGGGCTGAAACCATGAGTTGAGAACTGAATCCAGGTTTCTGATATGGAGGGCAGGAACCCAGCTACTTGAGCTGTCACTACTGCCTCCCAGTGTGTATTAGCAGGAAGCTGGAGTCAGGAGTGGGAATGGGGCATTGAACCCAGGCACTACTGACATGGATGCAGGCAGCTTAACTGACAAACTCGGGGCTGGTGCTGTGGCATAGCAGATAAAGCTGCTGCCTGTGGCGCCAGCATCCCGGATGTGTGCCGTTTGAGCCCCAGATGCTCCACTTTGGATCCAGCTGCCTGCTGGTGTTCCTGGGAAAGTAGTGGAAGATGGCCCAAACGCTTGGGTCCCTGCACCCACATGGGAGACCTGGAGGAAGCTCCTGGCTCCTGGTTTCAGCCAGTCCATTGGCTCCAGCTGTTGCCACGGCTATAGCATGTGGCCTTTGGGGAGTGAACCAGTGGGTGGATGGAACATTTCTCTCTCTCCATCTCTCCCTCTCTAATTCTGCCTTTTTGCATACCCCAAACAGAACTGTTTTAAAGGCCAAAATGTCAATATTCCCAAGGAAACACAAGAGCAGCCCTGTCCTCTCATACCAGCTCCTCACTCATGGGAGGGACTGGGGGCACAGGGTGGCCTGCCCTCTGCTGAGGCCATTGCTAAGCTGTAAAGACACCCAGTGGAGAGCTGGCCTCCGACCCAGAGCAACGCCTCCTTCCCTCTGCTCCCCGAGGTCAGCTCACCCCACCTCTCAATGCACCAGAAGCACTAAGTAGTGCAAAACACACGTCAAATACATCTTACCTATCAGGAACACATTTTTCTCTTAGTTGTCAAAACCTGTTGAGGGTATGAGAATACACTGCTTTATTTACAGACTGTACTCTTTAGTAACAACACTTTAAACCTTATTTTTCTTCCTCCAGGGGGTGTCTGGGCCTATTTAGCCGTTTAGCTTCAATGTCCAGTGCTCCAAAGGCTGTTTCTTCTGGGCTCCACTTCACTTCCGCTACGAGGCAGGTTTGCTGGTGTGCTCTGTGAAATCACTGAAAGCCGTGAACCACCGTGAATCATCGGTACCGAGCTGCCTCGTGCCACTGACTCTTACTTGGTAAGGCGCCTTCAAACACACATCGTCACAAAACCTCCATGATTAGCACTGAAGATTACTGATCCCAATTCTTGTTCCCTTAGGATCAGTGTGTTCAAAACATGGCTCCATTAAAAGAAAATCTCATGGCAAACTAAGAACATAAACACCTTACACAAGGAAGCACATTATGCTTCCATCGTTATGGAAATATTAATTATAAAATAGTACAACTGAGATTTTAAATATGTTAAGTACTTACAATATTATTAACATGAGGCAGAAATTAAATATCAGTTTCTTAAGAAATATGAAAACAGGATAATTCCTTCATTAACATGTTAATATCACCAAATAATTCAATTAAAAAAACACACTGTATCATGTCTTCAAGAAAGACATTGTCTCCAAAGCTCATTATTCAGGGTAGATAGTATCTTTGTCTGCTTTTAACAAGCTTTAAATGAATTTTAATAAAATGATAATTTTCACTCTAGCAAGTGAATGTGCACTCATGTCTTATAAACTTCTGAATCACTAATCACGGGCTGGCCATTCAGGTTTGGTTAAACATTCTGACAGGGTCATGGCGCAGTAGGGTAATCCTATGCCTGTGGCACCGGCATCCCATATGGGCAGTGGTTCTAGTCCCACCTACTCCTCTTCCAGTCCAGCTCTCTGCTGTGGCCTGGGAAAGCAGTGGAGGATGGCCCACGTCCTTGGGCCCTGCACCTGTGTGGGAGACCGGGAGGAAGCTCCTGGCTCCTGGCTTCAGATTGGTGTAGCTCTGGCCGTTGTGGGAGTGAACCATCGGGTGTAGCTCTGGCCGCTGGGGAGTGAACCATCGGGTGGAAGATCTTTCTCTCTGTCTCTCCCTCTGTAACTCTAACTCTCAAATAAATAAATAAAATCTTTAACAAAAAAAGAACTCTGACAACTCTTGGAAATTAAAAAATGATGCTTTTCCATAAGGATAGTAATCATTTTAAAACAACACTTTCCTACCCAACCGGCATTGCTGCGTATGTTTTCTATGTATTTACCGAGTACGTGAGACGCCCCTAGGAAGAAGGCAGTACTGCAACCTCCTTTGACAGACGAGCAGAGAGGAAAGCTGAGGTCCTGTGAAAGGACGCACCCCCGGGACAGCAGGGCTGGCACCGCGGGAGCCCGCACCGGGGTCGGAACTGCTGACTCGACATCTCGGGTCGGAACTGCTGACTCGACATCTCATCCACCTGGCCTTGGCCATAGGAGAACAACGTGGGAGAAAACCGCTCCCAAACACAGCAGGACACACGTGCCGTATGTTGACTTCTTAGAGAACATTCAAGAAACTCTGCCACAGCTGCAGCCATGCTCAGCTCGTGGGGTGTGACGCAGGAAGGGCCGCTATGCCCCGCCCCAGCTCCCACCACTGCAGCTCTCGGATCCATCGCCACGTGAGTTCTGCTCTGAGCTGAAATTCGCCAGTCAGCACACAAGGCTCACGAGGTCTTCTGGATTCACAACATTTTCTTGTGATATTCTCGAAGTCAAAAGTCACCCACTCAGACGATGAGTTTAATAATAAGCTGTGTATATATTTTTTTCCTCAAAAATTATCTTTCTAAGGAGTAACAAGTCAGTTTTCTCATAAATATCCAATAAGTTTAATCTCCTGGAAGGTAAAACAATAGAAATACCATTGTAAACTCTGTCCTGGGCATTGTGCCTGACCCAAGGATACAAAATCCAAAGGCAGCTTTTACCAAAAATGAGCTCAACCCTGGAGAGCAAGGCAGGTACCCCGATACTGCTGACAGCTGTCAGGACAGAGGCAGGAGTGAGCACGGGGAGGAGACCTTTGTGCCGCCTTGGAGGGGAGCAGGCAGAGACGCGCCAGGGAAGGACCAGGCCACAGCCCACAGGGAGAGCTGGGACGGGAAACCCTAGACTTCTGTGTGAGAGCAGGGAGGCTCTGGGCCGATCATCGAGCCCGAAGAAGGGAAGTGGCCTGTTGTCATGATGGGTGTGGCCCAGGCAGGTGCTGATGGTCCTCAAACCAGGGTGCCTGCCCCACTGGGGCCAAGTGTGTACCGTGAAGACCTTGACACACTGCCAGTTTCAAAGGATTTCAGGTCACCTCCCTGTATCCTGTTTCCTAAACCTGCCTGCCTGGGAGATGCCTCAGCTGCAGCCCCTCCTCCCAGCTCCCCTTCACCACGACCCTTCCAGGACTGCAACGCCCCCATCTCATATGGGCATCGGTTCGCGTCCTGGCTGCTCCACTTCCTATCCACCTCCCTGCTAATGAGCCCAGGAAATCAGAGGAGGATGGTGCAAGTCCTCTGTCCCCTGTCCCCGTAGGGGAGACCTGAAAGAAGCTCCTGGCTCCTGATCAGAGCAGCTCTGGCCTTTGTAGCCATTTGGGGAGTGAACCAGCACATGGAAGACCTCTCTCTCTGTCTCTACCTCTCTCTGAACTCTGCCTTTCAAATAAATAAAATAAATCTTTAAAAATAAATAAACTCGGAAGGCACACCTCCCGTCACACACCCTGGATTTCAGGGACCTGCGCCTGCAGGAGACGTGAGACCTGAAGACGAGCTTCCCCAGGAGAAAGCTGCACTCACACCAGAGCTCCAGTTGAGGATTTCTGAGTAAAATCCTTCAATTTCTGTCATCAGGGCACCAAAACACGTATGTCCATAAATCCATCTCATTAAGTAGGAAGGAGGAGGGAGTCGGAGGGGTCTCCTGCTTGGAAAAGCGCTGAGTGTGCTTTCTCACCAGAGAGAGGCGAGATGGAGAGAAGGGGAGGAGGGGGAGGAGGGGGGGGAGGAGGAAGAAGAGGGGCAGTAGGGGAGGGGAGGAGGAGGAGGAAGAGGGGCAGTAGGGGAGGAAAAGAGGAGGAAGAGGAAGAGAGGAGGGGGAGGAGGGGAGTGAAGGAGGAGGAGAGGGAGGAGGAGGAGAGGGAGGGGGAGGGGGAGGAGGGGGAGGGGAGGGGAGGAAGAAGAGGAGGAGGAGGGGAAGGAAGGAGGGGAGGAGGAAGAGGGGAGGGGAGGAAGAAGAGGAGGAGGAGGGGAAGGAAGGAGGGGAGGAGGAAGAGGGGAGGAGGAGGGGGAGGAGGAGCCTTTAGACAGGGGAGTGTTGGCCTTGCCGAGGAGCAGGGGTATCTTTTGGGAAGGGAGGGAGGCAGATAAGGAAGAAGTGAGGTGCACAGTCCTGGAGGATGAGAGTGGTGATGGCCTCCTTCCAGGCCGTCAGGAGCCTGTTGCAAGCCAGATATGCCGGAAGCTGCGGCTGGGGGAGGTGGAGGTGGTGAGCGTTACACATCAGCAGTGATCGAAGACGAATGCTCTCACGCTCAGAAAGGACCTATTAGTAGAAGATCAAATTCCTTAAACAAACATCTTGCTCTTTTTAGAATGAGGATGGAATTCCCTAAACACATTTAGCATTCACACCTCGTTCTCCACGTATTTCCATGTGATAAACATAATTCATAGGAAATCTTTACTGAGATCCCTCTAAGCAGTAGATTAACTGTATACCCAAAGGGTCATGCAAGGGCATTTTTCCTTTCCTGTGCGCACACACATGTGTGTGCGTGTGTGAGATGCATCTGCTGGGTTACATACAGACATGCGTCGGTTCCATGTATGTCCTGTGGATGTGTGAACACGTATGCTGGGTCTATGTCCATGCCAAGCTCTTTCACTATTCAGATCATGAAATTAAGAGTCATCTGTCAGCAACCTAAACTTACAGTTAATAAAATTTCTGGGACTCTCTTTCCTCCTGCTATACATAAGTTATTCATTTGCATTCACTTTAAACAGAAAAATGTTATGTTATCAAGAAATACAAACTTACCCTTCTCCTTTAAGTAAATGGGAATATGGACTAAAATTATTAAATTGGATTTGTACAAAATTATATACAGGGAAGTAGCTCAAATAATACATAATTTCTACCAAACTTAGTCTAGCCACAACAATTTCAATCTGTTCACACTGACAATTCAGCCACTTTCTAAATGTATCCCTAATTTTCTCTATTCAGTCAAATGTTATTTTATTTTTATTATTTTTGGTATCATACAGCAAGAAACCTATTCAGTATTACATAAATATTCATTGCAAGTGAAATTTCTTTTTAATTGTCTATACTGTATCTGTAGAAACAGAAACAAAATGAAAATAGAGTGAGCAAAACAGTATTCTGCCTGAATGCAAAGGGCAGGCTGCCGGTGACGAGCACTGGCCACGGCTGGGCTGTCTCTGGGGTCACTCTTTTTTTTTATTTTTGACAGTTAGACAGTGAGAGTGAGAGAGTGAGAGAGAGACAGAGTTATAGACAGAGAGAGACAGAGAGAAGGGTCTTCCTTCCATTGATTCACCCCTCAAATGGCCATTACGGCCAGCGCTGCGCTGATCCGAAGCCAGGAGCCAGGTGCTTCTCCTGGTCTCCCATGGGGTGCAGGGCCCAAGCACCTGGGCCATCCTCCACTGCACTCCCTGGCCACAGCAGAGAGCTGGACTGAAGAGGGGCAACCGGGACAGACTCTGGCGCCCCGACTGGGACTAGAACCCGGTTGGCGCCGGCCTGGGGTCACTCTTATTGCCTGTTCCCATCTTACTTGCATGCTCCTTATATTCCATTCTCAGGTATCTGCTCAGACAAACACCTGACTCTTCCCTCTTTCTTTAATCTCATCCACAGCCTGGGAGGTTTTCACCCACTGCCTCTTGACTCAATGTTCCCTCCTCTCTGTCCTCGGGTGGGTGCATCCACGTGTGACTTCTGGTCCTTACTCTGGGCTCACCATGGCTCCCAGGCCCTCCTTCCGTGCAGCTGTGCCTCTGGGCAGCTTCCCACCTTGCCTTTCTAGGTTATGCTAGAAAGGCTGGATTTTCAGACGCTGCATTCCCGTATCTTGTGTAACAGGTGTTCTCCTGAAACACATATTCTAGCTAGTAAAATACTGTTATAAACCCTTTTCTTGAACTAAGAAATGTCTTTGGCAAGTGATAACTTTTTTAAAGGTTTTATTTATTTATTTGAAAGTCAAAGTTACAGAGAGAGAGAAGGAGAGGCAGAGAGAGAGAGAGAGGTCTTCCATCTGCTGGTTCACTTCCCAATGCAATGGCCAAAGCTGTGCTGATCCAGAGCCCGGAGCCAGGAGCTTCTTCTTCGTCTCCCACAAGTGTGCAGGGGCCTAAGGACATGGGCCTTCTTTCACTGCTTCCCCAGGCCATAGCAGAGAGCTGCATAGGAAGTGGAGCAGCCGAGTCTCGAACCGGTGCCCATGTGGGATGCCAGCACTGCAGGCAGCGACTGAACCTGCTACACCACAGCGCTGGCCCCGACAAGTGATAATTTAACTCAGGAGTTCCAGTCATGGATTTTGAATACAGAATTGTGCCTTCTATAAAACTTAAGCCGCTTGTTTAATCAACCCAAATCAGTAGCAAGGTAGGTAAACAGGTTTGACTTTTGTCTCCAAGGCTGTAAGCAAACAGCAAGATTACACACATGGAACTTACAATGGAGAGCCACTGTTTACATTAAGTGGTACTTTAAAAAAGTGATTCTTCTCTTCTTAAACTCCTCCTTGTTGAAATTATTGTTAGGCAAGTGGGTTCTTCTTCGGCTCAGTGAAATCTATTTCACAGTTTCCCATTGAGAAAGAGATTAGATTTCAGCAAGTTGCAGGTCTGGGGAGAGCCAGCAAAGCCCGATGATCCCTGGAGAGCCAGGACAGCCCACAGGCCGCCCCTGCACACGAGCACATCCAAGGCTCCTTCAGGTCCTGGTAACCAGGTCTGAGGACCAGAGCCTTTTTCTCCCCTTGTCTCACCTCAGCCATTCGGACGAGCACTTCCCCTTTCCCCAGGGAGGGGCTACTCAGAGTGGCTTTCTATACCAGCTAAGAAAATGTCCATGGGGGACTGGCGCCGTGGCTCACTTGGTTAATCCTCTGCCTGCAGCACCAGCATCCCATATGAGCACCAGGTTCTAGTCTCAGTTGCTCCTCTTCCAGTCCAGCTCTCTGCTGTGGCCCGGGAGCGCAGTGGAGGATGGCCCAAGTGCTTGGGCCCTGCACCCGCATGGGAGACCAGGAGGAAGCACCTGGGTCCTGACTTTGGGCCGGTGCGCTGTGCCGATCCGCTGTGCCAATCTGCTGCGCCAATCCGTAGAGGCCATCTTGTGGATGAACCTACAGAAGAAAAACCTTTCTCTCTCTCTCACTGTCTAACTCTGCCTATCAAATAAAAAACAAAGAAAAAGAAAAAGAAAAAAGAAAATGTCCAATGGCCTGCACTGTGGTGCAGTGGGTTAAAGCCCCGGCCTGCAGCGCCAGCATCCCATATGGGCGTTTCTTTTCTTTCTTTCTTTCTTTCTTTCTTTCTTTCTTTTTTTTTTTTTTAAGATTTACTTTATTCATTTGAAAGACTGAGTTAGAAAGAGAGTGGTCAAAAGTGATCCCTGTTAAATATAGGAGTGGGAATAAGAGAGGGAGGAGATGTACAATTTGGGACATGCTCAATCAGACTTGCCTCAAATAATGGAGTTAGAAACGTGCCAGGGGATTCCAATACAATCCCATCAAGGTTGCATGTACCAATGCCATCTCACTAGTCCAAGTGATCAATTTCAGTTCACAATTGATCACACTGATAGGTCTAATAGTCAAAGGGATCACACAAACAAGACTAGTGTCTGCTAATACTAACTGATAGAATCAAAAAGGGAGAGAATGATCCAACATGGGAAGCGAGATACACAGTAGACTCATAGAATGGCAGATGTCCTAAAGAGCACTCTGGCCTCAGAATCAGCCCTTAAGGCATTGCATTCGGATCTGGTTCAAGAGCCCATGAGAATATTTTAGGCATGGAAAGCCAAGACACTCTGGAAAAAAAAAAAAAAAGAAGACCTAAATGAAAGATCTCTGCGAGTGAGATCCCAGTGAAAAGAACGGGGCCATCAAAGAAGGAGGTACCTTTCTCTGAAGGGAGGAGACAACTTCCACTTTGACTATGACCCTGTCAGAATAGGATCGAAGTCGGTGAACTCAAAGGGTTTCCATGGCCTTGGCAACTCATAACTCCCACCCGCACCCTTCCCATCTTCCACTCCCTCTCCCATTCCATTCACATCAAGATTCATTTTCAATTATCTTTATATACAGAAGATCGATTTAGTATATATTAAATAAAGATTTCATAAGTTTGCACCCACACAGAAACACAAAGTATAAAATACTGTTTCAGTACTAGTTATAGCATTACTTCACATTGGACAACACATTGAGGACAGATCCCCCATGAGAAGTAAGTACACAGTGACTCCTGATGTTGATTTAACAATTTGACACTCTTGTTTATGGTGTCAGTAATCTCCCTAGTGCGGGTGGGAGGGAAGTTATGGGGGGAAAGCCATTGTGGTCCATAAACTGTACTTTGGAAATTTATATTTACTAAATAAAAGTTTAAAAAAAAGAAAGAGAGCGGTCTTCCATCTGCTGGTTCACTCTCCAAATGACCGCAATGGCTGTAGCTGCGCCCATCCAAAGCCAGGAGTCAGGAGCCAGGAGCTTCTTCCGGGTCTCCCAGGTGGGTTCAGTTGTTTCAGACTCCTAATTTTACAGATGGGGAAACTGAGGCCAACAGCCTGCAGCATACAGCACCAGCGTTCTCCTGGCTTCATTGCCAGGTGAGTTCTGCGTGAAATGGGCTCACACCCTGAGGCCGGCGTCACAAACGGCTTTTTGTCCAACACTGCCTGAGGGCCCATGGTCATATTGTTTCCATTCTAAAAGAAGCTAATTAATTTCCATCAAAAGCTTTATGAATAAAATAATCAGATGTGCTGAAAATAAATTAAAACTAATGAAGGGATATCACCCAGTGAAAACAGGCTGGTTTTGGCCAATTCAGAGGAGAGAGAGCCAAGTCTGTGTTGCAGGCGATAGGACCGTAGCAATTTCTTTGCCACAATCGAAGCTCCAAGACAAGAGACAGAGCTCATAAATCATATACAGTCTGTGGTCATAAAACAGACAATCGGAAACCAGGGAGACTCGCTGGGCCTAGACGACAACGTGCCGAGCGCGTGCCGCGAAGACCCCGAAGTAAACAGAAGCTAATCAGCAGCGGAGCAAAGTGGCGCTGGTGTCCCTCCTGGCCAGCCTTGGGCTCCATGCCACGACATAAGCTGAGGTCCAACCCTGCAGCTCAGCCAGAGATCAGTGCTCAGGAAGTCAAGGCCACAGGGAAGGCCTGGGCTGCACCACGCAGCAGCAGCAGACGCTCCTCCACTCTGCAGTGCCCCAAGGCACTTCTCTGCAAATCCAAGGTGCCACAGGCAGCGTAAGGGCCTGCTGCGCATATCTCCGCCCAACCTGAGTGTGAGCCTGTGAGCCGGGACACCTTCTCCTTGGCTGATAAGAAGCTTTCCTGAGAATCTTCCCCTGAAGAGACAAGCTTGGTGTGTCCCGTTTTATCTGTGGTGCACCGTCCTCTCTTTGCTGTGTCACCCGTAAAGTTCCTTGCCAGCCTGGGCTCACGGCTATCGGAGTGTGATTCCTGCCTTCTTGTCCACCACTTCACCTGCTCTGGGATGCTGGTTTGATGGGGCGCCCAAATCCTGCCCTTGGATGCTACAGCTGCCCACGGAGCATTCTCACTGGCACACCAGCGAGTCATCTGGGCTTCCAGCATGTTCTATCAGTGGCCCAGGCTCCCGGGGGCCGTCAGTGTCAACCACCCTGCCAGTACAGCGGTGTGTCAGGTGGTCCTGGTATATCTGGGACACGTGGTCTCTAACACAGCAGAAGCTGATGTGATGGACAGGAAGCAGACGCCCACCACTGGGCCAGTGGAAGTGATGGTGACACTGCACTGGGCCTTCTCTTTGCCTCTGCTCATCAGGACTGTCCCTGATGGGGGCAGCACTGGGCAGTCTCACTTGCAGCTGGTACCAACATAGCACTAGGACCACTTGTGAAGTAGTCCCAAGGTTTTACTCTGGCAGTTGGCTACAAGGATCTCTTCCCAGTGAGGCTCCAGCTGTGAGGTGGGGGAGAGGTGTCAGTGCTAGAGAGGCAGCTCACATGGGAGTCTGTTGTCACATTCATGTCATTTATTCCTGCTTCTTTATCTGGCTGGGCCTGACCCCAAAAGTATTATTTCCACCATTCGATCGATTGTCCCTTGTACCTAACCCTCTTTATGACTTGGAGAAGCTGAGGGTACGTGGCTTTTGATAGACAATTCTGGTTTCTAGTCACTTGCTGCCCGGTATCTGTTAGAGCCCAGAAACTCACTAGAGTGACATCACATGTGGTCATTCCCTCTGCTGCGGAACTAACAGTCTCCTTCCAGAAATCCGGGGCTCTGACGGGGGCTTGCACAGACACACTCAAACTCTTTATCTCACAAGGGGGTTTTTAGCGCCAGCAAACGATGTGGGTAACTGGGAAGGTAGGCGTGCAACTTCTGGATGTCCCTTGGAATGGGGGTGGGGACAGCACACACACATGGCATGGGGACAGGCATGAGACTCAGCCCACGCCTCCATAAAATGGTCATGAAGTCAGGCTCCTGCAGACCAGGAGCCGCTGGGCTTGGACAGGTGGAGCTTGGTGAAGGCCTAGCATCAGCTCTACTAAAAACTGGGCCTCTTGGGATTCACTATCTCCTAGCCGCCTCCCCAGATCACCCTGAGGCTCAGAGCTACGCGGAGCTTTCTCGGGAGCACTCCTCGGTACCTACGGTGGATTCTCTCTAGAGCGTCACTTCTATGATTTTGCTGAGTGTCAGAACCACCTTGAGAGCGTGTTAAACACATCTTCCTGCCGCCATGCCTGCGGTTCCTGTCAGCAGGGACCTTCAGGTCCAACAGGCATCCAGGGGACTGGGACCAGACTTGGAGCGGCTCTGCCACAGAACCCACGGCTGCCCAGCTCAGGAACGCTAATGCTAGACTAGCAGTCAGCAGGCCAGCAGCACCGGCAGCACCTGGAACCTCCTAGAAATCTCATGGCTCTTACCCCCCCCCCCCAAATTTTAATGTGCATATGAATCACGTATCTTGCTAAGATACAGAAATTTGCTTCAGTAGGTCTAGAATGGAGCCCAAAATTTGGCATTTCTAACAAGCTCCCAGGATGGTGCTGATACTACTGGTCCAAGGACCATCTTTAACTTTAATCCAGTCATCTGCCATCTTCGCTAACATACTGAAGTCAACTGGGTACTAAAAAAATAAAAAATAAAAATCCTGACTCAGGCCAGGTGGTTTCATGAGGATCTACAGTTAAGAAACAGTGTCATTTGTATTTTAAAAGATATTTGTTCTGTTTGTCAGTTTTCTATTTCCTGATGATTACCAATAAACATATTGGCCCAGGGTCTGAAGATGTGCAGGAAGTGAGTTAAGCCATAGGGGATACAGGTTGGAGTCCTGGCTGCTCTGCTTCTGATCCAGCTCTCTGCTGTGGCCTGGGAAAGCAGTGGAAGATGGCCCAAGTGCTTGGGCCCCTGCACCCATGTGGCAGACTCAGAAGCAGCTCCTGGCTCCTGGCTTCAGCCTGGTCCAGCCCTGGCCATTGTGTCCATTTGGGGAGTGAACCATCAGATGGAGGATCTCCCCTCCCTCCCTCCCTCCCTCCCTCTCTCTCTCTCTCTCTAGCTCTGCCTTTTAAAAAACTAATCTTTGAAAAGATCTATTGGCCCAGCACTTTTCAACTGTGTGTCATTTGTTTCTTGTCTGAGTTTCCAGTTTTCCCACTGCACCAGCCAGCTCTGCAGGATTCGTTTTGCATCAGTTTTCTTCTCCTCTCTCCATCTCTGTCCCAACATTAATTCCCAAATATACCTCTTTTTACCACCTTCACAGAACATAGCCTTCAAATACTTTTGCCCAAGGACTCCATAAAAGAATTTTAAAAACTATACCCCCCTCACATACATGAAGTTTATATTTAATTCTTTAAATTTAAAATGTATTCTAGTTGAAACTTCAGATCATTCTTTTATATGTATCCACAGGGACCCTGATATCATTGTGATTTGATACCTACCGCCATTCATCTAGATGGCTCCTTTTTAACAATTGGAAACTTTATATCATTCTTTTTTTTCCTTCAATCTATGCAGAGAACTTTATTTGCTGTAATATATCTTATGCATGAAAGTCTTTTATGTATCACTGTACCACAATTCTCTACACAAAAAAGGATACTTCAACAATTTATTAACACTTTCTGTGACTCTAAATGTTAAAAAGTTTGGAGGGTGGTTATCCATTATAATTATTACTAATAATTAATCAAACCAACATACATCATTACAAATTTTGACAAATAATTATAGAATACGAAAAGTAAAATCTATTGAAAAGGAATCTTAATGAGATGAATGGACTGTTCTTTTCTTAATTAGCTCGTGTATTCATGGATGAATATGACTTCTAGCTAAAATGAAAAAACATTCAGCATCAATTTTATTTCTATTTTTGTTTTTATAAATGTATGCACTGAGAAAACTTATTTTCATAAATAAATAGATGGCATCAGAAGGATCTGCATTGTAACAACTCAATTCCTTGACATCATTCTGACTGCTATGCCCAAAATCACACAGTAATTTATCATCAAACATTATTTCTAATGATCTATTGGCTGACAACTTGATTAGGTCCTCTTTCAATTTTTTTGAAAGCTAAAACTATAAGCCACCTGGTTTTGCAAAGAGATTTCTGACCTTGTTATTAGAATCATCCACTTTCTCAAGCGTGACCCCAAATGTGAAATTAGCCTTGTCTGGCAAGTGGTGGGTTTTGCAGTCAGAGCAGCGTACAGGAAAGATTCGGGTTTCTGGAGGAAATGTCTCTGCTGCAAGTGGTAGAAAAACAACTGAGAAAGAAGCCAGAGAACCCCTCTCCCAGCGTAGACGCCGTCCCAGTCTGATCTGTTGGGGAAGGAGTGAGTGTAGGGGTGAGGCTGTGGACACTGATGCCTTCAAAACCCACCCGTGACTGCCGTGACTGCGGGTCTCTTGGAGCAAGGGCACCTGACTGGAGACCACTGCTCTAAGGAACACATCTGTTCACGGCTGGAAGACCCCTGCTCCAGATGCATGACTTCCATTTCCCTAGCTGTGATGGAGACTTGAGTCTGGCAAAGACTACCCCAAGGAAAACAACAGTGCAAACAACGATTGATCAGCGTCCTGCCTGGGGACATGGTTTGTTCGAGCCGGGACACCAGCACGACAAATCATGCGTCCCGAGAAGGGAGCTGTTGCTGCCTTGAGCCGTCTCAGTCTGACCACTTCAAACCGTCAGGATGTGAGTGGAACCCCGGAGTTTGAACAGGCTGGCTGTGCACAACTTTGGGACGTCTAGGAGGGCCGACTTTTGTTCCTGTGGATGACAACTGTTAACCTGTAAGCGTGTGAAGAACAGGCTGCGCTGTTCCCTCTGTCAGGATGAGTTCTGCCCAACTCTTCAGCTAATAGACTCTTCTTCAACCTCTGGGTCTCAGTGAAATTTCATTTTCTTGGAAGAAACGTCCAAAAGCTCCCAGACTTGCCTGTGTGCCCCACCTGTGCTCCTCTAGTGTGGCTACGTACTTTGGTTTGTTTTAATTACCTGTTTGGATCTCACCCCTGACTTCCCTGGTGGTCAGTGCCCAGCACAGGGTTTAGTGCACAAGAGATCGGGTGTAGATAATTGTAGAATAAATTACTCAAGGCTACTGTGTTCATCCAGGCAGGTTTCTCTGGGGGTGACATTAACACAGATGACCACGGACCATGAAGACGAGTAAGCAAACACCCAGATGAACGACTAACTGGTTGCAGCTGCTAAGGAGAGCACTCTCCCTGCACACGCTGCTCCCAGCACAGACCTTCAGGGGATAGGCCTTACACACATAACCTCACACATGCTAGTGCTCTCCAGTGGACCTGGGAGTTCAGGTCTCGTGCAGATCCCCAGACGACCCACACACTGTAGAGGCCAACCATGGGCCGTGGGGGCAGCTTCCCTGGGAGTTCTGTCTGTAGTCAGGATGTTAGGTGTTTTTATGGATCTGGTCTGTTCAATATGGCAGCCTCTAATCGCATGAGGTCACTTAAATTAAAATTAGTTGAAATTAAGCAAAATCATAAATGTATCTGATCAGTGGTAAGAGTGACATTTCAGGTATTCAGTAGTTAACAGCTACCTTGATGCAGAGCGCACAAAAACTATCAGCACTGTCACAGACCCTTCTGCCGGGTCAAATGTTTCCACAGCCAGGCAGCTAAAGGATACACCCCAGCCCCAGATTGCAAAAGATTCCCCTGCAGAGGGGAAACTGCATAAAACAAATACCAGGACTCAATCATCTCTCACTCTGAAACATCTACCCCTCACATTGTGCTTCATCTACTACAAATTAAAATTGCACAATGACCATTTTTCCAAAACAAAGAGCATTGCACTACACAGCAAACCTTACGTCTTAGAGGCATGTCCTCAGCTGCCCAGATTGGTCAGCCTGGGGTCAGAGGTCACTGCATAGTCAAATATTTTGATAAAAGCTAGAAAATTTTCTCCCAACTTTTAAATATTGGCTTAGATATTTTTAAAATTTATTTTAAAGGTAGGCAGGAGTGGAGGTGGGGGAGACAGACAAGGGATAGAGGGGTAGGGGAGGGAGGGAGGGAGGGAGGGAGGGAGGGACAGAGAGGGAGAGAGAGAGAGAAAGAGAGTGTGGGGGGAATCTTCCATTCACTAGTTCACTCCCTAAAGGACTGCACAGCCAGGACTGGGCAAGGCTGAAGCCAGGAGCCTAAAACTCAGTTCAGGTCTCCCACACGGGAGGCAGGGACCCAAGCACTTGGGCCATCACCCACTGCCTCCCAGGGTGCATTTGAGGAGTAAGCAGGAATTGGAAGTGGAGCTGGGACTCAAATCCAGGCACTCTGATACGGGTGGGACACAAACATTCCAAAATGATGTCTTAACCGCTACATCAAATGCTAGCTTCTTGGCTTATTTTTAAGGTACTGTACAAGCTTAAAATTCACAGCAAAGCAGCAAGCCAGGCCACAGATGGCTACTTTGAACATTTGATCTACAGCAATACTGTCCCTTAGGAGAGAAGCACAACAGGAATAAAGAATATGAAGTCACTATGGACTGAACTGTGGCCCCTAAAATTAATCTGTAGAAGCTCTGATCCCCACTGTGACTGTGTCTGGGGATGAGACCTTTAATGCAGTGGGTCGTAACCCTTCTAAGAAGAAGAAAACACATCAAAGGTATGGCACACACATCCTTCCACGCACAGAGGAAAGGCCATGCGAGGACTAGCAAGAAAACAGCTCTCTGAAAGCCAGACAGATCCAAGCCAGCCAGCATCCTGACCCTGGACCTGTGGCCTCCAGCACGGTGAGAGTGAGTGTGTGTAGTCGCCAGCCTGGGGTGTCTGCTTGTGGCTGCTCACGCTGAGTCACACACCGCCTTTAATTACTAACACAGCTAAGGTATTATACCTGTAGAAGGAACATATGTAACGAATGCCCAAGTTACCAGAAATGCAGCTGTTACAAATCATAAACAGAGTGCCTTCCAAATGAAGAACTAATATTAACAGCCCTTTTCGAAAGCAACTCCGTGTTTTAAGCTTGATATGCTGGGCCTACGAAACATGGAAACTGGCATCACTTGTCCCAGCTCATGTTTTACCCACAGAGAAGGGCACCACACATGAGGAGGAGGCCTGCGGCTGGAGGCTGGCGGTTGACTGACTTGTTGTGTTTAGAGTGTAGTCCACCTCCTAAAACGTGTCTGTATAATCCAACATCGATCATATGAATACTAATGACTTCGTCAGGATGGCCTCTGCCTCAGCATTTCAAGAAAGTGTTTCCTCAACAGATAATCCTGCAGGTCTTGTCAGCCCGATCCCTCAAGCAGACAAAAGACTAGAAATGGTGGCTGGCAGTGTGGTACAGTGCGTTAGGACCCCTCTCGTGTTGCCAGCATCCCGTATCAGTGCTCGGGTTCGAGTTCTGGCTGCTCTGCTTCTGATCCAGCTCCCTGCTAGTGTGCCTGGGAAAGCAGTGGAAAATGGCCCAAGTGCTTAGTCCCCTGCACCCATGTGGGAGACATGGATGCAGTTCCTGGTTCATGGTTTTGGCCTGGACCAGCCCCAGATGTTGTGGCCATCTGGGGAGTGAATCAGCAGATGAAAGATGTCTTTCTCTCCCTCTCTCTCTGTACCTCTTCCTTTCAAATACATACATTTTAAAACAAAAACAAAACAAGACTGGAAGTAGAAGTGGCAGAAGCTCAGGGTGTGTGGAAAATTACTATTTCCTACCTTAGTAAATGCCAAACCATATTAAAACTGCTTGTTTGAAAAAAATGACACGTAGGTTTTAAGAATTTTTGCACTGAAACAAACTAATCTTTTAATTTCATTGTCTACAGACTTTTTGAAATCTATTTGTATATGTTGAGTAAATGAATTAGTGGATGAACTCATGAACAGATACAGGGACAGTCTGGAAAGAACAAGCAGTTAAGCTAAGTGTTCGTGGTCAGCGCAAGCTGAAGACATGGAAAGGAGGTACGATGACTTTCTAGGACTGCTGCAGAGGAGCCTGATTGAGACCCACAGTCTAAGGAGGCAGCTAGTTTAATTTCCACAGGAACATCCCGTAGCACAGGGCCTGCTGTTGTCAGGACACAGAGACCTAAACACTGGGACAAAGCGGGCAACGAGGATCATCTACCCAGAAGTGCATAGTCTGTTCCGTAAGACTGACACGAAGAAGTAAGCAGAGACCTACAGGTCTAAAGAAGTCACGAGACAGAAGGAGAGTTGGTCAGTACCTAGGTGAGGCACAGCAATTTACCTGCCACTTGTGACATTACGTCCCGCGGCGCAGTGCCTGGGATCAAGTCCTGTTCTGCTTCCAATTCCGCTTCCAGCTATCGCGCACTCAGAGACGCAGGAAGATGGCCCAAGTCACTGCCATCAGGTGGGAGCCCCTCACCGGGTTCTAGGCTCCTGGCTTCAGCCTGCCCCAGCTCTGCTGTTGGAGGCATTCGGACAGTGAATGGATGCATGATCGATTGCTCCTCTCTCCCTCTCCCTCCCTCCCTCTCCTCCTCACTCCCTCTCCCTCCCTCTCCCTCTCTCCCTCTCTCTCTCCTTCCTCCCCCTCCCCCTCCCTGATTCTGCCTTTCAAATAAACGAACAAACCTTAAAGAAATAGCTGAGGAGCTGTGCTAGGACAGCCTTCCATCTTAGGGCACCTTACTAAATCAGAAAAAGAAGTTCAAGAGTCAGAAGATAATCAGATTTTAGATCAGAGTGGACTTAAAAATCATCTCATCCAACTATCCACTTAACACAGATTGAATGCCTAGGCTGGTATTCAGGTTTGGAGGTATCATTTTATCAGAGGTGATATTTAACGGCACAAAAACAGATGAGAACTCCTGGGTGGGGCAGGTAGGGGGAAGACAGATGAAACAAAGTATTCACCACAGGACTAAACCAGGGAAACTGCTCACATCCTGGGGTAAGGGGAGCCCAAAGGTGATGGAAGGAGCGGAGCCAGGGACAGAGCATGCACACAAGGCGCTGAGAAGGCCGCTGGGCAGCCAGGGATGAGAGAGAAGGCAGAGAGGCCCACTGCTGGCTGGGCATGTCCCAGTTGAGTTCTGATTATTGGTCCTCACTCTCCTCTGACTGCTCGGGGAAACAAGAGCCAAAAGCCCTTGCCCCTGGGGAACACACATTTGGCTGGAGATAAAGACATCACACTCAGTAAGCAAGGACACCCTTGCAATGAGGTTGTAGGAACTGTAGTCTTGTTGGGGGACACTGGGGTCCCAAAAAAAAAGGCAGGGGGAGAGCTAAAAATGGCGGATTAGGGAGTGGTACACTACACAGGCTAGGGAGGAACAGAGAGGAGAAGCCCAGGAGGTACACACGGGACGGAGATTAGAAGAGAAAACTGCCCAGGAAGCCCCACGGGAGGAGAGGCACCAGCTTGAACCGGCGTGGTGAGAGTTGGTGGGGACCCAGAGAGCTCAGGAAACCGAAGCTGCAGACAACCAGAGCCAGGGCAGGGGGCAGGACTGGCAGCAGCAATCCGTGAATATAGTACAGTGTAGGTCTGGTTAACAACCCGCGAGCCGGTGGCGGTCACCTGAGGTCCAGGTAGAAGTGGAAAGAGGCGACTGATTTAAACCAATCTCTCCAAAACAAAACCCGCCACCCAGCTGAGAAACTGGACCCCATTTTACATCAGGACTACGACCAGGGAAGCCCACAGGCCGCACGTATCAGCCCACCGAGACGCGGCGCCTGGACACAGCGCAGGCAGCAGCAGTGGGCAGATGTGAAGTCAGTGACTATAGCATGTGACCCAGAGCTAGGAACGGAGGGGATGGCCCAGAGTCCCCGCTGGCCCCACTGACCAGGAAAGGGCTGGGAACTACCAGAAACAAAGCGGCGCCTGTACCGGCAGCACCTGGGGAACCTTAGATGCTGAGATCTGGGGCCTAGCAGCTACATGCAAAGCTGTGGGGCACACCTGGGAATCCATGTCCTGGAAACCTGCCCACCCCAGAGCACTGACCAGAGCCCCAGGCCACACCCACCACACACCTCTGGTATTCACTGGAAGGGCAAACATTCCAGGAAGCCGCAGAAGCACAGCCCCCAAAACAAAAGTCAACAGAAGAAAAAAATTTAAAACAAACTCCAAAAATGATGAAAAATTAGAACCGTAATGCAAGTAACAATAGGAAGTCACCATATACCCTCCAGAGGAACACAACATTTCAATATTAGAATGCGAAGAAGAAGAGATCGAGGAAGTGCCAGACATGGAGTTTATCATAGGATTGCTCAGAAGAAAATCCAGGAGCTAAAGAAACTTATATAAGACATGAATGAAAATTCCTCCCGGGAAATTGAGATATAAAGAGAAATCAAAATGAAACTTTAAAATGAAGAATTCAATTGATCAAATGAAAAACATGCCAGAAAGTCTTAACGGCAGACTTGATGAGACAGAAGAAAGAATATCTGAACTAGATGACAAATGTTTGGAAATCTTACAGTCACACAGAGAAAAAAGGAAAAAATGCAAAACTTAAAAACAGTGTAGGAGACCGATGGGATCTATCACATGACCTAATATACAGGTCTTAGGATGGAATGGAGAAGGGAGTAGAAAGCCTATTTAGTGAAATAATTACAGAAAGCTTCCCACACTTGGAGAAAGAACGGCATGTTGAAATAGAGGAAGCACGCAGAACTCCTGCCATGGCCAGAGGAATTTTCATCACGACATACTGTAGTCAAACTCTTCACAATAAGAACAAAGAACACATAAGATGAGCACGAGAGCAACGCCAGATTACTTTCAGAGGATCATCAGACTCACAGCTGAATTCTCAGCAGAAACCCAACAGGCTAGAAAGGAATGGCAAGATAGAGTCCAAATCTTAAAAGAAAAAAAAAACTGTCAACCCAGAATACCATACCTGCAAAGCTTGCATTTATGAGTGAAGGTGAGATAAAGACCTTCCAAAACAAACAGAAATTGAAAGAATTTGTCAACCTTCGTCCAGCCCTACAGAAGATGCGTAAGGATGTGCTACACACAAAAACACAGAAAGATAGCCACCATTATGAAAGGATGAGAAGGCAGAAAACCACCAGTAGAAGTACAAAGGAAATCTCAAGTAAACAAAAGGAATAATTATTTAAAAAAATGGCAGTGTCAAGTTGTTACTTATCAACAGTCACCTTGAATGAAAATGGCCGCCCTCCCACCCACAATCTCACCTCTCTCTTATTCTCTTATTTTTTCCTCTCAAACCAGTCAACCTTTCAAACCAGTCAACCAATCTTTAAGAAACAGGTGGCTGCAATCCAGCTAATCTCAGTGCCAGTACAGGCTCCAGCAAGGAGAACTGTTTCCCTGACTTTTATCAAGAACGTGCAAACTATCTCGATTTTTAAAAATATTATAACTACCAGGCAAGCATGGTAGCATATTAAGTTAAGCCTCTGCCTGCGATGTCTGCATCCTATATGGGCACTGGTTTGAGTCCTGGCTGCTCTACTTCCAATCCTGCTCCCTGCTGATGGCCTGGGAAACCAGCAGAGTATGGCCCAAGTGCTTGGGCCCCTGCACCCGGGCAAGAGACCTAGAAGCTCCTGGCTCCTGGCTTTGGATCAGCCCAGCTCCAGCCATTGTGACCATTTGGGGAGTGAAACAGTGGTGGAAGCCCTCTCTCTCTGTCTTTCCCTCTCTCTGTCTTTAACTCTGCTCCTCAAATAAATCTTTAGAACATATTACAACTGAAATGAATAAAGAAAAGAAAGCTCAAAATAATTGCCTTTTCACTTCATATTTCTTTATGATAGTACCATTTTTACATAATTTCCCCCAAGGCCATTTAAGTTCAGGAGAAGTTTTCTTGAGCAGACTAAAGGAGCAAAAAACCTGAAATTCTTGTAAATGAACCAATAACCACAGGGTTGATTTATGCATATGACTCCATACCTAATCATCCTGACCAATGAGAATGTACAGAAAGGGAGAGGCGTGAACTCCAGAGCACATGGGTGTTGGAAACTTTCCCATGTGACAGAAAAATCTTTGTGAAATTCAACCCTTTCTAACAAAACCACCAAGTGACACCCTGTGAACAGTCTTCCAAAGGAAGCGAAGAGAGCAACACGCGTGGAGCATTCCACTTGAAGGGACAGACCTCACAGAGAGCATCGCCAGCAAACAAGACAGCACCACGGACCCAGCGAAGGAGCCACCACTTGGCCTAGCTCAGCTCCTAGACTGCAAGTACGAGGCAGGACCAGAGTGGAGAAGCACTCATCACTGGGAACTTTTCACTAGGGCTGGGCGAGACCCATACAAGGTTTGGATCTTGCCCTCTGGGTAGATCTCCAAACCATTACAGCCTTCAGACCTCCCGATGGTTATTCAGGACTGCGTAACTAATCAGAACCAGAAAATCCCCAGCTCAGTCTTATGATCCAGTGAAACTACGAAAGAGTCTTTGGAGGATCTGAAAAATCCATGCTTGTCAGATATTCCTAGGCAAAAAAAGCCAGCTCCCTGGTGATCAGCGGCCACAGGGCTCCTCATGGGTTCCTACGAGCCACTCCAGCAGATGCAGAGCCGTTCCAGGCTGGAACGGTGGGAGCCGACTCTGTGCGAAGAGGCTTCCTGAGGACTATGCAGGGTGAGAAGGCACAGCGAGAGTCATGATCCCGTGACGGAGAACCACAGGCAGACTGCTAGGGGTCTGCTAACGAGAACGCACAGGAAGAGTCTGCACGGTCAGATGGATTTCTGGTTCCTAGTATTTCTGCTATGAGTTCCGTTCCTGCGCATCTCAGGCGCAAAGCGTTCTTGGAGAGTCCAGCGCTCTGGATTTGGTAATGGCTTTCAGGCTGCAGAGTGGCCTTCCCTTCACCTGCTTTTCCGAGGGCTTGATTTAATATTCTCAGCCACAGTGTAAAGATCCACAATTTTAATTACCTGCTGTAATTGGTTTCCATAAGAGCCAGGAGAACATCATTTACAGTGATCAGTAATAAAACATTATGACTAAGTGGTCAAGGCAGAACTGACTCGTTTGGTGACCAGTTGTTTGGCTGCAGAGTCTGACACAGCAGCCAGATAAAGAAAGCGCAGAGTGATTTTGGAAGTAAGAAATAAAAATAATTCCACTGCTTAGAATGTGACTGAAAGTTGAGCACCAGGGAGATGACCAGGATCATCATCTGTATTCAGTTACTGAGTAAACACAGCTTTTCCAAAAAAAAACCATATTGTAAGTAACAACTCATTCTGTGGCCTCATCTCAGCAATAGCCTTGACTCTGTGTAGGATCCTCCCAGACAAGATATGTGGTGGATGCATGGTGGAGCTGATAAAATGATTCCAATGTCCACCCAGTTTGTGCCTTTTAAACATTCCTTTAAAAAAAAAATACAATGGAATTTTATTTTGATGAAAAACTCGAGCTTACAACTATTTTGTAAATGAAGAGCAAACATTTCATTTTCCTATCCTGAACTCTCAAAGAAAAAGTATTAGTAAATAATTATCTGTGAACAGATTAGGGGAAAGGCAAACTGGTGATTCCTTGTCTTTTGATCCTCATTACAGGGACAGGGAAAGCAGACAAGGTGCCTCAATGACCGTAACCTTCCAAGTGACCAGGAGGCCATGCAGGGTATGTTCATTCCCTAGCAATGTAATGTTTGAAATACAAATTATGATACTACATGCAATTATCCCAAATTCTCTGTCAATGGAACGCAGGCTTCTGACCGTCGATGAGATTAGAGATTAGATCCCACAGGCACCGGCGAGAATTCGGGCCACTTCAAGTTCTAGCCCTGCAACTGCCATAACTTAGACTGGTGTACTAACAGGGGGGAGGGGGAAAGGGATTTGGAGGAATTATTAAAGCTGAGGTATGTGGGGGAGTATGTGAAGAATCCAACCGGGCATATCATTACTGGATAATAATTTGTGTCCTTCAATAATCAGACCATAATTAGGAGAAGGAACTGAACACTTATGGTTCATTTACTGGAACCAACTGGTCAGTTCAGCTGCTTAATCAATTCTCCTAGGTGCTGGCCTCACTCCCCGGTGGAGTTTACCCACTGTGCAAAGTCTGCCACAGAAGTTCAGTATTAATACCCTGGAATTAGGGAGTGCAACCGTGCACATCAGTCTTGTAAATCCAGTGGGATAGATCATGCCTTACTTTGTGTCTGCTATCTCACACATTGCTACTGAGAATAAAACCACCACCACATTACTATAAACTGCAATCTACTGTTGCGATGTTCTATCAGCAAGCAGCGACTCCAGTCTCCCCTTCTACTACACCTAAGCCAAACCTGTGTGACTGCCTGCCCAGAGGAGCCTCTGTAGGGCTAGTAAAGGGTGCCAGCCTCCAACCTGTGTTTACACGGCTGGCACACTGGTGTTGCTTACCAGGAATGGATTCAGTATCAAAGTGGAAAGCCTAGGGGGTATGCATTTGGCACAGTGGTTAAGAGGCCTCTTGGGACGCTCATATCCCACAGTGGACAGCGTGGGTTTGAAACTTGGCTCCACTCCCAACTCCAGCTTCCCACTAATAAGCACCAAGCGAGGTAGTAGGTAATGGCTCAAGTACCTGGGTCAATGTAACCCACGTGGGACACCAGGTGGAGTTCCTAGCTTGGGCCTGGCTCAGCCCCATCTGTTGTGGGCATTTGAGGAGTGACCAGTTCCTCACCCACAACTCACTCTCTCTCTGCCTTTCAAATAAAGTAAGAAAAACCAACCAACCAAAAGCATCTTTTTTAAAGAAAACAAAGCCAAGCTCCTCTAAGGTTTGAGTGAGGCAGACCTCTAGATACAGACCCTGGCAGCATGAGCTGCCTCGGTAGAGGACCACTTTACAGTCTAGGTTGTGTCTTTTCCCTTGGCTTCTGTCTCTCAGGCACATTTGGACACCAAGCACACCCCCAGTCTCCAGGGTCTATGCTGCTCCACTTTTGCAGGAGAAACCAGGGTTTTGAGTAGGTCAAATAAACTTTGCTTGAACCTTCAACTTCCCACTTACTATTCTTGTGATTTAGGTCAATAATCTCAACTCTCACAGCATCAGCATCCTCCACTTTGAAACGGGGTTGATCACACTCTAAAAGGCTACCGTGGAGAAATGAGAAACCATGCGAAACCATCTGCCTGGATCTCCAGGTGCTAACGCCCTTGGAGAGGGGCTCTCCAGGACTACTGACCAAAAACTAGTCAGATCTGCACAGGGCTGGGATCACGTTGCCCAAGAACGTCCTGAAGGATTCTGTAAAACTCTGCATCTTTATCACATTTCAAGTTGACATCTAAAATTTTTTGCCACCAATCTAAAGGACTGCAAATAATATGATTTCTACCACATTTAAGTATTTTACTATTCAGGTATTTTTAATAAGCGAAAACTATGACAGCTCTCTTTTATATGTATTCAAAAGAATCTAAATATTTGATGGAACATACAAAGATTTGATATGTATCATCAACCACTTTGAAGATACATAAACAAGCTCTAATTTTTAATAGTCAAAATTTACATCTTTTTTCTGCTTGAAAATGTATTTTCATTATATTCCTCTCACAGAATTATATACTAATTTATTATATTTATTGATTCAAAGTATTATATTGATCATCATATCAGAGACTGCATAATATGCATATAAATTACTATTTAGCCAGCAACCATATGGCTCTGGGGTGAAAAAAAATCCTGCATTGAATATTATAATTATTATTGGCATTCAATAAAAAATTACAAATTTTGATGAATAGTTTACATTTTAAAATAACTGGAAGGGGCCGGCGCTGTGGTGCAGTAGGTTAAAGCCCCAGCCCACAGTGCTGGCATCCCATGTGGGTGCCGGTTCAAGTCCCAGCTGCTCCACTTCTGTTCCAGCTCCCTGCTAATGAGACTGGGGAAACAGTGAAGGATGTGCTTGGGCCCCTGCACCCACGTGGGAGACCTGGAGGAAGCTCCTGACTCCTGGCTTCAGATCAGCTCAACTCTGGCTGTTGAGGCCGTGTGAGGAGTGAACCAGTGGATGGAAGATCTCTGTCTCTCTTTCTGTCTCTACCTCCCTCTGTATCTGTCTTTCAAATAAAGAAATAACTGGAAATACAACTCTCAATGAGATGGTGAAGGGTACCCTAATTCTAATCCTACTTTTCTGTTTAATAGCTATAACTGCTGTGAAATTCTGTTCATAAAAAGCAACAGATGAGAATGGAAGGAATGTTCGCCTAGAACACTTCCCAATTGTGTAATCTCCTTCGGAGTTACACTGCAGACCAGTGTCTGTCAGGACAGACAGACGCTGTTGTAGTGAACAAACCTCAGACACAGCGGGTATTTCTTCCTCATACAAAGTCTGACCCCCAGGAGCAGTCCTGTGGGCCACTGCATCCAGGAGCTGGCTCGACTATCCCCGCTGCTTCCACCTGGGGCCCCCCCTTCTCAATGTCTGCACGGCCAGCAGTTCCCAGAAAGGGAGGGAGTGCATGGAAGGAGACACACTGGCTCCGGAACGTCTGGCCTGACATGGTTCCTTCCACCCACATGGCCACCCCACCACAAAGCGGCTGGCAATGTCCTGAGGATAAGCAAATTCTCTCTCTGTGATTGATCATCAGAAGTTATTTATGATGAAACCAGCTCACAGTGTGTTTTGGTCCTACCTCATTTTGTAGACAGCAAAGGACTGGAAACATCTGAGAGGTGAAATGACTTACTCCCCGGTCAGGAGTCTCCTTCACTCTCTCATCTCTGTGGCTGCGGTTCAGAACTATCCCTTTGGCACCTGGACCTTCACAGGCCCTCAGATAAGGTGCATGAAACAGGCTCAGGATGAGAGACGTCTTCCTTCTTGCCAAGAAGGGGAGGGGCAATCATGAGCAGAACCACCCAGAACTCGGCACCTCCCTCAGTTAGAGCACAGAGAGAGGAACAGATGGCGTAACGGGGAAGCAGCTCACGGCTCGAGTCTAGGGGAGACAGCGAGCTAAAAGTGGAGAGAGCGCGACCGCAGGGAAGGGTTATGGAGAAAAGGGCAGAGGAAGCGCCACACAAAAGAGAAGGACACGGTGGATCTACGTGGAGGGTGTGGACACACGGCTCAGGACCCCAGCAGCCGAGAGCCTCAGCACCGGCTTTGGAGAGAGAGGTGAGACCAGACTGCAGCAGCCCACGCCACTGACAGTAAAGCTGTGGGACGAGCCTGGCGTGAGTCTGGCTTGGGGCCCTGTGGGGGACAATGTGCCTGCCAACTTGGAGCAAAAGAAGGGGCACGCTTCTCTCTCCCCAACCACCTGGCACCAGTGTCCTGTAACTAGCCGAGGGCAGGCCTGTGCCATTTTGGACACACGTAACAGCTACACCAGCGTGTGTCTGCGTGCCCAGCAACCAGCCGAGAGGAGATGCCTGAGTCTGGCTGGGAAAACTGACAGGGTGCTGGGTGCTCATGACTGGGGAGCCTCCTGTGCTGGGACTGTGAAAACACTGTGGCTGGGTGTGGAGGGACAGGGTGTGGCTAGGACTTTGGGCATTCTCTGTGGGCAGCTCCACAAGCTTGGGCTCCTTGATTCCCTGGTGGGAACATTTTTTTCTCATACTATTTGTTGAACTCTTTGCTTAGCATAGAGTTAATCTTCTATGTATATAGTTAATTTAAAATAGATCTTAGTGAAAAATAAGAATGGGAATAAGAGAGGGAGGCAGAAGAAGGGCGGGGGATGAGGGTGGGAAGGTGGGTATGGTGGGAAGAATCACTACCATTATGTTCCTAAAGTTGTATTTATGAAATGCATGTTTGTATACCTTAAATGAAAGGGTTTTGGGGGGAAAAGAGAGTAGGGCCCAGAAATACGTGTAGGCTCCCTGGGAACTCTGTCTGCTTATCCTTGGACATCTTTGTGAGATCAAATGATGAACCCCAGGCTGAGGCCTGCTGCTTTGGGAGACGGGAGACTGGGCTATTCCCAGTTTGCTCAAAAGCAGAAGGCCAATTAAAACTCATGCTTTACCACCACTCCTTGAGATTCACTAGTGGTGAAATCCGGTTTAAAAGAAAGGTACCAGGGATAAGAAGAGACAGGAGTACGGTGGGGAAAGCAGGAACAGGCAACAATTGATCAGCTCTGTCCCGTGGGGGTGGGAGGGAATTATAGCTGTGTTGTCGCTTCAGTCACCTTGGATCCTTTTGCTGTTGTTACTGAAATCTTGTTGAGTTCCCTCTTCCTTTACCCTCATTCTGCACTCCATACAGATATGTACTGGGGTTCAGGAATGAAATTTTAGAACTAGCATTCTAACAGTGTTGATTTGTTTTCATTTCTTTGAGAAAGAGTATTTACGAGTGAGAACGCACTCACACCTGTTGGTTTACTACCCAAACACCTGTTACGGGTGGACCTCATGCTGGCTGAAGCCGGGAGCAAAGAATTAAATTCAGGTCCCCCAGGAGAGTGGCAAGGACTCAGCTATGGGAGCCATCACCTGCTGTCTCCGAGGGTACACATTAGCAGGAAGCTGGAACTGGGAGAAACGGCGCTTGAGACTTAACTGGTGCCTTAGCCACTAAGCCAAATGCCTGCTCCAGAACTGGCATTCTTATTTACTTTTTAACTTCTTCTTAAAAATAATTTTTTAAAAGAATTAAGGGGGGGGGGAGATATCTTCCATCTGCTGGTTCACTCCCCAGATGGTCACAATGGTTCGGGCTAGGCCAGGATGAAGCCAGGAGCTTCTCCCAGGTCTCCCCTGTGGATGGCAGGGACCCAAACACTTGATCCATCATCTGCTGCCTCTCCCAAGCCATTATCGGGGAGCTAGATTGGAAGTGGAGCAGCTGAGGCAAGAACTGGCACCCACCTGGGATGCCAATGTTGCAGGCAGTGCCTTCCTGCTATGTAGCAATGCCAATGTGTATTTGCCTTTTTTACAAAACTAAAATCGTAAGTAAAAACCTGAGCTTTAATGCTATTTATTATGCAGAGTGAGCCTACTTGTTGGATGGTCCTGTGCCACACTCTATATACCAGCTATCCCAAAGTGAGGGCTGGAAATTCTTATTCCAAAAAGTAGATGGGAGGCCAAGTGTCTGCTTGCTCTCAAAACCTTCCAGGGCACTGCGGTTTCTTTAGCCTGTGGAAGAGGATCTATATTCCTGTGTACTCAGTTTCAACTACACTAATTCTCACGGAGTAAATAACTGGATACCGGAGGATTCCTGAGAAGAAGCCACAGATGTGAGTATTTCCAGTGCCCAGCAGCACCGACATCGTGCAGCTAGTGTGGCCCACATCACCAGGAAGAATGTTCTGAGACCAGATGTAACGAGAAAAACAAACACCCCTAAACGTTAGCAGGAAGACCAAGTAAAGCAAGAATTTCCACTCACAGTACATGTGTGTGTGTGTGTGTGTGAGAGAGAGAGAGACAGAGAGAGAGATCAGCTAGAGAGGATGACACTTTCATGACGAGCAAGGCACGATGAACAAACTCAGCTCGGATTTCATTTTCTTTAGGCACCAAAATAAACATTTTTAATTCCATTTTCCCATAAATTCTTGGAAGTGCCCTCATATTTTCATGTCACTGTTTTGTCTCTATGAAGATGGTCAGTGCCTGTAAAAAATAAGTATTCTTGAGTTGTGGCTTATTTTCTGACGGGGTGCCAATCAAACAGCTCCAGAGACCATGCCCTGCAGCTGGCTCCACCCACCTCAGCTCAGAGACCACACCCTGCAGCTGGCTCCACCCACCTCAGCTCAGAGACCATGCCCTGCAGCTGGCTCCACCCACCTCAGCTCAGAGACCATGCCCTGCAGCTGGCTCCACCCACCTCAGCTCAGAGACCACGCCCTGCAGCTGGCTCCACCCACCTCAGCTCAGAGACCACGCCCTGCAGCTGACTCCACCTCCCTCAGCTCCAGAGACCACGCCCTGCAGCTGACTCCACCTTTCAGAGACCACGCCCTGCAGCTGGCTCCACCTACCTCAGCTCAGAGACCACGCCCTGCACCTGCTCCACCCACCTCAGCTCAGAGACCACGCCCTGCAGCTAGCTCCACCCACCTCAGCTCAGAGACCATGTCCTGCAGCTGGCTCCACCCACCTCAGCTCAGAGACCACGCCCTGCAGCTGACTCCACCCACCTCAGCTCAGAGACCATGTCCTGCAGCTGGCTCCACCCACCTCAGCTCCAGGAGGCAGAGCCACAGCAAGCCTTGTATTCCCTTGCACACCTGCAGCCCACGCTAGGGTTGGGTATGGCTCTGTCATCAGTGAGGAGTGCTGGGAGGTGGTGGGAACCTTTAAGACACAGAGCCGGGTAGGAGGACGCTGGGTCATCGGGGGTGCTGCCTTCTGAGGGAATGCGATTGCTCCTGGGGGGCCCTGAAGAGGGAATCTACAAGAGTAAGCCGCCCCTCCACAAGCTCCAGCTTCCTGTCTCGCCCACTGGTGGCCCTGCACGCACTCCACGGGTGACGCCCTCTTGCACCGGCCCTTGGCCGAGCTGGCATCACTCGGTCTGGACTCTCCTCCTCCAAAACAATGAGCTAAATAAAATTTTCCTTGTAAAGTTTCCAGCCTCAGGTATTTCTACACAGTAACAGGAAACAGATTACAACACCCCACTCAGCAGGATCTTTATGTAGCCAAATGATTGAACTTCCGACTTTACCATAAAATACTTCCTACTTAACGCTTCTGAAAATTCTCGCAGCACAGTCTCATTTGACCTCGACAGCTGTGGCTTGATTTTCAATCGTGTGTTTGTGAAGTGGGTGCTGCCCCTGGACTGGTTTTGAGTAACATTTGTAGCCATTCCTATCGCTTCAGCAATCTAGTTGATGTCAAAGTGCACTAGAAAGACTTGTGCCTGCTTCCCTTCTCCCTTTAATGGTTAAAGAAATAAGGAAACATAATGGAAGTTTATCCAGACATACAAAAGCCATGTTTTACCCGGCAGTCTCCTCAGATGGTTGTAGGAAGACATTATTCTCAGGAATCTACTTCCCACTACTAAACATATATGAGGTTTGCAGTTAAATTAGCATTGTAGAGGACAAAAGAATGTTAAGTGGCCTTCAGAATTAAAAGCAAGGGTTTGTCAGCCTGGAGGAGGATCAGCTGAAATGATATCCTATCTGCAAATGTTGTTTGAAGAGGAGACATTAAAATGAAAGAGGTGAAAAAAACAGGAAGGAGAGAGGCAGTCATTTCTGTTTTAATCTAAGCTTCATCCCTGGCGAGAATCTCATTACACTGGACATCTTGAATATTGGATCAGAACTGATGATGTGTCTAACGTATGTACCGTGGCCTTTAAACAATGATTGAGTAATCACTCTACAGAATTCTCCTCATCTCCTAACACTAGGGATTTTTTTAATTTTTTTAAAGAAGAAACCCTCGTTCACATATTAATTCAGTTCAGAAGATGTGATCTGCAGAAGTTAACTCAATGTAAAACCTTCAAAGCAAGAGCCAAAAACAGGTTGACAGGTTCATGAAAGTCTGCCTGGGTGTGACCTCAGAATAGAAATGTCTGTTCTCGGGGGAAGTTCAGCCCATTCATTCTCTGGCGTGTACCTGAGCTGTGGGAGCTGGCCATGAAAAATTCATGCAGGATGCTTTGACAGTCCCACCTATGTCCTGAACATCTGCTGGCTTCACATCACATTAGAACTTCAGAGAGAACCCACCCCGGTACTGCAGGCGGCTCTCCCTGGGAACAAGGGGGTGGGGAGGTCAGAGGCCCTCTCTCCTGACGGCGATATCTGTGTGCAACACGCTGTAATTTATCTTCCTAACCAAACAGAAGTGGGGGAAGACAGACAATAATGCCATGCACTAAACATGCACAAACAGCAGGCTAGGGGTCTGAAGTCACTCCTAACATTCACACTTTTTAAAAAATTATTTAAAAAAACCTAGGTGCACTTTATCTGTTGATTTCTATAAGCTGCAAGTATAGCCACAGTATTTCGCAACTGCAAAGATGGTGAGGTTTTTGAACCATTAGGGATGCAGTTGCTCATGAAAATGTATTTTCTTCTGTTGGCTGGGTGGTGGCGCACCACTCATTAAGACGGTCTGACACAGGGCTGGACCCCGGCTGCTACCCACTTGTTGAGGAAACAGCTCATTGTTACACCAGGAAGTAAGAGTGAGAGCCATAGGACAGTTTCCAATTTTAAATTAGTTACAGAACAATCCACCTGGCATTAATCTCCGGTACCCCACTACTATAATCATATTTACCACACTAAGGCCTCCTACTTTATTCTCCTGACACCAAAGAAAAATTTGTCTTCCTTAAGTGATAATTGTCTGGAATATCTTTGGAGTCTTCAGAAATGCTGGCTGGCCATTTTTTTCAAAAATTTTTCATCCATCTTGTTTGGTGTTTTTACAAAAGCCTCTTAGAAAACAAGAAGATGTCTTATTGTGCAGCACACACTGTGTCTCACCAGCAGCAGGAATGGGTCTTGAAAGTATCTAACTCACATAAATCCACAGAAGTGGTGAGTTCTTCAATACTGCAGGTTCTTCCAAGGTGCTGAGAGGCTGGGTCCTGACCTGCAGCATCCCCTGCTGAGGGCCCTCCCCCCCGTGGTCCAGCCAGGAGCAGCATTTAAACACAAGCATGGGGTTTCTGCAGATTTATCAAGACTTCTGATCCTTACAGGTTTTGAAAATAGAACTTTTAGGGAGAAAATGCATAATTGGGTGCCATTTAACATTTCCCTAAATCCAATATGTCAACAGGAAGGTTCTCGGAAGAATTAAAATAAGGCAGGTTCCTCAAACTCCTTACTTCTCACATTTTACGCAGTCCTGCTAAAAAGCGAAGAATACGAAAAAGGAACGAAACGCAGGGCTTTCTCCTAAGATTTAAAGTAAGTCCATACTATCCACCTCATCATATCTCACCTTTCACACATTTCACTTGGTGCCAGTGAAAAGATAAAAATATACAAGGGAATAAAATGCAAGCCAGTTAATTATAATATTTATGAGCAGCTTCTAGTGTACTTTTCGGTTGGGGTAGGAACAGAAATTATTGAAAAATTTACATATTCCAATTATCTAATGCCATACTATTGCATTAGAAAGGCACTTTGCAGATTCACTATGTTAATTTTACTTTCTACTGGCTGGTTACAGCGTAGGCCTGTAGGAAACGAGGAGGTGCAGTCTATTTTGTAACTCTGTGATGTCAGCATCATGTTAGCCAGGATTTCTGTGGAATTATTTCCCCATCTTCTACACACAAAAGCAAAGCTCCTTGTCTGACCCAGACTGTATCCCTGTGGCTTATTATTACCCTGGTATTTATATTACAATTGAATGCTGAATTAGATTCACTAAACAGAATAAATGGCTCTGGCCGTAAAACTTGGAAATCATTAAAAATAATCACAATCTTCTTGGTAATACAATTTCCATCTTTTATTATCCCTGCTGAAGAAAACCTTGATAAATCACATTGATCTCTGCTGTGACTCTTGGTTCTGACAGCCCTTTAAACAACAGGGCATTATGCGCTGAGCTTTGTGAAGTCCCCACCCAGTCAATGGGCGTGATGCTCCCAAGCATTAAAAAGGCCTCCCTGATCCTAAATCTGCACGCAGTCCGCAGTCTGAGGAGCAAGATTCGATTCCTTGGCACTGAGGAGCGGATGGCTGGATGACGGCACGGCATGGCCACTCAGACCCACCGACAGGAATGCAGTGGGCAAGTGGAGACGCACCCAGTGAGCTCCCCCAGACTCCAGCTCCCAGTGTCTGCCGTAAGCATCTACCCAGGGAAGTTGCTTGGCCTAAGCAACTATGTCCCTCAAGCTCCGTGTGAAGCAAACACCATTACCCCAGCCCAGGGACTTCTTAAAGACCGGAAAGGGAAAACCATTCCTTCAGGGTGTTGTTTTAATAAATGAAATCTACTACTATACAGACAAGTCAATAGAATTCACTCTTGTCTGATGTGAACATAACATTTTGAAATTCATCATCTGCCATGGCTATTTCCCAAGTGTGTTTTTCCACGGCAGAGTAACCTCCCTGCAGATCACGAAGCTGCACAGTGCAAACTCCTGGTGACCTGCCCTTTGCCTGGACTGTGTTAAGCTCAGACTTCCTGCTTTTGGTCATTTTTCCCTTTCCTAGCAATTAACTCTTGATGTTAGAATTTCAAAGGTCAAACATTAAGTTTTCTCAGACTTAAACGTTCTTAAATAAATTGTACGTCTAACTGTGATTTGTGTATATTCTTGTCATGATTCAGGCTTTCAGTTAAATCAGGCACTCAAAACAGCCAACTGATTATGCATAAATACTGCTAATTTTACTATAACTAGATGTATAGTTCTTCTCCCAAGGATTTTACTCTTAAAGAAATAACGGCTTGTGCCTAACCTAGTCTCAAATAAAATTAATGAATACAACACGTTTATGTCAAAAGACTTTTGTTGTTCAAAACAATATATATATAATAGTACACAAAAGCCAAAAACCCACAAAATAAGATCTTGCATGCAGAAATACCCACTAGATGCGTAATGTCTGTGTATCACGTCAAAGGAGAAAGCCACTCCACAGCTCCCTGCATTACCACACAGGATCAATACGAAGCCGTAACTGCCACACGAGAGAGAGAAGCTGTACCGCCAAAAGCCGCGCCCAACAGTGGTTACTAATTTAAATGCGATTTTGTTTGTTTCCGAATAATCATTTGGAACTTTAAAACTCACGTGCCACGCTCAGGTAGACGAAGGGGCTTGTCTTGTTTTCTCCGTTCCTCTCGTTGACAGCCTGCACGTAGTAGGCCCCGGCGTCGCTAGCAGTTGTCTCAAGGATCACCAGCTGGTTCTCCAGTGTGATGGCTCTGTGTTAGAAGAGTGGACAGCACAGTTACAGCCACTCCCAGGAACCCCCTGCGTACACGACAACATTAATTCACACAAGCAAACAAGGAATACAGTGGCAGCTACGCCCACGCTGGCCAGGAACACTCCAGCCAGAAGTGCAAGCGTGCTCCACAGCCGTACCAGCCTGCCACTGGCCGGAGAACGGCCTGGAACAGAGACATCTGGGCTGGTCAGAAACCCAGAGTTCCTCTGAGAACGCCTCACACGATCAGCTGGACGAACGTCCAAAGGAGCAGCGCTTTCCAGGCAGGGCCTTGGTCCACAAGGCTCACAAACCTTCAATGAGGGGCTACAGCAGCAAACCCGCAGGCCTGGACAGCAGAAGCTACCACGACTTCCCCTGCCTGGGCCTGGGTCAGAGCGCTCATTACAGCCTTGGCGTGTCTACTGCCCCACTGGCACGGTGCTGCCGTGTGCAGCTGAAATCCTCCTGGAATTCTCAACTGCACACCACACAGTTCACCCGTGCTCTTCCTCCACGTCCTGCAGCACAAGTGAGTCTCCTAGGTCACGCCCAGATTCATCCCACGCATGCCAATTCCAGAGAGAAAGGAAGCCCTGAGACACATCTGGTCCCATGCACCTTTCCTATGAGCCACGACAGCCTGAGTCCGGTGGAGACATGAGGTGTTCTCACGTGGGGATGGCATAGCAAGATTCTTAGTGTACCACTCATTCAGGAAGACTGATGAGGCTAACAGCCTCCATACAGCCACGCAGCTCTGAACTGAGATGGCTGTCCTGGAGCTGCTGCTCATTCCAGGATTCGGTATTTTCCTAGTTGAGGATGCGGGTGGGGAGTCAGGTTTGTTTGAAACAAAAAGCAAAGCTCAGCAAACGACGTCAAGGCTGGTGAACCGGCATGAGGGTAAGAGGAGTTCTGAGCTCCAACACCGTGAGTCTAAGTACTGATCTCCAAAACACTGGACATGTCACAGGGCTCCAGGGGGAATGTTCGAACCCACCATGCTGGTTCTCTCCCCAGGGGACGGTTTTGTTCATTTTCTAGTCCTAGGTACTCAGAGCCCTTCCAGACTTGCTTCATCTAAGACCTCTCATCTGGTAACAGTAAAAACATGCAAAACAAGATCATCTCGCCAGAGGAACTGGCTATCATAATCTCCTTCTTCTTCTTGCCTTTTGGAGAGCTTTTTCAAAAACTCTGGATTCTTACACATTATATAAAATTATTTTAAGAAGTTACTGCTTATTCAGAGTTCCCGAAGGATATATTACAGTCAAGGTCTCTATGACTAACTTATTTCATATCTCATTGAAGAAAATTTCCCTATTAGGAAGTTTTCAATTTTTAGTCTCATAAAAATATTTCAAAAAGAGTTTTACTATAATTATTTATGACTCCTTTATAGATTCTTTAATAGAACCAAAGAAATTGTTCCATTTTATTTTAGTATGTTACACTGGCACCTAAAATTAAATATGAATATTTACTACACGTGCAGTTATACATTTAGGAGTATAATTTAAAAACTGAATATATAATTTTTTCCTTAACATCTGATTTTTTTACCCCATAATTTCAACTATGCCTGTTATTTCTCAGAATTATTCTTTTTAAATGCCCAATAATTCTGTATATTATTTATGACACTGTTTTAAGGGTACCGAAAGTAAGTAAAGAACAAAAATACTGAAATTTACACCTATGGTATTATTTTTAAGCTCATTTGTTTTCTTTCAGTTTCTAACTTCCATACTGGCTGAGCTAAAAATTCATGAAGAAAAAGTTATTTGTTTACTTAGTGGCCAAAAAAGACATTGCAAAAATGCTGACTACTTGGAGAACCTGATCTCAGAACAACTCACCAGGGAACCATTTCTTTCTTCTCTTCAAATACTTGAAACAGCAGAGACTGATTGTTAAACAAAAATACAAAGACACATTCAAGTTCTGCTAACTGCAGAGTGTGGGTAACGTACCCAGCAGACCCGGCTCTGTCACGTGTCAGCACCTATTACCCTGCCCTGCAATGTGAAGAGGTCAACACCTCACCCTTGACCAGTGTGCGGCCTGGTCATTTTGTCCAAGGTGCTCATGGACCCAGTGTTATGCCCAGTAGGCGAACGACCTTATCATGAAGTTGACAAAGCTGCTGGCAGGACACGGAGAATCAAAAGCACCATGTCCTTGCTAACCTCTCTGGGCTGATGGAACCAGCCAGCGTGCAGCCCGTCCTGTCTGGACACCCTTGCTTCACTCAGGTTCACACGAGTCTGGCTAAAGTTGCTGATACTAGACATCAACAGGTGCTGACACAGGTCCTCAACAGCAGCAAGAGCCACCTGGGACGGAGAGTAGTGTGTGTTCTGTGCTTCTACATGCGTGTCCACATAGAGCGCCAGCAGTGGTTAGTCTCTGAGTGATAGGGTCGTCCTACTAACTAATGATTTCTCAGTTCTAAAATATTTCCAATTTTTCTATAGTAAAGTACTGTTAACAGAAGAACAATGTTCAAAATGGATGCAAGGGAATGCTAAGCCACGATGATGGCGAAGTTTAACACTTGGCTCATAATATGAACTCTTTGGCTCTATTGTAACATAATTCTACAGTACTCACTTGATACATCAATTTTATAGGAAAATTAGAGTATTCATCCAGAGAGATTTAAATTTTACTGAAGTAAGTGTATGCATGATTTTATATATAAAATTATTTGCCTAGTCTTCCTCAGTTTAATTCTATATTTAAAAATGAAACCTCATAATTCTAACTTCTAATCCTATGGTGTAGTAATTAGAATAACAGGAAAAAACAACTGAGTCGAGTACAAATAAAATGAACTGCAGCTCAGAGAAGGAGGACGCCGAGTTGGTGAAGAACAGTTTAAAAGGTCACTCAGTACCAGTTACAACCTCAGAAGCCAACCTGTTGCCCTGAGCAGCTGGGACTAACAAAGGAAACAGCGCAGCTCAGTACTGGAGGACGATTCCTACCCCACATTTTCCAAGTGCTTCCGGTCATTCTGCATTGGATTCTGCAACACTTGGATGAGGTATCAGACAACACATTCATTCTGTTTCATAAAAGACGGACCTGAAGCAGGGACGACACACCTCAGGCTTGATCAACAGTAGCTGTGGGAGGGACATCTCCAGTAAGTGGATGCCTCACCCACTCGGAGGCCTCGGGGAAGGAAGGGCCACCTGGCCAGGGTATTCACTGCTGAGCTTCCTGCTGTGCGCTGCCCATGGGGGGACAGACCCATGCAGGGACAGGACACTGACCTGGCAATCCTATGGCACTAGATGACTGACAGGTGAAAACAGCACAGTAGGCACTTGTTAGATACCCAAAGGCTAGGAAGGAGAGGTAAGGGTGTATACTCACCCTGGTCAACATGGGGACAGAGCCAAATAAGTTTATTCACTCACTACTTAGTCAGCCACCACTGGGGGCCCCCAGGCCCAGTTCAGAGTGGAAGAGAAACTAACTTGAAACAGGTGTACACTGTTCACATCTCATGGAGTTTAGATTTTGGATGTTTTATGAACTACAAGTAATAGGAAACAGTTTAATAATTTTCTCTTAATAGCGTTTGTGGGCTCAAAGGCATGTTTCAAGCCATGTCCAAAATCTTTTACGATGTGCTTCACAGTAACTGATTTTATTTAACAGCTTCTATGAAAAGAAAAATTGTCTGTGGTTGTCAGTAAATATTCTGATATTTGACAGTTTTGTCAAATTACAATGGTCATATAGACAATGAGGTATACATTATGAGGAAAATGCATCGAACTGTTCAGTAAAAATAAAACTTTTACATAAAAATAAAAAAGTCTACCTTGAAGGCCTAGTGGTTAATGCCAGTTAAAAAAAACTGGGTTACAGGGCCGGTGCTGTGGCGCACTAGGTTAATCCTCTGCCTGCAGCGCCGGCATCCCATATGGGTGCTGGTTCTAGTTCCAGTTGCTGCTCTTTCAGTCCAGCTCTCTGCTGTGGCCTGGGAAAGCAGAAGATGGACCAAGTGCTTGGGCCCCTGCACCCATGTGGAGACCAGGAAGAACCACCTGGCTCCTGGCTTCGGATCGGCATAGCTCCAGCCATTGCAGCAGTTTTGAGAGTAAACCAATGGAAGGAAGACCTTTCTCTCTGTCTGTCTCTCACTGTCTGTAACTCTACCTGTCAAATAAATAAATAAAATCTTAAAAAAAGAAAGAAAGAAAACTGGGTTAAGATATTAAGGATTGCTTGGGTTTGATACCTGGTTCTGGCTCTTCTGACTCTTCCTAACGCAGACCCTGGGAGGCACCAGGTGACAGCTCCAGTGCCTGAGTCCCTGTTACTCATGCGGGAGACCTGGACTGGGATCACTGGTTCCCAGCTTCTTTAGGGGCATCTGATAAGTGAACCTGTAGATGGGAGTACTCTTTTCTCTCTCTTTCAAATAAATAAATACAATTTAAAAAACAAAAGCTAATTTGAATCTGTAGTTTTACCCATTACAAATTGTACAATAGCACTTAATTGGTTTCAACTGGCATTCAAGTACATTTAAAAAGCATCAGTGCACAGGAAAATGCAGAGTATTAGTTTTTAAGTATTGTGAAAACATTTGAAATATTCTACATGGTAATTAGGTAACTTTATAAGGTGTAGGGTCAAAGGCTCAGGGTTCTGACTACAGTCTAAATCTCCAGCCTCACAATAAACAGCAAGTTCAAGGCAGACAACCTCCAAATTGATGAACTCTGCTTGGTCGTATAATTAGAAGAACCAAAATTGCTGCCAGTAGTTTGGCAATAACGAGTCCCTGGACTCCCAATGAGTAGTCCGGCTGCAGAGTGACATGTTTACTTAGTCAGAAGGCAAACAGGTACTGATGCCGACTTGCTCTGGGTGGAACACGTGCTGATGCCGACTTGCTCTGGGTGGAAGAACAGTTTAAAAGCAACTGAAGAAAGAACTGGGGAAACCTGTTTCTTAGAATTTCAAATCAGCAGAAATGATGTGATGAGCGGTGTTCACTAATTATTTGTGTGAATCCTCAGATCGCAAGTCTTGGGTCTGCCGAACTGCTGTTTGGCACTGTCGTCACTACAACACAAGCTCCAAGAAGAAACGAGAGCTGTGTTGCTCAGGAAAGGATACACTGTGCTTCTTTGGTAGGACACAGTCCTAGAAAGATGTGCAGATACTGGAGACAGGAAAAAGCCATTCAAATCTCCAAGAATTTGGCCACTGTGCCCTGCAACGCCTTTCTAGTTAGTCTATGCAGGGACCCTTGTCACTGGCAGGTGCATGCAAACTGCACAATGATAATCAGTGTTTGGAAAAAATAATAAAAGATATATGACAGAAGTGAAACTGACACTATGAGAAGCAATGACTGCATCAGCCCTCGTCCTGACTGTTGAGGAACAGCTTACTATTTTATTCTTTTTTAGTGTTTTCTTTTCCTACTTAATGCCATTGGTTGAACTCTTTACTTAACACAGAATTATTCTTACGTGTTTAAATCCAATTGAAAATTGATCCCTGTTAGAAATGAGTGGGAATAAGAGAGGGAGGAGATGTATAGTTCGGCACACTTTCCATCAGACTTACCCCTAAGGTTAAAGCTAAAAACTTGGGGTCCGCCCCATGGTGCAGTGGGTTAATCCTCCGGCTGTGGCACCGACATCCCATATGGGCACCGGTTCTAGCCCTGGCTGCCCCTCATCGGATCCAGCTCTCTGCTGTGGCCTAGGAATGCAGCAGAAGATGGACCAAGTGCTTGGGCCCCCGCACCCACATGGGAGACCAGGAAGAAGCTCCTGGCTCCTGGCTTGGGATCAGCACAGCTCTAGCCGTTGCGGCCATCTGGGGAATGAACCAACAGAGTGAAGACCTTTCTGTCTCTCTCTCTCACTGTGTGTAACTCTACCTGTCAAATAAATAAATAAAAGCTAAAAACTTGCCATGGGACTCTAAATCCCATTAAATTGGCAGGTACCAATGCCATCTTACTAGTTAAAGTGATCTGTTTAAGTTCACAAAGGGACCACATAACTAAGACCAAGTGTCTGGTAATAACAATAGATAGAATTGAAAAGGAGAGAACAATCCAACATGGGAAGCAGGCCACACAGCATACTCATAGAATGGCAAATGCCCTAAACAGCACTCTGGCCTCAGAATCAGCCCTTAAGGCATTTGGATCTGCCTAAAAAGCCTAGGAGAACATTTCAGGCATGGAAAGCCAAGACATTGTGGCAAAAAATGACCTACATAAAAGATCTCTGTGAGATCCTGGTGGAAAGAAGGGGCCATCAAAGAAGGAGGTACCTTTCTCTGAAAGGAGGAGAGAATTTCCAATTTGATTATAGTCCTGCCTAAATAATGTCCGAGTTTGTGGACTCAAGAGGCTTCCATAGCCTTGGCAGCTCATGACAAGAGACTCAGGTGATTACTGACATCATAAATAAGAGTGTCAATTGTTAAATCAACAACGGGAGTCACTGTGCACTTGCTCCTTATGTAGGACTTCTGCCTTTAATGAGTTGTACTTTCAGAATTAACAACAAAATTAGTCTTTTTTATTATTTTTTTATTTGACAAGTAGAGTTACAGACAGAGACAGAGACAGAAAGGTCTTCCTTCTGTTGGTTCACTCCACAAATGGCCACTCTAGCAGCGCTGTGCCGATCTGAAGCCAGGAGCCAGGTGCCTCTTCCTGGTCTCCTGTGTGGGTGCAGGGCCCAAGAACTTGGGCCATCCTCCACTGCCCTCCTGGGCCACAGCAGAGAGCTGGACTGGAAGAGGAGCAACCAGGACCAGAACCCAGCGCCCATTTGGGATGCTGGCGCCACAGGCGGAGGATTAACCAAGTGAGCCATGGCACCGGTCCCAAACAAAACTAGTCTTGAAACAGTACTTTATACCTTGTGTGTCTGTGTGGGTGCAAACTGTTGAAATCTTTACTTAGTATAGAATTGATCTTCTGTATATAAAGATAATTAAAAATGAATCTTAATGAAGAATGGAATGGGAAAGAGAGTAGGAGGTGGAATGGGAGTGGGGGTGGGAGGACGGATATGGGGGGAAGAACTGCTATAATCCAAACGTTGTACCTATTAAACTTGTATTTATTAAATAAAAGCTTTCTATAAAAATTTATATGAATTCACTTTCTACTCTTCCATATCAACTGTCTGCAAACTCATCACTATGGATACAAAAGAAGGAAGCTGTAGGGCAGAACTCTGAAACGGCAACTCCCTTAAAGTCCCTTGGATTCACAATACATTCCCTCTTTCTCTCTCTTACACACACACACACACACACACATGTGTTGTACCTTATCCACAACGGTTGCTCAGTATTTAAACACCGCCCTGACAAACCATATGAGGGTGCTATATAAAAGGCCATGGGAAGGGTTGGTTTGTCGCGTAATGGGTTAAGCTGCTGCCTGCGATGCCGGCATCCCATATGGATGCCAATTTGTGTACTGGCTGTTCCCCCTCCAATCTAGCTCCTTGCTAATGACCTGGGAAAGCAGCAGATGATGGCCCAAGTACCTGGGTCCCTGCCACCCACATAGGAGACACGGAAGAGGCTCCTGGTTCCTGTCTTCAGGCTGGCCCAGTGCTGGCCTTTGCAGCCATCCAGCAGTGGATAGAAGATCTCTCTGTGTGTCTCTGTCTTTATATGTTCCCTTCTCTCTGTAATTCTGACCTTCAAAATAAATAAATCTTTTTTTTAAAAAAAGTTCATATGAAACAGGATTAAAAGATGACTTCATTTAGATGCTAAAAATTGAAATCCAGTTTTTTCATAATACACATTTTCATGAACTCTTAAGACTCCTGATATGCATGCTTTTTGAATTTTTTATATACTAAAATTCCATTTTCATTCCATTTCCATGAACTTTTTGAAGTACCCTCTCAGATCCTTAATCAATATGTGTCGAATGAATGACAAGAAGGAAGAAAAACTCAGCCGCTCATATTCACGCGCTTGCTCTGACCACTGCTTTGAGAGCTCGCAGCTACATTTCAGGGCCTGGCACTCCGGCAAGGAGAGGAGTCTGGCTGCTGCATACGTGGGTGTCACGTGCCCACTACTGCCACGAAGGGCAGCATGGCAAGACCCATCCCTGAACACCACGGAGTCTCAGTGAAGAGAAGACAGCCAGAAGCACGCAAAGATCAACTGCAAGTGTAAGAGGCTCCCCAACTGTCAACCCAGTCTGAGATTTCACAGAAGTTCAGGGAGCAGCAGATAAGCCAAACGGGCTGGAAACCCACCACAGAGCACGCAGGCCTAACCACGGCCCCCTTCCCAGAGACCGCTTCTGCAAGTGTGACTCCTGATGGGAAATCCAATCAGAAGGGCAGACTGCGTTCTCTATGCCAGAGCCAGCGCAGCTCAGGGAACGCATGGCATCTTCTGCAGGTGATGCGGCAGGAATGCCACGCCCACTTCTGCTGACCCAGCTGCCCGCGTGTCTCCTCTTCCACAGAGCCCTGGCCAACGGCTCCTGTGAAGTGGGGCAGCACCACATCGTCCTCATCGGGGGGGGGGGGGGGGAGAGGGCTGGCCAGAGGATTCAAGAATGCTCTGTAGCAGGACAGGTGCTGCAGCCACCAGCATGGCCCAGGGCAGCAGAAAGCGAACTCAGGGACTCCTAAAGAGAAGCAAAGGGCCACGCCCACCCGGGAGCACGCCACTGGTCTGTAGAGGAGGCCTGGCCTCAGGCACAGTCAGCACCCAATGCAGCCCCCAATGCAGCCCCCCTGAGCTGCTCGGTGACTGGAAGGAGCATACAGCCTGCCCGAAAGTTAAAACCTATAGCAATTTACCTAAGACACTGCATTTTTGTACCGGAACAAGATGTTTATACTTGACAGCAAGTAACGCCATAAAGAAGATAAGGATTAAATTCCACAACACTCTGTGTTAACACAGAGAGCCTTACAGCCATCAGACACGTGTGGCCCGGAAGGAGCAATGGGACTGGAACTGAATCTGGACTTGATGTGGTTCATTCGGGCTCATTACTTGGTTTTCTCATTTGTAAAATGGGGATGACAATCACACCCAGCGGGCCTTTATGAAGTGCAAATCATCAACTGGTGCACGAGGCTGACTCGCCCAGTGCGTGGGAGTCGGCTTCTCCCTGTGAGGTGAACGCAGCGCATGTGAATGGCAGGTAGAAGAACAACATATGTAGTCAACTGTGCTGCTGCGGGGGACACCTGCTGGGTACCTTGCAGAGTTTCAGGTAACAGACACCTGCACAGGTACACCTAGGTCACTCAGCTGGGCGATTCACGCTCAGAATGGCCAGGAGTCTCCACGAGCAAGCAACACTGAGGTGTACGAGGGCCCAGAGGCCTTCCTCCCCAGATGTCCGTGTAGCGGAGTGGGACCAATCACTTTCCTCCAGCAAAGCGCTGCAGGAGAGGCGGAAAACACGCAGGGTGTTGATGTAGCTGCTGAAGGATGGATTCCATCAGGGCTTTTCATCCGTAAGAAACAGATTTATACGAACAGCAATGTTTCTTCAATGTTCTAGATAATACTGAACTAACTTTTCAGCAGTAGGCATGATGAAATGGCCAGGCCAACGTTTGCTAGGGTCACAGGCAGTAGGATGGCCTGGATGGGAAGGGTGTGTGCAGAGCTGAGGATTGGGCAGAAAAATTCCAGGCGAAATCTGTTACACTACAACAAAAATTTTAGAAAAAGAAACAAGGTGAGCAAAATGTGTGGAATATATGTAGTTAGGTCTTTAAGTCCTTAAAGTGAAAGAGTGTAAAATGCACTCAATCTAAAAACCAGGAGAAGGAAGACAGAAAGGTATGGAAATGTAAGACAGGTCCCTAAACAGCCTCCAGACAGGGGCTGCTCATGAGCCCCTCTCCCCCTGTGATTCCCAGCCCTCAGCAGACAAGCTGAAACCAGTTACTACACAGTGAAAGAACAGAACACAGCAAACGACCCAGCCAAAAATTAAACACCGCCATGGCCTAACAAGGCTTTCTGCCGAATTAACAGGTCAAGAAGAGGGCTGCTGCCAACCCGGACAGGTGACAAGCAGGTGGACAAGTGGCTCTGGGCTGCACCTGTAGCTCCGCCTGGGACCAAAGACCCGGCCCCTGCACCTTGCAGGCTGAGGCAGGAGCACAGGGGCTGGAGTTCAGGCTTGCAGGCAAGTCAGACAGCTTCTTCCATATCTCGCTTTATCCGGAGCAAGGCACTCACGACTCTCTCCTCTCCTCTGCAGAAAAAGGGGCGGGGGGCAGAGTGCTTGACCCTAGCTCTGTGTGACACCATCCTCATGGGATTGTGTCTTCCTAGCAGGATCAAGCACAAGGAGCAGCTGCTAGGAGAGAGAGCTCTTCTTTAAAAGCTAATAATAGTAGAGGAATACCAGAAAATTATGAGCAGAGCAAAATGTGCTTTTAAATGATCTCCACTTTCAAGCGTGCCAGCATGTGAGTCTCTCTCTTAAGGAATACAATTATTACCAAGGGGCTCAACTCTTCCGTTCAACTCTTTGGATTACTAAGTGACGCACTGGTGCCCAGCGGAGACGGGAGCACCTGCGACACTGGACTCACGCCCCTCAAGTGTCACAGCTGACCTCAATGATGGGTCCTCTCAGTGCCTGCTTGGAAACACGTGCTCCCCAAACTGCAAGGACAGATCTTCTGTCCACCATGAGAGTGGACACGAGTCCACCAGAGCATCGAATGTCACCCAACCACTTTTCTGAGAACCATTACGAAAGGCACGGAGCCTGTGCAGAGTTATCTGTGGGGTTCTGCCCTAGGGTACCATTCCGGGTCCTGCCGCTCTCTGCGGTTATGGAGAGAGCAGGCCAGCAAGTATAGGGAGTTGGCAAGTACCCTGCAGCCAGAAAGGAACACACGACGAGGCCGGTGCCATTTAAAATTCTGGGCCCTGCACTTCCCTTTCAAGAAGAGTCACCAGCACCTTCATCAGCCTCTCCAGGCAGATGGGCCACTGTTCCCCAGGCCCCGGGGGCCCAGCATGTCTTGCATTATTTACTCCAGTGCTTGGAATCATTCAAGTCAGTGAACGCAGCTGAATCATTCGCCAGGGCGGGCGGCCGGCTCTGGTGCTGTTCGCAGAGATGGAGAAGTTTCTCTGCTTCCAGCTGCGGCGTGGGGTGGGAGAACTGGTTGTTCTGGACTTACGCTGCTTGGGGTTGGCCCTGGAGTGCTGCCCATCCCTCCCAGGACCTCAGAAGTAGCACCTGCTGCCTTTCCACTAGGCTCTGCTCGGCCCTTCCTGGCTGTGAGAACTAAGCTTTCTTGGGCACTTCCCACGGGCCTGCCAAGCTGCTAAGCACTCTGCCTGCCCTAGCTCATCCAGTCCTCACGCCACCCTACATGCACTCAAATTCCCTCACCACAGCCGGGGCTGGACACCAAGGGTGTGGACCCAGGGACAGCAGGGATGCAGGTAGCCCCTGCTCTGACACTCTTGGCACTGTGACACCGAGCAAGCTGCCGCGGAAGGCACTACTCCTCAGGTCCTTGTTTGCTGAGTGAGGAAAATAACTGTGTCTGTCTAAGAGTTGGTATGAGAACTAAATGAGACAATCAAAAGTGACCAGCACAGCGCCTGGCTAACAATGAAAACCCGAAGCTGGTTAGCTGCTGTCGTTTTCCCACTTCACAGACCGGAACCTGAATAGAGGTGAAACAACTTTCCCAAAGAAAGAAGAATCAAGATTAATCCAGTTCCCTTCCCCTAAAGCCCACCCTAAATACACCCTCTTCCTCACGCTCCCTGGTCTCCGTTCACACCTGCCTCCCTGTCCCCAGACTGAGGCAGGCAAGGCACCAGGAAGAGCTGTCTACAGAAATCTTGGCCATAGTGTTGGCAATGCTGGGTGTCACACTGCTGTCTCCCTGTGTGTCGGTCTCAGTCTGCGTCTCTCCCTGTGTGTGTCTGTCACTCTGTCTCTATGCCCATCTCTATCTCTGTGTCTCTGTTTGTCTCTGTCTCTCTCTGTCCATCTATCTCTCCCTGTCACCCCCTGCTCTAGGTCTCCCCTCTGACTCTCCAAGGCCCTGTCTGGCCTACAGTAGTGCTGATGAGCAAATGCAGGCGTGGAAACTGGGAGCCTTCAGTCTGGGAGCCTTCAGGCTGTCGCAGACACTGCCCTCTGCAGGAGGACGGCTGCATCCCAGGGTGCCAGGTCTCAATGGAGAGCCCTCAGACCATCCCAATCAACTAAGCCAGAGTTTAGGGGTTCCCATGCCTTTCCAGATACAGCCCCACAAGCTACGACTTGTTTACAACTGTGGAATTCATCTGCACCAGGTAGCAGCCATTTGTCCAGCTAACAAAAGGCACACGTCAGAACCCTGGGTTCAGTAACAGGAGATGAATGAAAACGGTTCCCTTTGAAGATAGGGTATACTTTTCTTTAAGAGCTACCAACTTTGGATTTTCCCAGAAAAAGCTTTATAAAACCTTTTGTTTTGAACATTAGGATGTGCCAAAAAGAATGAGAAAATAAGCAAGCAACTTCAGATATGCCTGGGTGAATGGTGACGTGTCCCAAATAAAGCCATAAATAACTTAAAGAGGTCCATTTTGAGAAAACCTATGTATATGGAGACCATCATTAACTATGACAATACATCTATGAGATACAAGCAGTGGGCACATTTAGGAAAAATCAGTCTTTGTGCCTAGATACCCCACATGAAAATTAAAATGGGGAGAAATGGATGAAAAGGGAAAACAGGGGAGCAGTCACTTTCCCAGCTGTCTCTACTCCTTCCCACTGTTAACGATCACGCAGCTCATTTCCATTACACACATAACACAGTAACACCGACCGTAATTGTTGCCATTCATCTTCTTAGGGCAGTGACGTATTTGTTCTTGGCCACATTTCCCCACAGGCATCTTAACCAGCCACGCTGGCCCAAAATGACTAAGATGGACCAGGCACTAAATTCTGAGCACACTGGAAGACCACAGCAAACCCACTGCCAGAGGTTTATAAAAGGAATGACCTCTGAGGCTTTGCTGGCTGGGGAAGGTGACTGTTGAGGTCCCTGGGGCCCAGCTGCAGGGCACCTATTTGGGCGCAAGAACCTCCTTGTGTAGGGAGAACCCAGCAATGCCCATTTCTTCCGAACATTTTTTCCAGAGACATGAAAATTTATATCAACACAAACACCTATACAGACTCGTTCATAACAGGTTTTATTTGTAATAATCAAAACCTGGAAAACAAACGCTCCTCAACAAAGAGTTAACCTATGCTGCCTTCACACTGTGGAATACCACACAGCAGTCAGAAAGAACACAACTTGGGGTACACACGATGCGGGTGGGTCTCAGGGGCCTCAGGCTGAGTGAGAAAACACCAATCCCAAAAGGTCATGCAATCACTATATTCCTAATAGATGAAGTTTGTATTCCTTAAATAAAAGGCTGCTTTGGGGGGGGGGGGTCAAGTGACACATGATTCCACTTATACTCAGAATCATAGATGGAAAAACAGACTGGTGGTTGGCAGGCTGGGCTGCTGCTGGGAGGGATGGGGTGTGGCTGCAACAGGACAGCAGGGTTGCAGCTGGGGATCTGAAACACAGATGCAGCAGAATGGCGTACACAACACCCCTGCATCAGGCTCCTGGCTTTGACCTGTGTCAGTCGTGTAAAATACTAGACACTTGGTGGAGGGTCCATGGGCCCTCCACATTCTGTGAATGCATAAATTTCAAAACAGAAGCTAAAGAAAAGGAAAACTGTCAGAGGTAAGAAGAGGGCATGCTCTCAGCTCAGTCTATGAAACCACAACTTAGAAGCAGCGCCAGCAAGCTGCTTAGTCCTCAAGCAGAGAGCAGGCGGCAGGTCCAGGCTGTGCTCCCCAGGGAGAGAGAAACGCTGGGTCAGATGGGAGTCAGGGAACAGGCCAGGGCATGTGAAGATCTGGGTGTGGGGGTCCAGGTCTGGGGGCAAAGGCCCTGAAATGGGACAGGCACGGTGAGCTACAGGATGTCCAGGGAGGCAGAGGGAACTAGAGACACAGAGGTGAGCTGTTTGATGATGTAGTTGTTCAATCCTTAGGGCTGAGGAGAGACTGAAAGAGACAACACTGCAGTGGAAATAAATAAATTATATAAATGTAGCAACAGGAACTCAAAATGCACAGCTGAGGCCAGTCAGTGAATTAAAAAAGAACTAAACAATTCAGGACACCCTAATGGTCATGGAACAGGAATTGATGCTTCTAATCTTAACCTTGCAGTGACATTGAAAAGAGAATAAATTATATGAACTGTGCTCCAAAGAAAGTGGAGACTTATTAGAAAAGTTTTCATTAAAGCTACCACAAGGAGGGAAAAAGGTTATACTGATAAAATATTACTTAGTTATTTTAAAAAGCCTAGTTACATGCAATAACTAATTACAATGTCTTGTACATGAAATAGTGATGTGTCTTATTTTACCACTGGCATCTACGTCTTCCTTTGTTCCAAACCATCAGCTTGGTCTGTCTAGTGTAATCAAAAGAATTTCCTAAAAAATACATTTGGCTGTGCAAATACCTGAGCTTGGGGCATTTCTGTTAGGGTAGGAGGGGCAACAGAGGGGTCAGTATGGAAAAGAAGTTAAGGGACGTTAACCAGTGACAAGGATTGGGACCAGGGTGACTGTCAGGCTAAGAAGGAACACCAGAGCCTCTGCAGGTGGACGGGATGCCGGGAAGGAGACGGGGCCCCTGTCCTGCTGAGCAGGAATGAGGCCCATTTCAGACAAGAGACTCCCAGTCCTGCTGTGCTTGCTCGACCGTGGCCTGCACTGGCAGAGAAAACACGAATTTACTAACAAAAATAGAGGAGAGCTGCTCATGTAGCCGAGAGCACATCAATGCAGCCAGAAATTTTTATGGCTAAAAGGATGGCCAGAAAGATGTGCGTAGGTCATTATTCACACACTGTGGCTAAGAACCCTCAGAACAAGGGTTTTGACCTTTAATAAGAGCTGATGCATTCCCTCAAAGGGCAGGACACACAGGCTAGAAGCTCTCAACACAGTCGCCAGGACAAGAAGCAGAAGGCCCACCACACGCAACTGTCCACAGGGAGATGGAAGTCAGGAGTCAGACAAACATCTGCTGTACTCTAAGAGAAACATCAGTCTCTCGTCACACACCGGGGGTCTTCAACACTTCCTGGGGGGCTGGTGCTGTGGTGCAGCAAGTTGAGGCGTGTCCAGCAACACGGGCCTCCCACATCAGTGCTGGTTTGAGTCCCGGCTGCTTCACTTCTAACCCAGCTCCTTGCTAACACGCCTGGCAAAGCAGCAGAAGACAGGCCTCCCACATCAGTGCTGGTTTGAGTCCCGGCTGCTTCACTTCTAACCCAGCCCCCTGCTAACACGCCTGGCCAAGCAGAAGACAGGCCTCCCACATCAGTGCTGGTTTGAGTCCCGGCTGCTTCACTTCTAACCCAGCTCCCTGCTAACACGCCTGGCCAAGCAGAAGACAGGCCTCCCACATCAGTGCTGGTTTGAGTCCTGGCTGCTTCACTTCTAACCCAGCCCCCTGCTAACACGCCTGGCAAAGCAGCAGAAGACAGGCCTCCCACATCAGTGCTGGTTTGAGTCCCGGCTGCTTCACTTCTAACCCAGCCCCCTGCTAACACGCCTGGCAAAGCAGCAGAAGACAGGCCTCCCACATCAGTGCTGGTTTGAGTCCCGGCTGCTTCACTTCTAACCCAGCTCCTTGCTAACACGCCTGGCAAAGCAGCAGAAGACAGGCCTCCCACATCAGTGCTGGTTTGAGTCCCGGCTGCTTCACTTCTAACCCAGCCCCCTGCTAACACGCCTGGCCAAGCAGAAGACAGGCCTCCCACATCAGTGCTGGTTTGAGTCCCGGCTGCTTCACTTCTAACCCAGCCCCCTGCTAACACGCCTGGCCAAGCAGAAGACAGGCCTCCCACATCAGTGCTGGTTTGAGTCCCGGCTGCTTCACTTCTAACCCAGCCCCCTGCTAACACGCCTGGCAAAGCAGCAGAAGATGGCCTCAGTGCTTGGACCCTGTCCCCCACATGGGAGACCTAGATGGAGTTTGAGCCTCCCCAGTCCCAGCTGTCATGGCTACTGGGGAATGAACCAGCAGACAGATCTGTCTCTTCGTCTCTCTACAGCTCTGAGTTTCAAATAAATAAATATTTTTTAAAAGTTCCTGGAAAATGAATATTATAAAAATTCTATGCATGGATTTAAATATTTTTGTACAAACTTTTAATTGCATTTTCTTTCTTTTCTTTTATAAAGATTTATCTATTTATTTGAAAGGCAGCGTTATATACATAGAGGGAGAGACAGAGAGAGATCTTCCATCCAATGGTTCACTGTGCAAATGGCTTCAAGAGCCAGGGCTAAATCAGGCTGAAGCCAGGAGCCAGGAGCTTCTTCCAGGTCTCCCACAGGTACAGGGGCCCAAGACGCTGGGCCGTCCTCCACTGCTGTCCCAGGCACATTAGCAGGGAGCTGGATTGGAAGTGCAGCAGCTGGGACTTGAACCAATGTGCATATCAGTGCCAGCACTGCAGGAAGCAACCGCACCTGCTACGCCGCAATGCGAGTCCCTTCATCTCATCTTCCGTGACTTTCTGAAATACCTTCGTACGCTGGAAGGTTGTGATGAGACCCGTATCATAACCGAGGTAGTCACATACTTTGGAAAAGGTGCATTGTTTCATTTCATGGGGACAAGAAGCCAAACATAAACAGAAGACAAAGAAAGAACAATATGGAATAAATCAGGGGGAAAATGAGCTAATTATGCTATAGTAATTCAGTCAGTAAATCTAAAAGTGCATACTGAAAGCACACGGTTTCAGTTCTCCATCTTGAACAGCATGTAAACTCAGGCCAGCGTGCACAGAAGCTGTGGGCCCAAGGTATGACAATTATACACTAAACAGTATTTAACAAAGTCACATGCATGGAGAAGCCATAAGGAGATTCAAGAGTAATCAGAAAAGAGGAGGGCATGCCACACATTGAGATGGGAGAATTACTGGATCATAAAGACAGCACCCCTCTGTAGATCTAGTTGCAAGATGGAACACAATTCTAAAGGACATCCCAATTGAACTTTCTCAAAATGGAATATAAATGTTTAGAGGTACATAAAAAGAATCAAAAAAGTAATAAAACCCCCACAGTTGTTTTTAAAAGGAGAAAAACGATAAGGGAACTTATCCTATCACTTATCAAATGATTTTAAATCCATAATATTATAAATAAGGATTCAGTAATAAATACCTGAAGAGGTGACAAATATTTCTAATCTCTGTTTAAAAAATTATTTATTGGGGCCGCCACTGTGCCATATCAGGTAAAGCCACAGCCTGCAGTGCCGGCATCCCATATGGGCACTGGTTCAAGTCCCGGCTGCTCCACTTTCAATCCAGCTCTCTTCTATGGCCTGGGAAAGCAGTAGAAGATGGCCCGAGTCTTTGGGTCCCTGCTCCCGTGTGGGAGGCCTGGAGGAAGCTCCTGGTTCCTGGCTTCGGATCAGCGCAGCTCCAGCCGTTGTGGCCAACTGGGGAGTAAACCAGTGGATGGAAGACCTCTCTCTTTCTCTCTCTGCCTCTCCTTCTTCTCTTTGTAACTCTGACTTTAAAATAAATAAATAAATCTTTAAAAAATTATGTATTATTTACTTTTAGGGCAGAGACAAAGACAGAAAGATACAGAGAGAACATCCATCCATTGGTTCACTTTCCAAATGTCTACAATAGGAGGGTCTGGGCCAGACTAAGTCCAGGAGCCAGGAACTCCATCTGGGTCTCCCACATGGGTAGCAAGGACTTGACCCAACATCTGCTGCCTCCAAGGGTGTGTTGGCAGGAAGCTGGATCAGAGGCAGAGGCGGAGGGGCTGGCGCTGTGGCACAGCAGGTTAACACCCTGGCCTGAAGCATTGGCATCCCATATAGGTGCCAGTTCAAGACCCGCCTTCTCCATTTCTGATCCATCTCTCTGCTGTGGCCTGGGAAAGCAGTAGAAAGATGGACCAAGCTCTTGGGACCCTACACCCTCATGGGAGATCCAGAAGAAGCTCCGGCTGTTGCGGCCAACTGGGGAGTGAACCATCGATGGAAGACCCCTCTCTCTGTGTTACTCTGACTTTCAAATAAATAAATCTTAAAAAAAAAAAAAAAAAAAAGCAGAGGTGGGACTTGGTAGCAGTCACTCCAGCAGGGGATGTGTGCATTCCAAGAGGCCTTGGCAGTTAAGGGACGAAGCTTCCTCATGGGAGAGTTCAGATTCACAAATGTAGAAAAATGAGGGAAGTGAAGAAATATCCATCAGAAACCCACAGACACAGTGGCTACAAGCAATATCCACTGAAAATAGTAGGCAGACTTCAAAAGGAACATGATATTTGAGTAACCTCAAAGTTAGATATGTATTAGTTAGTGATGGTTGTTTTAATGTATGTACACAAATTCTTCAGTTACTAGCCTCCCCACCCCCAACCCCCACCAAGCGCATGCAGGTGCTTGACTGGGCTGGACTAAGTGACCAGCAGTTAAGATCAGATCGTGGACAAGGAGCCACAGGAACTTCACAGCAGAGACACCTGGCTGGGACCACCTTTACCAAAGTCACGTCGATGTCTTGTGCTCAGAGAAGTTCACCTCTGCGCATTCTTCCCCCATATCCACAGCCCAGCGTAATCACGAGAACATATCATGCACACCCCAATAGACATGTGAGAAACCTAAGTGACCAGCAACTGTCAGGAGTATCCACGCCAAGGGGCTGGCACTGTGATACGGGGAGTTACGTCACCTCCTGGGATGTCTGCACCCCACTTGAGTGAAGGCGTGAGTCCCGACTGTTCCACTGTCAACCCAGCTCCCTGTCAATGTAACTGGGATGAGTGAAGGTGTGAGTCCCGACTGTTCCACTGTCAACCCAGCTCCCTGTCAATGTAACTGGGGTGAGTGAAGGCGTGAGTCCCGACTGTTCCACTGTCAACCCAGCTCCCTGTCAATGTAACTGGGGTGAGTGAAGGTGTGAGTCCCGACTGTTCCACTGTCAACCCAGCTCCCTGTCAATGTACCTGGGATGAGTGAAGGCGTGAGTCCTGACTGCTCCACTGTCAACCCAGCTCCCTGTCAATGTACCTGGGATGAGTGAAGGTGTGAGTCCTGACTGCTCCACTGTCAACCCAGCTCCCTGTCAATGTAACCGGGATGAGTGAAGGCGTGAGTCCTGACTGCTCCACTGTCAACCCAGCTCCCTGTCAATGTAACTGGGATGAGTGAAGGCGTGAGTCCCGACTGTTCCACTGTCAACCCAGCTCCCTGTCAATGTAACTGGGGTGAGTGAAGGTGTGAGTCCCGACTGTTCCACTTTCAACCCAGCTCCCTGTCAATGTACCTGGGATGAGTGAAGGTGTGAGTCCCGACTGTTCCACTGTCAACCCAGCTCCCTGTCAATGTACCTGGGATGAGTGAAGGTGTGAGTCCTGACTGCTCCACTGTCAACCCAGCTCCCTGTCAATGTACCTGGGAAGACAGTGGAAGATGGCGCAAGTGTTGGGCCCCTGCCACCCTCACGGGAGACCTGGATGGAGTTCGTGGCTCCTGGCTTCAGCCTGGCTCAGTCCTGGATGTTACAGCAATTTGAGGGTGAACCAACAGTTGGAAGATTCCCCTCTCTCTAAATTCATACATTCAGATAATTAAATCTTTAAAAAGAGTGTCAAGTCATGAGTGACAAGGAAAGACCAAGACACTGTCACTAATTGAAAAAGGCTGAGGAGACATGGTGACTAAACACAACGTGGGATAACCAGGAAGACAACCGGCATCAGGAGAAAAACGGGAAAATAGAACAAAGTCCGCAGTTAACAGGGCTGTGCCTCTGTAAACTCCTAGTTTAGATAATGTGCCAGGGTCATATAAGATGTTAATAACGAGAGGATCTGGGTGGGGGGACACCAGAATTCTCTCGCAGCTCTTCAGTAAGCCTAAAATCATTTCAATATGAATGATATTCAATAAAATGATATTCAATAAAAAACAACAGAAAGCTGACATCTGTACATGAGAGCCTCAAGACAGAATACAGATTTATATGATTAATATGTAATAAAAGGAAGAACTATAAATCAACAGGAATGGAATAGGTAATTCAAAAAATCTCAAGGAATCACTGGTTAAACATTCAAAAAAATTTAGATCCTTACCTCATGCCATACAACACCAGGATACAACAGTTTTCCAATTTAACAAAAAAGTATGGGAAAGATTTTAAATTATGGCATAAACAGCACAAGATATTTCACAATCATTTTAAAGAATGAACCAGAGCTACATGAATAAGGGTAATTTTTGGTAGATTTTGTTGAGTATGAAAACAAGATACAGAAAAATATATATAAAATGTGATCCAATTTTTGAAAACACTGGCAATAAAAATGGTACGTGCATGTTTTTATATGTAAATGCCCATGTCTTTATGGGACTACACAAAAAATAAGGTACATATCAGGTCATTAATGTGGAGGGAAAGGAAGCAAAAGGGGAGAAGGGAAAGAGAAACTATGAGCTTTTAACAAAGTTGCATATGGTCACATTGTGTACAGTTAAAATTATAACGTACGTGAATTTGTTAAAAATGACATTTTAATAATTAAGTGTTCTGCAACTGGCATTGTGGTTCAGTTAGCTAAGCTGCTGCTTCCCGTGCCAGCACAGGATTCCACACTGGAGCACCAGTTGAAGTCCCAGCTGCTCCACTGATGTGCCTGGGAAGGCAGTAGAACCCAAGTGCTTGGGTCCCCACCACCCAAGTGGGAGACCCACACGGAGCTCTGGGTTCCTGTACCAGCCTGGATCATCCCTGCCCACCTCAGCCATTTGGGGAGTTAGTCAGTGGAATCAATCAATCTCTCTCTCTCTCTCTCTCAATCTCTCTCTCTCCCCCCCCATCATCTTGCCTTTCAAATAAACAAATCAACCTTTTTTTAAAAAAAGAATTAAGCTTTATAACATATACATTTAGATAATTATACATCTAGTTGCAAAATAGAAATTTACTTTTCTAAATTTAGGAACTAGGCAGAAAATAGCAAAGGAAGGGGCTACTAACCTTGACTAGACAATATCTGAAACTGCAGTTTACTTAAACAAGTAAATTGAAAGGCAAACTGGCAAAAATATACAGAAAAACAAAAAATCCATTAAAAACATAACATGAATAATACATATCTGAAAAAATGCTCAGAATTCTTAACCATCAAAAGAAAAAAATGTAAAGCACTTTTGGTATCAAACCCGGGGGTTGGGGACGACAGGTGCACAGGGTTCTCCACACGTGAGGAGAAACGGGTGAGGCGCCGGGGGCTATGGCGGAGCTGGCGGCGGCTGCACCTGGATGGTCCCTGAAGGTGGCATTGTCAGGGTGTTCTTACTCAGATGTGGGATGTGGGCCAGAGAGGCATGAAGAGGAACAGAATCAGCAGCATGCGTGGCAGAGTACGAACCTACCACTACGGCCCTGAGGAGCCACGGCGCCCACATGGCAGGGTGTGAACCTGCCGCCACGGCCCTGAGGAGCCACGGCGCCCACATGGCAGGGTGTGAACCTGCCACCACGGCCCTGAGGAGCCACAGCGCCCACATGGCAGGGTGCGAACCCGCCACCACGGCCCTGAGGAGCCATGGCGCCCACATGGCAGGGTGTAAACCTGCCACCACGGCCCTGAGGAGCCACGGCGCCCACATGGCAGGGTGTGAACCTGATGCCACGGCCCTGAGGAGCCACGGCGCCCACGTGGCAGGATGCGAACCTGCTGCCACGGCTCTGAGGAGCCACGGCGCCCACATGGCAGAGTGCAAACCTGCCACTACGGCCCTGAGGAGCCACGGTGCCCACATGGCAGAGTACGGACCTGCCACCACGGCCCTGAGGAGCCACGGCGCCCACATGGCAGAGTTCGAACCTGCTGCCACGGCCCTGAGGAGCCACGGCGCCCACACAGGGAAGAAATAGGAGAACAGGAAAAGTGCTACACAGCCTGGTTCTGGGCTGCTTCTGCCTTCTTTACCTTCCTGATAAGGAAATTCCTTCTCTCAGCCAAGGCAAGCTTCCTCACCTTGAGCACCACGTGCACACTGGAGTCTCCACCGCCCCGCTCGCCTGGACTCAGAGGCCCCCTACGTCAGTCTGCACCAACCCCATCCTCACTTTCGCTTTACAGAACCCGTTTCTAACGCTTTATTCATTTTTCCTCCTCTCCCACCCCTCACAAGAAGCTGACCCTAAGCCTCTAAGCAGATCAAGAAGGGCAAGGAAAGAGAAAGGCTATGCAAACGACAGCTCCGGAACGGGGCGGCGGAGCTCAAAGGACAGTGTATGACTCCTAGAAGCAAAGGTTATGGATTCTATTTCTCAGCACTCTTGTGACGTCTGTGCGCATCTGATCATGAATCATTACCTTCCCAGAAACACCTTTTACGAGAGCTAAAGTGTAGATTTATTGTCCTTGCTGCTATTATCCTGAGCCCCATCAGTCAATTTCACAGATTTTTACCACCTGATTCGAGGGAGAATACAAATGGGTGTGTGCCCCTTCTTGTGACTTCAACATAAGGTGTGGAGGACATAGCTCCTGTCCAGAGAGGATGCTTCCGACGCGCACATTTTAAGTTAGGCCTCCATTCTCCATCTCAGGGGATGGGCTCTAACACACGGTGTCAGCTTTCAATTAGGATAAAACAGGGAAGGAAGAGAATGCTGGCTGGAAGACAGACATTCCACACCCAGATCCTGGACAGCAGAAACATTCCGTGAGAGCAGCCAACTCCCTGGATGTTTCCAACCCTCCTCCCAGGACCCATGGCCACAGCAGCTCTGCGCACTTCACACTTGTTTCTAGCCCCTGTGTTCCCCTCTCTGTAATAAACTCACACCATGATCTTTGAGGCTTGAGTCAGGCCCCTTCCTGCAGTACCACCAGAGACGCCAGTGGCATGCTGGGAGCCAAGCTTCATCTTTCCCAGCATGCCAGGTGGCATTGATTTACAATACCCTATCCAGTACACTGTGAGGGAAACCGAATCAGTGTCACAGCACGCTGTTTGTCTACACGGGATGCAGGACAGAGACCTGAGTGTGCACGAGCACATCTCAGCGGGTGTGTTGCAGTGGGTGAGACTGAAGGATTCTGCAGTCAGTTATCTGTGCCACTAACCTTGGGCAAGCTACCTGACCTCACTGAGGCTCTGTCACACACACACACACACACACACACACACACACACACACACACACCCCGCCCAAGAAAAGGAACAATAATGTCTCATGGGACAGCTACGAAGAGTAACAAAATTAACAACTGAAAACTTCTGGCAGGGTGCCTGGCACAGAGCTGCTACTTAGTGGTGTCATAACAATGACAAGAGCAGGAGCCATCATCACTTTTTATAATAAGCCCATCGATCTTATCTTCAAGGCCATGAGGCAGCGGATAGAACATCTAAAGCAGACATCCTCCAGCCAAACAGGTGCGTGTGAGGTACGCCACAGCTATTCTCTCGCTGCCACACCCTCATTCTTTCTTTTTTATTGTTGTCTTAAGATAATTTAAAAAATTTAAAGGAAAAGTTAAAACAAGAATGTTAAATGTCAAGTTCAGGCCAGCGCCCAGACCTCATGGAAGAGGGGATGGGCTCTTCCCCTTCAGTCGGCAGCATCTCAGGTGGGTACACACTGGAGGGATGGAGGCACCCTTCACACTCTCCTCTGTGTTTTCCTTGGATGTTAGAAATGTTTTGGAACATCTGTTTAAGGAGGGGAAAGTCATAAAGTGTACAATGAATTCAAGGAGCATATTAGAGAAACTGCATAAACATGAAATATTTATCACAAATTTAAAAAATTGGCATGTGCAAAGTCAGAGGACTCCAGTCTCACACACAGACTCTGGAGAGGGGATTGAGGGCACTCTCAGAGCAAGGGGCTTTGGAAGTAAAGGACACTGGTGATCCCCAGCGAGCAGGAGAGGGAGCACCCTGGGCCTAGCCAGACCCGGGCAGATCCAGAGGCAGTTTGCAAGGTGCAAAAATCTGCTCGCAGTCCCTACCTGCTTTCCAGGATCCTAGAATAACCACACTGCATGGTGAAAGCTGACAGTCCATTTGTCCTTTAAACCTCGCTTCCAGTAGCTCAGGAAGTGGCAGAGGAATGGAAGGTAGAAAAGAAGGTTTACAGCTCGCCAAGTCTAAACGAGAAACACGATCACTTCGTGGCTGACAATAGCGACAGAACTGACACAGGAGGAGGCAAAAGATGCAAGGGGCAGAGGCTCCAGGGTCCACTTGAAAATGTGCACCGAGCAGGGAACCTGAAGGCCACTGATGCACAGGATGCCTCTCACAAGCTGAAGGGACCACTGCTGTGCGGGGCGGGTCACCGGCAGACTCCTCGTTGTGAAGTGTAAAGATCTTCACGTCCAGTGTTTCTACCCACAAGGAGTACGTTTTGTGTGGGGCTGATTATTCTCAGTGAGCATGTCTTTCCAGAAGGGAATGAAAGACAACGAGATTTAAAGCTTAGTAAATGAATCACTCTCAGAATCTTTTAATATTGGAGAGCAGTCTTCAAATTTAGACATGCATTGTTTGTCTTGTATAGAAACAGACCACAACATTGAAATCATAACTCTTATACAGAAACATAGCCTTTTCAAAGGGACATTTGGATAGACATTTTTCTTAACAGTACAACACTCTTCTTAATGGTACTAATTTTGTCATCGTCCCATTTGTAAGGTTCTAGAATCCCCTGACCTTTTTCCCCATTATCTCCCACACAATTCTCTGTAACTGTGAAATGAATTTGTTCCTTCCTCTTGTATGAAAGGCTTGAATTATCACAGTGTTAACATCTCATTGGTGCAAAGCACAACTAAATGCATTCATTAAACTTCCTATGTTAAAATGCAAGGCTAGAATTGCACTAGAAGAGATTACAGTGAGTTGTATTCTAAGCAGGAGTCATCAGCGGTCCTGCTGTTAAGTAAACAAGCTCTAGAGGCAGATACATTGAGAGCAAAAAGAGATGGATGCATGTGTGGATGGGATGCGTGTGTGGATGGGATGGGTGTGTGGATGGGATGCGTGTGTGGATGGGGATGCGTGTGTGGATGGATGCGTGTGTGGATGGATGCGTGTGTGGATGGATGTGTATGTGGATGGATGCATGTGTGGATGGATGTGTGTTTAGATGGGATGCATGTGTGGATGGGATGGGATGCGTGTGTGGATGGGATGGGATGGGTGTGTGAATGGATGCGTGTGTGGATGGGATGTGTGTGTGGATGGGATGCGTGTGTGGATGGATGTGTGTGTGGATGGGATGGGATGTGTGTGTGGATGGATGCGTGTGTAGATGGGATGCATGTGTGGATGGGTGTGTGTGTGGATGGATGTGTGTGTGGATGGATGTGTGTTTAGATGGGATGCGTGTGTGGATGGGATGGGATGCGTGTGTGGATGGGATGGGATGGGTGTGTGAATGGATGCGTGTGTGGATGGGATGCGTGTGTGGATGGGATGCGTGTGTGGATGGATATGTGTGTGGATGGATGCATGTGTGAATGGATATGTGTGTGGATGGGACGCGTGAGTGGATGGGATGGGTGTGTGGATGGGATGGGTCTATGGATGGGATGGGTGTGTGGATGGATGCGTGTGTAGATGGGATGCGTGTGTAGATGGGATGCATGTGTGGATGGATGTGTGTGTGGATGGATGTGTGTGTGGATGGGATGGGATGCATGTGTGGATGGATGTGTGTTTAGATGGGATGCGTGTGTGGATGGGATGGGATGCGTGTGTGGATGGGATGGGATGGGTGTGTGAATGGATGCGTGTGTGGATGGGATGCATGTGTGGATGGGATGCGTGTGTGGATGCATATGTGTGTGGATGGGATGGGATGCGTGTGTGGATGGATGCATGTGTGAATGGATATGTGCGTGGATGGGATGCGTGAGTGGATGGGATGGGTGTGTGGATGGGATGGGTCTGTGGATGGGATAGGTGTGTGGATGGATGCGTGTGTAGATGGGATGCGTGTGTGGATGGATGTGTGTATGGAGGGGTGCGTGTGTGGATGGGTGCGTGTGTGGATGGATGCATGTGTGGATGGGATGCATGTGTGGATGGGATGGGTGTGTTTATGGCTGCATGTGTGGATGGCTGCGTGTGTGGATGGCTGCGTGTGTGGATGGGATGCGTGTGTGGATGGGATGCATGTGTGGAGGGATGGGTGTGTGGATGGATGCGTGTGTGGATGGGATGGGTGTGTGGATGGATGCGTGTGTGGAAGGATGCGTGTGTGGATGGGATGCGTGTGTGGATGGATGCGTGTGTGGATGGCTGCGTGTGTGGATGGGATGCGTGTGTGGATGGATGTGTGTGTGGATGGATGCGTGTGTGGATGGATGCGTGTGTGGATGGATGCGTGTGTGGATGGGATGCGTGTGTGGATGGATGCGTGTGTGGATGCATGCATGCATGGATGGGAAGGTGAGAAGGAGAAAATACTCAAGCATCTAGCGATGGACATTAAGATGGACAGCGGAGAAGCGTGTCAGCGACTAATCAACAACTAATCAGCAACACGGGTCGGTTCTTTGCTGGGCCTGCCTGGGCAGGGGAACCAGGAATATCGAACTGTCAGGCTGCAGTGCAGGCCTTCAGGAGTATATACCACAGTATGGAGAACGACAAGATTATCTCTCAAGTGTTCACTAGGAGCGAATGAAGAAAAGGGGAGGAAGAAAGCAGGAGGGAATGGATGGACGGCACATCCAGTCACACCTGCGGGGGACAGGTGCAGGGGTTGAGGATCTGGCTGCTGCGGGGCAGGGCCAAAGGGGTGCAGAACAGTAGGGGACGGGCAGTCCCCAGAGGCCTAGACTCCTAGGAGCTTTTCCCCTGTCTCTGGAACACAGGCTGGACTGATGACCTCTGGCTAAGGTTCATGCATTTACTGCTCCCCCTTCAGAGACAGGAAATTGGAGGTTTCCTGCAGCCAAGCTTGAGCCCCCATCTTCTCCCTCTTTCCTCTCCACACAGGGGAGTGACCAACGCCACCCTGCTGACAGTCAGACTGGACATGGCAGGAATGAGGCCAGGAGAAGTCACACCAGCAGCTTCCTCTCTCTGGACAGGATCTGGAACACCACAGAATTCTGGCTTATGACCCATGGGCCTAGAGGAGCGCACACCACAGTGACCTGTTCCATATGATGTGATTTCAGTCGCAAGCCCCTGTAAAATTGGGAGTCTGCTATCTAAACCACTCATGAACTCAAGGGTTCACCCTGCCGCCAGGGCTCCTACTCACTGCTGAATTCCATCACGGGGATTAGTCGAGAACATCATGACCCTGCTGACCTACATTCAGGTTCTGTTCACATCTCAGCTCTACTTGTGCAGCCCACAGTCCAGGTATGTCTATTTAACCAGCACTAACTTAATGTTTCCTCCATGCCAGACACCACTTTATAAACACTAAGCAACATCCAGAACACTCGTAGAGCCAGGCGGTTATTGAATATGACTCCCAGATGAGGAAACTGGCACACTTCAGTGACTTTTGTCTGAGGCCACAGACTGAGTGAGCGATGCAACTGTGCTTAAAACTGAGCCGGGGTTGCACAGTCAAAGCTCCTTTGACCACTGTCAACCTGCATTCCCATCCTTTAACTTCCCTCCAAAACCTCAGGAGTCCCATGCCCCACCACTCCCTAACTCCAGCCCTGATTCCCAAAGACAGTTACGTGCACATTTCCAACCACGTGAGCATCTGTCCTATCAGCCCCATGCCCTTCCATACTCTGCAGACGGGTGCCACGGGTGCTTTTCCAGCTCTTTCCTCCACGGGACCTGTCAGCGACAGGCCACGGGGAGACTGGAGAAGGGAGGGGCTTCTACCCTAGTGCCCACTGCTAGCTGTGCAGCGGCCCTCAGAGCACTCTGTACTGCTTTTGCAGGGTCAGTAGCCCACCACTCTCTAGAAAGTCTCCAGTGGCCACCAGGTGGCGCCAGGCTCACAGATGCTTCAGCGGCGCTCCGAGGGGTAGCTTTCTCCACTGAGGGGTCCCAGCCTCCTCTGGTAGCCTAGAGAGGCTACCTGCTTCCTGTAGCCACCAGCTCTGGGTCATCTCTCTGCTCTGTTCTCTGCCCCCAAGGAACAATGCTATGCGTTCAATCCTTCTGTTGAAATACCTAGCATGACTTCGATTCCTGCTGACACAAATCAGTATCTCAAAGCCTCCTCTATGAACCCACTGCACCTCCTCAGAGACTCCCATGGCCCCTGGTTCTAGACCGTGTATAGCTGCGAGGGAGCTGGGCAGAAAATGGGCTGGCGATTCCCACTCAGCACACATGTTCTGTCCCTCAGGCTATGCCTGGCTTTCTAGATCGTGAGTCTGTCTTGGGACAAACTTCTCCATTGAGTACCTTGTCCTGGGGAAGGGGGACAGGTGGGATGTGGAAAATGGTACATGGTTGGTTGGCAACCTTGCTATGGACAAACTACCCACCAGTATCTGCTTATTCTGACATTTTCATGAGGGTTCAAGTTCCAGAGGAGATAAAAGTAGAAAGTTAATGTTCCTGTTTAATTACAAGCTAGATGACATTTTATCACATGCTACCACTATCTTTAATTCAAAAAGTATACGAAAATGACTTCACCAACTTTCCCAAAACAACCTAATATAAACAGTGCCACGAAAATAATTCATTTCCAAAGCGGATATGAAGAACGATCATTTGCACATGTGCAAGGTAGTAAGGCAGAAGTGAGTCACAGACCACCTGGGTCAATCAATTCCCTCCTCTCAGAGGGGTCGCTGGAAGGTGCTGTTATCACATGGAGCCTGCAGCCAGGCTCGGCTCCCTCGGACCAGCGTGGGCACAGAGGCCCTGGGCAAGTGGCAGCCCCAGGAGTAAACGGGGGGCCCTGAACATATCTATCCCCATCGCTACCTCCAGCACTGAGCAGAAGCCCGGATGGCCCGGAGATCCAGGCCAGACTCCACTGCCCTTGCCGGCACTGGGAGCAGCCGCACCACACGTTTCCTGAGGGACAATCGGCCCACCTCACACACGTCCCACAGGTGCAGGACCAGACAGCAGAGTGGGCATGCAGAATTCTTCTAGTAGAAGATGTACAGATCATGACCTGTTTGTCTGCAGGAACAAGTTCTATTCAAATGCGATTGGGTGTCTGAAATCGCCTAACCGCCTGCTCCACTCTCCTTTGGGTTAGTTAGGATGGTCAGTCTGGGAGACCCCACAAGGCTCAGGACAAGGCTTCTCAGCCTCCTTGGGGAGTTTCACACATCCCTCACAGGCACTGGTGCAGGAGATGTGGAGGAGCGGGGCAGCCCCTGTCTCTGCTTCTTCTGAAAAGCACAGACTCAGAGCTGGCCAATGGCAGAGTGTGTTGCTGGAGACGCTAGCCCCTGGGCACTGGCTCCTAGAGCAGACAGGTGCAGAGAGGGCTTCCTGTTTCCCCTCTGGGAGGAGGGAGTAGGCCTGGGCCAACAGTGGGGGCCAGAGTGCACCAGCTCCATGGCATCACTGTGCAGGTCACCCCCGAGCTCAGCCAGAGCCTGCCCTGAGTCTCTGCGAAGGCCTCACAGCACCTGACTCGTGCATCAGTTCCCTTCTCTACAGAATGGGGGTGATTTCTGTACCATCTGCTGCTGACACTGACAGCAACAAATGCTTCAGCAGTCCGGAGGTGGAACAGCCCCAGCACAACGACCTCTGACGTTTAAAAATGCTTTTATGCAGTACTTCAGAACGCTCCCGAGCGTGCAAGGGACAGGAGAGACTGCAGACGTGGCGCACTTCTGCCATGCAGGTCAACTTCAGAGCCGTTCCAGACTGCATCTCGGTGAACTGGCCACGACGCCACTAGAAAAGACAGCGACCGCTCTAGCCGGCTGGGGACACACAAAGGAGGCGACCTCCAGAGGGACGGCTCTTACTAGTTACTCGAGGTTCCTGAGGAGCTGCTGCGATGCAGACACGGAGAGAACTGGAAGGCATTTCGTACCAATGCCTTAGGCAAGTCAATGTTCCCCAGCGGTGCTGTGCTGGTCATGGCCGCCCCTCCCGGGGACCCTGTCGGGGGTGGGATGCTGCTCTGGGAGCCGCCCCGACGCAGGCTGCCCGTGAGCAGCTTCGCGTGGCTGCTGCGCCCTGTCCCCTTGGCCTTGCTGCAGGTGGAACGAGTACTTCACTTCAGCAAATGAAATAAGCATTTTCTTTGTGCTTTCTTGAATTTATCAGAATTTAGATGCCTATGTTTAGAAAAAAAAAAGATCTTGTCAAGTACAATTATTTAAACAATGCCAGAAAAGAAAAAGAGCAAAGAGAATTCAGGGCAACATCTACTACAGAAATGTTTGCCCCGAGGGATTTTTTTCAAGCGAATTAAATAATAAGTCTGTTCTGGGATGAAAGAATTTTAATGATAATGAGGACATTGTCCAGGAAAGTCACATTTCCCATTCCTATCCTGAGAAAAAAACTATGTTTATGTCAACCTCCACTAGGGCATGAGGGAAAGACACATGTCGATTTGAGTTGAGCAAAAGGGGAACACAATGTTGGCATCTTGGCTCTTCCATCTTCTTTTGTATTTCAAAAATAAAATGATTGTGTTCCAGAAACGCAGCTTTATACGGATTAGCTCATTTGTGGGGGTGAAGGGGCAGGAACAGCCAGAGAACTGTAGGGAGCCAGTTCTAGGGTGGGTACTAGTGGATGCACACACCCCCCCAGCAAAAAAACATGGAAAGGAAGAGAAAGCTACAAAGCACTCCAGACCAGGTAAGTGGGCCTCTTGTCTCCCTCCAGCCTCACACAAAGTCCATTCAAGCAGAGGAAGGCCAGAGCTGAGTGTTTACTGCATAAGAATTCACTGTTTGAAGGGCCAATAAGCTGCCTGCCACTTCAGTCCTTCCCGAGACACAGGAGCGACTCTTGGTCAGAGGACACCATGCGTCCCCTCCTAGCCGGCAGGGGTGAGGCGGGATCTGTTACCTTCTCCTTCCGGCCCGTGTGCTTCACGCAGTTTAACTGAACTACCCAAGAGGAGCCCCTTGGGAGGGAAGAAGGCTACTTCAGCTCACAGTTTGGAGGGTCGCAGTCTAAGATCAGGTGGCCCCGCTGGTCCGCCACGCGGAGAGCACATTTGGAAGAATGATCACACAACCCAGGAAGCAGAGAGAAGAGCTAGATCGGACTTGGCTTATATGACCAACCCTCCCTCGAGAACAAGCTTCCGAGGGCACGCTCCCAAGAACCGAAAGATTTCCTGCTAGGTCCCCTTCCCAGACACCAAGGTCAAGATCAAGTCTCCACCTTTAAACCATCAACCATGAACATCCCTCCACTTACCATTAACACAGGACTTTTGAGTTTAAACATATACATGATTTGGGGAACCAAGTCCTACTCGAACCATAATGCCAAGACTTTAGATCCTAGACTCAAAATGATTTGGTAACAGGACAGGAGCCCAGCTGGTCTAGTTCACTGACCAGCGAGGATCCTCTATTCCGGAGTCAGCATTCACAAGGAAACTCTGTCCAGCCCTGCAACAACTGGAAAACTGATGAATGGGTGCCCAGGCAGGTGGCGGCTCTCGACGGGGCCCGCACTTTACAGCCTGGGTGTGCTTCTGTCTGGCCTCAGATGCAGCTCACCAGAAGAGAAGGGAAAGGGGCAAGAGGGAGAGAGGGCAGGAGAGTGAGGGAGAGACAGGCACAACAGCAGTGAGTGTGGACGTAGGCAACTCTGCCCTCCCTCCGCTTCACTGCAACGGCAGCTCCCCTACGCTGAAAGAGACCTCACATACGTGACCTTCAGTGTATGATAAGACAGATCCAGACAAGACCCGTGACCCAAGAGAAATAAGCAATTATCAAAACTATGCTTATGTGAAATAAAAACTGTATTTGCTCAGGGAATATTTCTCTCAATACTTTGCATCAGGAAACGAGATGAATGCATAGGTGTTGAACAGGATGGTCACATGACAGGCAGCACACAAGACAACGCTGGACTAGTAATGCTCAGTTTTAAGTGACTGTCCCTCTCTCCCACTTAGATCTTAAAAGGACGTGTGTAATCACAGGTGATCACATTTTTAAAATTAAACGCCTGCATTTCCTGGGTCATTTCCCAAATACTTTTACACTGTTTTCTCCCAACACCTCTTCTCTCTAACAGAAACTTACTACAAAGCATCTACAACAACAGTGGGCAATGAAAATCATTTTTAATTGTTGATGTTATCCTACATTTTCTTTTTTGTTCCCACATTTTTAAGCAGATTAGCTTCAGTTTAAGTACATTTTTCTTCAAGATTGTGATTAAATTGCAGATTCCTTGTATTTTAAGTGATATTGGGGCAAAAGAGAAACAAAATCTAGATCAACATCTGAATATGAAATATGTTTTTCACTCATGGATGTTTCAATGTAATTAGGTCCTAGATTTTGCCATCTGCCCTTGATTTTAGAACACATAGGTCACTGGTTTTTGACACACTGAAAAGAACATGAATGACCTCACAAACAAAAACCAACAGCTATTTGGGGTCTCCCATCTGCTGTTCACATCACTTAGAACCCTGGTGGCTGCAACAGAGTGGCGTGGGCTGCCTGGCCCTTCTTCAGTTCAGGGGAGAATTCACTGTGTGCCAGTTTTGAACTGCTCAAGCCCTAATGTAATTGCTTTCTGAATCTTAGGAGAGGCGAGTTGGCCAGCTCTAACTCCATATTCATTCTATTCAGAATTTTCTGGACCAGAAAGTATACCTCATCCTAAAGATAGCATGTTTATTTTTTTCATATCAATCAATTTAAAATAATATAATTAGAAAAGAAACTCGGCAGAATTCTTAGCCAAATGATCAAAAAGGAACATCCATAATTTAATACTGCCTTTGTTAATTTCATTTTACTCTAAGGCATTCAATTAAAGTGTCATGCAATAAAAGCTGCTGCTACAATGGAATCCCAAATCCTATTAAGTGTCAAGGATGTTAAACTTACAAAACTAACAGATTCTTTAGTCTGAAGTCATTTCTGCACTCGACAGTGCTGCCAGCCAGACCCCACCTGAGAGCGTTTCTCTGTAAGAGAGGTCTGTAATCACTGAAGCACTCTGAAGAATCGACCCCACAGGGCCCCTCCACCCTATTCAGTTTACATTAAATAATTATGAACTCATCATTTTGTTAAGTGTATGGTTAAAGTCAGCCATCCCTCCAAGTCTATCTTGTTCAGATTACATACATTTTAGTTGGTGCATCATGGTAGATTCCTAGCAAACCTAAGTATACTTCAAACTACTTGGAGCGTGTAGAGAGCTTGACTCTAATGAAACACAAAACACACACACTGCCGATGCATAAACACGGATGCACGCCAGCATTCTGCTCAGATGTGTGGAAGGAACAGATAAAACAAAAGCATTCTGAGGGTCTATTTGTGGAATATAAAAAGATGAAGAACATGAACTTTAACCTAGACAGTTAAAGAAGTGTACAACGGGAAACAGGGATGCTCAAGGAAGCTTTTTGTTCAAAGCCAAAACACTTAACAGAAGCATTACTTTAAAAACCTAAGCATGAGGGCTTTTTCTAAAATAGAATCTCACCTTGCTGTATCATGCTGACATGTTTTCTTTAGCAAAATGGATTAAAACATTCACTCATGCTAGTAAGCAGAACTCCAGTTTCACATTAGCTTGCTTTCTTCATAAAGAAAACAAACATTTCCTTAAAGGTAGGAAGGCTTTCATCTTGTACAGTACTAGTTCTTACTACAATGATACTCATAATAGTACAGTAAATGTGGGGCACCACTTGGATTTTATTAGCAAATATAATGTTTATTTTGCCTGAAAGGAAGAGGAGAGAATAATCAAGAAAGACCTCAAGCTACTCATGTAAAATAAAATCATGTTAGGAAATGTCAGCTACGAATAACAGCGTCCATCATTCCCTGCTGATCTTTCTCAGCAAGGGGCTGCTACCTTCACTGTCTGCAATTGGGGGAGAAATGAAAGACCCCATCTCCTTCATAATTACTACATATTTCTAGCAAGACTCTAAGGACAACGTCCTGTAAAGCCCCTAAGCTTGTGATAATTATTGCAATAGTAGTAGCTATGCGCCTTGTGTCTGGTGTGGCAGCTGGTGGGCAATCAGGAACCTGTGAGGGTCCACTCTGGGCTCAAAGCTTTTACCTACGGGGGCACAGCCGATGGAGAGGCCCCACCCACAGTGGCGGCATAAACACAAGGGTAAGAGCCCTGAGTCCAGAAACAGGCCGACCACTGACTGGTGAATGTGCACCAGGGAGTCTCCTTCCCCCTCTGGACAACCACAGCCACACTACCTGCCCTGACTCTCTCACAAGGTGAGGATCAAACTGGATTATGTGGGTAAACACTTTGACAGCCATAGAGTCCTAGTCAAACTCCAGACTGTTTGCAAAACAGCTTAGGAATATCTATTACGCAGCATACTAATCAGGACAAATTAGTGCTTAGCCATCTGAATACAAAGGGTGAGGCAAAAGTTGTTTGAAGATCAAACTTGTTCAGGTGTGATGTTAAAACATCCATTTCATAAAAGGACCCTCTCTAGTGTCTCTATCCTAATAAAGCGTGGAGCCCCACAGTGACACCTCTTTCTCACCCTACGCAAGTGCCAGGAGGGTATGAAGGAACCCCAGAAGGGTGGGTGAGCTGTGAAGCAGATGTTACAGGACAATGCCATCAAGGTGAGCAGTGAGGAAGCAGGCGCTGGGGCCCTGGAAAGGCAGAGAGAGGAAAACAAGCCAGTGCTGCGTGGGGAGGGGAGGCAGAGCTCTGGCTGCGCTGGGGTCCAGGGCAGCACAGAGAGTTTGCCATGGTGCAGCTCTCTGCACGTTGCCATGGAGATTGGGGAGTTTGACCAAATGGTGGTTTACCCAAGACTACTTTCCAATATTGTAGGTCTCTATAACAAAACCAAGGCCAATGTCTGTAAAATGTTCTGTCTAGGTTCGTTCTTGTCTAGGAAAACATTGCCACAGAATTTAGTATCTACTGTTTTTTTCTTCCAGAAGAGAAAATGAGCAAAATAATGTATTTTCTCTTTCCTAGTGGTTGTTTTCACGCTATTTACTGTGGACAAGGATTAACAACCATCACACACAGAGACGGCATGAAGCATGCATGCCATCTGCATAATGGCTTATACACATCCATGTGTAATTTCATTTAAGCCTTACAGCAAACCTGTGAGATAGGCAAGGTGCACATCAGAAAAGCAGTAGACAACAAGGGACCAGACCAAGTCTATTATGTTGAGCGAGAAATGTCACATGACATTGAGAAACCTGCGAAGTTTATGCAAGTGGATAGAAACAGAGGCCTTAACTTATCCAAACAGAATTCCAGCAAAATACCTTTTCAGGGTGTAACTGGGTACCAAATGTGGATACAGAGCATATGAAAATGTGCCCACAGTGTTCCGTAGCATTCTGAGTACATCTCTTATTACTCTTTGCACATAGAATGGAAAATGCTTACCAAGCTTCTCTCTCCCAGAGACGGAAAGCTCCATTAAAGTAAATAATGCTCGTTTAATCACTCACTGTCACTCATGCATTCAATCAACAAACATCTACTGACCACAAACTGTGCGTGATTCACTAGCACACTCATGACCCGAGCATATCCTGAACTTGGACTGATGCATGGTGGGTAATGAATACTGGAAACAACACAAGGTGGGAAACACATCCTTCAGAGTCAGGAAAACAGAGACAGGTTGAGATTTACTTGCTCTGTGAGTCAGCACATATTTGGGTTACAAACAAGTATGGGAGAAGGAGAGTCAAAGGCATTTATCCAGTAACAGTTTCAGTTAAAGAGAGTAAGAGATGTTTGTCAAGTGACTTTCAGCATTCCCAACCTCAGCAGGAATGACCAGGACAACCGCAGGTATCTGGGATGGACAGCTGGAGCTGGGGGAATCCTGGTCTTCACACAGAGGATCTCACGGGGGAGCCGGGGGAATCCTGGTCTTTACACAGAGGATTTCACGGGAAGCTGGGGGAATCCTGGTCTTCACACAGAGGATTTCACGGGGGAGCCGGGGGAATCCTGGTCTTCACACAGAGGAGTTCACGGGGGAGCCGGGGGAATCCTGGTCTTCACACAGAGGAGTTCACGGGGGAGCTGGGGGACTCCTGGTCTTCACACAGAGGATCTCACGGGGGAGCTGGGGGAATCCTGGTCTTCACACAGAGGAGTTCACGGGGGAGGGGGGAATCCTGGTCTTCACACAGAGGATTTCACGGGGGAGCCGGGGGAATCCTGGTCTTCACACAGAGGAGTGCACGGGGGAGCTGGGGGAATCCTGGTCTTCACACAGAGGATCTCACGGGGGAGCCGGGGGAATCCTGGTCTTCACACAGAGGAGTTCACGGGGGAGCTGGGGGAATCCTGGTCTTCACACAGAGGAGTTCACGGGGGAGCTGGGGGAATCCTGGTCTTCACACAGAGGATCTCACGGGGGAGCTGGGGGAATCCTGGTCTTCACACAGAGGATCTCACGGGGTGCTGGGGGAATCCTGGTCTTCACACAGAGGATCTCACGGGGGAGCTGGGGGAATCCTGGTCTTCACACAGAGGATCTCACGGGGGAGGGGGGAATCCTGGTCTTCACACAGAGGAGTGCACGGGGGAGGGGGGAATCCTGGTCTTCACACAGAGGATCTCACGGGGTGCTGGGGGAATCCTGGTCTTCACACAGAGGATCTCACGGGGGAGCTGGGGGAATCCTGGTCTTCACACAGAGGATCTCACGGGGGAGGGGGGAATCCTGGTCTTCACACAGAGGAGTTCACGGGGGAGGGGGGAATCCTGGTCTTCACACAGAGGATCTCACGGGGGAGCTGGGGGAATCCTGGTCTTCACACAGAGGATCTCACGGGGGAGCCGGGGGAATCCTGGTCTTCACACAGAGGATTTCACGGGGGAGCTGGGGGAATCCTGGTCTTCACACAGAGGAGTTCACGGGGGAGCCGGGGGAATCCTGGTCTTCACACAGAGGATCTCACAGGGGAGCTGGGGGAATCCTGGTCTTCACACAGAGGAGTTCACGGGGGAGGGGGGAATCCTGGTCTTCACACAGAGGATCTCACGGGGGAGCTGGGGGAATCCTGGTCTTCACACAGAGGATCTCACGGGGGAGCTGGGGGAATCCTGGTCTTCACACAGAGGATCTCACGGGGTGCTGGGGGAATCCTGGTCTTCACACAGAGGATCTCACGGGGGAGCTGGGGGAATCCTGGTCTTCACACAGAGGATCTCACGGGGGAGCTGGGGGAATCCTGGTCTTCACACAGAGGATTTCACGGGGGAGCTGGGGGAATCCTGGTCTTCACACAGAGGAGTTCACGGGGGAGCTGGGGGAATCCTGGTCTTCACACAGAGGATCTCACGGGGGAGCTGGGGGAATCCTGGTCTTCACACAGAGGATTTCACGGGGGAGCCGGGGGAATCCTGGTCTTCACACAGAGGATTTCACGGGGAGCTGGGGGAATCCTGGTCTTCACACAGAGGATCTCACGGGGGAGCCGGGGGAATCCTGGTCTTCACACAGAGGATTTCACGGGGGAGCCGGGGGAATCCTGGTCTTCACACAGAGGAGTTCACGGGGGAGCTGGGGGAATCCTGGTCTTCACACAGAGGAGTTCACGGGGGAGCTGGGGGAATCCTGGTCTTCACACACAGGAGTTCACGGGGGAGCTGGGGGAATCCTGGTCTTCACACAGAGGATTTCACGGGGGAGCCGGGGGAATCCTGGTCTTCACACAGAGGATTTCACGGGGAGCTGGGGGAATCCTGGTCTTCACACAGAGGATCTCACGGGGGAGCCGGGGGAATCCTGGTCTTCACACAGAGGATTTCACGGGGGAGCCGGGGGAATCCTGGTCTTCACACAGAGGATTTCACGGGAAGCTGGGGGAATCCTGGTCTTCACACAGAGGAGTTCACGGGGGAGGGGGGAATCCTGGTCTTCACATAGAGGATTTCACGGGGGAGCTGGGGGAATCCTGGTCTTCACACAGAGGATTTCACGGGGGAGCTGGGGGAATCCTGGTCTTCACACAGAGGAGTTCACGGGGGAGGGGGGAATCCTGGTCTTCACATAGAGGATTTCACAGGGGAGCCGGGGGAATCCTGGTCTTCACACAGAGGATCTCACGGGGGAGCCGGGGGAATCCTGGTCTTCACACACAGGATCTCACGGGGGAGCTGGGGGAATCCTGGTCTTCACACAGAGGATCTCACGGGGGAGCTGGGGGAATCCTGGTCTTCACACAGAGGATTTCACGGGGGAGCCGGGGGAATCCTGGTCTTCACACAGAGGATCTCACGGGGGAGCTGGGGGAATCCTGGTCTTCACACAGAGGAGTTCACGGGGGAGGGGGGAATCCTGGTCTTCACACAGAGGAGTGCACGGGGGAGCTGGGGGAATCCTGGTCTTCACACAGAGGAGTTCACGGGGGAGCCGGGGGAATCCTGGTCTTCACACAGAGGATTTCACGGGGGAGCTGGGGGAATCCTGGTCTTCACACAGAGGATTTCACGGGGGAGCCGGGGGAATCCTGGTCTTCACACAGAGGAGTTCACGGGGGAGCTGGGGGAATCCTGGTCTTCACACAGAGGATCTCACGGGGGAGCTGGGGGAATCCTGGTCTTCACACAGAGGATCTCACGGGGGAGCCGGGGGAATCCTGGTCTTCACACAGAGGATTTCACGGGGGAGCCGGGGGAATCCTGGTCTTCACACAGAGGATTTCACGGGAAGCTGGGGGAATCCTGGTCTTCACACAGAGGATTTCACGGGGGAGCTGGGGGAATCCTGGTCTTCACACAGAGGAGTTCACGGGGGAGGGGGGAATCCTGGTCTTCACATAGAGGATTTCACAGGGGAGCCGGGGGAATCCTGGTCTTCACACAGAGGATCTCACGGGGGAGCCGGGGGAATCCTGGTCTTCACACACAGGATCTCACGGGGGAGCTGGGGGAATCCTGGTCTTCACACAGAGGATCTCACGGGGGAGCTGGGGGAATCCTGGTCTTCACACAGAGGATTTCACGGGGGAGCCGGGGGAATCCTGGTCTTCACACAGAGGAGTTCACGGGGGAGCCGGGGGAATCCTGGTCTTCACACAGAGGAGTTCACGGGGGAGCTGGGGGAATCCTGGTCTTCACACAGAGGATCTCACGGGGGAGCCGGGGGAATCCTGGTCTTCACACAGAGGATTTCACGGGGGAGCCGGGGGAATCCTGGTCTTCACACAGAGGATTTCACGGGGGAGCCGGGGGAATCCTGGTCTTCACACAGAGGATTTCACGGGGGAGCTGGGGGAATCCTGGTCTTCACACAGAGGAGTTCACGGGGGAGGGGGGAATCCTGGTCTTCACACAGAGGATTTCACGGGGGAGCTGGGGGAATCCTGGTCTTCACACAGAGGAGTTCACGGGGGAGCCGGGGGAATCCTGGTCTTCACACAGAGGATCTCACGGGGGAGCCGGGGGAATCCTGGTCTTCACACAGAGGATTTCACGGGGGAGCCGGGGGAATCCTGGTCTTCACACAGAGGATTTCACGGGGAGCTGGGGGAATCCTGGTCTTCACACAGAGGATCTCACGGGGAGCCGGGGGAATCCTGGTCTTCACACAGAGGATCTCACGGGGGAGCTGGGGGAATCCTGGTCTTCACACAGAGGATTTCACGGGGGAGCCGGGGGAATCCTGGTCTTCACACAGAGGATCTCACGGGGGAGCTGGGGGAATCCTGGTCTTCACACAGAGGATCTCACGGGGGAGCCGGGGGAATCCTGGTCTTCACACAGAGGAGTTCACGGGGGAGCCGGGGGAATCCTGGTCTTCACACAGAGGATTTCACGGGGAGCTGGGGGAATCCTGGTCTTCACACAGAGGAGTTCACGGGGAGCCGGGGGAATCCTGGTCTTCACACAGAGGATCTCACGGGGGAGCTGGGGGAATCCTGGTCTTCACACAGAGGATCTCACGGGGGAGCTGGGGGAATCCTGGTCTTCACACAGAGGATCTCACAGGGGAGCTGGGGGAATCCTGGTCTTCACACAGAGGATTTCACGGGGGAGCTGGGGGAATCCTGGTCTTCACACAGAGGATTTCACGGGGGAGCCGGGGGAATCCTGGTCTTCACACAGAGGAGTTCACGGGGGAGCTGGGGGAATCCTGGTCTTCACACAGAGGATCTCACGGGGGAGCTGGGGGAATCCTGGTCTTCACACAGAGGAGTTCACGGGGGAGCCGGGGGAATCCTGGTCTTCACACAGAGGAGTTCACGGGGAGCTGGGGGAATCCTGGTCTTCACACAGAGGATCTCACGGGGGAGCTGGGGGAATCCTGGTCTTCACACAGAGGATTTCACGGGGGAGCCGGGGGAATCCTGGTCTTCACACAGAGGATTTCACGGGGGAGCCGGGGGAATCCTGGTCTTCACACAGAGGATTTCACGGGGGAGCCGGGGGAATCCTGGTCTTCACACAGAGGATCTCACGGGGGAGCCGGGGGAATCCTGGTCTTCACACAGAGGATCTCACGGGGGAGCCGGGGGAATCCTGGTCTTCACACAGAGGAGTTCACGGGAAGCTGTGCAGGTAACACCAGAAAGGCCCTACCGTATCAGGAAAGCACCGTGTTAGGTGGAACCACGTGCGATTGCGGATACTCAACTGCCTTGACCTAAACATGACCAAAGCACATGGTTCAACTCAACAGAAGCCAACAAGGTCTAAAGGAGGCAGAGGCTGAACGAAACGCTCGGCACCTCGTGAAACCGACACCCTGACCCGTCTCCAACCCTCTCACTTGATCTGTATTTGCCGAAAAGAGGCACGTTCAGAACCAGCACCCCGAAAATTCCAGAAGCTTGGAGAAGGCACTCTGTCCTGAATGGGAGAAGAACACGGGCAGGACCCCCAAGGCGTGGACCAAGCCCTGCCCAGCCTGCACTGGTCCTCAGTGGACAGACGTGCCACCAGAGACTCACCACAAGGCAGCAAGTTTCCCTCCAAGAAGAAAACATGAGTTTTATATTTTAACATTTCCATTTAGAAGCAGTCACATCACAGTTTTGTCAGAGGATCAGAGTTATGTGGCTACTACACAGAAATTAACTAACCAAATCCGAGCAAAGAATAGCGTTCAGAAGAAAAAAACAAAACCTGGGAAAATCTCTGCTTTTAACTGTATTTCAGATTATGAAATAAAACAGAGTAGGAGTTTGGGAGGATGACAGAGACGAATGCAGCGGAATGTGCCTCTCCATCCAGATGCACCGCAGCCGCAGAACCTGCTCGGTGTGAGTCACCTGGGGCTGTGGAAGCCTGCTGAAGGCGTCTAACCTCCAGAAGAAAGCGTGGACGCTCCTCGCAGTCAGTGTCAGCTCTTAGCACAGCAGCACCTGTCCACCCACACCCTCAACCTTGGGCAAGCAGCTGTTCATCTGCTCCTCGCATCACTTGCAGAGGCTCGTGGGAGCCACTGAAGGCAGAGGGGACCCTGCCCTACAAGCCTAGAGAGGTGCTGCTTCTGATCTGAGGTGTAGACCTCGAGGTCGCAGCCACTGCTGCTGCCCTCACCCTCAAACAGAGGCATCCACTTTGATATTTAAAAGGTCAGCACACCCCTTGTCCCCATCTCGTTTTTCCTCTCTTTTGGGGCCAGACATTAAAAATGACAACATTCAAAAGCAAGTGCATTTATGCACAATGCACGTCTGGAGCAAAGCACTGGCTGGGAAAAGACCTGAGAAGACCTTAAGTCCACACCTTTGGCGGATCCTTGACACAGAGACAGCCTACGACAACAGCAAAAACAATAACTGTGAGTAAGGGGAGACTGACTTCCAGAATACCACATTTTAGATTTAAATGTCTATTTCAACAATTAAAAATCACAAAACATACAAAGAAGAAAGAAACTATGGTCCAATTAAAAGGAAACATTAAGCAATAGAAACTATATGAAAAAGACCTCATGGTAGATCTACTAGAAAAGCACTTTAATACAACTGTTCAAAGTTGTTCAGAGAATTGAAGGAAGATATGGAGACAGGCTAGACACAGCACTTGAACAAAATGGAAATATCAATAAGGTTGAAAACCCAAAAAGAAACCAAACAGAAATTCTAGAGCTGAAAAGTATAATAACTGAAGCAAAAATATCCACTACAGAAATCAAAAAACAGATTTACATCAAGGAGGGGAAAGGATCAGTGAATGTGAAGATAAGGTAAATGGAGTGCTCAAGTCTCATGAATAGAAATAAAGGATTAGGAAGTGAACAGAGCAGGAGGGACTTGTGGGACACAGTAATGCAGACCAGCACACTCACTGCTAGACGAGAACAAAGATACAGTGTCTGACAGAGCACTGGAAGAAAGAATGGCTGTAAACTTCACAAATCAGCTTAAAGATACAGACATAGATATTCTAGGCTCCACAATCTCCAAGGAGAATGAACTCAGAGAGACCTCAGGCTGCCACATTTAAAACTGAACTATCCAAATACAGAATGTTGAAAGCCAAGACAAAATGAGTGATCACATACGAGGGATCCTCAATACAATTCTCAGCAGATTCCTACTGGAAACTCTGGAGACTAGAAGGCAGTGTAGTGATGCATGCAAAGTGCTAACAGAAAAGAATTACAACCAAGAATCCTGATACGGGGAAACTGTCCTTCAAAGTGAGGGAGGAACTAAGACAACCCCAGGCAAACAAAAGTGGAGAGAATTCATGACCATGAGACCTGCTAAAGGAAGCCCTTCTGGCTGAAAGGAAGGGACACGAGACTCACTTAAAGCTGCATGAAAACACAAAGATTTCATTAAATACAAAATTACTTTAAGTGTTCATAGAAAACAGAATTTAAAATAACCTGCCACTTACCATGAACTTTTTTAAGACCCTTCAAATGTGGGCAACTACAAAAATTAATATTGATTTGTAACTACATTTTCCCCTCGCATGATTAAAGGTGCTAACACATTTTGAAAAAGAAATTACTCTAAAAGATAGTAGTATTGTAACTTTCATTTCTTTTTTTTAAGATTTATTTATTTTACTTGAAAGTCGAGTTACACAGAAAGAGGAGAGGCAGAAAGAAAGAGGGAGGTCTTCCATCTGCTGGTTCACTCCCCAGATGGCCGAAACAGCCGGAGCTGCGCCAATCCAAAGCCAGGAGCAGGAGCTTCTTCCAGGTCTGCCACGTGGGTGCAGGGGCCCAAGGACTTGGGCCATCCTCCACTGCTTTCCCAGGCCATAGCAGAGAGCTGGATTGAAGAGGGGCAACAGGGACTAGAACCAGCGCCCATATAAGATGCCGGCACTGCAGGCAGCGTCTTTATCCACTAAGCCACAGCACCGGCCCCAACTTTCATTTCTAACTCCATATTTTGTTTTCTACATCATTTAAGATGCTAATGCATTAAAAATATTGTTAGTTTGTACACATGATGTACAAAGGTGTGATTTTGTAACAATAACTGAAAGAAATAGGTTTGTAGAATTTTTTAAGAAAGCAGCATTTTCCATAATACTGAAACTGATAAACATCCAAAGTGGAAGATATGGGGTGGGTGTTCAGCACAGTGCACATGGGGGTGTCAGCACAGTGTACATGGGGGTGTTCAGCACAGTGCACATGGGGGTGTCAGCACAGTGCACATGGGGGTGTCAGCACAGTGTACATGGGGGTGTTCAGCACAGTGCACATGGGGGTGTCAGTACAGTGCACATGGGGGTGTTCAGTACAGTGCACATGGGGGTGTCAGCACAGTGCACATGGGGGTGTCAGCACAGTGTACATGGGGGTGTTCAGCACAGTGCACATGGGGGTGTCAGTACAGTGCACATGGGGGTGTCAGCACAGTGCACATGGGGGTGTTCAGTACAGTGTACATGGGGTGTCAGTACAGTGTACATGGGGTGTCAGTACAGTGTACATGGGGGTGATCAGCACAGTGTATATGGGGGTGTCAGCACAGTGCACATGGGGGTGTCAGCACAGTGTACATGGGGTGTCAGCACAGTGTACTTGGGGGTGTTCAGCACAGTGCACATGGTGGTGTCAGTACAGTGCACATGGGGGTGTTCAGCACAGTGCACATGGGGGTGTTCAGTACAGTGCACATGGGGTGTTCAGCACAGTGCACATGGGGGTGTTCAGTACAGTGCACATGGGAGTGTTCAGCACAGTGCACATGGGGGTGTCAGTACAGTGCACATGGGGTGTTCAGCACAGTGCACATGGGGGTGTTCAGTACAGTGCACATGGGAGTGTTCAGCACAGTGCACATGGGGGTGTCAGTACAGTGCACATGGGGGTGTCAGCACAGTGTACATGGGGTGTCAGCACAGTGCACATGGGGGTGTCAGCACAGTGTACATGGGGGTGTTCAGCACAGTGCACATGGGGGTGTCAGTACAGTGCACATGGGGGTGTTCAGTACAGTGCACATGGGGGTGTCAGCACAGTGCACATGGGGGTGTCAGCACAGTGTACATGGGGGTGTTCAGCACAGTGCACATGGGGGTGTCAGTACAGTGCACATGGGGGTGTCAGCACAGTGCACATGGGGGTGTTCAGTACAGTGTACATGGGGTGTCAGTACAGTGTACATGGGGTGTCAGTACAGTGTACATGGGGGTGATCAGCACAGTGTATATGGGGGTGTCAGCACAGTGCACATGGGGGTGTCAGCACAGTGTACATGGGGTGTCAGCACAGTGTACTTGGGGGTGTTCAGCACAGTGCACATGGTGGTGTCAGTACAGTGCACATGGGGGTGTTCAGCACAGTGCACATGGGGGTGTTCAGTACAGTGCACATGGGGTGTTCAGCACAGTGCACATGGGGGTGTTCAGTACAGTGCACATGGGAGTGTTCAGCACAGTGCACATGGGGGTGTCAGTACAGTGCACATGGGGTGTTCAGCACAGTGCACATGGGGGTGTTCAGTACAGTGCACATGGGAGTGTTCAGCACAGTGCACATGGGGGTGTCAGTACAGTGCACATGGGGGTGTCAGCACAGTGTACATGGGGTGTCAGCACAGTGCACATGGGGGTGTTCAGCACAGTGTACATGGGGTGTCAGCACAGTGCACATGGGGGTGTCAGCACAGTGCACATGGGGTGTCAGCACAGTGCACATGGGGGTGTCAGCACAGTGTACATGGGGGTGTCAGTACAGTGTACATGGGGTGTCAGCACAGTGTACATGGGGGTGTTCAGCACAGTGTATATGGGGGGGTCAGCACAGTGTACATGGGGGTGTCAGCACAGTGTACATGGGGTGTCAGCACAGTGCACATGGGGGTGTCAGCACAGTGTACATGGGGGTGTCAGTACAGTGTACATGGGGTGTCAGTACAGTGTACATGGGGGTGTTCAGCACAGTGTATATGGGGGTGTCAGCACAGTGTACATGGGGGTGTCAGCACAGTGTACATGGGGTGTCAGCACAGTGTACATGGGGTTGTTCAGCACAGTGCACATGGGGGTGTCAGCACAGTGTACATGGGGGTGTCAGTACAGTGTACATGGGGTGTCAGTACAGTGTACATGGTGGTGTTCAGCACTGTGTATATGGGGGTGTCAGCACAGTGCACATGGGGGTGTCAGCACAGTGTACATGGGGTGTTAGCACAGTGCACATGGGGGTGTTCAGTACAGTGTACATGGGGTGTCAGCACAGTGTACATGGGGGTGTCAGCACAGTGTACATGGGGGTGTTCAGCACAGTGCACATGGGGGTGTCAGTACAGTGCACATGGGGGTGTTTAGTACAGTGCACATGGGGGTGTCAGCATAGTGTACATGGGGTGTCAGCACAGTGTACATGGGGTTGTTCAGCACAGTGCACATGGGGGTGTCAGCACAGTGTACATGGGGGTGTCAGTACAGTGTACATGGGGTGTCAGTACAGTGTACATGGGGGTGTTCAGCACAGTGTACATGGGGGTGTCAGCACAGTGCACATGGGGGTGTCAGTACAGTGCACATGGGGTGTCAGCACAGTGTACATGGGGGTGTTCAGCACAGTGTACATGGGGGTGTTCAGTACAGTGCACATGGGGGTGTCAGCACAGTGTACATGGGGTGTCAGCACAGTGCACATGGGGGTGTTCAGCACAGTGTACATGGGGTGTCAGCACAGTGTACATGGGGGTGTCAGCACAGTGCACATGGGGTGTCAGCACAGTGCACATGGGGGTGTCAGCACAGTGTACATGGGGGTGTCAGTACAGTGCACATGGGGTGTCAGCACAGTGTACATGGGGGTGTTCAGCACAGTGTACATGGGGGTGTTCAGTACAGTGCACATGGGGGTGTCAGCACAGTGTACATGGGGTGTCAGCACAGTGCACATGGGGGTGTTCAGCACAGTGTACATGGGGTGTCAGCACAGTGTACATGGGGGTGTCAGCACAGTGCACATGGGGTGTCAGCACAGTGCACATGGGGGTGTCAGCACAGTGTACATGGGGGTGTCAGTACAGTGTACATGGGGTGTCAGCACAGTGTACATGGGGGTGTTCAGCACAGTGTATATGGGGGGGTCAGCACAGTGTACATGGGGGTGTCAGCACAGTGTACATGGGGTGTCAGCACAGTGCACATGGGGGTGTCAGCACAGTGTACATGGGGGTGTCAGTACAGTGTACATGGGGTGTCAGTACAGTGTACATGGGGGTGTTCAGCACAGTGTATATGGGGGTGTCAGCACAGTGTACATGGGGGTGTCAGCACAGTGTACATGGGGTGTCAGCACAGTGTACATGGGGTTGTTCAGCACAGTGCACATGGGGGTGTCAGCACAGTGTACATGGGGGTGTCAGTACAGTGTACATGGGGTGTCAGTACAGTGTACATGGTGGTGTTCAGCACTGTGTATATGGGGGTGTCAGCACAGTGCACATGGGGGTGTCAGCACAGTGTACATGGGGTGTTAGCACAGTGCACATGGGGGTGTTCAGTACAGTGTACATGGGGTGTCAGCACAGTGTACATGGGGGTGTCAGCACAGTGTACATGGGGGTGTTCAGCACAGTGCACATGGGGGTGTCAGTACAGTGCACATGGGGGTGTTTAGTACAGTGCACATGGGGGTGTCAGCATAGTGTACATGGGGTGTCAGCACAGTGTACATGGGGTTGTTCAGCACAGTGCACATGGGGGTGTCAGCACAGTGTACATGGGGGTGTCAGTACAGTGTACATGGGGTGTCAGTACAGTGTACATGGGGGTGTTCAGCACAGTGTACATGGGGGTGTCAGCACAGTGCACATGGGGGTGTCAGTACAGTGCACATGGGGTGTCAGCACAGTGTACATGGGGGTGTTCAGCACAGTGTACATGGGGGTGTTCAGTACAGTGCACATGGGGGTGTCAGCACAGTGTACATGGGGTGTCAGCACAGTGCACATGGGGGTGTTCAGTACAGTGTACATGGGGTGTCAGTACAGTGTACATGGGGGTGTTCAGTACAGTGCACATGGGGGTGTCAGCACAGTGTACATGGGGGTGTCAGTACAGTGTACATGGGGGTGTTGCACACAGTGTACATGGGGGTGTCAGCACAGTGTACATGGGTGTGTTCAGTACAGTGTACATGGGGGTGTCAGTACAGTGTACATGGGGGTGTTCCACACAGTGTACATGGGGGTGTCAGCACAGTGTACATGGGTGTGTTCAGTACAGTGTACATGGGGGTGTCAGTACAGTGTACATGGGGGTGTTCCACACAGTGTACATGGGGGTGTCAGCACAGTGTACATGGGTGTGTTCAGTACAGTGTACATGGGGTGTCAGCACAGTGTACATGGGGGTGTTCAGTACAGTGTACATGGGGGTGTTCAGCACAGTGTACATGGGGGTGTCAGTACAGTGCACATGGGGGTGTTCACAGTGTACATGGGGGTGTCAGTACAGTGTACATGGGGGTGTCAGCACAGTGTACATGGGTGTGTTCAGTACAGTGTACATGGGGGTGTCAGTACAGTGTACATGGGGGTGTTCCACACAGTGTACATGGGGGTGTCAGCACAGTGTACATGGGTGTGTTCAGTACAGTGTACATGGGGTGTCAGTCCAGTGTACATGGGGGTGTCAGTACAGTGTACATGGGGTGTCAGCACAGTGCACATGGGGGTGTCAGTACAGTGTACATGGGGGTGTTCAGCACAGTGTACATGGGGGTGTTCAGTACAGTGTACATGGGGGTGTTCAGTGTACATGGGGTGTCAGCACAGTGTACATGGGGTGTCAGCACAGTGTCCATGGCGGTGTTCAGCACAGTGTACATGGGGGTGTTCAGCACAGTGCACGTGGTAGATGTTTGTACAGTAGATAAGATGCTGCCTGAGGCTCTTCCACCCATATGAACTCTCTGGATTCAGTCCCAGCTCTGCTTCTGATCCCACCTTCCTGCTAATGCACATCCAGGGGCAGCAGGTGATGGCTGATCTCATGGGAGATGAGCTTGAGTTGATAGCTTCAGTCTAGCCCAGTCCAGCTACTGTGGACATTTTGGGGAGGGGAGGAGAGGGGTGGTAAACCAGCAAATAGAATTTGTCTCTGACTCTCAAGAAAATTTTTTTTTTCATTTAACACACAAATATATCCAATCATGCACAAAGAAATCATAGATGTCAATCTCTAGATGACATCTCATAGATGTCAATCTCTATAAAGACATTCAAAACTTCCAAGACTAGACCAACTGTACATGTGAGTAAAAGATTAAGATAGATTTATTGGGGCTGGCGCTGTGGCGTAGCAGGTACAGCTCCTGCCTGCAGTGCAGGCATCCCATACGGGTGCCAGTTCACGTCCCGGCTGCTCTACTTCCTACCCAGCTCTCTGCTGTGGCCTGGGAGAGCAGCAGAGGATGGCCCAAGTCCTTGGGCCCCTGCACTCACATGGGAGACCCAGAAGAAGGTGCTGGCTCCTGGCTTCGGATCAGCACAGCTCTCCTTCTCTATGTAACTCTGACTTTCAAATAAAATAAATAATTATTTAAAAAATATTTATTACAAAATGACCTCAATTTCTCCATTCTTTCTGTTCTTTGGAATATGACTTTGGAGTTCTTTCCATTAAGAAGTACAGTCTATTCTCCCTCCTTGAATATGAGCTGTCCTGGGACTTGCTATGACTGAATGGTATAGCTGAAGTGGACGTCTTCCAGTTCCTAATCAACCTTGTGTGTTCTGCAACTGCCACAGTGACAAGTCCAGGCTGGTTCACTGACCAGAGACCACATAGAGAGAGCACAACATTCCAAGCAGAGGCCCTCTTCAGTTAGCCTGTGGCCACTAAGCTCCAACTACGTGAGAGCCCAGTCTACATAGCTGAGTCAGCTATCTTACCTGTAGCCAATCACAAACACATCAGCAAGTGTAGCTAAGACCAGAAAAAGCTCTCAGCTAACCCAGAACCTCACAAGCAGTAACAAGTGCTGACTTTCCACAGGCAGGTGAACTGGTTGGGGATCCAGGACTGCGGGAAGACAGTGGCAGAGTATCTCAGCACGCCCCCAATCAGCAGAGAAGAGGGTCCAACTCCTATTTTAGCAACGAAAGGCAGTCTAGGTGGCCAGGCCTTTCCTGGAAGTGATCCGGAGTCCTATCAACAACAGGTAGGTGAAGTGGACCCGCCAGGAGAATTGGCCGGGAGCCCACCAAGACCACAACTTAGAAGGGCATTCCCTGCCCTGCCCATCGGGCCTGGCCCCTCTCATCAGGACACAGCAGAGAGCTGCACACGTGTTGGGGAGTGTCTCTCCACCACAGCCACCAGTCTGGTTCTCTTTGCTCCACTCATGTGCCTCTGGTGAGGATGTGAGATGCTGCAGGCATTCTGCAAAGCAGTTTGGAGACTTCCTGCATATCCAAACACACAGCTGCCAAACAGTGAACAACTGACCCCTCAGAGAAGTAAAAACTCTGTTCACACTAAAAGCTATATCCAGATGTTCACAGCTGTATCTGTAATAGCAAAAAACTACAACTCAGACATCCTTCAGGCTAGGATACACTCATATCATGAAATATTACTTAGCGATAAAAGTGAATGAAGTATTAACACACACAGTACTCTGGATGGACCCGAAGAGAATTACACTAAGAAGACATCCCCAAAGGTTACTTATTGTATGATCCCATTTGTGTGCATCCTGCTTCCATCCCTTACTGGCTGTGTGACCTCAGGAAGGTTAACACACTTCTGGTTCCCATATGTGCATTAAAAAGTTCATGGAAAAGAGTTTTTCTTGGTGGAACAATTTTCAAAATCCACACATAGTTCTTTTACAGTACACGCGTCTTTTGAAGAATCCTCGTAAACTATCCTAGAAATGACCTAACTAAATGGAGAACAGGGTAGCAATCATGGTGGCAAGGCAGATGGCAACAGGGCATCCTTATGATGAGAGAATGATTCTGTCTTGACTGTTGTAGGGATACAGGAAACTACATGTGTGACATAATTACATGGTTCTAAGAGCAGGCACACAAAGAGTACAAGTAGAATTGGGGACGGCTGAGTAAGACTGGTAGACTGTACCAATGCTGACATCCTGGTTGTGATGCACGCTTATGCTCACTACTCCAAAACTGGCTGGAAATAGTCACCAAGGCTCTCCATGTTTTTCATGCTTGTATCATAGCTTTTTTTTTTTTTTAATATTGTACTATACTGTTGCAAGATGTCACCACTGCAGGAAACTGGGAAAGCGTATCTGTCTGTATTTTTTTTTAAGATTTTATTTTTTCATTTGAGAGGTAGAGTTACAGAGGGGGAGAGACAGAAAGGTCTTCTATCTGTTCGTTCACTCCCCAAATGGCCCCAACAGTCAGAGCTGGGCTGATCCAAAGCCAGGAGATTCTTCTGGGTCTCCATTGAAGGTACAGGGCTCAAGCACTTGGGTCATCTTCTGCTGCTTTCTCTGGCCTTAGCAGAGAGCTGGATGGGAAGAGGAATAGCTGGGAATGAACTGGGGCCCATATGGGATGTTGGCATTGCAGGCCAGGGCACCAGCCCCTCTGTATTATTTCTTAGAAATGTGTGTGTGCTTATACAATTGCTTAAAAACAAAAAAAAAATCATTTTACAAGTTTGATGGTTTAAGATACAGTGGCAATGGGGCTGGCGCTGTGGCACAGCAGGTTATCGCCCTGGCCTGAAGCGCCGGCATCCCATATGGGTGCCGGTTCGAGACCGGCTGCTCCACTTCCGAGCCAGCTCTCTGCTATGGCCTGGGAACTCAGTAGAAGGTGGCCCAAGCCCTTGGGCCCCTGCACCCACGTGGGAGACCTGGAAGAAGCTCATGGCTCCTGGCTTCAGGTCAGCACAGCTCTGGCCATTGCAGCCAATTGGGGAGTGAACTAGCAGATGGAAGATCTTTCTCTTGCTCCCTCCATCTCTCTCTCTGCCTCTCCTCTCTCTGTGTAACGCTTTCAAATAAATAAATAAATCTTTTTTTTTTTAAAAAAAGATACAATGGCAACTACAGAGAGGGCAGGAGGGAAAAAAACATTATTGCATCTGTTTTTCAGAGGTTACTCAGCGCACATGCAGATTTTGGTCACGACATAACAAGGCCGTCAGGAATCCATGGACTCGTAAGAAAGTGCTGCTGCTATTCTACATCCCTGTTCATGGTTCACCAAACAGGATCTGCTACCACTACCATCTACTACCACTCCCTGCTACTGTGGATAATGCTGCAAAACGTGAGGGCACAGATGCCTCCCAGTCCACTTCCATTGAAAGTATACCCAGCACGTACCCGCTTGGTCAGACGAGAGCCCTACTTCTAATGTTTGAGGAACCTCCATTCTGCTTCTACAACTGAGACACTAACTGATGCTTCGAGCACTGTGTAAATGTCCCCTTCTCTCCACATCACCAGTACTTTGTATCTTTTGTCCTTTTGCTAGCACCCACTCTAACTATAATGAAGTGATACCTCACTGTCATTTTGATGTGCATTTCCCTGATGAGTGGCAGTGTTGAGCATTTTTTCATGTACTTGTTGGTCATTTGTATGTCTTCCTGAGAAAAATGTCTATTCAAATATGTCAGCAGTTTTGATTATATTATTTGCTCTTGTACTATTGAATTCCTTATATTTTCTGGTTAGTAACCTCTTGTCAGATGTATAGTTTGAAAATACATTCTCCCATCCTGTAGGTTGTCTCTTCATTATATCAAATATTTCCTTTGCTGTGTAAAAGCTTTTCAGTTTGAAGAAATCCCATATCTTTGTTTTTGTTCCTCATTTTCTACCATAAGATTCTATCCATTCCAGTGTTCTGATGTGTTTCTCCCAATTTTTGGTAACAGTTTCATAGTATCATATTTTACATTTAGATCTTTAATTCGAGTTTTTTTTGGTAGATGGTGAAAGACATCTAATTTCATTCTTATGCATCAATTTTTCCAGCATCACTTATTGAAAAGACTGTCCTTTCTCCAAAGTGTATTCTTAGCACCTTTGTCAAATATCAGTCAGCTGTAGATGTATCGATTTACTTCCAGATTCTCTATTTAGTGAGTTTTCTATCTTCTGATATTTTGTTTTTACTTGACGGAGTCTTTTTCTTTTAGTTGGAAAAACTCCCTTTAGCATATCTATTTTAGTTTTTTTTTTTAAAGATTTACTTATTTATTTGAAAGGCAGAGTGACAGGGAGAGAAAGGGAGGGAGAGAGAGAGAGAGAGAGAGGGACAGAGGGAGAGGGAGGGAGATACCGCTGTGTGCTAGTTTCTTTTCCTTTGCAGGTTTGAAGATCTTCTATCTTTAACCTTGGAGAGCTTGACTACAGGTCTTGAGGCAGATATGACTGAGCTGAGTCAACTGGTGACCGCTGACCTTCCTGTATCTGGACTGTTGTATCACTCTGTCAGTTTGGGGAGTTCTCTACTGTCTCTTTTAAAATGCTTTCAATCATTTGGCCTTTTCAAGTCCCTTATGAACCTCAGTAAGTTAGACAGTTACTAGTCCCAAAGTTCTTGTAAGCTTTCTTCATTCCTCTTCATCCTTTTCAAATAGCCTGTCACCAAACTCACTGCTATTAATACCTTCTAATGCATTTTTAATTTCACTTAGTGTACTTTTCAACTCATGGATTTGATTTTTTAGTTACTTCCATTTCTCTGTTAAGTTTTTCTGTGAGAACACTGAATTATTTTCTTTGTGTTTTCTGAAGGTCATTGAGATTCCTACAAATAGGTTTTTTGAATTCTGAATCAGAGAATTTCCACATATCAGTTAGAAGTGGATCAATCTGCGGCACCTTATTTTGCTTACTGGGTGAGGGCATGGTTGCTGCAAAGTCCAGCTGCTCGCTGGTACAGTAAATCCAACGTGCACTGAAGCATCAGAATTGTTTCCCAGTCTTCTTAATCTGGCTTTCTTTGTGCCTTCCAGAGATCCCAAGCAATCTGCGCATTTCCTGAGCCTGTGGCACTTCCACTACTTCAGCACTAGAGGGCGCTGTCTGCTTCAGTGCTAGAGTGACACTGTGCCAGGTTTGCCACAACTCCACAGCTGCTGCTACTCCAAATGGGCTGAGCAAGTGTCTGAAAAGTGGTAGTCAGGCCCTGCAAGCCTCCTCGTGGTGCCAGGGTATCACAGATGCCTTATTCATGGTTGCTGCAGTGACTGACCACAGGGTTTCTAAGCCCAGATCGGGGCCCCCCTGTGTGCCAGGCCTGTGCAGGCTGCTGGTGAGACAGGCTACAACAAGTCCATCCAACCAAGGCACAGGTTTCCACTTGAATCCAAGCCAGATCTAGATCTAGATCTGACTGTACTGACCTGGAGCTGGGTCTCACTGTAGCAGGCCTGGTACTAAGTTCTAAGGCAAAGTCCTGTGCCAGTTCTTCCACCCTACTCCTCAGTGGCAAGTCTGGCTCTGCTACTTGCCAGAGACGGTGGGAGGAGCAGCAGAGGCAGTTCTCTGGCCACGTGGCTCAGTATGGAGGCACCGGCCGGAGGGCAGGTACCGTGGGGCCCTCTCCCACAGTGGGCTCTAGCGTATACAGCCTGGAACTGGATTTGAGGCTCTGGAAGGAATTCCTGCTCGTTCCTCCAGCTTGGAGACAGCAATTCCCTTCAAGCTGCACTGCCTGGGACGGTGGAGAGTAACAAGGGAGGCTCTTTCCTCCCTGCCTTATTTAAGGTGTTTTTTTTTTTATTACTATACTAAAATCAGGCACTGTGGTCTCTTACCTGGCTTCCTTAACTCCTGCTTGGTGCAGGACCAGCGGCTCAAACCTCTGTCTTTGTGGGGAGCTACCATGGGAGCATCTTAGCTGCCGCTTTGCTCTGCCTCCTTCACAAACTCTCTAAAGCGTCCTCCTAGGGCAGGCATGGTGGCCAGAGGCCGCAGGTACTCTGCTGCCAACCCAGCTTCCCGCTAATGCACCTGGGAAGGCAGAGGATGCTGATCCAAGAACGTGGGCCCTTGTCGCCCATGTGAGAAATCAGGACGGAGTTGCTGATTCCTGGCTTTGGCCTGGCCCAGCCCCAGCTGTTGTGGCCATTTTGGGAGTGACCCAGCAGACAGGAGATCGGTCTCTCTGTCTGAAATTTAAAAACTAAAGTGTCATCACAGTATTATTTAACTTATCTATTATGAAAAACAAGTGATTTTAATAAAAATAATGGAAAAGAAAAAAGAGAAACAGTGGGGCCAGCACTGTGGCACACACAATCTGTTAGGCTGCCACTTGACGTCAGTATCCATAGTTTGCTACTTCAGTTCCTGGCTACTCCACTTCTGATCCAGCTCTCTACTAACGTACTAGGTAGGCAGTGGAAGATGCCCAAATACTCGGGACCCTGCTACCCATATGGGAGACGTGGCCGAATCCCGCCTGTTGCGGCCATTTGGGGAACGAACCAGCAGGTGGAAGATTTCTTCCTCTCTCTCTCTCTCTCCCTCCCTCCTCCTTCTCATATTGCCTTTCAAATAAATAAATTAATCTTCAAAAAATAAGTCATAATTGCCAATGAAAACCAAAAGGTATTCTTTATTGATTGCTTACTAAAGTGTAGCAAAAACACTATTCTAATCTCATATTATTCCAGTGAATAATCTCACTACGACTATTAAAAAGGGACCATTAGTAATATTAAGTAGATATGGTTATCCTATTTTACTGAAAAAGAAACTGAAGCAGAGGAGCAGCTTGTCTGATACAGCCAGGTAAAAAAATCCAGGCAGTCTAACCTCAGGGACCTCATTTCCAGCTGCCACCCTGCTTACTCTCAACATGAAAATAAGGTAATATACTTTGCAGCTAATGATGTTTGGATCATCTTCTTGGAATAAAAAAACTTCTTGAGGCATGGATTTAGAAAGTGTTCAGATGGAGAAAAATGGACTAGTTTGTTTATTTAATAGTAACTAGTGCAAATTATATACTGAGGAGATAAATATGATAATAAATAATAAGAATGATGTCCTCTACAAATTAATATTAGAATTTTGCAAGTAATTCAACACATGAATCCTCAAACATGAAGTTCTTACCCATCATGGAAAACTTTAGCCATCTGATGAGAAATGTCATCTCTTGGGGAAATGCCACTTCTTAAATTGATGATACACTTATTAAAAACATGTTTTCATGAAGCAAATGATTAATTCTTTGTATTGCAATGTTACTGTTACCAGTTTCTGAGGAAAATGAATACTTAACAACATGATCAAAGGGAGTAGTGTCAATTCTGTTGGATGCAATGTTCTCCCTTTGAAAAACAAATATTCGGCAAGGACCCCATCAATCTCCTGAAACAAAATTTACAGATAAAACAACCAACCTTCACATATGATTTTTAATACTCTAACAGTGATGCAACGCTGAAGTAAAAGGCAGCAGTTCACAATGACTCTGCGTTTCACTGTGTAAATGATTAAGCCCGACTACACTAGAAGTATAATGAAGTGGTCAGATTCTTGCATTTTCTTTTAAAGAGCAGAAATGTAGGAAAATTAAAAGCCATTTCATATGGAAATGCCTTAAGATGAAAGAGCACAGACAGAAGTGGACACCAGGGTAAGCCCTGTCAGAAGTATGTGTGGAGAAGACCACGGTGGCGCACAGAACCACAGCTCAATCCCAGACGCGTGACGCTGAGCGGAGGCACGCATCTTGTGAGTCCGCTTCTGAGGGACTAACCTGCGTCCAAATAGCACTGCCCTTTGGGTAGAGGCGATGGTAATAATGAAAATGTTCAGACATATGCTGATCTGGAGGGTATTCTCACGTTCATACATACGCTTGAAAATTCATTGACTGTGGCATAATCATACAATAGATTATTGATTTAAAGAACAAACGAGGGCTGGCATTGTGGTGTAGTGGATCAAGCCGAGGCCTGTGATGCCAGCATCCCATATGGGTGGCTACCTGAGTCTCGGCTGCTCCACTTCCGATCCAGCTCCCTGTTAACGCACCTGGGAAAGTAGAGGAGGATGGTCCAAGGGTGAGGGTCCCTGAACCCACGTGGGAGACCCTGAGGAAGCTCTTGGCTTTGGCCTGGCCTAGCGCTGGCTATTGTGTGAAATGAACCAGCATATGGAAGATCTGCCTCTCCCTCTATGTCTAGATTTATTTCTTGAAATAAATAAATCTTTAAAAAATTTAAAAAAGAACTTTCAATATATCAAAAGACATGCATGAATCTGAGAAAAACTGAATAAAATAAACCTTAGTCAGGAAGGCATACATATTGTGTCTGATCAATTTATATGAAGTTCTAGCTCAGGTACACCAGCGATTCTCAAATTTTTTGGTCTCAATATTCTCATAAAATCTAAAAAAATACAAGTATTGAGAATCTCAAAAAAGCTTTGATTTATTGTGGTTATCTTGGTAATTTATGCATTTACCATACTTAATTTTAAACTGAGACCCTTAAAATATTCATAATTCATTAAAAATGATATTAAATCTAGAAATTAGCATATATAACATTTTAAGAAAAATAATTATATTTTCCAAAACAAAACAAAGAATTAAATAGAACAGTAGTGTTTGACATTTTTGTAAATCTCTTTTTGTTTGGCTTAATAGAAGACAGCTAGATTCTCATATCTGTTTCTGCATCAATTTACATATTAATATAATATTCATTATGAATTTCTTTTACTTCTCCTTTATGTCAAAGACAGAGCATTATATTGCCTTTTTAAAAATTTATATGAGTAGGCTGGTTACTTTATGAATCTCATTGCAGGGGAGTAAAAGGTCCGTGGCTAACTCTGTGTTGTAGAAGTGGGAGTGTTCTGTCCAGTGGGTCTAAAAATGCTGCTTCAGATGTTTTCAAGTATTTATTCTTTTCTCATCCTCCTCACTCAAATGCACAAGCTAGAAGTAATGACACTCACAAGAGAGTAAGACAGAAATGGCAAAAGCCTAACTAGGTAATATCATCATAGAAACTGGCTTGACTCCCGGGTCCCCTCCATGGGCTTGCCCACAAATCCTCAGACCTCGGAATGATGGCTGCTTCCAGGGCTCGGTGCCAGGCTTCACTGGGAAGGGGCACAGGGACAGGGACATCAAACCCTGACGAAGCTTCCTGGGTGCAGACATATATGCATTTGTGCAAGCCAACAAAATGGCACGCTTAATAATGCTACATTTCCTTGTAGGCACATTTTACTTCAAAAGACATACGCAAATCCTGAACTCTTAATGACACACATGCTGAAATGTTTAGGGTTAAAGTGTGCTGATGTCTGCAACTTCCTCTGAAATGCATCAAAGATTAAGGATGGGATGGTGAAAGGACCGGAGGGACAGGAGATGGACAGACAGGAAAGAAGCAAATACGACAAAATGTCAAGCTGAGGAACCTGGGTGGGGGGCCTAAGAGTCTTCACTTTACAGTTCCTTCATTTTTTCTGTATGTTCATAACAAAATATTTTTAAAAATTCACTGAGTTGCACACTCAAGATTTGTATACTATATATGTTGTGTCTCAATTCAAAATTTTGGAATCTCAAGGTTAGGTTAGATAACAGCAGAGTAGGCTTGTTTGGAAATGGTAAGAAGAGGAATTACTCTTTATTGAAATACATTTCTGAGACAAAGAACACACATCAAAGTGCATAAAATAAATACATGATGTTCTCAGACACATTGAAGCCAATTTGTAAATCAGTGTCAAAGTCACTTCCTATGTTGACTTGGGATAGGGTATCGATACAGGTATCGATCCAGAAAATGTACCTCATACCCCTATCAAATGCCAAGTGACAGGTCTAGTCTCTGAGACTGAAGAGAGAAAGAACCAAGGGGGTGTAACACAGGGATGGTGTAGACTTCTGAGGACAGTTTCAGAGTAAGACTAAAACTACATGAGTAATACATTTTAAAACACAATTATGACAATTCCTGATTTTACAGCATATTTCATATATTATGAAAATAAAAATACATAGATGACAGCACAATTTTTAAAAATCTTTATAAGTAGTGAAATCTTCATACTCCATATAATTTGACTAGTTAAAAAATAGGTGGTTCTAAGTTTATTGTAATGAATTTCAGATTCCCTCTGTTACATTTGCATGCACAGCTAAAACGAGACAGATACAGGTGTGTCCTATTGGCAGCTCAAACACCACAAGGGCACTGCTGAAATGGAGAATTGCTCTTGGTAAATTCCCAACAACAAAGAAAAGCAAAACCTTCCCTCAATTTACTCAGTAATCACATTTGTGGAAAGTTTCAGTGTATATTAAAATACCACAGAATTTGTTTATGTGAAAAAAAATGAGCGCTATGCTCGGATCATGATGAACAGGTTTTCTGTTGTTTTGTTTTTCTTTGTTTAGCTCCAGAAACATCCAGGGGGGGCCATGTAAAAGACACCCCAAGGCCAGAGCCAGTCTGCATGTGCAGTGTCCCGAGCACTGCAGGAGGTCTTGCCTGCCTCTTCTCCTTTCAAAGCTCACTATCATCCGGACCCCCCAAGATCCACATCTGGTAGGAGGTGTCACTGCCTCCTCAGAAGACCACTGAGTCACAGAGGAAGGATTGTTTTAGGAGCAGCTGGATCTTAATGGAGAACTATGTCCCCCAAAACAGACTCAGCAAATGACACATGCGCATTCCTCAATCACTTCATATAAAGACACCTCCACTCGGTTTCAATAATCTATGGCTAAGTCCTGGTTAAAACAACCCAACCCCAAAAGATACACTCAGATATTGTCATCTGATGCTGTTCGGCAACTCATTCAGTTCAAGGGAAGAGTTTCAAATAGCAGCTAAAGACTCATCACACGGAAATAATATGCGCTTATTCTTGCCTACGGCTGGATTTAAACCATGAACTCAAAGTGAAAACGCACCAGACATTCTATTATTCAAAAATCTAAGCAAATTACAAAAGCATCATTCTTTTTTTCATATTCGCATCACTTCTATTATCAATTTCAGACTATTCAACCCCAGTCCTGCAGTCCTGACTCCCTGTGTCACTCAGCACTGCAGCACAGGCGTAGTTCCACTCTCATCGGCTCGTACCATCAGAACTCCTGAGTCATCCCGGGTTCTCTGCACTCTTCCTCCAATCCTAGATGCTCCTGTCTGCCTCCTCCTATCTCAGCATCCTTGTACAATGATTAGGACTATATTTTTAAGACAAGCAATGAGGAAATGGCAGGTGAATTTATTCGTTTAGGCGAGTTGCCACAAAATGACTAAATAGATCCTCGGTATGGGTCAGACTTGGCAATCAACATACTCACTAAGGAATGGCGCTTTTCATTCTATGGTATAGATGAACATAACAATTAAACAGACTCTGAGATGGCATATGATCCACCCCTGGGTTTCTACGCCAGTGAGCTGAAAATACAGGTCCACCTGCACACGTGCACACACACCCATACACAAAGCAGGCAAGTGCTGAGAGCAGCTTCATCCACAATCACCCCAACAAATACCCGTCAACAGATGCAGGGATAACACACTGTGATACATGCAGACACTGGAATACAGCTCAGCATTAAAAGGAATGCTCTGTTGGTTCACATAACTGCATGAATAAATGTTAAATGCATTTTGCTAAGTGAAAAAGGAAAAACTGTAGGGTCAGAAACAGATGGGTGGCTGCCAGGGCTGGGAGGGAAAGATGAACTACAGAGGGAACACAAGGGGACAGAGCTGTTCTCTACAATGCTGCAGTGATGAACACACAACTCCACGCAAAAGCTCACAAAAGTGAATTCCTCCCAGACGTACAAACCAAAAAGAGTGAACTGTATTGTGTGCAAACCAAAAACAAAGGAGCACCATCATCCAGGGCACTGGGGGACCCCAGAATGGAATGCTAACTGTGACATACGGGTGACAACTGAAGGCAGCACAAGTGTATGGGATGACCCCTGGGAAGGGAGGGGGTAAGGCAGCTGGCCTAAGGCCTCCCGGGAAATGTGTTCTGCCTGATCATTGCTGGCTGAAGACAACTTGTGGTCCCAGATAAACACAGAGTTCCACTTGGTAATTTCTTTCTCACAGGGCTCTGAGTTAGCAATTCCAAAAGCAGTGTGCATCTATGCTAGGGTTAACGAGTAAATAAATTGCAGATAATGGGAGCCAGGGTTCTCACTGTCCAAGGAAGAAATTACAAATAAGCAACAGAGGAAAGCAGAACGAAGCCCCATGGTACTGGATTAGAACTGGAGATACCTGGACAAACTCGTGCTCATTTAAAAATAGCTACAGTTAGGCACGGAAATAGATTTGTGTGCACACATGGGGTGGGTTCACGTCTATGCACCTTCCCTAGCCCTGTCCCCTGAGAGGCCTAGGAGCAGGACAGTCCACACTGAGCACCCACACCTCAGCTCCTAAGTCCACTTTTCATTCAAAGAACACAGAGATTCTTCGAGAAATGGCTGACTCTGGGGGTGGCACAGGTAATTTACAAGTGAGCCTGGAGCAGTGTGTGGTGCCCTAGGGTAAGGAAGTGCTCAGAGGATGGAAAAAGATGAGAGCTTGCCGAACACACACTAGCCGACCTGAGAAAGCTCCTGCAGCAACGCTGGAGCTACTGAAGACTATAACCCAAAGAACAATGTAAATAGCCACGTATCTATAGTGATATAAATAAATGATCAAAGAATAAATAAGGGGAAGGGGTACATCTTTCTTACAGAAGAATTCCAAAAAAACAAGTGTGGAAGAAATGAGGGAAATCAGAAACTCACTGATGGAACACTGACAGACAGGTGTCAGAAGCAAGAGCCACCTGCCAACGCTGAACCTGGCAGGCAAAAGTTGAAGGAGAAACATGTAATTGCAGAGCCTCAAAGCAAATGCCCTACCATACATACTGAAGATGGTGGTGGTTGTAATATTTATCCACAATTTTTCTTTGACAGGCAGAGTTAGACAGTGAGAGAGAGAGAGACAGAGAGAAAGGTCTTCCTTTTCTGTTGGTTCACCCCCCAAATGGCCGCCTCGGCCAGCGCACTGCGCCGATCCGAAGCCAGGAGCCAGGTGCTTCCTCCTGGTCTCCCATGGGGTGCAGGGCCCAAGGATCTGGGCCATCCTCCACTGCACTCTGGGGCCACAGCAGAGAGCTGGAATGGGAGAGGAGCAACCGGGACAGAATCCGGTGCCCCGACAGGGACTAGAACCTGGGGTACGGTGCTGCAGGTGGAGGATTAGCTTAGTGAGCTGCAGCGCCGGCCATATCCACAAATTTTCAGATACTCTTCCCTCCAGAAGTGAAGCTTGTTTACCCTGCCCTTGAACATCATCTGGCTGTAGTCGAGACTTGCTTTAAGGAACTGTGTAACTGAAAACACTAGTATAAATATTTAGTCCCAGTTCCTGGGACAGTCTCTAAAGTCCTTAGAATTCCAAGTGGTAAGGGTGAAAACTGAGTCTGGTTTGAATGAGGACCCTCTTGGTGGTCCCCCAGACAGCTCAGGATGGGGATGCTGATCAGAAAGACCCTCAGCTCCAAGCCAACCTCCAGGGAGGGGAGAGGGGCTGGAGACAGAGCCCAGTCATCAGTGACAATGACCTAATCAGCGATGCCTGTGCAGTGCAGCCTCCATAAACATCCCTGAACAACGAGATCAGGAGGTAGTGGAGGGTAGAGAGGGCACAGCAGCTCCACACCCCTTTTCACTATGTGGTCCTCCGTACCTGGTACATTGGGCAGTTCCTCAGTTGTATCCTTTATAATAAACTGGTAAAAGAGTGTTATGGTTTGAGCGGGATTTGTCTCTCCAAACGCACGCATGTAGGCTCAAAGTCTTGTGTTACCCATTAATGGATTAGTGACAATGGCTTTTGGATTAAAGGAAGGGATTGATTTAATTGTGGCCTCTGGAGGTAGGCCTACTGGGAGGTACTGGGTCATGGGGGGCATGCTTTCAGAAAGGTGTCCTCTGAGAGGGGTGATTATGTTAGAAAAGGCAGTCCCCATGTCTCTGCTTCCAGCCTCATCATGTGACTGTCCCTGTCATCCTCCGGCCTCACCAACACCCAAACCAACAGGGCCACCAGATCTTACACTGCGAACCTCCCAAACTGTAACGTGAAATAAACTGCATTCCTTCCTAAATGGTTCCTCTTGGGTATCTTAGTTAACGTAACAAATTCCAACACACACACATAGTACAGTATCTGTCAGCCCTGTGACCCGCTCTGGTGCGATGCTGCATTAGGAGTGGTTTGCACCTGATCACCACTTTCTGGCCAGGTGTGCAGAAGCCCAGGTGGAGGCAGGGGCAGTGCTGAGCCCGTATACAGTGGGTTCTGTGCTAACTCTGGAAGCTGGTGTCGAAGAGCTGGAGAATCGGCATGAAATAACACCACACAACTGGTCGCTGTGAGGAAAGATGTCCCAGGAATAGAATGGATAAGCACTACAACTTCATGGTGGACAAACCTAGCTGGCACCACCTCCACCGTTGATCAGAGTTCACATTACCATGGCCCCTGCTGCTACAGCATCATGACAAGGGAATTTCAATCTGTGCCACTCTTTCCGCCAATCCATAACCCCAGTCTCAACAGCAGAAACATCAGGTAAACCCAAATGCAGGGATACTTCACAAAAATACCTGACCGGTGCGCTTCAAAAGCATTAAGGTCATGGAAAATAATCACTGAGGAGACAAAGGTGGCAGGATGACCAAATGTCATGTGGGATCCTATATTGGCTCCTAGAACAGGACAATTTTTTAGGAGAAAAACTGGTGAAATACAAGTAAGATATAAAGTTTAGAAGAGAAATAATCAATTCATAACCATACAACCTAGATAAGCATTAAGTATTATGCCGTGTGAAAGAAGTCAGACACCAAAATCTCCAGGGTGCCTATATCCATATTTATAGCATTCTGGGAAAGGTGAGACTATGGAGTCGGACCCACACTGCCGGCTGCAGGGCACAGGGTGGAGGTGGGAGATAACCTCGAGTGGACGGTACAAGGGAGCTCTCTGAGGTATGTTCTGTATCCTGATTGTGGTGGTGCTTACAATACTCACTGCGCTCCAGAAAGAGACAACTGCACGTATAAAAATTACAAGAGGAATGTAAACAATTCTGCCCAACATTCAACTTTAAATGTTCCATTCAGACTCAGCTCATACACCGCTAGCTCTATTTCCTAGTACAAAGTGAGAGACTGAGTACACAGATAACACCCACACCAGGGAGGACAACAGAACTCTGATCCACACGGGAGACCCAAACCTAGGCTCTGCCGCTGTGAGCCCAGAACTGTCAGGGACTCCCAACTTTTGTCTTTTGGTCTCCCGTTCCCTACAACTCAGGACCGATGAGGGGATGCCCAGGCCAGTCACATGAGGTGCTCCCGTGTGTGAGCTCCCCAGTCTCCCCAGACCAGTGCCCCCGCCTACAGCACAGCTGACTCCCCCAATTGCACTATCCGGCTGGACACGCCTGCCGCCTTCATCTCTCCAAGGAGCGAGGGGCGTGGACGACTCACTTGCGACAGCAACCTCCGCCGAGAACGTCTGTCTGTGCTCACGCAGTCTCCCTTACATCCTCGGAAGCAGTCCCACTTTATAAAACAAAGCCTTCTCAGAAATTAGATAAAGCACGCCCAAGTGCTAGGGCATCAGCAGCCTAAGAAACCGCTCGGGGAACAATGAACACGGGAAAGGAAGCCGGTGACGGCTCCCTGTGCTGCAGTACCCTTTCAAACCCACCACAACCCTTCTGAACTTCTTGTATTCCCCGAACTAGCACCATCATTATTTCCACACTAGCTGTTCAGTGAAACAGGTGCTATCTTGTCAAATGAGACTTCCTTTCATCCTGTCTGAATTATTCACTGCATATTGTTACCACTGACAAGGGAGTTTTTTATCCTGATACTTAGAAACCGGATCGTGCAGTTGTTACAGCCAGCAATCCTGCAAGGCCTTCCCAGGGTGGGAGGAGACAGGAAAGCAAGGAGGAGCTTGGAGAACAGGTCAGCTTTTTGAGTGAAAGTTAACTTTTCTAGAAAGGATCCAATGTTCATCACAGATCCAGTGCTACTGATGGAATGCCCTCGAAGACAGCAAAGATTTCCCTTCAAAGTAATTTCAGGTTTCCATACTTCCTGGAAGAGTTTCCTTTCTCATCACTTGTAATAGTTTGCCAAGGTGTCTGAATTTCAGAGGAAATATTAATAGGAGCTAATTTAGCTGATGTAAAATTAAATTATTCTGAGAGAACACTACCAAACAAAATTTGCTGAAGGGAGCAAGACATTAAGAAATCTTAAAAATGCAATATTCAATAATAACTTAAAGAAATCCCTAGGGTATAAACAAAGATAATTGTATTAAAACTGAGTATGAGTGTCTAAGAAAAAGAATTTCGGTTCCATTTAATAAAACCCTCTCTGAGAGCCAGCTTTACCTGCCAGCATGGCATCAGGGCTCACGGAGGGACCAGCTTGCTGGCGAGAGCTCTGACGGCCAACGTCCAAGTGGCCCAGTCACTTGCTCTCCTGGTTTGTGCAGCAGTCCTGAACAGAAAGCCAAGAGGAGTATCTAGCAAGATTTCCTGAAATCATTAGCTTCTTTTTCATTTTACTTTCCTTCAAACTTTTTGTTTTTAAATACTTTATGTATTTATTTGAGAGGCAGAGACAGAAGGAAAGGCCTTCCATCGATTGGTTCACTCCCCAGATGGCTACAACAGCCACAGCTGAGCTGATCCGAAGGCAGAAGATTCTTCCGGCTCTCCCATGCGGGTGCAGGGGTCCAAGCACCTGGGCCATCTCCCACTGCTTTCCCAGGCCGTGGCAGAGAGCTGGATGGGAAGAGGAGCCACTTGGACATCAACTGGCACCCATATGGGATGCTGGTGCCACAGGCAGAGGCTTAGCCTACTGCACCACGGTGCCAACTCCTTCCCTTCAAACTCTTTATTTATTTTATGGGGAATGCTGAATTCTCACAGACATATTTTATCAAATATGGTAAAAACAATAAAACGACGACAGTAACTGCTGAGATTTTTACATCTACCTACTTCAAGACATGCCTTTCAAAATGTACTACTTGCCATACATGTTCACAGTCATATTTGGTCTCTAAAAGTGATTTTACCAACCCAGGAGTGTCACTTTGTACATTTCCTTAATGGGAAAAATCCCACTATCATCAGGCACCTCTTCATTTTCTTGGGATACACAGAAAAGCCAAGAGGAGTCAGCCTGGCTGGTGGCTCTCAGCCAGGAGATCACCGATTTCCAGAGGGAGGTAAAGAGCCGTGAGCAGTGAACTGCAAGGGCCTTCCTGGGGTGGCTACGACCTCCTCGGTTCACTTCTGTGTTCCCTCCAGCACAGGGCTGCTGCCTGACATTCCTCTTTCTGGTTTTAATATGAGCTCAAAAACTGATCTCTTGCTATAAAGGCTCATCAAGTGTCACTACTCTAGTTCAGAAAGCGTGCATTTCTTGCTCTCTAACACCGACAGTGATGTGTTTTGCTATTTACTGATGGTGATGGTTTCTTCTCAGGAATTACGGTTTGAACATGAATGTAGAAAAGCAATTCAGAAATCAGGTTCATAGAATTATGGAGACTATATATGCATACATACATAAACAAAATTTATTTTGATAAACTCAAGTTTAAAAAGAATTAATAAAATTTAATTTGACAATTTCAGAACTAGTTTATCCCTTACTATATCTAGAAATATCATGTTCCTTCTCCATTCTCAATTTCTTAAAATGTTTATTTCTTTTAGAGAGGCAGAGAGAGAGACAGACGGACAGACAGACACAAAGATAGAATATGAGCTCCTATCTGCTGGTTCACTCCCCAGATGCCCACAATGGCCACGTCTACACTGGGCCAAAGGCAGCGCCAGGAACTCAATCCAGGTCTCCCCAGCAGGTGTCGGGGATCCAACCACTTGAGCATCACTGTCAGCTCCCAGGATGTGCATTAGTAGGAAGCTGCAGTCAGCAATCAAACCCAGGTATTCATGTGGGACATGGCATCAACTGCCAGCTAAACGCCTGCCACCTGAGTCTCAGTTTCTGTCACCATCTCAGACACCTGGCAGCGATGGAATTCGAGTATTTCCTGTAATTTCAGTACCACTCATTTTTTGGTTAGAAGAGACAGCAATTAGGGAAAGGTAGAATTTTAGACTGAGATAATAACCAAATTAATGACAAATATTGTGGCAATTTCCAGGGGGAGTAAAGATAATGGATTTATTTATTTACAGGTAATAAATCAGCATTTTTCACAATTACCCCAGTAAAAAGATTCTTGCCTTGGAAGACAGGTCTCATGATTCATAACAATAAAAATGCAAAGAAAGAAATGGGTTCATTGAGTTTTAAGAACTGGGGATTAGAGGATCAGAAAGAAAGACTATACCATATAGTTCCACATGAGGTAAATCCACGCAAGAATACTAAAATCAAGCTCCAAAAACAAAACAAACAACAAAAAACCAGCGACTTCCATAAATGTCACTTTGGAAGCCATTTTGTGCATGTTCCTTGGTTTGTTAAACACAGAATCACATCTTGACCAAGACTTTAAACTGTGCCCAAAGCTGAGTACCAAATGGTTTCCCCAGGCCCTTATTTCTCATCTTGTTTGCATTTAAGTTTATTAAAATCCTAAGGTCAGATGACATTAAAAGTCCTGGGATCCCTTACAGAATAGTAATTATGTATCAAAGCGAAGGCGCCAGAACTATGATGTTCAAGAAACTATTTAAATAGAGAAAAATCAAAAGAAAGGGATCTTTGAAGTCCTAAACATGAATTAAGATAAAAATAATTGATCTAATAAATTCATTACAGGGACTGCAGTCCATAATAACAGTGAATAAAAGTGTCAATTTCAGGCTCAACCATCAGGTTGCACATGATGAAAAAAAAAATAGCAATGTATGTTCAGCCACACAGGCAGCAACTCTGAAAGAGTTCACTGCCTTTCTCCCAAAAGGTTTTGCAAGGTCAATCAGAGAAGACACGGAAAATGCATTTTCCGTTGGCTGAGCATCCATCTCATCTTCTGCTCATTGGAAACACCTCACATGAAACACCGTTTAGTCGCATCCTCATTACTTGTGATGTTTTAAAAAATTAGATATAATTACACACATTTCCTAACTGAACTAGAGGAAAGAATGGAGATGGAAACACATGTCCCAGGGATTCAGAAGGAAGTGGTCCTCCGTGGAAGGAGGGCTGCCGGGGCTGAGCCTGCCAGACCCTGGGCAGGCAGGGGCAGGAACGGCAGCAGGGATGTCCTTGTCTGGGCCCCGTCCCAGCACTATCAGCTACACCTCATCACCGTGCCCAGGATTGCTACCAGTGAAATGGCAACTAATTTCTTCTGCAAAAAAAAAATCTTTCAAGAGGGATTCTATGTGGCTGTCAGAATCGTGGCTGAAGGAGACTCAGCCAGGCCTATGAGTGGACAGTCGACACAGAGCAGCCAAGGGGTGACTGAGCAGCCCAGAGGCTCTGGGGCATTCTGCCTGACACTGGACTGGACCACAGTCCTTCCCCACTCTTCTGTCCCCAGCATTTTCTTCTCATGGCCAGTATCCCTGGCTAAGCCTCTGGCTCTGGCTGCCTCCTGCAGCATCTGGGGTGCGACACTGTGCAGCAGCAGTGAATTATGGACAGAGGTGCCAACTTCAAGGTTTATGGGACAGGAGTAGAGAGGGCAGCAACCTAGCTTTAATAGCCCACTTATGTGATACCTTGAGAAGAATTATTAGACCCTCAGAAGACTGAAACACTCATGAAACCCAACGGCTGAAATTCAGTTTTTTGAGTGAGCACTTAAATGTCCTGCAGCATCAGAAGCAGGTGCCCTCGGGCTGTAGCCACAAAGGGAACAGCAGGGGCTTACCAGCTGTCCTGTGGTGGCAGGTGCAAGGTGGCGCTTCAAGGTAAGATTGGGGGCCACACCTGCTCTTTGGAGGGGGAAAGTAAAGCCTCAAAAAGGAGAGGCTCTGCACAGGAAGACAGAGGAGACGATCACACAGAAGGGACAGCCTGGACACGGATCTTCTGCACTGCTGTCACCACCACACTCAGATTCAGGCGCAACGTCAGCATTAAGCCCAACGAGGTGCAGAAGAGAAGGGGAGGGTGGAGGGCAGAAATCAAAGTCTTGCACCCTGTTGCCCTCTATTGAATTGGTTTGTCTCACTAGTATTTACTGACCAAAGGAGCTTTGCTTGCTCAAATGTTAGCCTGGGGGCCAGTGCTGTGGCATGGCCGGTAAAGCCCTGCTGGCAGTACCCATATAGGTGCCAGTTCTCGTCCTGGCTGCTCCACTTCCGATCCAGCTCTCTGCTATGGCCTGGGAAAGCAGTGGAAGATGGCCCAAGTGCTTGGGCCCCTGCTCCCGTGTAGGAGACTAGGAGGAAGCTCCTGGCACCTGGCTTCGGATTGGCATAGCTCCAGCTGTTGCAGCCATCTTGGGAGTGAACCAGCAGATGGAAGACCGCTCGCTCGCTCTCTCTCTCTGCCTCTTGTAACTCTGCCTTTCAAATAAATAAATAAATCTTTAAAAGAAAAACTTCAGTCTGGCTTCTGAACCTTCTCCCAGATTCAACTGTGCATTTCCTTGCAAAGAATCCTACTAAGTCAGTTTAGCCCAAACTCCTGAGCTTGGTGTCTGGTCTTCCTCCACCAGAACCTGGCTGACGTCTCATTAGCCTGGCAGGCCTCCAACCAGAAGCCCCTTCACCCCTGACCATTATCCCTGGCTATAAATCCTATCTCCTAGTGACTCTGGAGTTGAGCCCAATCTCTCTCTCTCAAGCTACAAGACCTTGTTGTGATGGTTCCCATGTCTATCTCCATGCCCCTGAATAAAGTCTTCTCTATTGTGCTTTAGTAAGTACCACTGAGTAAATTCTCTTTAAAGTTCTCCACGGAAAGGAGTGCACATCAATGACACTGTGACATACTTTCCTGCTTGGTGATGTGGTGCACAACAGGAGACTTGGAAATTTAGTGATTTAGCTCACTCGTCACTCTCTCACATGCAATTAACACCTCAGACAGTCCTTTCGTCAAGTCCCTTCAGCTTGAACCAAGAACATTCTAGAGATTTTGCAAGATCCTACTAAATGTCCAATTCTCCTTGGCAATGATAAACTGATACTATGAAATCATTTTTAATTGAAGTAGTCAAAATAGCTATATATTTATGCATATTAAAACACGTTTTGCCAATTTTGTCCAATAAATTAGGTCAGTTCTGTGCTAGGCAAATAAATTACCTCTTGGTTTCTAAACACATGTTTCACCACGGTGCATAAAGCCTACATGAGCTTTGCATCAAAAAGTGTGAAGAAGAACTCAGGGTCAGCCGGTGTTTAAGGTGGTTTACATGACTGACACGAGGAGGTTTGGTTTTCACTCTTGTTTCTTCCAGTACTGACTGGTCTAAATCAATCCTTACTGCTGTTATTTTACACCAGGACAGCTCCTGCCTTGGGGGTGGCAAGGTCCATTACCATCATGAGGGGACAGGAGGGTTAATCAGAGCCTCTGCTGGGGTGCAAGCCAAAGAGGAGTCTGTCCACGTGGACAGCAGGAGGAGGGGTGGCCCACAGCAGGCTGCCGCTGCCCCTGCATCTGAATTTTGCTTTCTTTGCTTATTTCAGATTAAGAGATGCTGTTCTCCTTAACCTTCTTTAATGCATTCTGTAGAACAGAAAAAAAAAACATTGCCTGGACATGACAAATCAGATAGACCTGAACAATACTGATGCTGTGAGGAATACCGAAAATAAAAGCATACAGCAGCCAAGAGCCTAGGTTTATGAATAGTAATTACATACTTGCACCAAGTACTTTTGAATGTTAAGATTTGTTTTTGCTTCCAGTCAGACAAAACAGGAATGAAATCTAATTCACCCTATGATTTTCCTATGGTAACAAAAACAGAATTTTTACAGTTCAATACATGTAGCAAAAGAAACTGAACATGTATCAGAATTTCTAAAGCAATTGCCCAAGGCTAGCTGGTTTCAGTTCCTCTGCCAGATCTATAGGATTGAAAATATTCTAATGAAACTTTGAAGCCTGAGAGTCTGTAATAGAAAAGCACACATTCAAGGAGACCCAAAAAGGACCAGGGCCAGCACCAGCCCAGACTCTGCCATCAAAGGGTGTTTTCTATTATCATCCCAAAAGCCCATTATAATGCACAGACGATTAATTTAAATGTTCTAAGATAATCTAAACCTAGCTCTCTCATATGACATATTTTTTCCAAGTAAACAGTAAAGCCTATTCAAGAAAATATAAAAAGCTCCCCTCATCCCATAGTAATAACAATTTGGAATTGTTGCTTTCAGTGTTTGCATGTAAATAGATGCGATTTTTCTTTTTCAAAATTGATATTAAACTGTACATGCTGTTTCGTGCCCTGTTTTTACTGTTTAATATTATCTCTCTTTTTTTAAAATTTATTTATTTGGAAGTGAGAGTTACACAAAGAGAGGAGAGGCAGAGAGAGAGAGAGAGAAAGTCTTCCATCCGCTGGTTCACTCCCCAATTGGCTGCAACGGCCGGAGCTGCGCCTATCCGAAGCCAGGAGCCAGGGGCTTCCTCCGGGTCTCCCACGTGGTTGCAGGGGCCCAAGGACTTGGGCCATCCTTTACTGCTTTTCCAGGCCATAGCAGAGAGCTGGATCGAAACTGGAGCAGCCGGGACTTGAACCGGCGCCCATATGGGATGCCAGTGCTTCAAGCCAGGGCATTAACCCGCTGCTCCACAGTGCCGGCCCCAATATCATCTCATTAAATACTGTCTCATTACAATTTAATTTCAGTGATTATGTGATATATAATCATGAACAGTCATACGGTCATGATATGATACAATATGATACATACATTAATCTATCATTAAAATCATATCACCTGATCATATATCATTAAATCTACTTTTAAAACTTTTTTTTCCATACAAGTTTTTTTGGTGAAAACCTTGACTTAGACTGAAAGCTGCACCGATTCCCCACCCCTCCCCAGAGCTGCCCTATGCTGTTCCTTCCGTCTTCTAGTGGTCAGGACCCCGCTCCTGCAGCCCCTCCTGCACCACTCCCCGAGCGTCTCCTGCCTGCCCCTGTCCACTCTTCCACGTTTCAGCCATGTTCACTTCCTCCAGGACAACTGCCTGACACACAAATGCACACACCCAGGCGGGGCTGACGCCCCCAGTGAGTACCAGTCTCTTCCATCTTGTTTTCTTTTTCTTGATTATGTATTTAACACTTTCATCACGACTAAATCCCCCGTGCCTAGCATAATGCCTTGCCTAAAGATGATGGATGAGAGCATCTAAAATCTTAGTAAACTAAATCCATAGCACGTCTGATCATTTCTCAGAATTCTTAAAAATGTGATTGCCAAAAGTAACATTTTTAAGAATGCCTTCAATAAATATTGCCAGAAAACAGCACAGTAAGGGGTAGAGTGCCCTCAAAAGTACTAAGAGTTTGACTATTACTACATTACTATTTTCTAAATAGTTGCCAACTTGAAAATCTATAAATATTACAATTTTAAGATGCATTTTCAATTTTCAATGAAAGTTACTTTTTCATAAATTTACCAGCTAATGACAGTTATGCGATGCTCTGCACTATTTTCTATTTGCATACCTGGATTTTTTTCCCCAGATTCATATATTACATCATTTTCCAAATAGCCCCTTCCAAAGCTTTCATTGAAAAGCCTTTTCTATAATCACTGTGCTGACATCCACTTTTGTTTCACATAAGGTACACAGACACTGATTTTTTTTAGCATTCCCTTGTAGTTTTTTGTTGAAAAGCATGTAAAACAAGGGTGGGACTGGCACAGTGGTTAAGCTGCTGCTTGGGATGCCCACAGGCCAGACTGGGGTGCTGCTCCCCTCTCCATTCCAGCTTCTTGCTATCTCACAGCCTAGAAGGCAGCAGATGATGGCTCAAGTACTTGAGTCCCTGCCACCCTCAGGGAGACCTAGATAGAGTTCCGGGCTCTTGGTTTAGCCTGGCCCAGTCTTGGCTATTGGAGGTATTTGGGTATGAATTAGCAGATGAGATCTCTCTGTGTCTCTTTGTCTCTGCCCTTCAAATACTTTTTTTAAGGATTTGCTTATTTATCTGGAGAATGAGAGTGAACAGAGAGAGGAGAGACAGAGAAAGAAATCTTCCCTCTGCTGGTTCACTCCCCAAATGGCTGCAACAATCAGGGATGGGCCAGGCCGGAGCCAGGAGCCAGGAGCCAGGAGCCAGGAGCCAGGAGCCAGGAACTTCTGGGTCTCCTGTGTGGATGGCAGGGGCCCAGGGACTTGGGCCATCTTCTACTCCCTTCCCAAGCACATTAGTTGGGAGCAGGATTGGAAGTGAAGCAGCCAGGACTCGAACCGACACCCATATGGGATGACAGTGCTGCAGGCAGTGGCTTAACCTGCTGTGCCATGGTGCTGGCCCCTCAAGTAGTTTTTTTTTTTCCCCAAAGAAAAGCACCTAACATGCACTGGATATTAGACACTCGTGTAACGAGGCTTTTACTGTGAGGTTTCTGTTCACCTGGCTGGGAGCCGGGCCACATCGACTGCATTAGCTCCAGGTACCAGAGCCTAGGTTCCTGTTTGGTTGTCTTCCTTCCTCACCTGCTGTCTTGGAGTTTCCCTAAGAACTCTTCCTTAAGCAAAGTTTGTGCCTTTTATTTTTCCTTTTGTTATTGATTATTATTGCACTGGAGCTCTGCTGATGTTGTGGTAAGGTGTTTAGGAAGGAAAGAATTCAATAATCTTATGATTAAATGTTTTTTTTTTTTTTTTGACAGGCAGAGTGGACAGTGAGAGAGAGAGACAGAGAGAAAGGTCTTCCTTTGCCGTTGGTTCACCCTCCAATGGCCGCCGCTGCCAGCGCACTGCAGCCAGCTCACTGCACTGATCCGATGGCAGGAGCCAGGTGCTTCTCCTGGTCTCCCATGGGGTGCAGGGCGCAAGCACTTGGGCCATCCTCCACTGCACTCCCGGGCCACAGCAGAGAGCTGGCCTGGAAGAGGAGCAACCGGGACAGAATCCGGCACCCCGACCGGGACTAGAACCCTGTGTGCTGGCGCCGCAGGCGGAGGATTAGCCTGTTGAGCCGCGGCGCCGGCTTACATGTCAGCTTTTTACCTGGCCTGGTTCCTTGGCTGGGACCATGAGCAGTTCTTCTAGACTCCCCTCCACCCCCCATTTTCTCTTCCTTTACATGAGAAGGGAGGCTACAGGGGCCTGGTGCTGGTTAACTGCTCTGCATGCAGACCAGAAACATTTCGATGAGTCCGTTTCCTCTGGCACCCTGGCTTTTCCCGGGAGTGCTCCTGTGAATTACTTTTCTCTTCCCAGCCTGGAACAGAGGGGATTCCTCTTCCCATTTTTACATCAGGAGGTTCATAGGATCCCAAGAGGTAAAACCCACACACGTGTAGGAGCCTTTCTAACTCCGGACTCCCAAGACTTCTACCTCTCAAGTCAGGAGACAGGCTGCCTCCAGCACTTCGTGAAAGTGACCGCGCCGTTGTTCCCATCGCCTCTGCCGCCCGTGTCTGGTCTCAGCTGCGCTGCTCCATGTTCATCTGTCTCTCCAGCTTAGGCAGCAGCTGGTTTACCCTGTGGCCTGTCTCTTCCTCCGAGAGGTCTGACCGTCTGGTCTCGGCGGTTTCTGCTGAGAAGTCGGCCGCCAGTTTTCTAACACGACGTTTGTCTCCCGCCTTTTTCAAGATCTCGTTGTCTTTGACTTTGAGCATGTTCAGTGGTGCGCAGTTGGGTTGGTTTTGTGCATGTATGTTTTTAGCCACTATTTCTTTGTACACTTTTCCTATTCCTTTCTCTCTTCGCCTGGAACTCCCACTAGGTATCTGTTGCTGCATTTAATGGTGCCCCATCTCTGAGGCATTTTTCATTTTTGATGCCTTTTTCTCTTCAGTTTGCATGATCTCTGTTCATAAACTACCACATTTGCTTGTTCTTTCTTCCACAATTTCAATTCTATGGTTGAGCCCCTCCAGTGAGGTACGTCTCTACTTCAGAGTTTTCTTTTGTTTCTTTTACAATAACGTCCATCTCTTTACTGGCATTCTCTATGTGATGTACCATCAGCACCAAACCTTCTCTGCCTCTTTCACTGTGGTTTCCGTAGGTTCTGAGAACAGGCTGATGAGAGCTGGCTGACGCTGTCTCCTAGTCAGCCCACTACCTCGTCACCCTGACAAGCAGCTTCGAACGTGTGCGTTGTTCTCCGGGCAAGGGCTGGCCTTTCATGTTTCTCTGTGTGCCTTCTAATTCTCTTTTATAAACCGGACCTTTTAGAAAATGCACTGTAGCAACTCTGGTACTGGTTTTTCCCTCACAGAGGGGCTTGTCACTGCCTTTTGCTTATTTATTGATTGATTGATTAACAGAGAGGCATATTGTCATGAAGGTTCATTCCCCCCTAGAATGCAAAGCCTCTGAGCTACTCCTTTGAGCCTGCCTAGCCACCCTAGAAGGACAGACATTTTGACAGGGCCCTCTTCCTTCCTTAACTGTACACAGCTATTAAATGACTCTAATTGACAGCTGATCGCTCTATTGTTTTCAATAATGCCTGAGGCTTAACTTGCTCTACAAACTAATTCAATCAAATTCTGACTCTTGAAGAAATGGTTCCAGAAACCAGCGTTGTTCTGACCTTAAGAAGGCTCCCCCAAGACAAAATCTTTGAAGCAGGTTTTGGAGCTGGGACAAGTTTCACTGTCTTTCTCTCTCTCTCTCTCTCTCTCTCTCTCTCTCTCTCTCTCACACACACACACACACACACACACACACACACAGCTGTGCTCTGGATGGCGGAGCAGGGCAGCACAGCCTGGTCTTCCTAGAGTTCCCAGCCCAAGGCAGAGCCTTAAACCCACATGTGGAGCAGGGTAAGGAGCCTTCCTCTCCCCTGGGCTCCCTGGGCCTGGATTCATGTGAAGAAGCCCCCAGACTAAGAGCTAGACACATAGGAGCCCTCAGTTCTCCGCTGTAGCAGCAAGGTGTAGAGACGCAGCCTGGATAAGCTGGGATGACTGACCAGTCTTTGTGTGAATTTCAGATTCTCATACTTTGCTTCAGAATTTTTGTAGGTTTTCCTGATAGATGTTTAGTTGCTATTTATCTTCCGAATAGTGTATAGTGTTTTTTTTTGGGGGGGGGGGCAGGCAGAGTTAGACAGTGAGAGAGAGAGACAGAGATAAAGGTCTTCCTTCTGTTGGTTCACCCCCCCAAAAGGCTGCTATGGCCTGCACGCTGCACCAAACCGAAGCCAGGAGCCAGGTGCTTCCTCCTAGTCTCCCATGCGGGTGCAGGGCCCAAGCACTTGGGCCATCCTCCACTGCTCTCCTGGGCCACAGCAGAGAGCTGCACTGGAGGAGGAGAAACCGGGACAGAATCCAGCACCCCAACTGGGACTAGAACCTGGGGTGTCGGCGCTGCAGGTGGAGGATTAGCTAAGTGAGCCACGGCACCGGCCTAGTGGTTTTTTAAAATAATAATTTTCATGTTTCACTGGTAGAGACCTTCCTGTTGTCATTCCAGAAGTTGATATTCTCTGAATTTTAAATGTTTCTTATCAAGTCACTCTATTGATTTCTATTATTTGTAGTAATCATATCAATAAAAGAAAACATGTATCCATTGCTTTCAGGTCAAACTATATCGAACTGCCAATATCCATCCCCTTTTATCTACATAATCAATTATTTCATACAGTTTAATTGACTTCATGTTGGGTACAGTTCTCAACATTTATGTCCATTACATTCTTGAATCCTCATAGCTCAGTGAGGTAGCTGCTAAGCTTACAGATGAGGAATATCATAACTGACAGGTTAAATGATTTATCAAGAGATGGGTAACTAGTAAATGGCAGAACGAGGATCTAAATCCACACCACAAGAGTATGTGTTCTTAAATACATTACAGGAAATCTCAAATGAACAATCTGGAAAGATATTTTCGGGCAATGATATGTTTTTTTCTTTTCCTTTCCAATAGTGTTACTACTACTTGTCATGGCTAATTATATTGGCTAGAAACCCTGAAACAACAAACAGCATGACAATGAGTTTGGGAGTTACATAAATGTGGTGGTGGATGCTGTCAGTGCCTTGACAGTGACACTAGTTTTATGAGTCTGTGAGATAGAATGACTTACATACATGCACACACACACACACACACAGGGCATATGTCAATCGGTGCAAACTGAGGAAAGTCTGTAAACGAGTGAACAGTAGCATATGAATGTTGGCTTCCTGGTCCTCACAGTGCAGGCGCACTACTGTCATACAAGATGTTACTACATGGCCGGCGCTGCGGCTCACTTAGCTAATCCTCCACCTGCGGCGCCGACACACCAGGTTCTAGTTCTGGTTGCTCCTCTTCCAGTCCAGCTCTCTGCTGTGGCCCAGGAGTGCAGTGGAGGATGGCCCAAGTGCTTGGACCCTGCACCCACATGGGAGACCAGGAGGAAGCATCTGGCTCCTGGCTTCGATTCAGTGCAGCGTATAGGCCGTAGTGGGCATTTGGGGGGTGAACCAACGGAAGGAAGACCTTTCTCTCTGTCTCTATCTCTCACTGTCTAACTCTGCCTGTCCAAAAAAAAAAAAAATAAATAAATACAAAAGCTGTCACTACCAGGAGAAACTGGCCAAGGCTGCAAAGAACTCTGGGTATTATTTTCACAACTTCATAATAATACACACTTCAAAGTAAGTGATAGTAGCAAAAGCAAGTTTTTTCATCTTATTTTGGACATGAAGAGTAACATCTTAGGACTTGTAGTATAAACTTGGATTCCTCTATAGTATTATGCATATATCTAAAGCATAATCTTTTCAAAAACAGAGAAACTAAACTGAGAGACTCCAAAATACCACAAGTTGGATGTTATCTAAGTTAATGTGACATTCTTCACACACTGGATTAAAATGATCCCAACGATTATATTTAGCAACAACATGCATGGGTCCTGAATCTCCAGTCCTGAAGAAATGGTGCAGGTAGATAAGGTAAAGGCTAGTGGAATGTGTATTGCTCCAGAAAGCTCCTCACCTGGAACGTTCCAAACCACTAAGGTGGTGCACCATAAGAGCCTTCTGCACGCCTACCCCCCCCCATCAGCACCCATGTGGTGCTCTGCACCTCCCCCAGCACACAGCTTAAGAAGGAGCTCTGCCTGCCGCTCACACGGAATCGATCCTAGTTTCAAGCCCCTGCTCTCTACCTGGGCAGGCGCAATCGCCCAGACAGCTTATCTCACCATCCCCCGCTTCTGTCTTCTCTACTTTAACTAGCTGCCTCCTCTCCTGCAAACTCTAAAATCCTAACCCTACCAGTACAGAAACTCAGTTTAAAAAATAAGCTCAAGACTTAGGAATTTTTCACCTTTACCACAACAGTAAATTAATAGATAATCATAACAGGGCTCACCTAATTTTGTATCTGCTGATCATTTTTGTCATTGATTTCTCCTCAAGCATATGTGGATAGTTACCCTTCATGGAGCATTCACTTTTCTTCATGAAAAGAACAGAAAACCATTTTTAAATGCAGATTCTTTGTTTTTGGTTGCCCTGCAGTAAGTCATCTGTCAGATCTGCTGCATGCCTAGTGCATATTTACTGGACAGATTCCACACCCTAAATGAGACTTGCATCATAATGGGATAGACACCAGAGATGAACAAGATTTATATAGGAAGGCAGTGGTGAGTAAAGTGACAAAAACCTGAACAGGGCAGGGGCTCAGCAGTAATTGGAGAAATGGCAGAGGGGACATTTGGATAAGGAGGACCATTCTTAGTAGGTGACATGTGAGGGAAAAATGAAATAAAGTAAGGGAGGAGGCCATGGAAAACCCTGGGAATCACCCTCCAGGCAGATGAACAGTAAGAGGAAGAACAGTGAGGAAGGAACAAGGAGACTACAGAAAGAACAAAGAAAGACGCAGCAGGGACTTGAGCTACCCAGCAGAACTGCTTTGGATGCAAATAAAAGAGTATTGGAGTAAAACTGCCAGTTATCAGTTTTATTGATTTCTATCCTGGCACGTTGGGGCTGTAGTAAGCAGTGGGAGCACGTTGGGAGACGCTCGCTGGCCATTCACTGCTGCTGTGGTTCCAGGAACTGCCCCGCCCACAATACCCACGCAGGACTTTCTCCACCAAGCCACTCTGCTCACCCCTTTCCATGGTGTCACCTCACACATGTAGGATGATGGACACCGCTCCTCCTGTCCCACCTCCTCTTGATATGGAAGAAGTGGGCAGGGGATGAGATAGGAACAAATCCGCTGAAAAATTTTCCACAATTTCTGCCTCTGGCTCTTCACGTTAACTCCACCCCCTTACCTGCCAAGCCAGTTCTCCCACGATGGACCTGTGTCTCTTGGAGGACTGGGAAGGACAAGATTCTGCAAGAATGCGTGAGCTGCACTCCACACGGAGACGCCATGAAACTACCAGAACACCTCACGCCCACTAAGCCTTGCCCAGACTCCACTCGGTCACAGCACAACCCCTACCCCAGGAAGGGACCACTGGACTGGGGAGGGCTCTCTGCTTAAGGGCAGCTCTCCAGCCCTCCAACGGCCAGTATCCCTTCTTGTGCCGCTGCTTGCACTCACGTCTGAACGCATACTCCCTGCTTCACTTTAAATCCTGCTTTCATCTGTGTATTTATGCCTCTGCTTTGAATTCTCATCTCATGAAGGAGTAAGAATGTGGAATAAAGACTGGGGAACACATTCCTACAACACCAGAACTCTATCCCCAATGACGCCTATGTACAGAGCACTAAGCACATTTCCTGGCACAAGTCTTTCTTTCGCATTTACTTCTGAAGTTACTTTGCGGTATTTGAGGTCTTAGGGAACTTCGTATGTTCACAAGACTCAGTGTTCTAACTATGCTGTAAGATTCAGCTTTTGGGCCAGCACTGTGGCACAGTGGGTAAAGCTGCTGCCTGCAGAGTCGGCATCCCCTGTGAGCCCAGGTTTGTGTCCTGGCTGCTCCACTTCCAGTCCAGCTCCCTGCTAATGAGCCTGGGAAAGCAGCAGATGACAGAGGCCAGCACTGTGGCATAGTGGACAAAGCTGCTGCCTGCAGGGCTGGCGTCCCATATGGGCTCCAGTTCAAGTCCTGGCTGCTTCACTTCTGATCAGCTCTCTGTGATGGCCTGGGAAAGCAGTAGAAGATGGCCCAAGTTCTTCGGCCCCTGCACCCATGTGGGAGACCCGGAAGAAACTCCTGGTTCCTGGCTTCAGATTGGTGCATTTCTGGCCATTGCAGCCATCTGAGGAGTGAACCAGTGGGTGGAAGACAAGACCTCACTCGCTCTCTCTGCCTCTGCCTCTCTGTAACTCTGCCTTTCAAATAAATAAATTATTCTTGAAAAAAAAAGAAGCAGATGACAGTCCAAGTTCCTGGGCACCTGCCACAGACATGGGAGACCTGGATGGAGTTCCAGGTTCCTGGCTTCAGTGTGGCCCAGGCTCAGCTGTTGAGGCTATTTGGAGAGTGAGCCAGTAGATGGAAATCAGTCAATCAATCAATCATTCTCTCACTCTAACTTGGCCTTTTTAAATAAAAATAATAATAAATATTTTTAAAAGATTTAAGCATCCTGTTTTCTCTAGGATTGATTGTCCTCTACCTACAATTAAAGGTCCACTCTAATTGCTTTGCAAGGTCCAGCTCTGAACACAGAGGCCACAAAAGACACAAGGCAAAGGGATCTGTGGCATGGAGAAAAAGCTGAAGGTTTAGGGTTGTGGGATATGCAGATGAGAGGAGCACTCTTTGGTCAAGTGTGCACAACCACAGAAGTGACATCTGGAGCCCCTCAAAGGCACCAATTTCGTCCAAATCAAAATACATCTGCTATTACCTCCAAGTATGAACTTAATTAAGGATAACTTTCAAATGTCCCTATTGGCTCCCTCTCCCCACTTTCTACCTCTACACGGGGCTTTCCAGATTGGCTGGTCTGCTTATATATGACTTTCCTACTCGAGGTATCTGAGCCGGATCACATTCCTGAGTAGAAGCACGGGAATAGATCTGGACAATCCCTGCACAATCAATAACAAGGAGTCACGTCACACCCAATGTTAATACATGCTTCCTAATGTTGATGAAGATGACTCGTCTTATAGACAGCCAGGATCACTCTAACATACAGCTTTCTAGTGATTTTGCTTGTTTGTAACAAACTTCTTTCTGGCATCTTTCTCGGAGATCTGTTTTCCACTAACCGATTCCTCTGACTTTCAACCAAAAGGGAATTAGCCTTGCGGGAGGGAAGCACCTTCCTCTGGGGGCAGGTGCAGTGTAGTGCAGTGGTTACGATGCCATGGAATGACTTCATCCCACTTCAGACCAGGTTCAAGTGTCCCCCCACTTCCACTACAGCGTCTTGCTAATGCACATTCTTGGAGGCAGCAGGCAATGGCTCAAGTACTTAGGGATGGAGCAGGCACAAAAGGCCTTGGATCTGTTTTGGCCCCTGGCCTACATGACCGAAGAGCAGACCCTAGCCCCTACTCCACTGAGACAGTCTTATCCTGCTGCCTTCTTCAAATACCTTCACCTCACCCACTCCCAGCTGTTCCCCTTCTCCCAGCTCAACCTCCCTCAATCTTTGGCCCCACTCTGGACGAGGCTCAGCCTCCCCTTCTGCCCGTTCCCTCTTGGCTGTCAGCTGCCTTTCCATATAAACCTAGCCTGACATGGAGCTCCTGCTCTCTGCCATATGCTCCTGTGCACATGACAGCAGTTAGCAATCTCATGGGTTTTTGTTTTAAAGATTTTATTTTATTTTATTTGAGAGTTAGAGTTACAGACAGTGAGAAAGACAGAGAGAAAGGTCTTCCTTCCATTGGTTCACTCCCCAAATGGCCACAACGGCCGGAGCTGTGCTGATCCAAAGCCAAGAGCCAGGCGCTTCTTCCAGGTCTCCCATGTGGGTGTAGGGGCCCAAGGACTTGGGTCATCTTTCACTGCTTTCCCAGATCATAGCAGAGAGCTGGACTGGAAAAGCCAGGACTAGAACCTGCACCCATAAGGGATGCTGGTGCTGCAGGTGGAGGATTAACCTACTGCACCATAGCACTGGCTCCAATCTCTTGGGTTTTTGAATAAACCTGTTCTAGCTGTGAACCTGTGTTCTGTCTCCTCTTTGTCCTGCCCTGCTTTACTTACATTTAGGTCACAGTCACCACTGTCGGGGACCTGAATTGAGTTCTGAGCTCCTGGCTTTGGCCTGGCTCCTATGGTAGTTGGGGAGTGAACCAGCAGATGGATGATCTTCATCTGTTTCTCTCTCTCTCTCTCTCTCTCTCTCTCTCTCTCTCTCTCTCTGTGTGTGTGTGTGTGTGTGTGTGTTTGTGCATGTGTGTGTCAAATAAATTCATTAAAATGTCTTCTTCTACCTATTTAGATTCTTTGACTGGGTCAGTATAATAACTGACAATAGTCAGATTAAAGGGAAAAAAGGCATACAACTACATTTGATGCTACAAGTTTTATGCAGAAAAGGATGGAGAAATGTCAGAGAAAAAAAACAGAACCCCACCCTCTTCCCAAGCAGATGTGCCAGGAAGTTATTTTGCCATTAGGAGAAAGGCCAACAAAATTTAAAATGAAGAAACTGGGCCAAGCAAAGGGACTCTGAATTTCTGGAGGTAAAAAGTATGCAAATGCTGTGAGCACTGTGGTACAAGGGATTAAGCCACCACTTGCAGGACCAGCAATCCACATGGCATGCCAGTTTGAGTCCCAGCTGCTCCACTTCCAATCCAGCTCCCCGCTAATCCACTTGGGAAAGCAGTAGAGGATGGGCCGGGTGCTTGGGCCCTGGAGACCAAGATGAAACTCCTGGCTTTGGCCTGGCCCAGTTCTGGTCATTGCAGCCATTTGATGGGGTGAACCAGCAGATGGAAGACCTCTCTCTCTCCCTCTCTGTAACTCTGCTTATCAAATAAATCACTCAATATCTGAGGAAAGGTGGACAATGGAGAAAGTCGCAGTTGGCAGGGTTTGCTCTGGCAGATCTTTCTCAGCATCATCTCCTCTCCAGCAACAAGGCTGTCACTCCATTACTGGGAGTTCTCTTTACAGTTCCAGGGTCATGAGGAAGACCCTCGGAGGAGCATTGGAATGTGCTTTCAGGCAGATGAGAGGGGCCGAGAACTCAAACTCTGCCTACCTTTTCTTCATTGCTTCTAGCTCAAAATAATCTGCGTTGTGGCACATGCTGATCTCTTGTAACCTGTTATGCCACAAACTTTGACACAGGTATAGAAGACACTGAGGAAAGGGGAAAAGTGAGAAGGAACGGGAGAGAAAATGGACAGAGAATGCAGTTCAACAAGATATTTGAAAAAAAAAAAGGTCAAACTGCCCCCGCATTCTGTGACCTTATTTCCAGCAATTGTTCTGAAGTCAATATAAACACACAGACATGTGTACGAGCACACTACACACATACACTGCCACTCAAGAAACAGACTGGGCTTTGGGCTTACAGGCGAAGTGAACTGGACATTGGTTTTGTTTGTGTGTGTTTGTGTCTGGGCACGTGTGTGCACATGAGAAGTCATGTACTATCTGCCTTTTGGTTTGCACAGCACAACTTGCGAATTTCTAATCCCCCCGGAGCCAGAGAATTTCAGATTTCTGGACATTTCAGATTTCTGACCTTTGGCTTAGTGTCACTCTCCTGGTAAGGTCTATGCAAACACTTCCAAATCCAAAAATCTCTGAAATCTGAAACACTTAGTTCTTGCACATTTTGGATAAGGGACACTTGACCTGTAGTAAAATTTAAATAACCAAGCATGCCCACCCCAATAGCTGCCACAGTTCTTTGGCAAGTCAGTGTGATGGAGACACAGGATAAGTGGGATTGTAAATGCCAGGCTCCGCACTTAAAAGCTTTATGTAATTTACATAAATCTGCATGCTGAGTTCAAAAAATAGAAATCTGTAATATTAAAGTTAATTAGGGAAACTACTATTTAATATCAATCCAATATTCAAGAATAACATAAAATGCAGAGCAGTTTTAAAAACCAATTGTTTTAATCATTTCCTGATTAGGAGAGCTAAAATAAGCATCACGCATACAGCTCTGTCAGTGGGGTGCACAACTGCCGCACAGGCCACTCTCAAGGCAGGGTAGAGATAAAGTGTGTCCATGGAGCTGGGGGATCGGCAACAGCCACTGCTGGTTAGGGCTCCAGCCAGGAAGAGGAGCTGCTGGGGTTTGCCTACAGTTCTGCTGACCTCAATGTCTCCAACTGGAAAACCACAGGGCACTTCTGGCTCCTACATGACGGGTGGGAGAGGACTGCCCCAGCGGGCCTAGCACTTTCTGCACTTGAGCTGAGGCAAATGCCAAGACATGATAGCCTGGCCGGCGCCGCAGCTCAACAGGCTAATCCTCCGCCTGCAGCGCCGGCACACCGGGTTCTAGTCCCGGTCGGGGCACCGGATTCTGTCCCGGTTGCCCCTCTTCCAGGCCAGCTCTCTGCTGTGGCCCGGGAGTGCAGTGGAGGATGGCCCAAGTATTTGGGCCCTGCACCCCATGGGAGACCAGAAGAAGCACCTGGCTCCTGCCTTCGGATCAGCACAGTGCGCCGGCTGAGGCGGCCATTGGAGGGTGAACCAACGGCAAAGGAAGACCTTCCTCTCTGTTTCTCTCTCTGTCCACCCTGCCTGTCAAAAAAATAAATAAAAATTAAAAAATTTTTAAAAAGCCATGATAGCCCTAGTGCTTTCTCAGCATTGAGCTGACAGAACACCCAATGCTGTGCACAAGGTGGCAGAGTACATTTTTCAAGTTGTGACAGGGGAAGCCAGGTTTTCACACCCCACCAACACCTCTCTCTGTGAGGATCCAGAGGGAGGCCACCCACACATTCCCATAAGAAGTCCCTGAGCCTTCTCCATACAAAGTGACCCCTCCTTGTGCAAGAACACCCTCCCACACACGCTTACACACAGAACCGTGCAAAGTCACCGAGCTGAGAAGGGCGTTGAAACCGCAGAGGGAACCTGTGACAACCAGCTCCTCCGCAGAGGGAACCTGTGACAACCAGCTCCTCCGCAGAGGGAACCTGTGACAACCAGCTCCTCCGCAGAGGGAACCTGTGACAACCAGCTCCTCCGCAGAGGGAACCTGTGACAACCAGCTCCTCCGCAGAGGGAACCTGTGACAACCAGCTCCTCCGCAGAGAGAACCTGTGACAACCAGCTCCTCCGCAGAGAGAACCTGTGACAACCAGCTCCTCCGCAGAGGGAACCTGTGACAACCAGCTCCTCCATACAGTCTGCGAGAGCACCAGCAACAACAGTGCAAGCAGCGTTTCTGAATCTCCAGAGATTAATCACCGGCCTACAACAATCCAGGGCGTGTTCAGTTCAAGAAAAACAGGAGAATCTTGTCAAGGAAAGGAGAAACAGAAGAATCTTGCTAAGAACAGACAAGCTGTAGGCACTTTAACTGGTCCTAATCTCAAACCCCTTTCCCCAGAACTATAGGATCCTTAAAAACCAAGTCTTCCAACTACAGTAGCTACAAAATCCAACAGCCTTGAAGCCACTAAGAGGGAGAGAACAGAGATTCATTATCAGATCTGCCAGGAAGCTCACTTCAAAAACTCCATTTGAGTGTCTGCTTTTATTTGACCTGAATCAGAGCTTGGTCTGGTGCAAAAAGCCCTCTCCCTGGGGCCTTTGTTGAAGACAATCAGTGACAACTGTTCAATATTGCAGTTGCCTGAGGCAGCAATACAATTTGGGGTTAACAAGTCAGTGACAAAAAACTTAAAGGAAAAACTGGAGAATGAGATATCTATGGGGAATTTTGAAACACTCTGACATATTCCTGGGAATTCGGAAGAGCACACACGTGTGTAGACATAAGTTGTATACATGTCTGGGAGAAAAGACCTGAGGAAGCCCTGCTTCTCACTCACCTCTGCCTGAGCTCGGCTCTGCACAACTAAGAGGAGAGCTATGACTCTAGGCAGGTGCACTGCGCACAAGCCCTCCACTGGCTGCCCAGTCATGAGCCAACCACTAGGCTAACTGACCAGTGACTTCAAGGCTGAAGATAAAAAGACTCTGTCTTATCGAATTAGTCTAGGAAGGTGACTCAACACACATAAGCAAAATAAAAAACAAATCTTGGGTAAGGCAGGAAATGTGAATTCTAAAGTTGTCCCATACTATCCATAAAATGTCCAGTTTTCAACAAATATAGATGATATACACAAAGAAATGGGGGTGGGTGGGAGAAGCAGTCGACAGGAACTATTCCTTAGGATGCTCACATACTGGACTTCCAAGACAAAAACCATCAAATTAGCAATTACAAGTTTACTTCATACTCTTAAGGAAACAACTGTTACAGAATTACAGGAAAGCACAAGAACCACATGTCACCAAACAGAAACTATTTTTACTTAAAGGAGCCAAGCCAGCCAGATGCAGCTTGGGAAGTGACAGACTGGAGGTGAATCCAGATTCCTGACGCAGGATCGAGAGTTTGGGCGCTTCCAGGAACACGGCCATGCCTCCCCCACAGCCCCTCCCTGCCCGCTGCGGGCATCTCCAGAGCAGGGACACCTGGACCCTCTCAGGCTGGACAGAAGACGGAATACATTCAGAGCAAGGGGGCACTAAGATAACGTGCAGCTTCTGTGAATTGAGCATGCAAAATAACTCCTGTTTCTACTGAATTAAACACCAGAATTAATTTAGAACAGTGATCTAACTGCACATACATAGAAGACTTCAATGCAGCAACTACTTTCACCTCATCCTGTTAAATCTTCAGAGGATTCTGACTTTGGTTCAACTGTCCCGAGTAAGGACCCAAGGTGGTAAATTGAGACATCCTTTAAAGAGTTGACACATCACATAGGGAGCCATTCAGTTATCTACCGCCATCTTTTCAAGACCCTCAGCAAACTCCTTCATGCTTACCACTGAGTGCCTCCTGTCTGTTTTACTAACTTGGGGGGAAATGCAGATCTCCAGGAATGCAGTCATTTGCTAGTAGGTGGACAAACAACAAAATCTAGTCCTGCAGCTCCCAAGGTTACCTGCTGGGGATGAATCTGCTTCCCTAGGCTCCACCACCAGGCCTGGAGTGGACAAACCCACTCACTACAGCCAACCAGGATGAGGTAACTGAAAATGAAACTCCATGAAGAGCGGGATGGGAGAGGAAGTGGGAGAGGGGAGGGCCGTGAGAGGGAGGGAGGTGAGGGGGGAGCCACACAATACAAAAGTTGCACTTTGTAAATTCACATTTATTAAATAAAAAAAAGAAAAGAGAGCAGAGGATGGTGGAACCAGGGCCATCCCCTCTACACAAGTGAACTGAGAGTCCCAAATGGGGCAACAATTCTGCCTTGAGATGCAGAGACAGCGGCTGAGTCCTGAACGACGTCTCCATGTGCTCTGCCAAGCCGCATCTCACGATGGTGTCCCTGGGCACTTCAGAGCCTCGTGTAAACAGATGGAGGAGACACACTGTGACGACTGACCAGCGTTTGCCTCTGAACCTCTCCGAGTGGTTCCCGTGGAGAAAGGAGAGAGAAGTGTTGCTCATAATAAAGGTATGACTATTAGCACTGAGCAAAAAGGGAAAATATGAATTGAAATAAAGACAGGGATATGACTGTTGGAAATGTTCTATATATGAACTGTAGAACTTGGCAATTAATTGTATATTGAGAAAAATCTCCCTGCATCCTTTCCTTAACATTTTAGAAGCTTCTACTTTTTTTTTTTTTAATAAAAAAGATTTATTTTGTTTGAAAGGCAGAATGACAGAAAGAGAGGAAAGAGAGACAAAGAGATCCTCCATTCACTGATTCACTCTCCAGTGGGGCCAGCGCTGTGGCATAGCAGGTAAAGCTGCTACCTGCATCCCATGTTGGTGCCAGTTCGAGTCCTGGCTGCTCCATTTCCAACCTACCTCTCTGCTACGGCCTTGGAAGGTGGTGGAAGATGGCCCAAGTCCTTGGACCCCTGTACCCATGTGGGAGACCTGGAAAAAGCTCCTGGCTTCAGATCAGCTCAACCCCGGCTATTGTGGCCATCTAGGGAGTGAACCAGCAGATGGAAGACCTCTTTCTCTTCCTCTCTCTTTCTCTCTCTGCTTCTGTCTCTCTGTGTAACTCTGCCTTTCAAATAAACAAATAACTGTTTAAAAGAAAAAAAAAAAAAGGGGTACAATGGCCAGGGCTGGGCCAAGCTGCTGAAGCCAGGAATCAAGAACTCCATCTGGGCCTCCCACATGGGTGACAGGGCCCAGACACTTAGACCATCCCCTGCTGCTTTCCCAGGCACAGTCACAGGGAGCTGGACTGGAAGTGGAGCAGTCAGTGCTTTGGTTTGGGATGCTGGTTTCACAGACAGCAGCTTAACCTGCTGGCATCTTGGTGCCAGCCCCAGAAAATTCTACTTTATTTAAGTTTCAAACAATAAGTCAACAGTTTCTTGACACTTACTTAGTCAGCACACTTACAAAATCCTCTATGTTCAGTTAATCATGACAATGTGAAATTCAGCATTTTCCCACGCCCTCCTAACCAACCACAAAAATTCGGGTGTTCACGTCAGGGCCCCTCGCCACCTGCTTCTGGGCATGAGGAAGCCCCCCGAGTGTGCAGTCACTGTTAATACGTATCACTTCCTTCAGCACTCATTCTTAAAAACAACACTGCCAGGAGGGCTTTCTCCATGGGGATTCCATCCTGCTCCTTTTTAAATCTTCAGGCTTCCTCTGTTCAGCTCATTGAAACATGCATATTAGAATGCCACTGGTGTTCCTGGGGCTTCTGTCATCATCACACAGGTAAGAAGACAGGTGACTAAGCAAAATTATCTCCCCAAAACACTAGTCAAGAGGCCTGCTGAGGTGGATCTCAACTACAAAGCAGACTAAAGCATACAACATGCTTAGCTCCAAAGCAAAACCACTAAACAGAAAAGCAGAACAAATATCTTCGTAACGCTGAGTCAGGGGCCATCAACCCTCCCCCATGTATTTCACCGGTTCTGATAGAGGGAAGGCACCAAGGGCCCTGCTGTGGCCTTTTCACACTGACTCACGTGACTGACTTCCTAACGTGCCAGCAGCACACCGGGCACAGCAACAGCTTGGAAGAACACGTGTGAGGTTTCCTTCTCATCTGGACTCCAACACCAGGAAGACATGCCCATGTAACTGTGTGGGAAAATGTGGGCGGAGGGCAGGCAGGAGGAAATCACACGGGCTCCTGGAGCCATCCTTGACAGTCACCCATGGCCGTGGGTGGCCGAGTGGGCCCAGAGCACCAGAATCTCTGCCAACCCACAGACTTCTGCCAAATAACAAAACAGTAGTCCCTAAAGTCACTAAGTTTGGAGGTGGTGTGTTATACAGCAACAGTCAACTGCTCTATCGTTCAATGGAAAACTGGAGAGTATGAATTGAGAACCAGTATTATCAAAATAAAACCCATCTTGAGGTTCATCCTAGGGCCCTTACATCTGATGCTGTGTCTCAAAAAGTCTGATGGTGAGGCCGGCGCTGCGGCTCACTAGGCTAATCCTCCGCCTGCAGCACCGGCACACCGGGTTCTAGTCCCGGTCGGGGCGCCGGATTCTGTCCCGGTTGCCCCTCTTCCAGGCCAGCTCTCTGCTATGGCTCGGGAGTGCAGTGGAGGATGGCCCAGGTGCTTGGGCCCTGCACCTGCATGGGAGACCAGGAAGAAGCACCTGGCTCCTGGTTTCGGATCAGCACAATGCACCGGCCGCATCGCGCTGACTGCGGCAGCCATTGGAGGGTGAACCAACGGCAAAGGAAGACCTTTCTCTCTGTCTCTCTCTCTCTCTGTCCACTCTGCCTGTCAAAAAAAAGAGTCTGATGGTGGAAAACACAGAACCATCTGGTTTCAGAAACAAAGCAAAATCTTCAAAGCCCAAGGTTGGCAGGTCCAGCTGCCAAAAGAGCTGGTTCCACATCTCCTCCCTCCACTGCAGCCTCCCACGCCATCAGAGGCGTGTCCAGTTGGCTATCTCATGGGCTGTTTGCTCTACATAGTTTCCTCAAAGGAATGTGCATCTTAAATTTGTGAGTAAGGAAATCAATCTAAGACCTGGAACCCAAGCCACAGCTCACAGATCTTTGGCTTCCTTCCCTGAGAGAAAGGCCATTTGTCACCTCGTCCTCTTGGCCCTGTTGCCAGGACACTTAATCATCTGATGTGCTCTTTCCACTGGCACTGGTCCTCTCTCCCATCTCGGCATCTTCTCATTCACGTCTCTATTACCCTCCATGCCTACCCTCCTGTCACTTCACAATATGCTCTTTGAAACAGTGAACACAGATGGTCCCAGAAGAGTCAGAGGCTTGGCAAAAGCTGATTCCAATCACTGGCCTCCCGCCAGGGCTCCTACTCTCACTAGGGCTGAAGAAAACATGAAGAAAACAGCCTGATGTCTTTAATTATTGGTGACTCAGCAAGAAAACTGCCCCCACCATCACGTGCAAAGTTAAATAAGCAGTCACTGAACACAGGGTTTCCACACCCCTCCCCATCTTCTAGCCTCAGAAACCACATTTTAGCTCTAGATAGGAGTGTCTCCAAGTCATCTGTCTCATAGTATCCCTCGTTAACAATGACACCTAAATGTGGACCATTTTCTCCTTTGTGAACAAAGGTTTCCTTGTAGGCACCACCAAACCCACAGGTGCCCACACACTATCTGGAATCTGAATAAGTAATGAAATAATAGGTCTCACATAGACATATGGATGTCCTGCTGTCCCAAATATTGTGATCGACAAAATAGAAATTACTTGAATTACCAAATCCATAGCCATTGTGTGTGTATTAATAGCATCAGATGGTTTCTCAGTCATTGAATAAGACCTCAGCAGTGGGCTGCACCTGCTGGAAAGTTCTGGTCCTCATACTCAAACAGACTAGCAGAGACCCCTGTTCTGAAGGCAGATGTGTTCTTGCTGACCCAGGGCCACAGATGCTGCCTGGGGTTCTGTACCCCAGTGAAAGGCACAACATATCCCATGGCCTAGCGGATGTCAAGAACTGGAGGGAGTGTCATCAAGCATCTAAGTTTCTCAACTATGGCACTGTGCACATTTGGGGTCAGTTAATTCTTCGCTTGGGGTGCGGAGGACATGTGAGCATTGCAGGATGTTCAGCAACACGCCTGGCCTTCACTCAGAAGACGTAGTAGCAGCCCCCCCCCCCACTTGTGGCCACCGAAACTCTCTGCAAGAGTACCCCTCCCCAACCAATAATCAAGGCCACTGAGTGTCTGAACGTAGCACCAGATGAGCACTCCTAACAACACAGCCCTTCAACTGACCGCTCCTTTCTGCAAGTCTATGTTTACTTGAGCTAATGTACAATTCCATACCTGATTATTTAAAAGTTACCTTTGCTTCTGAACATTAAAATAATAATCAATGTTCTCCTAAGATAAAAGTCACTTAATTTCATTGAATTCTATACCCCAACTATTATCAATATCCATAGTAGACTAATGTTAGAGTAAAATCAGTATTAACATCAGCCAAGCAAGGGCAGTTTCCTAAAAGGTGCCGACACCTCTGTAGCAAAGGCTAAGCTCACGAGGGGCTATTCCCATCTTAGTTTCATGCTAAAGATGCCATCACGACTTTTAAACACATGTTTTTCTAATGAATCCTTTTAACAGTAACACGTTCATTCTTCAAGGTGGTAATTTCAATGGAGATCTGTGGCTATGTCCTTTTCCAATCCATTTCTTCTACGAACTATTGCTTTTGTTTAAAATGGCTGTTTTGTGCTAGACACAAAGCTGGTGCTAAAAATGAAGATGACTCAGCCTCTGTGCCACAGGCAAATTCACACATGTGCACAACTAACGATAATACGACATGACAAGTGATAGGAGAAAAACATGAGAGAGAGCATTAGGAGCAGTCATGAAAGCTCGGCTCTGTCTGTCCCAAGGCCTGGAGGTCACAGAACACACAGACAGTGTGGTCTCTGACTTAAAGTTAAGCTGGGGAGAAGCTCTTCACATAAAATAAAAGTGAACAGCACAGGTCAAGAATAATTAGAAGAGTTCAGAGAGATCATCTTTGTGCTGGGCGGGGCTGTGTGTCATCTGGTCTCTGGATAGCAGGGATGGGCTGAGTGGTTCACTGATAAGAGAGGCTTGCTCTCAAACACACATTTGCATTCTAAGCTTCATCCACTGCAGTTTGCTAACTGGCACTGGTCTCCCCTCCCCTCGAAGTCAGAATGCAGTTCTGGGAGTAGTTCTCAAGTGTTCCCCAGGTATCAAAGCTTTGATGACGGGACTGTGCTATGGAATCGCAGCGCGGGCCACTCACGACGGGACTGTGTTATGGGATCGCAGTGCAGGCCACTCATGATGGTACTGTGTTATGGGATCGCAGCGTGGGCCACTCACGACAGGACTGTGTTATGGGATCGCAGCGTGGGCCACTCACGACGGGACTGTGTTATGGGATCGCAGCGTGGACCATTCATAATGGGACTGTGTTATGGGATTGGAGCGTGGGCCACTCATGACGGGACTGTGTTATGGGATCACAGTGTGGGCCTCTCAACCACAAGCTGCTTTCTGAACACAGTTCTCAGAAAATGGTCTGTGTTCTATTTTTTATTTTTATTAATATAAGAACAAATTTCATGTATTTCATATAGTTTTTTTTTTTTAAAAAGATTGTATGTATTATTTGAGAGGTAGTTACAGAGAACAATAAAGACAGAGGGAGAGATCTTCCATCCACTGCTTCACTCCCCAAATGGCCACAATAGCTGGAGCTGGGCCAATCTGAAGCCAGGAGTCAGGAGCTTCTTCCAGGTCTCCCACTCAGGTGCAGGCTTCCACTGATTTCCCAAGCCAAGGCAGAGAGCTGGATAGGAGGTGGAGCAGCAAGGACTCAAACTGGCACCCATATGGGATCCCAGAACTGCAGGCAGCGGCTTTACCCACTATGCCACAGCACCAGGCCCTACAGATAGAGTTCAAAAAAATTAACCGTACTTCCCCAACTCTGTCCCTCCTTCAATCCCCTCTCCTTCCTTTTTTCCTCTAATTTTGTAATAAAATACTTCTGATTGACAAATGGCCTGTTTCAAATGCCGACTCCGTGACCTGAGACTCCACTAAGCTGCTCATGTGTCAGAGAAGTTATCAAGGAGGAGTACCATGAGGCTGGCACTGTGGCACAGGAAGTTAAACCTCCATCAGCAGCACCTGCATCCAATATGGGCCCAGGGTTGAGTCCTGGCTGCTCCATTTCTGATCCAGCTCCCTGCTAACGGCCTAGGGAAGCAGTGGAAGATGGCTCAAGTACTTGGGCCACCAAGCCCATGTGGGAGACCCAGATGAAGCTCCTGGCTCCTGGCTTTGACCTGGTCCAGCCTCAGTAATTGTAGCCATTTGGGGAGTGAACCAGCAGATGGAAGATCTGTCTCTCTCCTTCTCTCTCTGTATTTCTGTCTTTCAAGAAAATAAATAAATCTTTAAAAAGAAAAAGGAGGAGGAGGGCCCTGTGTGGTTCCTTGCAGGATAGCAAGCATTACAGGAGGCAGACGTGCTAGGAAAAGCACATCAGTGACACGGACCTTCACGTAACATGATGACAAGGCCACTGCACTCCTGAGGTCTTCCTCCCCAAACCCACAAACACTTTAACCACAGAAAAACACCAGACACTTCTTCACAACACCCTACCAGCGCCTCTCAAAACCATCACAGGTCATCAAAGTCCAAAACACCATCACAGACTGGAGGAGCTCAAGGAGAAACAGGGGCCAAGTGTGACGGGGGCACCTGGATGGGGACCCTGCAGCAGCAAAGGGAAGGTAGATAAAAGCTAAGGGCACCTGAATCAAGGATGGGTTTAGTTAGTGGGGCTTCCCCTTGGTGACTCCATTTTCATTTCTGTCCCTGGCGGAAAGAGAATGAGAATAGGGCAAACCCACTTGAGAGAGGGTGCAGAAAATAACGCAGACGGCTTCAGAGGTGACGAGCTGATGGCAAACATTAATGATAAATCCAACATCATACTTTCTTTCCAGAATACAGAGCGACAGAACTAAACCATTTCCTACTTAGAGATTCTGATTGCATGGTAGATTAGCAGACACAAACAAACAGAATCCTGATTGAATCAACATAGCAACAAGGTTGCTTTTGAAACTAAAAGTAACTTGCTCCTCTACCTGCCATGTAACCAATCAGTAAGAGTGATACTTTTTGCAAAATCCATTTATGATGAAAGGGAAAATTAAAAAGAAAATCAATCCCTTCAATAGAGGGAAACATAGTTGGCATCCTAAGGCAAGCCTGCTTTCTTATCACAAGCCTGTCATGTCTGTGAAGACTGAAACACACACTCCCCAGAGTGTCAGTCAAAGAGACCTACCTTATTCATGGTCAATTTATCAGGGAGACAGGCAATTACAGTTTGATTAGCATGTAATAAATGGTGTTTCTTTCTGATATATCTAGCAAAGTGGGTTAGCAAAAACCGTTTGGTGTGATTTACACCCCTGTGGACTAACAGGAAGGAAGTGGCTGATACCAAGGGGTTGAGTAAGGTGACACACTGGACAAGCTGGTATGTATCTACTGGGTGCCCTGGTTGTAACAAAGGCTGCAGGCCCTGACACACTCCTACAACCTGCCATGCCTTACCTCCATACCTGATTATCTGAGAGACCCCAAGTTTGATGTTCCCCACCATTAATGTAAAAGCTTTGGAAGATTTAAGGCTAAGGTCTTTTTTTTTAAATTTGATTTATAACCTTACAAATGACTGACAAGCAAATAAGAAAATCAGAAGCTATACCTTGCAAGGGAGGGAGAAGATATTTTAGAAAGCTTCAGCACAATAGCAAACAAAGAATTCATTTACTTCATTAAAGGAAAACACACAAAAAGGAGCCACAGTTGAGCCTCAAAATTTGGGACGATTTCCTTTAACAAATACCCATGGGGGCCGGTGCTGCACCACAGCAGGTAAAGCCACTGCCTGCAGTGCTGGCATCCCACACGGGCAGTGGTTTGAGTCCTTGCTGCTCCACTACGGATCCAGTGCTCTGCTTTGGCTTGGGGAAGCAGCGGAAGACGACCGAAGTGGGAGACCCAGAAGAAGCTCCTGGCTCCTGGCTTCTGACTGATCCTGCTCCAGCCACTGTGGCCATTTGGGGAGTGAACCAGTGGATGGAAGAGCTCTCGCTCTCACGCGCTCTCGCTCTCTTGTGCGCGCTCTCTCTCCCTCTTAAACTTTGCCTTTCAAATAAATAAATCTTTAAAAAAGAGAGAAAGAAATACCCATAGTTCAGCCACTACTTTATTTGCATATACCATCTATCTTAATATCCAAAGCCCTGACTTTGTTCTTCCTACTAAGAATTATTAATGGCTTTTAGTGAGCACATCTCTACATCTCATCCTGCACAGTTTCTGCATGGGGTAGGTGTTGTGGCAGTTTGTTAAGCTTCAGCTTGAGAGAACTGCATGACATATCGGAACACTTGTTAAGGTCCCAGCTACTCTGTTTAATGATCCAGATTCCTGCTAAAGTATCCTTTGAGGCACAAGATGCTGGCTCAAGTGCTTGGGCCCCTGCCATCCATGTGGGAGAACCGGATGGAGTTCCTGGTTGCTGGCCTCAGCATGGCACAGACCTGTGTGTTGCAGGTATTTGTGTTATGAACCAGTAGATCGAAGCTAGAACTTATACTCTCTCTCTCCCCTTCTCTCTGCCTTTCATGTAGATGAAAATGAAGAAGCATAAGAATAAACACTTTGAAAAAACACTTTCTATCATCCTGTGACTGTCATATTTTACTAGGAAGAGTATAAGCAGTTCCATACGTTGGGTGCTGGTACTCATCTACAATGTTCTTACATGATGCTTCTCAGAGCCTCTCTGAAGGCGAACTCCTTGCCTGTCCTGGACACTGTAAGGAACAAACATTAGGCAAATATAAAGCTATACTACTTCCAGCGTACTCAGCCAACCAGCAATTAACTTTTCTCTAAGGAATTTTAATAGTGAGTCTTTTGCAATTGAGATATTGGCTCCTGAACACAATCTTATTTTTCTCAAACCAATCATTATTTTGTGAAGTAAGCATGTTTTAGCCAGCAATCAATTGACTGCTCAATGCAATTGGATTCTGACTGCAGTAATTTTAGAAACTTTACTACAGTAGTAAACTGTGGTTTCAAGTCATTCACAAGCACGCTCATAAAGGAGAAGACAACGTCTAACTAAATCTCCCATTCTCATTAGCGATTTCCTTGGCTTTGGGCAACTATGAAGTTTGACTACTGACGGCTGATGCTGCAGGACTGCTCTGACTATTTCTTCAGGGAGGCCTCCGTGCTCAGTGCTCCTGTGTGTTCCCTTTTATTTATGTTAAAAAGTAAAGAGCACAGAGCAGCAGAGACGGGCTGAAGTTGTTGGAATCATAGGAACTTCAGTGACAGCACTGCCACTCTCTTGCAGGGCTGGGGAACCTTTTTCCTGCCAGGAGCCATGTGAACCTTTATAACATCATTCATAGGCCATGCAAAATCATCAACTTAGAAATTAGTCTGCTACAGTCTTACTGAATTTCAAGTCCCACCTGGAGCTACATTGATATAGCCAGACCAAATGATTACACAGGCCTTATAGAGCCCATGGGCCGGTCTGGAGCTTCCCTACTCTTGTGATTTAAGGAGGTATTACCATGACTTCCTCTACAATTAAGATTAGAGAACTAAAAACTCTCTCTCTCTCTCTCTCTCTCTCTCTCTCTCTCACACACACACACACACACACACACACACAGAAATTTGTCAGAACCTGAGCAGTCTTCTGATTTCAAGGACAGGCCACAGGACTACTTTAAAAACAGTGCCTGTGCCAAGCACTTGGGGTCCACCAGCCCTTCACTGGGCACCGCTGCTGCACGAAGGGCAGCTCCTTAGTTCCCTGAGGTCTACCACAAACACCTGAGCTCTCAGCTGTGAACTTCTCGGAGCCATGTCCGAGAGACTCTCTTCCTTACACTCCACGCTCTTCTACCTCGGCAGTAAGACTGGAAGCACTCTTCCGTGTTGATTTCAGGATGTTCAGCGAGTTTTCTTTTTTGAACTCTACTCAGAAAAATCAGCCCCTTCCCCCGCCAACTGGAGAGGGATCCAGCTCACGAGAGTGATCTTTCCCTTGTAAGCACTCTCCTAGGGCCACTGACAGGGAGCAGGACGGAGCGAAACAGGGAAGGCTAAACTGATGCAGCTTGAGAAGCTCTGTGGTAGATGAGCTGACTGCCCACCAATCTCCATTCTGAATTTCCTTTTTAAAAAGTCAATTTGTGTATTGTAATCTAGTTGAAAGGCAGAGTGAGAGAGCAAGATACAGATCTTCCATCCGCCACTTTACTCCTTGAATGCCTGTAACAGCCAAGGCTGGACCAGCAAAAACCCAGGAGCCAGGAACTCCGCCTGGGTCAGGCCGCCCCCTGCTGCCTTCCGGGATGTGCGTCAGCAGGGAGCTGGCCTGGAAGTGCAGGCGGGACTTGCTCTCGGGCACTGCTCCAGGATGTGGGCATCCCAAGCACACAAACCATGGGCCACAATGCCTACCCCCTTCGATTGCCAGTTCTAAAATACGCATTTATACATGGGAAGCACCTCCCCACCCACGAAGGGTGCAGGTAGGTGACCTTGCTTCAGGTTCTTTCAATGGATGGTGGAAATGATACGTGCTGCTGCCAGGCTGGGCTGGTAGGAGGCATTTCCACTTCCTCCTGGGTCCAGAGCTCGATGCAGTCCAGGTGGTGGATGGCAAAGCTATGGATGCAAGGAGCCTCTGTCTCCCAATCACTTTATGGAAGACAGCGATTCGAGGACCAGAAGCACCAATTCCGGGCTTCTCTGTGAATGAAAACCACTTCCACTGTATTTGAGCCTTTATTCAGTTTTGGATCTATTAATAGCCTTGCTTTGGCCACTTGGAAGGCATGATCAGGATCACAAAAGAGTTTTCTGTTATCCTTGCTCTTCCAGCAAATAAATTCTGCTCAGACATAATAGGCAGAACGACAGTTACCTCATACACCACATTCTACTTTCTGAATGCATGAATTGTCTCAATTCTCCAAACTTCATTAAGTAAAACAGTATGCACTTAAACTAAGGTCTCACAATGAGAAGTTCGTAATATTATCATGAGGTCAACGAAACACACGGCTTTCTCACTGATTTCCCCAATTTTGCTAATAATGTGTGAATAAAGAGAACTGAAGAAATACCTTCTCACAACTTCCCTATCTGCTAAGTCATCAAGATAAAACAGCAGACTCAGAGCTTCGTTTTTATCAACAGATATCTTATTTTTCAAAGGCTTGCATTTAAGATATAAAAAACGATAGTCTATTATTTCAGGAAAGGGCTGATTTTTATGGTAATCATGAATTTATGTTTATATCTCAGTACACAAAGACAACTCATTTACTTGGTCTAACTTATTTACCATCTCAGTTTGAACTCTTAATTTATTGCTCAGTCGAGACAAAGCTAAACTTTGCATACAGAAGCTTTTTATTTTACAGCACACTTGAGAATGGCCTGAGAACAGAATTATCAAGTCCAAATCCCTTCCTAGCACAGGTACCCTACCTGGCGTTTCTGTGTCTCAGGTGTCAAATCGAGTATTATGTGTCACTTCTTCTCTTCTCCCAAGGAGTGACGTGAGATTTGCAATGTGCAGAGCAATTTCGAGGTAAGAGAATTGACACAGACTCGGCTGATTCTCCGCTCCGTCCCTGGAAGAGGGGAGGAAGCCTGCAGTTCTGAAACAGGCTCCCGTCCTGCTCTAGCCTTGGAGCAGGACCTCCCCAACAGGTAGGGGAGGTGTTGACCCATGATGGCCCAGGTCCCCTTTCTGAGGTCCCTTAGCCGGAGTGTGGAGCACTTGAGTTCATCACACACATGCCTGGTCCACAGAGGGAGAGGGCTGTTAAACACACCAGGCCCTTCAGAAGCACCCTGGGTATGTGGTGCTACGGAGCACACAAAGAGCATCCCTGCGGAGTGCCTGGCTCAGAGACGGCAGAGGGAGGCAGACATAGAGGGAGGATGATGAAACGCACAGGACAGAGGCTCCTGCATACTCCCTCCTGGGCTTTGGGGCTGGGTGGGCTCCAGTGATGACAGGCTCTGCACACACTTCTCTCCCTGGACTGACTCCCCAGGGAGTCCCTTCCTAGAGGCTGAAGTGCCTGGGGACAGCGGCTGCTCTGATTGCTCCTCAGCTCAGTTCTGTCTGCCCTGGGGGGGTCCCTGCGGCTCTGACAGAGGCTGCAGCACAGGATGTGGTCTCCTAGCCTCCCCCCCTTCCAGGAGGTCTATGAGCCACGTGTTTCTTGTCCGATTTGCTGTTAGTAATCATGAGAAAGTCAGGGTAATTGGCAGATGAGGGAGAGCTGACTCATGGCAGACGGTTCACGCCACCTGTCCCGAATCCTGGCAAAATGGAGCACAACACCACTTCCCCTAGCACTGGACTCTTTCCTCAGGATCCTTGATCTTGTTTCCGCCAGTTCTCACCCCTGGGGACAGATCATTATCCCTTCCCCTCCTCAGGGAGAGCACAACCCCTTCTCCGTTCCTGTCCCATCCTCCTCAGGGAACAGCAGCCTCCCATGCTGTTCCTTCTCCGTTCCTGTCCCATCCTCCTTAGGGAACAGCAGCCTCTCATGCAATGCAGCGCTTGGTTGGAGCACAGAGCACACCTGCGCCAGAGGGCCTTGCCACAGCAGTGTCTCCAGACCCTAAGCTTACACTTCGAAAGCCTTACTGTGATTTGAGTTTTGCATAAACTATTTGTAACTGACCTTACTTAAAAAAAAAAAAAAAACCTATCTGGAAATGACCACAGATTCACAAGAAATGTGAAAGGAAGCCCCACGCGTTTTTCAAAGAAATGTACACATTCCATGCCTCCATTGTCTAGCCTTCCCCAAGGCTGACACCTTGCACAATAACTAGAGTACAGCATTCTTGAGCCAGGAAACTGACATTGGTCCCATGTATAGAGATTATTCAGTTTTACCACTGCTGTATGCACCCACTTGGGTATGTAAATACACTTACTAGAGATTCTATCCCATGTGGTCTTGTGCAGAAATTCACAACCAAGACACACAATTGTTCCTTTCCTTCAAAGTTCCTCCTCTTTCAGCCACAACCATCCCCTTGCTCCTCGTCCCACTCCTCTATTCCTGGAAATGCACAATCTCGTCTCCATCCCTACAACATGTCATTTGAAGGCTGTTATATACACAGAAGCATATAGTATGTGGCCATTCAAGATTGGGTCTTTTTCACTCAGCACAATTCTCTAGAGGTACATCCAAGTTACATCAGTAGTAATCCATCTTTTTTTATTTCTGAACAGTATTTGATGGTAGAGAAACCGTAAAGCTTTTTTTAAAAAAAAAAATTCACTTATTGCAGGATATTTGGGTTGTTTTCACATTTGGCTATCATAAATAAAACTGCTTTAGACATTCATTTACAAATTTTTGTGTGAACAGTTTTCATTTCTCTGAAACACAATCAAGAGTGAAACTGTTGGGTCACACAGTAGGTGCCTTAATACTTTTTAAAAATTTTTATTATTTAGGCCGGTGCATGGCTCACTTGGCTAATCCTCCGCCTGTGGCACCAGCACACCAGGTTCTAGTCCTGGTTGCCCCTCTCCCAGTCCAGCTCTCTGCTGTGGCCCGGGAGTGCAGTGGAGGATGGCCCAAGTGCTTGGGTCCTGCACCTGCATGGGAGACCAGGAGGAAGCACCTGGCTCCTTGCTTTGGATCAGCACAGCGCGCCGGCTGTAGCAGCCATTTGGGGGGTGAACCAATGGAAGGAAGACCTTTCTCTCTCTCTCTCTCTCTCTCTCCCTAACTCTGCCTGTCAAATTTTTTTATTATTATTTATTTATTTGAGAGGTAGAGTTACAGAGAGGGGGAGAGACAGAGAGAAAATGCTTCCATCTGCTGGTTCACTCCCCAAATGGCTGCAACGGCAGAGTTAGGCCAGTCCGAAGCCAGGAGCCAGGAGCTTCTTCCAGGTCTCCCCTGTGAGTACAGGGACCCAAGGACTTGGGCCATCTTCCACTGCTTTCCCAGGCCATTAGCAGAGAGCTGGGTCAGAAGTGGAGCAGCCGGGACACGAACCGGCACCCATATGGGATGTCAGCACGGCAGGCGGTGGCTTTACCCACTACACCACAGCGCGGCCCCTGTCTTAATACTTGTGGGAGGAACTCCCTGCCAGCTCGCAGTTGCACCAGCAGCAGAGTGATGCAGTTCCTGTTCATCTTCACAAGCAGCTGGTGCCAGCAGATGCCTTCCACTGCTGATGGGCAAGTACTTGTCCCTGTCATTTTATTATTCTCTTTTAAAGGTTTGCTCATTTATCTGAAAGGCAGGGTGGGGGGGGGAGTAAGGAGGGAAGAGGGCTCTTCCTTCTGCTGGTTCACTCTGCAAATGGCCATAACAGCCTGTTCTGAGTCGGGCTTCAGCCAGGAACAGGACCTCCATCCTGGTTTCCCACATGCGTTATCAGGGCCCCAAGTACTTGGATCACCTTCCACTGCTTTCCCAGGCACAGTAGCAGGAAGCTGGATCAGAAGCAGAGCAGCTGGGACTAGACTGGAGCTCTTTTCATACGGGATGCTGGCATGGCAGAGGCTGAACCCGCTCCCCTGTGGTTACGGTTTGCACTTCCCTGCAGCCTGGTGGCACTGACTATCTTTACACACCTGCTGGTTTACCACTTGTACGTCCTCCCCCTCTTTGGTAAAACATGCTGGGGAGGCACATGTGTCTTACACATATTTTCTTTTGTTTTTAAAGATTTAAAGAGAGAGGCAGAGAGAGAGAGAGAGAAAGTCTTCCATCCAATGGTTCACTCCCCAGTTGGCCACAATGGCCACAGCTGCACTGATCAGGAGCCAGGAGCTTCTTCCAGTCCACAAGGACTTGGGCCATCTTCTACTGCTTTCCCAGGCCACAGCAGAGAGCTGGATCGGAAGTGGAACAGCCGGGTCTCAAACCAGTGCCCATATGGGATGCCGATGCTTCAGGCCAGGACTTCAACTGGCTGTGCCAGAGCGCCGCCCCCTCCTCCACACATTTTCTAAGGGCAGCATTTTAAATGTGAGCTTGAGAGTACTCCTACACATGTAGTCTGTATAGCCTACTGTATTCAATCCTTCATTAGTTACAAACCTTGCAAATGCCTTTTCCATAACTTTAGTTTCTCTTTTCATAATCTTTTAAAAATATTTATTTATTTGAAAGGCAGAGAGAAGGAGAGGAAGAGGGAGGGAAGAGACTTATCTTTCATATGCTGGTTCACTCCCAAAATGGCCACAAAGACCCAGTCTGGGCCAGGCAGAAGCCAAGAGCTTCTTCCAGGTCTCCCACTTTGGTGCAGGGACGCAAGCACTTGGCCATGATCTGTGCTTTTCCGGGCCATTAGCAGGGAGGTAGATTGAAAGTGGAGCAGACAAGACACAAATCAGTGCCCTGTGGGATGCCAGGGTCGAAGGCACTGGTTTAACCTGCTAAGCCACAAAGCTGGCCCTTATTTCCATATTTCAAATGAGGTCATTTCTAAAGGGTTTCAACTGTAATGAGCTTTAAATTTATTTTTCTTTTGTGGATCACATTTTTGATAACATCAACTCCTAGTGTTAGGTTTCAAGAAATTCTCCAATGATTTTTTCTAAAAGTTTATAGTTCTACATTTTACATTTAAATGTGATCCCTAGAGGGTTTTTTTTTTTTTTAATAAATAAAGTATGATGTTTAAATCAATGTCCCCAGTTCTCTCCCCACTCTGGCTCTAGTTACATTCACTACAAAGGCCATCTTTATTTCAACGAATCACTTTACCCCTTTGTTAAGGGGTAAAGTGGGTCTACTTTGTCCCACTGACTTACATGCCTAGTCCTCTGCCAACCCTACAAAGTCATGACCTCTGCCACTTTGCCAACATCTTAACACTGATTCCTCCCACTTCACTATTCCTTTTAAAGTTGCTTTAGCTACGCGGAGACCTCTGTTATGTCATATACATTTCAGAATGAGATGGTCCAAGTCTACAAAAATCCTTGCTGGGTTTCTGACGGGAAATTTGTTAAACCTATAGATTAATTTGTTGTGAGGGGAGAACTTTACCATACCATCTTTACCAGACTGAACTTCCTAATGCATAAAGCAAAGTAAGTCCAATTTTGGGGAGTCTTCTTTGATTTCATTTCATGTCCCTTTATAATTTTTAGCATACAGTTGCTGTACATGTCTTGTCAGATTTACAGCAGAATACTTCATTGTTGGGGGAACAATTGTAAATGGCAGCATGATTTTAGTTGATCGCTAAATGCTGACTTATTATGCAGAAATGTGACTGATACATAATTTCATATCCTGCAGCCTCACTGAAAAATTTTTAAAAGGTTTATATTTATTTATTTGAAAAGAAGAGTAACAGAGAGAAGAAGAGACAAAGAAAAGAAGAGACAGAGAAATAGATCTTCCATCTGCTAGTTCATTCTCCAAATTGTTGCAGAGGCTGAAGCATGGTCAGGCCAACCTAGGAGCCAGGAACTTCATCCAGGTCTCCCACATGGGTGACAGGGGCCCATGCACTGGGACAATCTGCTGCTGCTTTCCCAGGTGCACTAGCAGGAAGACGGATCAGAAGCAGAGCAGTCAGGATTCCAACCAGTACTCTGGCAGTGGTTGCCAGTGCTCCAGGCAGGACCTTCATCTACTACGCAATGCCAGCCCCCCAGATCACTTACTAGCAGGGCACATTTCTGTAAATTCTTTTGGGTTATCTACCTAAGACAATAATATCACTGATAAATATGAACAGTTTTCCTCTTCCTTTCCATTAGTTAGATACTATGTCAAGAGTAGAACAGTAGACACACTTCCCTTGTTCCTAACTTAGAGAGTTTGCACTGTGCCTTTAAAAAAAGATTAATTAATTAATTAATTTTTGAAAGGCAGAGATAGAGAGGAGGGAAGCGGAGGGGAGCGGAGCAGAGCAGAGCGGAGTGGAGCGGAGCGGAGAGGAGAGAGATATTTTCCATTTGCTGGTTCACTCCCCAAATGGCCTCAACAACTGGCACTGGGCCAAGCCAAAGCCAGGAGCCTAGAGCTTCTGCCAGGTCTTCCACATGGGTGCAGGGCCCAGGTACTTGGGCCATCTTCCATTGTTTTCCCAGGCACATAAGCAGGGAGCTGGATCAGAAGTGGAGCAGCCACGACTCAAACCAGTAACCATATGGGATGCTGACAATGCAGGCAGAGGCTTAACCTTCTACACCACAGTGTAGTTGGTTTGATCCAGTTGTTAAGTGTCAGGAGATAAAGCTGGAGGAATTACTCCTAATAATGAGGTTGTTGAGAATTTTTTTTATCATGAATGACAGTTGGATTTTATCAAATATATTTTTCAATGGGCATGCCCATAAAACTTCTTCTTTATCCTGGGGATACGATGGGTTACAGAGTTTTTCCAAATACTAAATCATTTTTGCATGATGGTGAATGATTCTTTCCACACCTTGCTGGATTCAACTTGCCAAATTTATTACAGATTTTTGCGTCTATGTTCATGAAATATTAGCCTCAAATTTCTTTTTTAGTGCTGTCTTTGCCTGGCTGGTGAGGATAATATCGGCCTTGTAACATTAATTGACAGGTATGTGCTACTCCTTAACCTACTGAATAAGACTGTGAAAAACTGGTTAAAATTTTTCTTTGAATTTTCAGTGAATTTCTACAATAAAATTATCTCACCAAGGATACTGGGGGGAGGGGTTTAACCATACACTTCTCCCATGGCTCCATAGATCTATTCAGGTTATGCATGTCACAGGCAGAGCTAGCATGCTTTTTTAGTTTTTGAGAATTTGGTTCGTCTAAGCTGCCAAATTTACAAGCATAAGTCTGCTGGTAGTGTTTCTCTATTGATCCTTTAAGAGCTGTGGGAACTACATCTCCTGTATTAGTGATTTGTAGCTTCCCTTTTTACTTTGTTTTCTGCACCCTCAGGTAGAAGTTACTGATTTTAGACTTGCATTCTTTTAAATAAAAGCATTTCAGAGTCCCAGAAAATGAGGAGGGAAAGGGATAGAGAGTGAGCATGTACACACTCTCCCATCCACTGGTTCACTCCCTAAACACTCAAAACAGCTGGGACTAAGACGAGGCCCAGGCAGGCTGAGAGCCAGGAACTCAATTCTGGTCTCCCATGCAGCTGGTAGAAATGCAGTTACTCTAGTCATTATGGTTGCTTCCCACAGTGGATTTTAGCAGGACACTGGTGTCAAGAGCCAGAGACAGGTTTCAGATCCAGGGACCTGATATGGGACATGGGTCCTTACCGGCATCTTAACCTGTAGGCTGAAGGCCTGCCCCTAACCTTTCCACTATAAAAATTAACCACAGAAGTTTGCCTTTCAGCATGTCTCACTTGTTTTGTTTTTTATCTCCACTTTCATTCAGTTCTATATATTTCTTTAAAATCATCTATTTGATCTATGAATTAGTCAGAAGTTTTTTAATGATCATTAGAAATTATTGCTATCCATTATTAATTTCAAGTTCGATTCAATCATATTCATAGAACACACTTGGTATGATTATGATTCTTTCAATTTAGTTGTAGCTTTTATGACCTAGGATATATGGTCCACTTTGGAGACTGCTTCAAGGATGCTTTAAAAAAACATGTATTCTGCTGTCACTGAGTAGCGTGCTTGTGAATGTCATTTAGATCCTACTGGCCAGGGTTGTTCAGACCTTCTGTACCCGTTTTATCAACTGCTCTAACAGCTGAGAATATCTGAAGGTAACTGTGGACTGGCCCATGCCTCTCTTTAGGTCAATATGTTTTTCCTTCAACTATTTTGAAGTTCTGCTGTGCACAGTACACCTCCCTAAGATTTCTATTCTTTCTTGGTGGCGTCATGCTTTATCATTACGTGATGTCTTTGCTCTGAAGTCTGCTGCATATTGTATTAATACAGCCAGTCCTGTTTCTTTCCTGAAGATGTTCACGATGACATTCCATTCTTTTGTTCAAGTTATATATTCATATGTTACTCAGTTTGATGATGCATTTTGTAGTTTTTAAGAAATTCATTCTGGGGCCGGTGCTGTGGCACAGTGGGTTAAAGGCCTTGCCTGAAGCGCCAGCATCCCATAAGGGTGCCAGTTCTAGTCCTGGCTGCTTGTCTTCCGATCCAGCTCTCTGCTATGGCCTGGGAAAGCAGTGGAAGATGGCCCAAGTCCTTGGGCCCCTGTACCCACGTGGGAGACATGGAAGAAGCTCTTGGCTCCTGGCTTTGGATCAGCACAGCTCTGGCTGATGCAGCCATCTGGGGAGTGAACCAGCAGATGGAAGACCCCTCTCTCTGTCTCTACCTCTCTCTGAAACTCTTTCAAATAAATAAAATAAAACTTAAAAAATTTTTATTCTGTCAACCTCTCTGTCAAGTAATCAGTCTATTTAGATCTTGTTTATTCCCTGTTTTACATTTGCTGTTCTCTTCGATTACCTTGCTGTGGGTTTCTGTGAACAGTTTTTAGGATCCCATTTACAGGTTTTTGAGTGTCTCTCACTTTGTATGTTTTCTTAGTAGTACTCTTCTCTAATTATTAATATAAATACAACTTATTACAGCCTGCTTTATAATCATTCCCATCTTCGAAACGTCACTGTCTTAAGCATTTCCTTAAGGGCTTGAATATAATTGTATCGAGTCTTTCCACTGTCTGCATTTAATACCACTTTAAATGGTATCACGCTTCTCAAATTCCAATCAGAATTTATGAAACTCACCCAGAGAAAAATGCTCCATCTTTTCCACCCATGTCTTTGCTCTTTCACGTTCATGCTTTCTTCACTGACAATTTTCTATGTGGTGGGTATCGCTTCATCACTCCTTTAGGGTAGTTCTTCCTGCAACACACAATCTAAATTTTCTTTAGTCTGAGTTTTTCTCTTTCATTCTGAATTATATTTTGTGCCAAATACAAAATGTCGACTGGTAGGGCTTTTTTCCAGGGCAGAGTTTTTTCTTTAGTTTTCAGAAATTTAATGATGTTGTGTCTTCAATGGATTTCTTTTGGGCTGCTTGTGATCCACTCCACTTCGTGAACCAGTAGTTGTGTGGATTTTTCCAATTTGCGGATATTTTCAGTGATGACTCTGTGAGCATTTTTTTGGCCCCATCCTTTTTCTCCTCTCCTAGAATTCTGAGAATATGAAGGTGAGTTCTCTAGTTTGTCTCTCAGGTCCCTGAGGCTCTGCTCTCTTATTTTTGTTGTTGCTGTTCAGATTGCATAAATTCTGGCCTCTGCACCCACATGGGAAACGCAGAAAAAACTTCTGGCTCCTGGCTTCTGTCTGGTCCAGACCCAGCCTTTGTGGCCATTTGGGGAGTAAAGCTGCAGATGGAAGATCTGTCTCTCTATATATATTTTCCTTCCCCCCCTTCCTTCCTCCCTCCTTCTCTCTGTGTATCTCTGCCCTTCAAATAAATAAGTCTTTAATAACAACAACAATAATAAATATACTATCCTTGTGAGTAGGGCAAACATTTGGCCTAGAACTTAAGATACCTGTTGTGGGCCGGCGCCGTGGCTCAACAGGCTAATCCTCTGCCTTGCGGCGCCGGCACACCGGGTTCTAGTCCCGGTTGGGGCGCTGGATTCTGTCCCGGTTGCCCCTCTTCCAGGCCAGCCCTCTGCTGTGGCCCAGGAGTGCAGTGGAGGATGGCCCAAGTGCTTGGGCCCTGCACCCCATGGGAGACCAGGAAAAAGCACCTAGCACCTGGCTCCTGCCATAGGATGAGCGCGGTGCGCCGGCTGCAGCGCGCCGACGAGGGCAGCGGACGATGACTCAGGACTTGCCTTCACGCCTACCGGGTGGATCCAGGCTTCCACCTGGCCCCACATAACTACTGCAGCACTTGCAGAATGTGAAAGACACACTATTCCTGCTGTCTCTACTCCTCAAATAAAGAAATAAATAACAATTTGAAATAAAATAGAATGAACTCCTTGTCCGGTAAGTTCAACAGTAAATCATCTCCACCTTGGCCTCAGTTGATTGCATTTTCTCATGCAGACCGGGACTTTTCCTGGATCTAGCCTACCTACTTTTCAGAGCTAGTCTGACCTCCTTCATTCCTCTGGTTTTCTTGGGCCCCTGCTCTCTTTGGTGAAGGATGTGCCAGGGGTGCCCTGTGTCACTAGGCAGGACGTGCGGGATGGCTTGTCTTGCTACATGAGCCTCTCTGCACCAGTGGGTACTGGTGGGCTTCATGCCCAATCTTGGGTGCTGTCACTTGGGGAGGGAAGCACGTATGTCACCCACCTTCTGCCACTGGCAAAAATCCTGGGTCAGATAGTTTTTAATCTAACAAAACTTCTGGTAAGTGGTTATACACATGAATTTATCGATAGTCTGTAATGTATCTGCAAAATGTGAACTAAAACCATAAGTTTGCAATTATACTTGGATAATTTATGACAAGCTAGTATATTCATGGATAGGGTAGTTTACTATCCCTCATTAACTGATGCTAATTATGTGTGCAATTATTTTGGAACATCGTGAACAATAAGGGCAATTACAATCTTAGCATTTAACAGATTTTAAGTCATCATTTGAGAGGTTGAGCCAACTGAGATGAGTGTTCTCTCTACTTGAGTCTTCATTTATTTTTTATTTAATTGAGATTTAATGCTACATAATATTGAATCACAACTTAAAAGATTAGAATTACAATCAATCAAAGCCCACACCAAATTCTCTCAAAGCCATTTTAAAAATCTAAAAATTGGTGTCATTTATTAATTTCATTGTAATTTACACTTAATTAGAACTCCTCCATGCTTGAGACTCACAGACAAAACAACTCATTCTCGTGTGGTTGGAAATGAGCTGTCTACGAAAGCGAATTTCTCAGACACTTGATTCTCAGTGCTTCAAGCACGGAAACTTGCTTTAGAAAACATAAATTTTATGAAATTAATTAAACAGTGGTTCTCGTCCTTCTTAAAGTAAACCGAATGGCATTCAGCCCTTTCCAGAAACTCAGGACTGTTGCCGTAATTTGTAGACGTCACTGTAAGGTAGTGATGACATCATACACTTACCTAAGACGCTGCAGACTACAAAGCCCGTAAGAGCATTACTACACTGGTGTGAAGCAGACAATAAGGTGAAGTTGTTCTTGGTGTAAGAGGAAACTGAGGCTTGTGGAGGGTGCACAGTCCATAAATAACCAGCGAACCAGCAGGCAGAAAAGGCGTAAAAGAGGCAATATTCACATTGGCCTTCTACAGTGCCTTTGTACAAGTATTTCATTAAATCCTAATAACAATAATTTTTTAAAGATGTATTTATTTATTTGAAAGTCAGAGTTACACAGAGAGAGGAGAGCAGAGAGAGAGAGTCTTCCATCTGCTGCTTCACTCCCCAACTGGCCGAAACAGCCAGAGCTGTGCCTATCTGAAGCCAGGAGCCAGGAGCTTCTTCCAGATCTCCCACATGGCACAGGGACCCAAGGACTTGGGTCTTCTTCCACTACTTTCCCAGGCCATAGCAAAGAGCTGGATCGGAAGTGGAGCAGCCGGGACTCAAACCAGCGCTCATATAGGATGCCGGCACTGCAGGTGGTGGGCTTTACCTTACACCATAGCGCCAGCCCCAAAAATAATTATTAACAATAAATAGGGGCCAACGCTGTGGTGCAGTAGGTTAATCCTCCATCTGTGGCGTCAGCATCCCATACGGGCGCCAATTCTAGTCCCAGCTTCTCCACTTTCCATCAAGCTCTCTGCCTGAGAAGGCAGTGGAGGATGGCCCAAGTGTTTGGGCCCCTGCACACCACGTGGGAGACCTGGAAGCTCCTGGCTCTGGCCATTGCAGCCATTTGCAGAGTGAACCAGCGGACCGAAGACCTTTCTCTCTCTCTCTCTCTCCCTCCCTCTCACTATATGTAACTGCCTCTCAAATAAATAAATAAAATCTTTAAAAAAAAAAAAAACAATTAGTGTCCTCCGTTCAGGGACTTTGGCTGTGTTTGACCCTGCGCTGTCAGCTGGTGGTGGATTCGCAAGTCCTTTTGGACCGGAAGCACAGAACTCTGTGGCAGCCCAGATGCAGGGCTACTGACACTCTCACAAGATGGATTCAAATGCTCTGGTTGTGGGACCTTTGCCCCACGCTTCTAAATGTTCTGTCACCTCCTTTGCTGATGGGCTGCTGCTCATTTCTTGCTGCTGTCTGCACACCTGCCTCTCACTGTTTCTCATCTGATCTTTCAAATATGTTTATGGACTGAGATGAAACCGTCTCTGAATCTGGGTCTGAGGAGCTCTCTCTTTTAAATCAAGTCATGAATTAATGTGACGCTCAGTTTGCAAGTATAAAGCCTGCTTTGCTGATCCCTAGTCCTCAGTTTTGTTTTTAATTGCAGTGGTTACTACATGTAAGACTTGTCACCCAGTGAGGGGTTGTGACTGTAATATATATAAGCAAATTACACAGTAACATTTAAATATTACATTGCTGAGGGGTTTTGCTTTCAAAGCTGTATCTTCTTCAGATAAAAGCACTACTTGCGGATTCCATGATCAATGATCAAATCCTGTGACAGGCAGCTGTTGAAGGGTATCTGGTAACTGATGGAATCAAGCTAACAGGGCTGACACAGGTTTGAAAAGATTCTTTCTGGTACCTTCTGTAACAAACACTGCAATCTAGACTGGCCCAATTTACTGGTAAAGGACAGGAAAGCCAGCACTGAGGCAGGAAACAGGAGATGGCTAACATGCTGAGAGCAATGGAGGAAGGAATTCCTTCCGGGAAGCAAAGAGAAACTGTGTAACAATCCTCTCTCCCCTCTCCGCACAGCCATGTCCTTTTCTTCCTTTAAACTCTTTGGAAGTCCTTCATTTCTTTTCTTGTAGAGTAATGTTTCTCTGAGCGCAGGTGGAAAAACAACCCCAACTGTACTCTCTAGCAACACACCACCTGAGTTCCCAAAAGCTTCTGACATAAAATGATCATTATCTTTCTCATCCTAACAGGGGAGCACAATGTCTTTATCATCAGTCAATTTGTTGACCAGAAAAATTCCCCTTTGCAAGAGGGGCTCATCCTGGGCTGTGCTGATCCCCTCCCCTGACGATGGCCCAGAGCTCACACCTCCTCTCACTGAGCCCTCTCTGCCCCTCCAAGGCATGAATCTAGCTCTTGGCTGGCTTCACGTCACAGACACGTGGCACTGCTTAAGCTAGGCTCCTGACTAATACAGCAGTTGTATCCCTGGCTTTGGAGGGTGTGGGTTTGCACTTTCCCAGGGGATTTGGGGTACAATACCCTATCTCAAAGAAGAGACTTGGGGGCATCACTTACGCCAATGGGGGAGATGCTGAGGGGCACCTGGGCCACTAGGTGTAGATTTAGCCACATTTAGACTCAGCTTCTCTTGGTAGCCTTCTCTGGCCGTCTCCTCCACCACGAACCTCCTGCCTTTGTGCCCAGGTAAGCCCTGTAGATAGTCCCAACAACACAACTGTACAGCACACATCTGTTTATCTGCCTACTGCTGTGCACCTCACAAAGGCAGTGAGACATCCGGTCCACCTCCGTAACAAGGATGGATGACCACACTGTTCTGACGTTACTGGGCACCTGCTTGCTTCTCAACGTGGAGTCCGCTCTTTCACACACATTACCTTACAGAGTCCTCACAGCAACCTTTCTATATGGCTGCTACCATTAACCTCACTTACCAGTGAGGAAACTGGGTATTATGGAGACTAACTTGCTTGCCCATGTAGGACACTAGTCAAAGAGATGTTTCCCCAGGAGTCAGCCACAGCCTGGTCCACTCAGCTGGCAAATGCAAGAAGCCACATCACACACCACTCACAAGTCGTCCAAGGCTTCCCTTAATTGGAAAAAATCCACAGGGCCTAAACAGTCTACAGGGTCAAAGAATCGGTGCCGCCTCCCTCCCCACCCTGTCTCTTTGACTTCCCTTACTTACATTCCAGCCACCCTCACTTCCTTCTTCTTGAACAAACGCAGATGCTCTGCTTTGAGCTCTTGAACTTGTCACTCCAGGCGTGCAGCACTGCTGACTCTCTGTTAGGAATCAGCTCACACGCCCCCTTCGGAAGAGCTGCCCTCCTGACCACTCACAGGAAGCTCAGGCCTCCACCACAGAGTCACTCTCTCCTCTGTCATTCACAGCCATCCATAATCAGTGGTTTACCTGTTAACTGCCTCTCTCCCTTGTAAACTATGGGGTCAGAGACTTTATTTGTCTACTCTGGTGTATCCTTTAAGTGTAAGACCAGAACTAAATACATATTTGATGACAGAATAAATGAATCTTCAATAGCAAAAATGATGGAGAGCACCATCTCTGAAATTAATAGGTATTATTCTCACTTTAAAGAGATAATCCATAAAAATATTTAGAAAAATACCTGCATTATTTAAAAAGTTATACTGTTTTACGTGATAAAAGAGAAAGCTTATCAACTTTCTTAAATATCATCCAAACTCTTGGACATAAAGCTATTTTACCTTCTAAAAATAATATAAATTGCTATCAAATTTTATCTTATGAATTCAACCAAGAACACCCTAAGGGTCCCCTGGAAATAAAATTTGATTTTAAAATTTGAAATTGATATAAATGTAAAAGAACATCTTTCAAATACATCTCACATTTTAGAGAAAAAAATCTTCGTATTATTACATGAAGCCATAGTAATAAAGATACCAAGCAGGTATTTATTAATGATGCAGCATTCAGTCTGCCATGTAAGAGCATACGGTGGTTTGAAAACAGAAATAATCTACTGTCACAGAAAACATCCCTAGGAAAGATTCTAAAGTGTAGCTGGAAGTTGGCTGCCAAAATATCAACCCATCAGCCCCTGCTTTGGGTTCTCAATCCACGAGGAGCCCCTTTATGTCAAGCACTAACCCACATGCAGTTAAATGACCAGGATTAATTTACAAGGGTGTCTAGCAGGCTCCCGGCTGTTGCTTTATATTCCAGTTTTAGGGAAAAGTACATGGTACAGCACTAACACAGAAGAGAAAGATCTTTTCCAAAACAACTTGTTCTTAATTAAAGACTAAAGATGTTTCCAACCAGATCTCCATCCTTAGCCCCATAACTTAAGAACAATCAGATATGGGCAATGGATCTTTTTCTGGTCTCACTTAAAACAGCAGGAGATGGGCTGGTGCTGTGGCAGAGCAGGTGTAGCCACCGCCTGTGGGGCCAGCATCCCATATGGGCACCGGTTTGAGTCCCAGTTGCTCCACTTCTGATCGAGCTCTCTGCTATGGCCTGGGAAAACAGTTCTGCCTCTGCCTCCCTGTGACTCTGCCTTTCAAATAAATAAATAAATATTAAAAAAAAAAACAACTAAATCTTAAAATCAGCAGGAGACAAATACAACCAGCCAACCATTCTGTGGACTTGGCATCTAGCTAAGCATTCAGAAGGATATGGGTGATGTCATCACATGACCCATCTCTGTAAGACACCCAGGAAGGAAAACACACACCTCTGAGCCATCAGAACACCTAATTGCCACATGGTGTTGACTCCCACAGGTATCCAAAGATGAGTCATTTAAATAGGATCATCAATTCTCTACCCTGAAGGCATTTGAAATGTATTGTAAGTCATGTCAAATGTTTAATAAGAAGGGGCTAGCATTTGGTTCATTGGTCAAGATGCCACTTGGAACACAAACATCCCAGATTGGGTACTCCTGGGTGCAGGTCCAGGCTCCATTTCTGAGTCCATCTTCCTGTTAATGTGTACTGTATAAGGCAGCAGTATTTGAGTTCCTGCTACCCACAGGAGACCCAGATGGAGTTAATGGTTCTAGGCTTTGGCCTGCGGCAGCGCTGACTGTTGTGGGCATTTGAGGAAGGAAATAACAGATGGAAGGCCTCTGTCTCTATCTTCCATTCAAATAAGTAAGAATAAATAAAGTTCCTGCTTTTATTACCACCTGAAATGCTCCCCTCCCATAACGTCACTAATACAAGTCCCAGGTGCTCCCAGTGTGCTTGGAAAAGCAGCGGAAGATGGACCAAGTGCTTCGGCCCTGCTGCCCACATGGGAGAGCTGGATGGAGCAGCAGGGTCCTGGCTCTGGCCTGGCCATTTGGGGAGTGAATCAGTGGGTGGACGATCTCTCTGTCTCTCCTTTTCTCTCTGTAAATTCTATCTTTCAAATAAATAAAGGTTTTAAAAAGTTACTTTTTAAATTTTATATGATTTTTCTTCTTTATTTTAAATGTAACAAAAGATAAAACAAGTCTCGGGGAATGAGGCACATGCTCTGCTCCCTTGAGCTTACAAGGGGTCTCTGCATCAGACATCTAGAAGGGAGCACCTGCAGTTTCTTATTAGTGCCAAGTTCTCCTTGGATAACAAAGATTTACTCCACTGTAAAGGATTAGGCAAACATTCTTCAAAAGTCTAATCTCAAGATACAGATTTTAGTTTTTAAAGCAGAACATGTTTTTTTTATGCAAACACACATATGCATAAACCAGAACACAACAGAACAATAACAAATAACTATCCTGGGAAACCAATGACAGATATTTTTGAAGGCTAGTTGAGGAAGCTCCGTGTTCTTAACATTTTATTTTGACATAATTATAGATTCATAGGAAGCTGAAGAAACAGCACAGAGGAAAACCATATCGGCTCCACCCAAATTCTCCTAATGAATGCATCTTCAGGAAATACGGTACAATGAAAACTGAGAGAACTGACACTGGTGCCATGTGTGAGCAAAGCTCTATGATGCCTTATCACCAGCAGCTGGCTTCAACACATCAAGGCTCCCCCTTTATAGACACATCCACCCATCCTCTCACCATCCCTAACTTGGTACCCAATAATTGGTACTTCAAGTATATGATGCTGTCATTTTAAGAGTGCCATAGAGTATGTGATGTGTTGAAACAGTAATTTCTGAGGTCCGTGGAAGTTCTGCATTATGGATGCCATATTCTTTTCCAGTGCTGAGCAGTGTTCTACAGTATGGTCGTACCACACTTTGCTTCATCATTCACTACTGAAGAACACGGAAGTTATTGCCCTCACAACCAAAGCCTCTCGAATACCGAGGAGCACTCTACGTAGGAACATGCTTACATTTCTCTGGTGGTGCCCAACACATTTTCATGGATTTATTTGTCTTCCATACAGCTTCTTCTCTGAAATGGCTCCTATCATTTGATAAGAGGTGCAGAGTTTGAGAATTCTCTGTATTCTAGATATGAATGCTTTCTGGAGTATGTGACTAGAAAATAATTTATGATCATCTATAGCTTGTCTTCTCATTACCTGGACAGGGTCTATCATAAATCAAAAGTTTTACACTTTAATGAATACCAATGTATAGAACTTATTTTAGTTACACAGTACGCCTTTGGTGTCATGTCTTAGAACTCTTCATACACACAAAAAATTAATCCCCAGAGATTTCTTCTCCTGAAAGTTTGTTTCCTTCTGAAACCTTAACAGTATTAGATTTCACACTTAACAAGTCCCAAATTGTCAATTCTGAGTATTTCAATGACATAATTTCATTTCAAAGTTACAATAAATGGGGCATTTACTGCTCAATTTACATTTTACAAGCATCTTAGAAATAGGATGATGGGGCATGATGGGTTAAGCCAACGCATTTTTGAGTAAAATTTTGTAAAACGAGTAGAGATTATACTCAGGCTTATTATCATCACTACTGGTATTAGCCTCCAGATACCTACTCCAGCGCCATTTGTTGTAAAGGCTATTCTTCCACCATTCAACTGCTTTCATAGTTTTAACAAAGATCACTTGGCTGTACTTTTTTTAAAATGATACTTTTTAAAAAAAAATTATTCATTAATTTGAAAGGCAGAGTTACAGAGAAGCAGAGGTGGGGGGGGGGGTCTTTCCATCTGCTGGTTCACTCCCCAAATGGGCGCAATGACTGGAGCTGTGCCAATCCACAGCCAGGAGCCTGGAGCTTCCTCTGGGGCTCCCATGCAGGTGCTGGGTCCCAAGCACTTGGACCATCTTCCTCTGCTTTCCCAGGACACAGCAGAGAGCTGGGTTGGAAGTGGAGCCGGGACTTGATTGGCACCCATATGGAATGCCAAACTGTAGGCAGGAGCTTCACCCACCACACCACAGCGCCAGCCTCTTGGCTGCGCTTGTGTAGGTCTCCTGCACTCCCTCTTCTGGTCTGTGTATCCAGCCCCACACCAATGGCACAATGGCACGGTTGTGATTATGTTAGCTACTAGAATTCAGGTGGGGAAGAGTGATTTCTCACACTATCTCCCTTTTCAAAACTGTTTCATCTCTCCCAGCTCTTTTGCTCACCATGTCAATCTCAGGATGTTGTTTTCAGTAACTACAAAATACCTGAAGGGCTGGCATTGCTGCACAGTGGGTAAAGCCCCTGCCTGTGACGCCAGCATCCCATATGGGCACCAGTTCCAGTCCCAGCTGCTCCATGTCCTATCCAGGTGCCTGCTGTCATGGCTGGGAAAGCAGCAGAAGACGGCACAGGTCCCTGCACCCACATGGAAAATCTGCAAGACACTCCTGGCTCCTGGCTTCAGTCTGGCCCAGACCTAGCTGTTGTGGCCATTTCGGGAGTAAACCAACTGATGGAAAATCTCTAAGTCACTTTCAAAAAAAAAAAAGGCCTACTAAGGTTTTTATAGGAATGATATTAAACTTACTCATCAATTAAGGCAAGATTTTCTTTTGATCCATGGACATGGCATGCCTCCCACACTTAAGCTCTTTGATTTCTTTCATCAGTATTTTTTTTAAAGATGTATTTATCTATTTGAAAGAGTTACACAGAGAGAAGGAAAGGCGGGGGGGGGGGGGTCTTCCATCCACTGGTTCACTCCCCAATTAGCCACAATGGCGGAACTATGCTGATCCAAAGCCAGGAGCCAGGAGCTTCTTCCAGGTCTCCCATATGGGTGCAGGGGCCCAAGCACTTGGGCCACCTTCGATTGCTTTCCCAAGCTATAATAGAGAGCTTGATTGGAAGAGGAGCAGCTGGGACTAGAACTGGCGCCCACATGGGATGCCAACACTGCAGGCTGCAGCTTTACCTGCTACACCACAGCACTGGCCCCTCTCATCAGTATTTTGGAGTTTTAAGAATCAAGTCCTGAGGCTGATGCTGTGGTGTAGCGGGTAAAGCTGCCGCCTGCTGGGCCAGCATCCCGTATGGGTGCCGATTTGAGTACCAACTGCTTCACTTGTGATCCAGCTCTCTGCTATGGCCTAGAAAAGCAGTAGAAGATGGCCTAAGTCCTTGGGCCCCTGCACCCGCATGGGAAGACATGGAGGAAGCTCCTGGCTCCTGGCTTTGGAGCCGTGTAGCTGTTGCAGCCAATTGAGGAGTGAACCAGTGGATGGAAAACCTCCCACCTCCCCTCTCTCTGCCTTTCCTTCTCTGTTTAACTCTTTCAAATAAATAAATCTTTAACAAAAAGAATCAAGTCCTACACATGTTTTATTAGCTTCATGACTCTTTTTTAAAGCAATTGTAAATGGTATTGTATTTCTTCCTTTAATTTCCACATGCTTATCCCTATTTTAGAGAAACATGACCAAGTTTTGTTATGTATACTGTCTGGTGACCTTACTAAATGTATTGAGTCTGCGAGGTTTTTTAAAAACAGATTTCTTGGACTTTTCTCAATGAACTACCCCCACCCTCCCTTATCTGCATGTTTTTATTTCCTTTTCCTAGTATGGATTGGCTGGAATTGCCAGAAGAACAGTGCTGAAGGCGAGCAGCAGCCTTGTCTGATTAGCAAGCTTAGCGGACAGCCTTCAATAATCTGTCATGAAGGATGGTGATGCTGGTAGGTTTACTGGATGTGCTATTTATCAAGCTGAAGAAGCGTCTAGATTTCCACAGTTTATTGAAGGCACCAGGAATGGGCGTTCAATTGTATCTAACGATTTTTCCGTGTCAATTTATGTAATCATGAATTTTCTTCTTTAGATTTCCACTATGTTTGATTATACTGCTTTATTTTTGAATACTAAGCAAGTCTTGCATTCTTGGGTTAGACTTCATATGACTGGGTTGTATAGTTCTTTTCAATGTATTGAATGTGTGTGTGTGCTTGTACTTAGTACAATTCTCTGTGCTAATAGCTGATTAAGAATTACTTGTTTGGGGTCAGCACTGTGGTGTAGAGGGTAAAGCAGCTGCCTGCAGTTCAGGCATCCCATATGGGTGCTGGTTCGAGTCCTGGATGCTCCACTTCCAATCCAGCTCCCTGATAATGCACCTGGGAAAGTAGAAGATGACCCAAGTGCTTGGGCCCCTTGGATTGCTTGGATTGGAAGTGGAGCAGCTGGGACTCAAACTGGTGCCCATATGGGATGCCAGCACTGCAGGTGGTGGCTTTACCCTCTATGCCACTGTGCCGACTTCGAATTGCATGTATGTTAAAATGCCAAATTTACAGAACTTTCAGCCATTCTTTCTATGAATACATTTTCAGCTCCATTCTTATTCTTCTCCTAGAGTTGACGACATACATGCCAAATCTTTTGTTGTTTCAGAGGTCTAGCACCCAGATGATCTTTAGGAGATGAGCAGAATCAGATAAGGCCATATGAGTGGGGCCTCTGTGATGGAATTAATGGCTTATAAGAAGAAATCCAACAAAATAAAAAATAAAAATAGGGGCCAGTGCTGTGCCATAGTAGGCTAAGCCTCTGCCTGCAGTGCCGGTATCCCATAAGGGCTCCAGTTCATGTCCCGGCTGTTCCTCTTCCTAGTCAGCTCTCGGCCTATGGCCTGGGAAAGCAGTGGAAGATGGCCCAAATGCTTAAGACTCTGCAATGTGGGAGACCTGGAAGGAGCTCCCGGCTTTGGATTGGCCAGCTCCAGCCATTGTAGCCACTGGGCAGTGAACCAGTGGATGAGAGATGTTTCTGTAATTCTGCCTCTCAAGTAAATAAAATTTTTAAAATAATAAAAAATTTAAAAATTGATTTACATATGTATATATATAAATTGATATATATATATACATACATATACACACACACACATACATAAAAAAGCAAAAGAAGAAACGACAGCGAGCTTGCTCTCTCTCCACCACGCAAGCCCTCACCGGGAACTGAATTAGTTGGAACCCTGACTGCCGAATTCCAAGCTTCCAGAGTTGCTAGACAATCAACTGCAGTAGTATTATGTTGTGCAGCTCAAGCCACTAAGACAAAGGTGGAGTCTGTTGCTGCTCCTTTTACAGCCTCTATCCACTCTGTGAGGGAACGGGGCCCTATCACCAACAGGCAGAAAATCCTGGTGGTTCCTTACCACACAGAGGGGACATGGCCACTCCCCCTCCTGCCACTCCACACTCACCTCCTTTCCTGCCACCCCGCTGGGGTTCCTGGGCATCTCTGTAGAGCCTGGCAAGGGTGGAGGTCTATGCTTCCCACTCGGGGTTTTGAGTGTGGCCACACTTTCTTCTGCAGTGTTTGGCAGAAGTGGAGCTGATAACTGTTAAAAAATGTTCTGGTTTGCCAGGCTGCCACTTTATGGTCCTTTGGCTGTAAGTGCAGGGTTTTGTGGGCACTTCTCTGGATGTGCCCACTGGCATCAGGCTGTTAGTCTTTCAGGACCCAATGCAAGGCGAATGAGGCAAACAGACCCTGTAGCGTCCCCAGAGTCCCAATGTCCTTAGTTAGCCTGCCTTCCTCTCGTCACCTTTCCAGGTCTTCTTGTGCTTTTCATAGAGAAAGTTCAGCGTTTCCAGCTGTACTTTGCAGGAAAATACTGAGAAGTGTATCCCCTCCATCTTTCTGGAAGTATGAGTGAAGACGCAGCTTCTAACAGTGTTTCCCTTCCACAGATGGATGACCGGCAAAATAAGATTCAAGGATCATTACCACAGAGAAACGCTGGGGAAACAGCAGTAACAGCTATGGCAGGACTGCCTGGAGAGAAGGCTCAAGTAGGAACTGTAGACTGCGTTCAGCAGTAAGAGCAAGTATCTCCTGTCTGCTTTGTTCAAAGCGAAAGGACTTAGAGATGCAGCTGGTCAAAGAACTGTACGCAGCAAAGAGAAGAAGATAATGGAACGATGAAAGGGGAGATTGGAGTATGTTAATAGCACATGCCCTTAGGAATAAGCAACAGGACATCTATCTTAAAGTCTCCCATCAACACTTCACTTTGTGGGGGGAGCAGAGGAGAGTTTATGTTGTCGGCTAAACACTGCTCAGCTCCATGAGCTGAAGATGAGGCCTGATTGCTGAGAAACAAGCAGAGGCTCCACTCAGTGACTGACATCTGCCGACACCTTGCAAATTACAGTCGGAGAGAAAGGGATGGGTAATTAGCACTGCACACATTGCAGTATATTGGGCTTTCTTATAATTAGCAGACAAGCAATTTAAAAAACACAGCCCTGCACAGAATCATTGTTTTCCAAAGGAACGGGGGAAAACCTAGAAGAGTTGACACGCTATTTTTAAGAATTGGTCAAAGACAGCTCGAGAAGTAAAATCTAAAAAATGAAAGACTTCCTTCACATTCTAATTCTTATACTTAATTCAAAAGAGTCTGTTTCTAAGTTTCCAAACGAATTCCAAACTACCAGGTACAATTAGCCCTGTCATCTGTGCGCTAAATGAACTTACCACACATACCATGTCTCTTAGGTTTTCTTTAAGGAACTGAAATGATCAATATTAGAGATTTCCTAGGTACTGGTTGTTGGATATCCCAGGGCATCAGAAACCATGGAAGACTCTTCCTTTAAAGGGAATCACTGTCTTAGAATTACATTTCAGTCCTCAAATTCAATATGCTACTTCCTATAATCAATAAACTAAAAAACAATTAAATATATGATATTATTCCCCCATCTTGATTACTTTTCTTAGCATTGTTTTAGAGGTCAACACCAATGAAGGATTAGAAATTGGACAATGATTAAATAAAACAGGATTACAGCGGCTTTGTGAGTAACCTTACTGCAGACGATGGCACAAAAGAAGAGGAAGGTGTGCTCTGTGGGAGAATGGTGCTCTAAACTTCAGAGCACCATCACCTCGTTCTGAGCCAAAATACCAAGGTGTGTGCAGAAATCTGCAAGGGACGGCTTTCCATCAGCATCAGTCAGCAATCCACCAATCACACACTGGCAGTGCCCTCCAGGGGTGCACGGGGACCCTGGAGAGGCAAGGCACAGAAAATGCACCCATGACACAATGTGTAGAGGCAGAGATTATAGGATCCGAGAGATGCAGGGACAGATCCATGTCCAGGGTCATACCGAGGAGTGCTGATCCAAATGGGACCACAAAGAGCAGAAGCTAAGTGGGAATCTCAAAAGGCAGAGAGAGGGGCCAGCACTGTGGCACAGCGGGTTAACGCCTTGGCCTGAAGTGCCGGCATCCCATATGGGTGCTGGTTCTAGTCCTGGCTACTCCTCTTCTGATCCAGCTCTCTTCTGTGGCCTGGGATAGCAGTGGAAGATGGCCCAAGTCCTTGAGCCCCTGCACCCATGTGGGAGACCTAGAAGAAGCTCCTGGCTCCTGGCTTCAGATCGGTGTAGCTCTGGCTGTTATGGCCATCTGGGGAGTGAATCAGTGGATGGAGGACCTCTCTCTCTGTCTCTACCTCTCTCTGTAACTCTGTCTTTCAAATAAATAAAATAAATCTTTTTTTTTTTTTTAAAAGGCAGAGAGAAGCAATAAATTGGTAGGGAATCAACAGAAAGAGGGAACTGAACACAGGGGAGCAAGAAGTCACTACTGGATGTGGTTTAGAATCCAAAGATAGGTGGTCAAGTAGAGAATACAGAGAAATACCAACATTTCAGCGACAGGTAGAGAAACAGAACTTGGAGAAGATGCTGAGAGGAACACAGTCAAGGAAGGAACAGAAGAGTGTTGAGGCAGGGAGTAGAGAAGACACTTCAGAACGCACAAAGTCGCCAACAATTCCTGAACCTGCCAAAGACAGAGGATGTAACACGTAGACATTGTCCTTGAACTGTGACCACTGGACTGTCCTCGTGGAACTAAACGAAGGCAATTTCAATGAGGTCTTTCTGGTGTTCAAGTTGGTTTCCTCTGTGTCCTCACTCCTCACACTGGCTACTGGCTTGTATTCAGATTCTCCATTTACTTGCAGTTATTTATGGTACCCAGATTAATACATATATAAGAAAAATGTATCAATGGCATGAATGTCCCTTGAAAGAAGCTGACACACTTGAAGTACTGGCATTGCAGTTCTCCATGTTTCATAGTTCTAGAACAATGTGATACACCATTATATAGTCATTAAAATGAATTTTTGTAAATACAAATATAATAGAGTAATACTATTTTAAATTATTTATTTATTTATTTATTTATTTATTTATTTATTTATTTATTGGAGAGGCAAAGAGAGACAGACAGGGCTCCCGTCTGCTGGTACATCCCCCAACCACTGCAATGGCCAGAGCTAGACTAGAGCTGAAGTCAGGAGCTGGAAACTCAATCCAGGTCTCCCATGTAGGTGGCAGAAACTCAGCTACGTGAGCCATCACTGCTGCCTCCACACATCTACACCAGGAAGAAGCTGGAGTCAAACCAGAGCCAGGCCTCAAACTCAGACCTTCAATGTGGGATGCAGGGGTATTCATCACCAAGCTGAAAGCCTGCTCCTACTATTATTTTTTAAATGCTCACAAGATAGCTTATCAAGAAGGGTAACAATAATGAAAAATATATATGGAGAATCATGATAAAATGCTTGGGGATGACTAGAGGAAAAAAGATTATAGTGATTTTTTTCTTACTCATTTTTCTGCATTTATATGATATATCACAATGAGTATGTACTTTGTATAACTTTAAAAACCATGGAAAATAAAAATTAATCTCTATTATAATGTTAGAATCAATTCCCTACCCTCCCACAAATATATTTAGTATGAAAGTTCTTAGAAAGGAATTATCTTTAATTTGTGGTGGGAGCCAGCAAATATAGATCACATTGTCCTCTAAGAAGGTTGTCTCATAAGAACTTTATGATTATGTATTAATTTTTAAAAGATTAGTAAATAAGAAAGTGATGACTATACAGCAGTATCAAAAAGTTTCTGTAGTATAATAAGTTAAGCCTCTGTCTGTGGCGCCAGCATCCCATATGGACACTGGTTCGAGTCTCAGCTGCTTCACTTCCAATTCAGCTCCCTGTTGATGGCTTAGGAAAGAAGTGGAAGATGGACCAAGTGCTTAGGCCCTGCACCTCCCCTGGAGACAATGATGAAGCTCCTGGCTTCAGCCGGGCCCAGCTCTGACCACTGCGACTAGGAGTGAACCAGTGGATGGAAGACCTTTCTCTTTGTCTCTCCCACTCTCTGTCTGTGGCCCTGCCTCTAAAAAAAAAATAAATGAATCTTCAAAAAAAAATGTTTCACAACATAATAACTGTCTCTAACGTGTACAAGGCAACTTCAAAAAGTTCATGAAAAAGATTTTAAAAATAAGTTCATTTGGGGGTGAAAATCTTGAAATCCACGAAAAGTTTTATCACAATACGCCTTTTTCCTGAACATTTTGAAGAGTCCCTCCTATGACTGTTAATGAGCCATCTTCATGTCTGCTTTCTGGGCAAAGTATTTGTGTACTTGGCATACTTCAGATTTCGGGAGGTAGAAGTACTCAAACTAGCGCACCATGACATCCATTATTCTAGGATATGTGCTGACATGTTTGTACGTGTGTACATTAACTTCCTGTTCAATACTATTTTCAGCTAGGCTTATTATACATGACAGCTAAAAATCATGTTCTAAAGCAGTGATTTCCTAAACTTGCCCGACAAAATGAATTATCAGGGTCATTTTTAAAAATACAGAATTTTGGACCCAGCCTATGAATGAGAACTTCACGAGGTGTGGCCTGGAAATTGGTGTTTTTGTTCCCCAGGACAACAAGCATGCCAAGATCAAGATTTTTTTTTTCTTGAGAGGATTTTAGAGCCTCTGCTGAATTGTGCACCTTACCAATTTCAGGTTCTTCCCCTTGCAACTACATCCATCAACACACACACACACACACACACACACACACACACATACTTTCCAAACCACTGTATGTGCTAGTAAGGCCCAGAGATCCCCAGAATTTAGTTGTATTTAAAATTTGACTACCTGGATATTTTCCTTCTACACATACTACATTGTCTACTAGAACTCATCTGCTATCCCCAATTGCCAAGAGCAGCCACCCACACTATCCCCAATTGCCAAGAGCAGCCACCCACAGTTTAAGCCTAAGAGTGCCTGGGAAAGGCCGAATGGTGCCACAGAAAATCTGTTCAGACCAGGCCTTGCCCTGAAGGGTCTCCCAATGTAGGAGGGGAACTGGCCACATGGCATATGTAGGGTGGTAGAGATTAGACTGGCACAGAATCTAAAGATCTACCCAGACACTCACAGATAAATCTAAGAACCTGAAACTTACAGCATCTTTTTGAACAACTTAGTTGAAGATGATGTCTAACAGAGAAACAGAGTCGGAAAAAATAAAAGGAAACAACTACACTAGCAACAATAAACTATTTCAAGCAATATAAGGAAGCGTGGTATCTAGAAGCATACTTCAAACAGCCTGTGGAAAACTGGAGATTGCTTCGGGTCTCTGACCAGGAATTTTAAGTATAATGAAAATATTTATGTATTTATCTAATGTTCCTTTCCCAACTCAATTACAAGTTAGAGCAGGAACCATATCCATCTTGCTCTTAGCTATTTCCTCAGTGCCTGGAACACTGTAGGAACTTCACATTGACAAAAGAATGAATAAAAGAGGGGAAAAAGGGGGGGGGGCTAGGGAGAGGGAACAGGAATGGAAAAGCAAGGCCGTGGTAAACCTACATGTAAGGAGCTCTACAGTCCTCAGCTCCTAAGAGGCACTCCCATTGCCCAACACATTAGCCAGCTTACGGTGCATGGCGTACACGTGTGAACGGTGAAGTACATAAACCAAGATGTACCTCCTAATCCAGACAGGAACAAATAGCACAAGCCCCCCATCTTTCTCTTTTATGACTTCAATACGTGCCACAGACAACTGAAACTAGACCTGGCAGCAAGACACCTGTGCTTGCTTGGTGCTGTGTGACACAGGAAAGTCAGGAGAATCGGTTCACCAGGGAGCATGCGAGACAGCAACCTTATTTCTTCTTTTACATATCATCTCAGCAGATAACATTTACCTTGCACTCCCTACTGCAAGGTTACGATGAAGAGAAGAGGGTTTCCTAATTTTTCAGCCATCTACAATGGGCTCCAAGTCCCTGGCTGAAGCAAATGTATTAGCTGGACTTCATATGGCTGCCCGATGAAACCCTGTGTGTGGATTTCACAGTTGTCCACTTCAGGTCAAAATGAAGCTGTGATCGCACTCCAAGGAAAAGCTGACCTCCTCACAGCAACAGAAGACATCCTCATCCTACAGTATGTTTGCTCTGCTCCGGGAGAGTCCTAAGACCCAAGAAAACTTGAGTCTCCTTAGGCACCTCACAAGCCTGATACTCAGAAATCTCTGATTTCTTCCAAGCAGAGCTGAACTTATTTGTGCTGAAAGGCAATCTAAGGTATGAAACATTGGTGTAATCGTCGGAAAGAAATTGGTAAGCTTCCCACTAAATGATAAGAAATTGAGAGACAGTGGTTTTTCACTCACATCTTAAAGAAATTTTTTTCCTAATAATTTTTTCTTAAAGGGCAACATCATCTGATGAGGACAAACACACTACATTTGAGTATTTCTGGTAACTCAGAGTCTTGGGAGGAAATATGAGCCCCGTGAATTGCCTGTAAACCCAGGCTAAATTATGACTGTAGTTTACTGCACTTACTCCTTAAGTGTTTTAGGAACGTATATTATGAAGGAGGTGATAGAGGTGCAAAGTATTACTTCTAAATTAGATTTTCTTAGAACTGTAAATGCAAATCATATGTTTTTTTTCCTAATGTGAAGCTTATTTTGACCTTGCAATGTAGAATAAAATCAATCTGAAAAAAAATTACTATAATGTTACACTGGTTAAAACTAGTGTAGAACCTTAAAAAGAACAACTGCCTTCGTACTTTGTAAACAAGACTGACAGTGACATGTTTGCTTGGTGATTTATCTGTGAAACTTATACCATGGTCTTATAATTTAATATTAGTTGGGCCTCTCAATGCATGATTTATTGGGTTTCTCTTTATCGTAAATGCCAGCAAAAGGCATAAGCTATCCACTGGGCTTACTTCTTCATTTACTACATGTAAAATTCAAAAGAGAAGCAGTAAGAGGATTATAAGAAGATACACACTTTACACCACTGTTGGACACTGACAATGAGTCTCAAGTGAAATATTATACTTTTGGCCAAAAAATTATAATTTTCTCATGACCCTCAAAGAAAAAAAAAAAACTACAGAAGGAAAGGAGGGAGGGTGTGAGGGAGAGAGGGAGGGAGGGAGGGAGGGAAGGAGGGAGGGAGGGAGGGAAGCAGAAAAAATGAAAATCAATATTGCATGATGCTGGCACTGCAAGTTGAACCCACCTTTGGGTCTGAGCACATGGCAATCCTCACGTGGAGGTCCACGAGCTAGCTCAGAGAGTACAGTGGAGTCCTGATGAGGCTCCCATGTTCCTCACTGAGAGGAGGTCGTTATCCCGCTACCATGCCATATTTTTTTTCAAAAGGTTTGAGCTGCTCTGCTTTACAAGCTATAAAACTCGCTAAGAGCATAATTGCCACTGAGCACTGCTTCAAGGAATATTCTAAGAAATGGATGAATATATTTGCGAAAACATCTAGCAAACACACTCTGCAGTTTAACAATTCAAATACAAAATCATTCATTTCCACATAGACGATCAAAACAACTATTTCTAAACTGAAAACATTTTTGTTTGCAAGGGAAACATATTCTGGTTGCCAAAACATTTCAAATAAGACACAGTTTTTGCAAAAGGTATTTAATTTGGCAAATATGTGCCAGTACAGACATCAGCTTAAAGTATTTAGAATTATGAATGGATTTATCAGGAAATAAAAGTAGTAACTTCCAATTATTTTCTTACCCACAGAAGGGACTGAGAAGAACCTTTTGTTATCTGCCATCTAGTTTACCCTTCATTACTATTACAGCGATAAACAGCAACAGATTTTGGACCTAGAGAAGTAAACCGTTCAAAATTTCACAAATGGTTAAGGCCTGTAACAGGTGGACTGAAGGCATTCAACAGCAGGGACAACTCTTAAAGTCTATTTTTGTTTATTTTCTCACGTAACAGAAAAACTAGAGGGGCAGGACAGCAGCTCAAGATGTTTTCCAAAAATGCCCCGCTTTCCACTGCACACCTGTGTTTGACTCATGCTCACTGCTTCTGCTTGCGGGACGGCTATGCACCTGAGGGTGCCAAGCCTACCCATGCCAAGCACAACCTGGTGGGAGGAGGCAGGAAGCAAACAGCAGATTCCAAGAGCTTCTGCTTCTGTCTTCCTGGGAGAAGAGTTCCCCAGAGCTTCAAGTGAAGCTGGGAAACTAAGGGACACTGTTGTCCGGATTTTCTCGGAGGAAGGGCTGGCGAGCATTTGTCGTACAGGACCGGACAACACACTGAGTTTGCAGGCCACTTGGTTTCTGTCACAGCTACTAACTCTGGCGGCGGTGGGAAAACAGACTTACAGTATACGTAAATAAATGTGGCCCCTCTTACCAAAGAAAATTTTAATTTACAGCAACAGAAACCAGGTGCCGGGTGGGGAAACAGAAGGATTTGTCCCATGGCCAAGGTAGCTTTTTGATCTTAGAACGATCGTGAGTCAGCACCTGGGGTGGGGCAGGGAGGCACACAGTGCTGTTCCGAGCAAAGTAGCAGGATGTGGACAGGCCCTGAGGAGCAGGTGCCTCAGAACAGAGGCAGGATCCAAACTGAGGCCTCCAAGACTCAGAGCTTTCAGCCACTAGTCATTTTACTTCTAAAACATTCTCCTTGGGATAGGAGAACGTGCACACTGGGAAATACTTTAACACATTATCTGCTCTGCCCGAGTGAGGTCCCAAGTGAGGGGAGTGAGGTCTCTGAAGCTCGGGGACTTTCTACCCACCGCGCTGAAAGGCAGACACAAAGACGAAACCTCTCGCGACTCCTCTCCACCACCACTACTTCCGCCTCTAGTAACGATGATGATGGAGATGATGAGGGTGATGAAAATGATGACAGCAGCAGCTAACTGGTATCTGCAGCGCACTAATGAAGTACTTCGTGTTAATTATCTCATTTATTCTCCACAACACCCTTTTGATACAGACAAGCTGATTACTGCTCGGTTCTTACACCAGATACAAGAACACAAGCTCAAAAAATTAACTGACTTGCCAAAGTGGGGCAGTGGTAGAGCCGAAATCAGAACCCAGGTTTGATCCTGCAGCCTGCCTGTCTGCGACACACTGCACTGCCTTCCAGACATAGAAAGGCTTACTGAACACAGAAGGAAGCTCAGCAAGCTCAGCTGCACGGAACAGCAATGACTGCACGGACGCTGTGATGCTGCACCGAAGAGCAGTCAGGACGTGGCTGTGTATTCACCACCCAGAGACCGTCTGAAATCCTTTAACACACTGGCTGCGCCAACAGCAGTCTTCAGAACAGCTTCCTTTTGGAAGTCTTCTAACCTTCAGAAACAAAACTTCTCCTAATAATCTTGGAAGGTGTCAAATCTCTCCTTCAATTCCTTTACTTCAAGCTCTTGAAATAACTGCAAGATCACAGGCAGTTTTAGAAATAATGCAGAGGTGCGGTGGTGCAGCGGTTAAAGCTGCAGACCGCAACACCGGCACAGACAATGCACCCATGACACAATGTGTAGAGGCAGAGATTATAGGATCCGAGAGATGCAGGGACAGATCCATGTCCAGGGTCATACGAGGAGTGCTGATCCAAATAGGACCACAAAGAGCAGAAGCTAAGTGGGCATCTCAAAAGGCAGAGAGAGGGGCCAGCGCTGTGGCACAGCGGGTTAACGCCTTGGCCTGAAGCGTCGGCATCCCATATGGGTGCTGGTTCGAGTCACGGCAGCTCCTCTTCTGATCCAGCTCTCTGCCGTGGCCTGGGAAAGCAGCAGCAGATGGCCCAAGCGTTTGGGCCCCTGCACCCATGTGGGAGACCCGGAAGAAGCTCCTGGCTCCAGCTTCGTGGCCATCTGGAGATTGAACCAGCGGATGAAAGACCTCTCTCTCTCTCTCTCTCTCTCTCTCTCTCTCTCTGCCTTTCTATAAATCTGCCTTTCAAATAAATAAGTAAATCTTTTATTTATTTTTTTTTTTGACAGGCAGAGTTAGACAGTGAGCCGCTACAGTGGCCGCTACAGCCGGCGTACCACGCTGATCCAAAGCCAGGGGCCAGATGCTTCCTCCTGGTCTCCCATGGGGTGCAGGGCCCAAGGACCTGGGCCATCCTCCACTGCCTTCCCGGGCCACAGCAGAGAGCTGGCCTGGAAGAGGAGCAACTGGGATAGAATCCGGCGCCCCGACCGGGACTAGAACCCTGTGTGCCGGCGCCACAGGCGGAGGATTAGCCTAGTGAGCCACGGTGCCAGCCAACAGCTAGCTTTTTAAACACTGATATTTTCCTCATTTTTCTGTTGTCAATTTCATTAATTTATGTTCTTATCTTCATTATTCCCTTCCTTCTACTTGATTTAGATTTATTTTGTTTTCTTCAGTTTCTTGAGATGGCTTTTTTCTAATATAAGTTAAGCACTTTAGGCTATAAATTTTCCTCTTAGCCCTCCTTTAGCTGCATCCTACGAATTTTGATATATCTTAATTTTTTACTCAGTTTTCCATATATTTTTAAAATTTTATCTTGAATTTTCCTTTTTGAACTAAGCATACAAGCGTGTTGTTTTGTTACCAATTGTTTGAAAATTTCCTTGTTGTTGTTTTTTCTAGTTAAATTCTATTAAAGCCAAAGATTTATGCGTAATTTTTAATCATTTTAATTTATTGAGGTTTGCTTTACAGCCCAAGATAATGGCTATCTTCATACATGCTTTATTTAGTTGGATAAATTGTTCTGTATATGTTAAGTCCTGCCGACCGACTGTGTTCATTCTGTGCTGCTGCTGATTCTGTCTAGTAGATCCATCAATGGCCGAGATAGCAATATTTAAATCCATAACTATAATGACAGATTTATCTGCCCCTTGTTCACTTCTATCAGTTTTGCTTCATGTGTTTTGAAGCTCTGTTATTGGGCACATATGTATTTAAGATTACTCCTGGTACATTATTGTCAGATAATGTAACCCTTGTCTTTTGCAATTTTCTTGCTATGAAGACTATAGTAAGTTGAATTGTGCAGCTGGCACTGTGGTGCAGTGGGTTACCTCCCTCCCACGAGGGAAAGCTGGTATGAGTTCTGGCTGTTCTGATTCCAATCCAGGTTCCTGTTACCCAACTTGTGCTATGTTTTTCCTCATCCCTGGGAACCTAACACAGCTATGCTCTGTCTGATGTCAATATCAACACTTCTAATCTTTCAAAAGTTAATGTTTGCATCATAAATAATCTTTGATTGTTTTACTTGTAGACCACCTCTGTTAATGCATAGTAAGTTAGTGTCTTGTAGACAGCATATTATTGCCTCATGTTTTTATTATTCACTCTACAAACCCAGGTGTTTTAATCAATATATTTAGATTACTTGCATTTAACATCTGCCACGTTACAGCTTAAATCTGCCACCATATTATGTGTCTTCTGTTTTTGTCTTCTGATTGTTACTCTCATCCTCATCTTATCTTCATATAGGTTACTATAATTTTTTTAGGGATTCACAGTGATCTACTTCTAGTCATTTTTCTCGTGTCTCACTCGGTACCATTCCCTGATGGCTGGTAGAGATATTATGGAATACGCACGTGACACAGCAGTATGAATGAAGTGTAGGGTTTTCCTGATGGCATATGGACCTGACAGAGCAGTATCAAGTGTAGGAATGGGACTTGTATATAGGCACATCCCTTTCACTTCTGTTTTCTCAGAAATGTAGCTCATTTATACACACTGAACAATTCTATGTGGTATAATTTTTGCTTCAACCATCATATATGACTGAAGAATCTCAACACACACTGAGCAGTTTATGAAATTCAGCCTACTCTCATGCATTCCAAATGTCCTCTTTCCTTTCTGAAGTGTCAAGCTTTTTTTTTTTTTAAAGATTTATTTGAAAGTCAGAGTTACACAGAGAGAGGAGAGGCAGAGAGAGAGAGAGAGAGAGGTCTTCCATCCGATGGTTCACTCCCCAGATGGCTGCAACAGCTGGAGCTGAGCCGATCTGAAGCCAGGAGCCAGGAGTTTCTTCCGGGTCTCCCACGTGGGTGCAGGGACCCAAGGACTTGGGGCATCCTCTACTGCTTTCCCAGGCCACAGCAGAGAGCTGGATCGGAAGAGGAGCAGCCGGGACTAGAACCGGCGCCCATATAGGATGCTGGCACTTCAGGCCAGGGCGTTAACCCACTGTACCACAGCGCCAGCCCCTCAAGCTTATTTGAGATTTACTGGAAGTTACATTCTTCCTGTTTAGAGAATTTTCTTTAGCTACTTTTAAAGGATAGGTTTGTTAACAACAAATTTTCCCACTTTCCCTTGACCTACGATTGTCTTGATTTTCTTTTCATTCTTGGATGTTTTTGCCAATTTGCTGTTGACAGCTTTTCTTTCAGTCCTTGAAAAGCACGCTACTTCGTTCTAGCCCCAAAGCTCCAGGTGAATGCTGTCATGTCTTGTTCCCCTGGAGCACTGTGTCATTTCTGGCTTCTTTCAGGATTTTTTTCCCTTCAGAAGTTTAATTATGATGTGACTTGCCATGAATTTCTTCATATTTAGCCAATAGAGAGTTCTCTAAACTTCTTGGATTTCTAAGTTTATTTATTTATTTTAGCCAAACCTAGGATGCGTTCATACACTATTTCCACAAAACCCTTTCCACTCAGCTTTTTTTTCTCACCCTTGATGGGTTTGATGACGTGAATTTGAGCCATTCTTGTTGTCTTCCACAGGTCCCTAAGAGTTTGCACATTTCTTTTTCAGTCTATTTTTTTACTTGTTCAGAAGAGTTAAATGTTTGACCTGTCTTATAGTTCATTGATTCAATCCTCTGTCATCTATGCTTTAGTATTAAACACATTTTAATAAGCTTTAAAAATTTTGCTTATTGTATTTTTCAGTTCTCTGCTTTTCATTTGGTCCTCCACTATATTTTTTCTTTATGAAACAATTCATTTCCATTTACTTGAGAGCCAGGCAGTCTTTGCTGTGGTCCAGTAGGCCAATGCTGCCTGCAGTGCTGGCATCCCATACAAGCACTTGTTCAAGTCCTGGCCGCTCTGCTTCTGAGCCAGTTCCCTGCTAACGGGCCTGGAAAAGCAGTAGAAAAAGGCCCAAGTGCCTGGGCCCATGCCACCTATGTGGGAGACCTGGATGAAGCTCCTAGCTCCTGGCTTGGGCCTGGCCCTGCCTTAGCTATTGTGACCATTTGGGGAGCAAACCAGCAAATATAAACCTGCTCTCTAACTCTGCCTTTTGAGTAAGTAAATAAATAAATATTTTTTAAAAAAGCAGAAAAATAGAGACAAAGATTTTATCTGCTGGTTCAGCACGTAAAAAAATGCCCATAGGGACCAACACTGTGGTGTAGAGGGTAAAGCCGCCACCTGCAGTGGCGGCATCCCATATAGGCACTCGTTTGAGTCCCAGCTGCTCCACTTCCAATCCAGCTCTCTGCTATGGCCTGGGAAAACAGTAAAAGATGGCCCAAGTCTTTGGGCCCCTGCACCTACATGGGAGACCTGGAAAAAGTTCCTGGCTTCGGCTGGGTGCAGCTCCAGCTGTAGCAGCCAATTGGGGGAAAAGAACCAGTAGACGGAAGACCTCTCTGACTCTCCTACTCTCTCTGTGTAACTATGACTTATAAATACATACATATATACATACATACCCTAAACAGCTGGGGTGGGTCGGGCGGAAGCCAGGAGTTCTGAATTCAACCCAGGTCTCCCTCTTGGGTGGCAGGGATCCAATTACTTGAGCAATTAACTACCGTCTTGCAGCACGAACATTAGCAGGACGTTGGAACTGAAGGTGGAGCTGGAATCTGACTTTGATATGGGATGTTGGCATCATATCTGTGTCCCAACCAGGATTTTAAGTACTATACCAGATACCCACTACTCTCTTATGTGTCTTTGTTGAATTTTTTTAATTTAAGAAAATTAATAATTACTAGTTGAAATATTTCAGTGATGACCTGAGTTAAAATCTTTTTTAGACAATTCTGATTTACCTCTGCACTAGTACCTGTTGATTGGCTTTTCTCAATCTGTGATTTTCCTGGTTAAGTAATCTTAAATCATGATGTGGATATTTTGGCTTTATATATGGAGGTCTTATAATCTGTTCTTTTTAGAAGGCATATGCACACCCATTGCTGATGTGTCACATAAGAGTCAGGTGGATGTGTGTGTTCAGGGTTGTCCTGGACTGCTATGAAGCCGAAGCCACCGTGGCAAAAGCGGGGCACTGACTTGCGTTCCCTTTTGCTTTGCAGTGGGGTGAAGATCACCTCCAGTGTGGGCCTTTAAGTCACAGGGAGGGGAGAGAGAAGCTTCCTAACTCATGGTGGGGCAGAGGCCCACCTCCGCGGTGAACCCAGTTGTAAAGGGCGTGTGGGGTGACGGCCAATGGTAACTAGCACTGCTGTGTCTGCTGTGGCGCTCCAGGCTTAACCCAGGGACTCTTCTCTGAGGGGAACCAGAGCAGCAGCTGTTATTGCTGGGAGGGACACAAGGATCTTCCCACTCAGTTATGTCAACACCACGCAGCAGGATCATCGCACCTGCAAACTGTGGTGTGCAGGGTTGGGATGGAATGTGACCGTTCTACTCTGTCCCGCTGAGACCATATGGAGGGCCAAGGGCTGGGCAGTGAAGGACATGCACACTCTCCATTTCTGTTGGGCTGGAGTAGGACGGGGACTGCCAAAATACATACATACACACGTTTTATTACATCAACTTGTCTAGAGGAAACGGGATTTTTTGGAGCTTTTAAAGTCAGTATCAGTTGCTGGCTTCAGATGAGGGGTTTGGGAGGCAATAAGATAAATCAGAGAATTCACCAGTCTATCACTCCTGAAGTCCCAGAGTCCCTAGGCAGACTGCCTCATCTTCCCACGCTCACAACCCTCCCATGCTTGCTGTGTTACGTCCAGGGTATTCTAGCTGCAAGGGGGATAACCTGGGAGGACTGGGGCTGCTCCATCTTGACACAGCACCAAGATGGTAAATGCTTTTGCAATGCCTACTATGTGCCTGGTATAGAGGAGTTTCCTGTCCTTACGAAGCAAACCCTTCTCTTCACAAAAGGAACACACACAAAAACGTAAAATCATCTCTGACAAGTGCTCTCACAGGGCATATACAGACCTATCTTCTCCTCTCAAAAACGTCCCTATATGCTTACTGCTGTCTAAAACGGTTAACAGAGCTCAAGGCATATACCTCTGAAAGATAAAAGACTTATACAATCATTTATTTATTATGCAAACATTTGGCAACTGCAGACGATGTGCTCAGTCATGCTATAGATATTAGGGAAGCCCCAGAGAACAAAACAGATGAAAGCCTTATACACCTTACTGTAGGAAACAGAAAACAAACAAAAACAATAAACATAATACAAAAGGAAACAGTATACTCTACTCCTGCGCTCAATCTATTCAATGACTTTCTGAGTAACACCTTGCCTGGAACCGCTACCAGTAACACTTGCTGTTCAATTTTTGAGTCCAAATGGCTGATTTCAGATCCTCTCCTGCTCTGAGAGAGAAGAATGGGACGCACTGAGGAGCTGATGGCAGAGAATTCTCAACAAAGAGAAGAAAGAACACAGGTAGGGAGGTGACAGGCACTGCTGAGGGGCAGCTTTCCAGAGCGTGCAGGCTCAGTGCTTTCTCAGTGTCAGACAAACGGACTCTGACCCTGGACAGTCCAGCGCTCACACGCCTCCACGGGGACACTGTCATTAGCTCTAATCCTAGCCTCAGGACATGTGTGCACGACTCACGGGAGCTTCGTTATGGGAGAACCTATTCTTCTCTGGCAATGTTAATTTATAAATTGCAGTAACTGAAACTTTCATCAAGAAGCAACAGCTGTGGTATTTTTTAATAAAAATTATTTATTTTATTTAAAAGGCAGAGTTGCAGAGAGAGGTAGAGAGACAGAGAAAGATCTTCCATCTTCTAGTTCACTCCCCGAATGACCACAGTGGCTGAACCTGGGTCAGACCAAAGCCAGGAGCTAGGAGCTTCTTCTGGGTCTCCCGCATGGATGGGAGAGTCCCAGATAATTGGGCATCTTCCCCTGCCTTCCTAGACACTTTAGCAAGGAGCTGGGTTACAAGTGGAGCAAGCAGGAATCAAATTAGCATCCTTATGGGATGCCAGTGCTTCAGGCAGTGACTTAACCCATTATGCCACAGCCCGGCCCCAGTATATTTTTTTAAAAAAGTACTAGATAGTGGGGCCAGTGCTGTAGTGTGGCAGGTAAAGCTGCCACCCCACAGTGCCTGCATCCCATATGGGCGCTAGTTCAAGTCCAGGCTGCTCCACTTCTGATCCACCTCTCTGCTGTGGCCTGTGGAAGCAGAAGATGGCCCCAGTCATTGGGCCTCTGAACCTATGTCGGACACTTGGAAGAAGCTCCTGGCTCCTGGCTTCAGATCAGCCCAGCTCCAGCCGTTGCAGCCCTCTGGGTAGTGAACCAGCAGATGAAAGACCTCTCTCTCGCTCTGCCTCTTCCTCTCTGTAACTCTGCCTTTCAAATAAATAAGCCCTTTTTTTAAGTACTAGATAGAATCAAAAGACAAAGTTTATGTCTCAGTTCTCTTACCTCCTGGTGCTTCAATGATCTCATCTGTGAAATGAGTGGAGAAACGCCTACTTTCCCTATTTTCTCAGAGCTGTAATAGAAGGCAAGCCATTTTGTAGATACTGATGCATAATTTTTGGCATCATTCTTTTCACTGGTACTGTGATAAACACTTTGAAGTTCTACTAAACAATTACTGTTCCTGACACAAGGTTAGTTCTTGTCCCAGTTAGTGTTCACTGTGGGAACATTAATACTTTTGATTATGTGCCACTTGCAAAGTCCACACTTGGCTTAGATTATATACAGCAAACAGAAACTTCCAAAACAGGAAAAATAAAAACCATGAAATCCAAATCATATCTAGCTACAAGAGGTTCAGGAAAAAAAAATGGACTTCTATTTGTTCTAACTTTATTCACATGGAAGGAAAACTCTCTCTTGGGTTCAGCACCCTTGAAATCAATTGACTCATTCACCAATAATCAAGGGCCTACTCTATCCCAGGTTCTGTTCTAGATACTATGGGTACAGAACATGATCTTGGGAGTTTATATCTCAGTGAGTGAAGATATACAATAAACACTTTAAATTAGTATAGATTCTTAAAAGGCATAAGTGTTACTAAAAAAACCAGGCAATTAGAAACATGCTAAAAAGTTGACATTTTCTCATAAATTTGAAAGGCATGCTTAGTTTTCCAAGCAACAGCGTCCCTAAGTAAAAAGCTAACTGAAGGGTACACAAGCATCCAAACAGACCAATCAGGAAATAACTCAAAAGCCTATCAACCCAGGACAGATGAGCACATTGTGGTATGTTTACAGAATGGAGTACTGAACGGGACAGATGAGCACACTGTGGTATGTATACAGAATGGAGTACTAAACGGGACAGATGAGCACACTGTGGTATGTATACAGAATGGAGTACTAAACGGGACAGATGAGCACACTGTGGTATGTATACAGAATGGAGTACTAAACGGGACAGATGAGCACACTGTGGTATGTATACAGAATGGAGTACTAAACGGGACAGATGAGCACACTGTGGTATGTATACAGAATGGAGTACTAAACGGGACAGATGAGCACACTGTGGTATGTATACAGAATGGAGTACTAAACGGGACAGATGAGCACACTGTGGTATGTATACAGAATGGAGTACTAAACAGGACAGATGAGCACACTGTGGTATGTATACAGAATGGAGTACTAAACAGGACAGATGAACACACTGTGGTATGTATACAGAATGGAGTACTAAACAGGACAGATGAGCACACTGTGGTATGTATACAGAATGGAGTACTAAACATCAGTGAAGAAAATTTATTTTCTAAAGCAAGTACAAATTGCACAAAAACAAGGTTGCATTAAAAAAGGTCAGACATCAAAAAACAGATACAGTAAAATTTCTTTTGTGCAAATTCCAAAAGCTAACCTACGGGTCTCAGGGGCACACTCTGGTGGTAAAGTTATAGAGCCAACCAAGGTTTAGCACAAGAGTCAGCAGTTCCAATGCTTCGGGGTGGGGGTGGGGGGAGAAGGCACTGGATTGGCAGAGGGCAAACCCAGGGCTTTTCACATGATGTAATTTTCTATTTCTTGACATGGAACTGAAGATATTTACTTTATAATAATTCAGCTGCAAAACTACGTTTTAAAATCAACAACAGACCATCTATAATAACAGCCTTGGGAAGATACGAGTGCAGAACATAAAGGACTCCATCAATCCATTTCACCCAGCTTTGTCCCAGGGTAAAGTGTTAGATAAGGTCAGTGCAAGGTCATAACCACTGGCACCCTTCCCAGACCTCACTGAGATCTCCTCAGTTCCACGTGTACGCGTTTGGGTGTGGACTGTCTCATGCAGTTCACACATGTAGATATTTCAGTGACCACCACATCACCAATAGAGCCACTGGCTCACCACAAAGACCCCTGCACTGCCCCTTGTGTCACACCCATCCTCTCCCCTCAACTGCCTGCCTAAGGGCTCTTTCATCTATAACACCAGTTCTTCATTTCTATTAATTGGATTATTCAGAGAATATTGTATAAAAGGAATCCTATCATTTATAGCCTTTTGAGAAAAGATCTTTACTTCGTTCGGCACAGTGCGTGTGAGATTTCACCTGAGTTGCTGCCTGCATCATCCGTCCCACCCTTTATTGCTGAGCGGAATGCCGGGGTGCAGAATCCGTCCCACCCTTTATTGCTGAGTGGAATGCCGGGGTGCAGAATCCGTCCCACCCTTTATTGCTAAGTGGAATGCCGGGGTGCAGAATCCGTCCCACCCTTTATTGCTGAGCGGAATGCCGGGGTGCAGATACAGCACAGGAAGTTCATTCACCCACTGAGGAACATCCGGTCTGCTTCTGCTTTTGCTAATTAGAATTATGTTCATAAAATGGAGCTGTTAAACCAAGGCTTCCATTAACGCTTCTATTAGTGACCATAGGTTTTCATTTTTCTGAGATAAATGGCAAGCAGTGCGATCAGTAGCTCATAGGATAATGATGTTTTAAATTTGTTATTTGAGAAACAGAGGAAAGAGAGATGCCACGAATTCAACGCCCAACTACTTGAAACGGGCAGAACCAGGCTGGACAGAAGCACAGAACTCAGTCCATGCTAGTGACAGGAACCTAGTTACTTTTTTTTTTTTAAGATTTATTTATTTATTTGATAGGCAGAGTTACAGACAGTGAGAGTGAGAGACAGAAAGGTCTTCCTTCCGTTGGTTCCCTCTCCAATCGGCCACAACGGCAGGAGCTGCACTGATCTGATGGCAGGAGCCAGGTGCTTCTCCTGGTCTCCCATGCGGGTGCAGGGGCCCAAGCACTTGGGCCATCCTCCACTGCACTCCCAGGCCACAGCAGAGAGCTGGATTGGAAGAGGGGCAGCCGGGACTAGAACCAGCACCCATATGGGATGCTGGCGCCGCAGGTGGAGGATTAACCTCATGCGCATGGCACCAGCCCTGGAACTTAGTTACTTAGACCATCACTGCCCCCTCCCTGGGCTGGCATTAGCTGGAGACAGAGACAAGATCCAGAGCTCGGTACTGAACACAGGCAGTCTGATGAAGGATGCAGGTGTCCTAACTCTAGACTGAACATCTACCCACAGGGGTTTTGTGTTTAAAGAAGATGCCTACATGATCATCAGGGTAGCTGTGTGAGTTTACATATCAATCACCTATGAACAAAGGATTCCATTTCTTTACATCTCGAGTTCCATGTTGTCACCTTTTTTTTTTTTAAGCTGTTCTGCTAGATATGTAGTGAAATCTCATTGTGGTTTGAATTTGCATTTTCCTAATGGCTAATGATGTTGAAAATATTTTCATACACGTATCTGACATCTGTGTATCCTCTGTGGTGAAATGTCTGTTCATTTCCTTGCCAATTTCCTAATTGGATTTTTTAAACTATTGAATTCTAGGAGTTCTTTATAGATTCCAGATACAAGTCCTTTGAAAAGTATGTAGTTTGCAAATACTTTCTCCCAGTTTGAGCTTGTCTTTTCATCCTTTTCACAACACCTTTTACAGAGCAGTAGCTCTCAACTTTTATAAAATCCAATTTATTGACTTTTTTCATTTATGGAGCATGATTTTGGTCTACATCTGAAAATTCTTTGCTCATTCTTAAGTCCTGATGATTTCCTCCTATCTTTGCCCCAAAGTTCTATAGGCTTACATTCTTTTTTATTTTATTTTTAAGATTTATATATCTGAAAAACAGAGTATAAGAGAGAAGAGGGGGAGAGAGAGAAAAAGAGAGAGAGAGGGAGGGAGAGAAAGGGAGAGAAAGAAGGAGAGAGGCAGAGGAAGAGGGAGAGGGGAGGAGGTAAGGGGGAGGGGAGGGGAGCGGGAGGGGGAGAGAGAGAGGTATCTTTCATAAATTGGTTCACTACCCAAATGGCTGCAACAACTGGGGCTGGGCCAGGATGAAGCCAGATTTTTCTGGGTTTCCCATGTGGGTACAGGGGCCCAAGGGCTTGAGTCATCCTCTTCTGCTTTCACAGGCACATTAGCAGGGAGCTGGATTGCAAGTGGAGCAGCTGGGACTTGAACCAACACTCTCATGGGATGCCAGTGCTGCAGGACAGCAACTGTGCCAGTCCCTATAGTCTTACATTCTACATTTAAAACACATTATGCTTTTGGTTCATTGTATTTTGTATCAGGTGTGAGGTTTAGATCAAGTTTTGTTTTTTTTTTTTTGTCTATAGATGTCCAGTTGTCCCACACCTGTTGAAAGGATTATACTTCTTCAACTGAATTGCTTTTTCTAAAACTAACATGCATAAATTCATCATTTTAATGATTCTATGTGCATCATTTAATCTAGCATTAATGTACCTTCATTCACAATGCTGTGCATCCATCACTGCTCTTGGCTTCTTGACTTTAATCCCACATGGAGACCCTGCACCCACTGAACAGTAACTCCCCATTTCCCAACATGCCCTGTCCTTGGTAACTTTTACTTTTCTGTCTCTATGAATTTGCCTATTCTCATCACCAAATATAAATGAAATCATATAATATTTGATTAAAACAAAGCTTTTGCTAAGATGACATTTAGACAAAGACTTGAAGGAGGTATGCAATGAGGTACCCAAACAGCTCACAGAAGGCATTGCTGAGGCCAAGAACTGTGAAAGCCCTTGTCGCGCGCAGGGGAGAGCAGCAGTGTAGAAGAGATTAGAGAGGTAATGGGGATCTTATTGGCCATTTTAAGTACCACGGATTGTACTCTGCATGAACCAGGAGCCACTTCTGACTTTGAGGAGCGATACAATTCAACTTGTGTTTTAAAATGATCTTGGCTTGAGTATTTAACAGAATGCATGGGAAAGGAAGACCCGATCAATGCGCAGAGACTATTTTAGAAATCCTGTTTGTAGATGGATGCCTCGTGGTCCAACGCAGAACAATGAACACAGGGACTAAATGGATTCTGTATGCACCTGGAAGGCACAGCCAAAAGGTTTTTCTTTGGCTATGGATCAGAGACAGAAAAGACCATCAGGAATCACAGCAGATTGCTGGCCTGTGCAATGTGAAAACAAAGCTGCCATACAACGATGTGATGCAGACTGATGAAGCAGGTCTAAGTTTGAGACCTCTGGTAGAATTCCACTGGAGACGCCTCAGGCAGAATGAGGTCTGGAACAGCAGAAGACAAACTGCAGACTAGGAGCAGTTAGGACACAGGTCTGTCTGTGGGTGGCCCACAGCATCAGCAGCATTGCAAATGCTCCCAGTGGTCTGACAATCCGCTAAGTCACCAGGACTAATACAACTATGCTCATTACTCAGCGTGTGCTGAAGCCAGCTTCCACTGCTCACAGGGGCCAGTTTTACAGTTCTCTGTCCAAATCCTTGAAGAATTACACCATGTGGGTAAGCTTATACCTGCTATGGTAGAGGTTTTTGTACCACAGAAAATGGCAAAAGCTACAAATAAGGACTTGTCCCTGCCAAGAGCCAGTTATTAAACATTTAACAGCACATGGCTGTCTCTCCTCGTTAAGGGATAAAGTCCCGAATCTCAAGTCACCCCTCATCTCTGCATGTGAACCCCTAGTCAGTTCTGTGTCCTGCACCTGCATTGGGAGACCAGGAGAAGCTCCTGGCTCCTGGCTCCTGGCTTTGGATCGGAGCAGTGCTCCGGCCATGGAGGCCATTTGGAGGTAAACCAACAGAAGGAAGACCTTTCTCTCTGTCTCTAACTGTCAAAAAAAAAAAAAAAAAAAAAAAAAGGGCTGGAGCCATGGCTCAATAGACTGATCCTCCGCCTGCGGCACCCGCACCCCGGGTTCTAGTCCCGGTCTGGGCGCTGGATTCTGTCCCGGTTGCCCCTCTTCCAGGCCAGCTCTCTGCTGTGGCCCGGGAGAGCAGTGGAGGATGGCCCAAGTGCTTGGGCTTTGCACCCGCAAGGGAGACCAGGAGAAGCACCTGGCTCCTGGCTACAGATCAGCGCGGTGCGCTGGCCACAGCGCGCTGGCCATGGTGGCCATTGGAGGGTGAACCAACGGCAAGGGAAGACCTTTCTCTCTCTCTCTCTCTCACTGTCCACTCTGCCTGTCAAAAAATAATAATAAAAAAGGATCATAGGCTAAGTGCTGAATAGAATGCATGGAAACAAGAAGACCAGATCAGCAGCTCGAGAATACCAAGATTCCAAAGCACATAGGAACCCTATGATTAACCAAACCTCCCTGCACTCACCTTCTAAGAATTCCTTGGGGCAGGCATTCGATGTGTCCATTAGGACATCATTTGGGCACCAAAAGTGACCATGCCAGCTTCCACTACTGCACACAGTGCTAGGCAGAGATTGACAGTTCGCATACTCGGTTCCTGTCAACTACGTGTGAGTCTGGATTGAGTTTGAGCTCCTAGCTTTGACCTGGCTCAGCCCTGGTGTTTTGATCATTTGGGGAGCTAACCAGTAGATGGACGCTCTCTGGCCCTCTACCTTTCAAATCAATTTTTAAAATGTAAACCTTTCCAAAAGCCCCTTGAAATTGTTTCTTATTCTCAAGGGAATATGTATTCTGAATTTTTATGAGATAACTTTTGCTACCTTCTTAAGTGAATCATTTCATCAATAATGATCTCAATCATCAAGAAGAGGTACTTTATAATTCTTCAGTGACATTACTAGGCATCTTTTCTTCTTTAGGAGTACAAAAGAGCATATACATATACATGTAACAACCTGGCTGTGCCGGCTACTAAATACACAAAGCAGGAGGGCGTGCAGTGCCCAGCGGGGTCAGTGTTGATAGTAGACCTTTTGGCTTCCCACAAGAAGACCAAATTACATAACATACAAGAAGAGCAGAATGTTCAAAATAACATGACAAAGAAATGAAACAGTAAGACTATACCACAACCTATCAAAATGGTTATGAATCAGGCCAGTGTTGTAGCATAGCAGGTAAAGATGGTGCCTATGACTCTAGCATCCCATATGGGTGCTGGTTCGAGTCCCGGCTACTCCACTTCTGGTCCAACTCCTTGTTTATGTGCCTGGTAAATCAATGGAAGGTGGCCCAAGAGCTCCTGCACCCATGTGGGAGACCCAGAAGAACTCTTGGTTCCTGACTTTGGATCGGCCCAGCTCCAGCCTTTATGGCCATTTGGGAAGTAAAGCAACCTGATGTAAGATCTGTCTGTCTCTCCATCTAGTTTGGCCTTTCAAATAAATAAATAAATTTTTACAAAAAAAAAAGTGAATGTGAATCAACTTGTGTGGCAGGAGCTATGGTAGGCTACAAATTTTACTCTGAACAGGCTTAAGTATTTGATTATAAATTGCTATTTAAGATGCCCACAGTGGCTGAAAAGCTAGGACCTGAGAGCAGGTCAGGGGGGCTGGCACCATGGCTCAGTTAATTCTCTGCCTGCAGCGCCGGCATCCCATATGGGGTGCCCGGTTCTAGTCCCGGTTGCTCCTCTTCCACTCCAGCTCTCTGCTGTGGCCCTGGAGGGCAGGGGAGGATGGCCCAAGGTTTTGGGCACCTGCACCCAGGTGGAAGACCAGGAGGAAGCACCTGGCTCCTGGCTTGGGATCGGCGCAGTGCGCCAGCTGTAGCGGCCATTTGGGGAATGAACCAATGGAAGGAAGACCTTTCTCTCTGTCTCTCTCTCTCTTTCTGTATGTCTATAACTCTACCTGTCAAATAAAGAGGAAAAAAAAAGACCCAGTCAGCAGCAACCACAGGACGTAAGGGCAGAGACTCTTCCAGGAAACCAGTGCTTTTCTTCCTCATTTCCTCTCTACGGACACTACCTGGCTCTCAGATCTTTCCACCCAGTCTAACATCCTGCTGATGGTGAGCAGACTCCCAGAGGATTTGTCCCCGCAGGGCTTCCTTCTGGTTTCACACTTCCATTCTGTCAAGTGGAGGCAATACCTTGTCTGTAGGATAAGAGCATTTCAAATAAAAACAAATGCCTTTTGGAACTCATTTTCTGAAAATCTTCTTTAGGAATCACTGCCTTACAAGTGGATAAATGCTACCCCCCCCCCCCAAAAAAAAAAAAAAACCCTTAGTACTTTATTTATTTACTATCAGTAGCAGCTGCCTCAAAGGCAAAAGTAAAAGAAAGCTGTTTATTCTCTACAAATGATAGAAACAAATTTAAAAAAAAAAGGACCTCATTTGCAGGAGTACTGGTTTTTTCAGGTTAGACTAGAGCTTTTATGACAAAAATCACTCCCAACCCTCAGGAGAAAAGAGGTCCTCGTTATGTAAGAGTGCTCCCCGTGCTCCTACAGCTCTCCATGAGTTCCTCATGTCTCTACATAATCTCCTTTATCAAAGCAATTGCACTGGGAGTCTATGCTTCAGCTTCCTCGGGAGTTATTCAGGCACTGGTTTTCTCTCCATTTTCCCTCTTTTATTTATGTATCCTATCTCCTTTGATAAGACCTCAGTTCCCCACCCGCTAAGGAGTTCTCTGTAAAGATATGACTTCACCTTTAGTTTTCAGATTGGCCTACCCCCAGTAAAATCAAGCGATAAAAAGTCCTAGGGGTGAGATGGGGCAGGTGAGCTACTTGTCATGAACTCATGGTGGGTACTCACAACGACTCAGCACCCCAGGAACAAGACTGGTACGGAAGCCACATAAGGCATGTTTCCAGTCTCACTAGCCGTCTACATGTCCTCCTTAAAATTCTGCTCCAGAGCTGACATTTGGCGCAGGGGTTATGTCCCTGTTTGGGATACTTGCATCCCAACTCAGAAACCCTAGTTCAAGCACCAGCTCTTCTGCTCTGTGCTAACGTATACTCTGGGAGGCAGCAGGTGATAGCTCAAGTGACTGGCCCCTGTAACCCATAGGGGAGCTCTGCATGGAGTACCCAGCTCCTGGTTTCCACCTGGTCCTGAACAGGCTACTGTAGGCATTTGGAAAACAAGCCAGCAGAGGGAAGCTCTGTCTGTCTCTCTCTCTTTCTGTATCTCTGCCTTTCAAATAAAATGAAAATAAATAAATAAAACCAAAATGAATAAATCTCCCTCATTCCTACAACTCTGCATGCTGACAGTCACCACATCATGACCTAATACCCCTCAGAGTTACCAGGCCAACTTCATGAGGATGTCAGGAGACCCTGCACCCGCCAGGTCAGCACGACTTGAGAGCAGCCATGTCTCAGTCTCCAGGGCCTTTGCAGCTTCCCAGTTTGACAACTGCTATGCATGCGCACAGCAGCTGTAAGGGGAGCGTTAGGCTCAGCTTGCTCCCTCACATTATTAAATACAAACAATAAACAAACACAAGTTTTCCAACCTCACAGACATAGTAAGATACCCAATTAAATTACAAGGTTAAAAAAAAAACAAACCCTACAGTGTTTCAATATTTCCCACTGGTGTTTTGAATTTCATTTCCTGCTCTTAATTTCTACTTAATATAAAATGCAGCAAAAATGCTTTGAGTTTTTCATGAGAGTGTCTTTCTCAGGGATGAATTTTTTCTGAATGACAGCAAAAAAATGTTTGACTAGCCAACTGCCTGGAGAAAGACAAATTCATTTTAAATAATATTAATTTGATTTTTTTTCTATTAGCTCAGTCTTAAGCCTGTTAAAAGACACAGCAGTAATTATATAAAAACACAGACTATATTTTCTCTCATATATGTGGGGAAGAAGGGATAGCACCATCGTTTACAAAGTAGAAATTCACAGTAAGAAAAAATAATTAATTAGGGCTTCAGTCACTGGGCAACTACGAGTATTATTTTCTGCCTTTAGGTAGATCTACACTGATTCCAGATTTTCCTAGAACTTGTGATTCTAAGTGTCACCGAACATGTAAGAGATTTCTTTGATGTGCCTAGACTCACAGAGGAGAGTCCAAAAGAATTTGAGAATATTAAGACCAATTTTTCTCTTTTTACAAGATGAAGAAATTGAGGCCAAAAGGGGAAATGACTTGATATTAAGGTCAGAAACAGGGGAGATGGCTGGATCAGATTCCTGTTTTGCATTTATTCTTTTTCCTGGCAATATTTAGTGAGCAATGACTGTGAACAAGGCTGACTGCTGGGACTCTGTGATGAGGCAAGACAGTGTCGGTCCTCTTCAGGGAGCCAGCAGCCTAGCAGGACAAACAAAATTCAAGTACCAGTTGTTCAATCACCTGCTTTAATGATCACTGTCCTATCTGCGCAAAAATAATCCAATATGGGATACGAGAACCAGGAGTAAGTGACCCGACTTCCTGCAATCAGGGAAGGTTTCCTAGAAGAAACTCTCTCTGAACAGAGCAGGTGATCGCATAATTTACTTCACAAGCCAACAGTAAAATACAGCACCTAAAAATAACTAATTGGTGTTAACAGATCTACACAGACAGGGTCTGTCCCTGAGCCACCAGGATGTAGGGCCCTCTCACAGTAGAAGGGTACAGGGGCCTGCACTGTGGTGTAGTGGGTTAAGCATGCACCTGCAGCACCAGCACCCCATATGGATGCTGGTTCAAGACTGGGCTGCTCCACTTCTGATCCAGCTCTCTGCTAATGGCCTAGGAAAACAGAGGAAGATGACCCAAGTGCTTGGGCCCCTGGAACCACGTGGGAGACCTGCAAGAAGCTCCTGGCTTCAGATCGCCCCAGCTCCAGCTGTTGTGGCCATTTGGGGAGTGAACCAGTGGATGGAAGACCTCTCTCTCCCTCTGTCTGTAACTCTACCACTGAGGTAAATAAATAATATTCAGCAGGTAAAGTGAGGGGGCATGTGCTGCCAGGAGAGGAGAGCCAGTGGGAACTTCTGGAGACAGCGTTCACCAGGGTTTATGACACATCAGGTACTATGCTACCAACTTCACATGTGTCAGCTGACTTAACTCACATGACAACCCCAGGAATCTGATGCTCACAACTCTGTCTCAGAGATGACAACACTGACGTAGAGGCTCAAGAACTTCTTCAAAGCTAAGGTTCAAAGGAAGATAATTTGACTCCAGAATCCAAGCACTGGGCTTCAGAGGGAAAGGGGCGAGCGTAAGAGCAGGCCAGATGAGGGAGGAAATTATGATGAACTGACTGCAGGTTATACTGAAGATCTGGTTTTTCAAACAAGGATACTAGTAGATCAAGGTAGGAAGTAACATGATTAGGTTCGTGCTAATAAATCATTCTACCCACAACATAGAGAACACAGAAGTGGAGACAGAGGAACAAGTTACAACACAAATGCAGACATTCACGAGAGAAACAAGTCTGGTCAGGGATGGTCAGGGATGGACGTGGCTTGACGTGAGTGGATCTGTGGGATTCAGCTGGTAAAAGAAAGAGAAGGTGGTGTTGGCCAGATGCAGCACAGAGGATAGACATACCAATGATGAATCCTCAGTTCCAGTTCGAGAAACTGTTGGGTAGCAGCATCCTTCATATAAAGAAACACTAGAGGAGGGCCAGAAGCAAGGTATTAAAGGGAAGAAAGAACGTTAATGAATAAAGAAGAGTTATGTTGTAGACACAATGAGCCTGAAGTGCTCCTGGGAAAAAACAGGAAAATATGATTAGGCCACTGAATTGAAGCTCAAATGAGCGGTGTGGATTGAAAACGTAACTTTGCAGGGCCGGCTGCTCCACTTCCTATCCAGCTGCCTGCTAACGCACCTGAGAAAGAGCAGAAGATGGTCCAGGAACTTGGGCCCCTGAACCCACGTGGGAAACCTAGAAGTAGCTCTAGGCTCCTTGCTTTGGTCTGGCATAGTCCTGGTCGTTGCAGCCATCTGGGGAATGAAGTGGTACAAGACCTCTCCAGTTCTTTCAAATGAATTTTAAAAATCTTTTTAAAAAAGAAAATCTAAATTTGTGAGTCTTTTCAAAGTCCTTGAACTGATGGACTTGAATGATATTGTCTAAGGACAGAGAACAGGGTGGGAGACAAACAAGTCCTAGGACCAAGGCTTGAGGAAATCCAGTATTTGCAGACAGGCAGAAGGTGATGAAATGGCACAAGTACCCAAGAAGCAGAGACACAGCAAAAACTAACAGCAGAGTGCAATGTTCTCAAATCCAAAGGAACAGAGTTTTCAGGAGGAAAAAGTAGACCAAAGGGTAAAGACCAGCTAAGTCCATCAAGGATAAGAACTGAACATTGCAGGCTAGCCTCACGGCACAGTGCATTAAGCCACACCTGCATCCTCATTGGAACTGCTCTGCTTCCTATCTAGTGTGCCTAGGAAGGTAGAGGACGGCCCAAGTACTCGGGCCCCTGCCACCCATGTGGGAGACCCAGAGGAAGTTCTGGGCTCCTGGCTTCATTCTGGCCAGCTGCATGTCACAGATATTTGGGGAGATTGTGTGTGTGTGTACGCATGCACAAGTACACATGCATGTTTTACGCTGTCACTCTGCCTTTCCAGTAAATAAATCTTAAAAAAAACAAAAGAACTGAAAAATGATTCCATTTTATGGGAGCAGGAGCAGACGTTCATGAGTTGATCAGCAGAAAGGAGGTGATGGGATGTTGGAAGCGTGCACATATTCCAAGTCTTTGTATTAAGGTTTCTGTGAGAAGGTCCATAGTCAGTATCTATGCCATTTCCTCAAACAAACTGCCAACTTTCACCAGCTTTTACTTCCCTCCATTCCTACATTATGTCCCACGTTGCTATAATTTGGAACTTCCACATCATTTTTACTTAAAAAAATTCAATATTTACTTACACTAATTGATGTATTTTACCACTTTATTTGTTCATTTTCACTCCTTATATTCTATTCCCAAATTTATTTTATTTCTTGGAATTTGTTCTATTTAATTTTTTTTTTGACAGAGTGGACAGTGAGAGAGAGAGACAGAAAGGTCCTCCTTTGCCATTGGTTCACCCTCCAATAGCCGCCGTGGCCGGTGCACCGTGCTGATCCAAAGGCAAGAGGCAGGTGCTTCTCCTGGTCTCCCATGGGGTGCAGGACCCAAGCACCTGGGCCATCCGCCACTGCACTCCCGGGCCACAGCAGAGAGCTGGCCTGGAAGAGGGGCAACCGGGACAGAATCCGGTGCCCCGACTGGGACTAGAACCCGGTGTGCTGGCGCTGCAAGGTGGAGGATTAGCCTATTGAGCCGTGGCGCCGGCCCTATTTAAATTCTTGAAAAGAGGTTTGGTGACTGGTAGACTTCATGAACCCCTTATGGCAGACCACAATTTCCATATGGGTCACACAACATTCCCCAAATGAGACATTCCTTCCAGGACTTCACACTTCCCTATATAGAGATGGGGTCTATGCCTCCTCTCCTTGGCCCGGGCTAGCCTTTGGAACTAGTTCAACTATGACCACAAAGGTTAAAATGATACTATGCGAGTCCTAGGCTAGTCATCCAGGTAATATAATTTCTTTTCTTTTTAACTTTTATTTAGTAAATATAAATTTCAAAAGTACAGTCTATGGATTTCCAGGTAATATAATTTCCACATGGCGTGTGGGGATGCTTGGGTTCAGAACCCAACTACAATACTTTGAAGAGGTCTAGGCCCCATGGAAAAGACCAAGTGGAAAGATACTGATGCCTCCGGGGCTTGACCACAACTAATTCCCCGTCAACAGTCAGCACCAGCCAGTAGCCATGAGAAACTGACTGCCTTTGGTCAAACCACGCACCTGGCACCACGTGGATCAAAGACGAGCCTTCCCACTGCTGCCCAAATTGAAGATTCATGTACAACACAAGTGACTGTTTCATTTTAAGCTACCCAGGGTCAGCGAGATAATGTAGTGTAAACCGACAACAAGAGCACCTTGCGTGACCAAAAATGCCACTGTTTCACCCTTCTCATGAACGATAATTTGACTGGTAGAGAGTTTCTAATTGTTGCAACATGTGCTCGCTTGGTAGCACATGTACTAAATGCTGCAACAGAGGAATTCAAAGTTTCTTATGAAGTCTAACATACACTGACCTAAGACCCAGAACGTCTACTCTAGGAATTAATAGCAAGTCAGAGGGTTTACCTCTGAATAGAAAAGAACCAAGGTCTGGCGAGATTCTTTTCCATGGTAAATCCACTGACTTGTTATGTGCTTGACATGAGCACACACATCTCCTGGAAATGAAGTCAGCCGTATTTCTAGGAACTGGAACTGAAACAGGGGCCCTGGGCCATCTGGATTGAGGCAGTTTTCCTGTCTCTGCCTCTCTCTCTGCCTTCCCTTTGGGCTTGTGGCCTCTTATTTCCATTTTTCTACTAGCATGTGTCCCCAGTTATCCTTCGCAGGGCTGCTGCTTTTATTTATCATGTCTCGTCTGCAACCCTGTAACTTCAGATAATATGCGGTTTAGGGTTTTCTGAGAAAAAGTTCTACAGGCTTTATAGTTTCATAGGACAAATCTCTTTAAAGATTCTGATGAGTCGATGACTGGCAGGTGGACTAATTCTCTGTCCAGAGGAGAGATCATGTGGTTTCCACGTGGCCCATGAGGTTCTGCCCTTCCACAGGAAATGTGGCTGTGAGCCATTTCCTGGAGAAGAGGAGAGAACTGGGATGGTTCACTATTTGTCATCAGATAGGATTCTTCTTTTCTTAAGTTATGGATTTAATGGACCCAGGGACAGGATGACCCGAGAAATGACATGAAGTAAAATGAGAAACCATAATGTGGTGTTTCAAAAAAATAGCAAGTGGCCCATTCTGCCCAAAACACAAGATTTTTTTTATAGTAGGATTAAACAGCCAGGATATGGTCGAGTTAAACAGGTACTCCTTGGGGGGGGGGGGGAGCACAGTCTAGAAAAACAGGACACACATGTAATAATTTGTAAAGAAAAGAGTCTATGAATTGCAGACTTCCTGAAGAAGGCTTGTCACTGGGGAGGGTCAGGAATCAGGTAACGTCAGCATGCAGCTTGGAACAAAGCTCCTAAAACCCAACTTGCTGTATTTCTCTGGCCGCATAAAAAACAGCAAAACAAACTGAATTGGGGCATAGCAGGCATTCAGGTGCACGTTATAGAGAAGGGTGTCGTGTCCTGCCTCACTACAGCTCAGTGGAGTTCTTAACACGCTTTGGCTCCTGGCTGCACAGAACGTGATTGTGTAAGAGCAACTGGGCACTGCAGATGTTCTGACACTGGACAAAGAGACAGAGATAATGGTCGATGGAAGGGGCTAGCCCTCATGGTGAACAGGGGCCAGTCCTCTGAGCAGCGCACAGCCTAAGAATTCGGGCAACACAAAGAACAAGCAAAAACACTGGTGGAGCTGCGCACAGGACCTGTTCCAGGTGTGGGAAGACTCACCCTTGGAGCCACTGACCTTCCGTAGGAGACGTGCTCTCTCCTCCCTGGAACTAGCACTAATGGCAGGTTACTGTGCAGCTCTGATGAGGGAGAAAGCACAGGCCACAGAGCTTAGGGAAACATAATTTGAGCAACATTACAAGCAAAGAATTCAACTAAGAACTACAAACTAGTAAGAAAAAAATCCCAAAGAAGAAACAGGTGAAAGATCAGACGATTAAACAAGCACTTCCCAAGAGAAGAAATGCAATTGGCAAAGAAAAAAAAATTAACCCACAGGAAACAGACAAGGGGCACTTTCCCTCTGTATACATTGATTGTTAAAATCTCGATGCATCGTGCTTCAAATTTTAGCTGAACAAAGCAGTCTTGAGAGTAATGGGTTAAAGGCTGCGAGGATGTTAAATTTGGCCACTATTTTATTTACATGAAGCCCCAGACACAACTGCAGCCCCAGAGAGACCCCTGTACTCCTTGGTCAGGGGTTACCAGGATCCCCATTCTCATGGGTCAGCTATTTATAGTTTTGCATTTAGTCACAATTTTTCAGAAACTGTATTTTAAAAAATCATTATAGGCTAAAAAGTTGCTCTACAAATCACTCATATAAAAAAGAAATAAATGATATTATCATCTTAATAACGGAATAACTATAGGCTGCCGAGTCTTCTTGCACAAAGATGTGAATTTGATAATAACAGTTATAAAAACTGCATTGGAACACACTATATAAACTTCATGGGTATAATATTTCTCAAATGAGAATTACCACAGTTAGGTCAGAATAATCTGGCAATGTAGAGATATGCATGAGAAACTGCATTAGTCATCATTCACTGGGATTTTTATTTCTTTTATCATTTATTTTTCTTCTAGGAGCACTTAATGGTAAAACAAGTCCCTATCATAAAATTTCTTATTCTATAAGAGCAACCAAACATACAAAACACATGTCCTTAAAAGGAAAATTAAAAACGAAGTTCAATTCTGAGTTCAAAACGGTGTGATGTGACTCCACAGCCAACTCAGCTCATGACTTCGATAGAGAAAATGTAAGACATCCGCCCTCAATCCCACACTGCAAGGCCCGAGGCTGGAAAGGAAGGAATCAGTTTACCTTTCCGCTGACATCGCTAAGATATGCCACTCCCGTCAATTTCTAAACCTTCCACAAATGTGTTTTAACAGCTAAGTATGAACAAATTACTGTTATGCTCAAATCCATTAATTCACACAAACAGGGACTGCCTACCCTGCACGGTGCACTACCGTTTTAGACCCTGGCATGCTCGGTGCTGTCCTCAAGGAGCTTACAACACAGGAGAAACAACACACACTCCTGTCCTGGCCAGCAGTGGGCAAGACCTCCACCAGAAGACAGGATGGGGGCCGCTGGACCACACAGAAACACACCAGCCCTGGACTCAGTGGGTGTCTACGATGAGGAAAGTACTCTGGCAAACAGTTCCCTGAAAACGATGAGATTGGAAGATACAAGTTAAAAACCAGTCAGGCAGATGGTATTCCAGGCAGGCGAGCAAAACTCCCAGGACAAGGGAGTCTGGAGTAGCTAAGCTGGTGCAGATCTGAGCATGACCACCGTGTAGAAGAAGGGCACACAAGCAGGCAGTGTCAGAGCCAGGGCACCGCAGCTCAGACTCCATCCTGAACACTGGGAGCGACCCAAAGGCGTGCAGGGGAAGTGGGTACGTGTGACCTGTGCAGAGATCTGCTTAACCTTCAAGTTAAAGACTGGCTTAGGGTGAACAAAAAACAAAGCTGGGAATACGGATTCAGTTAAAAGGTGTTTTTTTTTTTTTCCAGCAATTTAAGTAAAACACAACCCTGATCTAAACACAGGTGGTGGCAGTAGATAAAGGACAATTTGGTGACTGACTGGGACTTGAGGGGTGAACACAGGGAGGAACACGGGAAGAAGACAGGAAGTACTCTAGGTTTCTCAGCCCCTTCACACATGAAACGGAATGAGGAAACAACTTTCTCACTGAAAATCCATCCCAATCTGTCAATAAGGCAATGAAAGCAACAGAACCAGTGCCAAAAGTTGCAAATATGAATGCATTGCTCCCCACTTTGTCCCCAGACTTGAGGGACAGGCAGAGCGACAAAGACTGCGGGGTACCGGCTAGAGGAAGCACTGCTTCTCACTCGGCTAACAGTGCCTCGGGTCTTGCAGCACCACGGAATATTACCTCGGTCTGTGCTAGAAGTACAGACAGCCAGGCAGAGACTGAGGCACAGAGAACACGAATGAAGATTCGTAAGACGACGCTCCACACGTTCAACCAACAACCACTTCTCAAGCACCAGCATGTGTCTGTGCTGCGTCATGTACAAGAGATGGCAAAGCTGAACACAGATCAGCCCCTGTCCTGGCAGAATTCCAACCTGACTTCTTTGAAGGTAACAGTGGTAGGAACAGGAATAAAACAGAATTATTCATTAGGCTGGCAGAGATTCTTGTGAGCTGTTCTTTAAGCGAAAAAGACCTTGCAGAATGTACTCAAAGTGTTCCCGGAGGACAGCGACTCGCTGTCCAGGGCCGTGTGGGCACAAGATGGGTGTGAGGGCGAACCTGGTCTGGGTGCAGGATTTCCAGGCCTGCACAGTAGACCGAGGAAGCACCTAGGGATCCGCACCTGGGTCTGCTGCACAGAGTCTTCAAATGCGTGAGGAAATCCACAGTCAGAGGAAGGCCACGCTTTCCTAGAGACTGATGTCATTCATCTATGTCTCTAACTTCATGTACACTCGAAAGGTCTCTAGGTTCACCAAGAGACCCCACTCTGTGCTTAGGGAGGCCTTAATCACTCTGCTGTGGATCTGAGTCTCACACAGAATTCCTGACAGTGACAGATACTGCTCTAAAATCATGGCGATTTCTCAATATGAAGTTAGGAAAGTCACGTTTTTTGCTTCTTGGAGGCACTGCCCCTTTGAGAGTTACAGGGAGGCTGCCAAGTCACTGGAACTCATGCAGATCTCAAAGCATACCAAACTCCATCACAGCAGAAAAGGCTCGAAGACGTCCACAGAAAAACACCAGTACGAGGTCACGGTATCGTGTTAGCGTTTCTCACTGTTTCACAACACAACTGTACGAGAGCAGGAGCCGCCCTGAGCTGTGAGGGCAGTAAACAGCCTGGCGAGGCTCGGCCCAGAATCACGTGACTAAGGGTCTCCCAGTGAAGCGGCTCCCGGGTACCCTCTGACTTGCCTCCTGGTTTACACGCCCTTCAAGGTGTGTTTTTGTCAAGTGTTCTACCCAGAACAGAGGAAAATGTCTCCCTGTGGCAGACTGGGAAATGCTCACCACGCTAAGTCAACAGGTATGGTCCAACAAGCACTGAACGCCCATCAGAGAACAAAGGGTGTGCATAAAAAGGTCTGTGACTCAAATGAGATGCTGGGGTGTAGACTGATTTTTAAGCCTAGTGTATATGGAAGTGTATCAAGATCATTCTATGGTGACAATGATATACTTAAAAAATGCTTTGAAAATAAAATCTGTTCTATTCATGAAACAATCCTATATTGTAGCATGTACAGAGTATTTAACTAATCTTAGAGTTACTTTTCTAGTTTGCAGCTAGCAGAGAAAAGATAATAATAGGGCGAGTTTTATGCCCACAGTAGCTATAAACAAGCAGCATTGGCAACTGTCTTGGTTTGCCCAAAACCTGAGGGGAATTTCCATGTTGAAACAGGACAGTCATGGGCAAATGAAAACTAGATGGTTATGTCACAAGTCATACTGTCAAGCCACATGGTCTAAACATTACCTGTATTTTCCCATTTTATCCAATATGACACTGAACAAATCCCTCGGTTCCAGCCTAACAATTTGATAGAAAGCAACACATACAACTATGAGAACAAGGCCCAAATCAAAAAGCTATGTCACGGCATAAACCCTACTTCCCAAAACATTTGATTTAGTTAAGAACTCGAGAAGGGAAAACGGTACTCATGAAATGAGCTTCAGATTCTGCGTAAGCCACTAAAACGCCCCCAATGTGAAGACTGAAACATGGATGTCCTTCCCTCAGACCCAGAATGCGTCACTGTTGTTACCAGTCTTGCTCTCCAAGTCAGCATTACAATTGCACTCACTGCAAACAGGGGTAAGGTTTACCATCACAGACTCAAAAACAAAATAATCTAATCATACATCTCTTTGCAATTCAAGATGAAGTCAAATACATGTACTAGCTAACTGATAGACCTCCTCCCATAAATGCATACGTGATGGTACATGTGACACCTATGACTATATAAATACTACACACCAGGGAGCCCATTTGACTGGCACAGAAACCTGCGCCCTGCTGCTAGTGTGTCCTTCCTTCTCAGACCCCAACCCTGTGAGTTCCTGTGTCGACACCCTTTTCCTGGAACCCCAGGGAAACCTCAGCACTCTCGGTGCTGAAAGGGAAGAGCGCAGTGTGGGAGAGTTGAGAACAGTGCCGAGTGTGCTGCTAGCAGGACTGACACGTGAGGCAGGAGAGGACGTGCCTCCTGCCCCAAGCTTCCTGTGGTGGAACCTTCTGGTGCAGCGTGTCCAGGACGTCTTTCTGTGACACCTCTGAAGCCTGTGCGATGCACCAGTAAAGCACCCACAGGGTCCATTTCAATACTGCTTCATCGGTTCCATTTTATCTGTTGCTATTAAGGACTTGGACTTCTGTTCACATAAAGGGAAAAGGAAATAATTTTCACAACTCCAGATGGTATGAAAGTAATCAGACATACAAAATGCGATTTTGTTTTGCAAGATTTCCTCGAAGGGAACTAACACCAGGAGAAAAATACAGCCACTGACTGCTTCTCTATTTGAAACACTCAAATAAGTACCCCTCTAGCCATGGTGAGCATGTCGCAAGACCCCCAGTGGATGCCTGAAACCGCAGATGGCACTGAACCCTGTGTACTCCATGTTTTCCTGAGAAGCCCCGCAGTGTCACCACACAACACCAGTGATGTGTTTGATGCCCAGGTGCTCCTCTGCATCACTGCTCTCATGCTCTGGTAAAATAAGGGTTACTTAACACAAGCAGGCAAAGCCAAAATGGCTGGTCTGATAACCTCGGTGGCTACTAAGTGACTGACAGGAGAGTGGCATGTACAGGGTGGATACAACTGATAAAGGAGGGATTCCCACCCCAGGGGACAGAGTGAACTGGCATGAGACTGCATCACACTGCTCAGAAATTGTGCAGTTTAAAATGTACAGGGGTCAACACAGTGCCGTGGGCAAAGCTGCTGCCTGTGATGCCAGCATCCTGTGAGGACACTGGTTCCTGACGCGGCTACGCTACTTCCCATCCAGCTCCCTGCCGATGGCCTGGAAAAACAGCATATGATGTTCCAAGTACTTGGGCTCCTGGCACCTGCACGGAAAACCCAGATGGATTCAGCCTGGCCCAGTGCTGGCTGTTGCACCTATCTGGGGAGTGAACCAGCAGACAGAAGATCTCTTTCTCTATGTAACTCTTTCAAAACAAATAGTTTGTAAAAGCTTATAAATTATTTATTTCTGGAATTTTCCATTTAATATTTTTCCCAGAAACCTTTTATTTAAGGTAAATAAACTTCATGCATTTCATAAATACTTTAATAACATGCTGACAGTGATTCTTCCCAGTCTCACTCCCGCCCTTCTTCCTCCTCCCACTCCTATTCCCATTCCTATTTTTTACTAAGATTTACTTTCAATTAAGCTTATGCACAGAAGATTAACTATATACCAAGTAAAGATTTCAACAAATAGTATGGGAAAAAAAACTGTTCAATAGGTTTTTTGATTTCTCCTATAAGCCACTGTTCATTCAGGAGCATACTGTACAGTCTCCATGTTTCTGCATATGCTCTAGAGACTCAAGTTGCTGATCTCCAGCCTCATCCCATTGTGGCCAGAGAAGATGCATGGCATGATTTTGATTCCTTTGAATTGGGTGAGACTTGCTTTATGGCCTGGCCTGTGGTCCATCCTAGAGAAGGTTCCATGCACTGGTGAGAAGAATGTGTGTTCTGCAACTGTAGGATGAACAGTTCTGTATATAACCATTAGGGCCTTCTGGTCCATAGTGTTAACCTTTTTCCTTACTGATTTTCCGTCTGGTTCATCTGTCCATTGCTGAAAGCAGGGTACTGAAGTTCCCCATTACTATTGTGTGGGGGTCCATGTATCCCCTTAGATGCGTCAACATTTCCTTTAAATAGCCAGCTGCCCTGTAATTAGGTGCATACACGTTTAGAACAGTCATATTTTCTGGTTGAATTGATCCCTTAATCACTGCACAGTGCCCATGTCTCTTTTAACAGTTTTTGTGTTAAAGTCTATTTTGTCTGATATTAGGATGGCTACACCAGCTCTTTTTTGGTTTCTGTTAGCATGGAATATCTTTTTCCATCCTTTCACTTTCAGTCTGCATGTATCTATGTTGGTGAGATGTGTTTCTTGTAGGCAGCAAGTAGTTTTTTTTTTTTCCCATTCAGCCAGTCTGTATCTTTTAACTGGAGAGTTGAGGCCATCTACATTGAAGGTGACTACTGATAAGTAATGAGTTGGCCCTGCCATTTTCCTCATAAATATTCTTATTATTTACTTTGGATCTCCTTTGTACTTTTTAAAAGATTTATTTTGTTTATTTGACAGACAGAGTACAGAGAGGTAGACACAGAGAAAGAGGTTTTTCATCTGCTGGTTCAATCCCCAGATGGCTGCAATAGAAGTCAATAAGACTTAAAAGATTTTTGTATGACTGCAATTTTTTGTTTGTAATCCAAAGATAAAATACTGGAGAATTAAAAGAAACAAAGCGGCAAAAAAGTTTCTTTATGTTTTTCTGTGGAGAATTTGACTACAATATGTCATGCTGTATCTTTTCTGTCATGTCTATTAAGAGTTCTATGTGCTTCCTTTACTTGGACATCACTTTCTCCAAATTAGAGAATTTTCTGTAATTATTTCACTAAAAGGCCTTTTAATCCATTCTCTCTTCCATGCCTTTAGGAACTCCTAAGACCCAAATGTTGGGTCATTTGATAGTATCCCACAGATCACCAACACTATTTTTTAGTTTTCTAATTTCTTCCTCTTTTTGGTCTGAATATAAAATTTCTTTTTTTTTTTTTTTAACAGGCAGAGTGGACAGTGAGAGAGAGAGACAGAGAGAAAGGTCTTCCTTTTGCCGTTGGTTCACCCTCCAATGGCCGCCGCGGTCGGCGCGCTGCGGCCGGCGCACCGCGCTCGTCCGATGGCAGGAGCCAGGAGCCAGGTGCTTTTCCTGGTCTCCCCATGGGGTGCAGGGCCCAAGCACCTGGGCCATCCTCCACTGCACTCCCGGGCCACAGCAGAGGGCTGGCCTGGAAAAGGGGCAACCGGGACAGAATCCGGTGCCCCGACCGGGACTAGAACCCGGTGTGCCGGCGCCGCAAGGCGGAGGATTAGCCTGTTGAGCCACGGCGCCGGCCTGAATATAAAATTTCTATAGATTTGTTTTCTAACTCAGATATTCTTTCTTCTGCCTCACCGATTCTACTGCTAAGGCTTTCCACCATATTTTTAAATTTGTTCTATTGAATTCTTCATTTCCAATATTTTGTTGTGATTTCTCCTTATAATCTCAATTTCATGAGCAAAATTTTCTTTCATATCATGTACAGATTTCTTTAGTTCATGGATTTGCTTCTGATTACTTCTAAGTAATCCTATGATGATTTTTTTTTAATTCTATTTCTTCAATCTCTTCATTTTCACATTCTAACATTGAAATATTATTGTGTTTCTTTGGGGGCATCATGGTATTTTACTTATTCTTGTTTCTTGAATTGCTGCATTTATTTTTAGGCATTTGTGGTGATACTTGTTATTTTTTTTCCCCTGTGATGGCTTTTATCTTGGACTATGCCTCTGTGGATTAGTGAAGTATCTTCTCTTTCAGTGAATACCCTGAGGTGTGTGCTGGGTGTAGCCAAGGAACTCTGCTCAGTGCTCAAGGTTGAGGGGAGTGTACAAGGTGACTCCCAAATCGGGAATGGCAATTTTTTTTAAAACCAGAGGGGATATTTGTTCTGTTCTGTTGGCGTAGTCTCATGCTCACCTCCTCTCCTCCAAGGCGACAAATGGCTAGGCAGTAGCCCCAGTGGGTACAATATTCATCCACGCTGCCACAAGAACCACACAAAGGATCTGTGCAGTCCTCGGTGTGAACACAGACCCTGCAGCAATGATCTTCCCCAGCAAATCAGGGAGCCCCAAGCGTGTGGAGCCCCCACAGTGACCGCCCAAAGGCCCAGGCACACCCTGTGCGCTCACACACAGCCACAGTGTTTTCACAGTCCCAGCACAGAAGGCTCCCCAGACATGAATGCCCAGCCCCCATCAACTCTCCCAGCCAGACTCAGGCATCTCCTCTCGTCTGGTTGCTGGGCATGCAGACATGTGCTGGCGTAGCTGTTACATATGTCCAAAGTGGCACCGGCCTGCCCTCGGCTAGTTACAGGACACAGGTGCCAGGTAGTCCGGGAGAGAGGAGCATGCCTGATTTTCCCCTCTAGGTTTCCCTACTGCCCCCACGGGCCCCAAGCCAGACTCATGCCAGGCTCTTCCCGCAGCTTTACTGTCAGTGGCGTGGGCTGCTGCAGTCTGGTCTCACCTCACTCTCCCAAGCTGGTGCTGAGGCTCTTGGCTGCTGGGGTCCTGAGCCGTGTGTCCACACCCTCCACGTAGATCCACAGCGTCCCTCTCATTTGTGTGGAGCTTCCTCTGCCGTTTCTTCCCTAACTCTTCCCTGAGCTTGCACTCTCTCCACTTTTTTTTTTTTTAACTATTTTCCCCTAGACTAGAGCAGTAAGCTCCTTCCCTATTCTGCCATGTTGGTGTCTCTCTGCCATTTAATATTTTGAGACCATGGATGACTGTGTGGGTAGCTGAGCCCATGAATAGAGGTGATTACTGTAATAAAGTGAACAGTAAAAATGGTTACGATGGTTTCACTGTGACCCAGTTCAAGACCTCTGATTTCCATGTGCTCAAACAGGTGGTCCCCCCCCCACAACCCTACAAGGCAGATAATTGTATCTAGTATGTATTCTGAAAGACATTAAGAAGAATAGCCAAATAATGTAAAATGCTAATCCCAGGGTATTTTCCACTAAAAATTTAGAAACAATTTTTCTTTCTAATCAGCCGGGGCTTTTCAAAAATTCTATGATTGCCACAATTCCTTATTTCATCATTAGATCAAAGAAATAACTAAATTGTATCCAGGGCATTTACAATTTATTTAAATTCACAGAGAGTGTATCAGATGAAGGCCAGGCGCTAAATAACTAGACATTCCAATCACAACCAAGGATCAGAGACACAAGCCAACGGCAGGCTGCCTCTTTTCTCTCCAACTTTAATTAATACAAGTAATGTTTCGCATTCATTTCCGTGGACAAAATTCATAAATGTAACCCAAGTTTAATTCAGTAATGGTGATCCATACACGGCAGCTTCAATCCAGACTATGGTTTCTCTGCACATATCCACTTAACATTGTTAAAGAAAGTTGACAAAACTATTGCTAGTGAATTAGTTCTTCAAAGTACTTGGCATGATTCAGGTTTTCAAATACAACATTAAACCAAGTACGAGGAGATGGTTATCTACAGCTCTTAATCGAGCATCAATGGTTTCCCACTGACAGTGACATGTTAACACTATGTTAACATGACCATGAGCACAGGTGGACTTCATATAGGTAATTTCTGAATACCAAAAATGATCAGCTTATCTAATTTTCAAAACGGCTTCAAGTATTAAGCTATAAGATAAAGTACACACATGCTACAGATCCCTAAAGGGCACAATTTATCTTTCAGGTGTAATAATTTACCTCATCTAGTAATGAATGAGCAAGTCTAGACTGAAGAGGGAGAGATCCACGCTCCCAAAGATAAACAAGTTCTAAGGATGCCTCCTCATTTATAATCTCCCAAGGTAAAAACAGTGCAATTCCGTCAGCTATGATGAAGACCGAGCACTAAAACACCAAGAAAAACCATCCTGGGTGAAGCATCCAACTGCGGTTATGGCCGTTTGATCCTAAACTTTCTAATCTGTCCACAGCACATTTTGTCCAGGGGGCCTCTAACTCACAGCTATGGAGGAGCGCATGACTGGACCCTTTCCCGACCAGACTTTGGAGCCGAGTCATGTGCAGGTCTTACCAAAACGGTGGCCAAAGCTGGAAAAGGGCAGGCTCTCCCTGCATCTCGGTCTCACCACGTCTTTCCCACTCCCTTCACACTTTCCATCCTCCTCCTCTGTTTCGCCAATCTTTATTACTAGAATCCAGATCCACTGACTCAAACCATTACGGGCTGGGATCAGTGGAAAGGTCTCCGGGTGACTCCACGGCATTGCATCAGGCTTTGCAGATGGACTGCTCCCTTTCTGTACTCTCTGGGCAGCTTATTTCCCCACCCATGCTCAGGTTCCTCAGAACTGGCTTCTCTTCACGGTCTCTCAACTCTTGCTCTCTGATGAGCTCATCCATTGCAGTGATTTTAAAGATCACCTGCATCCTGTGGTTCTCCCATCTTTCCTTCAAGCCCCAGAATTGGGAATATACAAGTGTCTAGTTGATCTTGCCACCCTGATTTTTCACAAGTATCTCAAACTGAACTTGCCCAGACTCCATTCTAATCCAGCTGCATCATTCCTGCAAGCACACACCCAAGGCGCAGGTCAGACACGAGAAGCCTGACTCACTGTACCCTCAAGTCATCTTCAAGTCCTGTGATGCCACTTCGGAACTACAGTTTAATTTGAACCTTTCTCTATTTCTTCTGTCCTGTCTTAATCCAGGCTGCCAGCAACAACCCTGGCCAAGACATTTGCAAAAGCTTCCTAAACATGCTCTCTGCTTCCACGTTTGCTCCCTACCACACCCCATCTTCACAAATTTTCTTAGGACACATCAGATCTTGGCATTCCCCTGTGTAAAACCCTCCTTGGCCCTGGACCACATCCAAACCTGTCTTCAGACATAAAGTCGTATGTGACCTGGCCCCTGTCGACCTCAGTAAAGAAAATGACAATTGAGTGAAGACTTCACAAAGCGTCAAGAGACACAGTGTACTTACTTTTACATGAAATGCCCAGAGCGGCCTGAGGACAGGGAAGAACGGGGAGTGACTGTGCATGGGCATGGGGCTTGCTTGCGGGCGTGGACGGGGGAATGTTCTGTTAGCAGTGGTAGTCGCACCACCCAGCAAACACACTACAACCTCTGAATTTGGCGTTTTAAAATGTTGATGTTATGGTGGGTGGATTGCCTCAACAGGCTGCTATTGGAACATAAAGATGTGAGATGCGCTATGCTGAGCTGGCCACAGTTCACTCACTGGACAGTGAGCTGCTGAAGCTACAGGTCATTTTACCCGAGCCTAGCACAGTGCTGCCTGGCGACTGGCTCAGCGATGACCTTGACATCAGGGGCACGTACTCCAGCCATGACATCTAGCTGGGCTTTAGTCAGATCTGACCGCAGCAGAGTCAGCCCTTGCAACAAAAACACCTCCAGATCACTCTGCCACTTTCACAGAAGGCACGTTTGTGTGTTTCAGTGTTTGATCGGTACATGCAAAACTAATGGTCCTATGAGGCAGGGAATCCAGTGTAACATCACCTTACTTTACAGAGAAAACAAAGCAGCCTCAATGAACTCAGAGACCTGGCTGCATGCGGCATCCTGGGGCCAAAGACAGGCACAAACCCACTTTGCCACATCACAATCCCCGGGCAAGGCGAGACCAGTTTTGTGGTAAAGGCTCAGGAAACGGCCAGAAAGTATCCCTCAAGTGCAGGACCCCAAGCACAGCTCTACCACTCTCTCGTTATTTGACTTTCAATCACTCAGCCACTCTTCCCCCAAGCAGTCATCCACAAAATCAGTGTGATAAGACTCCCTCCACTTCTTGACTAGCACACTATAAAGATTCAGAGCAGTCTGTGGGCAGATAAGGAAAACGCACGCGCTCCACATCGTCTGCATGGGCTGCACGTCACTTACCTGCTCCCAATGCCACCAGCTGCTTCTGCTCCTCCTCCCCGCCCCAGCCCACAGACAGGCTGGTCTCACCCCCGACGCAGAGGTGAAAATCACAGAGTCCCCCAAGTGGTTGTGAGGCTGACCCAGAGCCCAGAGAGGACTGCAGAGAATCCCTGGTGCTAGTTTGAATCCAGCATGCTCCCCTTGCCCTGCCCAGCCTGACATGCACTGTGTCCCTTGTCCACAAGGACTCTTCCCACAATGAGCGCATCAACCCAGCAGCCACGTCTGACACCACCTCTCATCAGTTTACCCTTTGCTGCTCCCAGTAGCGTCTCACTGCCTCCATCTTTCCAGCTATAGCCTCCGTGCCGCACCAGCCCTAAGGTGCAGAGTCCTGGCGTGGAACACACATCCGGTGTTTCTCCCTGAGCTCTGAGCACTTGCTTTCCCCTGCGGGACTCCTTCTCCAGGATGAGAAAGTAGCTTCTCCCCTCGTCTTTTCTGTAGGGGGGTGTAACTCTGGTATCCAACATTTATGACTAAGGACAAAGCCAGGTAGAACCAGGCCTGCTGTGAGACAGTGTCCCCAAAGTGCATGTGTAGGCTAAACCCATTGACCATTGGGCCTCCACAGATATCCAACTGGTTTGCCTCCTGTGGTCACTGGAAAGTGCTCCATGGCACCATGCCTAGGCTTGAGCTAAAACTCAAACAGCATCACAAAATTTTCTCTGCTTTTCACTATGGCTATATCCCTTAGCCATGGCCACAGCACAGTCTCTCCATAAGGAACATGGTGCTACATGAGTTCACTTTCACAGATGAGCCCAGATCAGTAAATGGCTTCCTACGTGAGAAAAATGGATGTGTGAACAAATGATCTGTATTTGGGGGAGAGTAACACTGACATTGACAATCCAGAAGAGGAGCTAATAAAAGTCAATCATATGACTGTGTAGTGAACAAACACTAGATGCATGGAACAAGGTAAAGATTAAGATTGGCTTCCCAAGGACACTATATCTGGGATAGAAGAAAAGGGGGTGAGGGAGGACGCTGCATCACCATACATTTCGTATTAAAGGGTGGCATTAACAAAGGGCTGAACATTAATTATGCAAAAACTACCAAAAATATAAAGTTCCAAACGAGACGAGGAGCAGGCGACTGTGAATACTAATGCTTATTCATGTAGATAATTAGAGTCTGTAGTGTGCAGAGATGGAGACGGTGACACCAACCCCACTATCTCAATGTTTGCAGGTTAAAAGCACTTCACACCTCTAACTGTTTTCCCAAATAAATGTTCCCAGTCATGATTCCAAGAGGGTGGCCAGGCAGCTTCTATCTTTTCCATTTGAGATATCCCATGTTCCCAAATGGCTGAGAACAGGTCACTGCCTGTCCAAGGTCACATCACTGCTAAGTGTCAGTGCCAAGAGGGGGACCCGTGGCTCTATGAGAGGATTCTGCAGCTCATACCAGTCCACTCTGTCCCATACCATCTCCCCAGAAGGGGCCAAGAGGGGACCCAGTGGCTCTATGAGAGGATTCTGCAGCTCATACCAGTCCACTCTGTCCCATACCATCTCCCCAGAAGGGGCCATGTGCTGTTATTTATTTGCTCACTCAAGGGATACTCATCCATTCATTCAACAAACATTTACTATACCTCTGGCCCAGGAGTGTGAGACAAAGAAAACCTTCTTGCCTTAAGGGATTACAGTCAGTAGCAAATAATCAACTCCATGTGAAGGGGTTGGATAGCTGAGACAGCCGTAAAGAAATCTATCGTTCACTAGATACTATACGCGCAATTAGAAATGCCTCTTGCTCAGGACTGTTGCCGTTGCAAAACATAAAGGGATATGAATCTCAGAACTGAAAACGAGAAAGGTATGATTCAATGAACACATTCCAGGCTTGGCGACTTCAGAATTTATTGTTCATTAAAACTGTATTTTAATTATCTTAGTTTTAATTAAAGTATTATGTAGAGTTGGTGAAATGCAATTATGTGCAACTGACTTAAGATGTATAATAGGCTAATATTTGTAAAGAAATGCATTATTGTCACTAGATCTGCTCATGTAAAATGAAGCGGTATTTTATTTCAAATGAAAAATTGGTACATAGAATATTAAACTCTTGTCATTAAAGTTAAGCGCTACATTGCCAACTCAAATGGAACCAAATAATTCTGGGACCCCACCGCCTCCTTGGGCAATGCCACTGGCCCTGAAGCTGTTCTCTCTCTGTGAGGCACCCTTCCTCCCACAGCAGAGGGCGTGGTGTCAGCTGTCTGCAGTTGCCCAACACACATTACTGTGCAGAGAGCACTCCATGCTCTTCCCCAAGTACAGGTGCACTGCGTGACCCTGAAGGCTGTCGGCTTAACTATCTGGCTAGCCACAGCTACAGCCCATAACTTGTCTATAAGGTAACCCTCCATCACACTGCCTGGCAATCTCAAGAAAACAGGAAATTTCAACACTAGCCGTGTGCTCTCACTGTGCACAGTGATGTCGTGTTATGAAGCGCAGCTACAGGGAAGCTTAGTCAGTAGTCTGTATACTGTTGGCTACAGCAAGATAACCCATCAGTCTTTTTTCTTACTTTGATGGACACTACTGTGCCCCAGGATGATAGTAACCCAGACAGTGGAATGCCCTCCTTTCCCCATCCTCCTGGATGTGGTGAGAGCAACAGGGGCTTCCTGGTTTAGCAATGAGCACGCAGAGAAGGGCATGGGTGTTCTCCAGGAGCAGAGAGCTGTGTCCTTGGCTCATGCCCACCATTTACCCAGGATCCTTCCCTTCCCGAAGACAGCCACACACAAGGCACAACCATACAGCAGCTTTAGGGTGTGCATCCAGGCACGACTGGAGGTGGCAGGGCTACACACAGCATACGTTGTTCTCACTTTACTGAACATTAGTTGGCAAATTACTTTCTTGCTCATTATCTTCCGTTAAATCAGGACAATTCCAGGAGGGGATCATTGTCTCTGCTTCATAATGAGACCGAAGCGCACCAGGACAGCACCGGGGGGAGAGTCTAAGATGCCAGTATTGGACAGAAAAAAACAAAGGCGCAGTTCTAGGAGAGCTTCAGTGCCTGATGTGCCCAGAGCTGCAAGCAGAGGAGCTATGAAACCACTCCTCCCCCCCTCCTTCCAAGCCCCCATCTCTGACGCCTACGTCATCAGCTGCACCACCATTTACTCCCTTGCTGTCCCCTACTGAAGTTAGAACTACCACTGTCTCCAACCTGTTCCAGTCACTGCAGACTGTAGCTCCCGACTCCATCGCCCTCTACCGCTGTCATCCTGTGTGGCTCACAGCCGTGTGGATGCACACTGCAATACCGCGGCCTCAGTGTCACTCCTGAGAACTGCCAAAGACCTTTTCCTCCATGTCAGTTCACAGTTACTCCCTACACCTTGTTAACTCCGCAAGAAACTCCATTCTAAAGTCTAGATTTCAAATACTTGTGTATAAGCCGAGTTTTTTCAGGAAACCAGAGTCTGCCAAAGGGTGAGCAGGAGGGAGGAGGGAAGGACTGAGCAGAGGAGGGAGGCGTGAACTGCATAGCAGGCATGTCTCTGCACATTAGCTATCCTCCAGTCTCTACAGAACACTTCTTAGATGTCTACCACTTATTCCTTCTTCCATTTCGCTTGGCCTTTCTTTCGTATTTTCTATCATTTTACTTCATTTTGGGTCATTTCCTTAGGTCTTCCAGAGCAACAATTCCCACTACAGCAGGATAGTGTTCCTCTTTCATTCACTCAACTGACTTTTTAAATGAAAACGAAATTTTAGTATGAATATATTTTTCATTGTAAGAATTCTGGTTTTGTTCTATTTGGTTCTTTTAAAAATCAGTCCATTAAAAAATGTTCAACATCATTAGACATTAGCGAAATGAAAATTAAAACCCAATGAGGTATCATTACATACCTCTTAGGATGGATAAAGTAAAAATAGTGACAACACCCAATAGCAGGAAAACTAGATCCCTCACATATTGCTGGAGGGTATACATCACGGTTCAGCCTCTACGTACAAAACTCTAGGTTTGGTATTTCTTTTTTCAAAAACAAAAACTAAGCATGCAACTCTCAAACAGCCCAGTTATTGCACATCTGGGCGTTTACCTGATGTTCACACCAATGCCACTACAGGTATTTTTACAGCAGCTTTACTGATAATAATCAAAAACCATAAGCAACCCAAATGTGTTTCAACAGGTGAATGACTGCACCAAAGAGCTGTACGTCCACACCAGGAGTACAGCACCAACGTAACAAGGAACCAGCTGTGATTACTGATACATGGGATACCCAGATGTACCAGGGACAAATGCAGAGTAAAAAGAACCAATCCCAAAAGGTTACATCCTTTCATATAATGCACAATCACATCCATGTAACATTCTTTCAATGATATAATTGTAGACATGAAAAAGCAGATTAGTGATTGCCAGGGATTAGGGTGGGAATTAAAGCAAACAGCTGTGGCACGTGGGAGATTCCAGCTGTGATGGGGAGGCCCTAGGACTCCACTGAGTCAGTGTCAACAGCAGGGCTCTGAAAAGTATGCTACAGTTTCCCAAGGCATTGCCACTTGGAAAAACCTGTAAAAGGGTGCATGGAATCCTTCTGCGTAATTTCTTATAACTGCACGAGAGCCTACAATTAGCTTAAATGCTACATTTAATTTAATGGGGGAAAAGAACAAATATTGTAAAATGTCACTTTTATGAAGAACCTAGCATAATCAGATTCTTACAGATAGAAACAGAAAGTGGGCACCAGAAGCTAGGGAGAAGAGGGACCATGGCAGGGTGGGTGCCTAGAAGCCAGTGTGGTTTATAGCAGCTGTGGGGGTGGAACCTCAAAGCCTCTGATAACATCTGTGTTTCCTGGGCACAGAGTGCTAGTTGTCAAGATGAAGAGCTATGGACACAGATCACACCGAAGCTTACACAACAATGTGAAAGTATTTAACACCAACAAACTAGACACTTAAAAACACACTTAATTTTAAAAATAATTTTTACTACTGGGGAAAAGAAAAGAAAACTTTTCCAAAAGATTTCTCACTGTGCAGAGAGTGAAATTCAGACTCCTGTCCAGATTCTGGGGCCACAACTGTCCTGGGCCTCTTCTCGATCATCCTGCCCACCCCTTCCTCACAATGCTCACTCTAACCACACTAAGTACGAACTCTCTCGAAGAAAAACCCCAAGGAGCTCTTTCCCATTTTTGCATGTGTTTGTCTACAACATTGATCCTCTGGATCCATGCCACGACCCCAGGGAAGCAGTGCACATGGAGTCTGACGTTGTGGCTCAGAGAGTTAAGCTGCTGCCTGGGACACCCTTATCATATACGAGTGCTGGTTCAAGACCTGGCTACTCCACATCTGACCCACCTCTCTGTTGAGGTGTCTGGAAGGCAAAAGAAGATAGCCCAGGTACTCAGGTTCTTGCCACCCACATGGGAGTTCTGGATGGAGTTCCTGGCTAATGAATTTGGCCCAGCCCAGTGCTGTCATTTGGGGAATGGGTCAGCAGATGGAAAATTCTCTGTCTGTCCTTCTCTCTCTGTAACTGTGCCTTTCAAATAAATAAATAAAAAGAAAGAGAGAGAGAAGGAGAGAAAGAGAGAAAGAGGGAGGGAGGGAGGGATACACCCAGAGGGCAAGTACCAACTTGGTAATGAAACGGCATGGACACTCGCCAGCTGTGTGCCTCTCGGCTTCATGCTCTCAGCGAAGTGACCATTACAACAGTATCAACTCATTGGGCCGCTGTGAGGATTAAATGAAATGTTACACGAAAAGCCCTTAAACACAGAAAGATCATTAATTACTGTTGTTATTAAATACCACATTTAGAATGCCAGAAATCGTGTTGAATGAATGCAACTAAACATAAAAAATTTCATATTCAGTAATTCCCTTTATATGAAACTCTGGGGCAGGAAAGATTATCCTATAGGACTAGAAATGAGGTTAGAGGGAGGGTAGGGCAGGAATAAGGATAATAAGTCCATGATAGAGGTGAGGGAAATTTCTTGATTGGGATTGTGACTACTTCTGACTGTACACATTTGTTAAAATTTAGTGTGTGCTCAACATCTGTGCATTTAATTGGGTGTAAATTGTCACTCTCACTCCCATGGCACTGGTATCCCATAGAGGACTCCTCCCACTGCAAAACTAACCCATTTCCCCTCATTGACAGCTTTTAGAAATTTTTGACACTTCCCCTTTCTGCCTTAGCTACCAGTACTCCATCACTATCCATAGATATGTGAGGAAAGACAGGAGGGGAGAGGGAGGCGAACCTGGCCACGGGCATCTCCCACAATGCCATCACTAAATGTCAACACAGAAAGGATCTCAGAAGCATTCATACACCTGCCTCATGTTTGACACGAGAAAATGGAGGCAAAGGGAGAAAAAGTATCTTGTCCAAGGTCAGGGTTACAGTAGAGGCAAGTCTTTTATTGCCTAATCTTTCCTACTGACACTAAATATAGCTCAGTTTATATGTACAGATATTCTCTATAAATATCCACAAACTGCCTATAAAATTTAAAATTTTTAAAAGCACATTATTTTGAAAGCTCAGTTAACTATAAAAATATCATTACAACCAGCCCTACTTTATCCAAGCATTAAGTTGTGACTTTCAATGTAAGTGTTAATTTAAACAAATCTGTCCTGAAGCCACTGACATGAAATGGAGATACATTAATGGATGTTTGAGCATTTAAACATGAACAATGATGAGCCAGACCGTTTCTGAGTCACCTGGCTGCTTTCACTGGCCATGCTTCACACCCTAGAATATTACTGGCAAGCCATCTCCCGCAGAGCTGCCTGGAGGTTTGAAGCACTTAATCTAGAGACTTCAATTTCCAGGCAAATGCATGCAAGAACACTGGTGCTCACACAATGCTGTCAGGTAGGCTCCAGGATGCAAGGTGAGCACGACACCTCAAGCAAGCCCAGGAATGGCACCACACAGAGCCGGCGGGGGCACCCTACCCTGCCGCCTCCTGGGTTACGAGGAACACCACACAACATTAGCACTCACATTTCCTGTTTTGAGAAATGAAAGCAAAGAACATGTATCTAAAGGAAAACAACATAGATGCATTTTAGTATCAAATTAGACATTCTAAGACAAAACTATCCTCATCATTGAATTGCAAAGATAGCAAGTTAACTGCTTGGATTTAGTAAATTAGGGGAATAAACATGGATTTCTTTCATTTCAGATAAAATAAAACCTACAATTACCTATTCAAAATTCTACATATAACTTATTCTCAATGTTTACAAAATAATCTGCCCTGGGGCAGGCACTGTGGCGTAGCAGGTAAAGCCACCACCTGCAGTGCCAGCATCCCATATGGGCGCTGGTTCAAGTCCCGGGTGCTCTACTTCCTATCCAGCTCTCTGCTATGGCCTGGGAAAGCAGTAGAAGATAACCCAGGTCCTTGGGCCCCTGCACCGACGTGGGAGACCTGGGAGAAGCTCCTTGCTCCTGGCTTCAGATCAGCGCAGCTCCAGTCATTGCAGCCAACTGGGGAGGGAACCAGCAGATGGCAGACCTCTTTCTCTCCCTCTCTGCCTCCCTTCCTCTCTCTCTCTGCCTCTCCTTTCTCTGTGACTTTCAAGTAAAATAAGTACATCTTAAAAAAAAATCTGCCCATTCAAGATTTTTTCTACTTCAACAGCCTTTCTCTTGAAGTTTGTTCTCATTCTTCCCTTATGCAAGCAAGGTGACAGGTGTCTGTTATTCCTTCGCTTTCATTCATGCAGCCAGTCATTCCAGTACTGCACACCTGTAACGCACACTACCAGGCCAGGCACAGTCATGAAGCAATGGTGTACAGGTAAGGAGCAGAAAAGTCCTTGCGTGGACAGGACCTAAAACTGGGAACAGTTAATTCAACAAAGCAGCAGGATATTAAATAAAAACTTTTATTCCCTCTTATTTCAGAGTTTTGATTGAAGTCATAAACCTAAGGAAAATACTTTTTTCTAAAATGCGAGCATTCTAAAGAGTATTGCTAAGTGGTGATCAAAACAAATCCAGGAGCTAGTGCTGTGGCATAGCTGGCCGAGCTGCTACCTGCAGTGCCGCCATCCCATGTGTGCTCAGGTTTGTAGCCCGGCTGCTCCTCTTCCCATCCAGCTCTCTGCTGTGGCCTGGGAAAGCAGTGGAAGATGGCCCAAGTGCTTGGTCCCTTGTACCCATGTGGGAGACCCAGAAGAAGCTCCTGTCCTGGCTTTGCATCGGACCAGCTCTGGCCATTGTGGCCATTTGGGGAGTGACCCAGGGGATCGAAGACACCTTTCTCTGTCTCTCCCTCTCTCTGTAACTCTGACTTCCAAATAAACAAATAAATCTTTACAAAAAAATCAAACCCAGTGACCCACCCCTGCTACTTATATAAAAGAAGGGATGCCCAGTCTCTGTGCCAGAGGGCACAGCAGGGAATCAGGCCTCCATCCCCTGGAACACATGGGTCACATCCTGGGACACGACTCCCACTACTAGAGGCTGAAAGCCAGAGGCTGAAAGGCTGCTGGGGTCGGGCGTGTGCCAGTCCCAGCGTCTCACACAGCACATCTTCACTACACCACCCTGAGATGGCCTTGCTCCTCTGTCCCCTATTCCCACCCGTGTTACTTCCTTCTTGCTTCTGCAACCTCAATTCTCTTCTGCCAAGTAACTAATAAGTTTACAGCTTCCAGGAAGCAGGGCCTGGATGTCTTTGGGGGGTTATGCCAGGGTTGATTTGCTCTCCTGACCCTCAGGAGCAGCACTGGTTTCTGTTGAATTTCTACTGTTTGAATGCTGTAATTCTCTGTGTAGTCCAATAAATTCATTCTCTCTCTCTCTCTCTCTCTCTCTCTCTCTCTCTCTCAAAGTCAAGCTTTGTGGCTTGCAAGCAAGGCCTACTGGCTTAAATATTTTGTACCTTTGTAGGGTTCTTTAAGCATCATTAACAAACCAATAACTTTCAAGTTTCACCTAGATCTCCTTGGTGATCCTGAGTCTGATATATATATAACCATCTAGTCATTAACTCTTCTTGGCAAGCTAACATGCATCTCAAACTTAGTATTTCCAAAATAAGTCACAGACACCACTCCTCAAGCCACACACACACACACACACACACACACACACACACACACACTCTATTCTCTCAAAACCATCCCATTTCCAGAAAAGGTAACCCCATGTTATCATTCGTTAGGCCCCAAATCTTAAAGCTATATATGACTTCTCTTGTTTTCTCATATCCCTCATCTAATCTAAATCCTATTGATTCTTTCAAAATATCAGTATCTGACACTTCTTTCCATTTCTATACAAACATAGGCTAATCATTATTAGTTCAAATTGAAAGGTGGTTTTCAATAAAAGGAGAAAAAAGACTGCAGAAACTTGTGGAGAAATAAATCAAAAGCCAGAAAAGGTTAGGTAAAGACAGTGAAAAGAAGAATTAGGCTGGCACAGACACGCGCATGAGATTCAGAGTCACCCAGACCCAGGTTTGGAGCTGAGCTCTGTGCTTTATAAGCAGTGTGCCCATGGACTTCTAGTCAACACGGCCAATCTTCAGTTCTGGGAGCTGCAAGTACAGCTAATCATACGGCCTCTGAAGGCAGTTGTGAGAATTGCAGAAGACACGGTGAAAGCGGTATTCAATAAATAATAGCTGCTGTTGAGATTATTAATAGGCTGTTGCACTATTTTTCAAGTTGGGAAGCATGAGACCTACTGGTTCCCTTGAAAATGGGGGGAAAATCACTTACTAGTAAGCCTACCCTCACATTTTAAAGTCACGATATAACGCTAAGAGTTGAGGGACAAACAAGGGGTGGGGGATGAGATGCATGTCCAGTGTGTAAAGGAACGGACCTCACAGAGGGAGGTTAGAGCAGGTGCAGGAGGTTGACCTGCGCTTCCACACAAGCAAAGCTTTCCAGGCCAATCGACCCAGTTTTCAGACGGCACTTCTGCGGGAGAGACCCAGTGCCACCTGACTTCCCCCGGAAACCATCTGTGCTCCAGGATGCAGCTCCAGAAACAAGCGGCACTGTCTTACAAGTGGAAAGCAGTGTGCCGTCGAGTGATGCATAAACTTGTGGAGAAAACCACACACCTACTGACTGATGGTATCCTGCACAGCAAGTACTTCATACATGCGGGGTGATGATGAGGTAGAAAATAGCAAAGTAAAGGACCTTGCAAAAATATAAGTATCTATAACAAGCATCACGTCATCTCTTTAAAAAGAAAGCAATACCACCACACTATTTTACTGAGATTAGAGACTTATCAACAGCATCACAGACCATTTATTTGGCAGGGCACAAAGTAAAGTCTCACTGGCACCTTTACTTCATTAGCTCACCATGAATCTTTACCTTGAATTTTTTTAAGTTTTTATAAATATGCTTCTGTAATTAACAGTCATTTCATTCTATATCCTTTCTCACTTGTTGAATAAAAGTTGTCTCAGGAGAATAGATAGACCACAAGTTAAAAACTGAATTAATACATACTTAAAAGCTACCGTGACACCCATGAAAAGCACTTGCTGGAGAGGAAGGCTCCCCACCTCTGGCACTGTGCTGGGCCATTCTGTGCTCAACACCCAAACTTTGCATAACATACATGCAAGAATTCCCACAGCTGCCTTTTCTCAGCTTAACAGTCTACTAAGATAATGAGAAATTGATCTTTCATCATTGTTTCACTCAAACTCATGGGGCGTCTGCTACAACGGGAATCAATATAAAGGTGGCTACCCAAGTAACGCTTAATAAAATAAGGGGAAAAGGCATAGCAGTTACCCCTTTTTCCAAAGTAATTGGTATTTTCACTAGAATTTAAAGTATGGCTCGTAGACAACTTTCCCTTTTTCTGGTTTCCAATGACCAAAACTGAAACACTACAATCTAAGCTTAAGAAAAGTCAAGGCTCAAAGGGAGAGGCCAAGGTGGAGGAATGAAGACATCGGGCTCAGAGAAGGTTTCTGTGGACGTGCAGGGAGGACAGAGACCACAAATTCATGTCCCACAGTTACATTCATAATTTCAGTTCCAATCTATTTGGCGAATTGTCTCACACATATCCTTTTTGGAAAAAATGAAACAAAAGGCTTTCCCCTTCATGAATATTTATCTCCGTGCAACCACCTGGCAGCATAAATATTTGACTTCTAGCCTAAGCATACAGCATTTCATGATTCTTTGGAAAATACTCATCCTTAAACTTTATATTTGGAATGTCATCTTTAAGTTAGATTGTCAGGTGCCCAGTTCTCAAATACACACCAACTGTCCTTTTTAATTATTTAAAATTCCAAATGAAGAAAACAGGTCTGGCATTGGATAAGTATCTTGAATGTGGGATAGGCAAGAACACCTTGAAATAATACCCGACTAATCACAGGCAGCCATTCCGCCATAGATGGGTGAGCCACTAATTAGACCAAAGGAAATAAAACTGTCACGGCAGGATAAAAGGAAAAAGAGAAATAAGCAGCAATTACTGCATTTTTGTTGGAGAAAGTATTATCAAACACAGTTCACTGAAAGGAGGACCTTCCCACAGCCCTCCAGTAAATATCAGGGTCACTAAAGGAGTATCTGGAGCTGAACACACCAGGGGGTGAGAAGGACATCTGAAATGCATGCACAAAGAGGCAAAGTGGACTACACGGAGAAGTGTGCTTTACTTTCAGGTGCGGAGCACTCTGGAGGACAACGTACATCGCTCTTTGCTTAAACCACCTTGAAATACCCAAGCAGTCTCAGCACAGATGCTGATTAAAGACTGACACAGAAGTACCAGACGAGGCTACCCCCCTCCAAATCCTTGGTAACCTTAACTGGAACCCTTACCGGGCAGATGGTGTCAGCAAGTGTAATTAATGGATCAGAAACCGGAACGTTTGAGCAACTTACATTCTGTTGCTTGGAATTATCTTGTGCCCTTCTCTAAACCAAGTCACTTGAGGTCTGGGGTAGCTGGTGATGGGCATCAAGTTCAGGACTGCTGCATGGCCTTGAGGGACTGTCTTCCTCTGGTCTGTATCCACGAAACTGTCCATATCTGCAGAGAAAAAACAGACCTATTAAGTTCCGGAAAAGTCTCTCATGGGGGCTATCAGTGACTTAAATAACTGTACTTTAAAGCCATGACCTTGCTTCACTTAACAAGACAAGCAAGGCAGGTGGTAGCTTCGAGGAGCACAGATCTGGTTCTGGGGGAACCACTGCCACCATGGTGCCAGAGAGGCATATTGTCCATTGGAACCATGAGTCCCTCGTCTTACTACAGCAGTACACTGGAATGCGCGGATCCTAACACTGAACTAAACTGCTGAAAAGCATCCTCCTGCTTTACCTGGAGGCAGTAATAGAGCCGCCTCGGCCCTCTCCAGCCACCAAGCCCCTCAGGCCAGGTCTGCCCAACACAGTCCCCTCATCTGCTCAGTTTCTCCTCTTAACTTCTGGAGTCATCTCCCTAAAAGATCCTCTAAGAGACAATATTTTCTAACCTCTACAAGTTTTTAGTAGGTTCTTACACACTCAGACTGTTGACCTCATTTGGGGCAATCATTTTGTTCCGACTTTTGTTCCACTGACTAAAAATATTTTAAGGGGCTGGTATTATGACCCACTGGGTTAAGCCGCCACACACAATGCTGGCATCCCATATTAGAATCAGTTCAAGTCCCAGCTGCTACAGTTGAATCTGCTTCCTGCTAATGCACCTAGAAGCCAGCAGAAGACGGTCCAAGAACCTGAGACTTTGCTACCGGTGTAGGAAACCCGGATGGAGTTCCTGGCTCCAGCCTGGACCAGACCTGGTTGTTGTGACCAATTGGGGAAGAACTAGCTGACTGAAGGTATCTCTCTGCTTCTCCCTCTCTCCCTGTTACTCTGCCTTTCAAATAAATAAATAAATAAATGTTAAATGAAAAAAAAAGAAACTTAAAAAAAAAACCTTTTTGAAGGGCAGACCTCACTTGGGACATCTGCATCCCATATGAGAGTGCCAGGGGTTGAGACTCACTTCTGCTTCCAAACCAGATTCCTGCTAATATGCTTAAGAGGCAGCAGATGATGGCTCAAATACTTGAATTCCTGTCACTCAAGTGAAAAGACTGGATGGAGTTCCAGCCTCCCGGTTTTGGCCTGGCCCTGGCTGCTGGGATCATTTGGAGAGTGAACTAGGAGAAGGAAGACTCTCTGTCTCTCCCTCTGTCAGGAAGGAAGGAAGAGAAGAAGGAATATGAGAGAGAAAGAAAAAGAGGAATGATTTCTAAACATAGTCACAGTTCAAAAGAAACAGCCAGCAGAATGCAGGTATAAAAAGATTTTTTAAAAGATCTATTTATTTATTTGGAAGGCAGATTGTTAGAAACCAAGAGTGAGGGAGGTGTCTTCCTTCTGCTGTTTCACTCCCCAGATGCCTGCAAAAGCCAGGGTTGGGCCAGGCTAACACCAGGACCACCTGGTTTTGGCATGGCGTAGTTCTGGTCGTTGTGGCCCGTTGGGGAGTGAACCATTGGATGGAAGACCTCTCTCTCTTTCTCTCTCTCTGCTTCTCCGCTCTCTGTGTAACTCTGACTTTCACATACATAAATAAATCTATAAAAAAAAAAAAAAAAAAAACGGAGCCAGGAACTCCATCCAGGTCTCCCACAAGAGTAGCAGGGACAATTACCTTGGGCCATCACTGTCGTCTCGCAGGTGCATTAGCAGGGAGCTGGATCAGAAGTGAGGGGTAGCCAGGGCTCAGACCAGGACTTTTAATATGGGGCATGGGCCGGCGCCGTAGCTCAACAGGCTAATCCTCCGCCTTGCGGCGCCGGCACACCGGGTTCTAGTTCCGGTCGGGGCACCGGATTCTGTCCTGGTTGCCCCTCTTCCAGGCCAGCTCTCTGCTGTGGCCCAGGAGTGCAGTGGAGGATGGCCCAAGTGCTTGGGCCCTGCACCCCATGGGAGACCAGGAGAAGCACCTAGCACCTGGCTCCTGCCATCGGATGAGCGCGGTGCGCCGGCCGCAGCGCGCCAACCGCGGCAGCCATTGGAGGGTGAACCAACGGCAAAGGAAGACCTTTCTCTCTGTCTCTCTCTCTCACTGTCCACTCTGCCTGTCAAAAAAAAAAAAATAATATGGGGCATGGGCACCTTGAGCAGGGGTTCAACCCACTGTACCACAACGCCTGCTCCTACATGGCTAACTTTTAAATTAGCGACATTCGAAACTTTAAAAAATCTATATAATAATCAGATACATATAAATATGCACACACAGACACAGCAAAACTAATACAATTTTATCTAAATGCAAGTAACTTTGAAATCTTCCATTGTAGAGTTCATTTTCAGTGATTCACAAGAAATTATTTTATCCATGACAGTGAGCAAGGACTAAGGGAAAAGTGGCTGGTGATGTGGTGCCACAGGTAAAGCTGCCTCCTGCGATGCCAGCATCCCCTGTGGGCGCTGGTTTGTGTCCTGGCTGCTTTTCTTCCAATTCAGCTCCCTGGTAATGGCCTGGGAAAAGCAGAAGGCGGCCAACAGCTGGTCCTCTGCCAGCCACATGGGAGACCTGGAGCTCTTGGCTCCCAGTTCCTGGCTCTGGCTCCAGCCTTTCTCAGTTCTGGCTGTTGTAGCCACTTGGGAAGTGAAGCAGTGGCTATCCCTGTCTCTCTCTTACCACGAGTCTCAGATTAGAAAAATAGGCATGGTTATTTTATTCATTTATTTTTGTCTACCTAAAAGGCAGGGGGAGAGAGAGAGGGAGAGGGAGAGGGAGAGGGAGAGGGAGAGGGAGAGGGAGAGGGAGAGGGGGAGAGAGAGAGAGAGAGAGGGAGGGAGGGAGGGAGAGGGAGAGAGAGAGAGAGAGGGAGGGAGGGAGGGAGGGAGAGGGAGAGAGAGAGAGAGAGAGAGAGAGAGGGAGGGAGAGAAAGAGAGAGAGAGGGAGAGAAAGAGAGAGGGAGAGAGAGCGAGAAAGAGAGGGAGAGGGAGAGAGAGAGAGAAACAGAGAGAGACAGAGACAGATAGAGACAGAAACAGAGACACAGAGAGAGAATCTTCCATCTGCTGGTTCACTTCCTAAATGCCCTCAACAGCCAGGACTGGACCAGGCCGAAGCCAGGAATCTGGAGCTTCACCTGGGTCTCTCATGGGCATGGCAAGAATTCAAGCACTTCAGCCATCATCCACTGCCTCCCAGACTGTATGTTAGCAGGAAGCTGACTTAGAAGCAGAGTAGCCAGAACTAGACTCAGGCTTCCAATACAGGATACAGCCATCCCAAGTGGCAGCTTAATCTGCTGGTCCTTAAAGCCTGTCTCTCCATGATTAGTGTTTTCAAAGTTAAGGTAGAAAATAAGACACAAAAAAACTAAGAGCTAAAAATAAAGGCTAGAAAGATATAAATAATTAAGCCGGAGAAAGTCCAAAACAATTTTTTAAAACGAATTTCATGTATTAAGCTTCAAGCTCGTAACTTAATTCAAATACGATTTGGGTATTTTGCTGCACACAGTTTATTAGTTATGATTTCAATTATCTAATTGAATAAAAGTTATAAATTATTCTGCAGACACATTTAGCTGAGAGAGTTCAACACAATTCAGAGAATTTAAGCCTTTCTAGCAATTAAAAAAGTAATTAAACATGTATAGCATCAGCACCTCATTCAGTCATTAGGACTACGGTAGATTAGTTAGGTATTATTTTATTTTATATATGAACACTAAAAGATGCAGGACTTAACTGGGATCAAAAAAACAAATAAATGTTACCACCGACTAGCACAGCCCAACCTAGTAACACTCTACTGTTCTCCAGAGTCTATACCAACATATTAAATTATAATTTGAAATTTCATAGGATATTATGCTTACTTTTAAACAAAGAGATATTTTGGTAGTACATCTGAAATATAGTAAGGAAGACAGTCCCTTTAACCTCAATCTACCCTTCATGGATTTTGGATTAGAGAAAGAGGACTGGCACAGTGGCTCAGCAGAATAAAGCTTCAACCTGCAGCACCAGCATCCCATATGGGCATTGGTTCAAGCCTTGGCCACTCCATTTCTGATCTAGTTCCCTGCTAATGTGCCTGGAAAAGCAGTGGAACATGGCCCAGGTGCTCAGGCCCCTGCACCCACCAGGGGGACCGGGAAGAAGCTCTTAGCTCTTGGCTTCCACTTGGCTCAGTCTTGGCTGTTGCAGCCTTTTGGAGAGTAAACCAGAAGAGGGAAGATCTGTTTGTCTCTCTTTGTCCATCTGTACTCTGTCTTTCAAATAAATAAATAAATAAATCTTAAAAAAAGAAAAAAAATACTAAATACTTTGCATAGGCCTCTTTTGTGTTCCCCTCTTAAAGATGACGATAAAACTCAAATTCTCTGCATTCTGACATCACTTCACTTACTTTAACAGATTTCATTCTCCAAAATGGATGTGCTCACTAAGGAAGCAATCAATCCTTGTAGCACTAATACCATCTAGGCAATTGACTACCCGTGTGCTTTTTGTAGCTCAGAAAAAGGATTTCTAAACAACTCATCATTGTAAAAAAACTGTGAATGGATGACATTTGACCTAAATTGGTATAACTATTTATCTTAAAAATATTGTGAATATAAGAGATGGGGAGAACAGCTCATTCATACAAAGGAAGTCAGATGATTAACATTTTTATCCCCCTTGGTGCCTTGCATGGTCCTTAATCTTTTCAACTGATCAGCCATACCAAAGGTTCACTTTTTTCTTACTTACGTCAGCAATTATTCTATTCTAACCAGAACCAAAGATAAAGCCCTAGTTTCTACAAGGGTTAGGATTGATTCTGATTGCCTCCTGCAGACACTGTGGTTCTGTTCTTTGCTTTGGGAGAGCCCCGTTACAACATACATACATGCCACTTGAACTTCTGATTTCTTTTGCAGGAGTGCTCCCATTCTGTTTCGCACCACACAACGGTAAAATCCAGCATCCAGCTTCTGTAAAGATGGAATAATGTACCTGCCAAACACCAAACGAAGAGTTAGTGGTGATGTCCATAAAAGCATTGACATCTCACCTACTAGTACTCAACACAGGGTTCACTTCTGGTAACCTAAGACACATGCAATGCTTCCCCAACTAAGACGTCAACTAACAGCTTATTCAAACTGCAACTTATTTCTGAGATTATTTCATCAATATCTACCTCCTCCCTAGGCTGAGTCAGGATCTACATGTGTTTTACTCAGCATCATATCCCTGCTTTCAGCAGAGTACCATGCACACAGGAGATAATACTCATGACTAGCTGAATGATGAATGAGAACCACTAAATAATTAAATGCTGCATTTAAACTGACCTTTCAATAAAAAGTAGTTATGGTTCATTGTGCTGTGTAGATGCTAAGAATTTCTAGGAATTAGTTCTAGAATTTGCAATCATGTTAATACAACATGCCATGTAACTATGAAATTTCACACAACACTGTCAAGATGAGGCGCTGATGTCATTACTACAAAGAAAGTAAGGGTATCAGGATTCTTCCTCCCTCCACAGCCTTATCCCCATAGTTTAAAACACTTCCTTTCCTTATTTCTCCACCTAAGGCCCAATACTAACTTTAGAATTTTTTTCAGATAACAGAAAAGTCATTTCATTTCTATTTTTGTATATCTTTTACTAAATATTTAAATTAACATCTAAAAACATCAGTGTTCTTCATAGTAAATAAAAAATTAAAAGATAGTTTCTGGGTAATAATAGATGGAATTAAAAAGGAGACAATGTTCCAACACAGGAAGCAGTTCACACAGCAGACTCACAGAATGACAATCATTTTAAGTAACACTCTGACCTCAGAATCAGCCCTTAAGGCTTCCTGGTCTGGCTGAAAAGGCTGTGAGAGCATTTCAGGCATGGAAAGCCAAGACACTATGACAAAAAAATGTTCTATACAAAGGATCTCTGTGAGACCCCAGCAGAAAGAAGTGGCCATCAAAGAAGGATGTACTTTTTTCTAAAGAGAGGAGAGAATTTCCACTTTGCTGATGGCCTTGTCTAAATACTGACAGAACTTGTGGTTTCAAAAGGCTTCCATATATCCTAGACAGCTCATGTCAAGAGCCCCAGGTGGTCCCTGACATCATACATGAGAGTGTTAATTGTTAAATTAACAACAGGAGTCAGCATGCATTAATTCTTTATGCAGGACCTCTGTCCTCAATGAGTGGTATTGTGAGAGTTAACTGTAAAACTAGTTCTCAAACAGTTTTGCATATGTGTGTGTGTGTGTGCAAATTGTTGAAATCTTTACTTAGTATACAGTTGGTCTTCTGTGTACAAAGTTAATTGAAAATGAATCTAAATGGAGAAGGGGACTGGCAAGGGGAGAGGGAGGAGGAGGAGGAGGGGTGGGAGTGTGGGTGGGAGGGCAAGAATGGCGGGAACAATAACTATATTCCTAAAGTTGTACTTAAGAAATTTGTATTCCTTAAAAAATAAATTAAAAAGAAGCCAGTTTCTGTAAATGCCTGCTTTCAGTTTACTACTGTATCATAATAGGATTCTTCAAAATTCATAAGCAAGTAAAGAGATGTGTGAGTAACCAACTAGCACAAAGGGTTTTGGAGCCCCTGAGCCCAATAGCTTCCTATATAAGATGGTCAATGGATGAGTTTCTAAGCCATGTTCACAAACAAATCAAGACTAAGAATTAATCAGGCGATATATCTGATAAATATATAGGGAATCCTTACAACTCAGTGTAATACATATATAGGCAAAGTGACTGAATAGATATTCCTCCAAGTATGACACACACATGATCAACCAGTTTATGAGAATGTGGTCAACATCACTAATCATTAGGGAAATACAAACCAAAATCACAGTGAGGTATCTCACACCTGTTTGAATAGTTAATAGCCCAAATCAATAAAATTAACAAATGATTGTGAGGCTATGGAGAAAAGTGGATCATTGTACATTGTGGTAGGGACTATATACTGCTGCAGTCTCTTGTGGAAAATAATAAAAAGCTTCTTCAAAAAATAAAAAACAGAACCACCAGATGACCCATCAATTCCACTTTTGAGTATGTTTCTGTAAGGACTGAGAACAAGGGGCTGGTGCTGTGGCTTAGCAGATAAAGCTGGGACTGGTTCCAGTCAGAGGTACTCTACTTCTGATCCAGCTCCCTGCTAACGTGCCTGGGAAAGCAGCAGAGGATGGTCCAAGTGCTTGGGCCCCTCTACCCACGTGGGAGACCTGGAAGAAGCTCCTGGCTTCAGCTTGGCCCAGTCTGGCTGTTGTGGTTATCTGGGAAGTGAACCAGTAGATCAAAGTTTTCTCTGTGTCTCTTCCTCTGTCTCTCTGTAAAAGATCTATTGTATTTATTTGAAAAGCAGAGTTACAGAGAGAAGTACAGAGATAGAGAGAGGCCTTCCATCTGCTGGTTCACTCCCCAGATGACTGCAAGGGCCAGAACTGAGCCGATCTGAAGTCAGGAGCCAGGAGCTTCTTTCAGGTCTCCCACATGGGTGCAGAGGCCCAAGGACTTGGGCCACCCTCTACTGCTTTCCCAGGACATAGTAGAGAGCTGGATCAGAAGAGGAGCAGCCAGTACTAGAACTGGTGCCCATAAGGGATGCCGGCGCTTCAGGCCAGGGCTTTAACCCGCTGTGCCACAGCACCGGCCCCACGGCCCCACAATAGATCCTAAAAGAAAACATCTCCATGATCTTTTAAAAGCATCATTGTATATGCACTTGTATAAATAATACATATCCACATATATTACTGATGCAATATATATTATGTAAGAATATAAAATACGTGAAAGCATATATGCAGTTATCTGGGAGTGAACCACAGGATAGAAGCTCGCTCTCTCTCTCGCTCTCTCTCGCGCGCTCGCGCGCGATCTCTCTCTCTCTCTCTCTCCACTTTCAAAAAACAAAATAAAAAACTGGAAACAGGATCCTGAAGAGGCATCATGGATTCCATACTAATTGCAGCATTATTCAGAAAAGCCAAGATATGGAAACAATCCAAACAGTATCTACCTACTGATAATAAAGAAACTATGGTGTATGCCTAGAAAGGAATATCATTCAGTCTTTAAAAACAAAGGATGTTTTTCCATCTGAATTAAAACAGACTTGGAAACATACTAAGTGAAACAAGCTGGAAACAGAAACACATACACTTCATGATGCCACTTACAAGATGGATCTAAGACAGCAAAACTAACAGAAGCAGAGAGTGGGATGGTGGCTGCCAGGGGCTGGTAGAGGGTGAGGGAAGGGACATGCAAAGTACCAAAGGGCATGCAATTTTTATTATTCAAGATGAGTAAGTCCTAGAGATGCACTGCGCAGTGCAGCACCTATATTTAATCATTTTTGGTGAATATTTGAAACTTCAGTAACAGGATCAGCATTACAGTGTATGCTACCACACAAAATAAGAGAGTGGGAGGAAGCTTTCTGAGGTCATGGAGAAATTTATGACGTAGACTGTGGGAATGCCTCCATATGGGCATACTTATCTCCAAACTCATCACACTGCCTATGTTAGATAATACAGGTTTTTGTGCATCAATCACTTACTAAAAGTAAAAAATATGCAAATGGCAATTGAATAAAGCATCATATTTGTGGGCTGGTGCTGTGGCATAGTAGGCTAAGCCTCTACTAGCAGAGCCTGCATCCCATATGGGTGCCAGTTCACGTCACAGCTGCTCCTCTTCTGATCCAGCTCTTTGCTATGGCCTGTGGAAGCAGTGGAAGATGGTTCAAGTGCTCAGGCCCCTGCACCTGCATTGGAGACCCAGAAGGAGCTCTTGGCTCCTGGCTTCAGATCGGCTCAGCTCCAACCACTGTGGCCAACTTGTGAGTGAACCAGTGGATGGAAGACTTTCTGTCTTTCCCTCTCTCTGTCCGTGACTCTACCTCTCAAGTAAATAAATAAATAAATCTTTAAAAATCATATTTAAGGAGAAGAAATTAATACTTGAGGTTCAGATACTCTTCACATATGGGAAGGCATCTACTTTGAGAAAGAATAAGATAACAAAAGCTCACTCAAATGTAACCTATTTTCCAAAAAGGAAAATGTAGCATTGCTATACAGAAAAGATGCTCTGGTAAAACTTACCTACTATTTAAAAATATTTCCTTGGGACCAGCATTGTGGCATAGCAGGTAGAACTGCTGCTGGCACCTGCCACGCCCATATCCCATGGGCAGTGATTCACATCCTGGCTGTTCTACATCCAGTTCAGCTCCCTGCTAATGGCCCAAGTGCTCAGGCCCCTGCCACCTATATGGGAGGCCCAGATGAAGCTCCTAGCTTCCTCCTGGCTCAGATCTGGCCATTGCAGCTATGTGGGGACTGAACCAGTGGATGGAAGACTCTCTCTTGGTAACTCATGGAAAGTCATAGTTACACACAGAGAGAAGCAGAGGCAGAGAGAGAGAGAGAGGTCTTACATCTGTTGGTTCACTCTTAAAATGGCCACAGTGACCAAAGCTGAGCTGATCTGAAGCCAGGAGCCAGGAGCTTCTTCTGGGTCTCCCACGTGGGTGCAGGGGCCCAAGGACTTGGGCCATCTTCTAATGCTTTCCCGGGTCATAGCCGAGATTGGAAGTAGACCAGCTAGGACTTGAACTGGCACCTATATGGGATGCTGGTACTATAGGCGGCAGCTTTACCCGCTATGCTGCAGTGTTGGCCCCAGTAAATAAAAGCTTTAAAATAATTTTTACTTATATAAAATACAGAGAAATCTGAAAAAAAAAAAGGGTAAAAGAGGAAGCATGTGGTCTGCTTTATTTGCTCAGTCCCTTAGTGCACCGAGAACCATGCATCCTCAACTACCACTCGTCTTTCTGCTCAAGCATCTCCAATTAGTCAACCTGAGAAAGGGACTGATAGGCATAAATGCAAGTGAATAAAACACTTAAACAATACAGGTAATTCAGCAGTAAGCAAATATTAATCAAAGTTCATTTTCCCTCTGATAATCTTCTTGAGATCCTATGGCATGATTAATAATACCTTTTATGAGAAAAAATATTGCTGAGTTATAATCTTCAAAATTTTTATTCTGAGAAATGGTTCATCTCAAATGAAATTAATTATCAAGCACAATAAGCATAATATCAAACTAAACACAAAGTCAGTGCCATTTACTTAAATTACAAATCACAACAGGAAAGATAAGCAGCTTTGATTATTACGTACTATGGTTACAATACGGCAAAGTTTGGAGAAGAGAGTAAAACAAAATCAACACAAGTGTTTGGAAAAGCAGCAGCACATGCCGCCGGAGTACAAGGCTGAGAAACTACAAGGTCAGTTCTATTACTGTGGCAAAGCCATGTCACATAGGTGTTACTCATGCTACGTCTTGCCTTTTGCCGTGTCCTAAATAGGGCTTACAATCTTAGGAATGTCTATGGTAACACTTTGTACTAACGCATAAACATAGCCAGCTCTCCTTTCACATAAGGGAGAGAAAACAGACACAAACCCGAGTATTTGGCATATGCTGTTTTGCACCATCTCTTTAGTCTAATGTCTCACCAGGGAAAAAAATACACAAAGAAGTTGCAAAGTCCTCCACCTATTATGGCAATTCTGACATAAACTGTGTTCACCTAACAGATGGGAATATTCATTTTAAGTCTATTGTTTATAAACACACATTTTTAAGGAGAGAAAGTTTCCTGGCTCTTTATAAGAAAGTATGATAAAATCTTCATACCATATGCCACTAAAATATAGCAAACGCCTGCTCCTATTTCAAATCAACACAGCAGGGAGTGTTTATATTCCCTGTGTTAAGGCAGAACTCTACTAGACTAACAGAATGTTTTCCAGGACTAATTCATTATCAGGAATAGCAAATTTTTAAAAATCAAACACAAAATCCCAATAAAACTAAGAGTGTACATGCCCACTTCTGAGGAGTGGGAAAGCACTTCAGTGGTGAAGTGCCATTCTGAAGGGGCCAGTGGGACCACCCCAGAATGTCTCCAGAAAGCCGGATTAGGTTCACATCAGTCCATGAACAGCTGCTTGACTAGTCCTGGAGCCGAAACTCGATATTTAGGATCGGAACCACTTCACTCTATTTGGAAAATTCTCCACACCACAAGTGTTGGTGGAGACAGAGCTTACATCGAATTTAACTTCAAAAAGACCACATAAGAATATTCTCAGAGCCCTCTCCATGGGGCTCAGCTGCAGAAAAGAGCACAGCTAATTCAGCCCACTCTTGGGCTGGAGGGCACAGGAACAGGGTAGAGACACCACTTGCCAGCAGCATTGGTGGGGAAACGGCATGCCCTGGACCAGGAGAGGGACATGGCGACCACTGCCAGCTTGGGCCGGGTTGAGGAAGTGGCATCCAGCATCCTCGTATGCTGGTGGCAGGAGCCTCAGGGGACCGGCTCATGGGGTGACTGGTGGCCTTGCCTCAATTTGTACACAATCTCCAGTCTGCCTGGGGCGTCTAAGAGCAGCCCAACACCCACTCCAGCAAGAACCTGTTTCTTTGGATCAAGACCTCTTCAAAACTCTATAGCCCAAGAAATTGGGGTTCAAAAGCTTTCAAAAGTGAGCAATCACGATCACAAAAAAATCTAACACCTCATAGAACCATTTACTTCTTAAAAATTTGGCTTCCTGGTAAATTATAAAGAATCATTAGGTAACAAAGAGCTCCAAAAACTGGGGCAAATTAGACTAACATAAGGAATTTTTCTGAACATGAGCCACTAAAACTTTGGAAAATGACAAAATCACTACTTACAGGTGCTGGTGCTGTGGTGTAGTAGGTTAATATCTGCCTGCAGTGTCGGCATCCCATATGGATGCTGGTTCATGACCAGGCTGCTCTACTTCTGATCCAGCTCTCTGCTATGGCCTGGGGAAGCAGAAGATGGCCCAAGTCCTTGGGCCCCTACACCTATGAGGAAGACTCAGAAGCAGCTCCTGGCTCCTGGCTCCAGATCGGCACAATTCTGGTCCTTGCGGCCACTTGGGGAATGAACTAGAGAATGGAAGACTTCTCTGTCTCTCCCTCTCTCTGTCTGTAATTCTATCTCTCAAGTAAATACATCTTTTTTTTAAAAATCACTACTTAGAATAGATACTATTGAGCATGACTAAGTACACACATCAAAGTAATGAGACATTTGCCACCAGGACAGAAGAGAAAATTTATTGTCTCACGTCTACAGGGGGTAAAACATTGTCAGGGACAATAAGCTGCAAGAAAAAAGTTTCTATTAAAATTAGATGTGATTTTTTTTCTATCAACTTGGGGGAGAGGGACATCTGTTAACATCCATTTTGTGCCACTTCAGATAAGACTATTTGCCCCAAATATCATTTTTATGTTGGTATGAAAATACTTACTTTTCATGAAAATCAACAAATTCTACAATAAGCTTTTATACATTGGTCCAAAGACTATTATCCCTAAAGTTAAAAACCAACTAACAAACAAAAAAATGGGGTGGGAAGGGGGCTAACAAAACAATTAAAAAAAAAAAAAAAAAACCCTGCAAGCCATTTATATTACTCTTGGGACTGCATCAATCTTTTTTTTTTTCTTTTTTTTTTTTTTCTTTTTTTTTGACAGGCAGAGTGGACAGTGAGAGAGAGAGACAGAGAGAAAGGTCTTCCTTTGCCGTTGGTTCACCCTCCAATGGCTGCCGCGGTCGGCGCACCGCGCTCATCCGATGGCAGGAGCCAGGTGCTAGGTGCTTTTTTTCCTGGTCTCCCATGGGGTGCAGGGCCCAAGCACTTGGGCCATCCTCCACTGCACTCCTGGGCCACAGCAGAGGGCTGGCCTGGAAGAGGGGCGACCGGGACAGAATCCGGCACCCCGACCGGGACTAGAACCCGGTGTGCCGGCGCCGCAAGGCGGAGGATTAGCCTGTTGAGCCACGGCGCCGGCCTGCATCAATCTTTTTAATGAGATAAATGCTTTCAACTTCATTTTTATAATGGTCCTATTTGAGGTTTTTTTTTAGAAGATTTATTTATTTATTTGAAAGGCAGAGTTACAGAGAGGCAGAGGCAGAGAGGGAGAGAGAGGGAGAGAGAGAGAAAGAGAGAGAAAGAGAGAAAGAGACAGAGACAGAGAGAGAGAGGCCCTCCATTTGCTGGTTCACTCCCTAACTGGCCCCAAGGGCTGGAGCTACACTGATCCGAAGCCAGGATCCAGGAGCTTCCTCCGGGTCTCCCACGCGGGTGCAGGGGTGCAAGGAATTGAGCCATCTTCTACTGCTTTCCCAGGCCACAGCAGAGAGCTGGATCAGAAATGGAGCAGTGGGGACTCGAACCAGCACCCACATGGGATGCCAGCACCTCAGGCAGCAGCTTTATCTGCCATGTCACAGCACCAGCCCCTACTATTTGAGGTTTTTTAAAAACTGAGCAATCCAAATGGAATGACTATATAGCTGCATCTTTCCTCAAGTAAAATAATGAAATGATAGCTCCAAACTCAATCTGATGAGAGTTAGATGCACAGTCCTGAAGGTGTGTAAAGTTTACTCAGGGTTCTAGGACCTGGGCAAGCTCAAGGTTATGATTCTTATTCTTTCAAGGGAGTTAAAGTCATCAGTCTGCAGTTCAAATCGGCAGTATGCTAAAACGCAAATCATCCAATGGATCTATCTGCAAAGATCATTTAATCAGCATTTTATTTATTTCTAATTTTATTTCAGATTAAAAAGGGCAACAAACAGGTTACTGTGAAAACAGGCTAAGGGTCTATGGAATTACAGATGCTATTTCAGGAATATAACCAGGTGGAATAGACAGCTTCTAGGACTGACTAGAAACTAAGTTTCCACAGTCTCCTTGCTGACACCACATCATGAGTTACTACATTTAAACTTTACTAACAGTTAGAAAAGTTAAACCAGAGAGACTCGAGTTTTTATGGGGATGTTCTCTTCTGGGATCCTGGTTTATATGGTTTCCCCTATCATAGAAAATGTTTTGGGTATTATTCATTCTACATTAATTCCTACCTTTCCTTCTCAAACCAGGGCAGAAAAGGTGAAATACCAGTTTACTGAAGACAGAACACCAGAGTGGAACCTATGGTGAGCAATAAATATTCTCTCAAGAAAGGAATTTCAGAAAACACTTGGGAAAAGGGACAGTCATTTTCTTAGGGTTAAAATCCTTACTCCATCTCTGTTTGCTTCTTTATAATATTATGTTCTCTGTGGACATTAAAAAACTGAGGGGGAGTGGGAGAGGGAGGGGGGAAAGGGAGGGAGAGGGAGAGAAGTCTTCTTCCTACTCCCCAACGGCCAGAGTTGTGCCCGATCCGCAGCCAGGAGTCAGGAGCTTCTCCCGGGTCTCCCATGTGTGTGCAGGGGCCCAAAGACTTGGGCCATCTTCTTACTGCTTTCCCAGGCCATAGCAGAGAGCTGGATCAGAAGAAGAGCAGCCAGGATTCAAACCAGCCCCATATGGGATGCCGGTGCTTCAGGCCAGGAGGTTAACCCACTGCGCCACAGCGCTGGCCCCAGCTGCTGCACTTCCAATCCAGCTTACTGCTAACGCACCTGGGAAGACAACGGAAGATGGCCCAAGTGCTTGTGTCCCTGACACCCATGTGGGAGACTGGGATGAAGCTCCTGGCTTCAGCCTGACTTAGCCCTGGCCATTCCATCTGGGGAATGAACCAGCAGGTGGAAGATCTGTCTTTTTGCTTCTCTCTCTGGCTCTGCCTTTCAAATAAACAAGCTTTTTAAAAAACAAAACCAATGAGTCATGTTATAAATCAGTTTAGTCACTGTGGTTAACATTCTTCACTTAGATTCCATGATGATCCCCAGAGTAAAGAACCAAGAAGTGCAGTGGGGGTAACTCTGGATGTGAACAGATGGCCCTTCCCACAGCGAGGTTGTGGCCATACATGGGGGAGGGGCGTGGGCATAAGAAGAAGAAAAAGAACAAAAGAACCGAGAGCCAGGTGCATGTTTGGCACAGACACCTGCTTCCCATACGCAAGGTCCTGGACTCCAGTCTCCTTTCTGCTTCCTGCTGAAACACACCCTGGGAAGTAGCAGGTGATAGCCAATGTAGTGAGAGACCCAGATGCAGTTCCAGGCTCTTGGCTTCACCCTGACTCAGCCTTGGCTGTAGTGGGCTTTTTGGGAGTGAACCAGAAGACAAAAGATAACATGCTCTCTCTATATAGGTATGTGTCATTTTGCCTTTCAAACAAATAAAATTAATTTTATAAAATAGAGATTAATTAAAAAATCTAAATCCAAACCATCTCCAATAAGAATTTTAAGAGACCTAATGCCAATTCTGATTCACAGAATCTCCAGAAACAATCATGCCAGGACTCCACAGAGTGGAAACTTAAGTTAAATCAAAGCTAGAAATAAAGGCAAGTAATACACAACTTTGTGTGGCAAACAGAAACACGTGGCTATGTCCCATTATTAAATGTTAGAAATCTAAATCAAATAAGATAGCACAGATGTCTATTAAAAAGACTCCAGAAGTCATGTTAGTTACTCAGAAAGAGGTGAGAGTAGCCCACCAATGTTTAAATTCCAGAGTTCGTTTTCTCCTGTCTCACAGACAAAAATGCCAAAAGCACTTGATGCCTTAGAAATGAAGAAATCTTTTTGCTAATTTCAGGGTTCTCAGATAAAATTACATGCTAAAATCAGACTGAAAGGTTTAAGCCACAGCTTCTAGCTATTCATATATGAGGCATTAGGAAACAAGGAAATTAAGTAGCTTGTGACTTTGGGATTCTACTTAGTTTAGCTAAAATGGGCAAGAATAGTTATTTGAGCCCATATCCTTTTATTCCATTAGGCTATGCACACAGGAAAGGAGCAATGGAGCCTTAAATAGTAGAGAAACAGTGATACATAAACCAATGTCAGGAAACCAATGCAGTTTTTTTCTAATGCATATTTTCCATGAACTTTTTCAAGACCTCTCAAATTCTTGAGCTACATTCTCTGATACAGTGGACATACTGAGAAACAACTTGGTGCTTTTAGGTTTTGCTTTTTAAGACTTGACAGGCAAGACCCTCATTCCCTCCTATGGACTGTAGACAGCTGTGCCTTAAGTTGTGAGGATTTTCAGGGTAGGCGCTCCGTCCCTCACTCCTGTGTGAGCACCTGTGATCTTGGTTAACTCTCTCCCTGGCACTGGGTGGAACGCTGACTGCTCAAAGGGTCTCTCCTGAGATCCCCAGAGCCTTTTCTCCATGCCACCTGTTCCTTCCAGCACTCACCCTGAGAAATCCAGCTGCCTTGCTCTCTTCAAACCCTTAGCTATCTTCATCTTAGGGAGTCCACCAGCACCCACCAGGGCTCTCCTTCTCTGATCCAGAGCCTGGAAATCCTCTCAAAGTCATGGCGCTCACTTTGTCATTCTTCAATCTCTGTGGGATCTCAGTCTTTCATGAACTGACGTCTAGTGTCTTGAAAACAACGGTTCTACATGTCTTGAACAGTGTTATAACTCTTCCAGATGAGACAGTAAATCTGATCCGTGTTACTATGCCCGGGCCCTGGCTGCCAGCTTTCACCGAGGCCAGAGCAAGAGAGAACTAGTTGCTCAATAGGATTAGACAGCAGCTCCAGAAGCTGCAGTCCCACATGGGCCATATATCCCAAATCTAAAGTTGTTGGACACATCTGCTGTCGATCAGGATACTGAGGGAAGTTTCTGGAAAACCCAAAAGGTAAGTCAAGCCCAGATCCTTAGGTTCTGAAACAAGATCATGCCTTCAGCAGAAGGGAACTATATACACTGAAAAGCAACTCTGGAGACTCAAAACAAACCGAGAACTCAAACTTGGGCATCAAGAGAGACCTGTTCTGAGGGAGTTATTATCAGAGCCACATAATCGTGAGTGTGAGGCTGCTTTCCCAACCACACCTAGGCCTCACCCACTGGTACAACAGCTGGAAACGTGTGCCTGCCTTACACATGCGTTATCGCAATGGTGAAAATGCAGATATTGGCCTACAGCCTTATTCACGGGTGGCCAAGACAAACACCGAGAAAGAAAATTCCCTCCCAAGCGCACAGAGCCGCAAGCAGTTCACCAGGAACTTAACAATGAGTAGGGAGCTGTGTGACAAACGGATGTTTGAAGTCAGAGACACTTGGCAGTGGCACACGGCTGGCACCTGGGAACGCAGTCTGGGAGAAGTACGGCAGGAAATCCTGAATGCTGATGAACCACGGAGCTGAGTGTGTTATGTGGATAGCTGCTCACTAGAGACCATCCACTTGCGAAAGGCACTCAGTAATCAACAGGGAAGGATGGTATGGCTAAGGGTGTCATCCGGATTTCTTCCCAGCTAATGAGACTGGATACAAACAGATCAGCTTTAGCGTTCGACTGGTCTCACCAAAGCCAGTCTGGCTTTTGCCCACACTTGATGCCTAACCTGCTACCAGCAGAGACGGATGTGGTCTCTTATGATGGCGCGGTTCTTCAGCAGGAAAGGGAAGACCGCTTCACAGTGCTCTCCAAGATGCATGTGTGGAAGCAGGAGCCATAACTCTGGGGTCCAAGTCCCACCAGCCCCTGTCCCAGGGACCTATTTGTGTTTATTGGGCTCTTCTGGATTGGAGGTCTCAGTGTCCAGAGGGATGCATTTTCCATAAGAGAAAAAGGAAGGAAACCAGAGAATTTGAATTTACAATTCACCCTGGTCACTTTGTATTCTTCATACCAAATGGCTAATGAAAAAGAGAGGTGCTGTACTGATGGAGGTAAGTAAAGCTTACTACCCAAGACACTGGGGTTGGTGCAGTACAGTGGAGGTGAGCAGGAGGTAATTCCCTGGGGTATCTCCAAGTGCTTCTGAGACCCACCACAATCTCAGCATCCATGGTCCAGCAAAAGCAAGGCAACTGAACACACAGACAGAGGCTGGGTCATCAGGGTACTCGTTGAGAGTCGGTCATATCTAGATCAGACTAGAGAATGAGAAATTAAAAAAAGAGAGCCCTCTGTTCTACCAAGTCTCCTGATTAAAGTCCTTGTAGAAACTGTGGCTGAATATCTTCTTGTAGGGCATTCTTCGATGGACTACACTTAATAGCGGGCATGAGGGACACTGACGGGTTCCAGGAACGGTCTCAACTGAATCTGCTTATGTTCCATTTTAACAGTCTGTCTGGCTCCACTGCGGTCACGTTTCACACAGCCTCAAGTAGCTTCATGTTAGAAGTTACAAGTTAATGCGGTTGGAAGCACCTTGCCTTAACTCATGCGTCAAACAGTGCCTCCCAGCCAGAATGTTCAGCTAAGCACTAATTAGAAACGAAGGCTAATGTCGATGGTGCCAGTATTTACCAACAACATATGGGACATGATAATTATTTTCCTCTTTCACCCTTCAGGCTGTAGAAGTATGAGGCTCTGCTCAAGTCCAGTTGAGACTGGGCTCTAGTTACAAGGGTCACCAGCTGGAGAACACATTCCTGTGTTGGGATCGCCCCCTCTCCTTGCTCACTGCCCCTCCTTGTCACTACTGCCTGGGGCTGCATTTCCAAACCCACCTGAGGGAACGTCTGTCTCAGGCACTGTGCTCAGAGGCACCCTGGTTGGTAGAGACAGATGCCCAGCTTGCCAGGAGTATCTTCCTGGCTTGTAGCTTGCCTTTTAATCTGCAAGGACTAATTAAGCATTCATAAGGTTTTATGTGACTATTGGTGATGTGTTTTTGGTGAAATTTTCAATGCTTTTATAATCTGACCTGATATATTTAGAGATCATTTAAATACTCCCTTTGTTTTCTCCTGTGTATTTGTTAATTATTCAATGTATCTGAAATTTATTTTGATGTTTGATATAAAGTGAGGATTTATTTTCAATCTTGTTTCCCTAGTGAATTTCTTTATCAATCGTTTGAACACGCATTTGCTTACATCTGTTTTAGGGATAACACGGTCTGGCTTCAATCTCTCCTCAGGATTATTTATTTTTCTGCCACTAACATGCTTTTTAATTACTGTGGCATCCTATTATGCCTTAACGCCCAGAAAGGACAACTGCTGCCTATTTCTGAGACTGTCTTAACAACTTCATTTGACAAGTTAACCTTTGTCCATCAAATGCCATTCACATTTATTGAATTGTATTATTCAGGGTCAGCACTGTGGCACAAAGGGTTAAGTCACTGCTTCACATCCCAGCATCCCATATGGGAGAGCCAGTTCCTGTCCCATCTGCTCCACTTCCAAACTAGATCCTTGCTACTGTGCTCGGGAAACTAGCAAATAACAGGAAAAAGTGCTTGAGCCCCTGCCAGCCAAGGGAAATTCAGAGAGAGTTCTGAGATTCTGGCTTTGGCCACGGCCATATGGGGAGTGAACCAAAGATACGTCTGTCATTCTGCCTTTCAAATATCTTATTAAAATTAGGCTTATTAAAATGCATATTAGGTTAAAGTATAATTACAAAAAGTCGACAGTTTTACAATGCATAGCTTTCCTATCTAGGATCCACTTCTGTATCTCAGTGAGGATTTGTCCTTCACTTCAAGTAGTTTCTGCTCATTTAAGTTATTCCCACGTATTTAATATTTTTTATTGATGTTGTGAATTTCTTTGCCTTTTTATAAAACATAAGAAAAGTAACTTTTCCCTTAACCATTCCTATTTTTACTGAAATGAAAAAATGTACAAACATCCATCAAATTGCTATTGTTTTGCTGTCAGGGAAAGTGAACCACAGACAGATCTCATAATAGAGCTGTAAGATTTTCAGTGGTTTGGTTTAGAGCATCAAAATACTTCTACTTATTGTAACAATGAACACTGGACCCAATCCTAAGAAATTCTTGGCATGTGTACTCATGTCACACACAGGTACACACACTTTGATTATGATTACAACAGATTTTTTAATCTCAAAGAAGAAAATAATTTATACTAAAGGTTGTCAGGATGAAATAGGCACAAACGCACCTAGGAGACCCTGGCTCACGTGGTTTAATTACTTAGCTACTATTCTTTTGCCAATGTATTTACCTGTGCTAAATGCAAAGGTGAGTATCAATATGAAATCCATCTTAAACTCACTGCACTTTGTGTAACACGGTGAAAAAAATGCTATTTTTAGACAAAACTGGAAAAGGCAAACTTCTATTATTTGCTCTTTCCAGGTTATACCATTTCCCAGGCACCACGACGGGTGGGGATGGGGGACAGAGACTCACTTCCAGGTAGGGAATAGCTATCATTTTCATTACATATTCATATTTTTCGATTGGAAACATAGAAAGGTCTCTTGAAGGTTAACGCATGACAGCTGAAGGTGCTCATTGGAAGAAAGCAGGTGAAAGAGTAATTTGAAAAATAGCATGAGATTTTTAGGCAGGTTTTACATCTTGACAAAAATGATGACAAAACACAATGGGTTCTTGATAACCCATCTCAGTGTCTGAAACCCTCAGCAAACAGAGCATAACTCATCACACCTGCCCCAAACCACACCAGCTTCAGAATAACCCATTTCTTCTTATCGTGCTCTCTGTCGGAGTTGTGAAGTGTCTACCTTATTTTAACAGCCCATACGTGACAAGTCACTCCCCCCAGTCTTGCTTCAATATAACCAACAATGTTTTTTCACCTTGTAGATGAACCACGGGTGTTTGAAATGAACAAGTAAATCCACTAGAGGAAGGAACAAGGCAAAGGGAGTTTCAGCTCTTCATGAATTTTTAAGGTTGACACCAAAACTGTTTCACAACTGGCTTTAAAAATAAAACTGCATCACAACTATGATTAAATAACTATTGCAGGACGGGAACGTGGCCTACAGTTAATGCAGATTGAGACATCCACATCTCGAGGCAGAGTCTGAGTTAGTATCCTAGCTTAGTTCCTGATTCAACTTCCTACTAGTGCACCCCAGGAGGCAGTGGTAACAACTGAAATAGGTGGGTCCTCGCCATCCACTTGGGCATCCTAGACTGTCTTCCTTGCTGTTGGATATGGCCTGGCCATTTGGGTTGTGAACTTTTGGGTGGATTATCTGTTTTTCTCTCTGGCTCTGAAATAAAATTTTAAAATAGGCTTAAATGTATCCAGTGGAATGCAAATAATATAATGATTTAGATGCCCATATTACCTATTTTAAAAAAAAAGAATTCTTTAACAGCTATATCTTTCAATTTATGTATTTACTCTTGCACTATCAAGATACAGTTCCTCAGAGAGACTAAAATAGGGAAGAGTCATGCCTTTCACACACACACAGATATAAAAATGTAGTTATTTGTTTATTTGAGAGGCAGAGTTACAGATGGAGAGAGAGAGAAAGGTCTTCCACCTGCTGTTCACTCCCCTAATGGCCACAACAGTGGGAACTGGATGGCTGATCTGAAGTCAGGAGTTTGGAGCTTCCTCCCACTTTCACACATGTGTGCAGGGGCCCAAGCACTTCGGCCATCCTCCACTGCTTTCTCAGGCCATTAGTGGGGAGCTGGATTGGAACTGGAGCAGCTGGGACTAGAAACAGCATCCATATGGGACGCTGGCGCCACATGTAGAGGCTTAATCTACTACACCAATCACCAGCCGCAGAGTCGTGCCTTTCTTTAGTCAAGAAGTCATCAAGGGGTCAGAAAAGGATGTTCCACAGTGCCTGACCAAAGGAATCGTCTCGGGCAGCTCCATCTCAGAAAATAAACACCCTATGCAAGCACATAACCCAGTCTGAAGACCACAATAACGAATTTGCTACATCACTAGTTCTTTTTATTGGGAAGAATAATTTGGATTCTTTTCAAACTCCCATCTTTTCTTCCTGAGATACAAAAATCTTTTATGAGAATCTTGTGAGGTGGATTTTATTACTGATCTTACAGATAAGAGTGAGATCTAAATGTTAAACTTGTCTACGTACATACGATAAATTAAAGAGCAAGTACTTGAACTCAAGTCAACTGCCTCAAAAGCTCATCAATTACACACGGCTCTCACTTCCAAGTGGACTTTTTTGGGTTTTCCTTCTGCCATTCCTTATGGCAACCCTTCTCATGTCCTAAGATGATCCCGCACAACCGTGCTGTTTCACTCGCATCAGAACCCGCCAGCGCTCACCGTGTGTGTGTGTGTGTGTGTGTGTGTGTGTGTGTGATGACCAGCCACACTGCAGACACTGCAGGGCGCCAAGGTCATGCACACAAAGCTAACAGCAGTGCCTCTGGGACTCCAATCTGGCACTACTGGATTTCAGAGCACTCTGAACTACGGTGAAGGGCTCCCACAAGAGCAGATGCAATGAGAGAAGGGGCCTGATGTGATAGGAAGTCACAAACTCTATCTCAGAGGTGACTGGGCAACGGGAATGAGCAGATTGTGGTGTGATCAGGAGGGGCGTAACCTAAGAGTGCTGAGGACAGCAGCACACCCAGGCCTCTGCCAAGGCAGCAGTGCTCAGCGCCACCCCTATGTTGGGCAGCAGACAGGCGGCCAAGCCTCTGCTGGTTTAGATGCTGGGAAGCAGGGCTTCTGGACGAAGTCTTGCAGGCAGACATGCATGCACCCACACACACACACACACACACAGAGCGAGTCCAAGGTGAACATATTCCAAGGGCCACACCATCACCACTCTGGGGGACAGAGAGAGGGTGGACTGACCACTCCTGACACTGAACTGGCTGTCCCTCCACTTTCTCAGTTCATCTAAGCAACAGCACAGCGCTGCTGATATCTGCAGACTGCGCGTGCCCCACCAGCTCCCCACCCACTCGGCACTGCAGCACCCAGCAGATAATCCTTACAAAGCAGAACGGCTCTCAGGCTGCAGGCGTGCTGAGGCTCCACGGGCAATGCCGCGGCTGCTTCTTGGGGCTTCACACTGCCGATGATCCCTAGCCCTGACCAATCCCAGCCTTGTGCTCTGTCCCCACCTCATGCTCACCTCTCCTCACTGTGTTCATCATACCTGCAATGCCACGGCACAGCCTCGGGCACACAGCACGATTTTGTGCGTCCTTGGCATTCTGTACTGACTCCACAGGCTCTGGCCAGGCCCATCCTCACAGGGTTCCACACTTCCCCACCCCAACTCGAAACCAGAGTTTCGTTGACTACTCAGATCTCCAAAAGCTACCAAACTACAGAGTTCTGAGTATATATTTATGCTATTTAGATCGGAATCACATTTGTGGGTGGGGGCTACTGCCACAAGAAGATAAATTTATCACGTTCCACTGAAGAAGCACGCCTCTGTGAGGACAGTTATTTTGTTTAGGAGTGTCACTAATGGACTTATTTGAACAAATCTAATGATTGACTTCCTAGGTGTAAACACAATCCATATCAGAAGAGTAAATCACATTCCAATTATATGCTCAAATCTGGTCCTTTAATCCTCAATGCATTAGAAATGCAACCACCTATTTTCTCCCTTTGTGTGATCATGGCCAATCAGGCAAATATTCCAAACACATCACTCTGAAATGAATCTTATTTTCAAGCCATCAATTACTTATATTCGTTGCTGTAGGTGGTGAGCTCACTGTCATTGTGCATCCACTTGAATTCCAAAGGCCAGCTCCCTTCCGCAAGGCAAGTGAGAACGAGGCGATTTCCTTCCAGGTGAATCTGGGGTAGCCCTGGCTCCGTTTTAAAATATGGTGCAACATCATCTGCAATATTCCAAGAAGGGGGAGGAGAGAAAAACACTGTATTAAATAAACATGAAAATGACATCCATCAAACTAAGAAATCAACTATTTAAAGAGACTTAATTTTAAAAGCAGAAATAATGACTATTTGACCCAATCAGACAGTAAATACCCTTAGTCCACTAGAAACATGCCCAGAAAATATTTCATAAAGCCAGGAGCTCAATGATACCATCAATGGAAGCACGGGACAGGTTTACCCAAGTTACTTCTGTTAGAATTTACACCAGCTTTTCGAGGGGCAACCCGGCAATCCCTGTTTATCTAAACTTCGGTTTTAATCAGGCAATCTATTTTTAAAGTAACAATCGAGGGTATATGCACAAGCTATCAGAGAGAAATTTCCACAAATAACCTTCGCTTGGTTTTAAAAATAGGGACTAGGATAAGCAAGATTCACACACACACACACACACACGTCCATAGATGAGAATCTAATTTTCATCTCAAGCACTCACATACAGTTGTCTCTTTTTGTGAATTTTAATGGAGTAGAAAGCTGGAAATCTGGTGTCTTCACACAATATTACAAGATAGCAAGAATGAGCCAACTACTGTACACACAGTACAGTGTGAACCCACAGACTGATGTTGAGTAACAGAACTCAGATGGAGAAAAAGGTTAAAAAAACAGGTTTCCATTCAAAAATGCAAAACTGATCCATGGTGTAAGTGTCAAGATAAGGGTGACCTTGGAAGATGAGATGGTGCTCAGAGCACACTGAGGCAGGCTGAGATCTGTTTGTTCACATCGTTACACAGATGAATTTCCTTGGTAAGAATGCGCAGAATTCTAGGCATGAGCTTGTGTATGGAGACACCTTTGTAAAAACGTGTGCAGCACACTGGGCTCTTAGCTATCGCTCCATCACTAATTAGCATGACCCTGATCAGAACACCAGTGTTCACTTTCCACATCAGCAGATAAGCAGAATTAAGTGATTCCTCACCTTTTTCTTTTTTTTTAACCGCAAGACCCATAGGCATAATTTGCTTCCTGTCTGCCTTTCAGGCAGGCTACCCTTTCTATTTATGAATAACACTACAGGCACACTTGGTTGCATCCACGTGTCATCCTGGGCTAAGCCATTACCTGTGCACCTGATTCTTCACCTGGAATGTTATGTACATGCTTCAGCTTAACGAAAACTCCTCCCCACCAATTCTTCCTAAAAAATTATTATGTCAGAGCTGGTGCTGTGGCATAGCAGGTAAAGCCGCCACCTACAGTGCCGGCATCCCTATGGGAGCTGGTTCTAGTCCCAGCTGCTCCTCTCCCAATCTAGCTCTCTGCCATGGCCTGGGAAAGCAGTTGAAGATGGCCCAAGTCCTTGGGCCCCTGCACCCACATGGGAGACCTGGAGGAAGCTCCTGGCTCCTGGCCAAGCTCCTGCATCTCCGGCCATTGCAGCTAGTTGGGAAGTGAACTAGTAGACAGAAAACCTCTCTCTCTCTCTCTCTCTCTCTCTCTCTGCCTCTCCTTCCCTCTGTGTAACTCTGCCTTTCAAAATAAATAAATATTTAAAGAAAAAATATGTCTATTAATATTTATTACATTTTGAAAATAAAGTATGTATGGATTACACCGCAGTATATGTCCTGTAATTTTTTTTCTGAATTCAAGCACTAGAACAACTCCAGGAACAAAGTAAATATTAAAAATTTGTTGAAAGGAATGAATGTAAGAGCAGTAACATAAGTAACAGCAATAGCTGGTATTTACTGAATACTTGCTATGCACTAGAAACTGTTCTAAGTACTTTATATGTATTAACTTATTTTGACTATCACAAAATATACATCATTATTATATATAAAAATGGATGAAAAACAGCACAAATTAAATCACTTGTCCATACATGGCTACCCACCATTATTTTCTTTATTTTTATTTATTTATTTATTTTGTTGACAGGCAGAGTGGACAGTGAGAGAGAGAGAGAAAGAAAGGTCTTCCTTTGGCCGGCGCCGTGGCTCAACAGGCTAATCCTCTGCCTTGTGGCGCCGGCACACCGGGTTCTAGTCCCGGTCGGGGCACCAATTCTGTCCCGGTTGCCCCTCTTGCCCTGGCTCCTGGCTCCTGCCATCGGACGATCGCGGTGCGCCGGCTGCAGCGCGCCGTCCGCGGCGGCCATTGGAGGGTGAACCAACGGCAAAAGAAAGACCTTTCTCTCTGTCTCTCTCTCTCACTGTCCACTCTGCCTGTAAAAAAAAAATAAATAAATAAAAATTAAAAAAAAAAAAAAAAGAAAGGTCTTCCTTTGCCGTTGGTTCACCCTCAATGGCCGCCACGCTGCAGCCCGCACACTGCGCTGATCCAAACGCAGGAGCCTGGTGCTTATCCTGGTCTCCCACAGGGTGCAGGGCCCAAGCACTTGGGCCATCCTCCACTGCACTCCTGGGCCACAGCAGAGAGCTGATTGGAAGTGGAGCAGCCAGAACAGAATCCGGCGCCCCGATTGGCTCCAAAATTCACTAACTCTATACATAACAATTCTGAATGTCACAGATTTCTGAATAAAGTAGTTCTCTTCTGAAACTAACTTCAAGTTTTTGTAACTTATTTTTGGAGTTACAAATTTCTGTTTCAAATTACTGTATCTGTGGGGCCGTCACTGTGATTTAGCAGGTAAGGGTACCGCCTGCAATGTTGGCATCCCATATGGGCGCCAGTTTGAGTCCCAGCTGCTCCACTTCTGATCCAGCTCTCTGCTATGGACTGGGAAAGCAGTGGAACACGGCCCAAGTCCTTGGGCTCCTGCACCCATGTGGGAGACCCAGAAGAAGCTTCTGGCTCTGGGCTTCAGATCAGCACAGCTTTGGCCATTGCAGCCAGTTTGGGAGTCAAACAGCAATGGAGGTCCTCTCTCTCTCTTTCAAATAATATATAAAAATCTTTTTTAAAAGTTGCTAAATTTGTAACATGTTAAACATCAAATAGTGTAACAATTATGTTAAAATTGATACTCCGTCTGCATACTAAACCACTGTACATACTCATGCACTGAAAGGCAGAACACACAGTCTGTCTTTCTGGGTTCCATGTCCACTGATTCACTAACAGTGTATTGAAAATATCAGGGGAAAATACTGCACCTGTAATTAAAATACACAGACTTTTTTCTTACCATTCCCCTACACAATGCAGTTTAACACATGGTTACAGAGCCATATGCAGTATGAGGTATAAGTAATCTAGAGAAGATCTGAAGTGCATGGAAGAAGTGTGGAGGTTACATGCAAATAGCAGGCCATTTTATGAAGGATCTGAGCACCCGTGGATTTTGGAACCCATGCAGAGTGCAGGGGTAGGGCAGACCTGGAACCAATCTCCTATGGACACCAAGAGAGTACTGCATAGCATTTAACCTGAATGTTGATCATTGTGTGCCACCAAAGTGGCTATTCTGGTAGACAGTATCACTGACCATTTACTAACACTCATTCGTTCATTCAGAATTAGAGAACCTTTCTTCTGCCAAGGGCCATTAGGACATACATGTATGTATGTGTGTGCGTGTCTATGGCATCATTCACGGGCCATACAAAATTATCACCCTTTTAAATCAGCCTGCTATAGATCTACTCAATTTTGAGTGACATCTGTGGTTGCTTTGGCAAGGCCAGACCAAGTAATTTTGCAACTGTTCCCATTCCTGAAACAAATATATGCTAAATTCCTTATGTGATTGCTCCAAGGACCTAAGTAGGGAGAGTTAACTTAGTCAATGAGGTAGAATGCAGGTGCCAAGAGCTAAAGGATCAGGATCAGCAGGAGTCAGCATGTGAAAAGGCCAAGCCAAGCTGTGGGAGCCAAGACGGTGAGCAGCCTTGGGAAGTGCGGAAGACTGAGAGGCCTGGCTGCAGGTGCTAAGAGGGAATGGAAGCAGGTACGCAGCGCCCTGCACGCAGGACAAGCACACAACACGCACCATCCCCGCCTGACTACCAGTGGTGCCTACTTCATAGTCAGTCATAAATTGCCCGGTATGAATGACAAATCATACAGTCAATATTATGGTGGTGATAACTGGCTGTTATGAAAGAACAGCAGACAGCCTTCAAAGGGACTGTGTTGCTGAGGTAGGAAAGGAATTAAAGAGGAAAGAGCACAGTGGGAGGCCAGTTTGGAAACAACTGTAGTGACCCAGGTAAAGTGTTTTCAAAGGCGATACGCAGTAGGCTGGGTGAATGGAATAGTAGGAATTGTTGGATGGCTTTAAAACATCATTTAGGGGCTGGTGTTATGGTGCAGTAGGTTAAACCACTGCTTGCAGTGCTGGCATCCACTTTGAGCATGGGTTTGAGTCCCAGCTGCTCCAATTTCAATCTAGTTCTCTGCTAATGTACCTGGGAAAGCACTGGAAGATGGCCCAAGTACTTGGGTTCCTGCACTCATGTGGGAGACCCACATGCAGCTACCGGTTCCTGGCTTCAGCCTGGCCAAGCTGTTGTAGACATTTAAATAAGGGTGTCAAATAGTGGATGGAAACTCTGTCTCTCTTTTTTTCTCTGCAACTCTGCCTTTCAAATAAATAAATCTTTTAAAATAAAATATAAATAAACATTATTTAGGAGGTGAAAACACACAGTGATGGCTTTCTAATAGGGAAGTGGAAGTTTCAAGAAGGATTCTTAGAGTCTAACTCAATTTTCTGGTCAATAAGCATGCATTTATGCTATGTGCTGTAATCGGCACCAAGAGTACAAAGAGAACAAGACACAGTCACTGCCCCTGAGGTTATGGTCTAGATTTGAGGCAGAAATAAACAGAGTAAAGTGTTAGGTGCTGTGAGGAAACAAGTATCTCAAAGTCAGGAGAAATCAATCCTGGTCTTCCTTCAAGAGCTCAGCCTGTTCTCCCAAACACGATGTGCTCTGGGCTCTATTTCCAGTGCATGCTTCATTTTTTATTGTCAACCATGTGTCCAATTTCCCTTTCTGCCATGTACTTCAGCTAAAATCATCTACTCTTGTGACCCAAACAGTGCAATAAAGCTGAATTGCAATAGATATAGCTTTGATACCTGAGGATTTACTGAGCTGCAGGCTTTATTAATGTCCTACCATTTGCACTCTATTTAACAATAGAGAAAGAAATGCCACTTCATATGGTTCCAGTGTCCTACACAGAAGAGCCATAAAAGATACATCTTTTTGAAAAGGAAAAACTTCAAGACAGAAGCTCAAGAATTTGAATTTGGTTTCACAATAGAGCGAGTCTCATCAATTTAATATATTATATGGTGATTTTAAATTTAAATTATACCAGAATTCAATTTTTCATGAAATTGATAGTTAACTGAAGATGCCTATATGGTGTATAAAATATTTTGCTGGGGGCTGTGATGTAGTGGGCAAAAATATTTAAAGGAGTCTTCTTATATGGTTAGGAAACAAATATCTCGTGATTTAAATGCCTGCAGCCTTACTGTTAGCATAGACGCGGCACTTACTATGAGGAAGAGGAAGGGAAAATATGTAAATGCTTGGAAATTGCAAGCATTCAAATTAAAAAGTATGGCCACAAGCATTTTATTTATCCAATGTGGAGACACATAGTTACCTGAGCCCCACACCACTTACTGCTGAAAATACACAGTAGATCTTGAAATTAAACGAGGGCATAAAGGCAACAAAACGCCAAAGCTCTGGGAGAGAAAGCAGGAGGGGAGGATTGGTATTCAGGTCTGCACAGGTCTTGTGCAGCAGCACTTGATCTTCACACGCTCCAAGAGAAAAGTCTGCAAAGAGCCATAAAAGAAAAGAAAAAAAGATCGGGCTACCTCTGAGGAAAGTCAGGAAACTCTGACCTGCAAAAAGCCACCTGTCCACCTATGACTGCTCTTCTGAAGGATGTGCATTTAAATTAACAACGGACATCCCTCCCCTCACTCGAGGAAAAGGCAGACAGTAGCCATACTCCTGTTTACTAACAATGAACATTTTAAGAGCCTAGGATGAATTGCCAAGCAACACCATGAAATTTCTACTTTCACGTACTTTTAAACAGAACATAAATCATTTACAAAACAGTTTCACTTATCTGAGGGATACCGATTCAAGGCCCATCCAAAAGAGAGTGGACTTCATGTTCTCTTCAGACAACATCCTAATTTTATGATACAGAAGTGCCTTCCTAGACTGACTCCTAAGGTTTTTGAATATAATGCAAATCTATTTAACTTCGCTTGTTCAATGAGAAGTTAATTTCTTCTGGAAGGGATGGTACCTCATGTGCAAGAGCAGAAGCCGTGCACATGGGGAACAGCAGGCCCACCTGCATTCTGAAGCACAGCCTTGCCTGTGGTCAGGCTTTCCCACCACGAGGAAGGGGTAACTTCCTATGGGTTTTAATGATCTATTCCATAGCAGAAAACAGGGAACCCAATTCCTGAAGCCTTGTAATGGCAGAATAGACAGCAATCAACGCACAGCTTATCCAGATACTACTGATTCAAGGTATTCTTAAAAGCACAGCTTGCCCAGGCTTCAGTCAGTGTGGAAGTCTCTTATTCTCTCCATTTTCTCTGAAACCAACATGAATTAACAACATATCTAAGTGAACTCATTAGGTACCAAGAAAGTCAAACTCCAAACTTTGAGTGAACACTTCAGCTAGAACAAAGGTGGAATGGCAGTGCCTATTCAGGAACTTGCCCCTCGCTTCATTTCAAAGTGGTAGTGAATAAACAAACAAGAATCACCTTCCACTTAGCAGATAAATCAACCACACTACAGACTTGGGGAGGTGTGCAGCAGGCAAATGTCACAACTCTGATGCAGTGACAAGGGGATTAAGAAGCCATCCTACTCAGCAACCAGCCATCAGGTGAGAGTCCGGGGGAGAAGCGGCGTGGCAACATGAATGGAGCGATCAGATGGAGTAGGACCTTCTGTTTTTCAACTCTGCTTTTGCCACAGCTGAACTTCCCAGAGCAAATAATGTTTCAGTTTAAACCACTAATCTTCCTTTCAAATCTTCTTGTATATCAAGTCCAAACGTTTTCATGTCCCCAGTCTATGAAATTGCCACTAACAGAAGGTTTTGTTTTTCAAATTCCAGTGAGAAACAAAAGCACAGAGCATAGTGTGTCATATGTAAACTGTTCCAAAAGTATGAGTGGAAGATCCTATTGTGGTAAATGAAGATATGCACATTTCTGCCACTGGGAGTTCATTCCATACACTATGGAAGCCAGGGATGTAATCGTACAGTCCAGTGTCCCCATTTCATAAAGCTAATACTAATCTTTCTATAGAAACCAATCATGCATTCAAATCTATATGTGAAGTAAAAATTAAATACGAAACTACATGTTTACCTTCATCAAATATGCAAATAAGGGAAGGTCACCCTGTGGTGCTGTAAGTGGACCCTGGAAGGCTCCCACAGCTTTAAGACATGACAATTCAAGCTGCGCGTTCCTAGACCACCAATGTCAACCCTTGAGTAGTTAAAGGTGAAACGGAGAAAGAGGGGATGCTGACAAGTGAGAGGTAGAGAGAAAGGAGAGTTTAAGTCCGTGATGCACAATAATCCTTGAACTAGACAAGTTTCACTGCAATGAAGAGTTGCCTCTATCTTCACAGCTAGTTATCATTTTATCAAAAATATTCACAAATATTTTCCAGAGATAGAGTTTCAAACACAGTCAAATGTATCTTCATATTCTGTGGATCTAAAAAAAAATCCAGTGTGTATGTTACTTTATATATTTCCACTAGCATCTTCTAAAATAAATTAAAATCAGAACTATCTGGGTAAAAGGCAACTACAGTTGGTTTCAAATAAACGCATAACTCGTCCAGTCTGACTACAAAATGTAAGAATGGATGTTTTCCGACTGTCACATCATCTCTACCATTTCTGATGGCGCATGGCTGGAAATCTAACTCACCCACACGCATCCTGATGCAGCACACTGCAGAACCTCTGACCCTGAGCAAGCACCAGCTCCCTGGCTGCTCAGTCCTCACAGAACTTCCCACAGGAGAGGAGGCCTAAGACCAAGACTCACACTTACTTTTGCTCCAAAGTCACACAGGCACTTAATCCTTCCTCAAGGGTTTGCCAAGTGCCCCCGGGCTACTAGGCACCAGGGACACAGCTGGTCCTGCCATGCTGCTCACAGTCCAGGCAATGAGAGATACAAAAACAAACCAAAAGGAGCACCACACAGTGAGACAGCACTGCCATCAGGGCACTTGGGGCTCTCAGCCAAGGACCTTCCCCGGGCTGCGACCCCTACACCTCAGGGAAGGATCAGAAGAGGATGGGTGCCCAGAGGCCCAGGGAAAGCTGACAGATTCACAACACACAAGGCCAAGACTCCCAGGCCCGACACAAACCCCATGAATTCAGGAGCATCACTTGGTGTCACTGTCACTGCAGGGACCTGTGGCTTTCAAAAGCTCTGAAGGCTTTGAAAGAACTGACCCCCGTCCCATCCTTCATGACAAGAACTGTTGTCTTTAGGGGTTTTGACTTTTTTTTTCCCCAGATACATGCTTCTAGATCTCAACTAAGAAGCAAAATCTTGAAAACCATCTTTTTTTGTTTTGGTTTTCTTGGGTTGTGTGTGTGTGTGTGTGCATGCTTGGGCCCAAGTGTGAAAGGTGAACACTCTTGCAGAAAACTCCAGACAACCTAGAAGTCACTTTGAGGACATTATGTAGGACAAGGAGTGGCCTAGCAGCGGGGGCAATGACTGCTAAGGCTGGTTTGGAACCCAGTCTGGGGACCAGGGGCGGGAATTCCAGAGCACACTGTCAACTCATGGCAAAGGTAAACCATTCAACCATTATTTCTGTCCTCAGTCCCACTATTTTCTGAAAGGTACCATAATCAGAAGGGACAAAGCAGACCAAAGTTTGTACTGCATATTTCTAGATCTCTCCATAAAGAAATCATTTTGTACTCAAAAGTGCGGCTTACAAGGACGGGATAACTCTCCAAGTACCTGGTCCATGGTACCCTGCTAATATTTGAAACGGGGCATGCAAAAACCAGCGGAGCAGGAAGGACCCTTGGATTTCCATCGCACAGAGCCATGCACAGCTTGCACAGGCTTTAGTGTGGAAGGCATACCGATTATCTCCGTTTTGTCTGAAACCAATGTGAATTAACAGCATATTTAAGTGAACTCATGGGGTAAATCTATGCCTCCAGTATTTTCCCCTAAGAACCCATTCAAGCTCTCAGTGAGATTAATCTACAGTTGAAGCTAATGGTAGAAACAGAAATGGTTGTATTTATGTATTGGTTTGATCCTGCACTGGACTAATCTATTTTAACACATAAATTAATAATAAGAAAAGACAGTAGGATAAAAGCAATTCTCCTATTTCTCCAAAAATGAAATAAGCTTCCAGTCCTCCAACATTTTACTTCAAAGTAACAGTGTGCTAAATTGTCATTTCTATAGTTTTTACTGAAAAAGTATAAGCAATTAAAATATAAGAAATGTTATTAGAAATAACCAATATTATTCTTGAATATGGTATAGTATTTCTTTTAAAGATTCTTTCAAGTAATTCTGAAAGTCCAAACAGCCCAAGAAAAGAAGCTCATATATGATGTACTTTCTCTACCTAGCCATTCCCTGGTGTGTTTATAACATGTGCTTACCAAAGTAAAACCTGGGACTGAAGAGACACCTAGATGAGGAATATGTAATTTCAGACCAAGAAAATTACACGTGAAAACAACTTCCTAAGGACATCTACCACTCATTTCAGCCACACTACAATCGAAAACAGTTTGATGAAGAGAAGTACCCATACCTCATGGCAGTTTGAAGCAAAGACCAGGGATGCATTAATTCGCTTGAAAGGAACACTAAAGTCATTATATGTTAACATAGAACAAATTTTTACGAAAATTAACTATTAGCCAAAACAAAAGAATTTTTAAGAAGAACTTCTGGTACCTGTTCCACATTTTTTTCAACATCTGGCCCAATAAAAGACAAGCAGTTCCTTACACGTGCATCCCAATTTAGAGTTAGCCACCTGTTGTTTCAGTTGAAGGGCATGAATAAAGTACAGTCTATCAGGTAGTACTTGTGAACAGGAATAATTTAAGCTATTATCATTTTCAGTATTCTTTTTTTGTGTGTGTGTTTGACAGGTAGAGTTATAGACAGTGAGAGAGAGAGAGACAAAGGTTTTCCTTCCATTGGTTCACTCCCCCAATGGCTGCCATGGCCAGCGATGCACCGATCTGAAGTCAGGAGCCAGGTGCTTCTTCCTGGTCTCCCATGCAGGTGCAGGGGCCCAATCACTTGGGCCATCCTCCACTGCACTCCCGGGCCACAGCAGAGAGCTGGATTGGAAAAGGAGCAACCAGGACTAGAACCCGGCGCCCATATGGGATGCCGGCGCTGCAAGTGGAGGATTAACCAAGTGAGCCTCAGCGCCAGCCCCCAGATTCTTTTTTTTTTTTTTCTTTCCAAAGGCAGAGTTATATAAAGAGAGGGAGAGACAGAGAGAGATCTTCCATCTACTGGTTCATGCCTGAAGTGGGCTGGTCCAGACAGAAGCAAAGGGTCTCTTCTGGCTCTCTCACATGGGTGAAGGGGCCCAAGCACCTGGACCATCTTCCGTTGCTTTCCCAGGAGCATCTGCAGAGAGGTGGATCAGAAGTGAAACAGCTGGGACTCAAACCAGTGCACATATAGGATACTGGCTTTGTAGGTGGTGGTTCAACCCACTACACCACAGCACTGAGCCTAAGCATTCCTGTTACTACTCTGCCAACATTGAGTAGGTATCAGTTTCAGAAGTATTAGTTGCAATGTGGAATCTGAAACTCTATCAATGAAATTTTGGTACTTTGTTATATTAAAATCCTTTTGTCTGTCTTGCACTTTGAATGGATCTTTTATGTAGTCAAGGCTTTGTTGCTTCAGTGGGTTATACCCAATGTAAAAAATATTACAAGATAACACAGCTGCCGATCTCATCAGACAAGTTCTTAGGTAATGGGAAAACATCAAGCTCATGGTGGCATATGTCAGATTTCCTAAGTTCTAATTTTACTTATGAACTTGATTTTCATCTTTAGCCACAAATCCTGTCAGTTATTTTCACTGATGCAACAGACTTATTGTATTCATTTTCAAGAAAATGTTACCAAATACTCATCTGAATTACCATAGTTTGCCAGTCAGTACAGCACGTGAAAATGGAGCACCACAAGAGAGGCCAGTTCAGCTCCCACTCAGGTCCCCGTACAGGGCCTTTGCTCCAAGGAACCACAGACTTCAGCACACAGAAGTGTTTCATGTGTGATTCACATTTGGATACAGAATATTAAAGTGACACTTATTACAGCCAAAATGTAATCCAATGATTTTTACTACTTCAAGGATATTCTCAGGGGAACTGGATTTGTTTGTTTCTCATTGCTGTGTGAAGCAGTAAAGGATACAGGCTGACTAGCACAGTCTGGCACCATGGTCTCCGTGTACCTGCTCAAGTGCCAGAAGGCTTTTCACAATTGCTTTGATTCATCAATAAAATCTCAACCCAGGAAAAAAGCAAAAGGGTCTTGTGTTATGATGAAAATGATTTTGATCTCATGGCCTCCGCTGGCAAAGGGACCCAGGAACTACCAGAGGTGTCTGGACCACATTTTGAGACAGCTGTTCGAGGGCTGCCTCCAGGATTAAATTAGTTAATGTGTATGAAATGCTTACGACAGTGCCTGGTGGAGAAGCATAATATACCTGTTACCTTCTATTAAAACATGTTGGCACAGAATTAAATTGCATCTTCCTACCGAATGTTCAATCTTGAACTTCATCCAGAATACATTTGCTTTTGGCTTTCTAAATAACACACATAAATCAGGCTATAGTCTTAAATGTCAATAACTATTAAGCCAAAGAAATTGTTCAATTTAAAGAAAAACAGGTGTTCATATTTTCAATTACTTCAGAATTCTAGAGAAGTCTAAATATTGATTTAATTATTTATTCTTGCATTCAACAAACATTTATAAAATACCTACAGGGACTTCTAAGAGATCAGAATATAGATGTGAATCAAAACAATAAAAATCAGAAATTAATGGAACTTAACTACTAGTTCAAGAAGACAATCAGTAAATAAACAAATAAGGAAAATACAATATAGACTATTTTGATAAAGCTAGTATTACTTTTATGCAAATCGCTGCACATCTAGTTAACAGAGAACTGATGTTGGTATAGGAAGAAAAGTGCACTGATTTAAACATGACTTCTACCACAACACTGATGTCACAGTATCACGAACATGCCTTATCGCAGAACAAAGAACTCGAAACTCTAAGGAAACATTCTGCAGCAAAGCAATTTGACTGCCTTAAAAAACAAAAAAGGGCCATCGTTTAAACTAAAACAGCACCTTTTTGTTTAGAGCAAGCGGCAGCTGGGTTGGAGGCTTCGAGGACTGCTCCACTTTCACATTACACTGCTGGGAGAAGCCACAAGTGCAGATGAATAGGCCTGGACAGCTTTTACCATTGTATCAAAACAGAAAATCAATGGACAAAGTCACCAGGAGCATTGCTTTGTATTAGTGTTCTGGCTGCACAAAGTCACCAGGAGCATTGCTTTGTATTGGTGTTCTGGCTGCACAAAGTCACCAGGAGCATTGCTTTGTATTGGTGTTCTGGCTGCACAAAGTCACCAGGAGCATTGCTTTGTATTGGTGTTCTGGCTGCACAAAGTCACCAGGAGCATTGCTTTGTATTGGTGTTCTGGCTGCACAAAGTCACCAGGAGCATTGCTTTGTATTGGTGTTCTGGCTGCACAAAGTCACCAGGAGCATTGCTTTGTATTGGTGTTCTGGCTGCACAAAGTCACCAGGAGCATTACTTTGTATTGGTGTTCTGGCTGCACAAAGTCACCAGGAGCATTACTTTGTATTGGTGTTCTGGCTGCACAAAGTCACCAGGAGCATTACTTTGTATTGGTGTTCTGGCTGCACAAAGTCACCAGGAGCATTACTTTGTATTGGTGTTCTGGCTGCACAAAGTCACCAGGAGCATTACTTTGTATTGGTGTTCTGGCTGCACAGTTGCATGCATTTTGAGTGGTCTGTCTCAACACTGCTTTCCCCCAAGTTTCACAGGACATGAAACTTCGGGAACACATATGTGGAGTAAGAGAAACACATGTATTTGAGATGATGAGAACGCTATAAAAATATGAGGGAGAAGGAACAGAGGAAGATGATGGCTTCGCTGAGTAGATGGATGGAGTGCAGGGATCAAAGAGCTGAAAAGCGGATTATGCATGGAAGGAATCCCACGCTGGGGAGACACAAAGATCTGTGGCAGAGGAAGTCTGTGTGCCCTGAGGACAGGAGGAGACCCAGGACCAGGCTGGTCTGGAGGGGTGAGGCTGAACTCTGGATCTGACAGGTGAACCTGGAAGCTGATGGAGAACGACCCACCTGTGCACCACGTTCTCAGCACTCACCTGAGTGCAGAGCTGGCTGCCAGCGCAGGGCTGGTCAGCCACGTGGGAGGTGATGCAGTGGTGCACGCTGGCTGAGGTAAGGGGCCACAGGTGGTCAGATGTGGGATGTAAAGACCGAGCCAACGGAACATGGAGGGCATGGAATATGAGAACCATTGACAGTGCCAAGGTTTCCTGCCAGGCAAGCTAGAATGATGCAGCTGACATTGGCTGACTTGTGGGTGACCTCGGGGGGAGCAAGTTTAGAACAGAACAAGAGCTTGAACACAGGAGTGAAAGGCATCCGTGAACCCTTCACACACAGCTGAAACTGATACTCAGATTCGGCAACGTATGAGACTTTAGAAAGGCACCACCTAACACTGGAAATTAGTTCACTAGATAACTTTACATCAACAGTCCTAAGAAAAAATCATGACTTTCAAAAATAAACTTTTGCTAGACAAGAAACACACAAATATTTTTTTTTGACAGGCAGAGTGGACAGTGTGAGAGAGAGACAGAGAGAAAGGTCTTCCTTTTGCCGTTGGTTCACCCTCCAATGGCCACCGCGGCCGGTGCACCGCGGCCGGCACACCGCGCTGATCCGTATGGCAGAATCCAGGTGCTTCTCCTGGTCTCCCACGGGGTGCAGGGCCCATCCTCCACTGCACTCCCGGGCCACAGCAGAGAGCTGGCCTGGAAGAGGGGCAACCGGGACAGAATCCAGTGCCCCGACTGGGACTAGAACCCGGTGTGCCGGCGCCACAAGGCGGAGGATCAGCCTAGTGAGGCGCGGCGTTGGCCACAAATACTCATTTTAAAACAATTTGGTAAGAAGTTAAAATGTACATATACTAATAGATTACTTCAAAAACAAACCCCAAAATTAGAATTATCTTATCTAAATTAAAGATTTCTGAGTGGTCAACTGGTGCACCCGTCAAGCTGCAGTAGGATGCCATACTGGAGTGCCTGGACTGCAGTCCTGGCTCTGGCTTCTATTCCACCTGCTAATGAGCATCCTGGGGGTAGCTGGTGACGCCTGGAGCACTTGGCTCCCTGCCCCCTGCCAGCTCCTGCTTTCTCCTGCTAGAGCTGTGGTGGTTGTGGACATCTGGGGAGTGAACCAGTGGCTGAGACAATCTCACTCACTCTCTCTGCCTTTCAAAAACAATTAAATATTTGAAAAAGCTCTAAAATAATTTTATTCTAGAATATTATTTTTTTATTTTTTATTTTTTATAGCTTTTATTTAAAGAATATAAATTTCCAAAGTACAGCTTATGGATTACAATGGTTCCCCCCCCCCCCAGAACTTCCCTCCCTCCCGCTACCCTCCCCTTTCCCGCTCCCTCTCCCCTTCCATTCACGTCAGGATTCATTTTCAATTCTCTTTATACACAGAAGATCAGTTTAGTATATATTAAGTAAAGATTTCAACAGTTTTCCCTCACATAGAGACACAAAGTGAAAATACTGTTGGAGTACTAGTTATAGTATTAATTCACAATGTACAGCACATTAAGGACAGAGATCCTACATGATTTTTTTTAAAGAATTAATTATCTATGCAATTTCCAATTTAACACCAAGATTTTTTAAGAATAGTATTTTAACTATCATTTTCTCATCAAGGATATCCAGTTGATATGCCAAATTTAATTATATCATCAGATCTGGTGAAAACTTCTCCAGAAAGAAACGAACATTAAATAATGGGTAATATTTCTGTACAAACTAGGACCCTTCTTTTTTTCATTATTTTATTTATTTATTTGACAGGTAGAGTTATAGACAGTGAGAGAGACAGTGAGAAAGGTCTTCATTCTGTTGATTTACTCCCCAAATGGTCACTACGGCCCGGCACTGTGCCGATCCGAAGCCAGGAGCCAGGTGCTCCTTCCTGGTCTCCCATGCAGGTGCAGGGGCTGAAGCACTTGAGCCATCTCCAGTACCTGAGCCACAGCAGAGAGCTGGATTGGAAGAGGAGCAACCAGGACTAGAACCCAGTGCCCATTTGAGATGCCAGCGCCACAGGCGGAAGAACCAGGTGAGCCATGGCACTGGCCCTGACAAGTCCCTTCTTAATACATAATAGCATAGGGGCCAGCACTATAGGTTAAGCATCCATCGGAGGCACTGGCATTCCATGAGTGTTGGTTTTGAGTCCCAGATGCTCCACTTCTGATCCAGCTCCCTGCTTATGGCCTGGGAAAGCAGAGGATGGCCTAAGTGCTTGGGCCCCTGAACCCACGTGGGAGACGTAGAAGAAGCTCCTGGCTCCTGGCTTCAGATTGGCCAGCTCTGGCCATTGCAGCCATTTGGGGAGTGAACCAGTGGACGGAAGACTTTTCTGTCTCTCCCTCTCACTGTCTGTAACTCTATCTCTCAAATAAATAAATTTTAAAAATCTTAAAAAGACTTTAACGCATCTTTAAAAAACAAAAAGAAAGAAAAGGTGTGAAAACCACTGGAAGTCAAACATAGGAAGGACCTGTGTTCCTCAGTATTGAGGTAGCTGAGATCTACAGTTACTGAGGCCTGTGGGTGCTTTCTCTGCAGAATCTCTTTTTTCTTTAGGTGAAACATTCTTTATATAAAGCACAAAGAAAATCTCCAAGCAGTGATCCATGTGGTTTTTATTACCTGACAGACACAATGCCAGAAATTCACAGCGTATCTCTTCTGATTATGTGACTTCTCTCAAACGCCAAAACCACAAACAAACAAAAATGATGTATACTACACAGTTATACATGTTTTTTCTTTTTCTTTTTTTTTCTTCAGGTGCCCAGAGATCATTGATCAAGACAGACTCACATCACACATCAGAATACCTGGGTTTGAGTCCCAGCTCTGGCTTCCAATTCCACCTTTCTGCTAATGTAGACACAGAGAGACAGCAGGTTATAGTTCAAGTAATTGGATCCCTGCCACTCACAAGGAAGAACTGGACTGAATTCCCAGAGCTGGGCTTTAGTGTAGTCCTGTCCTGGTCACTAAACGCAGGTGAGGAGTAAATCAACAGGACAGAGCTCCTTCTATCTGTGTCTGCCGCTCCACCTCTCAAGCAATTTAAGATATATTTATTTATTTGAGAGGCAGAGTTACAGAGAGAGGGGAGTCACAGAGAGAGGGGTTCCATCTACTGGTTCTCCCCGCAAAGAGCCTCAATGGCAAGAGCAGGGCAGATCCAAACCAGGAGCCAGGAGGTTCCTCCAGGTCCTCCACACAGGCTCAGGGGCCCACACACTTGAGCCATTTTCCACTGCTTTCTTAAGCCATCAGCAGAGAGCTGGACTGGAGTGGACCAGCTAGGACATAAACTGGTGCCCATATGCGATGTCAGCTCTGCAGGTGGAAGCTCAACCCACTATGCCATAGCTCTGGCCCCTCTCACGTTATTTAAAAAGATAAAAAAACAAAGATAGATGATATTCTTGGCCACAAAACAATCTTCACAAATTCAAAATAACTGAATAAAAAGATATGCACCAGTATACTATAATAAAATCAAACTAAAAACCAGTAACAGAAAGACAACATGAGAATCTCCAAACACCAGGAAACTGAAAATACACTTAAATAACAAATGCATGAAAGAAAAAGTCTGAAACAAAATTTAAAAATACATATAATTAAATGAAAAGGATAAAAATATGTGAGATGCAGTTAAAGTGTAGTTGACAAAGGAATTTATAGCATTTGAATGTTTACATTAGAAAAAAAATCCGTCAAATCAATAACCTAACTCCTTAAAAAAAGGGGGGAAGGAATTTAAAACAAACCCTAAACAATCAAGGAAAAAAAAATAGAGATAATTAAGAATCAAAAAGCTACTTCTCAAGCACAAGAAGAGGTAAATTACTAACAAGATCAAAAGAAAAAGAGAGAAGACACAAATCAGTATTGACAATGAAATGGGGACATCACTACAGATCCTACAGTCATTAGAAAGGTAATGTCATTAAAAAAAAAAAAAAGAAAGAAACCTTAAGCTCACAATGTGACAACTTAGAAGTAATGACCCAATTCCTGGGAAACAATAGACTACCAAAATTCAGCCAAAATCAGATAGCCTGAATAGTCCCATAATCAAATGAGGAAAACAAATTTGTAATTTAAAGAATCTAAGTAAAAAATGTGCAGACTCAGAAGCTTTCTGAATCTAGTACTATATTAAAAGATTTACATGCCACAGCTAAGTGGGATATATTCAAGCACATAAGTCTGGTTCAACACTGAAAACAACAAATGCATAATTCATCCCATCCATAGAAAACAGAGAAAAAAATAGTAAGAAACATCAATTGAGGCCAAAAAAACCTAACGTTTGTTAAAAAAAAAAAAGAAAGAAAAAAACAAAAACCTCCTCCTAGAACCAGTGAGTGAATTGAACAAGGCTTCAGAAAACAAGATTCAAACATGAAATCAATCACATTTCTGTAATTCACAATGAGTATACAGAAATCAAAATTTATATCATTTACAATAACTTCAATAACTTCAATAACTTCAAAATGGAATACTGAAGTGCAAACTTTATAAACATGATTTCCATGCTGAAAATTGTAAAATGTTCATTACAAAAATCAGAATGACCTAAATAAATGGGGAAGCATGTTTATAGACTGAAAGACTAAACAGAATAATCTATGCAAACAGACACGTGTAGTGACTTCAAAAAGTTTTTAAATAATACAATTAAAAGTTTATTTTTGCACAAAACAATTTTGAAATTGATATATGAATATTCATCAAACACTTCATGGAAAATGTGTATTATGAAAAAACAATGCCTGGACTTGAATTTTTTTTTTCTCCAGAATGAACTTTTAATCCCACAAATTTTCTGAGTTATCCTCATACAGGGATAATCGAATCATCAAAATATCAGCAAACATTTTTGCAGCCACTCACAAAATTATTCTAAAATTTATGTGGGAAAGTAAAGGAACTAGAATATTTAAAACAATTTTCAAAAAATAAAATGAGAGGATCACTCTGCCTGATTTAAAGACTTACATACAGCTGAAGAAATTTGGCAGAGGGATCAAAAACAAGGAGAGCTCAGAAAGTCTGGTGCACACAAGTCAACTGACTGACAAATGTGAAGAACAAACTCATCAAACGGCACTGTAACAACTGAACATCCAGAAACCAAGAACAATGAGCCTCTAACAACTGAACATCCAGAAAGCAAGAACAATGAGCCTCTAACAACTGAACATCCAGAAAGCAAGAACAATGAGCCTCCATCACATCTTCACACATTTCATAAAGATGAATTTGAATTGGATGTTGCCTTAAATGTAAAACTATAAAAATTTTAGGAGAAATGGAGAAAATATTCAGATTTAGGTTTAGACAAAGAGCTTTAGACTTGAAACAAACAAACAAAAACAGCAGCAGCATGATACCAAAAAAACAAAAAGAAACTTAACCTTATCAATATTAAAAATGTTTGCTCTGCAGAAAACACTACAAAAAGAATGAAAAGACAAACACAGATTGGGATAAAGTATGAATAAACCATGTATCTGAGAAAGGACTGGTACTTAGGATACACAAAGAACCCTCAGAAATCAACAGTACAAAACAATTGAAAAAGAAAATGGCAAAAATTATGAACAGACATTCTCACTGAAGACGACCGACAGACAGCCAAAGAACACATAAAAGGTGTTAAACACTTCTAGCCATGAGGGAAACACAGATTAAAAGCATAAAGAGATTAACACTACACACCTACTGGGATGACTCAAGTGATAAACTGTGATATCATCAAATACTGCTCAGGAAATGAGAAACTGGATCAAATATACATTGCTGGTGGGTATGTAAAGTAACAAAAGACAATCTGGAAAACAGATTGGGAATTTCTGATAAAACGAAACAAGATAAACTACAATGTAATTCAGCAATTGCGTTGTTGGGCACTTATCTCAAAGAAATGAAGACATATGTTCAAACAAAAACCTCTACTAGATAATTATTTATAGAAGGTTTAATCAGAGCAGCTCAAAACTGGATACAAGCCAGATGACCTTAAACAGGCAAATGGTGATACAAACTGCATATCCATATCACGGATACTACTTGGTAATAAAAGTAGATCAAACTACTGATGTTTGCAACAACCTAGGATGAATCTGAGAGAATTCTGCTGAGTGAAAAACATATCCCCAAAAAGTCATATTCAGGATAATTACATTTATATAAAATTCTCGAAATAACAGAATGATAGAAAGAAGAGATTAGTAGTGGCCAGAAGCAGAGGGAATGAGACAGTGTGACAACATAAGTTACGGGTGACATAAGAAATCTCTACATTGATGGAAACATTCTGTATCCTGACTGCACTATTATCAGTATCCTCTCTGTACTACTGTACCACAATGCTGTAATATATCCATTGGGAGTAGCTAAGAAAACTGTACAAAAGTACAAATGATTTCTCCATGATTTCTAAGAACTACATGGTCAATCAACAATTATCTCAAAAAGCTTGATTAAAACAATCATCTAAGATAATGAGAAAGCCAGAGTATGAAGAAATGCTGACTACTCATATCTTGTATTTTTAATCCAGATTCTATAAAGAATATCTACTTCTCAATAAGTCAAAAAATATAAATAAACAAAAGGCTTGACTGTGTGCTTTGTAACACAAGGTATACGACTAGCCGATCAGCAAGTGGAGAGACCCTCACTACTGGCTGAAATGGAGATGACTGTGCTTGCTTTGGCAGCACATGTAGTAAAACTGGAATGACAGTGGAGATGATCATAGGTAAGCTGAAAAACACAAACATGAAAAGTGGGAAAATGTGTGGAATGGCAACTCTCACACATTACTAGGTGAGTCTAAAAGTCAAACAGTCATTTTAGGACAAGGTTTGGCAATTCCTTACCAAATTCGACAGATAAACAGTGACCCAGATAGTCTAGGTCTAGATACTTCCCCAGGAGAAAGGCAAGCATGTAATCACACAAATAATGTTTCACGAACAGTCACAGCAGCATCATTTATAGTGACTTAGATTGAAATTAACAGAGAGGTCCATCAGTGAGGTGGAGCACACCAATGAAGTCAGTACAAAAGAAGAAACTCATAGACAGCATGCTTGGTAAACAAAGCCAGACAACAACTCTCAGTGTGGTGTGATTCCCTTGGTAAGGCAGGAGTTACAGCAGTCTGTGCACTTGTCAAAACTCGGTGAATTCAACACTTTCTGTCTCTGAATTTCACTACCTACAGATTTTACCTCAACCAGGAATCTACAGGGTACACATCTACCACTATTTCAGAAATGGAAACAGCCCATCTTGGACTGAAGATCGGACAGCTTGGAATTGCCTTAAAGGTTTAAGTATTTTGGCTGGCGCCACGGCTCACTCGGCTAATCCTCTGCCTGCGGTGCCAGCACCCAAGGTTCTAGTCGAGGTTCAGGTGCTGGATTCTGTCCTGATTGCTCCTCTTCTAGTCCAGCTCTCTGCTGTGGCCCAGGAAGCCTGTGGAAGATGGCCCAAGTGCTTGGGCCTTGCACCGGCATGGGAAACCAAGAGGAAGCACCTGGTTCCTGGCTTCGGATCAGTGCAGTACACCAGCCATAGTGGCCATTTGGGGGGTGAACCAACAGAAGCAAGTCCTTTCTGTCTGTCTCTCTCACTGTCTAACTCTGTCAAAAAAAAAAAAAGGCTTATGTATTTAAGGATAACTGACCATGTAAGTATTTAAAAATTATTCTCTGGCACTATTATGTTAATGGGACTCTTACATTACTAGCACCTAACAGTTATTGAGCATTTACTACATGCATAGGAGGATTTTTTTTTTTTTTAGATTTAAAACATTTATTGAAAGGTAAAGTTAGAGAGCGGGAGAGACAGAGAATCTTCCATTTGTTGGCTCATGGCCAAGCTGAAGCCAGTTTTATCTGGTTCTCCCGTATGGGTGCAGGGGTCCAAGCACTTGGATCATCTTCCACTACTTTCCCAGGTGCATTAACAAGGAGCTGGATTGGAAGAGGAGCTGCTGGGGCTCAAACCAGTGCTCACATGGAATACTGCCATTGCAGGTGGTGGCTTATTAACACTGTACCACAATGCTGGCCCTAAGAGGGAATAGTTTAAAACACAGTATCTGGAATGTTTTCACAACAACCCCACAAATACGCCCTTCTGCATGTGAAAAAACCTGAGTCAGAGAGCAGTTAGGTAATTCATTCAAGGTTACATATAATAATTACTAAGTCAAAGTAAAATCACTATTGCATACTCAACTCCATTATCATGTCACTCTGTGCCAAAGCCCATGAGGTTAAGAGTGTAAACTAAAAGTAAATTATAATTTCATAATTAAATAGTAACATTGGTGAGTTTTGTATCACACAGAATAGTTCATGTGTGTTTGAAAAAACATACATACAAATATACATCTTATAAGACCAAGCTATGTTCAGATAATTGTTATAAGAGCAGCAATCAAAGATAATTAGCCCAGCACCTATTCATTCAATGCTGGGAACATTCAATGAATTGACAAAATTAAATTATAAATGGGGCCGGCGCTGTGACGTAGGAGGTAAAGCTGCCACGTGCAGTGCTGGCATCCCATATGGGCGCCGTTTGAGACCTGGCTGCTCCACTTCCAATCCAGCTCTCTGCTATGGCCTGGGAGAGCAGCGGAAGATGGCCCAAAGCCTGGAGCCCCTGCACCCATGGGGCAAACCCTGAAGAAGCTCCTGATTCCTGGCTTCAGATCAGCTCAGCTCTGCCATTGTGGCCATCTCAGGAATGAACCAGCAGATGGAAGACCTCTCTCTGCCTCTGCCTTTCAAATGAATAAATAAATCTTTAAAAAAATTAAGTCATGAAAACGAACAAAGAGCAGCAGGTATTGTAGAACAGTGGACATCTATATCCCGTATCAGAATGCTGCATTGAGTTCTTGCTGCTCTGCTTCTGATTCAGTTCCTGCTAATGTGCCTGGGATGCTGCAGATGGTTCAAGTTCTTTTTTTTTTTCCTAAAGATTTTATTTATTTATTTGAAAGAGTTACAGAGAGAGAGGAGAGGAAGAGTGAGAGAGAGAGGTCTTCCATCCGACGGTTCACTCCCAATTGGCCACAACAGCTAGAGCTGTGCAGATCCGAAGCCAGGAGCTTCTTCTGGGTCTCCCACATGGGTGCAGGGGCCCAAAGACTTGGCCATCTTCTACTGCTTTCCCAGGCCATAGCAGAGAGCTGGACCAGAAGTGGAGGAGCCAGATCTCAAGCCAGCGCCATATGGGATGCCAGCACTTCAGACCAGGGCGTTAACCCGCTGTGCCACAGCTCTGGCCCCTCAAGTTCTTGAGTCCTTGCCCCTCACAGGGGAGATCCATGGAATTCCTGGCTCCTGGCCAATTCCAGCCCTGGCTGCCTCCTGGGGAATGAACCAATCAATGGGAGACTCATCTCTTTTTCTTTTCAATAAATAAATAAATCTTTTTAAAAAATGAACATGTAAAATTTTCTACAAGCAAAATATCAAACTGACCACTATAGAACAACCAGTGTTAATTAGCTAGTTGAAAATAATGACATCATTCAGGCAAAATGGAGGGAAAAAAAATACCGTAAGCGAAAATTTGCTCTATGTGACTTCAGTCTCTAAGCATTGCTGAGAACAAGCTGGAACTCAATGTGAACATGACAAACAACTGTTTTGTGTTTTTTTTTTGTTTTTTAATTAAAACACAAAACCTGGAGGCCGGCACTGTGGTATAGCAGGTTAACCCTCTGCCTTTGCTGCCAGGATCCCATATAGATGCTGGTTGGTGTCCTAGCTGCTCCTCTTCCCATCCAGCTCTCTGCTATGGCCTGGGAAAGCACTGGAAGATGGCCCAAGTGCTTGGGCCCTTTCACCCACATGGGAGACCCAGAAGAAGCTCCTGGCTCCTGGTTTTGGATTAGCACAGCTCCGGCCATTGTGGCCATTTGAGGAGTGAAACATCAGGTGGAGTCTCTCTCTCTCTCTATGCCTCTGCCTCTCTGTTATTCTACCTTTCAAATAAATAACTAAACCTTTAAAAAAGTAAAAACAATTAAAGATCAAATCAAATCAAAACGATCTTTCTATATATCCACCAACCAGGAAAATTATTAAACTCTAAATATTAAATATGACTTAGCTTTAGCTAGAGTTAATATTGTGTTACTTTTGAAGAAATCTTAAATATTTAAGAAATCTCACTTTTAATGCAATAATTATGAAATCTATCTTAATTCCTGACATGGTAAAAAACCTCATAAAAGCAAGAATTGGTATTTCTTATATTCATACTATCTGTAAAACAGTAAGCAATTTTCCTTACAGTCAATGGTCTGTAGGTTAATGAGCAAGGGAGAAGTGTTTTAACACGATGAGTCAACAGGAAAATTAAAATCAAATTCATAATTAATGAGATCTCCCACTGCAAGACACCTATCAGAATGGTGGTATCACAAAGGTGGGGGGGCAGGTGTTCAGCCTCACGGTTAAGATGCCACACACAATGGCTCTGTTCCATACCAGAGTGCCTGGATTAGATCCCCCACTTCAGATCCTGATTCCAACTTCCTGCAGATGTGCACACTGGGAGGCAGCAGCGATGACTGAAATAACTGGGTGCCTGCCACCCACACAGGAGGAATCCATCTTTCTGTTTCAGCCCCAGCTGTTAACAGCATTTCAGGAGTGAGCCACTAGATGGATGCTCTCTCTGCCTCTCAAACAAAAAAATTAAAATGAAAGCGGAGGGGGTGCAAACAACAGTGCTGACAAGGATGTGGAGACATTGCTGCTGGGAATGTAAGATGGAAACAGCTTGGCAGTGGGTCAAAATGTTACAAATCCAGTTACCACAACATGTCTACCCAAAACTCCACAGATGTTCATGGCAGCATTATTCATAATAACCAAAAAGTGGAAATAACACAAGTATCCATACAATACAACATTATCCAGCAATAGAAAGGAATTAATCGTAATACAGGTTGCAATAGGATGAAACTTGAAAACAATATGGCAAATGAAAGAAGTCAGTGACAAAGGACCCCATATTGTATGGTTACATTAAAACAAATGTCCTCAATTGGCAAATCTATACAAAGCAGATTAGTGGTTGCCTGGAGCCTGTGGAAGCAGAGCAAGAAGTGAGGCAGGGATGGTGAGTGACTGCTAATAGGTGCAAGGATTCTTTGGGGGAGATGCTAAAATTAGATCATGGTGCTTGCTGCACAGTCTCAAAACACAGTCTAAACAGATGATCTTTAGGGCTGTGAATTATATCTCAATATGTCTGTTAAAATGGCATATGTACAAAACTGTAATACTATTTGTGCTAGGCTTCAAAACTCACTATATTTTATTCTTTTGCAAATGAGGAAACTGAGGCACCAAGTGGTTAAGGAATTTTCCCAAGGGTGTACACCTGGGAGGCAAAGCCAAGACTGGCCCTCAGGGACGCTGTCTCCCAAGCTTATTCTCTTACTCAGTGTGCCAAACCCTCGGGGCATCAGCAGTGGCCACTGACATGGAGGAAGGGAAGGGAAGATGTGAAGGACATAGAAAGGGAAGGAGGAAGTCAAGGTCAGAGGAACACTGGGCCCTAATCTGGACACTCGGGGGCACTCTGAGAAGTTAGAAGGTTTTATGGGCAGTACTGCAGCATAGAGAGTAAAGCTGGCACCTAGGATGCTGATACCCCATATGGGTGCTAAGTTCATGTCCCAACTGCTCCACTTCTGACCCAGCTCCCTGCTAATGGCCTGGGAAAAGCATCGGAAGATGGCCCAATTACTTGGGTCCCTGCACCCACATGGGAAACCCAGAAGTTGTTCCTGGCTCCTGGCTTTGGCCTGGCTGAGCTTCACTGCAGCTATCTAGGGAGTGAACAAGTGGATAGAAGACCTGTCTCTCTTTCTCTTTCTCTTTGTGCAATTCTGACTTTGAAATACATTTAAAAAAAAAAAAAAAGAGTTAACAGGTGTCCCCAGAAACCAGAATACCTTTCTTTTCAACCAGGTCTTTAGCCGAGGCTGGTGGATATAAGTTAGTGTTCTTCAAAATAATCATGTTCAACACTATCTGAATTACAGGAAGACAGGCTGAGTAGTTTCAGAGCCACCAAGGTGCCTGAGTAAAGCAAAATTAGGGGAAGGGGCAGCTGACCCCATTTTATGCTCAGTTGAATCTGGTATCACTCCCAGATCCAAGGAGGCAGCGCAACGCATCTAAGTGCCCCCTTCTGCCCTGCTTGGAGAAGCGGAACATAGGAGCAATGACTGCTACGTGGAAATAAGTACAGGCAAAATGCCCTTTCAAAATTCTGAGGTGCTGACATCACTCCATAGATACATTCTTAATATAGAATCATTAGCCTTCAGAAATATGACTTCTTAAAATAATACCTAACATACTAGCAGGTCATCAAAGATCCGACACCAACTCAAGTACCCTCTGGGACAGCAGGGTAGAGACAGAATTCTCTGCTGCACCTCTGGGTAGTTCCAACACAACCCTCATGTCCCTACATCAACGGTGCTTTTACAGACGAGCTCTCTTTCCCCAGGCACACGCCTCAATGCCCGATGCCCCATAAGCCTGCAGAGGACAGGAGGACACAGACTTCAGGATGCCCACTGGCTGGACAGAACCCCAAGGATACTAATAAGCAATCCATTAAAAAAAAAAAAGCCAGTGAGGGTTTCAAAACCATACAGCAAACACATACCTCCAAATAATCAGATAAAATGTTTACAAGGTGGCAGCCTAAGCTGTTTCGGGAGCTGCTAGGATGGAGCTAAGTTCTTTGTATAAAGCAATGACATTTACCCATGCAGGGTTCGCACAGCAAGAGTCTCCATGCTTCATCAGCCTGCTGTGGATTATACAATAGCATAGAAAGGGACGTCTGGTAGCAGTTCAGAAAAGAAACAGGCACAAAATAAGTAAACAGAGGATAAAACCCAGCTCAGGGAAAAATAAATAAATAACCTCCACTGGCGGAATTCATAGGCACCAGTACACAAACAGCATCATTACCGTGTGGAAGGGGTGACCAGGAGGTAGAGAAAGAAAAGGGCAAGGAGGAAGTGATAATTACTGCACTATTAAAAGGCGATTCCTCAGACTTGCAAGGCTTGAACTTTCAATGTCCCTTCACATTCTGCAAGGACTTTGTTATTCCGAAATGTCTGACTCTAAGGTATGGGGGTGGCGAGGATTGCAATTATATTTTAAAATGGTGCATAATCTTTTAGGATACATAGCTGACATTTTATAGTGAGACATCATTTTGATTTCAAACTGTTGGGTGATTCTTATAATGACTTGAGGAGCTCTAAGGAAATAAAGTACCAGCAGGTGGCCAGTCAAATACTAAGAAATTCCTCCCTCCACAGGCAGTAATCAGGTTGAAATACTTCCTCCATTACTACCAAAAATAGAGCAGATAGTGATACATAGGCCTTGCTAGTTTCAAAACTACAATTTCCACAAATGGTAAAAATACATTCATTTGTTTCTGTATATACCCCTCAATAGCTCTGTAACCTGTATCAGAGCATCTAAGTAAAGCAGTCTTTTGTGCAAATCTGTTTTGATCAGTCCTCTCGAACTTTGGATCAAACTTACTAAACCTGATCCTGATGCACCTTCTGAAGTTTAAAATTCACTCATTTAAAGGTTTTCTAAACAAATCTTAAAGGAGCTTCCTGTTTGAAATACAAACATAAAAATATGTCGCACAGAGATCTCTGCATTGACATGCACACACACCCCAGTGACAGCAGAGATTAAGGACAGCATCCAGCAGGTCTGGCCTCATGTGATCATTAATGCTTTTCCATCTATCAGTGCACAGTAGGCCCACTGAAAATAAGAAATGCAAGAGAAGGCAAGTTTTTTCAAGGCCCCAGCAATTACTGTGATTTGTTTTTCTGGATGTCAGTATGAGCAGCAAAGGCCAAATATGTCTTTAATTTTATGCCTTTCACAATGTGCCCAAGGCCAAGGTCTCCGGGCAGACACATAAAGGGCATCCAGGAAGGAATTACGAAGGGTAAGACCTCCCCTAGGTGACCAGTGATCACTCCCACATCAATCAGATGAAAGGACTGAATTAGCAGCCAGGTGCAGTCATGCCCTGCAGGCTCAGAGCAGTTTTTAAAAGGATCTATTGAGAGGTTTCAGAAACTTAGGTCCTGGCACTGTTATGACGCTGCGGGACGAAACAGGTAAATCCTTACAGCAACACCATCCAAAACCCAAAAACTGTGAAGATAATTCAGCACCTTGAATTGCCTGCAAATCCATCTGAGTTGCCTTCCTTGGAACATTACCACTCTAAAACCAACACGCGAAATATGGGAAGCCACCGTTAAAATACAATTAAGTACAATTAAAGAACAATTCAGAATCGCCTGAGACGTTTCAAAAAAATGCTGATCCTCAGCCCTCATTCCAGTCCTATTAAATATGAACATCCAGGGGTGGGGCCAGGCATCAGTAATGGTCAAGCGTCCTTGGGGATTCGAAGAGCAGCCACGGGAGGGGACCACCGACAGGAACCAGGGAAGGCCACTGCCACACAATCGTTCGAGAGCAGCAGTGTTCCAAATAATCTTCAGGTTTTCAATTTTAATTAATGGACGTATAGCATAAAGCAAGAAGTTACTGTGACTTACTAATTTCATAGAGTATTCATTTTCCGAAGCCAAACAAGATATTCTAAATTGTCCATTCGCTCTTTGGTGCAGTTTTATTCCACTAAATCTGTTATATAATGTAAAAATAAAACCTTTTCCTTCAGAATTTGACTTTCCAGTTTATCCAAGATCTGCCTGCTCTGCCGTATTTTCTCTACTGCATTACAATTAACACTTCGATTAAAAGAAAGGCAAGTAAAATGGGAGAAATCTATTACGACGCAACCTCTCCGCAAGAATATCTACAACAGGTGAGGAGACTGAATAGGGAAGGGCAAAGATCTGGGAGTGTGGCCTGAAGCTAGCCGCTCTGACATATTTTAATCGTAGTTTCCAGTTTTCTGAATCCATGTATAGTTCATCCTCTATTCTTTAACATGTTTATAGCTATGTTAATATGAAAATACCCTTTCCAAACCTTATCACTGTCTATACTCTGGCAGAGTGCCACGTGACCAGCTCCAGCAGCATACACTTTTGGCTGAGTGGAAACTGAAGAGTACAAAGGCTAATACTTTGGATAATCTAAAGCTCCAATTATCCACACTTTCCTAGTTGCTCCAACAGCAAGTTTCCTCAGAAGAGTAGGAGAACAATATACCTGACCTCCAAAAACAGCGCAAGGCAGCTAATGATCATATGCGCAAAAACTGGAAGACAAGAGCAAGCTATGGAAGTGGTGCTGATCAGCAGCAAGTCAACAAGTGGCTAAGGAGATGGTGCTGATCAGCAGGAAGAGGAGGAGGAAGTGATGTCCACCAGCAGGAAGGCCATGGAGGTGATGTTCGTCACCAGGAAGCCCAAGAAAGACCATGGAGGTGGTGCTGATCAACAGGAAGTCACAGGGAGACCATGGAGGTGGTGCTGATCACCAGGAAGTCACAGGCAGACCATGGAGGTGGTGCTGATCAACATGAAGTCACAGGGAGACCATGGAGGTGGTGCTGATCAACATGAAGTCACAGGGAGACCATGGAGGTGGTGCTGATCAACAGGAAGTCACAGGGAGACCATGGAGGTGGTGCTGATCACCAGGAAGTCACAGACAGACCATGGAGGTGGTGCTGATCAGCAGGAAGTCACAGGGAGACCATGGAGGTGGTGCTGATCAACAGGAAGTCACAGGGAGACCATGGAGGTGGTGCTGATCAACAGGAAGTCACAGGCAGACCATGGAGGTGGTGCTGATCACCAGGAAGTCACAGGCAGACCATGGAGGTGGTGCTGATCACCAGGAAGTCACAGGGAGACCATGGAGGTGGTGCCGATCACCAGGAAGTCACAGGGAGACCATGGAGGTGGTGCTGATCAACAGGAAGTCACAGGGAGACCATGGAGGTGGTGCTGATCACCAGGAAGTCACAGGGAGACCATGGAGGTGGTGCTGATCAACAGGAAGTCACAGGCAGACCATGGAGGTGGTGCTGATCAACAGGAAGTCATGGGCAGACCATGGAGGTGGTGCTGATCAACAGGAGGTCACAGGCAGACCATGGAGGTGGTGCTGATCAACAGGAAGTCACAGGGAGACCATGGAGGTGGTGCTGATCACCAGGAAGTCACAGGGAGACCATGGAGGTGGTGCTGATCACCAGGAAGTCACAGGGAGACCATGGAGGTGGTGCCGATCAGCAGGAAGCCATGGGCAGACCATAGAGGTGGTGCTGATCACCAGGAAGTCACAGGGAGACCATGGAGGTGGTGCCGATCAGCAGGAAGCCATGGGCAGACCATAGAGGTGGTGCTGATCAACAGGAAGTCATGGGCAGACCATGGAGGTGGTGCTGATCAACAGGAAGCCATGGGCAGACCATGGAGGTGGTGCTGATCAACATGAAGTCACAGGCAGACCATGGAGGTGGTGCTGATCACCAGGAAGTCACAGGGAGACCATGGAGGTGGTGCTGATCAGCAGGAAGTCACAGGCAGACCACGGAGGTGGTGCTGATCAACAGGAAGTCACAGGCAGACCATGGAGGTGGTGCTGATCAACAGGAAGTCACAGGCAGACCATGGAGGTGGTGCTGATCAACAGGAAGTCACAGGGAGACCATGGAGGTGGTGCTGATCAACAGGAAGTCACAGGCAGACCATGGAGGTGGTGCTGATCACCAGGAAGTCACAGGCAGACCATGGAGGTGGTGCTGATCAACAGGAAGCCATGGGCAGACCATGGAGGTGGTGCTGATCACCAGGAAGTCACAGGGAGACCATGGAGGTGGTGCTGATCAACATGAAGTCACAGGCAGACCACGGAGGTGGTGCTGATCAACAGGAAGTCACAGGCAGACCATGGAGGTGGTGCTGATCAACAGGAAGTCACAGGCAGACCATGGAGGTGGTGCTGATCAACAGGAAGTCACAGGCAGACCATGGAGGTGGTGCTGATCAACAGGAAGTCACAGGGAGACCATGGAGGTGGTGCTGATCACCAGGAAGTCACAGGGAGACCATGGAGGTGGTGCTGATCAACAGGAAGTCACAGGCAGACCATGGAGGTGGTGCTGATCACCAGGAAGTCACAGGGAGACCATGGAGGTGGTGCTGATCAACAGGAAGTCACAGGCAGACCATGGAGGTGGTGCTGATCAACAGGAAGTCACAGGGAGACCATGGAGGTGGTGCTGATCAACAGGAAGCCATGGGCAGACCATGGAGGTGGTGCTGATCAACAGGAGGTCACAGGCAGACCATGGAGGTGGTGTTGATCAACAGGAAGTCACAGGCAGACCATGGAGGTGGTGCTGATCAACAGGAAGTCACAGGCAGACCATGGAGGTGGTGCTGATCAGCAGGAAGTCACAGGCAGACCATGGAGGTGGTGTTGATCAACAGGAAGTCACAGGCAGACCATGGAGGTGGTGCTGATCAACAGGAAGTCACAGGGAGACCATGGAGGTGGTGCTGATCAACAGGAAGCCATGGGCAGACCATGGAGGTGGTGCTGATCAACAGGAGGTCACAGGCAGACCATGGAGGTGGTGCTGATCAACAGGAAGTCACAGGCAGACCATGGAGGTGGTGCTGATCAACAGGAAGCCATGGGCAGACCATGGAGGTGGTGCTGATCAGCAGGAAGCCATGGGCAGACCATGGAGGTGGTGCTGATCAACAGGAGGTCACAGGCAGACCATGGAGGTGGTGCCGATCAGCAGGAAGTCACAGGCAGACCATGGAGGTGGTATTGATCAGCAGGAAGTTAGGAGAAGCCATGCATTTCATCTGGAAGGGTTCATTCTTTGCTGTCAGGAATTCCACTAACCACATGGTGAAATTTCTTTCTCTCTCTAAATCTCAACTACCATTCTATAAAATATGAGTAATAATCTCTGCCTTCTTGGGTTGCAAGAATTGAGTGAAAAATCATAAAGTAGCTGATAGTTAATATCAATACAAATTAACTCCTGCCCCCACATCTTTCTCTGTGTCAAGAAACTAAAATTCCAAACGAAAAAGCAGGTTCTTTTGTAGTGAATGACAACTTCACCTCATTTTTAACAAGTAGACACATGTGAAAATGACTATAAAGACAAAGGAGAGAAAATCAAATGCATACTTTGATTCTTTTTTTCCTTGTATTTCAATCATTCTAAAGAGTGGTCCAAAGTAGCTATGCTCTTTCCCCAAGTCTCTCACATCTAATAAATTGCTTTATTCTAGAACACTGCAAGAAGAAACTAAATCAACTCAATACAGATGTTGATAAAACGCGATCAATTTAAAATGAATAATTCAATCAGTGAGGTGTCCAAAAGGTTCCACTAAATCTTTTCCAACATCTTTCTCACACTTAATGCTAAGCCACTGACTGAAAAGATTTTCATCACCTCCACCATGAATCTAGGAACACACCCTGAAGGACCTCATGACCTGGCTCCCGGCCGGCAGATTCATCATCAGGGCACAGCACACAAGAAAAACTAAATGCTCCGAGCTGGGCATCTTTGAGAAGTGAATTTTCTTGCCAGAAGCCTTTTCTTTTTGTTGTTGTGTTTTTGTTTTTAACCTATCATTAACCATAAAAGCGTTCAGTTACTGGAGCTAGTGCATTACTGAAATAATGTTTAATTCAAACAAATCTAGTTAGGTGGCTGCAGAAGAAAGGTAAGTATTCCTGACAACATGCTGTCATTAATCTAGAGTCATAAATTTCATAGAGGGACTTTCCACCAAGTCATTCACACTGCTTGAAGAAACCTTCCGTGTGACTGACAAATCAATGACAAATCGGACAGCGACACGTCGCTCAAGTTCTCGGGAACTCAGCTTCCTTATCTGTTAAAGGAGACTACTAGAGGAAAGGACTCGCTGATTCACAGGAGAGTCATTGAGGGTTCCATGAATGGCTGAACACCCTACTGCATTTGAAATAAGATTCAATTTACAAAGAATTGATTTACCCACAGCTTTTCAAGTGCAATTCTGTATTGGCATAGACATAAGTTTATTGGATCAATGAACCATCCAACACAGTTTTATTGAACATTTAGTACATGGAAGGCATTGTGTCAGCTACAGAACATATAGAAGATGATCTCATCTCACAACCTGGAGGAGATTATAATTCATACATGGAGATCTGATGTACACACCCGGGTAACAATCCAAGAAAGGTCAAACAGCAGCAGAGGGTCCACTATACGTGTAAACTTGACTGGGACACAGGGTGCCCACATATACGTGAGGGTATTTTAGGAAGAAATGAGCATGTGAACTAGAGGAATGTGTCAAGCAGACAGCCATCTCCAATGTAGGTGGGCAGCATCCAACCTGAGGGCCCAAACAGAGAAAAAGGTATAGGAGGTGTGGACCCAAACTCAGCTCTGTCTCTGCTTCTGCTTGAGCCTGGCTGCCAGTCTTCCGCCCTGGGCTCTTGTTTCTGAGGGCTTCCGATTCCGATGGGAATCTCTACAACTAGCACTCCAACTCTCTGACTTTGCAACTCCAACACGAGCTCTCCTGGGTCTCTTGTTTGCATACTGTAGATCACGGGACTTGGCAGCCTCCACAATCCCAGAGACAGCACCTTCTAATAAATCTGTTTACATACATACACACAGTCTACGGTTCTGCTTATCTGGAGAACCCCAACACAAGTAACAAATGCATAAAACCTCACTCTCTAAATCCCTTTGACTGTCACTCCTTCCACCTTCCTCCTCTGGTTATTTACTTCTCTGTGGCCTCAGTCTGGTGACTAAATGTTCAATCCTTCCCTTTTCCCTAGGTCAACACGCAGAGACTGTTAGGATTTAGGTATTGTTAGCCATCGTGTCTCGATCCACAACTGGCATTTTCCACAAGATTTTCATATACACTCAAGAGGGAAGGATGGGGAAAGGTTGATTAGCAGATGCTAGTTAGATAGGAATATAGTTAATATAATATAGTTAGATAATATAATATAGTTAGATAGGAATAAGAATTTCTGGAGTTCTATTGCAAAATAGGGTGACCACAGATAACATATATATTATTCATAGATATCAAATATATTATATTTCTCTTTTAAAAAAGTATTAGAGAAAAAGATGGCATGTTTTCACCAAAGCATGTTAAGTTTTGAGGAGAGTGTTTGCCCTCACTGATGGCATGCAGTGCATGTGTGGGTGAATGTATCACACGATCAGTTAAAGCACAAAACAACACCTCCCTGCCAGAACCTCAGCCTGTGCCCAGCATGTCAAACAGCACACACTGTCCCCTCCTCCCCTCCTGGAGCTAGTGACCACGCCACCAAAGGCTACATGGCCAGCTAACCCTGCTTGGACTTCTGTTGCTTTAAAACAAACCCCAAAACTACCTCCTGACTCCTTTATCCCATTGGCAGCCACTCAACCTCTGTAGCACGCGTCCCCTCTGCTGAGATGGCGGCAGTGAGCGCTTCTCCGTGCCTGGAACACAGTCAGAAATCAGCCATCAGGCTCAGCTGACAGCTAAAGTGATGCTGTCCTTGGACACTGTAATAAAATTGCTTCTGTCATCCTGTCCCACGCCCTCCTCGATCTTGCTAATTCCTAAGTGACATCTTCACAGTCACATCAACTGGACATACTTACTCCCACTCATAACTCTGGGCCCGGGGTGGGTTCTTCTACTGGTTCATGCTGACCCAGTAAGCTCAGCTCATTGCATGTGACTTAAATTCTCCTGTCCTGCTTTCTGCTGGTCAAGACACTAGCCAAAGCATTTCCTAGTATGGCGCAGGGTACAGAAAATTAGGCAATGGTGAAGGCCCATAGCTTCCTCTCTCTCCCTAATGACTACATACATCTTACTGCTTCTCTCTCAGACCAATTGTACCCCCAAACCAATTCCCCTCACTTTTCTAAATACAGCAATTTAGCTCTGTTCCATCCAATCACCTGGAGCCCACGTTTGTGTATCTAAATACTCGTTAGTGTTTTGCTAAATCAAAAAGCCATACACTGTCTCCTTTAGCAACAAAGAAATGACAGAGGCCCCCAGGTGCCAGTATTATTTCAGATCCCTTTGCCAGGAGTAGATGACAAAAACCAGTTTCTTCATTTGCTGATAAAAATTGTAGCACATCCTTAGAGGCAGAAGTACATGTTTTCCTTTATGACGTTTTCCATTCCATTTATCTCACCCTTCCCTCAACCCCACCACTCTTCTTCCCTCACAAACTTCAAGTTCTTAGCACCCCCCACTCCCATAACTGCACAACACTGCTGTGTCTGACCCACTCGTGTCCACGACTTTAACCAGTGTGGGGCCACGACCAATTTCCTGGTTAGGACACTTCTTCAGTGTTCTCAGTGATTCTGTACCCTCAGGCTCTGCTCCTGCTTCTGGATCAGACCTTCCTCTATCAAGAACTCCTCCTCTCTTTCCATGCCATCTCTTTCTCTCTCTCTCTCTCTCTCTCTCTCTTTTTTTTTTTTTTTTTTTTGGACAGGCAGAGTAGACAGTGAGAGAGAGAGAGACAGAGAAAGGTCTTCCTTTTCCGTTGGTTCACCCCCTAAATGGCCGCTGCAGCCGGCGCACCGCGCTGATCCGATGGCAGGAGCCAGGTGCTTCTCCTGGTCTCCCATGGGGTGCAGGGCCCAAGCACTTGGGCCATCCTCCACTGCACTCCCCGGCCACAGCAGGGAGCTGGACTGGAAGAGGAGCAACAGGGACAGAATCCGGTGCCCTGACTGGGACTAGAACCCGGAGTACAGGCACCGCAGGCAGAGGATTAGCCTAGTGAGCTGTGGCACCGGCTTTCCATGCCATCTCTTAGCTTTTTTCTATCAACCCCTACAAAATACAGTCTGCAGTCCCATTGTCAACCATCTCTAAAAGATGTGCTGCCAGATCTGTACATCCAGCTCCTCCCTTCCATGTTCTGGTTCATCTCATCAACTACCTACTGAGCACCTCCTCTCCTTGTCCTGTTTCTCATCTGGCTTACTGTGTAACTGTTCATTTTTAATGGTCAACGTCCCAGATCGGCCAAGCTAGTCAGCAGAGTGCCTTTACCCAAAGTGAGTCCTGTGAAACACTGGCCTCAAGTGTTCAATAGAAATTGAGTATTTGTCTTTGCCCAGGTGACCCAGAAAGCAGAGCCTGAGGCAAAGCTTCAATGCTGATATCTTATTTGCAAAGTGCAAACTGGAGCAGAAATATGGACAGAAACAGGCAAGAAACAAGCCAGAAAGATGCAAAGTGAGGAGCCGCTCCAGCTACAGCAGTGCAGACACAAGGAGGCACATGTGATTTCAATAAAAAGGTCTCGGCAGCCAGCATCCCTCAGAGCAGTCCAGAGGGAGACAGGGGGCATGGCGCCTTCCCACTGCCTAACGACCAAGGTGCATCTCTTGCGCAGCTAGTTCCCCAGGCATTTCAGTCATGTCATCCGGCCTCCTGGCAGCTGCTCAGGGACTCTCCCCAAGTGCGGAGAAGGAGGGCTATCTCAGAGCTCCAGAGTGACAGCTGCTGTGGCCTCACGAGTGCTAACCAAGCTGTGTGCTTTAGGAAGAAAGAGGCAGTCAAGGGAATCCAGCACATTGTACCAGGTCTATGTCCACCATAGGTTCTGTGATGAAATAACTGCAAAGAACACACGCTCTATGCTCCTCCAGAAAGTCACCAAGCAAATTAAAGATTCTGGGGCTGGCGCTGTGGCGTAGCAGGTAAAGCTGCCGCCTGCAGTTCATCCCATACGGGTGCCGGTTCGAGACCGGCTGCTCCACTTCTGACCCAGCTCTCTGCTATGGCCTGGGAAAGCAGTAGAAGATGGCCCAAGTCCTGGGACCCCTGCACCTGTGTGGAAGAACCGGAGGAAGCTCCTGGCTTCTGATCAGCACAGTTCCAGCCACTGTGGCCAGCTGGGGAGTGAATCAGTAGATGGAAGATGTCTCTCTCTCACTCTCGTTCTCTCTCTGCCTCTCCTCTTCTCTGTGTAACTCTTTCAAATAAATAAATATATCTTTTTTTTAAAAAAAAAGGTTCTAAGAAGTCTTAAGGTCCTGTTAATTTCAGATCATTTAATTAAGCACATTTTAAAAAGATTTATCTATTTATTTAGTTAAAGACAAACCAACAGGAAGAAAGGGAGAGACGGAGAGAACAGAGAGAGCGAAAGAAACAGAGATCATCCATCTGGTGGCTCACTCTGCAGCCTGCAGCAAAGCTGGGACAGGGCAGGGCAGGCCAAAGCCGAGAAGCAGGGACTCCATCCTAGTCTCACACATGCGCGGCAGAGGCCCACGCTATCTTCCTTCTGCCTTCCCAGATGTATTAACAGGGAGCTGGACTGGAAGTGGAGCAGCCAAAATATCAAATCGTGCTCAGAAACGGATGCCAGTGTCACTCACAAGCAGCGGCCTAACCCACTGTGCCGCAGTGCGAGGACCAGCATTTATTTGGCTCACAACAACACAAACTGGGTTTGTAAAAACACAACGGGATAAGTTATGCAATTCATTTCCTTTGCTGTACAAACTTCAGAGACTTCTGCCTCATCAACCAACGTATCCCGGTATCTGATCCTCACTAGAATGGGCAGGGGTGCGGTGGTGTCTGGCCGCAAACTGGGGTTCCAGCCTTATTTCTTTTTTTTAGGAAGAAAGAGGCAGTCAAGGGAATCCAGCACATTGTACCAGGTCTGTGACCACCATAGGTTCTGTGATGAAATAACTGCAAAGAACACACGCTCTATGCTCCTCCAGAAAGTCACCAAGCAAATTATATTTCACATTTCTTTTTTATCTTATTATTTTAGAAGGCTAGAGAGAATAATCTGCCATCCTCTGGCCCGCTACCCAAATGACCACAAAGGCCAGGGCCAGGCTGGGCCGGGCCAGGCTGAAGCCAGGAGCCAGGGATTCAGTCTCAACCTCCCACATGGGTGGTATCACGTCTGCTAATACTAGTAGGAACCTGGAGACAGGAGCTACAGCCAGGAATCAAGCTTGAGAACTCTGATATGGGATGCAGACTCCAGCACCAGGCTGAACGTCTGCCTTGACCTCGCCAGCTTTATTTGTGCTGATCTGCTGGCACGTGGCCTTCACTCCACCATACCAGGCTTCTCACTGCTGCACAACAGCTCCCACCAGACCTGTCTGCCACCATCTCTCCACACACTTCCCTCTTAGTCTGCTGCTTGTTCTAGTTCTCTCTCCACAGTGCAGAGGCTGAAACACTAGAGGCAGATGATGTTATTCACTTCTGTATCTCAAGCAGATCCCCAAAATAGAGGGTTGTGTGCAGAACAGCTACTCGGTGAGTGAGTTATACAGAAATAGAGGGCTGTGCACTGGAGAGAGGCAACCTCTGAAAGACATCAATACAGATGTGAGCTCCGATGTTTCGGTTCTCACATATTTCTAGTGACGGATTACTGACTCTCCTTGTTCCAGTATTACTCTAAACAGAATCTGATTTCAAGGTAAATAAAATACTCTTTATGAATCAGTCACCTTTAAGAGCAATTTGGCACCAGAAGAGGAAAGATTCTAAATGGTAACATAATAAACTGAAAATCTGTTTACTAAGAAAGCAGTTTATTCCCAGAAAGATGGAGAATGTTATTCTGGGGCAAGAATTGCCAAATTTACATAGTCCCAGGCGTAAATGATAACCCTCATTAGTCTGAGCACTGTAAACAAGGCCCCTCTGATATATGGCCTGCGCGGCTTCAGCCAGACCCTAAATGTAAGAAATAGCCGGAGGCTCGGAGAACGGTTACAGCAATTTGCCTACAGTCTCCAAGCTGAATTTCTTCACAAAAACGCTTTCCCTCCTATCAGCCCCCACTCTTGTTTGGGACCATGCGTAACAGAAGTGGACTTTGAGAATACAGTCTGCGGCAGACATGTGCGTTCTTGGACATACACTCATTCCTGGTGCAGTCCCTTACATCTGCCATAGTCCTTCCCTCCACTCCAAAGTGTACCTCTCCCCGGGCGGCACCCCTGAGGCGCCTCACAGCAGAGTCCTGCCGTCCTCAGCACTGGAAAAAAGCCAAGCAAAGGCTGGGCTGGGAAGACTAAGGGCCTATTCAGAGAGAACTCAAGTCCCTGGACTCTCAGACTAGCACTGATAGTGCTTCCAGATAGCTCCCTTTTCACAGGAAAAGTAGAGAAACTACAAGGAAAAGTGGATGACGTGAATAAAAAAAAAAAAGGTGGAGGAAAAACAAGTGTCTCTGCCCCTCGGGTCATTTGAAGGGAAAGCATCAGTGTTTTCCTCGCAGCTCTGGCTTCTTCCAATCACTTCTGTGACAACTTCTGACTCCTTTAAACCTAACGCATAGTGAAGTCACTTGGGTCTGTTTTGGTGTGTGGACACATTAGGAGTTGCCCAGGAGTACAAAGAGAAAGAAAATGCAATTTCTCCCTAACAAACTCCTTAAATGTTTGGGGGACAGTACGGCTCTCGTGTGTGTGAAACAGAGAACATCTTTCTCACTGGGCTGCTGTGACAACTCCATCCTCAGTTTATTTCCCTGCAACTGAAGCCCTTAGCTCCGTGTCTTCCACATACAGGTTTGATAGCAGAACAATCTAAGAACTCCACTAAGGGCCCACTGCACAGAGACAGCACTGGGGACAGGAGCAGCCTCAGTGAGAGGGGTGGGGGCAGGGGTGGGAGTGGGTGCGTTCACAGAGCCTGTCCGTGAGGCAGCCAAACCTCCCAGACCCCTGGAGCCCAAGGTGCCTGGGAAGCCAGCATCATCCTCTGTGAAGATCTCCACAGTCACAACCTGGCCAATCGACGCCACAGCGTGCTGGCCGTGGCACCATCCACTGGACACCTCTCTCCCCAAGCCTGTCTTCTTGTCTACGAGATGGTGTAGGGACAGGATCACACTGGAGAGCTAGCACGGCTTGGACCTACACCGATTCTGCAAATGGTGTCAGCAAGGGGCGTGCAGGGGAGACTGACAGCACGCAGCAGGCTGAGGATTCCAGACGAGGGGTGCGAGCTTCACCAGGAATGGGCTACGAGGCTCTGAGTTTCTATCAGGTTCCAGGGGGTTACAGAGCAGAATGGACACAGAGTCAGGCTGGGAGGTGGCTGCAAAGGCGCGGACGAACAACGATGCAGGTCTGTCAACAGGGGTGAGAACGCACACCAGCGGCCTACTGCTTGCTTACGCAGATGTCCCGCCAGCTAGCAGGAAATTAAGCGTATTCCCCAGGGGCAGGTTTAGGCATTCCCAGCAAACATGAGTCCTCTACAGAGACCATGTATGTAATTTACAAGCAAACACAATCCGCCTGCACCAAGGAAGCACGAGGAACAAAATGGGGCTGCTACAGCTTCTGGGGAACAAATGGACACCTTTTCTTAGCTTATGCACCAGGATTTACACAAGGACAACACGGCCACATACGGATTGTGCACAGTCACCAGCTAAGTGGTAGTTCCAACACTGAAGAGAAATGATGCAACTGCTTTGCTTTTTTCCAGCAAGGTGGAAACACAGGCAAGCAAAGGAGTCTTTTTCTGGGTAGGTGAGGGCGTGACATCCGTGAACTGGGTCAGTCCCCGAGGAGAACAGCTTATTAAGGACCAAGAGCTCTCCAGACGACCACTGCCGCCCTCCACACTGGGATCTTCTGCTCAACGCTCTGCACACCTGTGAGTGGACAGAGGCAGTCACAGGCTCTCCTCGAGCAGGTGACACACAGCTCCCTAGCGTGCCATGCTCCACACAGCCCAGAGTGGACTTTCCGAGCCCTCCCTCTGGGCGAGGCCATTATGAGAACTCTGTGAACAGCGGGGACCCCAGGGGCCTCTCTGGGGGGATGTCCACAAAGGAGAATCCGCAGAGCACAGCACGGTCTCTACATTTCCCATAAGGACCTGTACCGGATCCAGATCACACCTGGTTTGTGGTAGCGCTCTCTAATTACAACCTGAAAGCTGTTCTGAAATGTCGGTCAGATCTGTGATTTTCCCCATGTTTCCCTCTCCTGTTCCTTTACCTTCTGAACACAGCCCAGGTAAACAAATGCACGCATAAGAATAGCAGACGCATTGAATCACCGCTGACCTGGGTCACACGGGGAAGAGCTGAGCAAAGATGAAAGGCTTCAGCTCCTGTTTCTCTTGGCTATTCACAGCCTCACTCTGGAACCTGCACCTTTAACAAAAAATAAATAATAGATTTACAGCCTCCTGGTTTGTAACAAGACAAACACTATTGTGTTTTAGGTTTCAATGATACATGATAGACTGAGAAGCCTGTTTTTAATTCATTCCCATAACTTAAAAAGAACAAAGAAAACTTAAAGGGTTGGAATGCTATTAATAAGCTGATCCCAAAAACTTCCTCTAAACAGAGGAATGCCTCTCCCGAGATGGCTCTTTTGAAGCTCTTAATGGAATTCTCTTCTTTCTCTCCACATTTATTTTCCTTGATCTTAAAAAATCAGAAGCCAGCCAAAACCACTATCTGTAGCCAATGTGTGTGTTTTTTCGCCTCTAGAAAATGTATATTATTTTAGGATAAATAAAAATACCACAGGAGATGCTCTTAGGAGCTGTACGTGTGTTGTGTTCCCTTCTCCCCCCTCCATATTCACCTGTTGGAAGCCCTGACCCCCAGTGTAATCCCATATGGATGTGGGGCCTTTGGAAGGTAATCAGGATTAGATGAGAGCACGAGGGTTGAACCTTGTAATGGAATTAGTGTCCGTACGAGAAGAGATGCCAGAGAGCTGCCATTCTTCCCCAAAGCCCACGTGCATCCACAAGGTGGACGGTGGGCATCTACAGATCATGAAGACAGCCATACCAGGAATCAGTGCAGCCGGCAGCTTGGTTTTGGACCTCCAGCCTCCAGAGCTGTGGTTGGTAAACGTGTTTTGTTTAAGCCATTCAGTCTGTGGTGTTGTGTTAGAGCAGTACCAGCTGATGAAGACAGACGTTAACTCACACTTAAGCATCTGATTTCTACAAGGGAGAGGTGGCACTCCTGGGCCTTTTGGTGAGTGTACGGTAGCAACAATCCAAATAATCTAATGGGGACTGGAAGGAACAGAGAAGGTGGCTGCCCCACGCTCTGCAGATGCCACGTGGCTCCAACATGACAGCTCACAGACATTTCCTGTAGTTCACAGAAAATATCTTCCATGTTTGTGAACGTCTTAATTACTTCACTAACTATAAACTCTAAATCATTTCAGTGGACTTTCTTTTGCCTTTTCTCATTGGTTTCCTTATTGTTCTTATTTGGTTGTGTGTTTCAGAATTTTGAATGAGATGTTTTCCTTATGATTTTCTGAAGCCAGGCTGTCCAGTGTTGCATGAACTCCTGCATGTACTGATGTAGCCACAAGAAGCATGCGTATGGTAGGCTGGTATGAAGCGGGGGCAAAGCTGCTGCTTTGCAAATGGGAGGCAGCCTGAACCAACACGGACCAGAGCCAAGGCCTGCAGTCTCCCACCTGCTTATTCTCTGAGCCACAAGCACTCTGGCCTCACCGTTCCAGAAACCAGGTGCTGACACTGGCTGACAGTAGTGACAACTGGAGTTCATGGAGCAGGGCCTAATCAGGTGTATAGATCGTCTGCTTTGAAAAGGTAGCTGGACCTTCAGCTGCCAAAGCCAAATCTACACACGTTAGCAAGGCAAACTATTAGCAATTCTTCCACACATATGCTATCTGCAGAACAAAAGTGGAACAGCAGCTTTGTGAAAAATGACACCTAAAGTACAGCCCTGCCTTCAGTAAGTATTCAATAAACACATGCAGAGCTGATGAACCTGTCAGAAAAAGATCAAAAACAAGTGTTTGGCTGTGGCCTAATTATACTCTCCATTTCTTTATTTTTTTTTGTATTTTTAAAGGTAAGCACTGGAAGGACAGCCTGGAAAACAGGAACAGTGCAGATGCGGCGTGGCCAGCACGCCCTGAGAAGGGGCAACAGTGAAAACACTACCTGGCCGAGGCCGCTGCCTTCCAGACAGCCTCTGCTCTGTAGCTCCGTGAAGTTCCTGAAGTAATGGGGACTATCCAACATCCTGGAAGAGGTCATTACACAGGTGCTGGGTGTGACAGAAAAGACTCAGTGTGACTCGCTTCTTCCCTCGCTGGGCAGTGGGCACAACTGCTCCCCAGTGGACATCTGCTGTCTGGGGTCAGTGACACAGGCTCCCAACACCTTTCCAACCCTACGGTGAGCATACCTACCCTGTCTTCTGTTGCTAGAGTATATATCACGGGCTGGTATTACAGCTAACAGGTTCAGCTGATGCCTGTGGTGCTGGCATCTGATACAGGCACCAGTTAGAGTCCCAGCTGCTTCACTTCCCATCCAGCTCCCTGTTAATATGCCTGGGAAAGCAGCAGAAGATGGCCCAAGTGCTTGGGACCCTGCACCCACAAGGGAGACCCAGATGGTATCCCGGGTTCCTGGCTTTGATCTGGCCCAGCCCTGGCCATTGTTGCCATTTGGGGAGTGAACCAATGGAAGGAAGGCCCCCCCACCACCACTGTGTGTGTGTGTGTGTGTGTGTGTGTGTGTTCTTTCACTCTGCCTTTATACATAAATAAATCTTTTTAAAAACAGAAAAACAAAGAAAGAAAACAGTATATATAACCCCAAGCCTAGCCCACCAGAGAGGGGCTCTCCCAGCACTACATAACACTGACCTACAGCTACCCGGTGTCCTGGGAGGAAGCTCAGACTCCCTCACTGCGCCCAGGCTGCTCTGCCAGGGCTGCAGTCACAAACTCCCTCACTTCTGGGCAGTCACCCAGTGGGCTTCTTCTCCCTACAACAGTGCTCTCCTGCCCCAACCCCGTACTCTAACCAACCCATATCTCCCCTGCTGTTGAAATACCCCTTCCAAGGAGAACTCTTCTGTGAACCCCTTCTCCAGGGGGATGCGTTCAGTAACACCAGCAATCTTTCGCCACTGTCACCATGAGCCATGCAGCCTGCACTCGTCTGGATCCTGCACCAAGTGGAAACCCTGCAACGCCATGGTCAGCTCTGTCTCACTGATAATTAAATCCTTTCTTCCTAGCACCATACTTCCCCCATATAAGACACTCCACACAGAATTGGACGAACGAACAGCAATCCATCTTGACTAAATTCACCACAATAAAATAATATATAGGCCGGTGGTGCAGCTCACTTGGCTAATCCTCCGCCTATGGTGCCGGCACCCCGGGTTCTAGTCCTGGTTGGTGCGTGGGGTACTAGTCCCGGTTGCTCCTCTTGCAGTCCAGCACTCTGCTATGGCACAGGAGTGCAGTGGAGGATGGCCCAGGTGCTTGGGTCCCTGCACCCGCATGGGAGACCGGGAAGAAGCACCTAGCTCCTGGCTTCGGATCAGTGCAGCACCGGCCGTAGCGACCATTAGGGGAGTGAACCAATGGAAGGAAGACCTTTCTCTCGGTCTCTCTCACTGTCTATAACTCTCTCTCTTTCTCTCTAACTCTGCCTGGCAAAAAAAAAAAAAAAAAAAAAAAAAAAAATATATATATATATATATATATATATATATATATATATATATATATAATAAGATCCGCAGCCACTGTTTGTTCAGCTCACACAACTGGAGGTACTTTGGTCATTTATTCTTGCATGTTTGGCTCATGTAATCTGTGCTCTTTCTGGCACACAGAAGCTATTCATGACCACTCAGTGGTCTGGGCACTTCACAAGACATAAAGAAACATGAAGACCTCCACTCTTATGTATACAGGGTGGGATATTACTCAGGCATAAAAACAACAAAATCCTAACATTTGCAACAAAATCGATGGAACTGAAGATCATTATACTAAATTAAATAATCTAAACTCAGAAACACAAATAATAGATGTTTTCTCTTATTTTAGAAGTTAACATATATACATATATATATATATATATATATATATGATGAAAAGTGTGTGAATGTCATTACTTGGTATACAGCTATGAATTTTGACTCACTGCATTATACCATGTACATGGCAATATAAACTTCTTTCCCCACCTTATAATGATGAATTCCACATTCTGTCATATGAATATTTCCACTTTCAAGAAAAAAGATTATTGGCCGGCGCCGTGGCTCAACAGGCTAATCCTCCGCCTTGCGGCGCCGGCACACCAGGTTCTAGTCCCGGTCGGGGCGCCGGATTCTGTCCTGGTTGCCCCTCTTCCAGGCCAGCTCTCTGCTGTGGCCCGGGAGTGCAGTGGAGGATGGCCCAAGTGCTTGGGCCCTGCACCCCATGGGAGACCAGGGAAAAGCACCTGGCACCTGGTTCCTGCCATTGGATGAGCGCGGTGCGCCGGCCGCAGCGCGCCATCCGCGGCAGCCATTGGAGGGTGAACCATCGGCAAAGGAAGACCTTTCTCTCTGTCTCTCTCTCTCACTGTCCACTCTGCCTGTCACAAAAAAAAAGAAAAAAAAAAAAGAAAAAAGATTATTTATTATGAAAGAGTTATAGAGAGAAAGAGAGATACACACAGATCTTTCATCTGCCGACTCACTCCCCAAGTGGCTGCCAGAGCCAGGGCAGGAGCTTCACTTGGTCTCTCACGTGGTAACAGAAGCCCAAACACTTTGGTTATCTCCCACTGCCTTTCCCAGGCCATCAGCAGGGAGCTGGACTGGGAGTGGAGCAGCCGGGACACGAACCTGTACCCAAATGGGATGCTGGGATTACAGGCAGTGGCTTTAACGATATACGACAACACTAGCCCCTTAAAGTTGATTTTCAAAGGGTTTAGGTCAGCTAATAACTTTTTTTTCTTTCTTTTTTTATTTTTGACAGGCAGGGTGGACAGTGAGAGAGAGAGGCAGAGAGAAAGGTCATCTTTTACCGTTGGTTCACCCTCCAATGGCCACCGCGGCCAGTGCGCTGCGCTGGAGCCAGGTGCTTCTCCTGGTCTCCCATGGGGTGCAGGGCCCAAGGACTTGGGCCATCCTCCACTGCCCTCCCGGGCCACAGCAGAGAGCTGGCCTGGAAGAGGGGCAACCGGGACAGGACCGGCGCCCCGACCGGGACTAGAACCCGGTGTGCAAGGCAGAGGATTAGCCTATTGAGCCTCGGCGCCGGCCTCAGCTAATAATAACTTTTAAAAGCAGTAGAGGTATGAACTCCTGTTTGTGAAACTCTTTAAAAAAAAAAAGCTATTCCTTTAATAACAGAATAACCTATAATGTGAACAATAACAGAATCAAAACCAATATATCATAAATCAGCAATAAAACATCAAAGACAAGTTTTTAAATATACATATGTAAGAGATATTTAAATAAACTTCAACAAACCAGCCATAAATTAAATAACAAAGGATACTTAACTAGAATTTTTTTTAAAAAAGCATTTCAACATAAAGACTCTAATTTCACTGAATAAATATATTTGAGAAAAAGCCTATAATCTCTCTCAGGGAGAATGCAAAGCAAACCTGCACACTCTAAGCACAAATATCTCAGTACAAATTCTGACAAGAATTCATACTGCAGATGGTAAACACATAAATCACCACAGATTAAAGAAGCTTGCACGAAAAGCAAGCAGACTATTATAATGAATTCTAAGCATTTATATATTGACAAAAATCACTGAACAAAATAAAGAACATTAATTTGTGTTAAAATAAAGCGCTTTGTGGGGCTAAGCTTGAAACGCCTCTAGGGAGCCATCGGCGCAGTAAATTGCACTGGCTCTTGAATGCCTTGGTAAGGGATGCAGTGGGATAAGGCCAGGCCTTGGCCATCTGTGAGTGTGACACAGGTTAATGATCGCGTTGTTATAAATTAACCTATCATTAGAAAACAACAAGTCTCTCCAGATAAGACAGAATTAGAGATGTTCTGGGAAGAGCAATGCATTGAATGGGAAAACCTGTCACCCAGTGAAAGGCAGAGCTTAGCTGGGAAACCAGAGCAGCCCTTAAAAGAAACTAAAACGCCAAAGCATCAGGACGCTGCCGGCTCCACACGGGGTGAAGAGTCAGTGGCCACAGAACCCACCTCTCGCAAAGAACGGAGCCATGGTCTGCGACTTAGGGTTGTGAGGAAAACAAGTGAAAAAAGATGGTCCCAAGGCCAAACTGAGAGAAACACACTCTGAGCCTGCAAAACAATGTGTGGTTCGTTACATTCAGGCACACCAGGTGGACACGTCTCTCACTGAGATAGTTAGTATCAGCTGGTCGTCACAAAGAACAGACCCTAACACTTTTAAGGTCAAATTCTTCCTCCAAAAGTAACAAAACCGCTGTTCACTTTGAGAGAGTGATGCAGCCCCTCAGTAGAGGCTACATGCAAGCCAGGGAGGCAGGTGCACAGACGTTGCACCTGGCCTGTGCCCTCCAGTCCTGCAGCAGAGCCGGGCCTGAGGGACCGCCTAGGGTGCAGCTGGCCTGCCTGTGAGGGTGACCTCCTCCTACGTGGAGAGAGGGTACCCTAGTAGTGCTTCAGGACACGCCTCCAAGGTTGCTACAATGACCCACCGAGGGGTCGGTGCTGTGGTACAGCAGGTAAAGCCACCGCCTGCAGTGCCAGCATCCTAGATGGGCACCAGGACCCATATGGGTGCTGGTTTGAGTCGCAGCTGCTCCACTTCTGACCCAGCTCCCTGCTAGGGCCTCTGGGAAAGCAGAACGTGACCCAGGTGCTTGGGCCCCTGCACCCACATGGGAGACCCAGGTGAAACTCCTGGCTTCAGCCTGCCCCAGCCCTGGCTGCGGTGGGGATTTGGAGAGTGAACCAGTGAATGGAAGACAGATTCTCATTCATATTCATTCTCATTCATTCTCATTCTCTCTCTCTCTCTCTCTCTCTCTCTCTCTCTCTCTCTCTGCCTCTCCTTCTCTGTAACTTTTTCAAATAAATAAATAAATAAATAAATAAATAAATAAATAAATAAATCTTTGCAAAAAGTGATCCACTGAGACACTGCTCATTGAATCATGGCATCCTTTTCAAACTTCCTAAACAGAACACCCTTCCAGGCCCAACACCATGAGTAGTTAGTTACGTTTCTGAGGCTTGGGCTTATCTGATCAAACCTGGGTACAAGGCAACCGGCTAGGGACTCCCTTTTTCTGTTGGGTGCTAGATGTCCTGTCACTAAAATCAGACATAGTGAAATAGGCATATGACATAGGCAAATGAATTATGTTTTCTGTATTTTTCTATCAACCTCATTTCTATTCTATCTTGAATACCCACTTTTGTTTTTCCCTTTTATTCTCATTTTTTAACTTACACATTTGTTTTTATATTCTCTGTATCCTTCTCACCAACCTTAAATGCACTTCACTTATTTTTTAAAGATTTTTATTTATGGGCCAGCGCTGTGGCGTAGTGGTTAAAGCCATCTCCTGTGTTGCCAGCCTCCCATATGGGCGCTGGTTCAAGTCCCGGCTGCTCCATTTCTGATTCAGCTCTCTGCTATGGCCTAGAAAAGCCATGGCCCCTGCACTCACATGGGAGATCTGGAAGAAGCTCCTGGCGCCTGACTTCAGATTGGCTCAGCTCCAGCATACGGAAAACTTCTCTCTCTCACTCTTCCTCTGCCTCCCTGTCACTCTGTGTTTCAAATAAATAAATAAATCTTTTTAAAAATATGTTAATTATTTGAGAGGCAGAGTTCCAGGCATAAAGGAGGCGAGACAGCAAGATTTTCCATCTGGTGGTTCATTCCCCCGAATGGTCCCAACAACCACAGCAGGGACAATCCGAAACTAGGAGCTTCCTGCAGTTCCCTTAAGTGGGAGCAGGGTCCCGAGCACTTGGGCCATCTTCCACTACTTTCCTAGACCATAACCCTAGAGCTGGATCGGAAGAGGAGCAGCTGGGACCCCAACTGACATCCATATGAGATGCCAGAGCTGCAGGCAGAGGCTTAACCTAACTACGCCACTGCAGTGGCCCCTTAAATGCGCTTTAAAACTAAGCAAGATATAAATTTTAAATGAATATAAAAATATAGACACTAATTTCTCAGGCAAGAAAACACCACTGATAGTAATGTGGTACTACAAAAAAATTATGCCACGCTAAACACTGAGTAATAAATATGAATAAACTAAAAATAAATATTTGTCCCCTGGAAAAAATACTAAGTCTGCTTGTCTGAAATTCCTTTGGGAAAATATGTTCTATTTATAAACAACATAAAACAAATGATGTTCCTGGCCAGGAGCAAAGCTTCTGGAATCTATATGGTATTCAAAGGGATTTAGAGACCAGCATCACCCATTACAGGTGCTTCTAAGGATGCCATCAACTCAGGAAAAACCACTTCACGTGGGGGAGCCTGCCAAAGGCCACATCTGGGTGTCATTAATGACAGTCATGAACCGCAACGGGTCTGCCCACCACGGGTCCGCTTCCCCACAGGCTGGAGGTAAGTCACTTCTGAGGACCTTCAGAACGGGGTCATGAATAGCCTTCGGGGATGTCCTGGGTGTTACCAGAAGAGAACACAAAGGACCCCAAGAGGGAAGAACAGCTTTCAGTCAGATGAAAAGCTCTCGAATGTTAGCCATGTCAGGGATCCAGAGATGAACTACTCATAGCCTCTGACCAGAGCAATCTCAAATCCCTGTATTCTCTAACCCCAACAAAACAGATGGTCACCGCTACAGTACTGCATCAGGAGGGAAGCTAGGACATTGCAGAGTTGACTAAAGAGGTTTACAAAATTAATACATTAAATCAACTGGTCCATACATCACTAACTCATACGTTCCAATGACAAATCTCTTAAAGATCACTTTGTTGAGTGAACGGTGGAGTGTGGATATGATGAGCCAATGGGCTGTCACCTTAACCCACACCTGAATTTGGGACCAATGGTCAACAGGAGGGACCCCCTTCTCATCCTGTTTGTAGAAGGTATGAACACAAGCTGATGACTCAAGTGCTGAGAACCTCTGAGCCGCAGCATCATTAAAATCAACCACAGCTTCCTCTGTATCACTTCATACCATAGAACCTAAGCAGTTTTGGTTGTTCTCCAGTTTTCCAAGGTAGTTTAGTAACAGGAGGAAAACATCATTTATCCATTTAGTCCAAATACCAAAAATACAGTAGCATTCCATAAATGTTTAAGCAAATTAAACTGTTCAAACTTCCTACCTATTAACCCACTGCTTCTGTTTTTAGGAATAGTGCTACAGTGGTAGTAACCATTACTCAGCACTTTCCAGGTACTTCTTCATCCTAACTGCAGGGATGAAACCATTTAATGCTCACTATACCCATGAATAAACTGAGGCACAGAGGAACAATACCTTGTCTGAGAACAGTTCCTGGCAGAATATTATCCTTTGTCTCAAAGGATATGAACTGAAATGTGATTGCATTTCTTAAACTTGTTCATGACACTTAAAAAAAACCCGCTAGCAACCTAAATATCTAATATGAAAAAGTTTGCATAAATTATACAATACTCAAAGTATTATATGACTATCAAAACACACATGCTTAACAACTTAACCATATGAGACACAAGCATGAAAACAGAACACAAAATACATAAAATTGACAATATGTAAAAATTAAAATTCAGAACAAATGCACAAAATTTAGTTGTTGTTTTTTTTTAAGCCATGGGGATAGAGGTCTGTGTTAGTCACACTCTTCAATTCATAGCCTTTTATTATGAATCATTACTGCAAGGCCCACTTCTGTATCTGTGTTTGGATAAATTTATGTATAGATTCCCTCTAAAACCCATTTCTCATACTCATTTCATGCCCTTCAACAAAGCAACAATTATTAGGGGTTCAGCTAGTATCTTTACATTTGGATGTGCTCTTGCACAGCACGTGTTTGTGTGCACGCAGTTTTCATTCACATTAAGGATACCACTCTCCTCCTGACGTCACCCTGCTCCATTCGCTCACCGTACTAGGTTTATACAACCAGAAACCAAGTGAGTAATAAATATGTACTCTCTGCAGTGACATCCCAGTCCAACCTCATGCATGTCCCTTATCCACTCAAGACTGAGATATGTACCCAGGGGAACAAATGCTGGAATTCAGCGTGTGCCCCGATCTGATTAAGAACCTCCAGTTTCTTCTCTAGGACATCTGAGGCGTACATTCCCATTATCACTGCCTGAAAATTCCTGCCGCTGTGCAGGTTCCAGCTTTCTAACTGTTGCTAGTTTAATGGCGGTATTAGAAACATTGTTGCTTTAGTTCTCATTGCTCTGATTAATGAATCGGGTAATTTCTCCCGGAGCTGGCAGGCCTTTGTGTTGACTCTTTTGTGCAGCCCATGTCCATACTTCTTTCTTGCTATTCTACTCAGACTGTTATTCTGAGTTGTTTTGCAAGAGCTTGCCGTTCCAGACAGATTTGCTATCAATCTCTTCCTGATTTTAGATACTGATACTCCATCTCTCATTCTGTCATCTGTTCATCTGTTTCCAGCTGCTTTCATTGAACAGAAATATAATTTTGATGAAATCAAATTAATCAATTTCCCCTTAGAACTTCATGCTTTTCAGATGTTTATCAAGTTCTTCAAAAACATATCGACTGTAAGTGTTATTGAGGGGCCAGTGTTGTGGTGCACAGGTCAAGCTGTGACTTTCAATGCTGGCCTCCCATCTAAGCACTGGTTCGAGCCCCGGCTACTCCACTTCCAATCCAGCTCCCTGGTGCTGCATCTGGGAAAGCACAAAAGATAGCCCAAATCCTGGGACACCTGCTACCCCTGTGAGAGACCAGGATGGAGTTCCAGGCTCCTGGCTTCAGCTGGGTACAGCCACAGCCCCAGCCACTGTGGCCATTCAGGGAGTGAATACCACATGGAAGATCTCTCTAACTCTACCTTTAAAATAAATAAGTCTTTAAAAAAATAGAGATTAAATTTTAAAAATTTAGAAAATTATTTTGGTAATATTTCCAAGAGAATAACATTTTTTCCTATTCATTTACATAACCTTCTTTTATTAGAGTTTTAAATTTTTCTCTATGGAAATCTCATGCACCTTGATTAATTCAGATATCATTTCCATTGCTATTATGAGTGATATCTTATGTTTTATTACATTTTTAATTGGATATTACTAGTATAGAGAAATTGATCCTCATAAATTGATCATAAATATATCAATGTCATAATACTCATTAGTTCTAGTAATCAGTTTATTACATTTTGTTGGTTAGGATAACCACACTGTCTATAAATAATGACAGTTTTATCTGTTCCTTCCAGTTCCTGTATCTCTTATCTCTTTTTCTTCCTGGACAGCACTGGTCAGGATATCAAATGCCCTGCTAGGCAGCAGCAGAGATAATGAACACACGTGATAGATACTTTAGACTGACTCTCTGAAACCCACTCCATCTTCCATTTGAGCATATCAGGAAGGGAAAACTTCATTTCCCACATTCCTGCACAGCTCACATCCTGGATGCAATTTATAACCGTGGTTTGAGGATGTAACCTCCTAAAATTTGGAAGGGGGAGGTAAGGTAGAAGGCATTTTCCTGATCTAGTGGGTGACGGAAGCCAAGATTGGAGAGATGTATTTCTGGGGTTGGACTATACCCTCTGGTGCCCAGCTGTGTCACTGTGGGGTTTGTAAACAGCAAATGGTACTGAAGTTGGCAGCAGTAGCCACTTCATGTACCTGGCTTGTAACTACAGCAGTGTGATCTTACAAAAGCCTCCAGCCCAAACCCATAGATTTCTAAATACTGGATCCATACAGCTGTCATCTCATTCTCCTTAAAAACGCAGAGACATGAACTCCTGCAGTAAACACTGATTGGCACCAGTATACACGTTTGTTCCCAACATCACAAGGAATGAATCTAAAACTTCTCCATCAAGTGTCACCTGCAGTAGTTTCTGGCATGTAACCTTTAAGGACAATCCTTTTGACTGCTAATTTGTTGAGTGTTTTTTCCTGACCCATAAAGAGGTGTTGCACCTCATCTCATGTTTCTGCTGCTGCATGGCTTGAGATACATTATTTTTTCTTCAATGGTTTAAAGCACAATATTATAGACAGATTTTCTGATGATGGTTTAAGTAGCTTTTTAAACAAGCTAGAATTTTTCTCTCCTCATATTTTCTGGAATGTTTAAAATATAAGAATTTCATTGTTTATTAACAGTGTATATAACCCCCCCCCACACACACACACACCCTGTAAAATTTTCCCTGGGGCTCTTTGGGAGCAAGATCTTTTACGTCATCTCCTTTTCTTTACAATGTACTGGTATCATCATGTGCTCTATTTCTCCTTGAAATAACCTTCCTTTTTTCTAAGGACTTATTCATTCCACTCAGTGTCTACCCAAAGTTATTAGCATATGGTTGCTTCAACACTCTTCTGCCCAAACGTCTCTGCTCTATGGCTGCCATCACAATCCCTGCTCTGTGTTCTTTTCTCTGTTTCCTTATTCCTCCTCCTCCTCATTTATTTACTTTAAAGTCAAAGTTATAGGAGCTGGGGGGTGGGAAGAGAATGAGATTTTTCATATTTTGATTTGCTCCCCAGATGGATGCAACTGCCAGAGCTGGACCAGGCTAAAGCCAGGAGGCTGGGTAGCAGGGCCCCAACCACTTGGGCCATCTTCTGCTGCTTTCTCAGGCCATTAGCAGGGAGCTGGATCAAAACTGGAGCAGTTGGGACACAAACAGGTGCTCATATGGGATTTCCATGTTACACAAGGCAGCTTAACCTGCTATGCCACAGCTCCTGTCCCCTTCTCCTTCCTTCTTACTCAGTCTGCTCACGGCCCCTTCAGTCACTTTTCTAAGAATGAGGCTTCACCGTCCAACCTACTGCTGTTATCATTCTCTGTTCTACCACACTCTGGACATACCCTCAGTATTTCCTTCCTTCTGGTCTCCTTGGATTTTCCTTTGTTGTTCGTTTTACCAACTTTCTGGCTCACTGACTGTTTGACCTTTCTTGCTGACTGAGGAATGCATATAGACTACAAAATCTCTTTAAGCACTACTTGAACTACATCCCACAATTCTGACATTTTTAACGTTTTTATTTTCTGTTTTGAATATATCATTTTTATTTCCTTTTTAATCAGAGCTTCATTTAGAAATGTTATTTAATCTATACGACCTAAGGTTGTTTTAGGAAAAGGGTGGCTCTCTTATAACTGGTAACAGTTATATAACAGAGTGCTACATGGCACTCTGTGGAGGGAACCCAGAGGTATCACTTTCATCTTTGGGAAATTAGGAGGTTCCCTTTACGGCAGAACACATGGCTTGTTCTCAAAGCCATTCCACTGAAGCCGTCAAAAAGTGCACACTCTCAGTCTGAGGATTTCTCCTTAGGATGGATAATCCAGCAACATGCTTTGTGAATACTGCCACATTAGGACTCTCTGACCATTTTTTTTCATATTTCAAATTTACAAGATTTTTTTCTTTCCACTATCTTCTCCCTTTTCTTACTTTTGATCCTATACACTGAGTTTTCTTCTCTTGGTTTAAGAAGTAATCTCCCTCTGCTTATTGAAATTCATGGTATCCACTCTTCAGGCCCATCCTCACCTCTTTTTTTTTTTAAGATTTATTATTTTACTTGAAAATCACAGTTACACACAGAGAGAAGGAGAGGCAGAGAAAGAGAGAGAGAGGAAGGAAGGGAGACAGGGAGGGAGGGAGAGAGGGAGACAGGGGGGGAGAGGAAGACAGGGAGAGAGGGAGGAAGGGAGGGAGGGAGGGAGGTCTTCCATCTGCTGGTTCACTCCCCAATTGGTTGCAATGGGCAGAGCTGTGCAGATCCGAAGCCAGGAGCCAGGAGCTTCCTCCAGGTCTCCCAAGTGGGTACAGAGGCCCAAGGACTTGGGCCATCTTCTACTACTTTCCCAGGCCACAGCAGAGAGCTGGATCAGAAGTAGAACAGCCGGATCTTGAACCGGCACCCCTACGGGATGCCAGCACTGCAAGCGGCAGCTTCACCCACTATGCCACAGTGCCGGCCCCAGGCCCATCCTCACATCTATTTAGCCCTATTGACAGGTCTCTTGGGCTTCCCTTCCACCTTAAAATGCTGATAATGACTAAAGCTTTAGGGTTTTGTAAGTTGTGGGCTTCTTTTTCATAGTTCATCCTTTTCTCTGGCTTTAGACTTCTTTTTAAAGGCATCAATGAGCTTTCCTAGAGGATCTGACCACCTTATCTCCCTTTTCTCTGGTAGCTTCTCAGGTATTCCTTCCTGTGCATATTTAAATGTTTCCTTCCAACACATTTCACTGTGGGTCTTGATATGGAAAGCTTTATAAGGCCTGTACACTATAAATGACAAAGATCAAGACACTGGAGAAGCAAAAAACTTTTGTGTTGGGGCCAGAGCTGTGGTTTAGCAGGTAAAGTCGCAATCTACAGTGCTGGCATCCCATATGGGTACCGGTTTGAGTCCCAGCTGCTCCACTTCCTATCCAGCTCTCTGCTATGGCCTGGGAAAGTAGTAGAAGATGGCCCAAGTCCTTGGGCCCCTGCACCCACGTGGGAGACCTGGAAAAATCTCCTGACTCTTGGCTTTGGATCAGTGCAGCTCTGGCCACTGCAGTCATCTAGGGAGTGAACCAGCAGATGGAAGACCTCTCCCTCTCTCTCCCTCTTCCCTCTCCCTCTCCCTCTGCATAACTCTGCCTTTCAAATAAAGATATAAATCTTCAAGATAAAAAAACAAGAATTTTGTGTGAATGTAATTACTGCCACTGAACCACACAATGAAAAATGGCTAAAATGGTAAACTTTCTTATGTATATTTTACCACAATGCTTTAAAATGCAGTTTAGAAAACACTTTCCCCTGGAGAGTCTCAGGACACCTCTGCCAGCCTCCCCCATGGGCTATAGCCACCCACGTGCCAATCATACAGAAGTGAAAGTTACCAGCAGTCCCCCAAGGACTCGCTCCCATTCTGTCCTGAGTCATGAGCCCCTGTATTTCCCTCTACCTTTTGTACTTCCTCAAAAGCTAATATGAGCTGGAGAGGCAGCACTCTATACTAGTTTCACATCCTGGCTGGGATCAAAAGCCCATACCACTTTTTAAAACCTATGGAAGAATGGAAAAATATGCCAAAATGTTTTCTATAAACATGTTATAGAACAAACAGGAAACAAAAGTGATTTTAAAGTTAAGGGTCCAAGCTGATCATCGCAAGTTATTTAGAAGCTGTAAACAATGGTCTGAGGTCCTGAGAGAGAGGCTCTATCTCGCTCCAGGGATCGTTTTTCCTGAGGGCACTGTGCATGTCCTCCACGTCCAGTCCAATCGTAGTCCCCAGGTGAGCGCTGGCTCGGAGGCAGCACACCAAGCAGCCTCAGCGCTGCCTTCTCTCCTACATCGACTGTGTAAACATAGCTTTAGGTTGTTGAAACACAAAGGCCTAAAATATTTATTATGTTTGCATATTTTTCTGTATTTTTCCCTACTGGCATTTTGTTAAATTAATCTATCTCAATCCATTTTAACAAGAAAATGAAAGCAAATGTGATTTTAAAAAGAAGACTTTGAACAGAAAGTAAAATATTCATAATTTACTGGTTTCTTATGAAAACATGTTCCAAATGCAAAGTCAGTCCTATAATGAATCTTGTTTAATCTATAATCAGAGAAACTTATTAGCTTGCTTTTCATAAACAGTCCACTTCTGGAAGGGAACATATGCTCTTTGTAGCTTGGCCTATGATAATATTTCCAGCAGCTTGAGAATGTGAAATGTGAAGGCCACAGGAACTTGCAGAGGGAGAAACTAAGTCATCCAGTTTAAATTCAGTGGCTCAGTCTGCAGTCAGAGATGTTTACTGAGCACAATGCGATGTGCCAGCACCACACTGTGGCTCAGTCTGCAGTCAGAGACGTTTACTGAGCACATGCTATGTCCAGGCACCACACTGTGGCTCAGTCTGCAGTCAGAGATGTTTACTGAGCACATGTGATGTGCCAGCACCACACTGCCAAGAATCACACTTAAGAAGGCACCACCACACACTCAGAGTAACACCAATCTCATGAGAAGAAACTACCCAGAGGGAAAACAGTGGTCCCCGTCAAGTTCACCCTCTTGGTGATTCCACAGTTCACACACGAGCTTACAGAACCTAACAAGCACAAACACATCTGGGGCAGCAGGTATGTAGAAACACAGGCTGCGACATCTAACACGTAGAAACGCACCCTGCAGTAAGTGACCAGAAAGGAGACTGAAACTTCTGTCCCTGAACCTGAAAACAGGCGACAGTCAGAGCTGGGAGGGCAACTAGGAGTTTCTGATATAAAGTCGGTCTAATAACCTAAAGCAAAGAAGCAGACTCTGCGGGTGAGTATTGGGAATTTAGCCCCAACAGAACAGAGATAAAGCCAAAACAAAGACTTCAATAACATTCTGGGGAGAGAACAGGTTTAAACAAAGATTTCCTGGCCGTGCCTATTAAGTAACAGGGGCTTTCTATCCTACCATTAGCAAGCTTACTACCTACGGATGTCCCGGGGTAGAGACAGAGGGAGACACATTAAATATCTTCAATTTGCAAAACATGTAGCATGTTAGACATGAGAAGCACCAAAAAGACACAGTGAGAAAGGAGGATGTGTTCAGGGTTAGTGTGAAGTTTTCAGTAGGGTGAAAGCAGAAGATAAGAGCTCACTGAAAATGTGAGTGTTGAGTAAAGACTCGCAAGAAATGTAGGAACTGGCAATCTTGACACCTGGAGAAGAGGAGGCTGGCAATGCAGAGCCACGAGGAAGCAGTGGCTCGCACCCTGGAGGAACAGCGAGAAGCTGAGAGAGGCTGGAAGAGAAGAGCGTGGAGGGCAGGCGGGCAGCAGGAGGTAACGATACAGCCAGGGATCTGCCGGACCCACCGAGGACCTGGGCTTTGACGCCAGTCAGCGGCAGTGGCTGGCGAGTGCTCAGCGGGCACCACCATGCTCTGATGGGCTCTCAGAACCACTGTGCTGACGCCATGTGGAAATGCGCTAGGAGGAAGGCGGAGCGAAGGCCGTCCCAAGGCTACTGCAGGAATCTGGGTAAGAGAGAAGCAGTGGCAGGAGTGGTGACAAGTGATCAAGCTCGGGACATATGCCCAAGGGACAGCCAGGTGTATTTCCTCATATATACATAAAGCGCAGAAGGAAAAAACGAGGAAGTATGCATTTATTTTCTTTCTCCCCTTCCCAAGCAACTGGAGAGCTGCTATTAACTAAAGTGGGGAAGTTCAGGAGTGAGGTAAAGACAGGAGACAGACATGTGGAAAAGAGACCATAGCACATAGGGACTACTTCAAATAGACTGCATAATTCATTGGATAATTGTGTATGTCATAGAAGAAACACATTAAATACCCTGATAGGAGTATTTGACACAAGCCCAGGCCATACTGCAGAGACATGTTATCTCATGATGAATGACATTTAAAACAATTTTTATAAGAAAAACATTCCTAATTTTAAATAGAATTCAAAATTTATACGAGCTTTTAAGATAAAATACCAGATTTCAAAGAAGTGAACTTGTGTCAGGTTGCTTTGAGCTACATTCTCTGGTCTCCTGGGGCCGTGCAGTTCCCTCTTCTGCCAATACAAGTGTTGCTGTGTTCTTCCAAGTTCTGAGGAGCCTCGTGCTTTTTAAGTTGATTCGACATCAATCATCCTGAAGCATTTATTGAGTGTCAAGCACTATACTGGAACCAGGGCTACTGTGGTTAACAAACACAACCCAGCCCCTGTGAAATCTACACGTTACACTGGATGATTTTTAAGTTCATTTGTGCTTGTTTTGTTCAGATATCTTTCAAAGAAAAAAGTAGATTGCTATCTCTGTAGTTTATAGGAGTACTTTGAGGTCCAGGTATCTAAGATTATAAAAATTGACTAGGAACTATACATAGACATGCAGGCGAATTGAGTTGACAATGCTTTTACAACAGAGCTTCAGGCAAATAAGGTAAAAACTATTACAAGACTTCAAGGATGGAGCAGAAAGTGTATGAGTGAGTGACCACATTCAGTGAAGTTGATTGCTACACATGGGCAGTCACTTGAACTCCTAGGTGGCCTGGCATTAAACGAAAACTGAAAGCCTGTATAGTGTTTGTTTAGGCAAAAGAAACACACATCATGTGGCAGAGAAAATCTCTTAGAAACAGAGCCAGCCTAGATTTACAGGGCCTTCATATAAACCGCGGTGTGTAACGAACGGGAAGACACTTTGGGCTAACCCTTTAAAGGAGACGACAGCATCATCCAAGCTGAGGCGTCCTGTGCTGCGGAGCCTGGAGTCAGAGGGCATCTCCATCAGCGACTCAAACGTAAACCCACACAGGAGTTCTTCCTCTACACTATCTGGGACTTTAATTTCAAGTGTATGTGTTATTTCTATAGTAAAATGAAAACAATGACTCAGGTTCAACACCTGAGTTACAAATGGCTTCAAGGAAAGGAATTCCAGTTGTAGAGGGCGAGCTCTCTATTTCCAAAGTTTAAAAGAAAACACATCCTGTGTGTAGCAGGAAGATTTAAGACTCTTAGCCATTCCTTCTGACAGCCATCAGTCAACAGCCTTCTTTCAAGCAATTCTAGGTATGTGACCTTTGTGCAGGAGAGGGAAAAAAATTACATGAATTTTTAGAATACATATTTGAGTGATCAAATGTATATTAAAATAAATAAAACTATTTCCTTTTAAAAATGTTATTTAATGTACACAAATTTGATTCTTCTCAGTGTGGCCCATGCGCCCACCATTTTTCCTATTCTAGCTCTTATTCCCACTCTTAATTTTTACAAAGATCTATTTTCAGTTTACTTTACACTCATAAGATTAAACCTAGAGTAATTAGAGTTTAACAAATAGTATGAGAAAAAAACCCACTGTTCCTCAACAGTAGAGACAAGGCTGTCATCGAATCTCAAAATGTTGATTTCACTCCAATACATTACATTTTAGGTATTCTATAATTATTTCTTGTTTAAATACTTGTTTTGAAAGAGTCTTGGTAGTGGGGCCGGTGCTGTGGCTTAGTGGGTAAAGCCGCCACCTGCATGTTGGCATCCCATATGGGTGCTGGTTTGAGTCCTGGCTGCTCCACTCTGATCCAGCCAATGCTATGGCCTGGGAAAGCACTAGAAGGTGGCCCAAGTGATTGAGCCCTACACTGGTGAGAGACTCAGAGGAAGCTCCTGGCCTCAGATCAGCTCAGCTACGGCCATGTGGGGATTGAACCAATGGCTGGAAGATCTCTCTCTGCCTCTGGTTCTCTGTAACTCTACCCGTCAAATAAATAAATCTTTTAAAAATTGTTGGTAATTTCTAGTGTAGAATGGCTTTTCTTTATCACAGGGGGGAAATTCTATGGGATTCAAAAGCTGTAACAATTAAGTATGCTTTCACAATTATCTTTATGCTTGCGATTTAACCATCAACAGGCACCACGTCCTGACCACTCATACTGACCATAGTCGCTCCTGGCTCCCAATAGTTACTGCAGTGGCCGGGTCGGGGTTCTCCTCCTGCACCTCTTTTAGGAACCCTCCACTCTCGCTCCCTTTGTACCGCAACAATTGCCGCCTCCCTGTCCTCACTGTACTTGGCAAATCATACTCCCCAGCCCAGTGACTGGAAGGATCCAAATCAAACAAATTCCAATCTTTACGGAAATTTTTTTCAAATAAATTCTGAAATAGAGAATTTCTACTTTCTTCTGACTGAAGCGTTATTAAGCATTATTATTCTGGCACAGGAAGCCACCAATGATCCACTGAAGACAGTATGTGCAAAAGTCAAAATTCAGGAAAAACACAACAGAAGTAAAAAGAATGTGTCTTGAGTTCCAAACCTTGAGGACATCAGAATTCTGTTTGCTTCAAGATTTTTTTTTTTTACTTGAAAGGCGGAGTTACAGACAGGAGAGGAGAGGCAGAGAAAAAGGTCTTCCATCTGCTGGTTCACTCCCCAAATGGCCACAGCGGCTGGAGCTAGGCCTGCCTGAAGCCAGGAGCCTGAGGCTTCTTCTAGATCTCCTATGCCCGTGCAGGAGCCAAGCACTTGGGCCATCTTCCACTGCTTTCCCAGGCCATAGCAGAGAGCTGGATCAGAAACAGCTGGGACTCAAACTGGCACCCATATGGGGCGCCGGCACTGGGGATGGAGGTTTTATTCACTATGCCACAGCACTGGGCCCCAGAATGTTCTTCGATCCTATGATTTACCACGAAATCCTTGCAAGGAAATCCTCTATTTTGCTCAAATGAAAAGAAACAGTATACGAAAATTCTCATTTTTTTTGTAGGCAAAAAACTAATTTGATAACTACATATTTGGTCTATGTACACACACTTAATATTAGAATTTTAGCCACTTAAAGAGTTTTTAAAAGTCAATACTCCATAGAGCCTTCAGACTAAGTGAAAGAAAAAGGGCCAAAACCCAGCACCCGATGCAATGTCTAATACTGATCACAGATACACAGACAAACACTCATAATCTTCCCAGTATCTCCAAGGGATTGGCTCCAGAATCTTTGGGCATACAAGTCCTTTATGTGAAATGGGGGAGTATTTGCATAGAACCTATGGCCATCCTTGTATAGCATCTAGATTACTTACAGCATCCAATACAATGCAAACGCTGTGTAAACAGTTGTTATACCACACTGTGTTGGGGAAACAGAGGAGTGGGGAAAATTCACACATGCTCAGTAGACACACAATGTTTTAGACTATTTTCAATGTACCTCTGGTTGCATCTGACGCGGACTATGTGGAGATGGATGCTAATTAAACACACACAATTTTTACTTTATACATAGTTCGCTTCACATATGATCCCATAAAACTACTTAGAATTCAATGTTTCAGAATAATACACACACAGCTGCCTGCCAGTATAGGCTGTAGAGTCACACTGTCAGTGTTCAACTCCTAACCCAAGTGTCTAGCTTTTGCTCATCATGATTTGCACTAAGATAACTATAGATTCACATGAGTAAATAACACCAAGATTCTGATCACCCCTCCCTCAGTTATCCCTAAAGGTAACATTTTGCAAAACTACAGTACACAACTGGTATCAGGTTTTGAATACGGCACAACCCCCTTCTTTTACTCACAGATTTCTTCAGTTTAACTTATAATCATTCGTGTGTGTGTGTGTGTGTGTGTGTGTGTGTATTTAACCCTATACAACCTGGGCACATGTGCGGTTCATCTATGCATCACATTTCCATCAGCACAGGATCCCTAGTCTTGCCCTGTGATAACCACAGCCACAACTCTCTATCAATATCCTTAATGCTAATAATCCTCTTCAGATTATTTCATGTTTGGGGAGTTCACAGTTTTTGACAAATTGGCTATTTTTTTTTTTTTAGTTGAGAATGTTTGTGAAGTTGTCCCTTATTATTTCTCTAATGGCTTCAAGATCTGTAATGACCTGTTTTTTCTCTGGTTATCAGTGATTTGTGTCCTTTCCTTTTCTTCCTTTGTAGTTTTCCAAGAGTTCAATTTTATTAACTTTTTTTTTTTAAAGAACCAGCTATTTCGGGGCCGATGCTGTGGCGTAGCAGGTAAAGCTACAGCCTGCAGTGCCGGCATCCCATATGGGTGCCAGTTCAAGTCTCAGCTACTCTGCTTCTGATTCAGCTCTCTGTTATGGCCTGGGAAAGCAGTGGAAGATGGCCCAAGTACCCATGTGGGAGACTCAGAGGAAGCTCCTGGCTTCGGATCAGCACAGCTCCGGCCATTGGAGCCAAACGCGGAGTGAACCAGTGGATGGAAGACCTCTCTCTCTCTCTCTCTCTCTCTCTCTCTCTCTCTCTCTCTCTCTGCCTCTCCCCTCTTTCTGTGTAACTCTTTCAAATAGATAAATATATCTTTTTAACAAAAGAACCAGCTGTTTGTTTCACTGATTTTATGTATAGTTCTCTTATCTTCAATCCCATTTGGCTTATTTACCTTCTTCTGCTTGTTTTGCTATTCTTTCCATAGTTTTTTGAGGTAGGAACTTAAGATTACTGATTTGAGAACTTTTTTCATTTTTTAAAACAGAAAAAAGTAATAATTAAATTTTATGAATAAGAGGCCAAGAGGAAATTCATCAAATAATTACAGTTCTAGATGGCTTGATCATGGGCACTTTCAAATTTTCTTACTTTTTCTGTGTATTTTCCAGATGTTCTTAGTTTAATGTAAACAAATATAATGAGAAAAATAGAAATATACACCTTATCAAGCCTTACATACTTATTTAAATATCTTCTGGACAACTTTCAAATATGGTGAGAAAGATAATGACTCCAAAGATAGCATCCTAACTTATTTTCCATTTCTAAGCTAATGAAACATCACAATAGCATGACTGGGCAAGAGAATCTGCCACTGCCATCTTGTTCTGAGAGCACAGTGATTATCTCAGTCTTTCATTGCCCTTCACCCTCAGAATGACCTAACCAGTAAATTGCACGCCACCTGAGATAAACAGCGCAAAATAACTCACAGCCACGAATGAGTTAAGACCCTACCCTGGTCAGTCCAGTTCAGAAACAATACTTGGAACAGGATCAGGAAAAGATTTACGAGCTCCCTACATGCAGTGCAGCAAAATAAAAACTAAGTTCCAAGGAAGGAATTACAAGGGTAATCCAAAAAGTCTGTGGGAAAATGGAACTAAGTAAGTTTTAGCGCAAAACAGCTTTGAAATCTACGCAAGTCTTTTCATAATGCATCTTCCCCATTAACTTTGTGAAGACTCCCCAGTCATATATCATCATGAAGTAAGGGCCAGGAGGTGGATGAAAGCCGATGGGGTAGTTCAGGGCTCAGTCATACAACAAACCCCTGCTGAGAGCCTGGGTTTCTGCTCCCAGGGGGAAGGCCAGGCGCTCATGCCGCTGTCTATCACACCTGGGCGTCCCCCCGCACTGAGGGGTCTCACACGCATGCGGTGCAGCCCATCTCGGTACTGCATCTTCTCAGTATGAGAATCATGATCCATGATTTCTAAGTATAAATAACCCCTTAAGAAAAACTTTCACTAAAAGACTTTAAAAGTTCTCTGAGGTATACTACTACTAAATTTAGGGGGCAAGCGGGATCAGCTAACTGATGTTCTTGATTTTATTTTTGGATCATTTTAATTCCAGAGGAGAAAAAAGAAACAAAGAAAGAAACCTGATGAGATATGCAAGCAAGCTCAACATTTAACTGACTGGAAAACTATTACCATAGAAGGTGCAAACACAGGTACGGATTGGTCCACTGGAAAGGTTACGACCAGCGCTAGGCTTGCTTGACTTGGGGAACGAGGGAGCACTGGTGCTGCTGGTGCCTCGCCCGGTTCTGAAGACTCTCCCAGGATGACCTTAGCAGACCCTATTACACGTGCAGATTAGAAATTCATTTCAAATATCATAAAATAGTACCCAGATGTTCATTTTAAATAATTCACACACCCACCAAGCACTGGCAGATTAAGGTAACGTGACCTGTATTAATAAATACTGCATTATGAACACTAGTGTGGTTTTTTTCTCACGGCCAGCTTGTTACTTCTGAAAAACATCTACTGTTGGCAAACTGCTATAAAAAAACAAAATACAAAGGAGCAAAAAGGAAAACAGGATATTTTTTAAAAGTTAGTTTGCATGATTTAAAAAGTCCTTAGGTCTTTCAACAGGTTGTTCCTTTTCCAACCCTGTTAAAAGGTCATTGAGTTTACCCAACACCCTTATGCAAGCTATTTAAACTTTCATTTTTTTAAACAAGTGAGAGAAAGTTTAAAATAAGCTAATACATTAATTTCAAGTAGGCTCTACAGCAGTATTATAAAACATTATAAATCTCTTATCTTTAAGTGAATAAAACATTTTGCAGAAATATCAAAACATAAAAATAGGAGAAACCATGACAAGTATTCTTAAAAGAAATCTTTTCATTTCTAAACCATCACTTGTCATAGTAATAACAATATTAATATTACATAAAGCATTTCAAATTTTACTTTGTATTTTAATAAGTACAAGCACATTTCTGAACACATCTGTCAAGTAGATAAAATCAGACAAGAGACTTCCTGACTTGCTTTCCACATTCTAAAAGTTCTACTTTCAGGCTAGCCATCAAGTATAGAATGGAGAAGAACCAAAATATTGACAGACAGGCAAAGAAATGGTCTAATGCACACTGCTCTGATACAATGAGTAAAAAATTACCATAGGCATCCAGGAATAACTAAGAGGAGGCTGAAGGTCATGGGGACATGAGGTGTATGCCTTAGCCAAGTGGTTGTCAAAGCTGCTCAACTTGTGTGCAATACCCTCAGTTCTTACTTATGTCATAACATAGATACTGAGTATATCAAATTAATCTAAAACCATTTTAAAAAGGGAAGAAAATGCAAATAACTAAAATATAACAGGTCCTGAAATATTTTGAGTTTACTGTAACATCACAAACTAAAATTTGCAGTGTCTTTAATAAATCATAATTTTTGCTTTCTCAAAATATGGTCTATTTATAACTGAGATATGTATGTATGCATGGATGTGTGTATACCCATAATTGTACACTAATGTAAAGGGACAAATTCACACTGACTTTACAAGCATTATTATCATTGAGATAATTGTGCTGATATTTAATATTTTACAATAATATACATTATATAGAGTTTATTTATTTCAGAGGCAAAGAGACAAATAAAAATGGAAAGACATAGAGAGGCAGTGACTTCCCAATCACTAGTTCATTCACTCTCTAAAGATCCACAATGGCTGGGGCTGGGCGGGCTGGGGCTGGGCTGGGGCTGTGCATGCAGGAGCTAGGGCTGGGCTGGGCTGGGTGGGCTGGGCATGCAGGGGCTGGGCTGGGCATGCAGCGGCTGGGGCTGGGCATTCAGGGGTGGAAACCAAAGCAGAGTAGGTAACAAGATCTGGTTGGCAGAAGTCAGTTTACTGGAGACATAGCAGGAAGCTGGAGTCAGGTACCATCCCAGCCAGGTCCTCCAGGACAGTATGCAAGTATCTTAACCAGTAGAGAGAATGCCTGAGCTTTCAACTATATTTTTCTGTGATTTTAAAAGGCAGTAAATGAAGATACAAGATTTTATTTCAGTGTTAAAAGCATCAACAAGATTCCCCCCCCCCCCTTTCTGGTTGAATTTTGCATTAAGGAAAGATTTGGCTATGTGGGAGAAAAATGTGTCATGCTTCAGATCTCTGTGTGCTCATTAGCTGTCCTGTGGTAGGCAAAGGAAAATGGTAAGAGTGTTTTTATGTGTACTGCAAAAGTCAGGGGGCTGGCGCTGTGGCACAGAGGGTTAACGCCTTGGCCTGAAGCGCCAGCATCCCATATGGGTACCAGTTCTAGTCCCAGCTCTCTGCTGTGGCCTGGGAAAGCAGTGGAAGATGGCCCAAGTCCTTGGGCCCCTGCACCCACGTGGGAGACCCGGAGGAGGCTCCTGGCTCCTGGCTTTGGATCAACGCAGCTCCAGCCAATGCGGCCATCTGGGAAGTGAACCAGCAGATGGAAGACCTCTCGCTCTAACTCTGTCTTTAAATATCTTTTAAAAAAAAAAAAAGTCACATGCAGAAAGACCTGAGAACTGAGTTTTGCTCAGGACCAACCTATCCAGCTACTAAGATAATTTTTCAGATTATTTAAAGACGAATAGTACAAGTCCATATTAAAAATTAAAAAAGCCAAAACACCGACTGCATGGAGACCAAGCACACTACTTCATCCTGGTGTGCACAGTGATAGACGACATCCTGATGCTGCTTCACACTGAATACCATAAAACAGAAAACTCCCTGCTCTGGAAAGAACTTGCTGTTACTTTCCTGTGGCACAAGGAATGTATACCACATTATTTAAAATTTTTAAATAAAACTGCAACTCATAAGCAATTCTACGTACATCAAAAAAATTGCTAAATGTTATCACTTCAACACTGTCTCACGTTGGTCACAGAAAAAATACAAAAAGTAAATGGGAGAAATCCAAAGGGTACTAGATCAACCCAGTGGAGTCTACCACAAAACGAATGCAGCCTACTTGGAAGTCTGGAACTCACAGCAGGCATATTTCACAGCTTCCCGAGTGAATTCAGTAAATTCTAGATTCCATCACATAAAAAGTATGCATGAAAGATAACGAAAGCCAAGAGTGTGTCCATGTTTCTTGTGCAACTTGAAATACGCTGTAGTTCCAGGAGCTAGCAGACAAGAATCACAGAAGAGCAGTCCCCGCCTAGAGTGTGACACATCTATGGAAGGTAAAACTGCTGTTGTTCTTGTGACTGGAATGTGGTAGGGCTCTCTGATTAATGCCAGAGAAGGAGCTATTCAAAGAAGTGATGCTTTCTTCATGAGATTATTAATCTGCAAAACACGGGAAAACTAAAGCATCAACTTCAGATTTCACAGGAAGCAATAAGTTAATTAGAAACTTGCCAATATAAAGCGAATATAAGTCTACATTTCTAAGAAATGGCAGTCTATTCTGAAGAGAAAAATATTGAGATATTAAATACAGTAAAAGAATAAAATCACTAAATTAGCATAGCCTTTCTGGAGAGCAATTTGGAAGTTCATTTCAAAGGGCTTTTTTTTTTAAAAAAAAATTGAGCGCCCTGAGACCCTCTATTTAATTTCTAGGAATCTGTTTTAAAGAAAACCACAGATTCACTTATCAACGTAGACATAAGGATGTTCAGGACAGTACTGTTCATAACAAAATGTAAAATAAAATGAAAACCACAAGTTAGCAATCAGAAAATATTTCTCTCCTCTTTGAGGGAATGACAGCTGACAGCATCTATCAACACTGAAAATGTATCTCGTTAGTTTTTGAGTAAGTCAGGTTCAAATCCTGCCTGTATCACATGCAAATTTTATAATGTTTAGAACGGTAACTTATCTGAGATTAATTTTATATAAAAGTGAGAAGGATACCTACACATTTTCTTCACAAATACTGTCCACTATGTCTATGGAATTTACTGAAATAAGCATCTTGTTTCAACTGGTTTATACCAGCTTTACATCTTCATTTCACATCTTCACATATTCTTGGATCTCTAATCACTCCAACTGATTCATTTCAATGTTAATTGACACAAGCTTAATTGTGGAAGACTTACAGTGTATCATATGTCATTGAGATTCATCACATGTCATTGACCCACAGTATATTTCAAGAATTTGGGGACAAACTGTTGGGTTTACTTTTGGTTGGTACTTTAGAAACAATGAAAGACATTTTTAAAAGAAGAAAAGAACATGGTAGGAGGAACCGGCTGTTTTCTAGAACATTCTCCAACAAGAATACGCAGGCCAACGTGATCAACAAAGGTTCTGAGTAGGAGATAGAGCCAGGCACAGGTGCAAGCGGGGCAGCACAAAGTCGCACGCTAGGGCTGCAGCACCCCGGAATGTGAAGGCAGAGGAGGAGGACACCCACATCTTACACAGACGTGTGCTTTGATTTCCCACTCCTGCTTTCTTTAGAAAGGCTGTGAGTCTATTTATAATGGTAAGAAATTGAGAAGAAACACACACTACCAGGTGATCCAGAGGCCATCGATTTGAAGGATCAGGGAACCACCACCGACTAGTTCAAGGATTCCCAATATTTTTCACGTACAAGAGCTGAATCTACTCCCAGTCGATGGCAAGATGCGTTTAAGAGTCTAAATTAGGGGTTAGGTGGTATGGTGCAGCAGATTAAGTCGCCTTGGGATGCCAACAACCTTAATCAGAGTGTGTGGAACTGAGTCCTGCTTCTGTTTTCCAGATAAATATAGTTGCTTTAAAATCCAAGCTTTACTGCCAAAAATAATTTTACTTATCATATAACTTGCTTGACCTACATAATTAATTCATATTATTCATATCAATTATAATAACAACTATTAGAATTTTTTCTATTATTAAATGTTTGGCCATTGAAACATTTAAAGTTGAGTAAAAACACTAACGTAGCTTCAATATTAAATTTTAAACCTACTACTAATTATAATTTTAAAAGTTTACGGTTGAGCCATAATCATTATCTAAAACTCTAAGAATGGACAAGGTCACGCATCTTAAAGGAAAAATGTTACAACTGGTCAATTGTATATGAGCTACGCTTTTTAATGCAACATTAAAAGATCTTCAAGATTTTCCTCCCCTCAGCCAACTGGTTAAGACAAAAGTGTGGGTAGGTGACTTAATCTTTCTGATATTTAAGTTTATAATACTCTCTATTGTACTCTATGGTTTTGGAGATATGCTTTAAATACAGGAAAAAATGGATTTTACAGGATCGCATCTACATATGCTAAAACATATATATTAACTACAAGAAAAGGTAAATTCTGGGGCTGGCACTGTGGCATAGAGGGTTAAATTACTGCCTAGGACACCTGATCAAGCCTGGGCTGCTCTGCTTCTGATCCAGCTCCGTGCTAATGTGCCTGATAACGCAGCAGAAAATGGCCCACGTTCTTGGGCCAGAACTCAGGCTGGAGACCCAGATGGAGGTTCAGGACCATGGCTTCGGCCTGTCCCAGCTCTTGCTGTTACAACCTTTTGGACAATGTATTAGCAGATGGTAAATCAATCAATCGGTGGATCAATCTTTAACTCTGCCTTTAAAATGAATAAATAAACCTTTTTTTAAAAGATGAATTATGCTCAAAATGCATGACCATTCCAGATTTCTCGATTTCAGGACACTCCCTGTGCGGTAAGGGGATGCTGCAGTGAGCAGGGAGCAGCCGCCCCTGGGAAAGGGTGATGTTGTTTCTGTACATGGCCACACCTCCCTGCTCTGCGTTCTTCACACCCACTCACTCCTCTGGTGTCTTCCTGCATCCTGCATTCCTACACTGAGGACACCCCCCTGCACATTCCAGATGTGCAGCAATGCTTATGTTCCATAATCACAGGGTACTGTAGGAAAACACTCTTACAGAGCAGAGTATACACCCTCATCTGATTCTCTGTGAAATCAACCCTTTCTTTTTCTGTAAGAAAGAGAGAGAGGATAAGAGGAGCTAAGTTAGAGTCAAAGTTTATGAACTAGCATCACAGACACTGAAACTGTAATTTTTCACTTTGTTTTCGAGTGCCCTTTTCTCTATCGGGGTGGGAAAACGTTTTTCTTTCTGCCAAGGGCTATCTGGATATTTATATAATCACCTGCAGGCCATAAAAATTATAAACTAAAACATCAGCCAGCTATAGATTTATTGAATTTGAGTCTCACCCACAGTTGTGTTGGAAGGGCCAGACCTAACGATTCTGCCTGCCTTATCCAGCCTGCAGGCTCCACATTCCCCATCCTTGCCACAACAAAGTGTGGTCCCAGGACAGCAGTACCGTTCCTGGGGAACTTGTAAAAACCTAAGTCCTCAGACCCCATTCTTCTGGAACAGAGAGTGGGAATGGGGCCCTGCGAAATGTGTTAGCAAGTCCTCTAAGAACAGAACACACTCTGAAGCCTGAAAATATGTGCCCTGTATTACAAGGAGGTTAAATTCTTTGATTATTTGCCCACATATGTTCATTAACCCCATAATAAAACTGAAGATAAAACTGTAAGTGTGGCACAGCAGGCTAAGCTGCTGCTTGCAACACCCATATCCCGTATCAGAAGGCCTGGGTCAGTCTCGCCTCTGCCTCTGCTCCAGCTTCCTGCTAAAATGCACCCTGGGAGGCATCAGGTGGACAGCTCAGGTACTAAGGCCCCTGCTGCCCACGTGGGTGGTCTGGATGTTGTTCCTGGTTCCTGCCTTCAGCTGGGGCCAGTCCATCTGTTATAGGCATTTGGAGAGCAAACCAGCAAAGGAAGCGCTCTCTCGTGCTCGCTCGCTCTCAAATTCTGCATTGTAAGTGAATTTAAAACTTTTGAAGGTTATCAACAGGTTATTAGTCTTTCAATGACTGGGTTATACCAATTCAGCTATTCTTCATTCTAATGCACTTCACATATAATGATACCAAGGAATGATGCTAAAACATACCAAAAAAAATTATACATTAAGCATAAATTAACTGTTACATTTCCGGATCTCAGAGCACTATTTTATTTCCTCTCCTACTTGGCTCCACCAAAAGTTATAGACCAGTGGCACAGTCTCAGAAACGTTCCTTTGGCAGCATCAACCCAGTAGCAGCTCTAGCCTGGAGAAATGCTGATAAGGCCCACGGCTGGGGGAAGGGCGGCAGATGAGTTCTAGCTCAATCACTCAGAGCCACACAGTGTTGGAAGTGTCTCGGCAGGCACAGACGACACAAAACGGCCAATCCATGAGGAACTGACAATGGCGTGGGAAAAGCAGATGTAAATACATAACCTGCATTTCAACTAAGCCTGAAAGGGTGAGGAATGAGAGAAACTTCTAGAAACAGTCAGCTTTGAGGAAGAATGCAACTCCCACTGAACTCACTGACTCCAGCATAATCTTTTCCCCAAACTTTCAGTATCAGATTGGCCTAACATTGCTCGTGAACACGAGGCCGTTTGACATTTTGCTGAAATATCTAGTTGGTGCATCACTGTCATTTTCTTCATCATCCTCATGATCATTTTCTGCTTTCCTAATGCCTTTTGCCCTTCCCTAATAGCTGAGACACCAGCTATCATTCTGCACAGTACGAAAATGTGCTGAACAAAGGTCTGCGAACATCAGTTACAACCCTCCCCTCAAGCTGACTGTGGCCGGATGATGCCCTCTGTGATCCATATGATTATTCTGCTGCCTACTGCATAGCACTGTAAGGATCACACACTCCGCCCCTCAACTAGGTGTGGCCGCTTGATATAGCCAATGAAATGCAGACAAAAGTATGGGCTAACTTGTAGGGAGAAGATTTAGAAGCCAATGAAATAGACAGCAAGCAGGAAAGAGGGTACAAGAGAGAAGAAGAGGGAGAGATTCATCTCATTTCTTTGTCCTCTCCTCTATCACCAACATTTGAGAAGAGGCCTAAGTCCCCAAAAGACGGTGATGAGCAGAAATCTCTAATCCAACTCACACTGATGTGACCCTAAACTTGAAATAAACTTATTTTAAGCCTCCGAGATATTATGGTCGATGAGAGCTACAGCATAACCTAGTTTCTCTGATTTGTCTCAGAATGTAACCCCCAAATCTCCTCTGATACAAAAGTGTTCTTAGGACCAGAGAGCTGTCAATGCTCAGGTTGAAGTCCTAGAAGTTAAAACATAGAATCATTGATTATTTCACCTGAAAGCTACCTTGACACATCATTAGACCAACACATCATTTTCCAGGTGAAGAAATCAAGGCCAAGAAACAGGCAGTGACTAGGAAGGCCTGAGCGCCAAATCCCCTGGCCAGGGCTGTCTGCATGCCCCATGCTGCCTTTGAAGGCGCTGGGGCTCCACAGAGGCTTGAGCCACCATTTCTAACTCTGCTTTTTTTTTCTGACAAAATGTGTTCTAACCCAAATTAAGTTGCAGAGGAAAAATGTCTCCTAAATTATTCTGGCAGTTATAAACTGTTGAGAACCAAGACGAATACATATGGTCCTTGGAAAGTGAAGAATTCTTACAGAACTACACTAGAAAATTTATAAGCAGTCAAGCATGTCTCTGCAGACATTTAAAAATGAAATTGATGCTATAAAGGCCAGATAGTCAAAAGCATTTACTGAGGAGAAAAGCCTTTAGCCAAGGGTAACACAATTCATGAGGAAAATAATTCAAATATAAAAACTATACAATTGTTATGGTTGAGGATGGAATTAAACAAGAACAGTGGCATGCATGACTAGCAGTAATCTGCAAGTTAAGAAATGGTCGTTTTCAATAAATTAACAAAGCACATCTTAATGATAAAGACAAAGTTTATAGAATTCACAGTAACATAGGTACTTTCACCACCAGGTAAATAGATGAACAGTTTACAGCAATTTACCAACACACAGCTCTGCTGAGAAGCACTGAACATTCTCTCTGTTTCCATACCTACTTGAGTATGGTGATATTTCTTTAAACCCACAATTAGAAGTGATTCCTAACAGGGTACCTACTATGGCTACGAGCAGACCAGCAGAAAGGAAGTCACCTCCCACCCACGGGGTGCCCATTCTGCTCCTCCCAGGCTTGGGAGCCATCTCCCCCACAGGGACAGCCACTCACACCATGAGGAAGGAGTCTGGGCTTAAGGTTTCACCCTCCCATTGCCACAGATAATGATCATGTTCATGAAACAGAAATTCAACACAGAGTACAACAGGGGAGACAGGAGGAATGGGATCTATGTTTTCAAAAGGTCAAACCCTATCACAAATTGCCATTTCAATGACAACTCCCCTATGGTACTATCTCAATGTTTCTTGCTAGTGGTGGAAATATTAATTTGTCAATTTGCAAACCGAAGTGAGGCATAACTCCAATTAGTTGGGAAACACAGTTCCACAAATGTTGGCAGGAAACTCTAAAACACAAATCAGGAATCTTTTCTGAGCTTGTTCAGACATGAAGATGAGAAAAGTGGCAGCAGTGATTGCCACTGGCAGGAAGCTTGACCCACTCCTCCACCCTCTCCCAAAACAGGCTCTTGGCTGCCAGGAACGAGCGAGCCAGCTGAGGAACGCAGGATACCGTCTGCTAGGTCTGATCTCCCATTTTCTCTGGTTCCCCTTCTGAGAATCTTCTGAAGCAAAGGCCAATCCATTTTCACTTTCCTTCTTTTAGGTCTTTCTTTGCTTTTGATGTTTTTTTCTCATTTGACCATTTATGCTTGAAAGAGTCTCTTTACAGAGGTCTATGACTTCTCTGAAGGTACTTCCAGTAATGCAAAAATAAAACGAAACCTATCACAGTTTCTAAGAGTGATCTACATAGAGGCAATAGTACTATTAGGTGGAGCCTGCAGCTGCTAGAAGGTAGTTTTAATAAATTATCTGTTAGACTTTTTAAATTGACTAAAATACAAATGCCATTCTAATCAAGCAATTTGGTATAAACATCCAGTAGATACTAATATAGTATATGTCAGGCATGACAGCATCAACTAGGCAAAGACAGATGTCTCCCATCCCAGCCCCTACTCACTGTATCCTTTCTGCTGAGCTGGGAGAAGCCGCACTGGCCGTTCAGGCATGGGAATCAAAAGGATCAAGCACAAAACCTCCACAGAGCATGACTTAAAATTATATTTCTGGGCCAGCGCCACGGCTCACTAGGCTAATCCTTTGCCTGCAGCTCCGGCACCTGGGGTTCTAGTCCCAATTGGGACGCCAGTTCTGTTCCGGTTGCTCCTCTTCCAGTCCAGCTCTCTGCTGTGGCCCAGGAATGCAGTAGAGGATGGCCCAAGTTCTTGGGCTCTGCACCCACATGGGAGACCAGGAAGAAGTGCCTGGCTCCTGGCTTTGGATCTGCGCAACGCGCCGGCCATAGTGGCCATTTGGGGAGTAAACCAACAGAAGGAAGACCTTTCTATCTGACTCTCTAACTCTGCCTTTCAAAAAAAAAAAAAGAAAAGAAAGAAAATTATATTTCTGGCACCTTGGACCACCTTCCCAACACTGGTGTTGCAAAGACTGATCACGTTCTAAGTTATAGCATGGGAAATTTTTACAGCCATTACAGTTCAGGGTCATTATTTTATTGGTGCATGTATAAAATTAGATCATATCATGTTTTAACTATGAAATAATGAGAAACATACTACAGACTAAGAAATATTTTTCTAAAATAAAATGCTATATTTTGATCTTATCATTGACTTCTTACCCATAGATTTTTAAGATGAAATATCTTAAAACACAGTGAGGTTGCATTATGTTTTTAAATTAGTTCATTTACGGTGGCTCAAGTACATTATCCAGTCCTTATCTTAAAGGTCCTTATTTTTCCCCTTTGTTTGAACTGTGTAACAGCACGTTAAGGACACTTAGTTCCAACATTCTGAAGCTTAATGATTCTGGAACACACTGGATTGAGAGCTGACTAACGTACATCACGCACTAGGGTGATGTTTGTCTTATGGAAAGGATTCGATATAACTCTACCACCATTGCTGAAAAACTTCCCTAAGTCAGATGCATGTCTACATATAGAAGTTAATGACAGGAGTTCAGAAGAGAAACACCAAGAATATCCTAGGATCTGTATGCACTATGTACATGCAAGTTTTACGGGAAGAATGATGAGCAGGTGCTAAGCATATCTAGAGCACCATGTAGTTTAGCTTGTCCTAATGAAGCAGGCACTCACAAGAAAGAAACGAGCTTGAGTACAAAAACCTTTCAGACAGAGGTAAACGTGAGAAAAGCCAGGAAGGCCCTGAAGTCCCCAGAACGTCCATTGTAAGGCTTAAATTATACTCTTTAGCAGGTGACAAAAACAAACAATGCTAAAGAGAGTTTGGTTCTTCTACTAGACAATTTCTAACTCGCACAGAACACTGGTGCTTTACAGTTAAGGACAAGCTTTCAACAATCAACATGAAATTGAATATATACTCTATTAGTCCAATGCATTAGAAAAGATATACTTACTTAGGCTCAAGGATATGCTATGTTCAATTATGACTAAAAGTACATATGTCCCTGAAAAACATAGATAAAGCTTAGCAAATCGAAGTGATTGCGTCAAATGTTGGCAAAGCTTTGGAAATCTGTTCTTTGGTAGTTAACATGACAGGAAATTAACACTGGGATTTTAACTGGGCTTGCCTCCAGTGAAGTAAAACCCCCTGGCACAGGATATACTGTCATAATTTACCCTGACAGACAAGACGAAGGTCTATCCTATCACTGTGAAGATACAAAAGTAGTGTTTCCGTTAACAGCTTCGTGTAAATTCCTTGAAAATTTTAAATAGTGCTTTCAAGTACTTTTACATCCACGAAAGACAGCTTCCAAATGACAGACTAATTCCTATGAACCTAGACTCTTCTCTTGCCAGAGCTTTAAGGAAACAAATTTAAATAACAAGGTACAGCCTGGACCATCTCTATGCCAGAATAAACCTACCATGTACTAATAGGCATTCTCCCCACATTCACAGGTTTCCTATGTTTCCCAAGGATGTCACTTCTCCCTAGCAGGTACCATTCTAGAAACCCACCAGCCTGCCCAGATTCCCTGCGTCTTCCCTTCCTACTGCTTTCTCCCAGTTCTTTAATTACTCCTTCTCAATCTTGTTCGAAGATTATTTTCCTTCCACCTCACCCTTAAAATAAGACTCCCTGTAACTTGATCCTCTTCTTATGTGGTTTACTGGAGAGCCATGAAAGGCCAACTGACCACATCTTATCCATATGTGTGTTTAGTGTCCTACAGTATCATAAGTTTGAATCTAAAAATCAAGGTATTTCATGTTACTATGCCGTATTCTGCTTAAATTTGAAAAATTAAAAACTGTGCCATCATGCCTACTGGTGGTAGCTGGGGAGTAACTGTCCCTTAGTTAAGTACTGCTTCTCCAGTCTGCCACTCCCTACTACTATACTGAGGCCAAGTTCAAACTGCCATTTATCACCATCGAATGGAACTTTTCAACTATTTAATTGGATATTCTATGCATTGGATTTTGGATATTTATTTTCAACTATTTATCTAGATATTCTATGATTTGGATATTTGGATATTTATTTTCAACTATTTATTTGGATATTCTATGCACTGAGTTGGTGAGCCCTGAAATGCATGCTTGACTATTCCTAATCTGAACCCTTCCAGCTCCCCTTGCTGGGAATGATCACCATAGTGACAAATGCCTCATGTAGTCACTCATTCTACAATCATTTACTGAGCACCTATTACACAGTGTGACTGATGCCAGATGCCAGGGCTCAAACATGGCAGAGATGTGGCCCTTCTCTAGTGACCAGGCAAGGCCACCAGCCTGTCTCTGAGCTTTAGACTGCAGCGGTCTGTCTCACGGCACATGCTCCAAGGCTGTCACGCTCTTCTGGTTATTCCAGGCCATAAAAGCAAGGGCCCAACAGCCCCTCCTCTGTGTGCTCACTAACATTCAATAAAATCATTCGAATCATCACTTTAAACCACAAAACTCAAGTTTGTGAAGGAATGGCTAAAACCACAGCACCACGCACAAGTTACCACCGATCTGGGAGAAGGTGACTTGAGCTCCAGGGAGCTTTGGGTCTTCTTGTTGGTACATTTTGATAGGAAATATTCAATAAACTAGCAACAGTGACAAAACAAACAACAAAACCAGAAGCTATTTCCTAGGCACTGAGCCACACCAGTCACTGTGAGGTAGGGAACTGGTATTAACAGGGAGAAGGGACATGAACACACAACGGAGACTCCAGCCAAAAGCTCCCAGGGAGACCGTTTCTCCTTGCACCGATAACCACAAAATCATGTCAACATGCAAATGTGATTTGAGGTCTCCTTCTTTTGTGCCCATTTTGTTCTGCAAAATGTTACCCAGCCTCCAAAGTGATTTCCTCTTGGTCTGGGCCTGAGTGGTCATATTTACCTCTTCCAGTTTCATGACCTTCTGGGGTTGAGGTATCTTAAATTCTTGTGTCCTGAGCTTAGAACAGAAGCAGCTGGGGGATGGACAGGAGATCCTGTGGACTTGGTCAATTCAATTTGTAAGGAACAAAATGCAAATTCCTCAGCAAGACACCCAAGATTGTTTACAATCCAACACCATCATTCTTTCCAGGTAAGGGGGACTTACTTTAAGAATGGATGAAGCCAGCACCTAGGCTCAATAGGCTAATCCTCCGCCTGCGGCACCAGCACACCGGGTTCTAGTCCCAGTCGGGGCGCTGGATTCTGTCCTGGTTGCCCCTCTTCCAGGCCAGCTCTCTGCTGTGGCCCGGGAATGCAGTGGAGGATGGCCCAAGTGCTCGGGCCCTGCACTCGCATGGGAGACCAGGAGAAGCACCTGGCTCCTGGCTTCGGATCAGCGCAATGCGCCGGCTGCAGCGGCCATTGGAGGGTGAACCAAGGGCAAAGGAAGACCTTTCTCTCTGCCTCTCTCTCTCACTGTCCACTCTGCCTGTCAAAAAAAAAATTAAAAATTAAAAAAAAAAAGCTAATGGATGAGGATAATTTGATGACAAGGCAACATGAACGCTCTTGAAGTCAAAATGATTCCGATTTACAGACAATATGAGAAATCAGTATTTCAAAACCCATGTCACCACCAACAGAAGGAAGCTTATTAATGAAAAGACAAAAGTAATGAAAAGATCCCCATACTCACACTGATTTAAAAAGGGGTGGGGAGATCGAAAGGTAAAGCACACAAGCGTTCCCGGTGGGAGATGTTAGGGCAGCAGGAAGTGTTTCGAACCCTAACAAGCCTGAGTCTGCAGTGGGGCACAAGCAGTCTGACTTAACATTCAACCACCTGTTTGGGGACCCAGGGACTAGTGTCACAGATCACCCCAGAAAGGTGTGAAGGAGACAAAATAAGGAAAGTCTCTGGAAACATGGTTAAACAAAAACCTATCAGTGTCTGGGTCCCTTTCCCCACGTGCATAACCAGGTGACCACCCTCAGTTCCTCCCGACAAGCACAGGAGGTTTATTCTCTGCAGAGAGAGACTCTGGAACACCTCTGATGAGGACGTGTCAGTACAGAGAGAGATTACCCAGACACACTCACACACGCCTCAACACAACTGAGCACTGGCGGTCAGGTTATCAACCCAGGAGACCAGGAGAATCTTCTCTGGGGAATCTGGCCTGCTGAAGGGGATGTCCCTCAAAATGCCAACATTTAGGTCAAGTTCTGACCTTCGGTGCACGAAGGTCACAGCATACGTGGGCTCAGACAGCGTGCCTGATGCACAGCACCTGTTTGCTGTGTCCTCGCAGAAGGAAACTCGGGAATCTCGGTATTTTAGGGGGAGAATTTTGCAGTTGGTTATACTTCACAGTTCTCAAGTGCCATGGCGCTGTAGCCGAGGGACCACAGATAAGGAATAACATACAAGTTACTCAGCACGACACTCGAGGATTTTTATAACCCATTCCCCTCCTTTCCTGCTATTTTCTATCTCAAGACCTAAAAATTAGCACTTCTAGGGCTTGGCTCAAGAGCTCTAGGGTCCCACAGACCCTATGCCAAGCTGGTTCTAGTGCTTTCTGAGTGACCTTGGGCTGGTTACTTAAATGTTAATAAAAGAAGGCAGGGCCCCCATTGCAGCATAGCAGGTTAGGTTGCCATCTGCAATGCCGGCATCCCATATGGGTGCTGGTTGGTGTCCCAGCATCTCCATTCATGATTCAGCTCCCCGCTAATGTGCTTTGAGAAAGCAGAAGATGGTCCAAGTCCTTGGGCCCCTACACCCATTGCGAGACCCGGAAGAACCTCCTGGCTTCTGGCTGGTCTAGCCCTGGCTGTTGGGGCAACTTGGGAAGTGAACTAGTGGACGGGAGATATCTCCCTCTGTCTCTTCTAACTCTGCCTTTCAAATAAATAAATCTTTAAAAAAAAGTCATGAGTAACTTAAAATAGCAAAAGATACATAAATAGAGAAGTAATATAAAAAGGCATAATAGACACAAACGAGTATGTAGAGTGGAATTCCATGGGCATGAGTTCTAAACAAAGTTGCCCGTTGGGGATAGGCATCAGATAGGGGGTTTCTAGGTGGAATGGAGGCACTGATTCTAAAACGATTTCAGCAAACTTCATGAAATTACTGGAAGGCTTTCTATTTTAAATGTCGTGGGTTAAAAAAAAAAGTCTAGTTAAAGCCCGCATTTTATAATACATAAATTATACTTTAATTTAAAAAGAAAAATAACAATAAGATATTTTAATAAGGTGTGATTTAACAGTCAATAAAGAATATGGGCTTATAATTTGAGTAAATTGCTGATTGATAATTACCTCATAATAGCATGGTACTTTTCATTAAAATGGATTTTTTCCAACAAAACATCAATTGTTAAAAAAGTGGAATACAGAGAGGAAAAAACACAAAGGGGAAAAAAACCACCAATACAAACACTGTATTGTTATAAAAATCTATAGTGCTTGCCTTATCATTTCTTTTATTTACTTTCAGTCATTTTTCTTTCTTTTTTTTTTTTTTATTTGACAGAGTTAGTGAGTGAGTTAGTGAGTAAGCTAGTGAGAGAGAGACAGAGTAAGGTCTTCCTTCCATTGGTTCACTCCTCAATGGCCACCACAGCCAGAGCCACACTGATCTGAAGCCAGGAGCCTGGTGCTTCCTCCTGGTCTTCCACCTGGGTGCAGGTGCCCAAGCACTTGGGCCATCCTCCCCTGCCCTCCCGGGCCACAGCAGAGAGCCAGACTGGAAGAGAAGCAACCGGGACCAGAACCCAGCACCCATATGGGATGCCGCTTTCCCAGGCGGAGGATTAACCAAGTGAGCCACGGTGCTGGTCCCCAGACATTTTTCTATATAATTTTTACAAATTATTTAAATAGCATAGGAACAATTAGGATTTAAGGAAAAGGTAAGATTTACACTTTAAATTTCTTGTTGAAGTATTAATGTTAGAAGTAAGTATGTTCAAGAATATGCTTACATGAAATCATTTCCAAGACATAAGGGAGAAAATTCAAGGTGCTATGAAGTACATGTATCATGATTTATGTGCAAACCCTGGGACATGCATGAAATTTTTTAGCAATTGTTAGCTCTTCCACTGAAGACTTTGTTTTCTTTTAATCCACTTTCACTCAAGGTGTTGGCCAACTTTCATTTCTCAACTTATACATTTTAATAATACCTGAAATTCCAAGTATGTTATTTTCACATATCCATACAAGGTATTTGTATTAATCACTCAACTTACAAAGACCAATGAAGACGTATTTTGTCAGAAGATAGGGGACTATTTTAAATGGAGGGAACATAGGGGATCTTGTCTAGCTGAGAAGCCTTGACAGCAGAGAATCTGAGAGACCTGCAGAAGCCACCCAGCAGGCAGGCACTGTAACAGCCTGGGCATGAGTCCTCTTCACTCCCAGCCCAGCCTCTCTTCCCTCTACCACAGTGCAGCCACAAAGTAATCAACCACTGTTCAATTTAAGATAGCCATAAATTTATGAATGTAGCACTCAACACTAATGCATGTAATGAGAATAATATACATTTTACTTTTAAATTAGGCCAAATAAACAAAGGGACTCTCTATAGCCTACCAGTTTTCTTTTGTTTTAATGAAATAAAAGAACTACCCACACTTAGCACAATCATACTAATGAAAATTAATGTACAAAATTTATTTTATTAGCTTTGATAGTTCTGGAGTAAATCGCTACATTTTGTTCATTTAAACCATGAGGCGTAATGCATTTTTCCTCACTTTACAAGACCCTTAGCATTTATTAGTAAAATGGTTTTTGAGAAAACCACCACCACTGCACATTCTTTGAAAAAACTAAACTTCCTTTGTGATACACGGCTTTAAAACATCTAAATTATTCTGTATGAAATGATTTCCCTCAACTAAGTTTATGGGAATTAAGAAAATGACCCATTATCTCATCCTAATTAAGGATCACAGTAATGAAGTATCTCGTAGGAGTAGTTCTCAACCTCCTAAGTGGCCAGCAGTTCCAACAGAAGAATAAAGAATATGCTGTAATTCATTACTTTAAACCCAACTTAACCCCTATGGTACGGTGAAATTGGGAAAGTAGAACTGTACTGCACCTAAAAACACCCTTTGAGTCCAAAAGAAAAGACAAGGACTCTGCTCCCAACTCCTCCAACAAAACCTCATATTCTTGAAACATCATAGTAACATTAGTATTAAAAATCCAAAATAATACATTTTTCAGAAGTCACAAAACCTTCTATGGTAATACAATGCAATGTCTCACACTCTAATTTAAGCCTTTCTTATGCTGAATTTCAACAGATCCCTAGTCTTGCTAGTTAAATATGGATAACCAAATACACTCAAAAGGAAATAATGAAACTGCATAGAGGATGGGATCTTTAAAAAGTTCATCAAAAATGCCTATTATGAAAAAAACTATTAAAGTGTTTTGCACCAAATAAAATTATATTTTATTTTCACTTTCCACACATGTTTGGCAGTTCCTTTGGGTACACTGAAGTAACATGGATCACTTAGTATAGTGGTCACCCTTGTGTGCATGTGGCTTATGAAGGAGAAAACACTGGCCAATGGATAACTCAGGAAAGTCTTCCCCAGAAAAGAGACTAAAACGAACAAGGAAGCAGGACACACAAACTCAGTCACAGTACGACACCACATCACATCCCTCAGGACGGGTACTATCCAAAAGATGACACTGGGGAGGATGTGGAGAGACTGAAAACCTTTATGTTGCAGAACTGTAAAATCGTGCAGCCACTATGGAAAACAGTGTGGAATTTCCTCCAAAAAATTTAAGATGAAAGTACCATATGATTCTGCAGTCTCAGTTCTAGTACAAATCTACAGCAACTGAAATTAAGATCCTCCATTCTCTGCAGCATTATTCACGATAGCCAAGACATGGAAGCACTGAATGTCCATTAACAGATGACAAGATAAAGCAAATATGGTCTATACATACTGTGGAATATTAATTAGCATTTCAAACAGGAAGGACATTTGGTAACATGCAACAAGATGAATGAACCTTATGCTAAAGAAAATCATCCAGTCACACAGGACAAACACGACATGGTTCCCCTTACAAGAGGCAACTACAACAATCAAACCCACAGAAGTAGGGATCAGACCAGCAGTCCAAGGGGCAACAGCGAGACAATGTGGGGCTGTCGATCAGTTTCCATAACATGAAATGCACAGGTTCTGGACATCTGCTGTGGACCATTATCCCTACAGTTAGCAGTTTCGTATTGTACATTTGAAAATCTGTCACCAGGGGAGATGGTCTCACGTTGTTTTCTTACCAAAAAAATAAAACAGAGGCAATGAAGAAAGGAAACAAGGAAACTGAACACCCTCAGATAAGTAAGAGGAAAACTACTGTGAGACGACAAAGGGCAAAGAGAGAGGAGAGAAAAGGAAAAGAGGAAAACAAGTTTAGTTCGGCAGGTCCAGTGGAAACTGGCAAGAGTCGTAAAAAGAGATAAAATGAAAGAGGGAAATCATCAAGGGAACAATGCAAAAAAAAAAACCTTGAAAACATGAATTTCCACATTTTAAGGATAAACAGAAAATCTAGTGCCCTTTTTCTTTATTGACCTATGGTAATAATTGGCTTTATGTGGTACATGAGTTAAGTTACTAAAAGAAAAATATATTCATATTTAAAACTGCTTATCAAGTAAGTTCTTACTGTCAGAGAAATATACAGAATTTTAACATTCCCTCAAAATAAAATTTATATGTTTAAAGATGAATATATGCCTTGCAAATGACTTTTAAAGTCTGAGTAATTCATATTCCTTTAGCATTTACCAAAGCTATTGTTTTTTACATAGTTTTAATTTTCATTTTATATGAAAGGCAAGGAGACAGAGAGTTCGATATTCCATCAACTCCCCAAAGGCCCCCAACAGGAGGATCTGGTTCTCAGCTAAAGCCCAGAACCTGGAGCTCAAATCGGATCTCAAATTGAGGTGGCAGGGACCTGGCACTTGGGCCTTCACCTGCTGCCACCCAGGATGCCAATCACCAGGAGCTGCACCAATAGCAGCACCAGGTGTTGGCACTGTGGTGCCGTGGGTAGAGCTAACACCTGCACCACCAGCATCCCACATGGGTACCACTTCCAGTCCCAGATGCTCCAGCTCTGGACCAGCTCCCTCCTAATGTGCCTGGAAAGGCAATACAGATGGCCCAAGTGCTTGCGCCCCTCCCACTCTTGTGGGATACCTAGATGAAGCTCCTGGCTCTTGACTTTGGCCTGGCCCAGCCCCAGCCACCATTGAGGCCATTTGGGAAATGAACCAGTGGATGGAAGATCGATCTCTCTCTCTCCCTGTCTACCTGTCTCTCTGTAACTCTGCCTTTCAAATAAACAATCTTTTTTTTTTTTTTTTGAGTAAAGTAGCAACATCATGACTTGAAATAGGGAATACTATATGGGATGCAAGTGTTCCAAGCAGCTTCTTAATGACATCTACCATCAAATACCTGCCCCTGAAGGTCTTCCTAATCAACTTCTCATTTCACATGTGAGGTTTAGAACCTTTGCTCCTCTCAAAAGGACAGTACTGTACTGCCTGTGTTAGAAAAAGGAAATCTAGGAGGTCAGCGCTGTGGCGTAGCAGGTAAAGCCACCACCTGCAGTGCCGGCATCCCATATGGGCGTCGGTTCAAGCCCCAGCTGCTCCACTTCCAAACCAGTTCTCTGCTGTGGCCTGGGAAAGCAGAAGAAGATGGCTCAAATCCTTGGGCCCTTGCACCCACGTGGGAGACCTAGAAGAAACTCCTTGCTCCTGGCTTCAGATTGGCGCAGCTCCAGCCATTGCGGCCATCTGGGGAATGAACCAGCGGATGGAAGACCTCTCCCTGTCCCTCTCCCCCTCTCTCTCTTTCTCCCTCTCTCTCTCCATGAAACTCTGACTTTCAAGTAAATAAATAAATCATTTTTAAAAAAAGAAAGAAAAAAGAAATCTAATCAGAGCAAGATCAGCAGTAACATTCCCCTATCAGGCATTTGATAAGAGAAATGCCCCTGGGTGTTCAAAGTGCCTCCCTGTATTCTCTCCATTTACTGAGTGCGTGTATTGGTCAAATGACTGGTGCTTTTGAGAAGGATGAGCAGAACAAGAAGAGGCAAAGGATGACAAGAATCTGCAGCAGGGCCACGGAATGAAGGTGGCAGAGAGGGAAGATTCTAGTAATACCAAAGCTAGGAAGAGAAAAGCTGAGTCGCTCCACATGCATGTGGATCTGAAGATACTCTGCTTTCTAGCCTAGACAGGAGGGTGAGTAACAAGAGCACCCATCAAAAAGAACACAACCTTTCTTTACTTATTAAGACTGCTAACAATGTACATAATAATTACCTGGAGTTAACACTACAGAAGAGAGAAGCAGTGCGCTTCAAGACAGCATACTTGAGTCTTAAACCAAGGGTTCTAACATGATTCAGTGTGTGCAAGCTTGAGCAATTCACAGAATACTCTTAGAGCTCACCTGTGAAAACAAAGTACAGGTCTCAGGTAAGACCCAACATGAGAGTCAGCAGCTCCAAATTGGGAAATAAGAACGACTGGCGCAGTGAAGGCCTCTGGAGGGCCACTCTCTCCTCTTCCAGAATCCTGGTTACCACACGGCGCTTCCTACCAAGTGTGGGTTCATGAGCCATAGAGAATAACATGCAAAACCCTCAAGGGAACAAGAAGAGAGGCGGATCCAAGAGAAGAAATGGCAACTGACCAAGGAGAGGGGAAAAACCCCTAAAAGCAAGCATGACTCTCAACTTGCAAAAAAAGATCAAATCACATTGCATCCTTTGATTAAAAAAAAGAGGAAGAAAGTAAGGAGGTAGAAAGTATGAAACCTATTTTATAAAAATTTCCATCAAAATGGTTAAATTTAAAAGATTTAAGTCCTTGAATGTTTAAGACTCAGTTACCTGGAAAACTAATTTATGATCAGTTACCTGGAAAATTCCATCTTATTCAGGAAAGTGACCAGACAAATGGGGTGTTACTGAATGAGCTACTTTAGTACAAATAAATGAATCAAGTGTAAAACAAAAGCCTGCTTAATTTCTACACAGCTTATCTTACCTGAACTGCAGAGTATCTCCCCTGAATTTCTTGAACAGGTTGAACATCCCTTATTTGAAATGGCTGGGATCAGAGGTGTCTCAGTTTTCAGGTTTTGGAGTTACCAGATTAGGAATACTTAAAAATAATAATGTGTCACACTTTGCATTGTTAAGATAAGCATGGTAAGTAATAAACCAAAAATGCCACCTTTTTAAAAATAAACTCTTCCATCTGTCACTTTTATAAATTGTCATTACCCAGGTGGAACAAAACATAAATATTGGAATAAATTTCATTATCTATACCAATGAGGGAAAAGATAGCATGGATGACACCAAATAATGAATACATTATATTACTTATATTTGACTATCTGAGACATCCCTAGCTAGTGGCACAAATTTAATTACTTGCATACCCAAAATGTTCTAACCAACCTATAGTCCCTTCTGGCTATACTCAGAATACACTCAGAATTGGTTCTTAGTGAAAAAGTCCAAAGACACACTAACTACTTAATTTGTAGGTAGTTTAAATTCATTTTTTTCCAAATTTTAAGAAACCAAAACTTAAATTGATCCTAAAGTTAGCCTTCCAGATGTCTATTAATTAAACGAAAATTAAATGTCACATTTTTCTCTACCTTTAACTATAATCAAAATAACAAACATTTCAATAGAAGCTAAGAGTAAAGGGCTCCCAGTCTTAATACAGGACAATGATTAAGATAAATCCAAAACATGTCCTTGAAACACTGAGGCAAAACGCAGTGGACTTACCAAAATATCCATGTTTAATTTCAACTGAAAACTATGTTGAGTACTTTTGTCTAACAAGCGGGAATTTCATCAGATCTTGTTAGACTCTTCAATAAGTGATTCACACACTGGCACATGAGCCAGAGTTATTTTGATAGAGCATTCTAACAGCATAATTCCAAACACTGGTCACATCATTTCCAAATCGATGACAATTCAGAGATATGTCAACTATATGATAAGCACTTACTGTTGTGAAACAAAGTTGAACAATGTTTAGATTTGACTTCCTGATTAATTGCTTACTATGTGTTCTACATAAAGAAACAAGGCAAATGATTCTTACCGAAAAGGTTCTTAGAAAACTACTCATAGATGTAGACTCTCTAGGGGGCCAGCAATGTGGTACAGCAGGTTAAGCTGCTGTGTGTAGTGCCAGCATCCCATATGGGCAATGCTGTGAGTCCTGGTGGCTCTGCTCCAGATCCACACCCCTCCTAATGTGCCTGGGAAAGCAGCCGAAGATGGCCCAAGTGCTTGGGCCCCTGCACCCACATGGGAGACCTGGAAGAGTTCTGGGCTCCTGGCTTTGGTGAGGCCCAGCCCTGGATGTTGCAGCCATTTGGGGAGCGAATCAGTGGATGGAAGTTACTTCTCCCTCTATCTCTTCCTCTCTCTCCCCCTCCCTCTCATGCTGTAATTCTTTCAAAATAAATAAATAAAACTTAAAAAAAAAAAAAAGAGCTAGCAGTAGACAGCTTCTATAGATTGCCACAGCTTAATAATATGGTGAAGGATGCTTCCTTTTAGTAATTGGAAGGCCCTAAATTTTAATAATCATTTAGTCAGAGACAAAATCCATGAACTTGCACTGAAAAGGTTTAACTAGCAGGGGGATAATGAACAACTGTGTAGGATACGATAGAAGATTTTTTTACGTTAAGAATATCAAATTTCTGCAGAAATCCAGTTGAAATGGGTCACTCCTAAGATTCCATGGTTTACTGCACCATTACGTTTAAAAGCATGCAAATGAACCCATTGCAATCTTGAGCAGGTAAAATGGGAATGTCTAGACCTATCACTAGGGTGAGTGCAAACTTGTTGCTACGTTTTAGGAAGATAACTTGTCATCACTCTTCAACAGACTCTTTACTGTTCTTGATCTTTGATTTAGTGGTAACATTCTCAGAACTTTGGGATACTTTTAAGTACAGAATTCCATCAATAAAGTTCTTCATCACATAATAGTGAAATACTAGAACTCTGAAACTACAGAAGTGCTAAATTAAGATATATAATGAAATATTTTGCCAATAAAATGTTGCCTATAAATAACTTTATAAGAAAAGGGAAACAATTATGAATAATATGTTTATGGGAAGCATGCCACACAGCCGACTCATAGAATGACAAATGCCTTAAACAGCACTCTGGCCTCAGAATCAGCCCTTAAGGCATTTGGATCTGGCGGAAAAGCTTATGAGAGCATTTCAGGCATGGAAAGCCAAGACACTGTGGCAAAAAATGGCTTTCATGAAAGATGTCTGTGAGTGAGATCCCACTGGGAAGAAGGGACCATCAAAGAAGGAGGTAACTTTCTCTGAAGGGAGGAGAGAACTTCCACTTTGCTTATGGCCTTGTCTAAATAATGATGGAGTTTGTGGACTCAAAAGGCTTCCATAGCCTTGGCAACTTATGACAAGAGCCTCAGGTGATCACTAACTTCATAAATAAGAGTGTCAATTGTTAAATCAGCAATGGGAGTCACTGTGCACTTGCTCCCCATGTAGGACCTCTGTCCTGAATGAGTTGTACTTTGAGAATAAACAGTAAAACAAGTCTTCAAACAGTATTTTATACTTTGTGTGGGTGCAAATTGTTGAAATCTTTACTTAGTATAGAGTTGATCTTCTGTATACAAAGATAATTAAAAATGAATCTTAATGAAGAATGGGATGGGAGAGGGAGTAGGAGGTGGGATGGTTTGGGGGTAGGAGGAAGGTATGGGGGGAAGAACTGCTATGATCCAAAAGTTGTACTTAGGAAATTTATATTTATTCAATAAAATATTTCTTTAAAAAACCAATAATATATGTTTATAAAACAGGGCACAGAGGTGGGGGGTGAGGAGATAGCATTATAGTACAGCAGATTAAGCCACGACCTGTGACACTGGCATCTCATATGAGCTCCGGTTCCAGGCCCATTTCTGATCCAGCTCCCTGCTAATATGCCTAGAAAAGCAGTGCAGAATTGTCCAAGTACTCGGGCCCCTGCATCCATGTAAGAGACCCAGATGAAGCTCCCAGCTTCAGCTTGGTCCACTCCTGGCCATTGCGGCCATTTGGAAAGTGAACCAGCAGATGGAAGACTGATCTCTCTCTCTGTCTCTGTCTCTCTCTGTCTCTGTCTCTCTCTCTGTAAGTATGCTTTTCAAGTACACATTCTAAAAAAATGAAATGTGTGTATAATGACTTCAACTATGTAAAACTAAACAGTAAAAAAGCACCAAAATGAAATGCTGATTATTTGAGTGAAAATTTTGTTTTTTTCTTTTTTTGTGTAAGTACAATCTCTGTAGCAAACATGTTTCCTTTAAACTCAGAGGAAAATGAAGGTAATTTCTCTTTTGTAAGGTTTATTTATTATTTTTATTTGAAAGTCAGAGTTACACAGAGAGAGGAGAGGCATAAAGAGAACCATCCGATGGTTCACTCCCCAATTGGCCGCAATGGCCAGAGCTGGCCAATCTGAAGCCAGGAGGCAGGAGCCTCCTCTGGGTCTCCAATGCGGGTGCAGGGGCCCAACCACCTGGGCCATCCTCTACTGCCTTCCCAGGCCGCAGCAGAGAGCTGGGTCTGAAGTGTAGCAGCCGGGACTCGAACAGGCACCCACATGGGATGCCAGCGCTTCAGACCAGGGTGTTAACCCAGTGTGCCACAGCGCCAGCCCGATGAAGGTAATTTCTAAACAAGAATAAGTATCATAGTTTATCTTAGGCAGCACAGTTGAGTGTCTTAATGTCTGGGAGCAGGAAGGTATGGCTATCTTACTGTGGCTTTACTAAACAATTTTCATATACTTCCCTAACTGCTAAGATGCCACCCAGTCTGTAGGGCCAGAACACAGAGCAGACAAATCATCTGTACAGACTGGTAGCTGCTGCTCGCTCTGGGTCACTGCCTAACAAAACAATCTCATGAAAGGGGTCAAAATTAGAACTGACTGCCCACCTGTCCAAGGAGAATCCTGTATGCCATCCACTGCTGATTTTAGCTTTGCTCACTGGTTTTAACTTTACTCACACATAGGACGTAAGCATCCCAGGTAGGTAATCCAACATTATGCAGATTCTTAGCTCTTTCTATTTATATATGGCGAACTTTGAAAGTCTCCCCCCAGATCTCTGTACCCAATACTATACCCTTACAAATTCACCATCTGCCATGCCTCTACACCCTCAATTTCCTCTCAATCACCACCTTCTTTGTGAAAGAAAAAGCAGGCTGTCCTCTGATGTGCCTGTAAAAGAGGTTGGTTTTCTCCCCCACATCCAATATGCCGCTGGCCTAAAAGTAGAAGGCTATGGCTGGTTCCTGATTGCTTCCAGAACGTCTTTAACATTTTCAGAAAACTCAAAGAAATGGCCCCAAACCATTTCTGTAAGTTTCCTATTGCTACTGTAACAGACTACCACAAAGTCAGTAGCTTAAAAGAACACAAATTTATTATCTCACTTAGTGGGGGTCAGAAATATGAAATGAGTTCCACTGGCCTGAAATCAAGGTGTCCCCAGGGCCACATGCCCTCTGGAGGCACTAGCAAAGAATCTCTTTGAAAGCTAGCCTTTTCCAAGGTCCACAGGCCCCTCTCTCCCTCTACAAAGCTGGTAGTATATTAATAATTTGTATTCAAGCCCCTCTGGGACTGCTTCTAGCACTACTTCTTCGGATCTAACTTCACAATGCCTTTTGTGATATTTAGCCCAATCACAAAATCCAAAGCAACCTCCCCATCCTTACCGTAATCACTTCTGTAACCCCTTAGGGTAACAGAGTCACAGGACCCAGGGACAGGGGCACAGATACTTTTAGGGAGCATTACTTGCCTATCAAGCCATTCAGCCCTATGTACCTCTTGTTAAAACCAGCTACTTGTTCATGGTTATCCCTTCCCTTCACTGACAAAACTTTTGGCACTCCGAACCACTGTCTTTTTCGTATGATCACAACTTTGTCACCACTCATGCACACGAGTGATCCACTCCTGCTGACCTCTCAGTTCCTTGCTGTCATCGTTCCTGGAGAATTTTTCCTTCACCTCAATCTGTCCTCCTTCCATGATCATACTCGAGCAACCCTAACTAAATCTCCATCAAGTGCCTGTGGTTTCCTTGGCTCTCTCACTCGATTCCCAGGACCACTGCACTGTCCAACAAGGTAGTCCCAAGAACACACACCCATTGGGAATCCCAATCCATTCACTCTCTTTCTCTTTTTTATTTGACAGGTAGAGATATAGACAGAGAGAGACAGAGAGAAAGGTCTTCCTTCCATTGGTTCACTCCTCAAATGGCCACTACGGCCGGCACTGTGCCAATCTGAAGCCAAGAGCCAGGTGCTTCTTCCTGGTCTCCCATACAGGTGCAGGGGCCCAAGGACCTGAGCCATCCTCCACTGGCCTCCCGGGCCACAGCAGAGAGCTGGACTGGAAGAGGAGCAACCAGGACTAGAACCCAATGCCCATATGGGATGTTGGCGCTGCTGGCAGAGGATTAACCAAGTGAGCCACGGCACCGGCCCCTCTATTCACTCTCATAACATCTCCACAGTTCCCTCCTCATCTGTGTCCTCTCTCAATCCGTACTCAGTATAGATTCCACTGTCTGGCACTATCAGGCCCCCCACCACATGCCCAGTACTCATCCTCTCCTCCTCTATTTCTCTATCACAGGAACCTTAAAGACCTTGATACTTACTAAACCCAACTCTCCGCCATCACCTCACCTCCACACAAATAGCTGGACATGGTTCAAGGATGCTACAAAGAACTGCATCCCCTAAACTACAATGTCTCCATCATTAATGTTTTACCACATCTGTTCCAATCACCTTCTTTATCTAACTGCACCCATTCTCATTACTCTTAGAGAGCAAGTGTGACACAAGGGCTGCTCTGCCCTACGTTCACCAGAGTAAACGTTCCGAAAGAGAATGTTCACCTCTGGAACCTCAGATTGCTAGCTGAATAAGGAAACTGACACCACACTGTCAGTCTAGTCTAGAGGTCCTCTGCGCATGCTGTGCCTGGCAACAGCAGCCCCTTGCACTTGCTGTCCAGCATCAAATGTGGCATCCCTTGCTGTACCTCCTGTATTCTCAAATAGCTGCTCAGTGTTTCCCCACCTTTGTGATATTGACATTTCTCAAGAGTTCCAATCTTTCACTCTTTAGGATGTCCCTCAAGCAAAAACTGTAAAGGTGTCCTCAAAGTCAAACTCATGTTGGCATTTTATCAGAAAAACCTCAGAAAGGACACGTACCTTTTCTCAGCATTTCTCAAGAATCACATGTTGTCAACATATGTCACGACAGGTGACGCTAACCTGGACCACCTGGTCACCAGATTTTCCTCTAATTCATAAGCATTTTGTGGGGAGATTACCAAATACTACACAGCATTCAATGTCTCCTCAAACTTCTTCCCGCCAACATCAGGATCCATTTGTAACTTCCATCTGAATCAACTATCATTATGGTAGATGCCAAGTAATGACTTTTTTTTTTAATTTTTGACAGGCAGAGTGGACAGTGAGAGAGAGAGAGACAGAGAGAGAGGTCTTCCTTTGCCGTTGGTTCACCCTCCAATGGCTGCTGCGGACGGCGCGCTGCAGCCGGCGCACCACGCTCATCCGATGGCAGGAGCCAGGTGCTAGGTGCTTTTTCCTGGTCTCCCATGGGGTGCAGGGCCCAAGCACTTGGGCCATCCTCCACTGCACTCCTGGGCCACAGCAGAGAGCTGGCCTGGAAGAGGGGCAACCGGGACAGAATCCGGAGCCCCGACCGGGACTAGAGCCCGGTGTGCAGGCGCCGCAAGGCGGAGGATTAGCCTGTTGAGCCACGGCGCTGGACAATGACTTTTTTATTTAAACTACCCACTCCTTCATCATTTATTAACAAAACACCCCGCTGTAAAGAAGAAATCTTTCTTATCTCTCACTTATTCGTATACAATATCAACATTTACTTTAGTGCTCAAATTGTCCAGTATCTGGCCAGTGTGTGCTCCTTCAAGCTAACTTCTGCAACTTCATGACACACCCTATCACTCTGAAAGAAAAAAATTTTTTAAGATTTATTTATTTGAAAGGTAGAGTTAGAGAGAAAGCCAGAGAGAGAAAGAGAGAGAGAGAGAGAGAGAGAGAGAATGAATGAGAATCTTCCATCCACAGGTTCACTCCAGAAATGGCCACAATGACCAGAATTTTGCCAATCTTGAGCCATCTTTCACTGCTTTCCCAGGCACATTAGCAAAGAACTGAATGTGGCAGCTGGGACCCAAACCGGCACCCATATAGGATACTGGCGCCACAGGTGGTAGCTTTACCTGCTAAGCCACAGCACCGGCCCCTCAAGAGTTCTTCAATTCCTTAGTGAAATATATTTTCCAGGCTCATTACACATACCCTGTAATCAACTGTTCCTTCAAGGAACACTGATTTCCCTCTTAGTAGATGACAGAATTTACAAATTCATCTAGTTATTTTTGATTGTAGACATCTTCCATGACCACTTTGAGGACTTCCCATATGCATGGATTTCAAACTTTTTGCATCAAAATAAACTTATCTTTTAATTCCATTTTCTACAAACTTTTAAAGTGGTGTCATATGCATAGATTTTCTGTATCTACATTTATATTCATGTTTTAAAAACCATGAGTTTACTTTAAATTTCCAATTCCTGTCTGACATCTTCAAATTCTTTTTAATCTTCCTCATTCTATATTTATAAATTCCTTATCTGTCAATAATAAACAGTTTGTTGTAACCTCAATATATTTACTTATTTGCTCAATCTCTTGAATATATAACCAACTTCATTGGCTGCCTATGCAGCTCTCAGTCACACTGCCTCCTTAACCTCTCGTCTGGTGGCCCACTCTTCAGCTCCTGTACCTGTCACTGCCTCAAAGAAAGGGAAGGTAGGGTAATCCACGAAGAGTCCATAACAATCCCAACATGGAACTCCAAATTTTCTCCCTGCAAACCTGCTTTTCTCTGAGTCTTCCACTTCTCAGTAATCCAACATAATTCACTTCATTGTTCTGGCCAAAATTGGGTTTGCTGCTTTTTCTCAGTATCCATCTAATAACACACTCATTTGTTCTACCTTCAAGACTTAATCCAAGTATTGCTACTTCTCTCCATCTTCAGACCAACTTTTACAGCCCAAGTCAACTTATACTGCTCACAGAGACTGCTTTAAGAATCTCTCAAGTTCTCTGCCTTGCAAGCCTGCAATCTATTCTCCAGAGAGCAACCAGGATGACTGTTCTTTTTTTTTTTTTTTTTTTTAAGACAAACACAAACAAATGCATAGCCTACTCTACTGAAAATTCTCTACGGACTTCTCTTAGACGTAAAATAAAATCCAAACCCTTCACCGTACCATACCAGCTTCTTGAAGTACCGCTGCTACTTCTCCAACCTCACCCACCACTCATCCAGCATCCGCCACTTGATCTTTTTGTGACCCTCAGTCACCAGGCTCTGCCTCCTGCGCTGAGCTCACTGCTCTTCCATAAGCTGGGGGGAGTCCCTCACATCGAACACTCTGTGCTAGAATGTCACCTCCCCGAGAGGCCTTTTCTGACCTGCATTCAGTACCTTTAGCTCCATCTTCATACACTGCTTTTTTGTTTTCACAGCACTTAACACTATCTGTAGCTCTATAATGAGTTTTATTTATAAGTTAATGTCTGCCTTCCATTATAAATTGTTATTCTTATAGGGACAGCGTATGCACCACACAGTATTACTTATAACACCTCATGAACATTTAATAAATGTTTGCTAAGCTGACACATTTACAGAACTGTGTATGGAATACTACATGAAATATAATCACTTGAAGCTATGGACTCAGTATACATTCCAAAATAGTAGGGTCAGCAACCACCAGCAATTTCTGGAATATACCCTCAATCCAGAGATGTGCCACTAACAGCAGAATTTCTGTAATTACAGAATGCGGCAACTAAAGACACATTAATACCAAGTCAACTGACAAGCTGCTGTCTGCAAAAATAGAAAAGGTGAGCAGAGAGCCGCAAGGAGAAAGTCTGTCTGAGCTGCCCAAATGACAAATATCTTCATAATAATATAAAGCTCTATCTGGAAGACATCTATAAGATTCAGAAATGCATACTCCAGTGGTTTGTATATGCATCAAGAATAAAAACCAACCAAATAAAAGACCATCTATGGCTCTTTGCAGCCCTGAAAGAAAGAAAAAGAAACAGGACAGGTATACAAATGAGGCAGATTGATGGCATGAAGGAAAACTTGACAAGAATAAATGGGACTGCAGGAAACAATCATGATGGAGAAAAAGAGAAATGGAAGTAACCATTCCATCCAGCATTCCCCAGAACAGTGATGGACGAACATGTAACTAAAAATAAAAATAACTCCAAATAGCTGTCGGCAGACAGTGAGAAAATTCATAGACAAAAGTATAGATATATGCACAAGCATGTGTAAAACAAATACATACAAAAAGGGGAAGCTGATAAACTTTCAAAAACAGTGATTATTAAATGGATGTTAGGTCATATTATATGTTTAAAAACTACCTTTCAAATTTGTCCCCAGCATGATGGCAATGTGGCATAGTATGTTAAGCCTCCACCTGCAGCTCCAGCATCCCTTATGGGTTCCAGTTCAAGTCCTGGATGCTCCACTTCTGACCCAGCTTCCTGCTAATGTTTCTGGGAAAACAGCAGAAGGTGGCTCAAGTGTTTGGGCCTCTGCACCCTCTTGGGAGACCAGGAAGAAGCTCCTGCCTCTTGGCTTTGGATTGGCCCAGCTCCAGCCATTGCGATCTTCTGGGGAGTGAACCAGTGGATGGAAGATTGATCTCTCTCTCTACCCCACCTCCCCGCCTCGCCCTCTTTCTGCAACTCTGCCTTTCAAACAAACCTTCCAAAAATGGCAAAATATTGAAGGGTTTGGCAAGAATGTGGAGAAAAGAGAAGGCTCTGCACACCGCTGGTAGGAATGTAGATTACTACAGCCATCTTGGAAAACAGTATGGAGGTTCCTCAAAAAAACAAAAAGTAGAACTACCATATGATCCAGCAGTTCTATCCCTGGGTATATATATCCAGGGGAAATGAACTCTGTCCACTGAAAAGACATCTGCACTGCCATGTTTATTGAAGCATTATTCACAATAGCCAAGAAAAAGACAAAATCTAAGTGCTGGAATACCGATAAATATATAAGGAAAATATGATACCTATAAGTAATGGAACACTTAGCTATCAAAATGGAAATCTTTTCATTTGCAACAACATGAACTGGAGGTCATTATGTAAGTGAAATAAATCAAACAGAAACATGACTTGATCTCACTCTAAAAAAATGTCTTTGTTGAGTCTAAAAAAAAAACCAGGTAATCTCATAGAAACTGTGTATGTAATAGTGGTTACCAGAGGATGGGGAGCAAAGTGAGGTGGGAGTGATGGGGAAAGGTAGATGGATGAGTACGAGGTTCTAGCTAGATTGGAATAAGGAGCTCTGGGGTTCTACTGTACAGCAGGGTGTCCACAGATGATTACATACTGTATATTTCTCTTTAAAGAAACACCAGAAGATAAGAGGCAAATAAAATATATCCCTAATTCGACGCTTCCACCATCTCTACGCTGCCATCTGATCCGTCAACTCATTCCCTTTCATGGGATCATTTACGTGGCCTCCTAACCGATCTCTGGGATTTCATCCCTGTCCCCCGTGTGCTGTTCTCAACACACAATCAAGTCATGCTACTCGCAATCTCAGAGCTTATGTACGACCACGTTGTTTCTGCCCTGACTCAGTGTCTCCTAACCGTCTGTCGTCCTGCTCCACACCATGCACCCCAAAAGGCTCTGAATGATGTGGTGCCCCTGACTGCATCTCTCAGATCTCAAGCAATTCATTTTGCTGTTTATTCTTTCTGGAAAGTTCTTTCTCTGCAGAGCTGTGTAGTTCACTCCTTTCCCTCTTCAAATGTCATCCTCTCAGGCAGTATTTGTTGAATGAATGAAGGAGTCAATGTTGTCAATAAAGCTGCTATACTCACTCAGGCCAGGCCCTGCAGGCTTCTAATCCCCGTGATGGAGTCAGGAACCAAGGACGGGAACCCATACTTAAAGAATACTGTGTTCACAGCCACCAAGGCACTAGCAGGCAGCTGAGGCTGTGCCCACAATCAGAGTAATATTTTTGCTAAATAAGTTGATGGCAAGTACTGTAATTAAGAGCAAGCATTTAGAAACCTCACAGCAATTGGACAGTGCTATGGCACATCAGTGAATGGGTCTCACATGGGACTGTATTGCATACAGTCATGTGCAGGCAGATCACTAGTCTACAAAGGTTCTGCATTTGTTTAAAAAAGAAAAAAACAGTCCTCACCACAGGCAATATTAAGTGCATTACTAAAAAGTACGTCTTTACAGAGGACAAAATACAATCATCTGCCTGCATATCTACCAAATGACCTTTGTTCTTTTAAATACACAGAAAACTATTAATTCTCGGTTTTGACACTTGTTCTCATAATTCAAATGTGCATTCAATTTTCTTCCTACAACATGTACAAATAGCACATACAAATAACAATTTGGAAAGTGTGTGTGTTTTTTACCTGTCAACACTGATAGGTATACCAGCAGGTGACCACTTTCCAGGATCTTCCTGGAGATTAACAACACTGTATTGGAGACGTAGATTATAATAACTTTTTCACAGAACTTCTTGTAGTCAAAGACCTTCCAATACATTATGCAACAATGTCCTCTATTAAACCACTCGGTCCTCGGAATGCCCTGTTAATAGTTCTCATCACATTCCAACATGACCATTTAACTATCCAGCTTCTCCCGGACTACACCACTGTAGGGAAAGGCACCATGTCTACCCGGGTTTATCACAATACTTAAAGTAGTTGCTGGCTCACACTAGGGATTCAGCACACTTTCATCAGGAAACATGATGAATAAGTGAAATCATCTTACACAGGAAAGAAAACTGAAGGCGACAGAAAACGTGGCCTCTTCAACCGGCCAAAGGGAACACAGTGTCCACTTCCTAAACAAAAGAATCAAGACAATGCTGTAGCTCTCAGTATTATGGAAGTGAGTGAGCTTTAGTGCATATTCAAATGCCTGTGATTAGAAAAAAAAACAGTGAAATGAACTTAGATTTTTGCACATGAATGTAAAAAATGTAAATGAATATTAAATCATTTACAAGCACAACAGTTCCTTTGAACAGGAATGTTTTCCATAACATATACGTACAGGCAAGGTGGATACCTCAAGGTGGGGAAGAGTCAGGAGTGTGGAAGCAATACGGTACCGTCCCTGAACAGAACTGATTCTTGTCTCAGCCCAAGACGATTTTGGCTTGTTTTTGCCTTTTCTCTGGCTTGACCAGAAGAGGAAAAAAAGTTTTAAACTGTTGCAAATCAAAAGTCTACTGACAGGTGGTCCATATTACTTAGTTACTATGAGGGAACTTCAAAAAGTTCAGGGAAAACTGGAATTAAAAATTAAATTTATTCTCATGCAAAAAAATGAGATCTATGCGTAGCTTTCATAATACACATTTTCCATAAATTTGAAGACCCCCCATACATGATATCAATTCTGGAAGTCACATTTTTTTCCTACTCTGAGAGGCTGGGTGTCCCAGACCTCCCTGTCCTGCACTCCCTCTGGTGCTCCACAACCATTGAGGGACTGAAAACGCTGAGGGCAGAAGCACACACTGCATGCTGTGCAGGATAAAGGCAGCAAAACGTCCAAATTGACTGCAGGAGCACTACACGTCTCAGCTAAACCTTGCAAGACTGCTAACCGTTATTCACCAAGAGGGTGGGGACAAGTCACTTTGATTGACTAGTGCCACACTCAGTGATAACCTGCTACATGCTAGGTGTACCTTCAAGCTCTCACTGGCCCATGGTGGGCTACCATGGAAGCACACAACCTGCATTGGTAAATGTGGTTCTGCCTCCCCACTAGAAGAGGTCTATACCAGCGCAGATTACACCTCTAGGATTCAGCACCCAGCACACTCCTACAGCTAGAATACATTAGTAACTGTTACTTGAGAAGACAACAAGCTTTTTCATTTGTTGAGTCTGTAACAGTTGCATCATTCAGGTCTGTGGTAATCATGTTTCTCATGAGATTTCACTCCTTTTAGATTTATCAAACACACACAAATATTGTCATTCCTTACTCAAATATGATACACCTACGTTTTCCCCTTTATTTAATCATGATCTCAATCACTTGTCTCATGACACAAATGTTAAAGGTTTACCAATTTACCACTTTGTATTAAATTACACAATTTGCCTTGAAGAAGATTTTTATAAAACTATTACCCAAGTTCTGTACAGTGTAATTAAATAAGTCAAACCAACCCTTAGGGACCTCTTGCTCTGAAATGAAATTTAAGAGCCAAAGAGTGTCTGTAACCTTTACTGAAGTCATGTCTAAAATGTGGCTTTAAACTTAAACTAATCAGATTTCCATAGAAAAGGCCGGTCACCCTCACTGACATGCATACTTGTGAATTTCACCCCCACCAGAAGGATCAATATGGAAAACAAGACCAGATGTTTCAAGGGTACTCAAAGCTGGGAGTTTACCTATCACTCAAGGTTAGGGTCAGCAGTGCTGCTTGCTTGTTAGCTGTCCCTCCAACCTCCAGCAGTTCTAAAGATAAGGAAATAAAAAAATATTTCATAGGGCAACCTAGGTGGTCCCAATCACCAATCACTAATTTAATAAACATCTCAGAGCTCCTTTATAATGCAAGACCCACCAAGTAGATCCAAATACAGTTCCTGGGGCTGGCGTCAAGTATAGTGGGTTAAGCCGCTGCCTACAATGATGGCATCCTCTATGCGCACAGGTTTGAGTCCCAGCTGCTCCCCTTCTGATCCAACTCCATGATAAAAGCCTGGGAAATCAGCACAAGATGGCTGAATTGCTTGGGCCCTTGCATCCACATTGGAGACCGAGAAGGAGTTATGGGCTCCTGGCTTCGGTCTGGCAAAGCCCAGACCGTAGCGCCATTGAGGGAGTAAACCAGCAAGTGGAAGATTCTCTCTCTCTCTGTTTCTCCCTCTCTCTCTGTATTCTGCCTTTCAAATAAATAAAAAAAAATCTTTTAAGAAAAAGATACAGTTCCTGCATACAGGGGCCCCAAGTATCTATTTCACACAGCATGCATAAGTTCTATCTTTAAAATTAGCTAAATTCATGGAGCCAGCACTATGGCTCAGCAGCACCAGCATCCCATATGGGCACTGGTTTGAGCCCCAGCTGCCGTACTTGTGATCCAGCTCCCTGCTAATCCAACTGGGAAAGCAGCAGAGGATGGCCTAAGTCCTTGGGCTCCTGCAACCACATGGGAGACCTGGAAGAAGCTCCTGGCTTCTGACTTTGGATCAGCTCAGCTCCAGTCATTGCAGACATTTGGAGAGTGAACCAGTGGATGGAAGACACTTTCTCTCTCTCTTTGTCTCTCTCTCTCTCTCCCTCCCTCTCTCTGTAACTCTTTCAAATAAATAAATGTTCCTTAAGAAAGCTAAATTCATATACATTCAGCAGGGACATTATTCATCTCAGTGTAACCTGAGTGTCAATTCCCTCTCAAGATCCAGAGGGCCAGGGCACTGAATCAGAATTAAAGGCCAGAATTTTGCTTCTACTTTTTATATTGACACACTGGCTGGATTTGATAAAATAACTTCTAATATCTCAATTTTAGCTCTTCACATTCAACAGAAGAAGCAACCCTTAAAAAGCTGGATGAGCACAGAAGATTATCTGAGAAGTACATGAAACAAAGTCAGACACAGGAGAAAGATGTATCACTCCTACTGAATTAGACCCTCAAATAAAGAGACAGCATAGACAACAAAACTGAACAGATAGCAGAGCTAAAGAAGAAATTAATGCAGTCATAACTGAGGACTTACTTTTTTTTAAGATTTATTTATTTATTTGAAAGTCTGAGTTACACAGAGAGAGAAGGAAAGGCAGAGAGACAGGTCTTCCATCCACTGGTTCACTTCCTGATTGGCCACAATGGCCGGAGATGCACCGATCCAAAGCCAGGAGCCAGGAGCTTCTTCCGGGTCTCCCACATGGGTGCAGGGGACCAAGGACTTGGGCCATCCTCCACTGCTTTCCCAGGCCACAGCAGAGAGCTGGATTGGAAGTGGAGCAGCCAGGACTTGAACCGGCGCCCATATGGGGTGCTGGTACTGCAGGCTATGGCTTTACCCACTACACCACAGCGCTGGCCCCTATGTTTTGAAATACTAAAAATCTTACGAAGCCTATAGTTAAGAGTACTGGATAAAGAAGGTGCTTCCTGATGATGGCTCAGACCCTTTATCTCATATTCACCTGTCAAGACTCTCCACACCTTCAATCCAATAGCTTATCGCTTCCAGACTAATCCTTATGAAATGTTCACTTCCTTTTATTATTTTCTAACTTGAAAACTTAGGGATTGCCTGTTTCAGGAAATCCTATCTAAATTCCATTACATGATTCTCCTACAATTGTATGTTGTATTACTATTTACTTTTACTTAGCGAATATACCTCTTGGCCGTCCCATACAAACTTTATGTCCAGTCCCATGTCATATTTAGGTTGATCATGTTTTCCCCGTCTTCTGTGACTCATCAGTTTTGAGAATATCAAACCCAAAGTAGCCTTCAACATCCCACTCAAGACTGCCTCCTCTATTTATGGCCTTTTTCTGTTTTCCACCTTCACTAAGTTTGCTTCACTTTAAAAGAATGTTTATCACAAGTTTATCACTGTCAAGATACACAGAGAAGGCAAACGTTCATATGCATCAGACAAACAGGCTCACTGTGGTAGGCAGAGCAGCCCCCCAAAATTGTCCATGTCTCTAATTCCTGGACCCTGTGAAGACGTTCTTCTTCTGAGAATGAAGGAATATTCTGGATTTAAGCATAATCTCTTAAAACAGAGGTGAGAGCAAGGAAGCAGAAGATTCCGCTGACTGGAACTCAGGCTGCTGGTGCTGGAGAGGGCTGCATGGATACATGAGAAGGGGTGTGAGCAGCCCGCAACAAAGGGGCTTCCATCCTAGGACAGCAGGAATTGAATCCAGGCAACTGCAATGAGCTGGGATGTCAACCCATCCTCGGAACTCCCAGAAAGGAATACGGACAGCCCTACCTGCAACTCGATTTTGGCCTCATGACACTCTAAGAGGAGGACACTGTTACGCCACACCATACTGACCTGCAGAACTGTGAAATAAGATAGGAGCATTGTTTTAAGCCACAAAATCCGGGGTTCTTTATTACACTAGCAACAGGAAACTAATCCACTCACAAATATGGCTGTGCAGGGTCAAGCAAGAAAGCAGGCAGGACAAAATACAAGTTCAGACATGCCATCCACGCAGCTCTAAAGTGCTGGTCAGATAAAGATCAGGATGCCCACAGGAACAGGAATAAAGTGAACGGGTGGACTTCATGACTCAGTTTTTAATAGGGAAAACTTGGGGAGATTCCTCTAACCAAACTGAACTTTAAAGTAATCAGGTCAAATATATTAGAATTATAGCATATAAGACAATTTGTTTCAACCATTCTTGACATAGTATAAGAGATCTGCATTTAACTTCCAGACTCCAAGCAATACATCCCTTTATGACCAAATGTAGGATTTTTTTTTGACAGGACGTTTGCACAAGACTCAGCAAAGTCGAACAGCTGTGTCCTGACTGTACACCCAGCCTTGTTATTAACATCACACTAACGAAGAGCTCAGTGGAGTAAACAGATAACTGCACAGGATGTTCTTCACTAAGCTGAATATCTGCTTATAGGTAAACCAATACAAACAGGGGATTTATCCGGAAGCTTTTGAGGAGAGCAGGGTGAAACATCAACTTGTTGGTGGAAATCTTGAATCCATTTACAAAACCACTGAGCCAACAGATGGGTGGGAGGGAAATGTGACCCCAACAAGAGGGGCCCCAGAGAAGATCCAGGTAACGTGACAACCAGCATTTCTAATTGCCTGACACAGTGAGAACAGTCTATCTAAAGGTAGTAACTTTTAATCAAATTAAAATAACTTCAGACGATTTCCCCCAAAATGTAGAGTAATGTGCCCAAGAAAAACACATACAAACACAATCGCTCATAATCTCAACATCTGGAGGTAACTCCTGCTATCAGTATGTTGTTAGTTGGTTTTCTGGTTTATATACATGTTTGTATTTGAATATGTATGTAAGTGTATACTTTATATAGAAATGTCATACTGTTATAAAATTTAGCATTAATCTTTTACATCTATTTTCATGCACATCTCTGGCCTCAACAGAGGCAAAATGAACCTCTGACTTCATTCACTGGCTACTTGGCATTAGAAAAGTCACTTCATTTCGGCTTCAACATTTGTACATATAAAAAATGAATATAACAGTACCTGTTTCACAGCAATACAATTAGGTATGCATAAAATATTGCCCAAAACATAATAAGCAGTATAAAAATGTTAGATCCTATCACTATCATTTCCTACAACCAGTCTCCAAAAGTGTAACTGATGAGAAGAAAGGCTTACCTCTTAAGAATTTTTAGGATGCACTAGTATTATTTTCTCAAGAAAGAATGGTACAAAATAAATTATTCACCCTTAAGAAATTCATTTTACTGCCTCATAGCAACACTGGATATACTAAAGAAGCACATACTACCCTACGCATGGGAAAAAAAATAAAACTATAAAATTAATACCTTACTTAAACAATCTCAAAGATAAATTTTGTTTTGATTCAAAGAGGCTAAAACTGTTATATATTTTGGCTATTTAAGGATCCCTGGGTGGCTTCTTCAAAGAGAGAGGACACAGAAATGAACTAGCAAAGAAGGGGTTGGTGTTTGACACAATGGGTTAAGTTACACCTTGGAACACCAATAACCCATCTGTGAGTGTATGGGTCTAAGTCCCCAATCTGCTTCTGATCCAGCTTCCTGTTAATGCATTTCCTGGGAAGCAGCCAGAGATGGTTCAAGTAGTTGGGTCCCTGCCACCCATGTGGGAGACTGGACTGAGTTCTGGGATCCTGGCTGCATCCTACTCTGACAGTCCCAGCTGTTGCAGACTGGAGAGTCAATCAGCATAAGAAAGCTAAGAATGTCTGTCCATCTGTCTCCCAACCTCCTCCTTTCCTGGCTTCTGCCTTTCTTATATGGAAGATTTCTGTTTCTCTGCCATTCAAAAAACAGAAATAACCAACAAAACAACAAAATAAATTACTATTAACTGAGAAAAATATATATGCATTGAGTATTGGCTACAGTTGGTATAATAACAAGGAACACATTTTTGATTAACAGCAACTTATGTAGTGTCAGGTGCTGCCATGGTCTTACTAATGATGACCTAGCAAAGAAATGCACAGTGAATTCTCTGAATGTGCTGAGTCAAGCAAACATTTATTGGCATAAACCTCAAGGCTTACAGATCACGCAGCATAGAAGAGTCGAAACCCTTATCAGAAGAGTTGGTGATGTCACCAGGGACAATTTGCATGCAATACATTAAAGATAATTCCCCCTAACTATAGGAGTAACAGGCTTTGAGCCCTGAGTCACAATGAGAGGTACACCTGCATTCCTAAGCAGTATGCACTACTTCCTAATCAAACACTGTAAGTTCCTGCAGAAAGCAAGCAGAAGTATCAAGTATCATCAGGACAACATGGGAAACAAAGCACAACTTGAGTTCTTCTTCTGTATATTACAATGTGTTTCTGTCTCTAATGCCATACAGAATTCACTCAGGTACAACTCAAGCAGTAATGGAATGCACCCAATAAAAACAAGCCAACATAATTAACAGGAAATAGGTGACCAGCATTGCAGCATCATGGGTAAAACCACTGACTGTAATGCCAGCATCCCATATGGGTACCGGTTTGAATGCTGGATGCTCCACTTCTCATCCAGCTCCTTACTAATGCGCCTGGGAAAGCAATGAGAGACAGCAAAGTACCTGTGTCCATGCACCCACGTGGGAGACACAGATGAAGCTCCTGGGATCTGGATTTGGCCTGGCCCAGCCCCAGCCATTGCAGCCATTTGGGGAGTGAATCAGAGGATGGAAGATCTCTCTCTTTCTCTAACTCTGCCTGTCAGAGAAATCAATCTTAAAAAAATAAAAATAAAAATAAGAGGAATTAAGAGTTCCACACAGGGGCCAGTCTGTTATGTACTGGGCTGAGCTGCTGTCTACAGCACCAGCATCCCATATGGGTGCCAGTTCAAGTCTGGCTGCTCTACTTCTGATCCAGCTCCCTGCTAATGCGCCTGGGAAAGCAGTGGAAGATGGCCCAAGTACCTTGGCCCCTGCACCCGCATGGGAGACCCAGAAGAAGCTCCTGGCTTCTGATTGGCCCAGCTCTGGCCACTGCAGCCATTTGGGGAGTGAACCAATGGATGAAAGTGCTCGCTCTTGGCTCTAACTATGCCTTTCGAATTAATATTAAAACATATAAATAAATTTTGAAAAAGAGTTCCACACAAAGACTAGAAATATTATTGCTCTAGAAAATGGAAGAGTAAACTGGGTATAATTCAAGGGTTTTTTGTATATTTACTTAATTATTTTGAAAAAGTTAAGAGAGAGGGAGAGACGGAGACAGATCTTTGATCTATTGGTTCACTTCACAGATGGCCAAAATGGCCAGCCCTGGTACAAGCCAAAGCCAGGAGATTAATCCAGGTCTCCCACGTGGGTGGCATGGGCCAACACCTGGGTCATCTGCTTTTCCCCAGGCCATTAGCTAGAAGCTGGATAGGAAGTTGAACAGATGGAACTCAGACCTAAGGGATGCCAGCATTGCTAGCAGTGGCTTCACTAGATGTGTCACAATGCCAGCTCATCCCGTTTGTACACAATGGTGAATATGCTTGAATTGAGCACTCCTGCAAACACTGAAACTGGCAGCTTCCTATCAGGGCAAGTACCAGCACTCTTTCAGATGGAATAAGTTCAAACTAGAAATGGCTCAGATTAAAAGTGTAAATGGGCTAGATAAGGGTTTTCTTTTTTTTTATTTTTTTTTATTTTTGAGAGAGAGGGAGGGAGGGAGGTCTTCCATTCGCTGGTTCACTCCCCCAATTGGTTGCAACGGCCAGAGCTGAGCTGATCTGAAGCCAGGAGCCTCCTCCAGGGCTCCCACGCGGGTGCAGGAGCCCAAGGACTTGGGCATCTTCCACTGCTTTCCCAGGCCATAGCAGAGAGCTGGATTGGAAGTGGAGCAGCCGGGACTAGAACCGGCGCCCATATGGGATACCGGCACTTCAGGCCACGTCATTAACCCACTGCACCACAGTGCTGGCTGATAAGGGTTTATATATTTATGAAAGATGTATGCAGCGTAAGTTACAGAGAAAAAAAACAAATCTGTTTGCTTAAAACTCTAATTCTCTAAGAAAGGCAAACTTACTCTCCTCCATACTTCATCCTCCCTCACCCCCACTCACCAAAAACAACCTGGTTGTGGACAGTGGATGCTAACAGTAGGCTGACCTGACCCTCATGGCACGTCACTGCTCCTCGAGTAACAGTGGTGAAGTCCATTACAGTTAGAGAGTTCTTAGGAAAGGGAGTGCTTTTCTGAGTGACTTTGTATCCATCTCTTTTAAAGTGAGAAGGTCTGATATTGGACACCTTCAAATCCATTGTCAGACAACACCAGAGTTCTTCACACTAGACATTCAACAACTTTTCCAATTTATCATTTGCACAAACTCATAATAAATTGTACAAAGGCACAACCTAGTACTTGTATCTTTAGAACTATTTACAAAACTATCTCTAGTAGAAAATTAGAAACAAATTCATTAGGAGATCATGGATGCTGGAAAACTACTTCACTTAAGAATCAGGAGAATGTTTTATTTATTTATTTATTTATTTATTTATTTATTTATTTTTGACAGGCAGAGTGGACAGTGAGAGAGAGAGAGAGACAGACACACACACACAAAGAGAAATGTCTTCCTTTGCCATTGGTTCACCCCACAATGGCCGCTGTGGCCGGCGTGCTGTGGTCGGCGCACTGCGCTGATCCAAAACCAGGAGCCAGGTGCTTCTCCTGGTCTCCCATGCAGGTGCAGGGCCCAAGCACTTGGGCCATTCTCCACTGCCCTCCTGGGCCACAGCAGAGAGCCGGACTGGAAGAGGAACAACTGGGACAGAATCCGGCGCCCCAACCAGGACCAGAACCCAGTGTGCCAGCACCCCAGGTGGAGGATTAGCCTAGTGAGCCGCAGCGCCAGCCAGAAGAATGTTTTAATAAAAGATTTGACCACTATTTCCTAAAATATATAACAGTCTTAAGTAAAATACTTAAAAATCAATGATTATATTTTCAATTATTAGACCTTGGCAAATAAATTCAAATTATAAAGGGTGAGTTTTTGGTTACAACAATTAAAAAAAATTCTCACCCAATAGAATGTTCTGACACAAATATCTCCCATTCAAGAGGTTTTTTTTTCTGTTGTATTCACAGAATGCATAGACATAGTACATGTCACAATGCAGCATCTATATAATTACAAAAGTGCATAAATGTTGGCCCCCACCAACATTGTAATATATACAATACATATTATATATTATATGCACACACAAATGTCTATTTTTAAAATATACCAAAATGGAGAAAAGTATCTCTTGAATTAAACAATAAAAACAAGGATGATCACTAGAATTTTATGCATTCATTTTTTCAACTTCATGAAGAAATAATTAGTTCTCATCTGATGAACTACAATAATTAGTAATGAAATAATGACATGTGTAGAAAGCCCTCTAGTTATACTACATAAACATTTTCAAAGGTCAAAAATGAAAAATTTCAGTTAAGCCTCTTCTACACAGTGAAGAATATTTTTCATTAGTTTTGTTTCAATCTTCAAAAATTGATCAAAATAAGGTGATTTATGTCAATGGCAGTACTGCTTGGGTTTTTTAAATTAATGCATGTGCAATTCCAGTAGTAAAATCTGGCTAGCTGGAAAGTATAAATGTATACTGCTCTTTGGCTAACCTGTCTATGCAATTCTGAAATGACTTCAAAATACCACAAGAAAGCCACTAGCATTTTCAATTCTAAATTTTGGAGGACAAGAAAAGTCTGTGTATGTGTGTGTGTGTGTGTGTGTGTGTGTGTGCGTGCGTGTGTTTAAAAGATTTATTTATGTATGTGACAGGCAGAATTACAAAAAGAAAGGGAGAGAGAGAGAGAGGGAACCTTCCATCTGCTGGCTCCCTCCCTAAATGGCAGCCGCGGCCAGAGCAGGGCCAGGCAGAAGTCAGGAACTCCATTTTTGTCTCCCACGTGGGTGTCAAGAACCTGGCACGGCTTTCCCAGGCACCTTGGCAGGGAGAAGATGAGAAGCAGGCAGGCAGAACTCAGACTGGCACTCATATGAGATACTGGCATTGTAAGAGGTGGCTAAACCATGGTGCCACAACACTGGCTCCAGCCTGTGTGTTTCAAGAGTACATTAAGGGCACTTCATCTTATCAGAAATGCAACTCAAAGAACAAATTACAGAGCATTTAACTGCACAGTATGCGTCCTTAAATGAAATCATTCAAGAGGTTACAAGGAGAGTTAAAATGGGAAATTACATATAGTTGTAGCCCTAACATTATCATATCACTGCCACCAAATACAGTGACTGAGGCCTCAGACCCATGCAACTGTGCACAGCAGTTCCTCACATCGCCACTTTTGTACTCCAGAGTCTTGCTGTCAGAGATTCTGCTCTTTCCTCCTAGGGACCTTTTCAAAGGACGGCCACCAGGGATCCACGCAAGGGCTCAGTCATAATTCGGCTCAGTTCACAACACTGTTCAACAACAGCAGAATGAGAAGCCGCTGCGCAGCGAAGTCTGGCCTTCTGCCCACCGACTCCAATCTCACTTCCTCTCACCTGCTCCCTCCACCCCCAGATCATTCTGGATGGCATCAAAAGAACAAGGTCAGAAGCACCTTCTAATCCTGCTAACACATCATTATGAACATTTTCCATTGAGGGCCAATGGAGTTACTTCTCTGATTAGTACTGGGGTTTTTTCCTTTGCTCTTGTTACTTGAACATTAGAGACAGGTAAGACATTGATACGCAAGCAGCCCAGTAAAGACTTTCCCCTTTCCCGTTAGTCACACAAGTCCTGGTTTAGACAGACATTGAACCCAGAGTCCCAGTCAGTGGAGAAGCCATGTAAGTTCTATGTGCAGCTTTCAGAAACCTCCTTTGTAGAACACACAGCTAAGCATATGTTTTTGCTGTCCCTCCCACCCCACTTTCCTCCACTCTCCTTTCATGCTGAAATGCACGACAGTCAGACTACAGCGTCCACTGAGGACAATGGATGGACACAGAATGGACGGCAGAGCAGTGAGAGGCAGGAAGCATGTGTCCTAATGACTGTGGAACTTCCACACCAACCCTGAGCTACCTACCTAAGATAGAATTAAGCCTCTCATTTGCTAAAGCCACATGAATGAACTTTCTATCAAAAGCAACCAAAGTTAAACTGGTATGTAAGTCATCAATAAGTATAGCTGTATGTTTTAACTACACAGTTTTCCTTGTCTAATTAACAGGAAATACCAATTAATACAAAAACCAAAGCCAAGAAACAAGGGACGATTAGACAATGTATTTGACTGTTAAATGTAGGAATGCCCAGTGTAAATCTTCTGTAAGTCATACTTGGGATTTACACTGAAAACATACAAACTCCATCAGACTGAGAGCCTTTAAAATAGTCTCTGAAATGCTGATTATCAGTCTTCTGCTCTTTCTGTATTCTGAAAATACTAATATTTCCTTTATGTTGCTTTCCATAGCTTTTGCTGCTGATCACATGAGAATTGAGGCTTCATTTGTTGCTGCGATAATGTCTCTATTGCTTTGAAACTTAAAAAAAAAAACACCTGAAGGCTTAACATATTTAACTGTTATCTAAATTTTTCCTCAATTATGAGATTTTGTCTGGATTATGGCATCCTTGAAAATCAATTCTGACATAACTGGCATTTAAAAGATAGTCTTCCTATTGAGAATATCTTTTTATGAATATTCTCACCTTCTTTTCTGGACTTCAGTTTATATATATATATATATGTAAAAATAAGGACAGTCATAAGTCTTAGCACAAAAGGGACTTGGGAGGATTCAATGAGTTAAAACACTTCAAAGGGGTCCGGGGCCATTACACAGTAGGTTAATCTCTGCCTGTGGCACAGGCATCCCATGTGGCCACTGGTTCTAGTCCCAGCTGCCCCTCTTCCCATCCAGCTCTCAGCTGTGGCCTGGGAAGGCAGTGGAAGATGGCCCAAGTGCTTCAGCCCTGCACCCGCATGGGAGACCTCGAAGAAGCTCCTGGCTCCTGCCTTTGGATCAGCGCAGCTCAGGCCATTGCAGCCACCTGGGGAGAGAACCAACTGAAGGAAGACCTTTCTCTCTGTCTCTGCCTCTCACTGTCTGTAACTCTACCTCTAAAATATATAAATAAAACCTTAAAAAAAAAAAAACTTCAAAGAACAATGCCTGGCGCAGAGGAAGAACTCAACCAATGTTAGGTATTATTATTGTATCAAATGCACTATTGTCAGCCAGTGCCGGGGCTCACTAGGCTAATCCTCCACCTGTGGCACCGGCATCCCGGGTTCTAGTCCCTGTTGGGGAGCCAGGTACTAGTCCCAGCTGCTCCTCTTCCAGTTCAGTTCTCTGCTGTGGCCCGGGAAGGCAGTGGAGGATGGCCCAAGTGCTTGGGTCCCTGCACCTGCAAGGGAGACCAGGAGGAAGTGCCTGGCTCCTGGCTTTGGATCGGCGTAGCACCAGCCATAGCAGCCATTAGGGGGGTGAACCAACGGAAGGAAGACTTTTCTCTCTGTCTCTCTCTCACTGTCTATAACTCCCTGTCTCTCTCTCACTGTCTAACTCTGCCTGGCAAAAAATAAAAAATAAAATAAATGGACTATTGGAAAGCAACTTCAAAATATGTGTAAGGAAACATCAAAATTTTTTCTATTTTCTAAACCAGTCACAACTTTTAGGATGTATTCTTAAAAATAGCACAAGGAGGAACATTTGAGACCCACATCCCATATTAGCATGCCTGGTTTGAGTCCCTGCAACTCTGCTTCAGATTCAACTTCCAAAATACTAATGCACCGTTTTACGCACAATACCAGAACATTTTCTAAGAACAGGTGAATGCCAAATCTCATTACATTTAAAAGCTCTTACAAGGGATAAAAGCATGGTTAACCAAACAGGAAAAGATTTCATTGTGATTTTAAGAGGGGAATATGGCCACAAAATTGTATTTACTCCAAATCTCAACCATCCATACCAAAAAGCAGAGAAATGAAAAGGAACGCAATAATACCTGTTAAGAGTGGTTGCCTCCAACAATTAACTAATTTTTCTGAGACCTTAATGAACTACAAAACAGGTCAAAGATTTAGCAGACACTTTAAGTTTATAGATAGAAAAATAAGCATATGTAAAGATGGTATGAATCATGTGTCATCAGTGAGGTTTAAAACAACATATCCCTCACTACACAACTATTTGAACAGGAAAGATCCAGAACTCTGACCTCACCAAGTGCTAGGGAGGAAGTGAAGCAACTGAAAGGCTCACGCATTGCTCGCAGGAATGAGAAATGTGTGGCCGCTTTAGAAGGAGGTTGAGGTTTCTTGAAAGTTAAACAACCTCATACACTTCCATCCAGCAATCAAATTCCTTGATAATTACACAAAGGGGTGAAAACAGGCCCATGCAGAAAGCTGCCCACAGATGTTTATGGCAGCCTTATTCCTAATCGCCAAATCTTGGAAGCAACCAAGAGGTCCTGCAGTAGGTGAGACTTCGGTACATTCAGCCAAAGGAATCCTATTTGGCACAAAAAGTACTAGTTATCAAGTCATGGAAACACATTGAGGAACTTAAATGCATAGTACAAAGTGAAAGAAGGTAGTGTAAAGTCAACACACTGTGTGACTCCAATTATATAAGTCTAGGGAAAAAATCAGAGTTAAGAGATCGGTGGTTGCCAGGCACTGGAGGACAGAGGGATGAATAAGCAGAATATGGAGGATTTTTAAGACAAGAAACTACTGTCACAGTAGATAAGTGCTTCTGCAGTTTGTCCAAGCCACAGAATGCACAACAGCAATAGTGAATTCCAACGTGCACTATGGACTTCCGTGGTAACGATACGTTGATGCAGGTCCACTCCATGTGTGGGGGATACTGATAACACGGTAGGTTATGTGTGTGTAGGAGTACAGGGTAGATGAGAATTCATTGTACCTTCCCCACAATTGTGCTGGGAACCAAAAACTGCTCTATGTAAAGCCTAGGGGAAGCATCTGGCCTAACAATTACAAAATCCACATCCCACAACCTGGGTTAAGCCCTAGCTGCAGTCCAGATTCCAGATTCCAGCTTTCTGCTAATGTACACCCAGATTGGGTCTCATCACTGCAACTGACATCAAAAACCTGGATTCTGTTCCTGGCTCCCGGTTCCGGTCTTGCCATGGTTGTTCTGGGCACGTGGAGAAAGAAGCAGAGGACAGGAGCCCTGTCTGTCTCATGTAGTCCCTGTGGCTCTCAAACAATAAAATATAAACATAAATTAAAAAGTCTATTTTAAAAAGAGGTAAAATTATGGCTGGGCTTATTTTTATTTTTTGCTTTACAAAGCTTCTAATGCTTTACTAATTTTCTACAGTGAGTTTATTTTTATAATAAACTTTTTTTAATAACTGCTTGCTGAATACAGCCACTTAACAAAATTACCAGGAAAAATGAGAGTTAGAGGAATCCACAGCATTACATAGACAGGAATAACTGCTAAAAAAACATTTTGACAAGCCATTTAACAGAGTCTGACAATTTGATTAGCAAATTTTACCAGTAAGTTAAATGTTCATTAAATAGGAATATTTTCTGTACAGTACTAAAGTCAGGAAAATGGCCTAAATGATCTACTTATTGAGCTTTAAATAATTAAAGCTTCAAAAAATTGAGGCTATTTTTGAACTAGAGCTTTATTTAAAATCCTTATCCTTGAAATCTTAAGAAAATGTAAACAGCTATAGGTATTGTCACTAAGCATTTAAAAATAAAGAATGATCTAAATATAGGATAGTTTTCAAAAGCTACCAAATTATGTTGTAACTGCTCAAGAAAGAAGTAAAATTCCACATGACCTGAACTAACGGACACAGCTCGGAGGTACCTGTGACTGTTCTTCAGACCACAAGTTCACGGCACAACGTTGCCAGCTGGGTCACCAAATACTGCCCTACCAAACCAGCCCTTGCCACTGTCCCCTTCTCCTGGGTCACTGCATAGCCACTCACTGTTCCTCCACTTTCACCATCAACACCACTGTGCTGACCCCTAATTTAATGCCATGTCCTGCACCATCAACACCCCTGTGCTGACCCCTAATTTAATCCCATGTCCTGTACCATCAACACCCCTGTGCTGACCCCTAATTTAATCCCATGTCCTGCACCATCAGCACCCCTGTGCTGACCCCTAATTTAATCCCATGTCCTGTACCATCAACACCCCTGTGCTGACCCCTAATTTAATCCCATGTCCTGCACCATCAGCACCCCTGTGCTGACCCCTAATTTAATCCCATGTCCTGCACCCTGTGCTGACCCACACACACCAGTGGAGCAGTCAGTCATCTTTCCAGTTCCTGTTCTGAAGGTTCTCAAGTGGAAAGGGAATCCTCATGAAAGGACCCAAGGCACAGTCCCATCATCTATGCAGCTTTCCTTTGGCTCCACTCTAGGCCAAGGTGAAGCTCCCCCATCCCTACAGCAGCACCTCTAAGAGGCAACTCTGGGTCAGCCAGGTTAAACTGCAGCTCACACAACTGCACCCCTGCGCTTGCTCCTTGTGTTGTCCCAGTGCGTTTAGCACCAGACAACAGACTAGTCTGTTTAGTATTTATTCTCTGCCCCCATGCCCTGCCACTAAGTAAAAGCTCAAGGAGAACAGGAATTTGTTTGGCTCACTGATGTTTCCCAAGCATTTAGAATTTAACTGGCACAATGAACAGGATCCATGAACATGTGTTGAATGATTTTTTACAAAAGGCCCATTCATAGATCACAAAACTAATACAGAAGCACATTACGGTAACTCTGCCTAAAATCAAGTGTTATGCTTCTCTCTCAAGGCGAGCGACACTTAATGGCTGTACTGCTAGAAGTGATTATAATGATTAGATACCAGAAATCTACCCTCCTTATTAAGAATAACACACCCTGGTATAGCTAAAAAGGATGTCTGAAGAAAATATAAAGACATTCCTTCTCCAAAGCCAAACTCTCAATACCCTTCAATTCCTCTTCCATTTACTATGCATATGCATTAAAAATCAGAATATCCATAGTAAATTGAAATGTAGTGGGTAGTGAAAACAGATAATAAAAATTCAAGAAGTCAAGATACTATTGGTAGTATCTATTGTGGCAGAATTTCTGTGCAAACTAACCATAATATGAGTATTCGGATATGCTTTTCTATAAAATTTTAAACTCCTTGAGACATGCTGGCTCCTGCTTCACCTTGCATAGTGTTCGTCCTTCGCCAGCAAACAGTGGTTTGCAAAGCTACAGAGCAAAAAAATCCTCTGATCCAAACACATGGAAAAGACTGTGAGATCTACTCTGGATAAGGCAATCCCTTAAGAAAATCTGGAGGAACAAGATAATAAATGAGCCCAATTCCAGCTCTAAGACCATGGTTGTCAACCACAGAGATATGTTTGAACCACCAGGGAGCTTTGCTAAGTACTTGACCCTTAAGCACCAGGGATTCTGATTTAATTAGTCTGAGGTGAGACCCAGACATCTATAATTTTTAAAGCCCACCAGGTGATTCTGATGTGCAGCCTGAACTGAAATCTAAACATTCTCTTCTCTAAAATGTAGATTCCAAACATTCATGTTCTATGTGTCTAGAGGGCTCTCTCTTCTGTCACATTGCTTCTCTTACAGAAGTCCTCCCAAGGACCCACGGCAGGAAAGCCCCACAGTGGGGTCTGCCCTGGGATGTTAGGGAGAACTGGTGGTCAGAGAGGAAGCAGTTGGGCATGGGTGAGACCAAGAGACCACTGTTGTGACTTGAGGGGCCCTGAAGAACACCCAGCTGTTCACATCTCAGCTTTGAGTCTGTAAGATGGAGGTGTCAAAAAGCCTCAGCGTGGTTTAAGTATTCCCCAAACCCCTAAACAACCACTATTGTGTACCAGTCCCACCTTAAGTGCTTTGAAACATTCCCTCTCAGAAGGCATGTTTTATCACTACCCCCAATTCACAGGCAAGGGAACTGAAACACAGAAAGGTAAAACTTGGCAGAACTGGAATTTAAAACCAAGGAGCTCTGGCTCCAGGATTAGCCCAGACACTCCCATCACTAATACAAGAAAAACAACACAAAAAGCCCAAACACTCTCCTGCCTTCATTCTCTCTGTATCCTGGGGTTCAAGTCAATCTGCAAAATACCACTGCCTGAAACTGTGTGCTCTTAAATCCTGGGTACTTTCTAAGGCAGAGGAGTGAATGCATCTACAGCTCACAGGCACAGACACACCTCATTCCTGAGGTTGCCGTGAAACATCGAGTTTGTCACTGCTTCCGGGCTACCCTGACCTGCATTCAGTACTGCAGCTATTCCCAGAAACCACTAGAACACAGTACATGTATGTATTGCTCAAAAGCAGAAGAATAAACTACATCTCACATTCAATGAAAGACGTATTCACTTCCTGTGCCCATCTATGAATACATGCTGAGCACTTACTGAGAACAACTGCTGCTGCCATCAAAGAAATTCAAGTCTGACGTGCAGCCTAGCAGGTAGGGTGCTGGTGGGGACGCCTGCGCCACTCCAGCTTTCTGCCAACACTAGTGACTTCCCGAGAAGCAGCAGTTTGGCTCGAGGGATAGGTGCCTGCCCCTCACCCAGGAGACCCGGTACGGTTCTCAGCTCCCAGCTTCACAATGGGCTCTTGCAAGCATTTGGGGAGGAACCAGTGGAAGGGAGTGTGCTCGCTTTGTGCCCCTCTCTGCTACTCAAGCACAAATTTTAAGAACTTCCTTCAGTGAGAGGAACAAACGTGGGGCCCTGCCAGTGCATTCCAAGGCTCTTTCCACACGAAGACTCTAGGTGTTAAGAAAGATGAAGTACAGAACGTGCTGAAGAATCAGGAGAAGACCGTCGATCAGAGAGCGCTAAGCTGCAATCTCGAGAAACGAGAATGTCAGAGGGGTGAGAGCAATGGTTATTTCCATACGGAGCACAAAGAGACTGCGAGCCTGAGGGACTAGGAAGTCAACGGCCAGACGTCACCTCCATCTGAAACTCCTAAGAGTGTGTGGCCACGAAAATATGCATTTTAAAAACACCAGCTTCCAGATGGCAATTTACGTGATGGATGTGTCTGAGACTGCTACGTAACAATGTGAGGAATTAGACAAAGACCGCAGACGGTACCCCAAGAGTGCCTGGTAAGAGAAAAAGAAGCCAGATAAGTAGGGGACACCCTGAAAGAAAGGAAGTAGGAGCCTATTGCGTCAAGCAAGTCAAGGGTAGAGAGATTTCCACGAGCGTCAAGAGTGTCCAATGCCATTAGGAATCCAGGGGGAATAGGGCCGAGACAGGCTCACTGATTGCAGCGACAGTGACCCTCGAGTACCGCTGGTGAGAACACATGCAAGTGAGCTGCTGCTGGGTGGAGTCAAGACTGGAGCAGGTGGAGATGAAGCATCAGCAGGTCTAGAGGTGGCTATTTAAGACGAGGGGAGATTAAGGCACACTGAAATGCACACTGGAGACGGCTGAACAAAGATTAACTATAGGCTAACGTAGTCAGCCAGCATTTACTAAGTACTTTGCGTCAGAATTAGTTCTAGATATGGGAATATGACAAGATTGGGAAAGATATGGGAATATGGAATGGCAGGGGGGAAGTCATTGCATTAACAAAGGAAACAACAAACAATAGCACCAAAGAAGGCGTGGCCAGTCACTGTGGAGTAACTAGCACTAGACCAGCCTTCCTGCAGTAAACAGCGGAAAAACAGAAAAAAACAGGAGGAACAAGTGTTTTCTGTCGCTAGTCTGGCATCCCTAAGCACCAAGCATACCATGGAAGACAGGCTACGCAATTTTGTCAGGTGAGGAGAAGTCAGGAGAATTTGCACGAAGAACGCAAAAAGGAAAGGGTTTTAAGGTGAAGTCCAGAAATCTGCATATGCACCCCCTGGGCTCCAAATGCCAAGCTGTACAGGACTGCCACGACACTGCCTGAGCAGCTGCTACAGCACACAGGGCTGGAAGGCATCAGAGCCGCACACAGTTCAGTCCACGCCTGTGCATTCAGCAGAGGCCATGGAAGCCCACATATTGGCATCAGAGGTAAATGAACCCAGCAAGGAAGACTACTCACACCACAAGAACAAAAAACCTCAGAGCCAGGCTTGATGACTGCAGGTTGATGTGTAATGTACTTTGCTGCAAGAATATAGTTTTTAATGGAAAATGCATGCTCAACCATGCAAACCATATTAAAGAGATGCAGCAATGACAGAGAAAATGGAATACTGGGGCTTCCAATGAACTTTCACGTATTAACTATGCGTACAGATAGACATCAGAGGATTTAAAGAGCAGCAAGGACAGTGGATCTACATGAAAACATACAAAACAGAAGAAACACCTAGAGCTAAAAAACAAATGGAGCACCTGAAATGAAATAAAAGATTGGTGAGTTTGAAGTCAGGGGAATAAAAACGATACCAAGTGAACCATGGCTGCAGTTGGTGGGGAGGAGCTGAAACAAACAGTCTCAGTAAACAAGGCCAGCAACAAGCAACACAACACACATGTTATCAGAGGCACAGGAGGAGCTATTGAAGACACAATATTTAAAATTTGCCAAATTACTTAAAAAGTAACAACTCGAATATAAATGAGAGAGGGTGGGTAGAGAGAAAGTCAACACATTTCAAACAGAATTTTTTAAAAAGACACACAACAATGAAATACCTGAAAAGTAGTGATAAATAGAAATTCTTACAGAGCAGTGGGTAGGAGCCAGGGGGAAGAAAAAATATACAGAGGGAAGACACAAGAGTTACTGTTAACTTTTCATGAGAAAGAATACAAAACAGAAGCTGGTGGAAGAGCATCTTCACATTCAGAATAAAAACTAAACTGTGTTTCTGGTAGTCTATATGCAATGAAAAAGTCATTAAAAATGGAACCAAAATTTTTAAAACCAAACAAAAGAGAACGTGTGTTCAGAAGACCTCAACTTCAAAAAGAAAAAAAGCTATAAAGAGAAAAATGGAAAATGTTATCAGGTGAAAATATGGTGAAAAAGATTAAAGAGCACCGTAAATCGCGAATTTGGGAAAATATATAAATTTAACTGGATTTGTGCTTTTAAGCTTTTTAAAAGATAACTGAAAGCTAAAAGCAAAATTAAAAATGTAGAGATTGGGGCTGGTGCTGTAGCATAGCAGGTTAAGGCTCCAGTCTGCAGTGCCAGCATCCCATATGTGCGCTGGTTCAAATCCCAGCTGTTCCACTTCTGATCCAGCTCTCTGCTATGGCCTGGGAAAGCAGTAGAAGATGGCCCACGTCTGTGGGCCTCTGCACCCATGGGGGAGACCTGGAGGAAGCTCCTGGCTTCGGATCAGCACAGCTCCAGCCACTGCAGCCATTTGGGGAGTGAACCAGCTGATAGAAGACCTACCTCTCTCTCTCTGCCTCTGCCTCTCTGTAGCTTTGTCTTTTAAATAAATAAATAAGCCTTTTAAAAAATGTAGAGATTACTATATCAATATAAATATAAAACATGACAGTAATAGAATGAGGAGAAAGACTGAAATGAATATACACTGTTTAAAGTATGTTTTACAAAAAGAATTATTTAAAAGCTACATAACAGTAAATTATAAAATAATACAATAAAAATTGTAAACTCTAGAGCAACCAGCAAAAAATTAAAAAGATGTGGTTAATAAGTGAAAACAATATAGCAGATTATACGAAAAACTCAAAATGCAAAAGAAAAATAATTTCTACTTCATTGTGATCAGGTACATACAACCTACATTTTTAAAGGAAAATTATTTTAATAGTTACATGGACTTACCACATATAAAGACAAAAATGGGCTTTATCATTACTTGAAATTTTATTTATTTTGCTTGTTCACTGATTGAGTGTCCCTCACAACAAACATTGCATGAGAAAAAAACTTTTCTTGTAAAATTTTATTCTATGTTTATTACTGTAACTCCTAACGCCTAAAAAATACAAGGCACATAGAAATAAATTAAATGAATGAATAAACTGATCTTTTTTCAAAAAATGTTTTTTTGCTAAGACTAATCCTTGAGAACAGCTGAGTATTAAGTAACTATTTCAATTTTATTTATTTATTTTTTTGACAGGCAGAGTTAGACAGTGAGAGAGAGAGAGAGAGAGAGAGACAGAGATAGAGACAGAGACAGAGAGAAAGGTTTTCCTTTTCCGTTGGTTCACCCCCCAAGTGGCCACTATGGCTGGCACGCTGCACTGATCCGAAGCCAGGAACCAGGTGCTTCTCCTGGTCTCCCTTGGGCCATCCTCCACTGCACTCCCGGGCCACAGCAGAGAGCTGGACTGGAAGAGGGACAACCAGGACAGATTCGGGGCCCTGATGGGGACTAGAACCTAGGGTGCCAGCGCAGCAGGAGGAGGATTAGCCTATTGAGCCGTGGTGCTGGCCTCCTATTTTATTCTTTAAAGGCAGTACAATCTATTTCCCAATCAAAATCCTATCTGGAACTGGAATCTATATGGAAGTTCAAAGGAGGCCCCTGCATACCCAAGGCAGTCCTGAAGATATCTCTGTGAAATACAAAGCTCAATTCAAAAACTCTTGCTTTCTGTCATTTTACTGACCACTATGAAATACCTTGGTTTTAAAAGCAGTTCGATTAAGTTGTCACATACCATGACATTTACCCACTGAAGTGTTCAAATCAACAGACTGTCATAAATTCAAAAGCTGTCACCAGCACAATTTTAGAAAATTACACCAACCCCCCCAAAAAAAAACTTCATATCCATTACCAGTTAACCCCCTTTTCCAACCCCAGCTCCATTCCTATGCAACTATTCATCTACTTTCTCTTCATATAAATTTGAAGGATTTTTCTTATACAAGGAATCATACAATATATGATTTTTGTGTCTGACCTCTTAATTGGCATAATGTGTTCAACATTCTCCCATGTGATAGCATGTACAAGTATTTTGTTCACTTTTGTTGCCAAGCAGTATTCAATATATGGATTATCATATTTTATTTATCCATTCATCAATAGACATTCGGGTTACTTGTAATTTTTGATGAATACTGCTAGAAACATCTGTGTACCAGCTTTGATAGCAATGTGTTCATATTTCTTGGGACATATGGTGACTGTATCTTTAATATTTAAAGGAACTACCAAACTGTTTTCCAAAGTACTTATACTTAATTCCCATAAGCAAAGCATGAGTTTTTTTTTTTTTAATTTCTTTGTTGACTATGTTTTTAATGCAATATCTGAGAAACCATTACCTAACCAAGGATCAGGAAAACTTACTTTGTTATTTGCCTCTAAGAGTTTATAGCTCTAGCTACAATGTAATTTGAGTTAATTTTTGTACTTGGTGCGAGGTAGAGGTCTAAACATTCTTTGAATATATAGTTGCCCAAGCAAAAAACATTAAAACGTCCTTTATTTCCTGATTTCACAGTCCTAGTACACTTGTTGAAAATCTGTTGACTATGAAGGTACATTTCTGGACTCTTAATTCTATTCCACTGATGTGTAGCCCTTTGTGCTAACGCCTATTGTCTCCATTATTGTAGTTCTGAAGTATCATTAAAATTGCTAAGTGTCAGTCCTCCCATTCTGACCTTCTTTTTCATTGTAGTTTGGTAACTCTGGCTCCCTAATACTACTGTGTGATTTTAGGATCAGCTTGTGAAAATCTACAACGACAACAACAAAAAAAAACCAGCAAGATCTTTGATAGTGTACTTAATCTGTAGATTAATGTGGGGCTTAATACAGTTTTAACAATATGAAACTTTCTGATCTATAAACATGTCACATCTTTCCATGGATTTAGAGCTCTCATTTTTTCAAAAAACATTTTGGTGTTTTCAATACTACCCTTGTACTCTTTATTTAAAAATTTTGTTTTAAAGTATGTTTTAATGCTACTGTGGATACAGCTGATTTTTTTAAAAAATTTATTTATTTGAAAAGTAGAATCAGAGTCAGAGTTAGAGAAAGATGGAGAGACAGAGAGACAGAGAGAGAGAAATCTTCCATATGCTGGTTCACTCCCTGAATGACCACTATGGCCAGGGATGGGCAGGTCAAAGCTAGGAGCCTGGAACTCAATCAGTCTCTCATGTGAGTGACAGGAACCTAAGCACTTGGGTCATCTTTTGCCAATGTGCCTGGGAAAACAGCGGATAGCTGCATGGGAAGTGGAGCAGCCAGGACTTGAACTGATGCTCTGATATGCAGTACCAGCAACGTAGGCAGCAGTTTAACCCTCTGTACCATAAAGCTGGTCTCTGAGGTTGTTTTAATAATTTCTGGACTTCTTGCCACTACAAACTACACTTGAGAAGACTCAACCATCCTTGGATGAAAATGAATCGGTAAAGATTACAGATATCATAAATCAAATAATCTTTTCCAGAAATACTGTGGCTGGAACTCCTAAGCCTTTTTTTTTTTTTTTTTTTTTTTTTTAAGCAGAGAGAGAGAGAGAGAGAGAGAGAGATCTTCCATCCACCGGTTCTCTCCACAAATGGCAGCAATAGCTGGGCCAGGCAGAAGGCAGGAGATTTTTCTGAGTCTCCCACATGGATGCAGAGGCCCAAGACTTGGGACCATCTTCTGTGCTGACCTAGGTGGATTAGCAGGGAACTGGATCTGAAGTGCAGCAGCCAGGTCTCAAACCAGCCCATATGGGATGCCAGTACTACAAGTGAAGGCTTAACTTTCTATGCCACAGCACCAGTACCTGAAATTCCTGAGTCTTAATGAACATTTTCTTGTTCCTTCTTTTTCTCTAGTGCTGATAAATTCTTGCAAATTTTGCAATTATCATAATTTGAAATTTTGTGTTAATACTCATTTGCCAGTTGCAGGAGGACAAGATTGCAACACGCATACCAATAATGCATGTAATTTTAATTAAAAGAAATCAAAATATTAGATAATACAATAACATCATTAGCTAGTCCACTGTGTTGAAGATAATATATAATATTAATGGTAACATCATCTATTTAGGTAATCTAAGTAGAACAAAATATTTTACAACCAGTTCATTAATTCCCTACAATATCAAAATGATTTGGTTGTATCAGGACTAACACCCTCATCTCAGTTTTATAGCCAGAAGTACGTGACAGAACAAGTAAACAATTTGTTCAAGGTCATCCAGCAGAGGAAAAGCTGGAGCCAGTTTCTTATTAAGGACCTTTCATTTGACCAGAAATATATAGTTCTGAAAATACGTGTGAAGTCAAGTTTTATATACATACTCATGCTTTAAATGTACCACAGGTGCTACTAACAAGAAGCCATCTTGAGGCCAGCACTGTGGTGTGTCAGGTAAAGCCACTGCCTGCAGTGCGAGCATCCCATATGGGTGCCAGTTCGAATTCTGGATGCTCTACTTCCAATCCAGCTCTCTGCTATGGCCTGAGAAAGTAGCAGAAGATGGCCCAAGTCCTTGGGCCCCTGTACCTGTGTGGGAGGCTGGGAGGAGGCTCCTGGCTCTGGATCAGCACAGGTTCAGCCAGTATGGCCAACTGGGGAGTGAACCAGCAGATGGAAGAACTCTGTCTCTCCTTCTCTTTCTATGTAACTCTGACTTTCAAATAAATAAATAAATCTTAAAGTCATCTTTTAAAACATAAGAAAGAAAACAAAGATTTTGTTAAAATAATGTCTAAACTCTCTGAAGCAATTTCCAATTAAAAAACTATTGCAAAGATGTGTTCAATGATAGTAATTGACTAAACACTACTTACCACATTAATATTTTTAATCACAGAAATCAAGTAGCAATGAGCTCATGTACAAAGGGAATTTTTGTTAAACGTTTTCCTAACATTTAAAATCCACCTGTTGAGATAAATATTTATAAAGAACACACATTCCTGGCCGGCGCCGTGGCTCAACAGGCTAATCCTCCGCCCTGCGGCGCCGGCACACCGGGTTCTAGTCCCGGTCGGGGTGCCGGATTCTGTCCTGGTTGCCCCTCTTCCAGGCCAGCCCTCTGCTGTGGCCCGGGAGTGCAGTGGAGGATGGCCCAGGTGCTTGGGCCCTGCACCCCATGGGAGACCAGGAAAAAGCACCTAGCACCTGGCTCCTGCCATCGGATGAGCGCGGTGCACCGGCCGCAGCGCGCCGACCGCAGCAGCCATTGGAGGGTGAACCAACGGCAAAGGAAGACCTTTCTCTCTGTCTCTCTCTCTCACTGTCCACTCTGCCTGTCAAAAAAAAAAAAAAAAATTAAAAAAAAAAAAAAAGAACACACATCCCTGGTCTGGGAAGGTAAAACTAAAGCAGAAATAAGGCTACGAATCACGCAGATGTAGCATACTTCACACTCTCAGCGTCTGTGAATCAAGTGAACTCACAATAAGAATCCTGAAGAACATCAAAAGTAAGAGATACTTGCAAGCACAATCTCCCATTACTTTTGAGAGCATATGGATGGTCTATAGTAACTGGAAAAAGTTCAAATGGCAGCTCCTACTTCAATAAAGAATAAAACAACGTTATGACAATTGTGGAACAGTGGTATTGACTTCAGGAACTAAAAACATTAGAGAATTAAAGAAAAAGTCAATTTCTTATCAAGTAGAAAAGTACACATACTAAATGATCTGCAACAGCTTAGGAAAGAAATTACTGCAGAACAACTTGCATTAATATTTCACCTATCTAGAATTTGGGCACAAGCACACAGCCCATTTTTTTTAATAGAACCAGGAACACAAAATTATGTTTCTATGTCACAAAAATGAATTCCAAAATACCCAAATATTAAAGCATTTTTGTACAAGTTAGTCTCTTAGGCTGTAAATCAATCAGATTGTTATACTTTCAAATGATCCTAATCAGGCCGGCACCATGGCTCACGTGGCTAATCCTCCGCTTGTAGCGCAGGCACCCCAGGTTCTAGTCCCGGTTAGGGTGCTGGATTCTGTCCCGGTTGCTCCTCTTCCAGTCCAGCTCTCTGCTGTGGCCCGGGAGTGCAGTGGAGGATGGCCCAAGTGCTTGGGCCCTGCACCACATGGGAGACCAGGAGGAAGCACCTGGCTCCTGGCTTCGGATCAGTGAAGCGCACCAGCCATAGAGGCCATTTTGGAAACAACAAACCAAAGGAAAGAACAGTGACAACACTGAATAGCCAAGCAAGAGACTAAAGAATGTCTCTGGGAAATCTGATCAGCCCAAGACACAAGCTCTAACGGCACTAACACTAAAAGCAGCCCCAAGTGAGCTCAGGCATAAACATCACTCTGTACTGGGAGTGAAAGTAGACACCACCACCTGCATACCCAGACTTCTGACCAACTTTTCAGTCTGTCACTCTGTATATAAGCACAAACAGGCAAAGATTTCAACAGAGAAGTCAGACACCAAAATAATAAAGAAAAAAGTAACATGAGGAAAGCAAAAACTGCACAGAAAAAAATCTAAATCTATTACTAAATTCTCAGAAATACCTCAAAATGCTGCATCCATTAAACAAGAACAGGATGCTACAAAAAGAACAAGAGGAAGTCTTAAAAATTAATCTGACAGCAGGAAAATATTTGAAAGAGAATTAAGTTAGAGCTATCTCCCAGAAGATAGAGGAGAGGGCAGAGAAATGAAAAATTAAAAGATGAGATAAGAAGCAGACAGCTGGTCCGGAATGAAACATCCAAATAAATGAGAAATAAAGGCCAGAAAAAAATTTTATGAAAGTAACTTAACAAAACTATTCTATAAAACTTTTCATAATGAAAGGAAATTCATTTCTTGATTTAAAGAGCCTACTAAGCACATATGTGTAGAAAAAAGAAAACTGATCTGCACCAAGGCATATCATTATGGAATTTCAAAACATCTAGCCAAAGAAAAACCACAGGCTCACATAAAAATAAAGAAGAGGTGAAATTGCTCCTAACGTCTCAACTACAACACTGGATACAAGACAGTAACAGAGCAATATCTTCAATGTGCTGAAGAAAATCCTTTCCAAACAAAAGTTCTCTACTAGGTCAATCTCAGAAAAAGGACAGGGAATTTCTGCAGTTTTAGATATATGATTTCATAAATGCATTCCCTACACATGAGCTCATAAACACATTCCCTAAAAATGCACACTTATCTCAAAAGATACTGGGTGACATGTTCCCAACACTAGAGTAATTCAAGAAATGGAAAGGAGAAGATCCGATAAATGAGATCCAACACAAATCAGAAGCAAACAGAATCCAAGCACAGTGAAGGCTGTCCCTAGAATCGGAACTGTGCAAAAACGTGGGAAAAAACAGATCCACATTACAGCAATGTGAGTCAAGAGACAGACACACTGAGAGTTGTCAATAGAGTGTCCCTCTCTATTTCTAACGACCTCATAACCTGAAGTCACAGTGACCCAGAATCCTACCTGTACACAACTTGTTCTCACAACTGTCAGTGTGGTTCCAATTCCATCCTCCAGCAACACCAACCCCAGCGGATCAGCTGAGGACATTCCCTGACCCTGTAAGGGCCACTCTGATCTACTCTGTAGACCTCCAGCAGGCAGAGTGAACTGAGGAAGAGAAACGAGAGGCAGGCTCATTTGTTCTTACGGTATTTCCGCCAGGACCTGTACAACACCTCCACCGGTTGTCCTACAAACACCCTGTTTCCCGGGAATCATTCACAACGTTTTCCAAAAATTCCCCACAGAGGCTTTTTAAAGTTTCATGGGAAATCAGGCTGGGCTCCATGACCCCCAACCCTAAGTCAATCTCTCTCTTCCTGTGAGACTGTAGAGATCTTTACACAGTCACTCAGTTTCTCAAAACAATTGTTGTACACAGGATAAGAATGTGGTGGTTAACCTGTAAAGAGCAGCAAGCATTACAGGTGTACCCTGGGATACAGGGAGAAGGACAAAACACTGGAGAAGGGGCACACAGGAGTTCTAAGACACTGGTTATGCTATTTTCTGAACCTGGAAGTTGGGCAGTTCGATGTTGATTTCCATTATTTATAACACATACAAATTTCATATTGTAGCATGTATCTTACAATTTAAAAAAAGGAGCAAGTATTAGATATGGCAGTTAAACTGTCCCTTGAGATATCTGTACCCCATATCAGAGCACCTGAGTTCAGGTCCCAGCTTCACTCTAGATTCCAGCTTTCTCCAGGGCTCACTCTGGGAGGCAGCTGGTGATGGCTCAAGAATTTGGGTCTCCACTATCCTTGTCAAAGACCTGGATTGGCTTCCTATCTCTAGTTGTTGTGGGCGATCTGGGAGTGAATCAACAGAATGAGAGCTTTCTCTGCTGCTAGTGTGTGTGTGTGTGTGTGTGTGTGCGTGTGTCTCACTCTCAAATAGATATTTTTTAAAGATTTACTTATCAAGTAATTTAAAATGAGAACAAATAACAAAAAAATTGGCTAAGATTTAGGAAGATTTATTAATAAAATATTTTAATAAAGCAAGTTAATATCTAAGAAGGCATTTAAGTTAGTATTGTGCAAACAACTGTCAATTATTGACTTAAACCAATACATAAGATAAATTTGTAAAGATGTACAAAGAAACCACTTACTGCTGAAATGAATAAAGTTTCAGCTATTCAAAAATCCAGATTCCCCAAAACAAACCCTTCAAGAGGCTACATCATAATGAGGAGTTAAAGGAAAGGAACACTTACCAAATTTTATTTGTACTATAGTACAAAATGTGACATCAGATTAAAAACAAAGAATAAAGTACCACCTATTCTTATCAATTAACCAATAACACTTGGCCCCAGATCAATTGTCCAAGATGATGTTCAGATGCCATGATAGCCACTGGAACCCCTAACATCCATATGGCCGAAGAGCTTTTCAGAGGAGCCCAACATACCTGGGGGCCAGTGCTGTGGCATAGTGGGTTAAGCTACCACCTGCAACAGGGGCATCTCATATGGGCATCAATTCAAATCTCAGCTGCTCCACTTCCAAACCAGCTTCCTGCTAATGCACCTGGGAAAGCAGTGGAAAATGGCCCAAGTGCTTGGGCCTGCACCCACATGAAAAACCCAGAAGAAGCTTCTGACTCCTGGCTTTGGATCAGCCCAGCTCTGGCTGTTGTAGCCATCTGGGGCGTGCACTAGCGTACAGATCTCTCTCTGTATCTTTCTCTCCTCTCTCTACCTATGCCTTTCAAACAAATAAATGAAATATTTTAAAAAAGACAGATCTGGGTTGGAAATAACTATGCTAACGTCTTTAGCATAGAGGCAGCAGCTGACATTTGGATGTAGATGATTTCATCTACAGAGAGCACATGGCAAAAAGCGACGAGGCTCACAGGTGCACTTCTGAAATCTCCCATACAGAACATTCATTAATTCAGAAATTCCATCGCTGTTGGAGGAAAGGTTATAGAAGGCAACAGACGAAAGCAGTGCAACAAAGGGAGATGTAATAGCTACTGGGAGTAGCTACTAATTAGTGATAGTAATCAGTAGTAAGACAAACCTTCACAAACAATGCTCTAGGAAGCGTTTTAAACACTTGACTGTGTTATTCCAACAACGCAGTAAGTAAAGAACGGTCACTACCTCATCTTACAGATAAAAAACCTAAGACTCAAAGGGGTTCAGTAATAAGCCCAATTCTCAAAGGTTACTAAGAAACTGATTCTAAAATCCAAGTCCTACTAAGTTTAAACTTATGCAAAGCTTAGGAGACAGTCTACCTATGAGTACACATTTATATGCAGTCTTCAAAGTAGAAAATATTCCTCATTAAAACTGACGTGTTTCAAGGCAGTGAGTGTTTACACCCTCAAATCCAGACACAACAAGCCAGGCTAAATTTTACAAATAAGTCCAAAACAAGTTTAAGAATAAAGGCTTACAGCATCAAGGGAAATGCAGGACAATGTTCCTTGGGTTTTAAATGACCAACTTTTGGAGGGCTCCTTTAAATCAATTATGATCGATACAAGCCAGATGGCTGGCCTGTCAAACTGGATAGAGCTGTCTGTGTGATAAGGTCACTGCATCTGTCACTGGGAGACTTTGGAAAAAGTGTCACCTCCAGGAACTACCTCACCTCACAGCCCATGTATCTGAGAAAAATCCATGTGGGATTAAGATGCGCAGTGAGAGGACTGGATGGGGTCACAGTGTGTGACGATACTTGCCTGTCAAATTAGCATTTGCATTTTTATTTGGGGATAAAAGGAAACAAAATAAAAACTATCTCCACAGTCGCAATAGGATCTAAGGATTTTATCAAGGTATGTGATTTTATTTCTTCATCTTTAAACCACTTTTACTCCATCTCACTACAAACAATATAATCTTAACAGGCACCATACTGTGTCTGATATCAGGGAGAATATTACCATAATTAAATGTTATTTCTGTGAGGACGTGTGTGTTACAGGTTGAGACAAGATCATATATGGCAGTAGATTGCAATTTGCAAAATTGTCTCACTCCTGCTGCTTCAGTAACTCACTCAGGAATAGCAATGACTGGAAAGCTACAGACTTCCAGGATAAAGGTACAGTGATGGCTACGCAGACAGCTACAAAAAGTGATAAACATCATCAAAAACAAAAAATAAAATGCAGAAAAGACCAGGCAGCAGACCTTCCACAAATACTGTATTTATCCACACAAATCTACAGGCATCCGTCCTCTCACATATGTTCCATTTCGTCCTTTTTGCAACAGGAATGCAGACCCTGAGGGTAAACCAATTTAAAAAATCAGAGAGTAACCACTCGTTCATGCAGAGGTAGCATCCTTGTGGGACTGTGCTTCTGGATTACAGTGAATCTGAGGAGTAAGCACTGCCTCTTGGTTAATAAACGTTCCTATCTCTAAGAATTCTAACTGTTCACATATTTGCTATGAATGTTTTTCATTGGAAAAATGATATGATCAATGATAGTTATTTAATTGTTTAGTGCTGACAATGCAAAGGGACGGAAATACAAACAGAGAAGTCATCTTTGGCTGTTTCATAGCCACAGTTAAATCGGATGACCTCTGAAGAGGAGGCTGGCCCAGCACTACTAACCTAACCATGGGAGGTAAAAAGGATTTTATCATCTAGCCTGTAGAGAAATTAGCCAAAGTTAGCTTAAATGTGTATACCTGCACTGAACTAGATGGATTAAACAGAAACCTATTCTTAATATTTTCAGAAAGTAACAAACTGAATTGACAAGTAAAATATCAGATTACAGATCTTCTTCATGAAACGGAGAAATTCAAAGGGTGCAAACACATTAGCATTATGAGTCTGCTTAGTGTAGACCAATACATCACAGTCGACCTTACTCCTGTTTAAAAAATGCACTTTCAATGCACAACCTGTTCCAGTTAATTCTTTGTTCAAGCAAAGCAAGATGATTTCCCCTATGTTTTGCATTGAGGAAGTAAAAATAGATGAAGTGTGTACAATCTCTCTCTGTAAGGGTAAAAATACAGTGTTAAAAATAGGCCTCTTACTCCAACATACAGATACTCCCATAAGCATATCACCTATAATCTGAAATCTGAGCTTGAGAGACCAACAGGAATCAAGACAGGAGTGCCGTGGGTTAACAGCACTTTAGGGAGAAAGACAGGAAGTCAAAGTAAGTGTGACACTAGGCGTAAGGCTCTTACAGAATAAGATGGCGTCAGCCATTAACTCGGAAAAAGAAATTGGTTTAGACTAGAGAGAGAGGTGGGGTTTGCAGACAAAGATGCAGACACACAAGAATCATTTACAGCAAGGAGTGGACCTATGTTGAGAGAAGTTCCCTCCCACATAATTTCTTGCACAGGATACAAATTCATCAAGCACATTCTATGAAGTATTCTTTCAATCATGTAGCATAACTAAAGAACAAAGTAATAGAGAGAGCTGGGTCTTAGCCTTACAAACAGTTGCTCTTATCATTTAAAAGTATGTTGAAATTTGAATAATTCTGGTGTATTGCCAATATTTTCTGTCTTGTTTAACAGAATACCTAACTCTTGGGGAGTGGAGAGACGCTGGGCAAAGGGCTTCATACCTGTAGTTACAGAGAGGAATAAAGAATTTAAGATTATGAAGATGCTAAATGAAGTAGTTTGATGCAATTATTCCATAGTATACATTATATATAATCTTTCCAAAAATGAAATTTGAAAAACCTAATTCTTTTTCATAAATTTATAACACTGTCTTGCCATAATAGAATGCTGATACCCTTAGAAATTACAACTGTACTCAAAGCTATCTACTACCACATTGAACGTTCCCAGATTATTACAAAACTTTTCCCGCTGGCCCAGATAGGATACCCCCAACATTTTTCTTTAAAATACTCAAGTGTAAGCTTAATTTTAATCTTGACTAAAACAGAATAACATATTTCCAAAATTTTGAACCTTGTATATTAATGTAAAAACATCAATTCAAGAGAAAAATGCCTGAAGTCTTCTCTATGCAGTAACAACAGTAATATAACAGATATTTTGAATGGAGGAAGGTGTCTTTGCCTTCTCTTAAGTTCTTGGAACACATCTGACTTCTAAATAAATAAAATGAAAATTTACTGAAAAACAAAAACAAAACAAAAAAAAAACAAATCCTGGGGCTGGCACTGTGATGTAACAGGTTACACCACTGCCTAGAATACCAGTATCTCATACAGGTGCCACTTCGAGTCCTGGTTGCTCCACTTCCAATCCAGCTCCATGCTAATGTGTATGGGAAAGCAGCAGAACATGGTCCAAGTCCTTGATCCCCTGCATCTATGTGGGAGACATGGATGAACCTCCTGGCTCCAGGCTTTAAAATGGCCCAGGCCCCAGGGCAATGCAGCCACTTGAGGAGTGAACCAACAGAACAAAGATTTCTGTCCTTCCTGCTCTCTCTGTAATTCTGTCAAATAAATAAATGAATCTTTAAAAAAAAGATAAACAGAAAAATTGACACGAAAAGAGTAAGATCAGTGAAATGAAGTACAGGTTTTTTGAGAAAAACAAACAAAACTGATACACCACTGGCCCAACTAACAAAAAGAGAGGGAGGGAGGGAGGGAAGGAGAGGGAGAGGGGGAGGGGGAGGGGAAGGGGGAGGGGAAGGGAGAGGGAGGGGACCTAAATTAATAAATCAGAGATGAAAAAGGACATGTTACAACAGATACCACAGAAACAAAAAGATCCAAGTATCAACAGTGTTAGGAAAATGGTGCAGTTTTATCTACAGCGCGATCTACACCCTGATTTACAAACTATGCCCTGGCTCCCACTGCCAATGCTGAAAGCCAGTTAGCCACATGGCCCAACTACCTGTGCCAAGCTCCACCCTCACTCTAATGGGATTGGCTATTCCTGCTTCCCTGCCTGCCCTCGGGCAAAGTTTTAAAAGGACCTGTTCCTGAACACATGGCTCTTCTTGGTTTCCCTCCTCTCTCTTGAGACTTCTCTCCTCTCTCACTCCCCTCTCTCGTCTTTCTCTCTTACTCTCCTTCTCCCTCTTCACCCCTTCCCTCCAGTCTGCTGGGTTTTCCCCAATAAACCCCTTTCCTTACTCCAGTGTTTGGTGTGCTTTGTGACGGCTAACAGGAATTATTACAAACACCTATATGCCAACAAACTGAAAAATCTAAAAGAAATTGATAGATTTCTGGATACACACAATCTATAAAAAGTGAGTCATGAAGACACAGAAATTCTAAATAGACCAATAACCAAGATGTAGACTCAATCAGTGATAAAGACACTCCCAATAAAGAAAATCCCAGGACCAGATGGCTTCACTGCTGAATTCTACCAGACTTTTAAAGAACTAATTCCCATTCTTCTCAAACTATTCAAAAAAGCTGAAAAGTAAAGAATGCTCCCAAACTCCTTCTACGAGGCCAGCATCACCTTAAATCCAAAACCAGAAAAAGATGCAACACAGGAAAAAAACCAATATTCCTGATAATCATAGATGCGAAAATCCTGAACAAAATACTAATAGAACCCAACAACACATTAGAAAGATTATTCACCATGGAAATCAATAAATGTGGGGCCGGCACTGTGGCCTGGGAAAGCAATGGAGGATGGCCCAAATGCTTGGGCCCCTGCACCCACGTGGGAGACCCAGAAGCAGCTCCTGGCTCCTGGCTTCGGATCAGATCAGCTGTGGCTATTGCAGTCATTTGCAGAGTGAACCAGAGGATTGAAGACACCTCTCCCACCCCCAGCTCTGCCTTTCAAATAAGTGATTAAAAAAAAATCTTAAAAAAATGTGATACATTACATTAACAAATCAAAGAATAAAAACGATGAGTATCTCAGTAGATGCAGAGAAACCATTTGATAAAACTCAACATTCTTTCATGATAAAAACCTTAAGCAAATTGGGTAAAGATGGAATATTCCTCGACATAATGTAGGTAATCTATGATAAGCACACAGCCGGCATCATATTGAATGCAAAGTTGAAGTATTTCCACTAAGACAGGAAGACAACAAGGAAGCCCATTTTTTTAATTTTTAAATTTAAGGGAAACAAATTTCATACATACAGATTTACAAACACAATGATACTTCCCATTTTACCCTGCCACGCTCGCTCCCACACTCCCATCTTTCTTCTTCCTCCCTTTCCAAAGTTCTATTTTCAGTTTGCTATATACTCAAAAGATTGATTCTACACTAAGAGTCCAAATAGTATGAACAAAAAAATAACTGTTCCTCAACAGTAGAGGAAAGGGGTGTAATGCCCCCTTTCACCACTATTCCATATAGTTCTGAAAGCCAGTAGGTAAGAAAAAAGAAGGGATACAAACTGAAAGGAGGAATTCAAATTATCCACTTTAATATGACATGATCTTATAGATTGTATAACCAAAAGATGTCACGACGAGACTATTGGAGCTCAGAAAACCCATTTGGTAAAGTTGCAGAATATAAAAATAAACAAAATCAATAGCCTTTGTACACTCAGACAGTATCATATCTGAGAAAGAACTTGTAGGATCAGTCCCATTCACTATAGCTACAAAAATATTAAATATCTTGCAACAAACTTTACCAAGGATATAAAAGATCTATAAAGTGAAAATTACTATGCATTAAAAAAATAGAAGACACAAAAAATGGAAGAATCTTCCATATTTGTGGATTGGAAGAATATGATCAAAATTTCATACTATCCAAAGCAATGTACATATTCAACACAATTGCAATCAAAATAATGACATCCTTCTCAGAGCTAGAAAAAAAAAAATGACACGAAAGTTCATATGGAAACACAAGAAACCCTAAACAGCTAAAACTACCTTAAACAACAACAAAAAGCCACAGGCATCACACTGCCAGATTTCAAGATATACTACAGGGCAATTGTAACCAAAAGAGCCTAGTACTGGCATAAAAATAGGCATGTAAACCAATGAAACAGAACAGAAATCCCAAAAACTAATCCACACAGTTACAACCAACTAATCTTTGACAAAGGAGCTAATCCACCCCTGGTGAAAGAACAGTGTCTTCAAAATATTGTGCAAGGAAAATTGGATCTATGCATGCAGAAGTATGAAACAACAACCTTACCTTACATCCTCCATAAAAATCAACTCAAAATAGATCAAGGATATAAATCCATGATCTCATACCATCAAACGACTAGAGGAGAACACTGGGGAAATTCTGTAAGACATTGGCATGGGCAACGACTTCTTGGAAAAGACCCCAGAAGCACAGGCAATAAGAGCAAAAAATAGACCATGGGATTACATCAAGGTGAGAAGCTTCTACACTGCAAAGGAAATGCCCAACAAAGTGAAGAAGCAACTGACAGAATGGGAGAAAATGTTTGCCAACTACGCTACTGGTAAAGGATTAAAATCCAGAATCTATAAAGAGCTCAAGAAACTCAACAACAAAACAAACAATCCAGTTGAGAAATGAGCAAAGGACTTGAAGAGGCATTTTTCAAAAGAAGATATTCAAATGGCCAACAGACACATGACAAAATGCTCAGGATCACTAGCCATCAGGGAAATGCAAACCAAAACCACAATGAGGTTTCACCTCACCCCAGTCAGAATGGCTCTCCTACAGAAATCAATAAACAATAAATGCTGGTGAGGATGTGGGGAAAAGGGTGTGCTAATCCACTGTTGGTGGTAACGTATAGTAGCAGAACCATGTGGGAGACAGTATGCAGATTCCTTAGAAATCTGAAAACAGATCTATGATATGACCCAGCAATCCTACTCCTGGGAATTTACCCAAGGGAAATGAAATCAGCATATGAAAGACTTATCTGCATCCCCATTTTTATTGCAGCTCAATTCACAATAGCTAAGAAATGGAATCAACTCAGATGTCTATCAACCAATGACTAGATAAAGAAAACATAGTATATATACACTATAGAACACTACTCACAGCTGTAAAAAAAAAGAGTGAAATCCTGTCTTTCCCAAAAAAATGGATTCAACTGGACATAATTATGCTTAGTGAAATAAGCCATCCCAAAAAGACAAATATGTTTTCCCTGATCTGTGGTATCTAACAGAGTACAAAAAGTATATAGGAACGAAATGAACATCTTTTCATTTGATTTTTATCTCTATAGAAACACAAGAGACCTTGAAGAGCTAAAACTTTCCATCTTAGTCAAAGTGTGTTCTGTGTATTTCTTACTTGTTGAATATTTTGGTTAGTGGTACATTAAGCCTGTGATTATAGAGCATACTGAAATTGTTTTGCAAAAATGTAAAGGAAGGAAGGAAGGCGACTGAGGAAGGGAGAGAGGCACAGAGGGAAGTATGGTTATCTTCTAAGAATTGCACCTATGAGATACATGAAATCCATTCTATTTATATTAATAACAACTTTTTAAAAAAAACTAACCCCTGAAAAATCACGATCTAAGTCTTACACAGAAATGCACTATTTGAGATGAACAGTCTATACTAGAACTTACTCTCCTGCCTATTCTGGCTAGAAACCATTGAAACATTTGATGACTTGTGAGGCACTCAAATTGATATTTCCAATTCAAACTGGAAGGCTGGATGAAGGATTTGTAATAGAACTTTGGTGCCAAGTCAATCTAGTCACTGCATTTAGAGATAGATTCAAACTGATCTAGTACAACAAATCCAATGTTCCATAAGTCACAGAGGCAATGTCATAAGTGAGCAAGGATGATCAAATGCAGTATTTGTGCACTATCACAAGAATAATTCTCCTAACCTTGTAAGACAAAATTGAAACTGAAAAGCCCTGACTCATGAAGATAGCATTTATAAAATTCTTTCCATAATTCTTCTCTTTAAGCCAAATTTCTCAATTAATACTGACCTTTATCAATATGGCCACCTGCTTGTAAATGTATGTAAATTAGAAATACAGGAAACAATATTGTGCAGTGGGAACAGCACATCATACCAGGAATAACATTTTTAATTTTCTTTTTCAAGAAAAAAAACCCATAAGCATCCACTAAATCTGATGACCATAATAACTCAATGAACTGAGGTATAGTTTTAAGTCTCACACTAATGTCAAAGATGGAGAAATAAATGGTAGGGAGATTGCTAAGTGGATAGACACATTTAAATATCTTTAAACACAGCACACACATAAGGTACTTATTATTTAATCTCAATTAAATGACCCCTGTTTCCTTGGTTCATCTTTAAACACAAAAATTAGTCATTAGTTACTGAAGTCGAAATGAAGGTCTATGCTCAATCAAGAACAGGCAAACATCTGTCTTTTTCTGTTTGCCATTATTGTCAATGAGTTGGAACTGTTTTTTAATTAGTCTTAATAGAATGTTGAGATGTTACATAACAAACAGAACACCCGTGAACCAGAAAGCCACAGGGCATTTGCTCTGTGTGAACTGCAGACATACAGAATTGGGTCTGCCATTTTAAGAGGAGTAACTCTGATGAAGAGCTGCTCCTCACCACATGGCCATCCACACTCAACCCTCAGTAAAGGGCATCCAGTGTCAGACAGATCGCGAGGTGCCAGCCAGCGTCTTACAGCCATTACTCTAAAATGCACAGCTTTGCCCTCACACATAACACGTTTAGTAGAGAAGAAAGGTGATGTGATCAGAAAGGGCTTTGTGAAGTGCTCTGGGTTTAACTAAGCAATTATTCACATTTCCCAGTGTCTTATGTCCCTAAAAAGCATCTATTAGAAGACATTTATGGCCAGCGCTGCGGCTCAATAGGCTAATCCTCCGCCTGCAGCACCGGCACCCCGGGTTCTAGTCCCGGTTGGGGCGCCGGATTCTGTCCCGGTTGCTCCTCTTCCATCCGGTCCAGCTCTCTGCTGTGGCCCAGGAGTGCACTGGAGGATGGCCCAAGTGCTTGGGTCCTGCACCCCATGGGAGACTAGGAGAAGCACCTGGCTCCTGGCTTCGGATCACCACAGCATGCCAGCTGTGGCGGCCACTGGAGGGTGAACCAACGGAAAAAGGAAGACCTCTCTCTCTCGACCTCTCTCTCTAACTCTGCCTGTCAAAAAATAAAAATAAAAAAAGGCATTTATGTTTATTCTGTGAATAATAAACAACAATAAATATGTTAATAATAAATATGTTTAATAAACAAATATATTTATTCTGTGAATATCCAGATCACATCTGGCTTTGAAAATGAAATCAACACCTTGAGTTGGGACCAGAAGTCAAGGGAATCAATGGAAATGGGAACAAAAGGTAACATGTTCCTTAAGGCCAGAGATTTATAAATTCCTCCAGCAGTTCTGTTTCCTATGAGCAACTGTATTTACTTCATAAACTAAACAGTGATCAACAAGATGCTGTTACCTATGTTTACAACTATTTTTAATTCTCAAAAAATAAACTCTGCTCAAGAGTAAGGAATTTTTAAATGGCTACTTTATACACTGATTACATAACTGTTGGCATATTTGAAAAAGTATTTGGCTTGCAAACAACACTGGATTTACTGCTGCGGTGCCGTAACACTTGGGTTACTATCAGTCACACAAAGAGTATCTAAAGATCTACATCGGCTGAGAATGTCTGTGCTGCCTTAATTAGTAGTTGCAAAAAGACTTCAGGAGAGATATAGCTACATGCTTATTTCCTTTTCTAAGTAAATCTCATCTGGCAAAATTAGGTAATTCTATAGAAGAGAAGACTGCTATCACAATGGTTTATGAATGGTAAAGAAGAAATGCTTTAATCTTTAATTCACTTTATAGGCAATTCAGCAATGTATTTCTGTAACATCTACCATAAAACAGTAGCAACCGCACTGTTTAAGGCTCTAAACCAGTGGTCTCACACATGGCTGCACACTGAAATTATTTGGGAACTTTACAAAATACTGATGGTGGGATTCCACCCCAGAAGATCTGGTGTAATTGACTGGAAAGTGTGTGAGGGTCACTAATCTCAAAAGCTCCCCAGATTCTCCTTTTTTAAAAGATTTATTTATTTGAAAGAGAGAGAGAGAGAGAGAGAGAAAGAGAGAGAGACTGACTTCCATCCCCTGGTTCACTCCACAAATGGACTCAATGGCTGCAGCTGGGCCGATCCGAAGCCAGGAGCACCTTCCTGTTCTCCCATTAAAGTGCAGCGACCCAAGGACTTGGGCCATTTTCTACTGCTTTCCCAGGTCATAGCAGAGAGCTGGATCATAAATGGAGCAGCCGGGACTCAAACGGCACCCACTACGCCACCGCTCTGGCCCCCCTCAAATGATCTTAATATCCAGAAAGAACAGCTGTTCTAGGTCTAGGTGGGCTCCTCAGAAATTCTAGACACCATACAAGGATCAAGCTAGCAGGACGCCATATAATGGTATTAAGATACACTGACCGAGCTAACTGCAGTATCACTGTACACTGGCAACATGGCAAACACTGGAACAGAAGCCATAGTAAGCACCTTAATGACAGGAGACTACAATCATGCTCACTTAAGGCTACATACTCTTATAAAATGGAGTCTTGCCAGCATATGTTTGAATTTCTACCAGGCAACTCAGGCAACAAGATCCTCATCCTTCTAATGTATACAAGAAAATGGAGGTTGCTGCAAGGCTTAGAGACAGTGTGTGCAGAGAACATGGTATGGATAATGGCACAGGACTGTTGAGGATGGATATTTTACCTTCGCAATTTGGTACCCCAGGGTAAATGCTACACAGACGTACATGTCTAACAAAAGTTATCTTCCTAGGTGGGTGGGAGACAAGGCAGATGGAATCTAGGATTCTCTCAGATCCCCAAGAATGCCCCCAGGAAATGAGAACACATTTCATCAGGGCCCAAAGAAAGAATACGGGAGAATGCCCATTTCAGTGTTGGTACAGGAGCTCTCTGTAGTCACCTGAGACTACAAAACAGGAGGTCAAGTGCTCACACTCCCCAAGTCAGCCATACCTCAGTCAAGGATGTGGGCTCAAGGCAGTGTTTTCCTACACTCTCAGCCATTCCACTGGTCAGTTTTTAAGCATGTAGGTCTTTATGCAGTCACACTGAATTTTATTTTCGACAAAAGGTCACAACGTTCTATGTGCTAAATTCTTAACACACATAAAAATAAGATATTTAAAGAAATATCACAAGAAAAGGAATGGCAATCTTTGAAGTAACATACAGCTTATAGGAATGACTGGCACATCCCAAGCACTCTATAAATACGTGTTGAGTGAATACATTTATTTTATGCCAGTTATGACAGGTAGGCCAAATTTCATATATTTCCCCAAGAGTAACAAAACAATTCTGAAAGAGCTATTAAGAAATATAAATCCAGGGAATTCATGTCTCTTCTGCTAATTGGTATCAGTGATAAGGGCTATTAACTTAAAATATGCCTATTTGCTATGAAAAGAATTTAATAATCCATCATTCATATTACATTACCTGGTTATAAGGTAAAGAACCTAGCAGTAACAAAATTAAACAATTACAAGCTACACTATACTAATAACAATAATTTCACTTAAGACAGATTTCTCCTCACTTAATTGGTACCTGTGCCCAAACATCAAGAGAAATAATTCCAGCATGAAGGCAAATGACAATATATTATTTTTGCTTATTCTCTCAAAGATAAAAAAAAGTCAATGAGTACAAGATAAGAAAAAGCTGCACCATTTAGCAATGCATTTTGCAACTGCACCAGCCCCTGACTGCTGTGTGTGCCTGGTAGTACCACTTCTTCATGGCAGGACTCATTTAATGACATCAGAACCTTCCACTATTCAGCATTCCAAAGCTAAACTAGTAATTAGTTGGCATGAATCCTGCTGAATTACCACATATTCTGTGACCAAATTTTAATAGGTCTATCTCATCTATATATATTCACACAATACTGTTAAACCAATTATATGTTATATGTTGCCTTAAAATAAATCTACTTTCTTCTTCACATTAGAACCTTCCCCTGAATTACAAATATGCAGGAAAAAATAACATTTTAATTAAGACAAACTGGGTCCCTAATCACATCTTGAGTTATACTTCAATCTACCTCCAGATAAGCACCTTTTATTATCGCTAATAATTAGTTTCTCAAAATCCAGTGTTCAGTGCAGGATGAACAATAAGGAAGATACAACATCTGCTCAAAATCTTAAGATTCTGAATTACAAAAAAAAGGGCAAATCTATGCATCTGAAATACTAATAAGTGAGAACTTTACAGTAATCATTTCTCAGTGGCACAGCAATTACTGAATGACAAAAATCCTCCCAAGCTTTCCTTGATAGATGCAATCTTTTGTAGGGCAAAAAAGCTGTTTTCAGATACAGCGGAAGGAATAGATATTCTAAGTGAAGTGTATCATTTTGGGCAGTGCCACCCCTGACATAGTGCCCACTATGTGGATGGTGACAATGCTGCCTGTTGGCCCAACCCCCTTCCCTGTGTCCCTCACCTCACCCCGCTGCTTCACTGCTCTATCCTTGTTTTGTTTTTGTTTTCTCTCAAGCTCGGGGGCTCTGTTTTTAAGGGGATGCCATCATTCTTCTCAACCCCAACCCTCAAGCAGTGAGTCTTCCTGTGTCTCCATGACTTTGCCAGGCTCCTTCCCAAGGACTGTGTGGGAACGGGCATATAATGTAATTCTGGTGACTGGGCTGCTGGATCTGCGGGAACTTTCTGTAAAGGCCTGCTGCTCCTCTCCTCCAGGGAGAGGCACACTCCTCTTTTAAACTTCTAGCCCTTATTATCTATAAGAGCCCTCCATAGACTGAGGACAGCCAGTTCAAGAGGACAAACCCACTGTCAGGTTGAGAAGGTGAAAATGGAAAAGTGGGAAAAAAATCTGAGTTTTTGATAATGCCATTGAGACCTCCAATTGACAGTCCTTAGAAATGCCCTTCTGCAGGGCTTCTTATTATGAAGACAGTATCTTTTCTCTCAGTGTAAGTCACTTTCAGTTGGTTTTCCATTACTTGTGGCTGAAAACATCCCAACTAAGGAGCACTGGAATGGACTTCAAGTACTACTTATGCTAAGGCACACTTACAAAATCTGATTACTCATTAAGCCAAAAACTAAGTACAATTCACAAGTATTTAGAGAGATCCCATTCTCTGAAGATAAAGTAATACAAAGTGAAAATCAGAACAAATATAAGCCAAAATTAGCTAAATAAGGGAAATATCTTGAAATTTTTCCATAAATCACTCCTAAAGAAGTTTAAGAATTAGAATTATCTTCTGAAAATAATGACAGTAAGAAAGTTACATATCCAAAAAGAAAGAAAATACAGGAAAACAAAACAAAATGAATATACTCAGATATGTCAGCAGAGGAAAAGGAATAAAATTAAAGACTGGGGACAGCAGACAGAGAATCAGTTGTTCAGTGAAGAACTCAGAAAGCCAACAGCAAAAAGCAGAATAAAGATTAAAATAGATTAATCCAGGAATCAGTTGAACTGGAAAATGATCTAAGAGTTCCCTTGAACAGATCTGGGGGAGGCAAGCACCAGCCAGTCTAATGAAGACACACTTAGAGGAAAAAAGTGCACAACAAGAGTGAGAAAGATGCATGATCACAGTACCACAGAGACAAATGCTAGGAAAACTTAAAAGAACAGTATATTCAAGAAACATACTACAGGGCAGTTATAATCAAAACAGCCTGATACTGGCACAAAAATAGACATGCAGACCAAATGAACAGAACAGAAACCCTAGAAATCAACCCACACATCTAAAAACAACTAATCAAAAACAAACAAGCTAAAATCAACCCCCAGAAAAACAACAGTCAAAAAATGGTACTAGGAAAATTGGATCTCCACATGCAGATCTAAGAAATAAAACCCCTATCTTAAACCCTCTACATAAATCAACTCAAAATGGATCAAGGATATAAATCCATGATCTCATACCACCAAATGACTAGAGGAGAACACTGGGGAAATTCTGTAAGACATTGGCATGGGCAACGACTTCTTGGAAAAGACCCCAGAAGCACAGGCAATAAGAGCAAAAAATAGACCATGGGATTACATCAAGGTGAGAAGCTTCTACACTGCAAAGGAATGCCCAACAAAGTGAAGAAGCAACTGACAGAATGGGAGAAAATGTTTGCCAACTACGCTACTGGTAAAGGATTAAAATCCAGAATCTATAAAGAGCTCAAGAAACTCAACAAAACAAACAATCCAGTTGAGAAATGAGCAAAGGACTTGAAGAGGCATTTTTCAAAAGAAGATATTCAAATGGCCAACAGACACATGACAAAATGCTCAGGATCACTAGCCATCAGGGAAATGCAAACCAAAACCACAATGAGGTTTCACCTCACCCCAGTCAGAATGGCTCTCCTACAGAAATCAATAAACAATAAATGCTGGTGAGGATGTGGGGAAAAGGGTATCATAATCCACTGTTAGTGGGCATCTATGATGGAAGCCACCTGACTCACAAGATCTAAAATATCAACTATCGGAACTTTACAAGGAAAATTCACCAACTCCTGTTCCAGATCTAATACATAAATAACCTAATATATTCTTTGCAAATAGTAGCAGAACCACTGTGGGAGATAGTATGTAGATTCCTCAGAAATCTGAAAACATATCTCCCATAAAAGCCAGCTATCCCACTCCAGAGGTTTTACCCCAAAGAAATGAAATCAGCATATGAAAGACTTATCTATACCCCATGCTTATGCAGATCAATTCAGAATACTTAAGTCATGGAATCAACCCAGATGTCCATCAACCAGTGACTAGATAAACAAAACATGGTATCTACACACTATGAAATACTACTCACAGCTGTAAAAAAGAATGAAATCCAGTCTTTTCCAACAAAATGGATGCAACCAAAAGCCATTATACTTAGTGAAATAAGCCAGTCCCAAAAAATATTTTCCCTGATTTGTGGTAACTAACAGAGCACAAAAAAATGTAATCTATATAAAAGAAAATGACATTTTGAGATTTGACTATTGTTTACCACTCTTGTCTCTACTACTGAACTGTTTTTTTTTTCTTTGCACTATCTATTGTATTCTTTAATTAGTGGAGGGTTAACCTTATGACTATGAAATACACCAAAAGTATGCCAATTAAAAACTGACAGAAATAATAAGAACAGATGGAGGGAGGGTGGGAGTGTGGGTAAGAAGGAAAGTAGAGTAGAATGTATTACCATGCTCCTAGGTCTGTATATATAAAATTTGTTCACCTTATATAAATTTTTAAAAATGAAAAAAAAAATTACTGGAATTGAATACCAGCTTTTTAGAGTACCATGTCCCTAAGAAGCTCTTTTCAATCAGTACCCTGTTCTTGAAATTAAATGCTAAGAGCTAAGACTTTGTTTAGCAGTGTGGATCTTTGGAGAGCCATAGCCAATGTAATTTCTAACATTTTCTTTTTTGTTGTTGTTGCTGTTGTTTTTACCTTTTCCTGCTCCAAACTGATATTGTCCCTTTCGAGAATGTATGCACTAACAATAAGCATGATTTTTCAGAAAAAAAAAATGAGCTTTCAACCAATTACTATTGAAACTTTAACAGAAACCAATGATAATACATAACACTTAACTGGCAGAGTCTCATAATCCTTGTGCTACATCAGGGTTTGGCACACTAACACCATGAGCTAATTCCATCCTGCCACGTGTTTTGATCAAGTTCAAATGGAACAGAGAGCCACATGCTCATGTTGGTATTGTTCAAAGCTGCTTTCACATTACAATGGTAGAGCTGGGCATCTATGATTGAAGCCACCTGACTCACAAGATCTAAAATATCAACTATCGGAACTTTACAAGGAAAATTCACCAACTCCTGTTCCAGATCTAATACATAAATAACCTAATATATTCTTTGCAAAACTAATAAAACTACTGTATCAATTGCATAAAGGTTATAACACGCATGTAAGATAACATAAGGATACACTAAGAGAGAATGATAGCTGGAGAAGAATGTATCTTCTTATCAAACCTACGTGGAATGGTCACAAAATTGTCAAGGATTAGGGATAGGAGTGGAACTAAAACTCAAATAAATACAACTCTTAGAAATGTTTCCAAATGGATGTAATGGGTTAAAATTAAAACACAGTTATAAAAATATATACTATCAAAGTATTTACTTCCCAAAATTTAAACATTTATTTTTAAGAGTATTTTTGGGCTGGCGCCGTGGCTCAATAGGCTAATCCCCTGCCTGCGGTCCCGGCTGCCCCTCTTCCAGTCCAGCTCTCTGCTGTGGCCCAGGAGGGCAGTGGAGGATGGCCCAAGTCCTTGGGCCCTGCACCCCATGGGAGACCAGGAGAAGTACCTGGCTCCTGCCATCGGATCAGCGTGATGCACCGGCTGCAGCGCGCCAGCTGTGGCGGCCACTGGAGGGTGAACCAACGGCAAAGGAAGACCTTTCTGTCTACTCTGCCTGTCCAAAAAAAAAAAAAAGTTTTTTTGGGTAAAGAAAAAAAAGGGAAAAAAATTTCTTTACACAAATGTAACAATTAGGGCTCATAAAAAGACTGACAAACAGCCAAAGGAGGGTCAGAAGAAAAATCACAACACACACAAATACATTATAAAACATAAGACACTGAAAATAAGTAAACTTTAACTCAGGTAAGGTCAAACAACAATAAATCCAAAAAGGGAAATAACTGAAGATGAAAGAAGGCATGGATTATGAAACAAAACAAAAATACCAAGACACTTGAAACCCAGGTTCTATGAAATGACCAATAAGACCACAGTCCTGGGGAGTATGATTAAGAAAAAAGAAAAAAAAAAAAAAAAAGACAAAGTCCTAATTAACCACACTAGAAATGAAAAAGGGAACACAACTTCAGATAACAGAGATTTAAATTTTTTCTCTGTCATTTTAATTTTAAAAACGCGACAGACCAGGATAAACTGAGTGAACAGAAAAATGAGCTAGAATGTACATAAAGAGTAAAAAACCTATGAAGGGACTAATAATCAGAATAAATTAATCAGTATTGATTTGACTCTTAAAAACAGATAAATGCAGATGGTTTTATGGAAGTGTCTTCTAAACCTTCAAAGAATAAATAATTCCCATGTTATATATACTGGGAAAAACAGGAAAAAAAAATTTTTAAACCCTACCTAAGGGTTTTAGGGAGGCCAGCATAATCAGATTCATAAACATGGCAAGAAAGAACAGAAACTTATATGGAAATATGGAAATAGCATCTAGTAACATAGTCCAAACACATTAAAATAAAGTATCATCTTCAGTATAAAAGTTCAGTAAGGACGGTGACCATATGGTGATTATCCAAAGCATATAAAATAGTTTTTAAAATTACAAAAAAGAGTAAACAGTCCCAATAAACTTTTCTATATTCTCATTAAAAATACAGACTGAAACATCATTTAATATTTAAAACTTGCCCCTATCAAAAGTGTTGGGAAACTCAGATAAGGAACATACACCAGAAATTAAGAGAAAATGTATTTAATGGTCAAATATTACAAGCATCCATTGTAATAGAGAGCTTAAAAAAAGAGATACAGATTCTACCTACTACCCCTCCCCAGGATACTGACTCAGGTATTAAAAAAGATAAAAAAAATAGAGATATAAATATTACAAAGTGAAAGACAAGCTTATTTTAACTCACAAACAATATGCTTATTCACCTAGTAAATCAGAGGCGATCAACAGAAAAACAAAGAGATTTTGGCAAGGAGACTACATACAAGGTTAACCCAAAAATCAATAGCTTTCTTACACCTTCAAAACAGCCAATTGAAGAACCTAATAGAAAAAAGCAACATAAACCTTAAAGTGGGTATAAAACTAAAAGAAATGTGCAAGAACTTTATGAAGAAAACTATAAAACTTTACTAAAGGACATAAAAGAAGCTGAATAAATGAGAAGATATACTGTGGTCAGGAATGGTGAGACTCAATATTGTAAAAATGTCACTTTTCAACAAAGTAATCTATAAATGTAACTGCAGTCTGTATCGAAATTGGAACATGATTTTAAGAATTTGACAAACTAATTCTAAAACTTGCATAAAATTATGTGTAAGAAGTTTAAAAAATAACAACGAAAGATGCTGAGCTATACAGTATGAAAATAATATAACCTGGTATTAAAATGGTATATTTGTTGAGATAAATTTATTTGAAAGGCAGAATTAGAGACAGAAATACAGTGAGAGACAGGAAGATCCTCCATCTGCTGGTTCACTCTCCAAATGGCAGCAACGGCCAGAGCTGGGCCAGGCCAAAGCCAGGAGCCAGAGCTTTTCCAAGTTTCCCCAGTGGGAGCAAGGGCCCAAGGATTTGGGCCATCTTCCACTGCTTTCCCAGACGCATTACAGGGATCAGAAGTGGAGCTGCCAGGTCTTGAACCGGCACCCGTATGGGATGCTGGTCTCAAAGGCAGCAGCTTTACCCACTGTGCTATAGCGCCAGCCCCAATGGTGGATTAAGATGATAAACACAGAACTTCAGCGAGAATTTACGAACCTTTAACTGTTCATCACCGTCACTGCTGTCATGAGCATCCTCACCACAGGTAACGCTGATTTATCAATCACTACGTGCAGGACGTGGCTCTGAGCTGTACTGATTAGCTCATTGAATACATCAAGTCATTAAAGTAGGAATTTTTGTTATTTCTGCTTTACAACTGAGAAAGTTATAACATAGAAAGGTTAGGTAACTTATCTAAACTCTCACATCTAGAGCATGGCAAGACCAGGATTTGAACCTGGCACATCTGACCATAGTACCACATACTGTCCTGAAATCATTTCGCACGTTTTAGAGTCTGGAAAGTAAACAAGGCCGAGTTTCCAGTGAGGGATGTGCCGGCTCTCTCCCGTGTACCGCTCTAGATCCGCTCTCCTCAGCTTGCCCTAGGCTACAGAAGCTGAACTGCCTGGGCTCCATTAGCAGGTCTCCTGGCTTGTGGCTACCAAAAGGTCCAGCCATGGGGAATGAGGATAATTGGGTCAAGGTGTTTAAAGGTGTTTATTTTGCCTGTTCACTGCAGCCCCCAACCCCAGAGTCATCTCTGCACACAGGATCCGTTTCTAGGGAGTCATCACAAAGCTCACAAGAGCCTTAGGAAAAGGTCACAGCTCCTACCAGTTGGTCCTCTCCATTGGCCCCTTCAGCATCTAGTTTGTGCCTGCAAGCAGTCGTCCCTTAAGACTAATGGGAAGAAAGAGCGGCTCTTACTTGCTCGGGATACAACATTATTCCTTTAGGCTTCCCTAAACCACCCCACCTTTGTGAAAACACCGTATTAAAACCTTCTCAAATTATCTCTGATAACTACATTGTCTACTCTCCGCCAGGACTCTATTACACACACAAAAAAGGACCAATTAATTAAATCAGCTACTTAACAAAAATTACTTTTTATTATTTGAAAGATACAGAGGGAGAGAGAGACAGACAGACAGAGGTCAATTTTCCATCTGCTGGCCAGGCTGACGCTAGAAGCCAGGAGCTTCTTCCAGTATTCCATGCAGGTGCAGAGTCCCAAGGACTTGAGCCATCATTCGCTGCTCTCCCAGGCACATTAGCAGGGAGCTGGATTGGAAGTGAAGCAGCCAGGACGTTTTAAAAACATTATTTAAAATCTCCAAACATCTATTAATAAAGACAAACCGCCCAAATGTAACACAAAAGGACAGTCATCAATCATTTCATAAAGCTACAGTAATAAAATAGTATATAACACTGATGAGTAAAAATGATAAAGGTTTCAATTCATAAGAAGATGACAACAATCAGACAGCCTATACTACCTACCAACAACATTACAAATAGAGAATAATTTCAGAAAAGTTTATGTAAAATATATTTCTGATCAGGAAGAAGAAGAAACTGTCAAGAAAACTGAAGGTTGACTCTCAAGAGGACAGTGAGCTACAAAGTCAGGTTTCACCAGTTCTGAAGGCTGCTGCATCTTCTGTTTTATGGCTGCCTGAGGCTCCCATCTCTACCAGGTGGGGCACTCAAGACATTAATGAATTTGGAACCCCCAAATCCTGCAACCAAAGCATAGAGATGAATAAGACACCAATCCCTGTGCAGAACAGCAAAGTAAGGAATCTCATCTTGATGCAGGCAAGGGGACAAAGAGGATCTGAAGCACCAGACGCCCCTGCAGTCCCACTGCTCAACACAAACGCCACCTTTTTGGGCTGAGGAAAAGTATGCTTTCTGTGAAACCACTACCTGGAATCAGCTCCAGGCAAAAATAAACAATGTGGCTGCCAACTGCGTCCCCGTGACCTGTACCTAGATCGTATTATTATAATAAAATTACCACGTAAGCTAATATATTCCTACTCTGGTGATACACCTGATGCCATGACACTTCTGAGAAGAAAAAAAAAGGTCAAAAAAATGGGCAGCACTTAAACTCCATGCCAAAACACTGCCCCCTAGGAATATTCAATTAAATTCCACTCCACAGACCACCTCTTATGCCTGCAGATCATGTAAAGGCAAAGCCCCAAATCTCATTGGGCACAGCTCACTCTCACTCATGTCCACACACCCTATGGAATATCTACTTCTGCTTTGCATGCAATTAAGTCTTAGTCCTCCACGAACCTTTATCCGCGTCACATCCTCAAATTGAATACTCAAAATCTTCCTTGAGTTAGAGACAAGATCCTGGACTCAGCCATCCCACAATAGTCTGATTCACTGGGATAGAAAGGAAATCTCTTCCTTATAATTTATAAGCACTAGGGGTCCTCCCTCTCATCTGCCTCCCAGATTCCTGCTGTTTTAACAAGGAGATCCAGAACAATCTCAAACAATTTAACGCAGCTTTCAAGTATCTGTACCCCCAACCAACTGGAAAAACAAATCCAAGTCCTTTCTGCAATAAAGCAGCTTCGATATAGTATTCAGATCATTACTGAGGGCAATCAAATAGAAAGACAGCTAACAGACTAGCAGGCAATTCACACAAGATCAAATGCCCACAAACATTCAATGGAGAACACAGAAACACAAGCATCATCTCCCTAGTGGAAACCAATGAAACACAAATGAAAACAATCGTGCACTGTCATCTCACCCACTTTATTGGCAAAAAATTATAAATCTCATAATACCAAATGCTAAGAAGAATGTAGAAAAAGTGGATTCCCAAATGTTGCTTACTTATTATTCAACAAATATTTACAAATATGTACCTGGTATCATTTTAGTAAAAGCCACTAAGTGCGTTTTGAAGCATAGAGTGACAAGAGTCAAACAATAAAGTAATTAGATGATGGGGGGTTAGGAGCACTGGAGGCACACTGAGAAGGCTATAAACTAAAATAAATCAGAATAAGCTTACAGAGCAAGCATGTACAAACTTTTTCTGTAAAATGCCAGAGTAAGTTTTTTAGGCTATGTAGGTCACTTGGGATCAGTCGAGTTCAGCCTAGGCACTGCATAAGCAGCAGCAAAAAACATAAAAACAAAGGAATGAAAGGGAGAAAATATGATTTTTCCTCAATCCTCATGATTTCATGCCTGGGACAAACTCCTGTGAAAAAAGACAGATTAACAAGAGAGAAACGAGCAGGTTTATTAACTCATGCAGCACAGATAGCAGTGGAAAAAGTAACTTAAAACAGTGGCTTAGCTTTCTGTTTATAAAAGAGCTTCAACAAAGAGCAATATGTTCTAGAGAGGTGACAGGAAAAAGGAAAGCACTCAAAGAAAAACGGGGGAAGAAGCAAACTCTGCTCCCAAATTCTCCTGGTGCCACCAACTCTAGAAGCAAAATTTACACTCTGTCCTGAGGTCAGAAGGGCTTACAGACAAACAGTGAGAGCACAAAGACCCATGCACATCGATTACCTTCAGCTCAACTGGCCTTCGTATTCTGAGTAGAGATACTTTGGTTTCCTTTATGAGTATTGATGTGTTTCAAAAAAAACACTTTAGTTACATGAACATGCACAGAGCCAGAGATGGTCTTTGGACAATAGTTTGACAACCCCTATTAAGGCATAAAGACCAAATAATTTAAAACTTTATAAGTGGCTGATGCTGCAGTGCAGTGGGTAAAGCCAACACCTGCAGTGCCAGCATCCCATATGGGAGCCAGTTGCTGCCCCATTTCCCATCCAGCTCTCTGCTATGGCTCTGGAAAGCAGTAGAAGACGGCCCAAGTCCTTGGGTCCTTGCACCCGTGTGGGAGACCTGAAAGAAGCTCCTAGCTCCAGCCATTGTGGCCATTTGTGGAATGAACCAGTGGATGGAAGATTTCTCTCTCTGCCTCTGTCTCTGTAATTTTCAAGTAAATAAATAAATCCTTAAAAAATTAACATTTTATGATGAAAGCCTAAAGCAAATTGGGATAGAAGAAACATTCCTCAACATAATCAAGGTAATTTATGACAAACTCCCAGCTAGCATCCTACTGAATGGGGAAAAACTGGAGGCATTCCCATTAAGATCCAGAACCAGACAAGGATGCCCATTCTCACTACTGCTATTTAATATAGTCCTGAAAGTTTCAGCTAGAGCCATTAGAGTAGAAAAAGAAATCAGAGGGATACCAATTGGGAAGGAGGAAGTCAAACTATCCCTATTTGCTGGTGACATGATTCTATAAGTAGCGAACCCAAAAGACTCCATGAAGAGACTATTAGAACTCATAAAAGAGTTTGGTAAAGCAGGATACAAATCAACAAACAAAAATCAACAGCCTGTGTATACATAGACAATGCCATAGCTGACAAAGAACTTCCAAGATCAATCCCATTCACAATAGCTACAAATATTTTAAATATCTTGGAATAAATTTAACCAAGGATATAAAAAATATCTATGATGAAAATTATAAAACATTAAAGAAAGAAATAGAAGAAGACATTAAAAAGTGGAAAAATCTTTCACATTCATGGATTGGAGGAATCAATATAATCAAAATGTCCATACTTCCAAAAGCAATTTATAGATTCATTGTTATCCCAATCAAAATACCAACAACATTCTTCACAGATCTAGAAAAAATGATGCTAAAATTCATATGGAAGGCCAGTGCCGTGGCTCAATAGGTTAATCCCCTGCCTGCGGCGCCAGCACACCGGGTTCTAGTCACGGTCGGAGTGCAGGTTTCTGTCATGGTTGCTCCTCTTCAGGTCCAGCTATCTGCTATGGCCCAGGAATGCAGTGGAGGATGGCCCAGGTCCTTGGGCCCTGTACCCGCATGGGAGACCAGGAGAAGCACCTGGCTCCTGGCTTCGGATCAGCACAGTGCACTTGCTGCAGCACGCCGGCCGCAGTGGCCATTGCGGGGTGAACCAACAGTAAAGGAAGACCTTTCTCTCTCTCTTACTGTCCAGTCTGCCTGTCAAAAAAAAAATTTCATATGGAAACACAAGAGACCCCAAAATAGCTAAAGCAATCAAACAACAAAAACAAAGCTGGAGGCATCATAATACCAGATTTCAAAACACACTTCAGGGCAGTTATAATCAAAACAGTTTGGTACTGTCTCAAAAACAGAGTGTAGACCAAAGAAACAGAAGAGAAACTCCAGAAATCAATCAGCACATCCACAAACAACTTTTCTTTGACAAAGGAGCAAAAATCGATCCCTGGAGCCAAGAGTTTCTTCAACAAATAGTGCTGGGAAAAGTGGCTCTCCACATGCAGAAGTTGAACAAGACTCCTATCTTACACTTTACATAAAAATCCACTCCAAACGGATTAGAGACCTCAATCTAAGATGTGATACCATCGGCTTACTAGAGAACCCTACAAGACATTGACATAGGGAAAGACGGCTTGGAAAAGACCTGAGAAGCAGAAGCAATCAAAACCAAAATTAACAGAATTACATCAAAGTGAGAGGCGTCTGCACTGAAAAAGAAACACTTAGCAAAGTGAAGAGGAAACTGAGGGAAAGGGAGAAAATATTTGCAAACTATGCAAATACGGAGGCAGAAACAAAAAGGAAAAATGTCTTTTTGTCTCGATTCTGCAAAGAAGTAGAAAGAATGTATTGTGAATTGTAATTATAAAATGACCTTAATGAATGACTGAAATTTAACTTTAACTTTGTAATCTAGACACGCCAGAGAAATGAATCTGAAGAAGTACCTCCTTGGAGGCTGCACCAAATATGACAGAGAACACAGCTGTCTCCAGAGGAAGGTTTTGCCTCACACAACCCTCACAGAATCAGCAAAGTCTCCACACGTGGGAGAACAAGAAACAAGGAAGGAGAGCACCCGTGGCAGCCATCAGAAAGCACTAACAGGATAACCAGACACACACTGAACATGCCTGATCTGTTTTCTGTGTCTGCCATGAAAACAAGGCCTTGTACAAGGCCTTTGATGTAGGTACTAGATACAAGCAGGCCCTCCACTCCCAGAGTCGGTTTCCCTTTCTTAGCTTAAAGGGCCTTTGCCCTGCATTGATGATCTCAACTCAAGCTCCTACTAAGATTAACTCACGAAATTGAGGGAGGGGTCATTAGAGCCAGCTGGCCCCAGAGTCCCTGATCACGTGAGGTCATTTAGCTCTACCACAAACAGCTTGATGTCAAGCCTTGGCTGGAGGCAGCTTTTCAGGAAGACTCGGCATCAAGCAAAAAGTAACAACTACCTTTACTAAGCTGCCCCCAGACTGATCAGGCCTCCTCTCTCACCCAAATTCCCAAAAGGACACAGCGGTTGCCATACTGTTGACCAATTGATGATAGGTCCTGAGCATAGTGGACCACCTAGAAGTCTGGATATGCGCTGACCATGCCTCTCCCGACTCCCACTTCATTAAGTCAGAGTCTTTACCCTTAGTCCCAGAGGAGTCTGGGAATCCAGCAATAGCTCCTAAACGTCTTGCTCCGCAGCCTGCAAAATAAATACCCACTTTCTTCCTTCACGCAGTGTCAGTGACTGGGTTACTGAGTGACAGGCAAGTGAACCTAGGTTTTGGGGTTCTAAAAAAAAACCACTGTATATGTAGCGTTTTGGAAAAAGATCAGATGCAATTCACTATGTTTTTAAAAATAGCAGGCAATTGAAGTCACAAGAGACAATGAAAATATGACCCAGCATATTTTTTAAAAACACATCTTCAATAAATTAAAAAGTAGAATCATATAAACAAATTAGATACAACTGAGAAGAAAAATCTGTAAAGCTGGCAATAAAAGTAAACAGTGTAATGAAAACAGATAATTTTCTAGAAGTGAAATGGGTTATTGTTTGACAAAGTGGTTAAGACGCAGCATGGGATGCCTGCATCTTGCACAGGAGAACCTTGTGTGAGTCCCAGACCAGCTCCTCTTCCACCTTCCTGCTAACGCACACCCGAGAAGGCAGCAGGTGATGCCTCAAGCACTCTGGTCCCTGACACCATGAAGAGACTCAGAGATTGATTTCTCGGATTCTGCCCGGACCACTCCTGGCTGCGGTGGACATCTGGTAAGTGAACAAATGGATGGGAGATTTCTCTCCTTCTCTCTGCCTTTCAAATAAACAAATAAAAATTCTTGATGGAAAGAAGTAAAATAAAGAGTAAGAGTATAGTAAGAAGTACTAACGTACCTACAATAGGAATTCACAAAGAGAGAAGAAGTGATGACTACAAAATCTTCCAGAATCAGTGACAGTACAATGAATTCCAATTAAGAGAATTACAAAGAATCCTCACCTAGGCACATTATCAAGAAACTCCCAATACCCAAGACAGACAATATGAGAAACAGCAATTCAGTTACAAAGAACTTCTCAGCAGCAACACTGGAAACTAGAAGACAATGGAATATCTTATGACGCAGAAAGAAAATAACTGTCTAGACTAACATCTTTATAATAATGAGAAAATAATTGTTAGCAGAATTCTACAGCAAATAAAACTATCAGATTCAATAGCAAAATAAATACATTTTTCAGGTAAATAAAAGCTAAAAATGTGAAAAGAAACTTCAGAACAAAAACAAACCCAGAAGATTGGTTTGAAATCCAAGAAGGAAAGCTGAGCCAAGAAAATGGCAAAAATAGTACGTGGTTAATTCCAGGTAAACATTGACGATATAGAAGAATACTGATACGGAATTTGGGAATTAGACAAAAAAAAAAATACCAACTACAGGGGCAGCCAGTTGGCCTAATGGCTAAGATGCCAGTATCTTATCACGGAGTCTGGGTTCCACTCCTAGCTCTCGTTCCAGACGCTAGCTGCCTGCTAATATAAATTCTTAGTGACAATAGTTGATGGCTAGATTGAGTTCCCAGCTCCAGCCCACTCAAGCAGGCCTGCTGTGCCACCGCCAGTATTTAAGGAGTAAATCATAGGATAGGAGTGCAATCTTTTTTCCTTCTCTTTGCCTCTCAAATAAATTATTTAAATAAATAAAATCTACATAAACTAAAAATACTGGAAAGTAAGGAAGTGGAAGTGAAATTGCTACAGTTGAAATAATTGGATTTAGAATAAGGAGAAGTCTTTGGGATTTAAATGTGTCATCAAACTTTTAAGAGTAACTACAAAGAAGATAGAAATAATTCATTACATCCAAAGTGGCAAAGGAACATATGCAAAGGAGAAAATTCTTTAAACTCAAAGTAGGACAAAAGAAAATGATAGAGCTACAATGGAAAAATAACTCCAAATTTATCAGTAATCATAGTAAGTGTAACTGGAGTTTTCTAAATAAAACAAGTATGTCAGAAAAGGTGAAAATATCCAAAACCCACAAACATAATACGCACATTCAAACACATGCAGAGTACTTAGGAGAGTGATAACCTCAAAACACAAGGCTACTGAACAACAAAAAGTTAAAGATGCAAAAAGATGTAAGAGGAAGCAGGGATCAGTGTGACCCTGCACTCCTGGAGGACCGGAAGACCTTCCCACTCTCTCCTCCAGGCCACCTGCTCGGACTCCTGGCCCCTTCCACCAGTAAAGCCAGCTGAAGGAGTCTCCCACAGCCACGTCCTTCTGTCCTCTTCTTGTGCCTTGTCGTTCCGTATTTAAGGTCCCTTGCGATTACCGGCCCCACTCAGTAATCCAGGACCTGCAAATTTAACTCCTGCTGCTGCTTCAATTTCCCTTTGCCATGCCAATAAATATATTCCCAGATCCCAGGATTCCAATGTGGACATCTTTATTTGAGCAGGATATGGGCAGGCGGGTGATGGCAGATTACTGTGTCATCACAGTACTGAATATCAGCTTCAAAATCTAGTAAATTTTTTAAAAAGATTTATTTATTTACCTGAAAGTCAGAGTTGCACAGAGAGAGAAGGAGAGGCAGAGAGAGAGAGAGAGAGAGAGAGAGAGAGAGGTCTTCCATCACTGGCTCACTCCCAGTTGGCCGTATTGGCTGGAGCTGCGATGATCTGAAGCCAGGAGCCAGGAGCTTCCTCCAGGTCTCCCACGAGGGTGCAGGGGCCCAAGGACTTGGGCCATCTTCCACTGCTTTCCCAGGCCATAGCAGAGAGCTGGACTGGAAGTAAAGCAGCCGGGTCTCAAACTGGTGCACATATGGGATACTGGGACTGCAGGCAGCGGCTTCACCCGCTACGCCACAGCGCCAGCCCCTAGTAAATATTTCAACGTATGTCAGTGATCAATAGATAACCAGACAAAAAATAATCATTAAAAATATTAAAGATTTGGATGATATAATTAACAAGCTGATTTATATTTTTAGGACCTTGCATTCAACTACTGCAGAGTAGGTATTTTGTACAACTATGAAGCATTTATACAAGACAACCACACCCTGGGCCATAAAGTCTTACATTCTAAACAATCTAAATACCTCAAGTCCTTTGACTACCATGCAATTAGTTAAAAATAGGTTTTTTCAAAATCATTAAATTTTTTACTTAAAAACACTTTTTCTAAGTAATTCATTGATTATAGAAGAAATCATAAAGCTATAATACATACACATAATAAAAACATAATATCAAAACTACCAAAAAACAAGTGACTAGAAAAAAGTTATAAATCTGAATGCTTAAATTATATGAGAATACAGGCTGACAATGAAAATGTATCAAAATTTAGAATTATGAAAGGAGAATAGTATAAACCTAAGTCAGGAAGATGCAAGTAAACAATGAAAGGGCGGAAATAAGGAATTAACAAAGATTAAACTGAAATTCAAGAAAAGCCTAATAACACTGATAATGAAGAAAGAAAAGGCCCACACTAATAAAAACACACTGGAGGATACACACACAATTCATGACAATCGAATATCGTTCATCTGCATTTTATTTAAGAGAAGATGTAAGATAACATTCCTTCTCTAACAATTACCACATTCGTGTTTTTTAAAATTTTCCCAATTTAAAGAAAAATGAAAATCTTATTCACAAAAGAAATAATAATATTAAATGCTCAGATACGTTAACAATACCTGTGGAAAATGCATTTCAAAAAATTAGGAATACACACACACACACACACACTTGACATATAAGAAGATTTATCATGTTCCTGAAGTAGGTTATTAGAGAATCCTAATTATATAAAGACATCAATATTCTTACAATAATTTATAAATTCAATTTATAAAGTAAACGAATTCTAATAAAAACTCCAAGAAGTCACTTCACAAAACCTAACAAACTAAGTCTGAAGTTAATCCTTTAGAATAAATGGGAGGTAATGGGGCAGAGACTTTGTAAAAATAGCTGGGGGGAAACCCAGAGACAGCTGTCCTTTCCTAGGGAGTAAGTTTAAAATCAACAGGAAAGGACACAGCACCGCTTCCTGGCTCAGCTCAGGCTCTGCCACTGGCAGCCTCCAGCAGATGCCAGACCCAACAGCCCACTTCACTCCCAGTGTGCACTTCCAAACCACAAGTCAAAGTAACCTCTCAACAGATTCTTCTCAACTACTATAGTTAAGCGCACAACAGGCTAACACTGACAAATGGTACCAAGCAGTGGGGTTGTTAATATAAATATACCCAAAGATGTGGGGAGAGTTTTGGAAATGGTTTATGGGGAAAGTTTGTTAAGAGTCTGGAGGAGAAGGCTAGAGAAAAGCCTAGAACGCTATCAACTGAGTTGTTTTCTTTTTTAATTTTTTGACAGGCAGGGTGGACAGTGAGAGAGACAGACAGAGAGAAAGGTCTTCCTTTTGCCGTTGGTTCACCCTACAATGGCCACCATGGCTGGCACGTTGCGGCCGGCGCATCGCGCTGATCTGAAGCCAGGAGCCAGGTGCTTTTCCTGGTCTCCCATGGGGTGCAGGGCCCAAGCACCTGGGCCATCCTCCACTGCACTCCCTGGCCACAGCAGAGAGCTGACCTGGAAGAGGGGCAACCGGGACAGAATCCGACGCCCCGACCGGGACTAGAACCCGGTGTGCCGGCGCCGCAAAGCGGAGGATTAGCCTAGTGAGCCGAGGCGCCCTGCTATAAACTGAGTTTTAAGGACAATTCCTGTCAGGGCTTAGAAGCCTATGATGTTGGTTAGAATGTGCACAGTACAGGCCATGCTGACAAGTTTTCAGATGGAAATGAGAATTCCCTTGGGAACTGGACGAAAGGTCACCCATTTAACATGGTGGCAAAGAACGTGGTTTATCTGTATGTCCCTGCTATGAAACTTCACTGGAGACGGGATTTAAGAATGGTGGACTGGTGTGCCTGGTGGAGATGTGAAGGCAGCAGAGCGTTCAGGCTGCAACATGGGTATTTTTCACTGTTGTTAGTAAGTTTCACAAGGAGAAACAGCAGTAAAAGGGAACAGAGAAAAAATATTTGGAAAATCTGCAGGCTAGGCAGGGCAGAGAACAAAGAAAAAGCTTGTTCAGAACAGGCAGGTGGAGAAAGCGCTTGCTACAGAGTTTAGGTCTAGCCAACTGGAGCGCGGTATTAACAGGCAGGACAATGGGAGAGAGACCCACGCACCCCCCAAACATCTGGGAGATCTTCAGGGCAGACCCGCCCATCACTGTCCCTTCAGAGGCCCAGAGGAGAAATTTGCTTCCACGATGTTCCAGGGAAGAGGTTTTTGGGAAGGAACCCCAGGGCACCCTGCGGGCACAGGTCCAGCTCCCGAGTCTGGCTTGCTGGGTTGGGTGCAACTCCTCCCGTGGTAGCCCCTGGCCCTGTCTAGATGACTCTGGTTTTAAAGATGTCCAAAACACAAGAGTGACAGGGTCTTCGCAACGTCCACTGAGATCTCAAAGGAAAGTCTGGGAGACCAGACAGAACTGTGCTACGGAACTGAAGGCTCTTAACAAGCACTGCATTATGGGGTCGCAGAGCAAATCCCATAAACGTAGAGGTGCCAGCAATGTGAGACATCCACCATGGAAACCCACAAGCAGTATACCAGGTCAGCCTGGACAAGTCATCGTCGTTAGCATCAACCTTACAAAGCAGCCACGTGACCAAGGACCATCAGAGCCTTACAATGCTCCAGCAGATTTCAAAGAATATCCAACACAAACTGGGAGACCTAGAGACTGGCCACCGGGACAGAGTCACCGTGAGAAACCTCCACCAGGTAATCAGCAGCAGGATAAGGAGTTGGAAATGACTGAGCGAGGCCCCACGGGCAACGCCTATTGGAGTTGCAGAGGGGAGAGGTGCCCAGCTCCCATACAGCACACAGGACTCGGACACAGAACTTCAGTTTTTGCTTTGCTAGCTTTCCCTCTAACTTTGGCCAGTTAATCCTTTCCATTTCCTCACAGCCCCTCTTTGGAAGGGGAATATGCACCCTGCCTCTGCCCCGTCACTGTATCTTGGGAGTCAACAACTTGCTTCTGATTGTACAGAAGGCTTCACAGCTAACAGTTTGCCTAGAGTCTCAGATGAGATTTCAGACAATGGACTTTGAAATTAATATTGAGCTGGGTTAAGACATTGGGAGTTTGGAAGATGGAATGACTGTATGTTCTATGAGAGAAAAACAGGAGTTTTAGGAAGCCATGAAAAAATGTTATGGAATGAACAGAATTGGGCTCCCCAAATTCACTGAGATGCTTAAACTCTGAACTCTTTTTTTTTTAAGATTTATTTTATTTATTTGAAAGGCAGAGTTACAGAGAGAGGCAGAGACAGAAAGAGAGGTCCTCCATCTGCTGGTGCACTTGCCAGATGGCCACAATGGCCGGAGCCGCGCCGATCCGAAGCCAAGAGCCAGGAGTTTCCTCCAGGTCTCCAGGACAGGGCTTTAACCGGCTGCACCACCGCACTGGCCTCTGAAGTCTTTTTTTTTTTTAAGATTTATGTATTTATTTGAAAGGTAGACTTACAGATAACGAGAGAGAGATCTTCCATCTGCTGATTCACTCCCCAAATGGCCATAGCAGCCAGGACTGGGGAAGACTGAAGCTAGGAGCCAGCAGTTTCATCCAGATCACCCACATGGATGCAGGGGCCACCCTCCACCACTTTCCCATATGCATTAGCAGGGAGCTGGATCAGAAGTGGAGCAGCTGGGACTGGAACCGGCATCCATATGGGATGCTGGTGCTGTAAGCCACAGCTGTAACCTGCTGAGCCACAAAGCTGGCCCCAACCCTGAAGTCTTAAATTAAGAGTTGATGGATTCAAGGTAGAGACTGGTCTAATCATGGCAGGTGATAGGTGGGTCTGGTGAGAAGTCTTTAGATACTGGAGACTAGCCCTTAGAAGGCAGCAGGGTTGTTTTTATTTATTTGAAAGGTAGAGTTACAGTGAGAGAGGGACACATACACACACACACACACACACACACACACACACACAGATTATCTATCTGCTGGTTCATTCCCCAAATGGCCACAATGGCTGAGGCTGTATCAGGCTGAAGCCAGGAGCCCAGACCTTTTTCTGGGTCTTCCTCATGAATGCACAGGCCCAAGCACTCGAGCCACCTTCCAATGCTTTCCAAGGCACATTGACAGGGAGCTGCATCAGAAGTAGAGCAGCCGCGTTTCAAAACAGTGGTTAAATGAGATGCAAAGGCAGTGACTTAACCCATTATGCCACAGCTCTCGCTCTAAGGTAGCAGTTCCTGCAAAAGAGTAGGTTAAGCTCAGTTCTGCCTCCTGCTCTCTCTGCTTCCTCTGTAAGCTCTGCCATTGCAAGCCCCACCAAACACCAGCAAACTGGGGCCGCACTACCCTCAACTTGGACCTCCAACCTGAAAGCCAAAATAAGCCTATTCCTTCCCAAGACACTCTTCTTTTTATATTTTAGTTGAAGTAACGAAAAACTTGCTAGTACATCTGATCAATTTCCAAAGTACACAAGAGACTTGTATCCGACCTCTTATGGAATATTTTCCATTTCATTAAAATTTTCCACTTAACTACTACAGAATGTTGAACAAATAAGTATTTAATAAATAAATGACCTTGTGTTTGCTATTCAAAACATATTTACGATATTCTTATATATGCATGCACTTTCAGAATTTGTGAAGCTCATATTGAAAACTGAAACTTTGTGGGGAAAAAAAAAAGGTACAGCTGAATAAATAATGGGAAATAAAGTTACTCCACTAACTCATACTATACAACCAAACACAATATCCAAGGATTAAACATCTCTTGAAACAACAGTATCAGAAGTTACATTTAGGGGCTGGCGCTGTGGTACAGCAGGTAAAACTGCCACCTGCAGCGCCGGCATCCCATATGGGTGCTGGTTCGAGTCCCAACTGCTCCACTTCCAATCCAGCTTTCTGCTATGGCCTGGGAAAGCAGTAGAAGATAACATTAAATTATTGAAAATGTATTCCACATTCCACAGGCCTCTGCACCTGCGTGGGAGACCCAGAAGAAGCTGCTGGCTTCTGGCTTCGGATCAGCGCAAGCTCCAACCATTGCCGCCACCTGGGGAGTGAACCTCTGCCTCTGCCTCTCTGTAACTCTGCCTTTCAAATAAATAAATCTTTTTAAAAAAATTACATGTAAAACTTTCATCCAATTTCTCAATGTATACATTACATAAAAGCCATGAGGCAAAAATGAATCACTAGGATATTTCAAATTCCAAATAGAAAAATCTATCTCAACTGGCTGCAACACTAAGTGATTTAACAGCTCCTGTAATCCCAGCACAGAGGCAGGTCATGCTTCAGACTCATTTTGATCCAAGTTCTGGTTCCATTTTTCTGTTGTTTCAAATCTGCGCTCATCTTGCAAGTACAGCTGCAGCTGCGCTTGTCTTCGGGAATCTCACTAAATTGTATCATTTGGCAGAAATGGGGAATACATTTCCAATAATTCAATGTTATAATAATCTAGGAAAAAATGATACCTGCTTGAAAGAGATGAAGTACTGGAATCACCACTCACCATTTTTAAAGACACAGTCCTGGTATTGTTGGACGCTACCAAGAGAGGGAATGAAAACAGAAAATTGTAATCTACAGATAAACGGTGAAACTGCTTTGGATCATGGAGTCTTGTGTTATGTTCACGTCACTGGCATTAAAGAAAGCCACAAAAGGTAGAAACAGATCAGAGAAACATGATCACAGGAACAGCGCCCATATGACCATTGTCCATTTTAGGAAGGCATTTCAAAGCCTTCCTGCATTGAATGAAATTAGTTGCCTAATACAAAAGTGAGAGACACTGTTTTCAGAAAGGGTTTAAGTTGATTTTAAAAATATAAAGCATCTTTTTCTGGTAAGTAGAAAAAGTTTCAATTACCAAAAGATAAAAGCAAGAAACACAAATAGCACTTAAAGTTACAATGATAGAATTTTAAAGGCAAAGGCACACTGCTTCAGTTTATAAAACCTTCTGTGAAGAAGGCCTATGAGCAAATGCATAGAAATACCCCGTGATGCCGTGGAGAGCCACCGAAGAGCTAAGCAACTTTAAAAAATGCAGATCCACTAGCAAAGCACAGATTTGGCCTCGTGACAGTCATCAACTCTACAGAAAATCATTTGAAAATCAAACAGTTAAAGAGAAGTGATTTATTTCAAATAAAGCATTCATGATCAAAACAAATTTAAAAACTGGAGTATAAGTTAGAGGGTCATAAAATTAGTCTGAGGGTATTTCAAATTCATAACTAGAATTAAAAGATTTGAGTACAAAAGAAATCTTGAAATTCATGCAATTTTTTTCTTAATATGCATCTTTGATGAACTTTTTGAGCACCCTGAAAAAGCATGGGTTTCAAAATGCTTGGCACCAAAATAATCTTTTAATTCACATTTCCACAAGCTTTTTGTACCTGCACACAGGAAGCATCTGCTGTGTCCCACTCTAAAGGAAAGCACCACCACGAAGTGTGTGCACTCCGAGATCTCCACGGACAAAGCCAGGAGTGGAGACAAATTCCCCCACGGGACTGAAGAATGAGTAGCCATTAACCAGGGAAAGCAGGTGGGGTGGCGATGTGGGCAGGGCTCTGGAAGGTGCCAGGGAGCACGGAACAGGAATTCCAGGCAGTGGAAAGACCAAGTAGAAACCACGTCTTGAAGACAATCAAAAGCAGCTGAAAACTAAAGAACAAGAGGAGAGTTCTGATTCCAGTCCATGCTGATTCTGTTAAAGTCAGAGACAGATCTTCCATCTGTTGATTCACTCTTCAATTGGCCACCATGGGCAGGGCTGAGGTCGTAGTCAGGAGCTTCATCCAGGTTGCCCACGTGGGTGGCAGGACCCTATTGCTTGGACCATATTCCACCAGTTTGTCCCAGGCCATTCTGATCCATGGAGCTGGATCAGAAGTGGAGCAGCAGGAACAGGAACCGGTGCCCACACGGGATGCTGGCATCACAGGAGGCTTTATTACCGACTATGCCACATGCCAGACACAATGTTGATCCTAATTTTAAGCCATGTTTTACAGGACAGACAGGACTAAACAGTTTTATGCCAAGGAACAACATGATAAAGTTTGCTTTAAATTATCATCCATCATCAACATGTGGAGAACAGAGTGGAAGTGAATGCAGACAATGAAGATGTTTCCACAATGACCCAGGTGAGCGATTCCAGTAGTTACTAAGATGGAGTGATTATTAACAAATAAAAATAATAGATTAGGTGCATCTGAAGGAGAGATGAACATGCAACCTGGTAGAGATGGTACAATTCGCCAAGTTAAAAATTGGAAGAGCATCAGTCAAGGGTAGGAGGAAGCAGGATAGGAGAAAGAGATCAGGGGTCAGAATCATGTTGTCAGAGCTGGAAAAGACAACATGAGTTGTCTCTAAAACATATAGTAGAGATGTCAGATAGATACTACGTCAAATAGACAATCCTACAATGGCGGACTGTGCTCATTTTACAGGTGAGAAGATGGAGACAAGGCTATCAAGGCATTTGCTTAAGACCACACACAGCTAGCATATGGTGGACACCATCTTCCAACACCTGCTACTCTGGCTCTGAAGCCCATTCGCCTTCTATTGTTACTCACTGCTGCGGTACCTAGAAATCTATACGAATTTGGGAGGAAGAAATGAGAAAAATAAGTAGTCAATACAGTGCTCTTAAAGATCACATAGTTTTATCACACTCCCTGAACACTTATATAGAGAGTAACAACTCGTGGGAGCTAGTTTAGGAAGAAGCAGCCAGAAATAGAATAAAGGTAGCTAGAAGATAAAAGTTTAAAAAGCAATAATTAAAAACAAACGAGCAGCTGGACTTCGGAAATTAAATGTAAAATTGAGACAGCACAGGAAGCATGCAGTGGAAGTCAACAAGCTTTCAGACAGAGGCCGGTGCTGTGGCTCAGTGGGTCAGGTCACCACTGGCATCCCTTATCACAGTGCTGGGTTGAGTTCCCTGTTGCTCCACTCAGATGCGGCTGCATGTTAATGTACCCAGGTAAAGCAGCCGAAGATGGGCCAAGGATATGGGCCCACCACCCACTGTGGAGGCTGAGATGGCGTCTCTAGCTCCTGACTTCAGCCTGTCTCACCCCTGGCTGTTATGGCCATCTGGAGAGTAAACTAGTGAATTGTGCTGTCTGCCTCTCCCTCCTTCTCTGCCTTTTAAATAAATTAATTAAAATAAATGTATCTTTTTTTAAAGACCTTCATAATGTTCACTTAGGATAGTCATCATCCCACTTAATTCAAGAGTCCCACCCAGTGGTGGGGGGTGAGGAGAGCTCTTGGGTTTTGAAACTTCACCAATTTACTCTTCAAATTATCACAGCATTTTGTTGATTCCATATAATTACAACAAGGCCTTCAATGCAAACCTGCAAGGATTGTTGAAGAAGTAAATGTAAAAAGGTACAGGAGCCGGCATCTGGTCTAGCAGTTAAGGCGTCCGTTTCCCGTATCTGAGTGCCTCAGTTTTTGGAAGTCTGTCTCCCAAGCCCAGCCTCCTGCCCAGGCAGACTCCGAGAGGCAGCACATGCCAGCTGAGTAGTTGGGTTCCCGACACCGGGGAAGCAGTCTGAACTGAGCTCCTAGCTCCCGGCTCTGGCACCAGCCAAGCTCCCACTGTATCTGAGGAGTGAACCAGCAGATGGGTGCACATGTGCTCTCTCCCTGCCTCACAAATCAAATAATTCTTGCCATTGAACAAAGCACTTTAAAAATAGCAAATAAAGTAATAAAAGGTACAAGCCAAGTCATTGCTGTACACATTTAAATACAATTTCACTGTTCATTTTCCGTATGTTCTTCAAATTCATTGCCTGGTCTGGAGGAGGATTTCGGGTGGAACAGTTTTCTCAGAGGCAGCGTGAACTGTGAAAGGTGTCTGGTAGGATATTTGAGTCTGCGGTCATTTCTCATTATTTGAGCGAATTATTTCATCTTTTCCACGTGTGTTTTCTCATACTTAGTCCTGACTCTCCTCAAAAGGTTGTTGTGAAGCTCAAATACATTGGCACATATTCAAATATTCTTAAATCCACAGAGAGCCACACAAATACAAGCAACAATGATGCTGAGATCGTTTATAATGATGGAACAGGAGGGAGAGGGAAGGGAGAGAAGAGGCCAAGTGCCAAGAGCACTGGTCAGTGTCCACGCCTCGCATTTCCTTACATCAACAAGCCTTGCACCTCTACCACTGAAGTGCCCTCAGAACCCTGACTGGGCCTGGCTGTTACCTCTGTGCTCTGATTAGCAACCTGACATGTCTTCTTTCTCGTCAACTGTAAATTGAGGAATTTACTCGAACATTATAATTGCTCAAAATCTGATGGTGTTCGTAACTTCAGTTATCAATTTGCCTTCTTTAAAATTCAAGACAGAGTACCCTGTTTATTTCAATTGGGGAAGTAACCATCTTTAAATAAAAGTAGAACCCCAGGACTGGCACTATGGCATAGCGAGTAAAGCCGCAGCCTACCATACCAGCATTCCATATTGGTGCTGAGTCCCAGCTGCTCCACTTCTGATCCAGGTCTCTGCTATGGCCTGGGAGAGCAGTAGGAAATGGTCCAAGTCCTTGGGCCTCTGTACCTGCTTTGGAGAGCAGGAAGAAGCTCCTGGCTCATGGCTTCAGATCAACCCAGCTCTGGTCCTTGGGGTCCTTTGGGGAGTATTAGCAGATAGAAGACTTCTCTCTCTCTCTCTCTCTCTCTCTCTCTCTCTCTGCCTCTCTGTCTTTCAAATAAATAAATCTTTTTAAAAAACCCATAATTTCTGCTCACAATGATTCTGCTAAGACATACCAACAATAATCTTGTTTTTTCCCTGCACTTTTTTTAAAAAAAAAAAACCTTTTATTTAATAAATTTCCAAAGTACAACTTTTGAATTATGGAGGTTTTTTCCCCCCATAACACCTTCCCACCCGCAAACTATCCCATCTCCTACCCCCTCTCCCATCCCATTCTTCATTAAGATTCATTTTTAATTATCTTTATATACAGAAGATCAACTTAGTATATACTAAGTAAAGATTTCAACAGATTGCATTCACACAGACATACAAAATATAAAGTACTGTTTGAATACTAGTTTTACCATTAATTCGCATAGTACAACACATTAAGGACAGAGATCCTACATGGGGAGTAAGTGCACAGTGACTCCCATTGCTGATTTAACAATTGACACTTATGACGTCAGCAATCACCTGAGGCTCTTGTCATGAGCTGCCAAGGCTATGGAAGCCTCTTGAGTCCACCAACTCCAACCTCATTTAGACAAGGCCAGAATCAAAGTGGAAGTTCTCTCCTCCCTTCAGAGAAAGCTAGCTCCTTCTTTGATGGCCCATTCTTTCCCCCTGGGATCTCATTCACAGAGATCTTTCTTTTTTTTCTTTTCTTTTATTTATTTATTTTTTTTTTTTGCCACAGTGTCTTGGCTTTCCATGCCTGAGAAACTCTCATGGGCTTTTTAGACAGATCCGAATGCCTTAAGGGCTGACTCTGAGGCCAGAGTGCTATTTAGGGCATTTGCCATTCTGTGCATCTGCTGTGTATCCCGCTTCCCATGTTGGATCATTCTCTCATTTTTAATTCTATCAATTATTATTAGCAAATACTGGTCTTATTTATGCTTATTTATGTGATCCCTTTGACAAATAATCCTATCTTTATGATCAATTATGAACTTAAACTGATCACTCTAGTAAAATGGCATCAGTACATGCCAACTTAATGGGATTTGGAGTCCCATGGCACACTTCTAGCTCTACCATTATGGGTAAGTCCGAGTGAGCATGTGCCGAACTGTACATCTCCTCCCTCTTATTCTGATTCTTACTTTTAACAGCGATCGATTTTCAGTAAAATTTAAAATCCTAAGAATAATTGTATGTTAATTAAAGAGTTCAACCAAGGGCCGGCACCGTGGCTCAACAGGCTAATCCTCCGCCTTGCGGCGCCGGCACACCGGGTTCTAGTCCCGGTCGGGGCACCGGATTCTGTCCCGGTTGCCCCTCTTCCAGGCCAGCCCTCTGCTGTGGCCCGGGAGTGCAGTGGAGGATGGCCCAGGTGCTTGGGCCCTGCACCCCATGGGGAGACCAGGAAAAGCACCTAGCACCTGGCTCCTGCCATCGGACGAACGCGGTGCGCCGGCCGCAGCGCGCCATCCGCGGTGGCCATCGGACGAATGCGGTGCGCCGGCCGCAGCGCGCCATCCGCGGTGGCCATTGGAGGGTGAACCAACGGCAAAAGGAAGACCTTTCTCTCTGTCTCTCTCTCTCACTGTCCACTCTGCCTGTCAAAAATAAAAAAATTAAAAAAAATTAAAAAAAAAGAGTTCAACCAATGGTATTAAGTAGAAAAAGAAAATACTAAAAAGAATAAAATAGTAAGCTGTTCCTCAACAGGACAAGGGCTGACCAAGTCATTATTTCTCATAGTGTCCATTTCACTTCTACAGGTTTCCTTTTAGGTGCTCAGTTAGTTGTCACAGATCAGGGAGAACATATGATATTTGTCCCTTTGCGACTGGCTTATTTCACTCAGCATGATGTTTTCCAGATTCCTCCATTTTGTTGCAAATGACCGGATTTTTTTTTTTACTGCTGTGTAGTATTCTATAGAGTACATATCCCATAATTTCTTTATCCAGTCTTCTGTTGATGGACATTTAGGTTGATTCCATGCCTTAGCTATTGTGAATTAAGCTGCAATAAACATTGAAGTGAAGATAGCTCTTTTATTTGCCTTTTTAATTTCCTCTGGGTAAATTCCAAGGAGTGGGATGGCTGGGTCATGTGGTAGGGCTATATTCAGGTTTCTGAGGAATCTCCAAACTGTCTTCCATAGTGGCTTTACCAGTTTGCATTCCCACCAACAGTGGCTTAGTGTCCCTTTTTCCCCACATCCTCAGCAGCATCTATTGTTGGTAGATTTCTGAATGTGAGCCATTCTAAGGGGGGGGGGGCTCATTGTGGTTTTGATTTGCATTTCCCTGATGGCTAGTGATCCTGAACATTTTTTCATGTGACTGTTGGCCGTTTGGATTTCCTCTTTTGAAAAATGTCTATTGAGGTCCTTGGCCCATCTCTTAAGTGGGTTGTTAAGTGGAGTTTCTTGATCTCTTTGTAGATTCTAGTTATTAAACCTTCATCAGTTGCATAGTTTGCAAATATTTTTCCCATTCTGTCGGCTGCCTCTTCACTTTCCTGACTGTTTCTTTTATAGTACAGAAACTTCTCAGTTTGATGCAATCCCAATAGTTAATTTTGGCTTTAATTGACTGTGCCTCTGGGGCCTTTCCCAAGAAGTCTTTGCCTGTGCCTGTATCTTATAGGGTTTGTCCGATATTCTCTAATAATTTGATGATGTCGGGTCATAGATTTAGATCTTTAATCCTTGTTGAGTGGGTTTTTGTGTAAGGTCTAAGGTAGGGGTCTTGTTTCATACTTCTGTATGTGGAAATCCAGTTTTCCCAGCACCATTTGTGAATAGACTGTCCTTGCTCCAGGAATTGGTTTTAGTTTCTTGATCAAATATAAGTTAGTTGTAGATGTTTGGATTGATTTCTGGTGTTTCTATTCTGTTCCATCCAACAATACTCTTATAAATTTGTTCTTTAAAAACATACTTACATATTATCTTTATTGTGTATTGTTTTCTAACTATATGGTTAACCTTGTCCTCCCAATTAGATTATAAATCTGTTCAAGTAGAAAAAGGTACTACTTTATTTTCATTTTCCTCACAGGACCTAACAACATACATGGTACACTCCAGATGCTCAATAAAGCACACACAAATTATTTAGTATGTACAATTTGTAACCAGTTCCCCATCTCAAAAAGGTATTCCAAAATTATAAAAGCATGAAGGATAAAAATAAATTCTGTGGACATTTATGAAATAAGAGACACAAAATAATACTGACAATCCCTTTGGTCAACAAGGGAACTATGCATTTACCAGTTCAAACCAGAGTAGGGAAGGAAACCGACAAAAGCTAAGAAAGCACTCATTTCTAACAATACTACCTCAGTAAAAATACAGAGGGTTGAACACTGCTAAAGTGAAAAGCTGAAAAACCAGCTAAGACTACAATGCCTGCTTCAAATATCGCATTACAACTGAAGCTCAATGAGTAAAGACTGTTTTGAACTACTAAAACCAGGTAACTTTTACATTAAAAAAGAAAGCAAATGAATTATAAAAAGTAAAATTATACAAACTGTACTTTGTTCATGGTTACTAATAGCAGTACTTTGTTTCTTTACAACCTTAGAGTTCCTTTCATTGAAAACAAACTCAGCTGTCCTTGTTCCTCACTCACTCCAAGCATCCTAGCCAAATTGAACACATAGGTAAAGATGAAAATTGAATTTCATCTCAATTATTTGGAGAATCTAAACTGACTGCTCATACTGCTAACTCTATTAATGACTCCTTAATTAGCAAGGTTTTAAGTATTGTAGTTTGAGGATTAACACATATTAAAAATAATGATGTGAAATAACCTAATTTACAATATTGGGAGTTGATAATGATTTTTTGGAAAGAAACAAGGTGTAATAAAGATAATCTAGATTCCTAATACCACTTACTGACAATCACAGCTTTATATCATGCTAAAATTACACACTTATCTCCTCATTAGCAACTAATCTCACTTATTCCTCCTGCCAAACCAATTATAAGAAAATTTCCAGACTCAAAGGAATTAATAGGACACTTGGACCTCACTCAGTCCCCGCGTGACTCAAGTAATTAACAAGCACTTATACTGAAATCCAAACAGTTTTCCTAAACTAATTAATGGAGGACATCAAAATGTTATCAACCTACAACAACTCAAGTGCCATACACTAATAGTCCTCAAACAGAGTAACTGCCAGACGATGACAGGGTCCTTCTGGTCAACTCAAACTAATGTGGTATGTAAATAAGGAGGAAGGAAACCTGGTTACTTATCAAATACAGCAAACTATTCAATATGATCAAGGAATGTTACAGGCAATGCCTTGCATAATGAATAGCTTTTGGATTCTTCAACTTTTTAAGCACATAATACAAGGAGAATAAATAACAGTAGAAATTTACATTTATATGATATTTTCTTCCAAGTAATTCAAAAATGGAAGAACTTGAGGCTAAGCCATTTTCGCAAAATTTCATAAAAGGCCTGGAATTTCTGAAGAGAAACTTGGAAAGCTCTATTCTTCTGTGAGTTCCTTATTTTCTGTGTTCTCTCAACCAAACATGCATCTCAGCCATCAGGCTATGACCCTTCATCAGACTATCATATTGTTTCCCCTGCTTCCATACAATATTTCAAAAAACATTTTCAACGTAGCCAGTTAAATCTTCCTCCACAAAGTTGTCCAACAGAATAAATGTAAGCCTTTAAAATGGACTTCAAAAACATTTCATTTTATAAATTAAGAGCTCACTAGGTGTTCTGAGCCCTAACTTTTTAAAAGGTAAAAATCATTAATAGTATATCAGAAATTAAATTCAGTTTTGTTACAGATTTTACTTCACTTTCTGACAAGAGGAGGCCTTCATAAGATCTTTGAACAGCGGCACACAGTGTTTTGAAAACAGAACCTTAACACACTTTGAGGCTCATAGCACCAGCTCCTGTAACTGTTAGGTTTGCTCTTAGTAAACAGTACAAGCAGGTCTTCTAAAAGCTCATGGGAAATGCATATTATGCACATATCTCAGTTTTTTGGCACCCACATAAATTTAAAGTAAGGTTTACATCTAAAGAGGATCTAGTTTGAAAAATTAAGAAGGATATCAATTTGAGAAGAGCCCCTATCACAGCAACATGAATTCTCCTAAAATTCAAGATAAACATCAACTATATGGTGAAGCTTGAGTGCAAGAATGGTGAGCTCGTGTATGCTTTACAAAAAGTTGACGTGGAACAGGCCCCTAAATGTGAATTAATGATATGACCAGTGCTCATATCATTTTGTACTTTGTGTTCTGTGTGGGGGCAAACTGATGAAATCTTTATACTAAATTGATCGTCTGTATATAAAGATAATTGAAAATTAATCTTGATGTGAATGGAATGGGAGAGGGAGCGGGAGATGGGAGGGAGGGTTGCGGGTGGGAGGGAAGTTATGGGGGAAAAAGTCATTGTAATCCATAAACTGTACTTTGGAAATTTACATCTACTAAATAAAGTGTAAAAAAGATATCAGCAGTTTACTAGCAGATACCTCATCTTAGGAAGGGATGAGCTAATGCTAAAGATGAGCCCACAGAGGCACACTATCCACATCAATTTGCAAAAGGAACATGTAATCACATCCATGCCCTAAATGAAGAGCACCCACAATCAACAGCAGAAACAATATCCAACATCACAGCTATCTCAACTGGGCTGTCTACACAATTATGACCAAAAAATCAGAAGTGAAGATATTCAGCTCACCATGTACCAAAACTATTGCACCCAGATTAGTGGCAGACAAGAGCAGAGCTTTCGATGGAAAGGTGTAACAAGTGTGATCAAGATCCTGGAGCAGCTCTTTGAAGAACTATGAAAGGAGATAAAACATGGCTTTTGCAGAGCCAACCTGAAGACAAAGCACAATCAATGCAATGGAGACCAAAAGGTAGAAATGTTCCAGTAATGCAAATACGGACCAGTGATGAGGAAAGCTCCTGCAACATTGTGAGCAGGCTTTTTGCTTGCTGACTTTCCAGAGGGTGAACGAACAAGTAACATCTGCTGATCACTGAGTGTTTGGAGAAAGGCAGCCAAAGCCTAGCAGAAAAACAGCAGGAAAGCATTGACGGTCAGTCTTTTAACGCAACGACGTGCCTGCTCATTCCTCTCATTAAAAATGGGTAACCTTCTGACAGTTCCGAGGGGAAATCATTAGGCATCGCCTTACAGTATAATTTGATTCCTTGTGACTACTTTTTGTTTCTCGTTTTTCTTCAGTTAATAACGTAAAAAAGACTACACTGACATGGTTAAATTCCCAGGCTGTCAGTTGGTTAAGGATGGTCTAGAAGACAGTACAAACACTTTCTAAAGCTTTGTGAACCTCATGGACCGTACATTAAGAGAAGTTTTATAGCCTTTATTTTTATCTCTTAATTCTATTTTCCCATGAACTCCTTGAAGTCCCCTTGTAGAAACCAGAGTCTGACACAAAATAAGCAGTCTATATGTATCTGTTGAAAATGAAAAGGGGCAAAGTAGAGGTATTTGGCACAGTGCTTAAGACACCACTTGGGATGCCCAATTCCATTTAACAACACCTGGGATGGAGTCCTAGCTCTGCTTTCATCTAGCTTTCTGCGCATGTACACCTTGGAGGGCAGCAGGTGATGGCTCAAGTACTTGGATCTCTGTATTCCACACGTGAGACCTAGACTGAGCTCCTGGCTAACGTCAGCCTGGCTCAGCCTTGGGTGTGGCAGGCATTTGGGAAGTCAGCCAGCAGATAGAAGACTTAATTCTCTGTCATGTAACTAAATAAGAAAAGGGGCCGGCGCCGTGGCTCAACAGGCTAATCTGGGTTCTAGTCCCGGTTGGGGTGCCGGATTCTGTCCCGGTTGCCCCTCTTCCAGGCCAGCTCTCTGCTGTGGCCTGGGAGTGCAGTGGAGGATGGCCCAAGTGCTTGGGCCCTGCACCCCATGGGAGACCAGGAGAAGCACCTGGCTCCTGCCATAGGAGCGTGGTGCGCCAGCCGCAGCACACTGGCCGTGGCAGCCATTAGAGGGTGAACCAACGGCAAAGGAAGACCTTTCTCTTTGTCTCTCTCTCTCTCTCACTGTCCACTCCGCCTGTCAAAAATTAAAAAAAAAGAAAAGGAGTGAGGTGGAAGAAACAAGTGAGTTTGCTATAGATCTTGGAACATTTTAAACTGTAGATTCAGCATAAACCAGCTGAGAATTTTTCCTATGACAACAGACCCTAAGGAAAGTGAGAACATACTACCTCGAGTCTCTTCTGCAGATAGCACTTGTTTTAAATATGATAAAATAGAAGTTTCTTCCAACCGTCAATATTATGGCATGAGTTTGGTATTCCAGGTGAAATAAAAGCACATATTATCACACCAAGTCAAACAAATCTCTGTAATCTGTAACTTAAGATGAAACCATTGATCAACAGAGTTATTTTCCCATGTTTTAATTCAAGGAAGACGCTCCCCCTGATCTGAAATCTTAGGAAGCATTTTCAATTTCTTTGGGAAAATGCCTGACAGACTTCTTTTTAATCTCTCTTTAGATAAAACACTCTGAAGATCAAAGGGGCCTCACTCAGGCAGATGTGTTTTCTGCCAATGGCTATGAGGGAAAAACAGACTTTAAGCAAACTACTCCAAGAAACCTTTAGCAATTAGGCATTAAACAGATAATACAGTCTTCAGAAAGGTCAATGGATGAGCAAAAGCAAGGTATTCACACACACAAAAAAACTTTCTTTGGAAAACCAACCTAGAAATAGGTCCTACATGGAAAATTAGACAAGCTTCCCTTAAATACTCAAAAACAGTAAAGAAGTGTACATCACCCAATGCTATCTACTATAAGTCTTTATTCCTTGGTTCTTCTAAAGTTATTAATGCATTTGAGAGATAGAAAGGGAGACATATAATGAGCATTCCCATCTCCTAGTTTATTCCCAAATACCCACAAACATGGAGGCTGGGCCAGGACAAAGCAGAGAACCAGAACACAGTCCAGTCCAGGTCTTCCACATAGGTAGCAGGACCCAGTTATGTAAGCTATCACCACCGTATCCCAGAGTCTGCATCAACAGGAAGCTGAAGTCAGGTGCAGAGCTGGGTTTGAACTGGAGCACACCAATATGGCACATGAGCATCTCAACTGTTAGACTAAACGCCTACTCTGAAGGTCCTAATTTTTAGTCAAGACTTTCCTAAAGAATCATGTTAGACAAAATACCAAACTTAGAAGACATTCTATACATCATGACATAATCAGAATTCTAACCGCATACTGTTAATAAGTTTATTTCATATCATAACTTTAATTAGGAAAAACCCAAATTGTGAGAGTAATAAACTTCCAAAATCTTATTAAACAACTTCTGTTTAGATCCTTTCAAAAAACATATCATCGACACAAGAGAATCATATTTCATTCGTAAAGGAAAATATACTTGTCTTGGACAATGCAAATATTACCCAAAGTAATAATAAAGAGAAGTTGAGGGACTATGGCATAGTGGGTTAAGCCTCTGCCTGCAGGGCCAGCATCCCATATGGGCACTTGTGTCCCGCTGCTCCACTTCTGATCCAGCTCCTTGCTAATGGCCTGAGAAAACAGTGGACAATGGCCCAAATGCTTGGACCTCTGCACCCATGTGGGAGACCCAGAAGCAGCCCTGACTCCTGGCTTCAAATTGGCCCAAACTGGCCATTGTGGCCACTGGGGAGTGAACCAGCAGAGGGAAGACCGCTCTCTCTTTGTCTCTATCTCTGCCTCTCTGTAACTCTTTCAAATAAATAAATAAATCTTAGGGAAAAAAAAGTTGCCCACATAACTGAACTTTGTTACCACTTAAATAAATTCATTCCATTCAAAAATACTGAGATTATTATCACTTCTTGGATATACGACAGTAAACTATAAAGTCCTAAAGTACAGAGCTGCTTAAAAACCTCATTAAAGAAAGGTAATAACGACAATGATGAAGTCACCTATGTATGACAGTTAAAAATCCAAGAGCTGGGGCCTGCACTGTGGCACAGCAGGTAGAGCCACCACCTGCAGTGCCAGCATCCCATATGGGCGCTCCACTTCGAAAACAGCTTTCTGCTGTAGCCTGGGAAAGCAGTAGAGGATGGCCCAAGTCCTTAGGCACCTACACCCATGTAGGAGACCTGGAAGAAGCTCCTGGCTCCTGGCTTCAGATTGGCACAGCTCTGGCCATTAAAGCCATCTGGAGAGTGAACCAGCAGGTGTAACGCCTCTCTCTCTGCCTCTTCTTCTCTCTTTGTAACTCTTTCAAATAAATAAATCTCTAAAAAACAAAACAAAACAACAACAACAAAAAAACAAAAACCAAGAGCCTAAAATAAATAACTTATAAAAGCAAGATCTGACAACTTGATGCATTTTCAGATTTCTCCAGCAGTGTTCTCACATAAGATACACATAAATTCTAATATTCAGGGGAAAAACTCAATTTCCATGTGGAGAAAAACTTTTAATTAAAAACCATCCAATTGGGGCGGGCGTTGTGGCACATCAGGTTAATGTCCTGGCCTGAAACTCCAGCAACCCATATGAGCACCAGCAACCCATATGGGTGTCAGTTCTAGTCCTGGCTGTTCCTCTTCCAATCCAGCTCTCTGCTGTAACTTGGGAAAGCAGAAGATGGCCCAAATCTGTGGGCCCCTGCGCCCACGTAGGTGACCCAGAGGAAGCTCCTAGCTCCTGGCTTCCATTGGCGGCGCAGCTCCGGCCATTGCGGCCATCTGGGGAGTGAACCAGCAGATGGAAGACCTTTCTGTCTCTACCTCTCTGTAACTCTGCCTTTAAAGTAAATAAATCTTTATAAAAACAAATCCATCCAATTAGAAATATTTTACCATAAATCTAGTTTTACCTTCCTTTTTAACCTCAATTTGTAATACAAATTTGAGGGTAGAAAGAAATCATAAATCAAGAAATTGATAAATTTTTAAACAAAGTTTCTTAAGGCAATTTAATATTTGCAAAAAATGGATTACAATTTCCATTGTATTTGTTTAACATAACAACTTTTAAAACTCACCATGGTAAAGATTTACCTAAAGGTAAATAAATTCACTCAGGTAGGTAAGGGACCTCTATCTCATTTCTCCAAAAACCAATTAAACTGTAATTTTATCATATATCCTTGGTATTTTTACTTTTCCTTTGTGTATTTTTTGCTTTTATATATTTTTGGTACATTTTATATTTTTACACATAACAAAAGTACAGAGGGCAACAATTATTTTTTAAGATTTATTTTATTTATTTGAAAGGCAGAGTTACAGGGAGAGAGACAGAAAGGTCTTCCATCTGCTGGTTCATTCCTCAAATGACCAGAAAGGCTGAGGCTAGGCCAGGCCAAAACCAAGAGCCCGGAGCTACATCCAGGTCTCCCATGTGGGTGCAGGGGCCCAAGCACTTGGGCCATCCTCCACTGCTTTCCCAGGCCACAGCAGAGAGCTGGATGGGAAGTGGAGCAGCCAGGACTCTAACCAGCACCCACATGGCATGCTGGCACTGCAAGCAGAGGCTTAACCTTCTGTGTCACAGTGACGGTCCCACTGGGCAACAGTTCTCAAAAGTGCTTCAGTACAGCTCTTAATTACATGAGCATTTTCATTTTTAAGAAAAAAGCGGTACTTAGCTCTAATTCAAATCTTGCTCAATATACAATTTTTACTTTGCTTTTAATTACTGGTAAAATTTTAGAGAGCTTTTCTATTATATTTATAAGCACATGCTTACTATAAGACAAATAATTTTTACTGATCATAAAAATACTATATGATGCAGAAAGCAAATTAAAGACAAAAGCATCCAAAATTCCACCAACCAGGCATTATATTATCATTACCATTTTGATGTCTTTAATGTGTTATTTACGTACTATAAGTGGTACATAATTTACTATAACACACACGCACACAAGTCTCACATGTCACACACCAGAGAGAAGTACTTCAAAGGAAGTAAAAACAAAAATATTGACAGAAAAGAACAGGATGGTACATAAGGTTTAACGTGGATGGCTTGTAAATGTTTTCAATTTTAAAATAATATCTTCAGTTACTTGGCAACGGTTTAAACACAGAGTAAGTCATGAGTCAAAATCCATGGCTATGAAAATGCCTTTTATGTTGTTCAACTACTATGCTTTGGAGAAGTGGTGGAGGTGGGGGGATACTTTATGTAATCCTCTTGACAGATTAACGTAATCGTTCAAATAGTTCTGCCATTAATAGCAAATGCTACAATAGAAAGGAACCAGTTATTATTTTAAGTGATAAGCAAGAATGACAAGTAGTGCTATAGGTACTGCGGATACAGAGCACGGCTCAAAAACACCAGACACATCACACTGTGATAAGAGGGGACGGGGATGAGTCACCCTGACAGAAGCCCAGGCACAAGAAGAGCTAACGGGCCTAGGCTAAGGAAGTCAAGTGACAACACACAGTCCAACTGCATTCTTGAAGTTAGGACACAAAACTAGATAAAAACCCCGTCTGTAACAGAATGATGTGCACTGTGTTCACTGTCAGCCAGGAGAAATGGAGCATCCCCCCAGCACCGAGAGGCGAAGTATGGTTTCATGTTTCTGTGCTTCCTGTTCATGATTGGAGTGACAGAAAGCTCACTTGCAAGGTAAAAAGTCTGCTTCCCTGCCCTGTAGAACACAGCCATCAGAACGGGCACAGAAATCGGCCTTAGGACTCCGAGTTCTCCCCTTGTCAAGAACTGAACCACAGTTAGATGTCTTTCACGGAGCTCTGAAGCGCTCACCACAATGACCAATGTGTCCAACAGTCTCCATCTACGAGGCCGACGTCAAGGCACATACGGGTACAAAATCTCACTGCCTAACAGAGGTGTCCATTCAAGGAGAAAAAAGCCAGTGGCCTCCTGGAGTAGCATTTCAAGGAGTGCGTGTCTATGGACTTAAGAAAAAAAAGTGATGAAAAACTACAGCACCACATTTTATTCACAATGGACTCGGTGCAGGTACCACGTCTCCACGTGATGTGCATTCAGTTCTCAGTTCTCTTGTTTGGCTGGGGTTCTGGATTGAGGACTACCCAGGTCCGACTCCCTGGAATGCCCCGTCATAGGCCGTAGAATACTTCAGGAAACACCAATACAGTTCTAAGCTGGCTCCCCATACACTGCACTGCTTCCACACCTCTCAAGTCCTAAGCCTGAATAGTCAGACACGCAGATGATGAAAGAATGTGCTCCCAGATTCCTTATGTCTTTACAGCAGAAGGGGGACTTGATCCCCAACAGCATGACAGTACACAAACACAACTATGAGAGGGAGACAAAATCCATCAAAGGGCAGTTTTCACAGCTATTACATGACAGCAGACGACTCTACTAGAATTACCTTTTTTCTACTTTAATCTTCATTATTTACTCTTTTTTAATAAGTTATTTTTATATTCTATTTATTTGCTTGAAAGGTAGAGTTACAGAAAGGCAGAGGCAGAGGCAGAGGCAGAGGCAGAGAGAGAGAGAGAGAGAGAGAGAGAGAGGAGATAGACCTTCACTCCCCAAATGGCTGCCACATCCGGAACTGCACCAATCCGAAGCCAGGAGCTTCTTCAGGGTCTCCCACATGGGTGTAGGGGCCCAAGCACTTGACCACCCTCTACTGCCTTCCCAGGTCAGGGCAGGGAATTGGATAGGAAGTAGAGCAGCCAGGACTCAAACCTGCACCCCTACGGGATGCTGGCACTGCAGGCAGCAGCATTACCCGCTCCACCCCAGCACCGAGCCCCAATTTACTTTTTTTATATTTCTAGTCGAAGTTGCATTTTTTGATTAAGTATTTTTATTCCTAGTTTAATTTGTATTTCTAATATAAATGTTGGGAGAAATTATGATAATCTCTAGGGAATTCCATTCATTGTCACAAATGATAAACTGGGCCTGAGGAAGCCAGGCCATCACAAATCAAAAAGCAGGCTATCTTAGAATTACAACAGCCACACTCAAGTGGAAGCATAACTCTAATTGGCTTTGGCTATCTCTCGAGCCGTAGCCTCATTTGTAGAGTTAGCTCTACACACAAAATTTTCACATTTTTGATCCCTGTAAAAAGCCCTCCCTTTCAAGAGTTTTCCTCTGTTTTACCATAGAATATAGTTAATTTCACAAGTTTGATAAAATTGCTACAAAAGTAATTTTTATAAAAGTCATATTGGGGCCAGCACTGTGGAGCAGCGGGTTAGAGCCCTGGCCTGAAGCACCGCCATCACTTATGGTGATGCTCCTCTTCCCATCCAGCTCTCTGCTGTGGCCTGGGAAAGCAGCAGAAGATGCCCAAATCCGTGGGCCCCTGCACCCACGTGGGAGGCCCAGAAGAAGCTCCTGGATCCTGGCTTCAGATGGGTGCAACTCCTGCCATTGCGGTTATTTGGGGAGTGAACCATTGGATAGAAGACCTCTCTGTGTGTCTCTATCTCTCTCTGTATCTCTTTCAAATAAATAAAAATAAATCTTAAAAAAAAAGAATATTTGTGTGTAAACATGCACATACCTACAAATACAATGAATGTTAACATAGTGTGAATCAAGCATGAAATAAGATTTTGTTAGTCTTATGTCATAAATGTTGGCTTAAAAAATTGCTTTTCTCAAAAAAAAGTACTTGATAGAATGAAAAGTATTTCAAATCTTAAAGTAGGGTATTAAACAGAGGCAAATAAAATTTTCTGTCCCAAAAAGTGCTTTATACACCTTTAAATGTGCATTTATAAGCTTCACTCAAGGAAACGGTGTGCCAATATTGCAGTACTCAGAAAATAAGCACATAAAATGTTTTTAGAATAATTTTACAATTGATCGAGTCAGAGTTAAACTATACTAAAAGAATTTTGATTGTATTTAGATTAAAGCTATCAGGGAAAGATAGATTAATAGTACAAAGAACATCTCCCATCTGCTTAGCCCTCTGAGTACTGAAGCCAACTCTGGGGGAAACCGCCTGAGTTTAGGAATTCCTGGGGGGAGGGGCGCAGAGCTTGGTCCACATGCCTAGGAGGGGCAAGGAAGCCAGCTGAGGTCCAAAGTCACCATTAAATTAGATCTTCCTCCTGTGGCTCTCCTAGGGCCTCGCTACAAAAGCAGTGAAGTGTATGGGGACCAGCACTGGAAGACCAAGTGACAGGCAGTGAACGAGTCTGAATGAGACCAGGAGGGCCCCACAAAAAAGCCTAAGCACTAGTCCCATCTTTTTCCTTTGGGATAGAAAATCTGCAGCTTACATCAACACAGATATCTCACTTAGCTTACAAAAGCATTAGTTGCAAATACTCTAGTGGTAATAATCATAATCCTAAAATAATTTATCATTGGCTGGCACTAAACCATGCACTTTTCATTCATAGAATACTATGTACAATTATTATCCCAATTTATCGCGTGAGGAAGAAAGACTTTTAGAGAAGATGAGCTCAGACTAAGTGCAAAGATAAAAGCTCAATCTAGGTGACATCATCATTCATTCAGGAGTAAGCGAGTTCCAACTACACAAAAAGCGTTTTGCAGCTCCATGATTAGGTGGAAAGAAAAAAAGACAGCTATTCTTGTCAAGAGGAAAGAGGTTTTAAGTAAATGATCACAAGATTAAATGTAAAGTTGTATATGTGAAAAATACTATTTAGAGCCTACAACAAATCGTGACCCTGTCTTCATGAAAGTCAAAGACAACTTCCCTGAGGAAAAGACATTGGTGTTAAAATCTGGAGTTAGATGTAGAGTCAGGTGGAACAGGCACAACTCGCATATGAGGGGAAAGAAAGGGAAAAAACCAGGGGGCAGTCTTCCAGCTCAGGTAAGTCCAGAATGAGTGGTCCCATGTGAAATTGTGGCCTTTATCCTAATAGTACCTGGGAGACACTCAACCATTAGCAGCTAGAGGTAACACGATATTGCTTTTCTTTGTCAAATATCACGTTGTCAAAGAATGGTAAACTAGAAGGGGACTAGAATGAAAGAGATTAGTTCAGTTAGAAAGTAAACTACTGCAGTAGCCTAAAAAAGACACAATGACAGCTTAGGTCAGGGTGGCAGAGCAAGGGACACAGCTATTTGACATAGGAGTTAGTAAGAATGAGACACAGGGATGGCTCCTAAGTTTATGACATGCTTGACTAGCTAGCTGAATTTTGTTTGATACATGTTGTGTTTGAGGTGCCTTGGAAATATCCAAGCAGAAACATCATGCCAAGAGCCTTGGTGATTATTGAGTCATAAGTAAGAGTGTCTATTGTTAAATCAACAATGGGAGTCACTGTGTACCTGCTCCCCATGTAGGACCTCTGTCCTTAATGTGTTGTACTATGCGAATTAATGATAAAACTACTACTCAAACAGTACTCTATACATTGTGTGTCTGTCTGTGTGGGTGCAGTCTGTTGAAATCTTTACTTAGTATATACTAAGTTGATCTTCTGTATATAAAGATAATTGAAAATGAATCTTGATGAAGAATGGGATGGGAGAGGGAGTGGGAGATGGGATGGTTGCAAGTGGGAGGGAGGTTATGGTGGAAAAAGCCACTATAATTCAAAAATTGTACTTTGGAAATTTATATTTATTAAAGTGGAAAAAAAAGGCAGGCAGACATGACAGGAGTTTCAGACATTCTTGAGATATCACTATAAAACACGAATAGAGGATAGTTCAAACAGGGTGTATGCATGAAATAGCTTAGGAAGATGTCTTGAACTGAGAGGAGAGGAGAGGGGAGGGGAAGGGACAAGAGGAGCGGAGGGGAAGGGAGGGGAGGGGAAGGGGGAGAGAGGAGGGGAGAGGAGGGGAGGGGAGAGAAGGGGAGAGGAGAGGAAGGTAAGGGAGGGGAGGGGAGTGGAAGGGGGGAGTGAGGGGAGGGGAAGGGGAGGGGGAGAGGAGACCAAGGGAAGGGAGGGGAGGAGAGGGGAGGGGATGGGAGAGGAGGGGAGAGGAAAGGAGAGGAGACCAAGGGAGAGGAGGGGACAGGAGAGGAGAGGAGGGGAGAGGAGGGGAAGGGAGGGGAAGGAAGGGGAAGGGAGGGAAAGGAAGGGGAAGGGAGGGGAAGAGAGAAGAGGGAAGGAGGGGAAGGGGAAGGGGGAGGGGGAGGGGAGGGGAGGGGAGAGGAGAAAACTTCTGCTGTATTGCTCAGAAAACTGTCGCTGGGACTGGAAAACAAGGTTCCTAAACTAGGTGAGAATCTAGAGCTCAGCGAAGCCGGGACCCAACCAGGACAGTAAGGCCGGCAAAGGGCTGGTGATGAGAGCTGCGCACTTCTAAGTTAACCAACATCATCTGACTGCCCTCCACACTGGTTTGCACAACACACCAGGCACTGTGTATGAAGCAAGACCTCAACAACTGTACAATGTGTAAAATCCAATTAAATACTACGTGTGTAGGTGCACATTTCCACAGGACGTGTATCTGGTTCTCAAACTGGCTGCTTTAATCTTGAATGTCCAAGTATTATCTAGAATGTAAAAGGAAACATTTCTCTTTCACACATTGAAAAGGTTGCTCTTTAGTCAAGAATCCTAAGACTTCTTTTTTGAAAAATACCAAGGCTATGAGTGGACGTGGATAACCTGAACTGATTTCTATAAGTGAGTTTTCATTTTCATGCATTCTCCATTTGATAACAATCAGGGTGTTTTTAGCTCTCGAATAAATTGTTTTTAACTGATTCATTCATAATGACTAAACAAAGCCACTTGACACCAGACACAAAACTATATCTAATTCCTCTCCAATTGCCACATTAAGCAAGATAATATAACCAATAAAATAAGGAAGGGCCTAAGGAAAAGAAATGGCAAGATCCAGGCCATTAAGTTCACAAATTCTGTGAATGAGATTTTGGTGTAAACCAACTGCTACTACATAATGACACAGAAATTATCAGAACTCCTGTTCTCCTAAAAGCACATTTCAAAATCCCTTCCGAGTTCCACCAAAAATAAGTCAGCTATAAAGTCTGAATTTTCATCAAATCACAAAAGTACATAATTTCCCAAAGACAAAAAATACCAATAGCAAAAAATTTATTAAAGTTTCTAAAAATAATTCACTAATTACACCATCTCAGATAAAGTGATTTACCCCCCTATTAATAGCTTCTTCAGACTATTTTTATGAAAGGCTTACTTTATTTATCCCAAAACACAACTGTGGCAAACAAGTATATGACCTACATGCACAGCAAATGTCCCCATTCTATAATTTTTGACTGAAGGGAATTTCGAAAGCACTCCCAATCATTGAGATAAGTGCTTATCTTATTATGCCTGAAACACCTCAGGAAGCAACATTTTTGGAAATAGTAATGCCATTTACCATCTCAAAATACCATCATATCTTAATAAACAAAAAGACTTGAAAATATCTTTTATAAAAAGTCATTTATTATTTTTTTTTTTTGACAGGCAGAGTGGACAGTGAGAGAGAGAGAGAGAAAGGTCTTCCTTTGCCGTTGGTTCACCCTCCAATGGCCGCCACGCTGCGCTGATCCGAAGCCAGGAGCCAGGTGCTTTTCCTGGTCTCCCATGCTGGTGCAGGGCCCAAGCACTTGGGCCATCCTCTGCTGCCCTCCCGGGCCACAGCAGAGAGCTGGCCTGGAAGAAGGGCAACCGGGACAGAATCCAGCGCCCCGACCGTGACTAGAACCTGGTGTGCCAGCGCCGCAAGGCAGAGGATTAGCCTAGTGAGCCACGGCACCAGCCAAAAGCCATTTAATTTTAAAAAGCTGGACAAAGCCAAAAAACAGCAAAAATAAAAATTACTTTCTTTGCTATCCAAGAAGAATTCTAACAGGTTTCCAAAAATGAGTAAATTATATCCTGAGAAGCCTCACTAAATGTGACAGGCACTGTCTCTCAGCTACACAACGTTTCCTTCTCCTCTTTTTCTGCTCAAAGAACTCCAATCAGTTCCAACAGCAGCAGAGAGGGAGGGGAGGCTCCAACCCAAGGAGGTGAACCAACTGGAGAAATCTCATCGCCCTTGATTAATGAGAGGTCAAGAGGGTCTGTGGGACTGAATTTTCTGGCCAAGAAGATAAAAGCAGCAGTAGGCGGAGGCGGGGAATTTGGAAGGCATTTTCTCCCCTAATTTTAAAACGAGCACAAACACAGTCTGCAGGCATCTCTTTTACCCCAGGATCTTTTTTCCTACTTCCTGCCTGGAACAGAAAAGTGATACCTGAACTATACGGCGAAAGTGCAAGGACAAAAAGCAAAACAGAAAGGGAGGAGACGCACATGACGGAAAGAATCTAGGTTCTTGAGGGTACTATGAAGCAGCTACACCCACCTCTGTACCAGCTACTTGCAGAAGTTAGATAAAAAACAATCATATACATCCCAAAGATTTGGAACTTTGAAATTATCTAGAAGTAAAAACATTTAAAATAAAGCATACAAACAGCACAGTGACTGAAAAGATACCTTATGCAAAGGAGGGTATAAAGATTCACTACAAATATGAGTATAGCCTATACTGGCGTGGCAGGTAAAGCTACCATTTGCAGTGCTCACATCCCATACAGACACTGCAACGAGTCCTGGTGCTCCGTGTCCAATGCAGCTCTCTGCACTGTAGAAGATGGCCCAAGTGCATGGGCCCCTGCACCCACGTGGGAGACCTGGAAGGAGCTCCTGCCTCCTGGCTTCGATGGGCTCAGTTCTGGCAGTTGCAGCACGTGGGGAGTGAACCAGTAGATAGAAGACCTTCTCTCTCTCTCTCTCTCTCTGCCTTTCCAGTATCTTAAACACACACACACACTCTAGAGGAAAAAGAAAAAAAAGCCAGAATTTTTGAAAATTACTCTGCATATAGAATGCAAAAAAAGAGGAAGGGAGGAGGAAGGGAAAAGGAGGAAGAGGGAGAAGAGAAGTAGAAGAACTGAACAACAGAAGAGGCAGGATAATTTGAAAACGAATCCTAGAGATTTAATTGCCAAGCAGAAGCTTATTTATTCACTTATGCAAGAAACATTTATCGTAAAGAGTACCCACTCTACTAACTGGAGTCGTGTTCTAATAAGCATTTGGGATAAAGCTGTGAACTCAACAAAAATCTTCCTACTTTTGGAGCTGTGTTCTAGAAGAGTTCCAAAAAAAAAAAAGAGAGAGAGAGAGAGAGAGAGAGAACGAACAAGGACAAAAAAGTACACAATTTCCCAGGAAAAAAAAATCCTAATTTCCAGAAGAAATAACTGAGACTCAGCTCTATACCACATCAAAGCATTAAAATGCAAAATTTCAAATTATCAAAGATAAAGAGAAGTCTCTAAAAGCATTCAGGCAGGGGGAATAATGTCAGATATGAGACTTGGGGTTTTATTTCATTTCTCAAGAGAATAATGAGAGCTTGTAAGGCAACGGGCAACACTGGAAATCCTGAAGGACTGGAAAATATTTTCCAACCAAGAATTGTAAACCTTGACAAGTGTGAGAATAAAATAAAGACAATGACAAAGACCAACAGTATCTAACACTCACTTCTTACACGCGCATTCTCAAGAAACTCTCAGAAGCTGTGCCCCAACTAACACGAAGCAAAACACAAGACAGAGACGGCAGTCCAGGGAACTGGAGCGACAGCAGAGGGGCGTGCTGATGGATACGGGTGGACTGGTAGTGACACGAGGCTCCTAGAGAAGAGGTGTACACATGGCAATGGAACTGGCTCATCTGAAGCATGGCTCTTAGCAGATGAAATCAGGGTGGGGGAGGGGGCAGTGGGAGAGAGAAGGAAACACACACTAACGGATAAGTTTGGTCATATTAAGGTTTTTGAAGAGAGCCAGCTAGGAACAATAACTAATTATCATGAAGATATAGGCACCACATTCTAATGTAACAACAAGAGTGAGATTGGGAGGATAACAGGAGGGGAATATAGAATGTGTACAGTATTGGGGTGGGAGTTGGGGAGGCACGAGAATCAGTAAAGAGTTCAATCTCCATCTGCAATAAGAATCTGAATGTTAAAGAGTCAAGTAAAGGCTGAGGTCTCTTAAGAATTTCACCTATGGGAAGAAAGCAAACCAGACCCTATCTCCTGACCTCCAAACTAGCAAAGACCCTGCCAAAGGCAGGTTCAGTCCTCCTCCCTTGGACAACGCAGGAATCCCAGCAATGACAACAAGGGGGGCACGGCAGCACCAAAAGGAAGGGTCAGTTAAGAACCTCACTGACAACAGCCTTCAGAGAAAGCACCCTGATTCCCAGACCCCTTCTCCATCTTGGAGTCACCAGGCAATCAGGACCCGGGGAAGCATCGTAGCACCCCCAGGAGGCACCTGGAAGGACCAGGGAAGAGCACAGTCAGCAGAGGAATGAGAGACCAAATCAGACAAAGAATCCAAAAATTAAGATCTCACTGGAATCAAAAGCAGACCAGAGTGCAGACCTAAGTAAGATGGCTCTCAGACAAAATCAAAGCCATAGGTAATACCAAAAACTGCCAGACATGATAGCCCAAATGTCCCAAAAACATTAAGAAATCACATGATACCAAAGGCCAGGGAAGTCACAACTTGAGAAAAAAGCGGTCAATTAATGCCAGCAAAGCGACATATTTTGTTAGAATTTTCTGACAACGATATTCAAACAATGTTAACACAAGTGCACCAAACAGAAGTTAAGTGTTCTCTTGAAACAAATGAAAACAAATATCAGCAAAGAACTAGAAATTCTAACAATGAAACTGAATGAAAGCTATGGAATCCAAAACCACAGTAACAGAAACAAGAAACCTTGCTGGAAGAGCTCAACTGGAGAACACAGGTAACAGAGGACAGAACTACTGATCCTGAAGACAGAAGGACAGAACTGACCAGTAAGAATGACCGGAAACAGAACATCAGGACCTGTATTATAATAACAAGATTCAATTTTTTTTTTTTTTTTTTGTGACAGGCAGAGTGGACAGTGAGAGAGAGAGAGACAGAGAGAAAGGTCTTCCTTTGCCGTTGGTTCACCCTCCAATGGCTGCCACGGATGGCGCGCTGCGGTGGGCGCACCGCACTCATCCAATGGCAGGAGCCAGGTGCTAGGTGCTTTTCCCTGGTCTCCCATGGGGTGCAGGGCCCAAGCACTTGGGCCATCCTCCAATGCACTCCGGGGCCACAGCATAGGGCTGGCCTGGAAGAGGGGCAACCGGGACAGAATCCGGCGCCCCGACCGGGACTAGAACCCGGTGTGCCGGCGCCGTAAGGCGGAGGATTAGCCTGTTGAGCCACGGCGCCGGCCAAGATTCAAAATTTTTAACATTGGAATCCACGTGTTAAAGGGGAGGAGAAAGCTGTGACATTACAATTATTTGAGGAATAGCTGAATATTTTTCAAATATAAAAAGACATAAAAGTACAGATTCAAGAAGCTGAATGCTCTCTCTCCTGTTTAACTCTGACTTTCAAATAAATAATCTTTAAAAAATATTTAATGAACCCCAAATAGGAAAAATAAAAACAAAGGAAACCCAACAGAAATCAATGCAAACTAAAAGTCAAAAAATACCTAACTGTATGTGTATGAAAGAGAAAAGTAACAATTCAACTAAGATTAGACTTCTCAGTAGAAACCACACAGGCCAAAAGGATTGCATCACGTTCAAACGCTTAAGGAACTCTCAACTGTGCGTTTTATTTCAACAAAATCACTTTTGATGAACAAACAGGAAATAAAAACATTCTGTGACTAGCAAATTTTTCCGTGAATAATGTCAATTCTCCTGAAAACTGATCTATAGGTTTTATTACAATTCCTATCAAAATCTCAGCATGTTTTTTGTAGACACAGACATGATTATATAAAAATTTTTATGTGAAGGCGAATAACCTGGAATTGCTAAAACAATCTTGACAAAGAAGAATGAAGTGGAAGGAACTGCTCTACCCAAAACTGATGCTTATTATTTAGCTAGAATAATCGAGTCTCTGAACACACCAACGAATAGAGTTCAGTATACACACACATAAATATATAGAGCTAACTGCTTACAAAGGTGCATGAGCAACTTAGCAGAATGGTCCTGTCCACACATGATGCTGGAGCAACCAGACACTGAGTGGTTGTGGGGTTTGGGAACAGGTATAAAGAACTTCCACCTAGGTCTCAGATCTTACATTAAAAAAAAAAAGAAAGAAAGAAAGAAAGTGAACCCAAAATGGATCACAAACTAAAATGCAGAGTTTAAAAAGACAAAACCTTTAGAAAACAAAAACAGCACAAACTCTTCATGAACTAAGTAAGGGTAGGTTAAGAACTCTTAGACTGGACAGTAAAAAATACATAACAAAAACTGATATATTGGACCTCATCAGAATTGAAAACCTCTGCTCTACAAAGACTTTTAAAAAGATGTGAAGACAAACTTACAGAAGACACAGAGATATCTGTGCAATCTGCTTATCCAACAAAGGACAAGTATCTACAATATATAAAGAACTATCAAAACAGTAAAAAAAAATCAATGAAATTATAAAATGGGCAGATGATGTGAAGAATCACCAAAAGATGACTACCATTAGTCTTACCTAGAAAAATGCTGACTGAAACTACGAAACCAAATACCAGTATACACCTGCAACCCCAGTAAGAATGCAGAAAAACTGTAAATCCACACCTTGCTGATAGGACAATGAAATGGTGTCGTATTCTCTGCAGAGCAGTTTGGCAAATTTCTTAAAAAACTGAACATGCAGGGGCTGTTGTGAAACAGCAGGTAAAACTGCCGCCTGCAACGCCAGCAACCTGTATGGCCCCAGTTTGCTCCCAGCTCCTCCACTTCTGATCCAGGTCCCTGCTAATGGCCCAGGAGAAGTAGCTGAAGATGGACCAAGGGCTTGGGCCCCTGCTACCTATGTGGGAGACCTGGATGAAGCTCCTGACCCCTGGCTTGCCTAGCTCAGTCCCGGCCATTACAGCTACCTAGGGAGTGAACTAATGGATGGAAGAGACAAATATCTCTCCCCTCCCTCCCTCCCTCCCTCTCTCTCCTTCCTCCATCCCAACTTTTTCAAATATATCTTTTAAAAAAATGAACATGCTCTTATACAACCTAGCAACAGCACTCTTAGGCAACGACCTCAGAAAAATTCAAGTTACGTCCTCATGATCATCTGTACATAAATGTTCACTGTAGCCTTATTGGCAATAGCCAAAAAGTGAAAATACCTGGATCCTCCAAGGGGAAAACGGTTAAATGAACTGTGGTATGTCCATGTCATGGAACACCCCTCAGGAATAAACACAAATCAACTGCTGATAAACAAAACCATCCTGACAATGTCCAAGGGACTAATGCTGACTGAAAAAGCAAACAGTAATGGTTACATGGTATAATCTTTTTAAAATAACAAGATTATTAAACAAGTTTGTCACTACAAAACATTAGAGATTGGGGAAGGTTGTGAAAAGGTAATAGAGGGACCTTGTAGTTCTGCACCTTGTAGGAAGGTAACTGCTCTGTACCTTGAGTGTATAAACACAAACTATACACGATTCTGATAAAAATGCAGAGAACTAAATAAATGAGTCCAAGTAAACCTGGAGAAAAATGAAAAACATAAGTACATACAAAAAGTTTCAGTTTTAAAGGGTAAAAACCATAAAAAAAGAAAATATTAAAATGGGTGATAAAGATGAAACTCTAGAAATTGAGTTGGTCTTTGCAATCTATCTGTAGCAGTTATGAGACTTGGTTATGTGTATATTGTACTTGTATTTATGTATTCTTATTGCATAGTGCTTCAAAAATCTTATTAAGACACTTATAAATAAACTGGTGATCAATCAACCTGGAATCCAGGCTTAACAAGTAAAAAAAAAATTGCTCTAAGAAATAAGTTATAATGAAAACCAAAATAAAAAAGACAGATTTTAAAATAAATATACGTAACCAAGAATTTCTAAAACTTATTTACACCCTCCTATTTCACAGGTATGCAATACAGTAAATCAGATCATGGATTCGATCACTCTACACACCTGGACTAATCCAGGTGAGCATTAATCCAAATGAACCTGAATTACAGTTCTAGGAAAACAGGAGGATCTCACACTGTCCATCTCAGTTCCATTAAAAACATCCATCCAATGTCAACCAAGAGGCTACGTGTCATCTCACACTAGCTGCAGGCTGGACAGCACAAACCGCCCTGCCCACTGCACCAGCTTCCTGTTCCTACTGTATCACTTCAGACAACAGAGTTCTTTCTCTGACATCTTTACATTTCTGAAGGCCAGAAGGCTGAAAGCAGGTGTCTGCAGGGCCGGTCTCCTCCAGAGGCTGCAAGGGAGACTGTCCCTTTACTCTGCAGTCGCTGGCTGCCGCCATTCCTGGAGGAGGCCACAGCACTCCCACCTCAGCATCTGTGGCCACACTCTACTGCCTCCTCTTCTGTCTTCTTTTCATTCTGTATGTCCCTCTTAAAAGAATACTGAATACAAAACAATCTCTTCCCCTCAAGCTCTTGAATTTAAATCACCTCTGCAAAGACCCTTTCTCCAGGGGGGTCACACTCAAAGGTTCATGGATCTGACATTGCATTTATGGTGAGGGGAGGACAACATTTTCTAACCAAATAGCTACTGACTCTGGATCTCTGGAGTGGGGACCAGGAATCTCCAACCCTTACCAGACAGTGACATTCCTCACACATAGTCAAGTGTCAGAGCCACTGTTCTAAGTACTGGAAAGGTGCCAAGGCATGGGCTCTGTTCAGGTCCTGGTAAAAGTTCCCCCAATAGGCAGGGAGGCAGGGGTCCTTAGGGAGCTCTGCTCACAGTTCCAGAACTCAGAGGCAGGGTGGGGACAGAAGGTGCTGTGATGGCACATTCACTCCTACCATGGCGGCAGGAAGCAATGCTGGGAAAGGGACAAACACAGCACATGTGTAAATTTCTCATGGATGGATAGAGAGGGATGGGGTAACCAACGTTAGCAGGGGCATCATAATGGCATACACTCTGTTGTATAAAAAAGCAAAGAAGAAGTGACCAGAAAAACAAAGAGAGGAACAGAACAAAGGGACATCCTCAGCACGAACACCAACAGAAACTGGATTTATCAAAAGCCCTCCCAAGACTTTGGCAAGAGCCAACAGTGGGGATTTCTAACTGAGTGGTTGGTAGATGAGGGAAGAGAAATCCCCTCAGCCACACCAAGTCAATAGCTCCATATGTTTCTCTGAGCGATAAAGGTCACCATGTACAGGATAATACTGAGGGAAATTTTTCTAGAATAGAACAGCAGGATGGCAAATATTTTCCTGTTTTAATATTTGCAGTACTGCTTTATGATATAGTAGCACTGAAGCAAGTGCACACAAAATTAAGTTTTCTTCATGTGACATTTTAGTAGTAAGGTATTTAATGTCATTAACGCATTTTATCACTCTCTTGCTTTTATTTCTAATATAATCATCATAAGGTTAACTTTATTCCAGGTATGATAAAAATTACCCTACAATTCTAAAGTGAATTAGTAAATCCCCGCTTTTACTATGAGGGGACATCACTCACAACCTGTCAGTTTCTGTTGTCAATCACCTGCTTGTAGATTGTCAGAAAGAAACCGGATACTTAGCGGAGGCCATAAATAAAGCCAGCATCTAAGAAGCCAGATTATCCAAGATCATCCCAGAGCCTTTAAGGAAACAATTCATCCTGAGGAGTCACATGAACTTCTACCTCTTCTACCCAGAAGGCTGGCACCACAAAGGGTCCAAACATGCTGAACACATGAGACACAAAAATATCCCTAACTTGGTTACTTTACTTGTGAAAGCTAGCTTCAACAATCCTTGATTATTTTACCCTGGAATTCAACAAAAAGTTTAGTTCTCTGTTGTTGGTTCTAAAATATAAGTTTGTTTAATGTTTTATACAAATTCTCTAGCTATTATTTATATATTTATATGTCATATATAATAATTACTTTTATATATTACATACAATATTAAATATATTTATTATTTATTTATTTTTGACAGGCAGAGTGGACAGTGAGAGAGAGAGAGACAGAGAGAAAGGTCTTCCTTTTGCCGTTGGTTCACCCTGCAATGGCCGCTACAACTGGCGCGCTGTGGCCATCGCACCATGCTGATCCGAAGCCAGGAGCCAGGTCCTTCTCCTGGTCTTCCATGCAGGTGCAGGGCCCAAGGACCTGGGCCATCCTCCACTGCCCTCCTGGGCCACAGCAGAAAGCTGGACTGGAAGAGGAGCAACCAGGATAGAATCCGGCGCCCCAATCAGGACTAGAACCCGGTGTGCCAGTGCTGCAGGCGGAGGATTAGCCTATTGAGCTGCAGCGCTGGCCTATATATATATATATATATATTACAGTAAATATATATATACACACACATATATATATATTATATATATTTGTATATATATTTATATTATATATATATTTATATATATATATTTATATTTTACAGTAAAGCCCCTAAGCAGAGTAAACTGCATGCTAGGGTAATACTCCCATTTGAAGCTTACGTTTCTGGCAAATGCCCAAAGCAACACCTCTATGCCTCTTCGTATATCTGTCTGTGGTATGATCAGCCATACAAAGTTGGATTTTAAATGTTCTTAGTGAAAGGAAAAAATGTGGAAACTTTAAGCAGAGAAAAATAGAAAGCGATCAGGCAGAGCAGAACCCTTGACATCTGACAGAGCTGTTTAATTTTATACATATATTGTTAATCAAATATTTACTGCAGCTTAAATTTCAATAAATTATTCAATCCTACACTGCACATAAATCTCAGTATAAAAAGAGCTTACACAGGGAGAGATAATGGAAATAAAATGAAATGTGCTTTATTCAGATTCCACTGTTAAACACGGGCAGGGCCAGTGACAGACTCACTTGCAGAGACATTACGAGGAAGCAGCTCCCTTCTCTGTGTCCCTCAAGGCCCCTGATTTGGTCTTCTCGCTCCTTTCCTCGGAAGGCGACCATTAATTCACAAAGAACACAGCTGCTTGCTGCTGCACCCCGGCTCACGTGCGCCTTCCACCTATCCGCGCTCAAGACTTGTGGGAAACGGGTCTTCCCCTTTTCCTACAGCTCCACGCTCCTTCGACTCTTTAGGAAACTCACATCAGTCACCTCCTTCTTTTCCTATGGTTTAAGACTCTCTCTCTCTCTTCCCTGAACTTAGGACATGGCTCAAGTGCTGCCGTTCACACACACACACACACACACACACACACACACACTCCCCTGCCCTGCACCATCTCCTCCTGTACCGTCACTCACTAGCCATCGACAACATTAAGTCATAGTTCACTGTGCATTTGCCTCCTCATCACCTCCCATTCTCTCAGCCCTACTTCATGAACTTGTTCCGGCTTACACACCAACGACCTCATCAGAAAGGCTATCTGAGACAGTCTGCGTGCACTCGGGCCGCAAGGACTACTGTTTTCTTTATGAAACTTTCTTCTTCCGTGGCTTCCATAAACCTGTCCTCTTCCCATTTCCTTTCTGTCACTCTACCAGGATCCTTCCTGTTCCTTCCGTCACTTGTCAGGATCCTCTGTTCTGCCAATATCTTTGATGTCTCCACTTTACCATCTTCTCTTCACACAATTATTCCATCCACGTAATTTCATGTACTGTTATGAGTAAAATACCACCTATGCTCTGATAACATCAAAATCTCCAATTTTCTCATGTCAAGGGTCACATCTATTCAGCTGCCCAATAGACATCTTCAGTTCTGCCCACAAGTCTCTAAAAAGGCCTCAAAATATTAAAATCTAATCACAATTCAATCTCTTCCCATCCCCCAACTCATCCCCCACTGTGTTTTACTGACTCAAATCCTCACATGCCCACGTGTTCCAAGCTGGAAGTCTAGCAATCATATCAGACTTTTTTCCTTCCTTTATATCCCAGTCCTAGTGATGCTATTTTTGAAAATTTGCTCTCAAACTACAAAATCTGCCCCAAACACTTCTCGCCTAGATTATCATGCTATCATCCCACCAATCTGTAAGGCTCTAGATTTAGCGACGCCTCACTCATGATCTGCTTTCCTCCTATCTCCACAGAAATCCTTATAAACAGCAGAGCAAAAGAGATCACTCACTTGTTTAAAATCTTCCACCCAACTGTATTTACAAGTCACATAGAATCTGTTAAAAACTAATTAAAAATTAAAATAAACTTCCAGGGGCCAGCACTGTGGTGTAGAGGGTAAAGCCACCACCTACAGTGCCAGCAACCCGACATGGGCGCAATTCCCATTGGGGAGTGAACCCGGGCTGCTCCACTTCTGAACGAGCTCTTTGCTATGGCCAAGGAAAGCCGTGAAAGATGGTCCAAGTCCTTGGGCCCCTGCACCTGTGTGGGAGACCCAGAAGCTACAGGGTCCTAGCTTTGCATGGACCCAGCTCAGGCTGTTGTGGCCATTTGGGAAGTGAACCAGTAGATGGAAGACCTCTCCCCTTCTCTCTGCTTCTGTCTCTCTGTAATCCTGCCTTTCAAATAAATACATAAATCTTTTAAAAAAAATGAATCTTCCACCCAGTCTCCTTAGTTTGGGGAAGAAACTTTCCTCACTATCGCCACTCTCTCCACTTCATCCTTTATTGATAAACAAGCACGCAGGGGCAGGGACCTAAGGGTGAGTCACTAATCATCCTATTTGAAAGCGTCCCTCCTGCCAATCATCCTCATTCTTTTTCATGATTCCTTTTTTTACTTTTGACCTCAGCTCTGGCACCACTTCCAGGAAGTCCTGTCAATCCCCCACAGCCAGTCTGACTTGTTCGTGCCCCTCTTCTGCATCCTCACAGCATTCTGAGCAGTCATGGAACTGTGAAAGCACAGCTCGGCAGCAATACATGCTACACGTGCACCAGCTGGTATGCAAAGAGAGGGGAAAGACCTGCCCTTCATCTCCCTTCCCCGGTGCATCACAGAACGCCTGAAGCATGGCTGATGACCAATCAGTATTTTACAAATGAATGAATGTGTAAACTGGTTACATAAGCAGGATCTGCTGTTTAGCATCTTTTGAGATGAAATTCTGGATATCCACTGCTTTATACATGAAACACAATAATGTGAGAATCGTTGCCCACTCTCAGTATTCATCAGAAACACAATATTGAATTACTGCATCCCACTCCATTCCTAGGATTGCAGCACCATGTACTTAGATCTCATAGATATTTAAGCTGCTCCAGAAATGATTCTTTGTACTCCAACATGCTATTTTTTAACTGCAAAGATGATAGTTCATTATTGCAGAGGAATATATAACCAATCTTCTCAAAATTGTAATTGACAAAATTCTTCTGACTACCTTCTGGCAGGACATACTGAAATTATTCTGCGTCTCGTCACCATTTGTATGATGGTGGAAAATTCCAGTGACCATTTCCCGACAAGATTGTGAAATTTATGATTTAGAATTACCAAGTCCAAAGACTTATTTCCAAGAAGAGTGAAAGTAAGATATGTTTGGATTTGATTTCTCTGCACAGAGTATACTCAAAACATGAACCCCAAGGTCCAGCGCTGTGGCACAGTGGGTTGGGCCACCGTCTGTAGTGACAGCATCCCATACAGGCACCAGTTCAAGACCTGGCTGCTCTGCATCCAATCCAGTTCCATGCTAATGCACCTGGGAAGGGAGTGGAGGATAGCCCAAGTCCTCGGGCCCCTGCACCCACATGAGATATCCAGAAAATGCTGCTGGCTCCTGGTTTTGGCATGCCACAGCCATGGCCATTGGGGAGTGAACCCGTAAATAGAGGAATTCTGACTTTAAAATAAATAAATATTTTTAAAAAATAGATGAACCCCAAACAAAACTGAAGTAGGTAGTCTGCCTTTAAAGTTCTCAGTAGATAGCGCTTTGCCATACACCAAATCACAACACACAGTCTTATGTGAGGATCTATCCTTTTTTGGCTGCCATTATGAAGGAGTGAGGAAGATCCTGATAAATCCAACTCCTCTGTATAAGCATGAAAGTAAAAAGAAGGTTAGTTCTTAGATTTCATAAGTACCTTTTTCTGAGGTGCGTGTATGTTATTGCTTTTATACAAGAACTGAATGAATGTTCCAAATTTTCTTTTTTTAACCCAGGGTCTTAAAATTGTTAAGTTACATCCTGATTAGTGGATTTGTTCACAGCAATAATCCTTCCTGTGCTTGCAATTTAAGTCAGCAACAACAAAGAGTATCAGGTAGCATTTGACATTTAGAGCAAAGAGAAATAACCTTTCCAATTTACTAAATCCTGCTTTTAAAAAGCCATTACCTTACTGAAAATGGGTTAAGCTGGGCAAAAAAAAAAAAAAATGCAACCATTTGAATATCTTTAGAAATACTGATGGCATCTAAATTCACAGGGGAAAGGATGATCTATTTATTAAATAACATTAGCATAATAAATGGTTAGATAGCTAGAAAAACACAAAGCTAAGGTCTACATCTCACCATGTATTCAAGTAAATTCCAGATTAGTAAAGATTTCCATTTTAAAAATAATACAGTAACAATCAAGATAAGAAAATTTGGGAAAATATTTTGTAGAACTAATGAAGATGGGACACTTACATGATAAAGGTAGTGAATGTGATTAAATACGTATTTTTATTTAATGAAGGATTTAAATTATTTACTTACTTTTTATCTGAAAGGCAGAGAGACAGAGAAATACAGAGATATTCCATCTGTTGGTTGACTTATTAAATGCTCACAACAACTAGGGACGGACTGGCCAAACTCAGGAGCCCAGATCACCATCCATATCTCCCACCTTGGGGCAGAGATCCAAATACTTGGAGATATCACCTGCTGCCTCCCAAGAGATACATCAGCAAGAAGCTGGAATCAGAAACATAGCTGGGACTCCAACCCAGGCACTCTGATGAGCGATGCAGCATCACAAACCTCATCTTCACTGCTATGCCAAACACTCAACCCACATAACTCATTTATTCCATAACAAATGCCCTAAGCCACTTCAAAAATATACAGAAGGGAAAATACTTCTAAAATAAATAACCATGAAGAGTTAGTATCTCTAATATGTTCCACAAATTGCTAAACAAAAGACAATTCAATGATCAATAAATATGAAAAGATTTTCAACTTCAATGTTCACAATATTCAACTTAAAACCTCAGTGAGATGACATTTTTCACCCATTACACAAGCATAAATTTAAAAGGATGACAATAAAAAATAAGTAATCTTATGTGATGCTTCTAGGAGTCTCAGTTGCAATAAAAACTTGGAAAGAAATCTGGTGGGACCATTGCTGTGGTGCAGCTCATTAAACCACTGCCTGTGACACCAGCATCCATATTGGCGCCAGCTCAAGTCCCAGCTGCTCAAGTCCCAGCTGCTCCACTTCCAGTCCAGCTCCCTGCTAATGTGCCTGTGAAAGCAGCGGAAGATGGCCAAAGTACTTGGGCTCCAGCACCCACATGAAAGACCTGGATGAAACACTTGGCTTCAACCAGACCCAGTCCTTGCTGTTGAAGCTGAGAGTAAACTAGCAGATAGAAGATCTCTGTGTGTCTCTTCTTCTCTCTCTGTAACTCTGCTTTTCAAATAAACAAATCTTAAAGGGGTGGGGGGAGGAGGCAGAAGAGGAGGGAAAGAGAGAGTGTGTGAGACAGAGAAAGAGATCTAGCAATATCTTTCCAAAATAGGTATAAAAATTCTTTGACCTGGCCGTCCAATTATCACAAATGCATCCTATGGGAACAAAAGCATTGCTACATAGGAATAAACATACATAACCAAAGGTGTTTATCATCTCATTTTAACGGCAACATAAATCTCACAGGCAACCACCCAATTGAATAAATTCATACATCCACACCACACACTGTAGTTACTCTTCAATTACTTCTATCAATATCTACTCTCCTGGAAGACTGTAAGCTGCCTTCTCTGCCACCAAACTAGTATATAGAGAGAACAGTCTCATTTATGAATCTCTTTCTTTCAACCTTTTTCTTGAATGTTTTTCTATCAATTACATGATATCTCAATAGATGAACTGGGGACACTGGTTAGGAAATCCATGTCTCACACTGAGTGCCTGGGTTCAACTTGCGGCTCTAGCTGCTGATGCCAGCTTCCCGCTAACACAGATCCTGGGAGGCATCAGGGATAACTCAACAGAATTGAGCTCCTGCCACACAGCTGGGAGGATCTGAACTGAGCTCCCATTCCCCAGCTTCAGCCATTCAGCCACTGCTGAAATGTAGGGAATAAACCAGCACACTAGAGTTCTCCCTCTGCTGCTCAAACAAAAATAAATTTAAAAGGTGAACCAGGCAACTGCTAGGACTGGAAAATACTTCAAGGCGAATGCATAGTAAAGCAGGAATCTCAAGAGCAAATCCACTTGATTTTATAGTTTAACATTCACAAACACTTGCAGCTAAAACAATACCCTAGGATATTAACTCAACTCAATGCAGTACTTACTGCTGGTTTTAGTTATTTTCTAGTAACTGAATTCAAACATAGTTTAATTTTGTTTGAAAAGAAGTATTGTATAAAATCATTATTTTTGAAGATTTATTTATTTGGAAGTCAGGGCTACAGAGAAAAAAGGAGAGACAGAAAAAGATCTTCTATCCATTGGTTTAATCTCCAGGAGACTGCAACAGCCAGGGCTGGGCCACTTGAAAATCAGGAGCTTCTTGTAGGTGTCCCATGTGTGGGCCCAAACACTCGGGCCATCTCCCACTGTTTTTCCCAGGGCATTAGCAGGTAGCTGGATCTGAAGTGGAGCAGCTGGGACACAAACCAGTGCCCATCTGGAATGCTGGCATCACAGGTGGCAGCTTAACCCATAATGCTGGCCCCTATAAAAACATTATTAACTTGATCTGCAAGTGCTATTTTACAATAGATTATGAGAAATCTATTACGGTAAATTAAATTAAAAGTATAGACTTGATCAAGAGTGGAACTGATAAAAATATTTAACATAAAGTTTTTCAAGTTTGATAAATCAAGCATATCTTTAAAATTCTGCTTTAAACACAAGTAAGAAAATCACTAATACACATTTTTATCTTTACTGTATGTGGAGCACTGTTGAAAAACAAACTATCATTTTATTCAATTGTATGATAAAACACAAATATTTCAGAACTATAAAAAACCTTCGTTCCCATCCTAACTCAAATATTTCACAACTTAAGTGAGTAAAGACATTGTCACACATTAGTATTAAGACGAGGGATGTCAGAATTACAACACATTTCAAATGAGCCATCACAAAAATGAACCATAAGCAACTACAAACACACTTGAAATAAATGAAAACCTAAGTCTTTGCAATAACATGGAAATTATATAAAAGCAAATGAAAATCACAGAACTGAAAAGTACAAACAAAAATTAGTTCAACACTAAAATGGAAAGAAAAAGCAAATTATCAATGATTTTGAAGCCATAAAAATAAAAATGACCCAATCTGAAGTTAGAGAAAATGCGTGCATACATATAAAATCAACACAGCCCAAATGTGCACACATATCACACAATCAGTAAAGCCCAAGGAAACTTGGGCACTAGAACAAAAGATCTAACATCTTGCCATCTGAGTCTACGAAGAGAGGAAGGAGACAGTGGATAGAGCTGAAAAAATATTCTAAGAAATGATCGACTTCCTCAAAATTTTGGGGAAAAAAGACATGAATCTACAGCAGCTGTGCTAACCTCAAATAGGATGCACCCCGAGAACTCTATGCAAAAACACACCATAATCCAGCACCAGACAAGTGCAGATACAGCAAAGGAAAGCACTGAGCGAGATGAGATCTTGTCCGAAGGGGAATCCACTCCACTGGCAGGAATTTCCCACCAGCAGCCAAGCAGGGCAAGGATGGGCAACATGGCTCACGTGGTGACAGAAAGAGCTTGTAACTGAACTTATAAACAGCAAAATTATCCTGCAGAAAGAACATGAAATCTAGACGTTCCCAGGGGAAGGAAAACACAGAGCATTTGTTTCCAGCAGACTTGAAAGAATGCCTGAACAAGTTTGAAAAATAGAAAATGATAAAAAAAAATTTGCATCAGCAAAAAAATCAAAGAAGCAGTAACAACAGAATAAATAAAAATATGGGTAACCAAAATAGACTTTCTTCTGCTGAGTTTTCTAAATTATGTTTGATGACTGAGATAAAAATTAGAATATATAAATTCTCCTTCTCAACAAACTAATGTATCTTAAAAGATATGTTTTTAAGGACTCTTCTTAAAAAACAAATATACCAAAATGTATATTAAAGTATCCAAAATCTCAAAGCAGTCACCTTCAAGTATACATTCTAATTCCAGTTACATTATCAAAGTTTCACACATTTTTGAGTTCATCTTTTGATACTTTTCAAAGTAGTTTATAGTCAGGAAATTTAGCTTCTTTTTTTGGTACCATATTGTACATACCTTCTGGTTTCTGATTTAAACAACCACGACCCTCCCTTCTCACCCCGGTAGCCTCAGACCTCAATTTACTTTATTTTTTATTTTTATTTATTTGACAGGTAGAATTACAGAAGTGAGAAAGGTCTGGTGAGTACATGCTCTGAGGTCAGAAACACCTGACACAATCTCTTATTTATGCAGAATATTCGCCATTTCTATTGAAATATGAAAGGATATCTGAATATGTGCCATTTATATTAAATATCACATTATATGAGCATAATAAATGTTCTTTTGTTATTAAACCATTTCCATTTATAAGATTCTGAATTCAAGTCTTTAAGTCACATTGACAGCTTTAAAAGAACTTGAAATTATCTGACTTTATCATGGGGCATCCAATGGTGGTATCCATAGCCTAATGACCATAAGTCTGTAACAAAGAATCTAAAAACAAAAAATCCATTAGTGCTTACTGACCACCAAATAAAAACTGATCTATTGTCAAGGTTACTCAGCGCTGAATTTAACAAATTCCATTTCCCCTTGGCGTTCACAGATGAAGAGGGGAAGCACAAATCGAGCCAGCATCAAAGCCTGTGTGGCTCCTATTTCTGCCAGCTGTATGAGAAATATTTAAACTTTGTATTCAGCTAGCACCATGAATATTGTAACTAGTCATCATCTCCTTCATTAATAAGCAGTTAGTGACAAAATCAGATCACATCATCTGTGCAGTTAATTACAAGCTGGAAAATATTCAGGGTATACAAATTTTATTAGCAAGGCTGACATCTGTCAACTATTTTGGTTAATTACTTCTGAATTTGGATTCCAGCCTTCCACTATCTCAAATTTTAGTATATTTGACAGAAACAGTTTTTAGGCTACCATTTTCTCTGTTGAATATTTTTTACGTAATCCTATTCTAAGGTTGTCAGAAATAAGTCCTGTCAGCTCTCATACTGATATAATTCATTCTGTAGCTAAGTAATAGAAACTGTTAGTAGGTAGAATACTATCCAACACATGGCTAACGTTTTTGTCAGTGCTTCTTAAATACTCTCAGCAATGCTATACAGGACATAAAATATTCTGAACTCTCTCAAACACATGTTAAGGCTATAACCTCCAAACCTTTCCCTTTACCGTGGAGTTTTTTCTTTTAAAGCATTGGACTTTTCCCCTCTTTGGATATGGACAGATTGTTGTGTGGCTTAGTAAGTAATCAGACTCCCCATCCCTCATCTAATCTATAAGTCATTTGTAGTGTGTAAGGGTAGGTTTCTCGGAAGAAATTAGTTTTGAAGTGAAAGAGAAGTCTAGGGTGAAAAGAAAAGATCAAAAAAGTAAGAGAATGGAAGAGGTGAGGCAGGGTGAGTAGAACAAATAATTCATAGAAAGGAAACCAAAAGCAGTTCACTGAGAGCAGGCTGCATTTTCACAGGTAGTCAGTGGCAACGAAAATCCAAAAAATGAAAAAAGTGGAGAAAATATGCTAAAAATACAGAATGTACCAAGTGCACTAAACATTTGCAAGCACATACTTTCAATCTCTCCCAGTTGTGTTACAATTTTCCATATTCTTAAGAAAAATAGATTTAGAGAAATTATATGAATCCAAAATTTGCAAAACTAGCAAGGAAACGAGCAGTAGTTTGAACCCTGGCAGGTTGACTTCATGCCCTCAACCACAACACATGTTGGTTCACAAAGGAATATTCTCTACTTCACAGAGGTCTTGGGGGGGGGGGGTTGATGTGTTATAGTGGGTTAAGCAGCTGCCTGTTAACACAGCAACCCTTGTGGGAGCGGGTTGGTGTACAAGGTGCCCCCACTTCTGATCCAGCTTCCTGCTAATGGGCTGCGAAAGCAGTGGAGGATGGCCCAAGTCCTTGGGCCCCTGAGGAAGACCCAGATGAAGCTCCTGTCTGGGCCTGGCCCACCCTGGCCATTGTGACCATTTTGGAAATCAACCAGCAGACTTAAGATCTCTTTGTACCTCTCCTTCTAACTATGCCTTTCAAATAAATCAATCTTTACTAAAAAGAGAGAGGGAGAAACAGAGAACGAGATCTTAAGAGGAAGGCAGAACAGGCCTACTCTCAATGACAAGTATATCCTGAACAGCCTCTCAAGGACTAGCAATCAATCTGCAATGCCCCAGTCGCCACTCCATGTGCAGTCTTTTTTAAGATTTATATTACTTATTTAAAAAGTAGCACAATGAGGAGAGGAGAGAAGACGGGTTTTCAATCCACTGGTTTACTCCCCACAGGGCCCTGATGGCCAGGCCTAAGCCAGGAGCCTAGAATGCCATCTGGGGCTGACATGGATGCAGAGCCCCTCGCCCTTGGGTCATCTTCAGCTGCCTGAATAGGTGCTTTAGCAGGGAGCAGGATCAGCAGCAAAAAAGCCAAGACTCAAATAGGTGCCTGATATGGGGTACTAAGATTACATGTGTTGGCTTACCCCTCTGCATATACTACTAGACCTTATTTTAAACAACAAAAAGTGTTGATTGATTGATTTTGATAGGCAGACTGACCAAGAAAGATAAAGGCCAAGGGAAGTCGGCAGGGACACAGAGATCTTCCACCAATTAGTTTACTCCCTAAAAGTACTCAATGACAGAGGCTGGGTCAGGCTGAAGCTAGGAGGTAGGAACTCCATCTGGTCTACCACACAGGTGGCAGGAGCCCAAGAGCTTAGGCCATCTTCCACTGTTTTCCCAGGTATATTATCAGGGAGCTGGATAGGTAGCAGAGCACCTGGGAATGGAACAGGTCTTCAATATGGGATGCCAGCAATGCAAGCAGTATCTTATCCCATTGCACCACAACTCCGGCCCCCATCTGTGCTCTTTATGTAACTGACCAAACAAAATGTGGGCATCAGCTATAGTGGTGATAAATGTCCCAGCTACCTGACATAGATGGGAGTCAAAACCGGGTCTCACTACTCTAATCAATACTTCCTTAGAAAAATGTAGACCCCTGGGGTCGGCACTGTTGTGTAGTGGGTAAAGCTATGGCCTGCAATGCCGGCAACCCACACTGGCATTGGTTGGAGTCCCAGCTGTTCTACTTCTGATCCCTGCCAATGGCCTGGGAAAGTAGCATAAGATGGCTCAAGTGCTTGGGGCCCTGCCACCTACAAGAGAGACCAAGAAGAGGTCCCTGGCTTCAGCCTGGCTCAGCCCTACTTGTTGGGGGCCATCTGGGGAGTGAACAAGCAGATGGAAGATACTTCTCTGACTTTGAAATAAATAAATTTTTTAAAAAGAAAAAAATGTAAAGCCCTAACATGAAATGCTAGTTTCTATATAAAAGACTTACTGTCAAAATACCTGTTGGTACTTGGCCTCTTTCTTTGGCATTAGGTTACTCTCATTAACAATGACTTTACCTGCTTTGCATGTTTTCCTTTGCCTCTTCTACATGAAATTCCAGGGAAGGAATGGTTGATCACAGGAAATTTTGCCTGTTCTCCCATGTCCAGCTTAAAATCTTCCTAATTTCATTACGAATGCTCATCATCTGTAGTGCTGTCAGCAAAGGAGGTGACTACATACACTCAGTGGCCAACTGGCAACTGTGCTACAAGGAGTAGAGAACTCAAGGTTCCTGCTTTGGGTAAGACACCCACATTTAGGCATATATATTACAGATTGATTTATTTACTCGAAAGCCAGAGTTAGAGAGAGAGAAGGAGAGGCAGAGAGGCAGAGAGGCAGAGAGAGAGAGAGAGATGGGGGTCTTCCATCTACTGGTTCACTCCCCAGTTGGCCGCAACAGTCGGAGCTGCACCAATCCAAAGCCCGAGGCGCAGAGGCCCAAGGACTTGGGCCATCCTCCACTGTTCTCCCAGGCCATAGCAGAGTGTCAGATCAGAAGCTGAACTGTCGAGACCCGAACCAGCTAGGCATATATATTAACTGGCATCTTTTCAGGGAGTCAGTCAAGCAAACCAAACACAAAGACCAATTCCTGACATCCTGAAGAACCAGAAGAGACCCTTTGCATTCTCTGCTCAGCAGTCCTGAGTAGTTTATACTTTAAACCAACATGATAGTTCCAGATTTCAGAGACTTGTTCATGTTTAAAAGACTCAATATTGTTGAGATGCCAGTTATTCACAAGTTGATCAGTATGCACATTCAGTGAAATTCCAAACAAAACCCCAAGAGAACTTTGGCAGAAATTGATAAGGTATCCAATCAACTTTGAAAAACAAAACAACGTTGGAGGACTAAAGCTACTTGACCTTCATGAATTATTAAGCAACAGTAATAAAACAGTGTAGTATTGGTATAAAGAGAAAAAACTGATCAATGGAACAACATCAAGAATCTAGAAACAGACCCACACACACATGGACAAATGGTTTCCAAGAAAGAACAAAGGCAGCTGAGTTGGAAAACCAGAGCCCTTCCAACAGATGGTGCTGAGCGATCAACTATCCGTGTACCAAGAAGAGCAAAGATTTTGGGTTTGGATCTGTACCTCACACCAACTTAACTCAAAATGGATCATAGGTCTACACATAAAACCTAAAGGTATACAACTTCTAGAAAAAGCTTTAAAACATTTATGACTAGGGCCAGCACTGTGGTATAGTGGGTTCACTCTGCCCACGGTGCCAGATCAAGTCCTGTCTGCTCCTCTTCCAATCTACTTCTCTGCTATGGCCTGGAAAAGCAGTAAAAGATGGCCAAGAGATTGGGCCTCTGCACTCACATGGGAGACCCAGAAGAAGCTCCTGCTCCTGGCTTTGGATTAGCCCAGCTCCGGCCGTTGCAGCCATTTGGGGAGTGAACCTCTCTCAGTCTCTCTGTCTGTAACTCTACCTCTCAAATAAATAAAACCTTTTTTTTAAATTAAGACCTTGGGTTAGATAAAGATTTCTTAGATAGAATATCAAAATCATAATGCATAAAAAGTAAAAAATGGAAAACCGAACTTCATCAAAGTTAAAAATTTCTCCTCAAAAGACACTTAAAGATTGAGAAGACAATTCACAGACTGCACGAAACTCTGTGCAAAGCACATACCTGATAAATTTAAGATACAGATGCATCAAAACTCCAAAAAAGCCCAATCCATTAAAAATCAGACAAAATCTTTAGATAGAACTTCACCACAGAAGACCTATGAACGGCAAGTAAGTACATGAAAAGATGCTCAGCACCACACTCGGGCAGAACTACTAGAATCAGAAAGATGGCACACATGAAGTGTCCTCATGAATGTGGAGAACGCAGCATGGTGTAATCGCTTTCAAAAGTTTATTATTTAAAGTGCATTTAAAGTGGTGGTTAAGACGTCACGTTGGATGCCTGCATCCATATCAGAATGCCTCTTTTCCAACAGCCAGTGTCATACTGAATGGGGAAAAGTTGAAAGCATTTCCCCTCAGAGCTAGAACAAGACAAAGATGTCCACTTTCATTACTCTTATTCAGTGTAGTACTGACCTTCTAGCAAGAGCAATTAGGGAGGAGAAAGAAAGAAAAGACCTCAAAATTGGAAAACAGGAGAGAGAGAGAGACAGAGAGAGATCCATACCTCTCATTTTATAAAATATCAACTAAAAATCAATCAAAGACCTAAATTTAAGACCTGAGACTATGAAGGTACTAGAAGAAAATGTAGGGGAAACACTCCAAAACATTGGTGTAGAGGACAACTTTTTGGATGAGACCCTTAAAGCGCAGGCAACAAAACAAATAGGACCATATCAAATTCAGAAGCTTTCCTCAGCAAAGGAAATGATCTATAGAGTGAAGAGACATCTAACAGAATTGGAAAAAATATCTGCAAACCACCTGTCGGACAAAGGATTAATATCCCAAACATTATCAGCAACTTAAAAATCTCAACAACAAAAAAATCAATCCAGTTGAAAAATGAGCAAAGTACTTTGACCATTCTCAAAAGAAGAAATATAAATGGCCAACAAATACATAAAAAAATGAGATATCACTCACTCCTGTCAGAATGGCTAAAATCCAAAGCACCAAAACTAACACTGAGGAGGACGTGGAGAAAGGGGAACATTTCCACACTGATGGTGGGAATGTAAATTAGTGCAGCTACTGTGGACAACAGTGTGGAGATTTCTTAAAAGACGAGAAATAGAGCTGTCCTATGGGCCAGCCATCCCATATTGTATATACACGCAAAAGACTTGAACACAATGAACTTTTTTTCTTAAAAAGTACACCTACAATACAAACCCACCATTCCTTTATTTTTACTCACTAGAAAAGTAAATGTGTCAAGATGCACTCCCACACAGAAATGTCAGCTTAGTTTATAATAGCTCAAAATTTAAAATCATCCAAATCTCAATCAGCCAATGAAGGGACCAGTAAATTGTGGTGTAACTATGCAATGTAATATTTACTTAGCAATACAAAGGAATAAACTACTGCTACATGAAACAACATGAATGACTCTCAAACAGGCCAAACATGCTTCAATTTTATACAAAATTCTAAACTAATCTGTAGTGGAACAAAGCAGATCAGTGATTGATGAGGATGGCGCAAGGATTTCTCTAGTGCAATATCAAACTTGGAGGTGTTACAACTACACTCAGTGAAATTCCGTGTGGAAGAATAGATATTTTCATCTTGATTCTGGCAGTATTTTATGACATATATGTGTTCAAATTTACCAAGTTACATACTTCAGATATTCTCATTTATTTCAGGTCATTATTTTGGTTATACCTCAAGAGAACTGCAACTTAAAAAAAGTCCAGTTTAGGATGGTTTAGGGAACAATCTAACTGTTCCATTCTGAGCTTCCTCAGCAGCTTTTGAAACCCATCCCAGAGCACTCCAATAAGGAAGGTGATATTCAGGTGGGTAGTTATAGCTGTAATGGTCAAACTATCTGCTCACAAAGCTTGTAGCTGTACCTTATGATAATGAAAGTACTGTCTCTGAACTATAAAGCAAGTTGTATCTCACCTAAAAGTCTATCAGTAAGAAACAAATTCAAAAGGAGAGGCATACTGTTTTTGCTACCCTCCTGTGAAGTATGAACTACCCACCACAGGACACTCCCTCAGCACTAACTCACAGTGGTACTCCTGCACAGAGCCAGCAGGAGTATCACGTGGCATTCTGGACTTACCACATGTGTCACGGCACTTCACTGACTGCTGTCCACTGTGTCACAGACCACATTCCACAACTGAGTATCATTCGTGACTAGTTCTCCAGAGATTTCGTGGAACACAAAAGTAGATGGTGGTGGAAAAGCTTGATCCAGAATGTGCATGCTCCTTGTATACAATCATGGTTTGAAAAACACTGGCTTCATCAGTTCTTATGCAAGAGAGTCCTATACATTTTGGAAGGAAGGTTCACTCTGATTATGTTTTAAAAACAGATTACCTATATTGTATTGAGTAGTTGAGGCTCCACTGAAAAAATGCCATGAATTATACATTCCAGATGTTCAATAACTAACAAGAAGGCATTAGTTATGGCCTGGAACTCATGGGCAGGAATTCTTAAAGATCAGTGCTCGTGATGGGGATGTGTGGGCTATATGAAGCAAGGGGAGGTAACTCCAGGAGAGACATTAGGAGTTTAGGTGCAGGAAACAAATATTGGCATTACAAATAAGAGGTCTCATACCAACTAAGTGGCAGCCAGGACTGGAACCAGAGAAACCCTCTGTCCAAAGTCCAGACTCCTGCTCACCACACTACACCACATTTATTCATGGCACTAAAACACTGGATAGAGGTCTTCATGACGGACATTCCATGACACTGGCATTGTCTCTGCAAACGCCCCTGTTGTTCCAAGAGCCTAGATAGCACAGACACATGAGGAACAACAAGGAACATGAACGTTCAAGAGGCATCTTTCATTTTAATCTTAAAATCCAAAATACACTATGGTTAAAGAGAGGTTATTTTTAATATATGCCAAGTTCTATTTAAACAAAGGTGTAAATTCAGCTGGAAGCAGATAACTCTAGTTAAATGTATACATTCATAAGTTATATCTGTTGGTAATATAAAATATAGGTCCTAGTAGTAAACTTTTAGTTCAGAGTTAACTATGAGGTATAAAAAAATACAAAGACAGGCCGGTGCTACGGCTCACTAGGCTAATCCTCCAACTGCAGCGCTAGCACCCCAGGTTCTAGTCCCAGTTGGGGCGCCAGTTCTGTCCCGGTTGCTCCTCTTTCAGGAGAGCTCTCTGCTGCAGCTGGGGAGTGCAGTGGAGGATGGCCCAAGTGCTTGGGCCCTGCACCCACATGGGAGACCAGGAGAAGCACCTGGCTCCTGGCTTCAGATTGGCACAGTGCGCCGGCCACAATGCACTGGCCATAGAGGCCACTTGGGGGATGAACCAACGGAAAAAGGAAGACCTTTCTCTGTCTCTCTCATTGTCTAACTCTGCCTGTCAAAAAATAAAAAATAAAAGACCACATAATGCAGCATGGTAAAAGCACTGTGGGACTCGGGCAAGGGCGGGAGGTGAAGGGAGGGAAGAGGTAGGGAAGGGACAGAGTATTCGAAAACACTGGAAGAAAGATCACTTGCAAATATTAACTATGTGGCCTTGGATAACTTAATTATTCCAAGAACAGTGGGTCAGTTGTAAACCGTAGAACAATCCCATTTGCTGTAACCATGTCTCAGGACTGAGAGAATGTGAAAGAAACCGCCAAATCTAGCATGCATAAGGACATGGTCTCCTCATCCTGAAGCCTCTTTTAGAGACGCCAACTATGAAACTTCTTCACTGATACGCTCCAGTAATACAAAAGACGAGGCTTCTATTCAGCCAAGGTTTTACTAAACTATGTGAGGGTTTTTGTTTTCCTTTATCATTTCTTTTTCCTTTTTTTTTTTTTGGACAGGCAGAGTGGACAGTGAGAGAGAGAGAGAGAAAGGTCTTCCTTTGCCGTTGGTTCACCCCACAATGGCCGCCGCGGCCAGCGCACCGCACTGATCCGAAGCCAGGAGCCAGGTGCTTCTCCTGGTCTCCCGTGGGGTGCAGGGCCCAAGCACCTAGGCCATCCTCCACTGCACTCCCGGGCCACAGCAGAGAGCTGGCCTGGAAGAGGGGCAACTGGGACAGAATCCGGCATCCCAACCGGGACTAGAACCCAGTGTGCTGGCGCTGCAAGGCAGAGGATTAGCCTCTTGAGCCATGGCGCCGGCCTCCTTAATCATTTCTAATTTGGACTGCTGATGTCTAACAGAGAATTATAGGATTCGTAATTCATGTATCATTTTTAAATAAATTTTGCTTTCCATATACTTAAAACATTTGTGATTATATTAAAACATTATTTATACAAAGCCCAATTTCAGCCTTGAAACTAATCACATTCATCTTTTATTCCAGCCCCAAATCCACCCCTCAAATAATACTACTAGAACACATTTTTTAAAAAGAATCATTTATTACCTATCAGTCAGGTTCTCAGATGTATTTTCTGCAGGGGAATACCTGCCTCCTTTCCTCCCTGAAGGGCGCCAAACAATAAAGGTGAAGGACTACAATAAAACGTCCCTTACTGATTTTTAAAGATTGCATTAATCGTCTTTTAGTGTCATGAGATCATTTGGCGAGAAAAGCAATGTTAACCAGGCCGGGCTCTCCTGGATCGATGGAGGAGGGGCTCCTGCCAGAGACATAGCACCCAGAATTTTTTTTTATTGTGAATAATCCATTGGACATTGTAAGTTCTACATTTTTTCTCAATAAGTAATAATGAAGTAAAGACACACTTTTATCACAGCACATTCTGCTGTCTGTGCAAGTTCTCAGGAAGGGACTGTAAGAAGCAGTTTAGCACTCACAGCTCACTCATAACCCGAGGTCACAGGTTTCAGGGAACGGGCTGAGAGCGAGGACAAAGACTCTGTTCTAATGTAAGTAATCTTCACAACTTAGTGATAATTATATCTTTTAGAGTTCAGTCACCTCCAAAATATTATACAATGAAGATAAAAATATTATGTGGTTCAGAGCCAAGAACAATAAAAGCACTTTCTAAAGTCTAATCATTATTTTCATTTTCTATTTAAGTTTTTTCATTTTTTACCATCTCAGATGTGAAATGTCAGTCTTCATTGATTAAAAACATAAAACTCCTTACATACAAATTTATTCAGGTTTGCAAACATTAAATCATCATTAGATGAGAATGACAAGCATGACAAAATTAATACATGAAAAGAGGTTTGAGGAAATATAAAATATGTTGAATTTGGTTTTAAACTGAATCTACATGAACTTTAATTCAATGAAATCAACTATTGCATACTTTTTAATCAATTATTTCATTATCATTCCCCTAAATCCTATAATTTATCAAGAAATCCTACCTAAAACATAGTGAAAAGTCAGCCATAAAATATCACTGAGAGGAAAATTGTATCTAAATTTCCACCAAATCCATCAAATGTCACCTTACTTCAATTCATCAAATCACTTTACATGAGCGAATCCTCAAAGCATCCTCAGTGTTCATTAGTGTTACAATTAAGAGCCATATTACATTGAAAATAAAACATAATTATCTTGAATGATTACAGATCTAAACTCTTTAAAAATAACTTATGGAACCTCATTTGTAACCTTAAACACAATGTAGACCTAGTTTAACCAAGAGCAACAGTTCTTTTTTTCTACTTATAATGGAGAAGAAAACTTTGGCTGGTTTCTTGATACCATCCCATGGTTAACAAGTAATTGCTGGGTTGAGGTTGGGGCTGGAAATATAAGTTTGGGAGCAATCATCATAAATCCATGAGATAGTATGAGGGCCCCAGAAGGTGAACATTGTCAGAGAAGGGCAGAGCGAGTACACAACAAGCCAGAAGAAGCCCCTCAGAAGACAGGCAAAGGGGGCTCTGGTTTGGGAAATAGCAGAGAGCAGGCATCCTTTAGGGCCTCAAAAAGCCGCCACCAAAATACATGGGTACGGAGAAGACGTTGGAATGGATCTCTGATGTAATCTGCTTTTATGCTAATGACATGTTACTTTCTCCCCATCACAGTCTTCCACAAAATAAATAATGAGGAAAAGAAAAGATACCAATAGTATAAAAATATTCTGTAAAAATATTAAAGAATCACAAGAATAAATGCTTTTAAAGGCTTTAACTCAATTGAAGCTGAAGAAGTTACAATTAACTGGTCAGAATAAGAATTACATAATTTGGTGGATTTTAATATTTGGGTTATAATTTCATTTTATTAATGGAATTCAAATGAAGATTTGATAAGTAGGAATAATCTTCAGGGACTTATCTAGAACTTTGGCTTGTCATCTTTCCTTCAGAAAGATCACCTGCGTCACAAAATACAGTGTAACAAACAAGGCAAGAAAACGGCCAATTCTAACCTCTGTTTGAGTTTTCCGGGGGTCAATAAGGAAACAATGAGAGAGGTTCATCCAGGTTATACTCTGTTCACCCCACAATTCTGACCATCGCTGCTCAGCAGGTCTGCAACTCAGAACCCGCCAAGCAGACATGCCAGGGAGGGTGATGACAGTAAGCCACACCTCAAGGCAGGGCAACCTACAGAACTGGTTAGGACTATCTGTATTCAGTAAAAATGACTTGGACTTAATTGGCAAAATGACCTTGGGTAAGCCACTTGACATATTTGAGACAGGGATGTCCTCATCTACAAAACTAACAAGATGCTTCAGGAGTTGTGAAGATCAAGTCACATGAGGTCTCCAATAGTCACCAATGACACCCTGTCACCTCCAAGGGTGGTGGGTGGCACTGTGGCTATGTGACCATCCTCCAGGCAGGTGCACGGGACATAGCAAAGGCATCCTCCTCAATAATTCACAGAGGGGACCTGAGTAAAAATTCCATCTCACGTGCCAGAATCAAGGCGAACAAGTGAAAAACTTCTTCCAAGACCTGATATAAGAAAAATCATATTGACATATTCATCTGTGCTAAATGAATTTGAAAACCTGGTTTCCTAACTTCTTATCATGCTGGTTCTTCCGCCTGGTGAAGTGAATAGCACAGCATGAATACTTCCTAACTCAAAGTCTTCAAAGAGAAAGGAAGAACATTCATCAGAAAATAGGACACAATTACCAGCAACAACAAGTTATAAGATGGACCTGTATCCATACTTTTTGCTTCATCTCTATAAGACATTACTGAATTTTCTTTATTTGACTCCTTAAATCGAACACTACTTTAAATCATCAGATGTGTGGAATAACAATTCTTCACACTTCCTTACCACATTGTAGTAAACACAATGTAATCTATTCAAAGTTAAACACACTAGTAAATCATATTTACAGAATATTTTAACTTTAAATTGTGTCTAAAGCACAATGTTTTAAATCCAATATGCCATGTAAGTAATCTAAGGTTTTCAAGCTTGTGATATATAAGATACATGTTAAAGATGAGTTTTCTTAAATTTACTGCTAAGCACCAACCACTGCACTTAAATTTTTCTAAATCAGTTAAACTGGAATGACAGAAAGATTCTCAGTATGTCTGTATTTGACATTTGCCCTTACGCCTGCCATGCAAAGACTGATAGTTTCTCGGGCAAGCAGTCTTTAGTACTGCAGTCCACTCATTTTGCTGGAAAACTGTCTCTATGTCATAAAAATCTAAAGAGGGAGAGGAAAGAGGAGAAGGAAAGAGAAAATGAGGAGGCAGAGCAAGAGAGAAAAGAGGCATTTACTAACTAAACACAATCATCTGAGAATCTGCCTTACCTTCCCAGGAAAAAATGAAAATAAAGAAATCTGATCCAACATATCCTCCTCTCAAGTGTTAAAGTGACTGTACCAGGGGCCGCCTGGGAAGCCATCAACCCCAAGGGCTCTGGTTCCTGCCTGGCAGCTCCACTTCTGACCCAGCTCACTGCCAGTGACCCAGGAAAAGCAGAAGATGGTCCAGGTGTTTGGGCCGCTGCTACCCACGTGGGAAACCCAGATGCAGCTCCTGGCTTTGGCCTGGCCCAGCCAAGGCTACTGCAGCCATCTGGAAAGTGAACCAACAGTCAGAAGATAGACCGATCTGTATCCCTTTCTCTCTCCCTCCCTCCCTCCCTCTCTTTCAAATAAATGAATAAATTGTTTTCAAAAATAACAAAGCGACTATGCCAAACAGCAACTAACAAATGCCTTTTGAAGGCTGAAAACTTTTGGATTACACAGTATTGCAAAGGGCTAGACAATTTATGACTGTTGTAACAGTCCTTTGAAGCCAGATAAAATCAAGGATTGCAGCAGTTAACCAATGCAGGCAAAGCCAGGCATAGTCTCTGACCTCCGCCTGGTTTCACGGGGACTTGCTAAATACTGTGTTGTCACACTTGGAATCAACTGGTCAGCATGAGCTATGTTGTCTGGAATCTCAGGGGATACATTTTGCAATCAAGAAGAATTTTTGGAAAAACCTGTCTCTAAAATGAAGCGAAAACTAACAACTCAGAAACCTCAACACCAATACGAAATAACTCAAAGATTCTAGTCACTCTTTCCTGTAAATGAATATTTACAAGTTAGTAAGAACATGCTATTAATCTGTACAATGATTAAACTCAATCATGCAATTCTTTCCAAAATGGGTGATACAACAGTAGTCATCTTCAGACTGATTTGGGAGAATCCTTTAGGTAGAGAACAATAATTCTATTTAAGCGTTACGATCCAATTTTGTTACCATATTTTTGAGGAGAAATTGACTTCTTCTAATGCAACTGAAGTATGGCAATCAGTCTGTTCCACAACCCAGTCAACCTACACCCTGTGACAGGGCAGGCTTAGGTTCACCCTGGGAAGCCAACACACACGGGTCGCTGAAGCTCAGGAACAGACGCTAGCCACTGTGCTACAAGGGTTCCATAGGAAATAAAGCAAAGTGCACATCTTCCCTCTGGCAAGAGTGTTATGTAAATACAATATAAATGAATATAAATACACAACAAACCACTATTTCTGCCTACTACTTTAATCCTTTTAGCTTATTTACATGTTAGATTTTAGGATATTTTGCCTTCTGTAGAACTGATACAAAAGGAGGCATAAGATAGCCATAATATGGGCAAATCAACACTGCTAGTGGTGATAGATAAAGTCAGACTGCACAGGGTCTGGATGACGGAGCAGGGCACACGTGAACTTAGCATGTATCTGTTTTTTTAAGGTTTATTTATTTATTTGAAAGACAGAGGCAGAGAGAAGGGGTCTGTCTGTCTTCTATCTGCTGCTTCACTACCCATATGGCCATAACAGCTGAAGCTGAACAAATCAGAAGCCAGGAACCAGGAGCTTCTTCCAGGTCTCTCATGTGGATGCAGTGGCCCAAGCTCTTGGGCCACTTTCTACTGCTTTCCCAGGCTATAGCAGAGAGCTACACTGGAAGTGGAGCGGCCGGGACTCAAATTAGTGCCCACATGGGATGCTGGCACTGCAGGCGGCAGCTTTACCCGCTACACAACAGAGCGAAGCCCTCAGCATATATTCTAAAGCCATGACCAACAGATGACACTGATTTCAACACAAAAGCCAAAATAGAGCAGAAGAGCTCTTATGTCATGCTAAAGCTCACCCCCAAATCCAAGGAAATGGGATATTCTTTATTGACTACAGCCTATAAGAGTTGTTGAAGCATTCCACCCAGATTCAGAGTCCTTATCATAATTCTATGATACAGAGTCATGTGTTTCTCTTTCCAGTACGTGGAATTTTTTAAACAAGGTGTGAATTTAACTCTTGCTGATTAGTCTAAAAATATGAAGTGGTCAGGTCTTAATGCAATTCTAGGTAGAATCTTTAAGCTATGAGCTTCTGAATTTTAAAGACTATCACTCCTGCTTTGTATACAATCTTTTTTTATTATTCATTTTGCTCATATTTTAATGTACCTGTATTCCTATCAAGAAAATCCCATTTTACATGTGAAGTACACAGAGGTTAACCTCCTTTTCCAAGGTCACAATGTAAGTCAGTTGCAAAACAGAGAAATCTCACAGCTCCCAAGTCCCCATCCTCCCTAGTCCCCTGGGCCATGCTGCTTCTCCCACTGAACTAAAAATAGACAACAATACAAGATTATCATAAAAGTTTGATTCCTCCATTCATCCCTTCACAAATACAATACTGAAAAACTGATTTCGTATTCACTTTTGATAGTTCTCACTGCAATGAAGCAGCACAGACTGTAACTAACAGGCATCTTACACCTAGACAGAACAACCGATGTGTTTTCAGATCAATCAGATGAGCAGCTGTTACAAGTTAAGTGAAAAGACAGATTTGCTTTAAAATAAATTCTTCCATATTCTCAGATCAAGTCCACTCCTGGTCAGTCTTTATCGTACAGTTTCTGGAAGCTCTTTATTATCACCACAGATACTACGGATGTGAAAGTTTCATTTGAAGGCACAGAATGTGCAGTGGTAACTGCTTTCTTAGTCTAAAAGTAGTAAAGCACAGAAAGCCATGAATAAAAAAGCCAAATTAAAAAGTTCAGCAGGCAGGACCCATTCTCCATCCACCATGCCCTAACAGAGAGGTGACTGGATCTCACCACTGCTCCCTTCCTGCCTCGCCCCTGCGCCACAGATAAAGGTAGTAGTGTTGGGCATCTAACAAATGCCAGGTCCCTAACTCAAGCTGGGACAAACTCATCTTGTATCTTGGGATTTTAGAATCAGGTGTTAGAGACTCTCATTAGAATCTGCTTGCCATTGAAACAAGAGGATATAAAAATCACAAGCTGGAATCAAGTCCTGCAGAACCTTGTGCCCAGAGGTCTGGAGGAAGCCAGTAACTGGCCATGCAGGGGGTAAGGGTTCAAGGGGAAGAGGGAGAAGAGAAAGAAGCTGGTGAGCAAGGAGAGACATGCCTTCAGGTGACCTCAGTACCAGAGAGTCAGAGGAAGCTGGGGAGAAAGATTCTGAGTAGACAGCAGAACTCCAGGCTCCGGAGCAGGTGCTGTGGCGCAGCGGATAAAGCCGCTGCCTGCAGTGCCGGCATCCCATATGGGGGCTGGGTGGAGTCCCAGTTGCTCCTCTTCCGATCCAGCTCTCTGCTATGGCTTGGGAAAGTAGTGGAAGATGGCCCAAATGCCTGGGCCCCTGAACCCACACGGGAGACTTGGAAGAAGCTCCTGGCTTTGGATCGGCGCAGCTCCAGCCTTGCGGCCATTTGGGGAGTGAACCAGCAGATCAAAGACCTCTCTCTCTGCCTCTTGCTCTCTGTAACTCTGCCTTTCAAATAAATGAATAAATCTTAAAAAAAAAAAAAAAAAAAACTTCAGGCTCTGGTCTTTAAGGAGACCCAGCAACACAGAAAGCAAAATAGTTCCATAGCCTGAGAATTAGCATTATTCTCAGTTGGCTAGAGCATGTTTTCATTGTTTGCTATCAAAAGAGTTTCAATTATTAAGACACAGTCCCATCCCAATCCACAAAACCAATTCACTAAGAACATCTACATGGTTAGATACACTGAATCTAGAGTATATCAAGTCCTTTTATTCCCACATTTCAAACACCTAAGGAATGACTTACTAACATGGCCCTTCTTATAAGACAGAGGTGAAGACAGATACTGCTCTTGAGCAGAGGCACGTTTACCAGCTACTGGTCCTCCTAGCCATCAGCAGTGCTGCTAGGAGAGGCTGAGCTCAACATAAAGAACGGAGTTCCCTATTTTCCCACCCTAGGACTTGAAATTTAATATTTTACATAATTGTCTTGGGCAGATTTTCATTATTTTAGAATACCTGAGAAGAGTTTCCTAGAAAGAGTAAGATTTATTTCAGCTTAGTTTGGATGCTCACATAGCACAGGACAGCACAGCCCCCATTAGCCTGGTGTCTGGCAGACAACTGCAGTGACAAAGAGCAGGGGAGGAGGAACTATGACAAGGTGGACCAATAGCTAGGCCTAACGCAAATAATCACCTCTCTGGGGAGAACCACATTCCAGGCATACATTTCCGATACCACAATTAGATCAATTCTCCACCCTTAACCCACCAACCATTAACATGAGACTTTAGAGTTTAAATATTTGCATGAGTATGGGAGCCCTTGTTCAATTCTTAAAACAATGATTACATGCATTTTAAATAGCAGAGAAAGAGACACACAGGGAGAAACATATAAGAGGGGTAGGTCTTTAAAAAGTCTAGGGAAATGCCTATGATGACAAAACTATGGATTTCAATTTTTTGCACCAAGAGAAGCTTATTCTTAATTCCATTTTCCATGAACTTTTTGAAGTACTCTCTCATATATGCAGGTTAAAATTGGTTGTTGCCATATGGACTGGGCACCAAATCATATTTTCAAACATTATTTCTATAGAAAAATACAATCTAAGTTACATACAACAGCCAGTTTAAGATCAAAGATGAATGAGACACTCCTCAAATATTTTTCTTTAAATATTTGAGACTGGCATCTTTCACCTAAGGTCTTTGTGGTATATTAAAAAGGATCTTTTTTTTAATACCAATTTTATCACTTACTAGATCTGTGACGTCAGGGAAGTTATTTAACTCGGTTTCTTTATCTCTAAATTACCTATACGACTTACCAACAAGATCTTTAGTGGAATGATATCATCAATAAACGAGAGCCATGCATAAAGCCCGGCATTTTTCAGGCACTACAGCATGCCGGTCTTTTCTTCACGAATTGGATTTCTTTCCCAGTCTTCATCTCCCAGGTCTGGGTATTGACCCAGTCTATCTCCACATCACAGCGCTCCTCTACTCTGAACAACTGGAGATGCTCCTCAACATTTCAAGGGCAAGACTGTATCTCAGACTCAGGCTCACCCAGTTGTAACCACTGACTGGACCACTACACCCGCCTGGCCAATACCAGTTGAGCAGAGCCATACTGAACCCAGCCCTGAAACCAAAGGCTGGGAATGTCGCATCTCTATCCACCACTTTTTTTTTTTTTAAGATTTTATTTATTTCTTTGAGAGGTAGAGTCATAGAGCGAGAGAAAAAGGGAAAGGTATTCCAACCACTTGTTCACTCCCCAAATGGCTGCAACAGCAGGAGCTGGCTGATCCAAAGCTAGGAGCTTTGTCCAGGAGGCCAAGAACTCTGGCCATTCTTCACTGCCTTCCCAGACCATTAGCAGAGAGCTCAATCAGAGGCAGGGACTCGAACCAGCACCCATATGGGATGCCAGCACCAGAGGCTTTGCCTAGAAGCAGCGCCTGCTGGCTCCCTTACCCACCACGTTTGCACCCCCATCCTAACCAGACATCACCACCAACACTGCTGAGCTGTCTCCTCCACTTGACTGCAGGGACGTTCCTTTCCTTTGCTGGTTTTTTGTTTGTTTGTTTGCTCTGGGCTGGTCCATCCTTCACTCTAAAGGCTAAAGACTGTTGATTCACTCCAAGCAACAACCTCATATAAGGTCAGGTGTGTCACCAGCTACCAAGCAGCTTTGAACAGTAATCAGTTTTATATGCCTGCCCTGGCAACCTTAAGACAGTCAGCCACGCTACACAGACAAAGCATCCCTGCAGGGCTACAGACCTGATTAGACATCCCAGTACAATCTACCAAAGACAGCCATTTGTCATTTACATTCTGTCAGTATTTACTTTGACAGAGCACTGAGAAACAGATTGTGCCTTACAATATCAAAGGGCAGAAACATTTAATAAGTTATGTTAATAGATCTCTGCACTTTTGCAGCTATGTGACTGCCAGCAATCATTTCAGCTTTTCAAGACTCAGTTTCTTTGTAATACACAGGAAGTGCTCAATTCTGAGATGCACAAATTTTAGTTACCATAGTTAACACCTTTCCTGTAATAACCAGATTCACACATCAGTTACCATTGTACTTTAACCATGGGGAATTACATAAAATATAAATTTCTCACCAGCTTGTCAGTGCACAAAGTGCATGAATGATCCATGACCACTCGTGTCACTTCTTTCAAAACCTGTCAGTGGTAAGTCTCTGCAGGTCTCAGTCTACAGACAGAAAGCAAAAAGAGCAACAATGCTGCTTCGATGGCTCCTAGTGACAGACCCACTGGACAGTGTATGTAAAGGGGCAATCCAAAGAGGGAAATGGCTGACCGAGACGAGACCGAGCAGAAAAACACTAACATCCAAGTGGTGTATAGAAGTAACACCAATGATGTGAATGTTAACTCCACGCGACACTGGCCAGCCACAGGGGCTTAGGGAAGGCACTACACACAAATGAGAAGGGCAAGGATATCCCAGAGGAGTAACGCCAGCAAAAAAACTTCCCATTAAAGGAACTCTGTAAAATATTTCACAACATTGAATGCACAAGGATTAACTGTAGATGCCAATTCCAATTTCAAAGGGAGCATGGAAAGTCACCAAGGCATGGAAAAGATGCTTGCTTCTTGCCGTATGTCTTATGACAGGATGAAGGCAGGCACTGGTTAAACCACTCGGGATAGGGTTTTGAATCTCAGTGTTTCTAATGCTTTATAGCAGTGTACTGAATCAATATTAGCTTGACTTCCACTTCCCTATCCATTTATAACTAAGAGTGTTGCTAATGTTTTAACAAAACCTTTTACAGGTCCTAGAAATGTTCATTTTTCTCACTGATTACCAGGATCACTGTGCACAGTTCAAATTGCTGGTCACTGCTACTGTCCTGCACTACTGTGCAAAATGAAGATGCCTGTGCATCCTCTGGGAGGGGCCGGTAAGAATTAGAACAGGTGATGTTCACGAAGTATCTGTTGGGAAATGAGGTTGTAAAAGCAAGCAAGGGTCAAATTCTGAAGAACTCCCATGCCTTTAATGCTGAAGATTAATGATTAATCTCTTAAGGATGACAAAGGACCGCTGGAGGGATGTAGAAGGCCTGGAAGGGTAAGATTCTCATTTTAAAAAATTAACTGGTAATATTGCACGTAACAGAATTTAGCAACATTTGATTCAAGAACACACAGAATTCACACGAGAGATAAAAGTCTCCAGACTAAAGTCACAGTCCCCAGGATTGCTAAACTGGAATAAACTGGCCTACACCAGCCGCCACACTTCAATGATGAGTCCAGCCCGAAGGGGTCTCCATAGACAGTGAACCACATCCTATCTTGATGTCCACGCAGGTTGTAACCTCAACTAAGGGAAAATTCTTACAAATAAGCAACTGAGCTTCATTCTTCAGGAGAAAGACTGCCAGACTATGCTGAGATTAGGCAAATGCCAGAAGGCAGCATGGGCGTAATCTCTGTGTACCAGTTCCTGTCTTTCTGGTTATAAAAGTAGATCTTCAGAGGCAGGCATTTGGCATGATGTTTAAGAGGCCACTTGGAATGCCCATGTGCCATACTGGAGTGCCTGGATTTGAGTCCTGGCTCTGCTTCCCATTGTAGTGTCCCACTAACGCCTGCCCTAAGGTGCAGCACGGGATAGCCCAAGTACTAAGATTCCTGTCACCCATGTGGGAGACCCAAAATGAGGTCCTGGCTCTGGCCTTGCCCAGAACTGGCTGTTACAGACTTCTGGGGAGTGACCCAGCATATGGAAGATCTTTCTCTGTATATCTCAGTCTCCCTCTCTTTTCTTACAAATAAAATGAAAACAGTGAAAATTAGTTTTAAAGTAGCTCATAACCGCAGGCATTTCGTGCAGTACTCAAGACACTGCACCCCATACCAGAGCGCCTACATTCAAGTCCTATTTCCACTACCAATTCCAGATTCCTGATAATGTACAAAGAGGCAGCAGATGATGACAAGTCAAATAGTTGGGTGTCTCTCACCCACATGGAGATCTGAACTGAGTTCCTAGCTCCAACCTTTAGACTAGCCCAGCCTCAGTTGTTGGGGGCATTTGGGAAGTCAGTCAGCAAACAGGAAATTTCTCTCTCTCTCTCTCTCTCTCTCTCTCTCTGATCTCGTCTCCACCCTCACCCCTCACTCTGCACACAGCTCCCTCCCTCTCTCTTTCTCTCTCTGATCTCATCTCCACCCTCACCCCTCACCCTCACCCAGCCCCCTCGAAGTCCCTCTCCTTCCTTCCAGACAGGCATCTTTGCTTCCTGCTATGCCTCAGCAAACACCTGTGGAGCAACCCACACACTGTGGTTAGCTCCTCTTTCTATTACCAGAGAAATCGCTCTTCAAGACAAGCCAGGAGCAACTGCTTAACTCATGAAGAACCCTTTCTTCCTCATTGCTGTCCAAGCAACAAAACTTCATGGAATGAGGAAAAGGGACATTTGTCTGAAAACAGTTTCACAATTTCATGATTCATCTGTAGATTGCCACTTACAGATTTCAAAGTTTTATATATGAAATATATATATGAAAAACACACAAAATTATCATTCCTTGCTATTGGCCTACAGATACCCAAATGCACAATCTCTTACATAAAATGGTGAGGCATTTGCACATAACCTACACACATCTTCTCATACTTTAAATCATCTCCACATTGCTTCTAATGCTTAATTCAAAGTAAGTGCTATGGGGCTGGCGCTGTGGCACAGTGGGTTTAACACCCTTGCCTGAAGTACCGCTATGGGTGCCGGTTCAAGACCCAGCTACTCCGCTTCCGATCCAGCTCTCTGCTGTGGCTTGGGAAAGCAACAGAAGATGTCCCAGGTCCTTGGGCCCCTGCACCCACGTGGGAAACCTGGAGGAGGCTCCTGGCTCCTGATCGGCACATCTCCGGCTGCTGTGGCCAATTGTGGAGTGAACCAGTGGATGGAAGACCCCTCCCTCCCTTTTGCCTCTGTGTAACTCTGACTTTGAAATAAATAAATAAATCTTTGGGGACAAAATGTGCTATGTAAATACTGTGTTGTTTAAAGAGGAAATCGTCCGTACATGTTAAAGATTTAATATTTTTGATCCACAGTTGTTCTAACCTGTGGATGTGGACTCCATAGATATGCAAGGGTTGTATTTTTTAGCCCGCCTCATTTCTAGCTTTCCATTCTAGACAGGCTCTTCATATTACCTGTTTTCTGTCTTTAGACAGATACCTCGTATTAAAGACCAACTACCTCTGCAAGTACATTCAAGAGATAGGGCCAGGGCCTCTGTGGCATAAAGAGCTAAGCCTCTGCCTGCAGCACTGGCATCCCACATGGGCACCAGCTCAGTCTTGGCTGTTCCTCCTCAGATCCAGCTCTCTATGGCTGAGAAAGCAGCAGAAGGTGGTTAGGCTCCTGCACCCACATGGGAGACCTGTGAGGAGATCCTGGCTCCCGGCTTCAGATCAGTCCAGTTCCAGCTGTTGCGGCCATCTGGGGACTGAACCAGCGTATGGAAGACCTCTCTCTGTCCGTCTCTCTGTCTGTCTGTCTCTCTCTCTGTCTCTGTCTCTCTCTCTCTCTGTAACTCTACTTCTCAAATAAATAAAATCTTTAAAAAAAAAAAAGATAAGGACCTAAGGACCTAACTTTTTAATATATTTTTCTAGGACTTACAATAAAAAAAGTTTTAGTCTACAAATGACCGGCTTTTCTATCTACTTTTTTCCCTAATCAATGCCTCATTGTAAGAACTTTAAAATTAAATGTATTTCTTACATTTTTCCCTCTCCTGCCTAAAAAGATGAATAGAGTTCTATATTCATTACTACTAATGGAATTTCTACTACATAAATTTGGTTCTCTTTTCTGTTAATTAAGTTATTTTTGGAGATTTTTGAGAGGTCTAGGTGAATTCTAGAACTACCAAACAGAAGAAAAACAAATTATTTTGTTGATATTATATTTTAGTTATTCAGTTTATGCCAAAATATAGAAAATTGAGAGATGACACTTTAAATGGGTTAGCAAAGAGTTACTCAGAAATCAATCTCCCAATCATAGATTTATGCTCAGGGGGAAAAATATTCATTCAATTCTTGATTTATACCAGTCATTCATAAAAGTCTCCCACAGATAAGGGCCATAAATTTGCCTTCTGTAAAAGTGTAAATCAGCTTCACAGGAGGATGGCACTCGGCCCGTCTCTGAGATCACTCAACTGTGGAGGACCGCATATGGGAAAACAGAAAAGGTAATTTTTAGCTTAGTAGCTCTTACAACTTTCCAAAAAAAAAAAAAAAAAAAAAAGAAGACAATTTATGACTATCAAAAATGAAAACAAAAAATTGAACATTTTTTCCCATATAGGAAATGTTATGACCACATTAATTAAATAATGAATTCAGCTAGAAATTGCTTTCATCAGCTCTTACTACCTTAAAAAAAAAATGGAAAAACATCACTTTGTTCTTAAATAATTTAGGTTTTATTTTTGTAATAATTAAAGATAGTGTTTCTAGAGAAAAATTCTTAGATAACTAAATTAAATGGTATATCAGACTATTAGCAAAAAAGGAAATGATTAAATTTTATGCAGCAAGACCCATACATAAGACCTAGCCTCATGAATCTCCCCTTTTGCTTCCTGCAATCATATCAAAGTCTCCCATTTTCAATGGCATAAAAGGATTTCCGGAAATAGCCCAGTAAACACAGTTCAGAAACCCTGGCAATTGAGTACAGCATAACTAGGTTTAAATGTATAAGAATGTGTTTCCAAAAAAGATTTATCTAGACCTAGGTATTCTCCAAATAAACAAAATACCTACAGCCAGCTACACTGGTTATCACACATCTTGCATGAAATAATATCGCTTTACAACTCTGTTCAAAATGAGCTACAAATTAACATCCTCAACTTAAAACATATTTGCTAAGAACCATTTGTTACTGCTCAGAAAACATGCTGTAGAGCAAAAAGGCCTTAACAGTCTTACTCACTCTTGCTATATTAGCTACAGAGACTGTGATACTAGGAAGTTTCTACAAGGTTGAATCAGAATGTTTAAAGCAAGGAATGACACGGTGCCTTTCTTACCTTCTGAGCTCTGGGTTTCTTAAACAGAATTTTCCTAATCCTTTCAGATATCAAAAGTTACATTAAGTCATTTTAGACTACTGAGTTCTTTAATACATCACTACCTAGAAATATATTCCCTTTATATTCAGGATTCTCTTTGTGGGAAATAAAAATGAAAAAGTATAAAAAGCAATTGATTCTATGATTAAAACACAATCCAGGTTATTTATTGATTGACTTTTTGTTCCTGAATTTATTGTTTTATATTCTCACTGCCAAAAAAAAAAAAATCTTATAAAATCAGAGAAAGCTGCTTTTCTCAAGAAATCCTCTGTTGAAGATTCAGTTTCCCTGTACTGCATTTCTTGTGCTGAACCTGCTCAAAAATCTGTTTTTCTTAGGATAGGACTCACAGAAATTAACTGCACACTTTCTTCTTCCCTAACACAGAAAACTCGGGATTTGGTTCAACAAAATTTTATTGTTTTCTACTGCTTGTTAGACAACAAATGAGCTACAATGGCTATAATAAATAACGTAAATTATTGGGATCCTTTGTGCTTAAATTTCCTTATGCAAAGAGTGACAGCTCCTAACAACCAATTTATTCTTTTCTCTCCACAAGCTGATGGAACTGTTTCCTTCAATTCCTTATTGACTGGGATTACTCTTTAGACTTTTCCATTTAAGAATTAAGGGGAAATACTTTTAGAATTCACTTCAAAATTACTATGTCCATATGCTAATGAAGGTTCAGTATGTGCTTATTTTACTCATTGACAATTAAGTAAGATTGGCTTATTAAGAGCCCTGATAAAATATAAGTAAATTACAAAAATAAGTAGCACAAGGTCTTCCAATATTCAGTAAATACTATTTTTTAAATTATTTCTGAAAAAGCAGTTTTTTTGTATTTTCCTCCAGGACTGAGAATCTTTATTTGTATCATTTCCTCTCCCACATCCTAGATAGCCTCACTTTTCTCCCACTTTTCATCCCCACATCCCCACCCAATGCTTGTGATATCAAAGCAGGTTTTTCAATCAATTAGAGACGCGTGTGAACTCAAAAGCTACAAAAATAATTTAACTGTTTAAAAGGAAATCCAGTACTAAGAAAAGTTGCTTGTATTCTACAGTCTTTTTCTTTTCAATTAAGTCACTATGTCTTAACAATCTACTAACATTGATTTACATTCAACTAAGGTTCCATGATTGCGTATAAACCATTAGTGTTTTCCTATTATTGAGTTTTTTCACCTTTTTTTCAGTTCTTGGCCACTGCTTTATTTTATTTTTTTCTCAAAGAATTCATAGAACAATAGCATATCTGAAAACACTGATCCTTCAACTACCTTTACATAACCATAAGCACAGAATTTTGGAGCTGTCTGATTCTCTTCCACCTGAAAATAACATGTTTGATTATAATTAAAGAGTTTTCTCTTTATTTTGAAATTGAGAAATCTAATAAACAAGGGTATTTCATGGAAAAACGGAATTAAAATGTAGGTTTATGTTGGTGTAAAAATGTTTTTTAATACAAACTTTTTCATACTATACATTTTCTGTGAACTTTCTGAAGGCCCTATTATATGCCTTTTGCTGGTGGAGATCGACCTTATGTCTTTTTTTCTTTTAATACATATTTATTTATTTGTAAGGCAGAGTTACAGAGAGGCAAAGGCAGAGGAAGAGAGGTCTTCTATGCGCTGGATCACTCCCCAGTTGGCTGCAACAGCCAGAGCTGTGCTGATCCAAAGCCAGGAGCCAGGAACTTCTTCCAGGTCTCCCACACAGGTGCAAGGGCCCAAGCACTTGGACCATCTTCCATAGCTTTCCCAGGCCATAGCAGAGAACTACATCAGAAGTGGAGCAGCCGAGACTTAAACGGGCACCTATATGGGATGCTGCCACTGCAGGCGGCGGCTTTACCCGTTATGCCACAGTGCCGGCTCCCTGTCTTCTAATTCACTACATGATAATGCTCTAACTGGACAACTAGTATTTACATCTCCAAAAATCCCCTCCCACATCCAAATTACTCCTTTCTGATATTAGCCTCTTATTTTATATGCTTTACACATGGCAAGCTTGATTAAAATTTAACTGCCAGGTCTCAGCCTACACATCATTCCTGAAGTATCCAGTGTGGCTATATCATAAACCAGGGGAGCCGTCTCCAACTACAAAGCAGCTGGTGGACTCCATAGGTGAGGCTCCGTCACCTTGGGAAGTGACGTTGACTGAACTGACGGCTCACCTTAGAACAATCTTCCCAGGGCTGGTGTCGCAGTGCAGAGTTAAGCCACGGACTACAGTACCAGCATCTGACCTGGCACCAGATCAAGTGCGGCTGCTTCACGTGCAATCCAGCTCCCCGCTAATGTGCCTGGGAAACCAGTGGAAGATGGCCCAGGTCCCTGTGCCCCTGCACTCAACTGGGAGACCCAGAAAAAGCTCCTGGCTCCAGCCTGACCTATCCTGTTGTTGAGGCTATTTGTGGAATGAACCTGCGGATGGGAGATCTCTGTCTCCCCTTCTCTTTCAAAAAATAAATAAATCTTGAAAAAAATATTTTCCCTTTTTCTAAGAGAGACCCAAATATCCAGAAAGTAGCTCTGTTGTTTGAGGTTGACAGAGCAATCTTTAAATGAATCTTTTCATTAACACCCACTGTCAAGTCCACAAAGTCCCAATTAAGAGCTGACAGAAAATTCCCTCATTGCCTGGAGAGACCCTTTAGTTGTCAACGCTCATGAAATGTAGCAAATATCCATTCTGCATCAATTTCATTTCAACCCATAATCAGGTTTTTCAATCCTGAAAACATCAAAACGACTATCAATAATCTCAAATTCTTTTTTTTTTTTTTTTTTTTTGGACAGGCAGAGTGGACAGTGAGAGAGAGAGACAGAGAGAAAGGTCTTCCTTTTGCCGTTGGTTCACCCTCCAGTGGCTGCCGCGGATGGCGCGCTGCGGCCGGCGCACCGCACTCATCCGATGGCAGGAGACAGGTGCTAGGTGCTTTTTCCTGGTCTCCCATGGGGTGCAGGGCCCAAGCACCTGGGCCATCCTCCACTGCACTCCTGGGCCACAGCAGAGGGCTGGCCTGGAAGAGGGGCAACCGGGACAGAATCCGGTGCCCCGACCGGGACTAGAACCCGGTGTGCCGGCGCCGCAAGGCGGAGGATTAGCCTGTTGAGCCACGGCGCCAGCCAATAATCTCAAATTCTTATTCATAGAATATTTAAGCCAAGAGTTTTTCTGTTAGAAAGGAGCAATGTATAAAATGCAGTTTGGTCTTTAGCGACACTGATATCTAGAGTTGGGGAGTGAAAAGCAGATCTCTGAGAAACAATCTAATAAAGAGCTTTCCTTTACCTTCCCTCCTGCAGCAAGCAGTAAAGCCACAAAACAGCAAAACCACCCAGGAACTGCACGATTTAAACAGAAGCGTTCCGGGGATGTGGTGAATTCCTCCAAAAAGATTCTCTTTATGTTAAAAGAAATATACTGACACAACATTCACTTTCTCTAAAACAACAACTTGCTGTAACTCTTCTCACCAAGCTCTGTAACACACACAGTAAACTGCAAAATCAAAAGAGATTTTCCCCCTTAGCTCTCCTCCCCAAAATATAAGCAAGGCATCAGAGCTAAGATAAAGCAGACAGAGGATATAAAATGGGCAGGAGGAGTTCATTAGCACCTAGGTACTTAAGCATCCTTCTATGTACAGTAAAAGGATTACTGCTCTGAGAGAAAAATTAATGAGAAAGGAAAAATGCAAAATGAAGATCACAGGGTGTTAAAAACATCTTAGTTGTGAAAGTCTCTTCCCTGCTGCCGGCAATCCATCAAACTGTGCAAAATAAATGCTATTTCATCTAACCTTTTCAAGTCGTTTAGGTTAAACAATACTTTCAAAATCCTCAAGCCAAAAAAATGTGAAATTTTCAAAGTTAATATGACAATACTGTTAATCCTGCTATAATATTACCAACACTTTTAAATGTAAAGGATATCAAATTGAACATTAAATAGCATTTTATTTTCACTCTAGGGCATTCTTTTCTTTGCACATAACTATGGCAGGCTCTCCAATATGCCACTAACAAGGTTTATGCACAAGAGAAAGACTTCAAAAACTCAAAGATCTGGTAGCACATTTCACAATCATAGAGGCTGGATGTGGTTCTCATCATTACCTTCCTCTGAGTCACTGGTACATCTCTTAACAGATTTGCATATTTTCCAAATTCACTTATTTATCTTTGCTTTTCCACATTTTGCCCTTTCGATTGTGGAACTCCTTGGCAGAGATTAATACCACGCCACAGCAAGCTTAGTTTTGTTCTTTAGGGAAAGCTGTTAATTCTCTTTTAATAGCATAGTGTATTTCTTGAACATGGGGAACCTCAGCAGTTAATCCATACATAGGCAGTTATCCACTTAAAAGCACATTATGCTCTAAAAGTGTGCGTGGGGGTCAGCTGCTGGAACCAGGAACACATTCCCCCACATGATCCCTGGTCTGAAGGACGACAGGGACATCTGACCAGCATTCCAAACTCTACTGAGCTCCAACAGAGCTCCTGCTACAGAAGAGCCCCAAGAACAGATGATGGTGTCTAGAAAGGCTGGGACCTTCCAGAACAGTCATGCCCCTGTGGAGCTACCTCGCCGGAAGGAGTACACAGCCTATGTGTGTGTGATGCTTCCCTAGACACACGGAGGCAAAGAAGGACCAGAGCTCCAGTGCCAGACAGAAACTCAGGCAAGAAGGCGAAAACAGAGAAGGGGATGGCAGTCAATCCTAAGCACTGCCTTTATAGTCCAGTGTCCACAGAAATGCAATTCAGCCTAAGATCCCCTGAGGACAGGGATCCTGAGGCCATACTGCCTGGATTCTAATGCCAATTTGGACACCTTGGGCAACATACTTATGTACTACAAACCACAGTTTCCTGATCTGTGAAAGTAATAAGATACCTTACTCACAGAATTTGCTTTGAGGAATAAATGAGTAAATATATATATATATATAAAGTGCTTAGAACAGTTAAGTTACACAACATGTATAATTATTGTTAATTATCCTAAGTAGTACATCCTGGACTGTGTACAGCACTGCCCACAGTACCTCCCCACATTACACCCTGGTAGGTCTGGACAACAAAGGTCTTCAAAAGCCACACCCATTACATAAGGATTTCCAACACCCGTGAAGATTAAGGTTGTATTTCAAGTCCTGGTGAGCACAGAGATGAAAGAAAACATTTCTGGATGCCACTGTTTTTTTTGTTTTTTTTTGTTTTTTTTTTTTTTTGTATTTTAAGATTGTCCTTTTGGCTCAGAGATAAACAGAGATCAGAACCATCTGGGTTTCTCTTTGCATTTTTGGAGCACAATGCCCTGAACAGGCTGCAATTATTTGGACTGCAATGGAAATTCCATTCTTTCCTCTACCCATTGAGAAAACAAGTACCATGGCCAGATTTACCCTCTACCCTATAGTGGAAATCTGGTGAATTCTGACAGTGTCTACGAAATTAGTAAAACTTAAGTTGTTACTGGTAGACAGAGTAATTAATCTTGCCTTTTAATATAATATATTTTACAACCTCGCTTCTGCCTCAACATTCTATTCAAACTACTGAAATATTCAATAACTTCCACTTGCCAGATCCAATAGGCACCTTGCAGACCGTGACTTGCCCTATCTCAGCAGGGTATGTCGTGTCGGCACTACTGTTTATGCACTCCACAAATCTCTATGAAGCACCAAACGCGTGCCGGGCACTGTCATGAACACTGGGAATACAAGATGAAGAAGAATGTTAAGAAAGTGAGAAAGGCAACAAAAGTAAAGTGCTGTTTGATTACATATGAGAAATGTTACAAAAGGGAACTAGAGAGGCAGTGAGTTGTATACTTAGGGTATATTTGCATTAGAGAACTAATTAAAGAAAAAAAAATCAAACCTAGCCTAGAGTGTCAGAGAAGGTAATATTTTCACCTAAGTTTGAAGGATTAGAACTTGAGTGGAAAAAGGGGCAAGCAGGGATTTCCACAGAAAACAGAAAGGACATGGAGGAAAGAAACCTGGAGAAAGGGAAAGCTGGTAAGGCCAGGAACAGAAAGGAGATGGTGTCAGGGGAAGGGCCCAGACTGCACCTAGTTCTCTTCTTTCTCTAGTTTTATCCGCTAGAAAGAACTAAAACCTTTGTCTCAAGATGAATGGCCTACTTGTGCCACTTTTCTTGGTTCTAACCAACTGAGCATAACCACAAATAACTGACATAGGAGGGTTAAAATATTAGTTTGATTAAAGCTTTGGCAAACCACACAACTGACAAAGGATTAGTAACTGGAATGTATAAAGAGATCAAGAGCTCCACAACAACAAAACAAACAACCCAATTAAGAAACGGACAAAGGTCTTAACAGGCATTTTTCAAAAGAGGAAATCCAAATGGCCAACAGACACGTGAACAAAGTGCTCAGGATCACTAGCCATCAGAGAAATGCAAATCAAAACCATAGATTTCACCTCAACTCCATTAGAATGACTTTATACAGAAATCAACAAACAAATGCCGGTGAGCACGCGGGGCAGAAGGTACCCTAACACACGGTTGGTGGGAATGTAAATTGGTAAAGCCACTATGGAAGACGGTATGGATATTCCTCAGAAATCTGAATACAGACCCACAATACGATGCAAGCATCCCACTCCTGGGAATTTAGCCAAGGAAAATGAAATCAACATATGAAAGTTATCTTTACCCCCATGTTTACTGCAGCTCAATTCACAATAGCTAAGATATGGATCGACCCAAATGCCCCTCAACTGAAGACTGGATAAAGAAATTATGGGATATGTACACCATGGAATACTACACAGCAGTAAAAAAAATTAAAGAACAAAATACAGTCATTTGCAACAAAATGGTTGAAACTGGAAAACATCATACCTAGTGAAATAAGCCAATCCCAAAGGGACAAAAACCATGTGTTCTGCCTGACCTGTGATAACCTGAGAGTACCTAAAAGACAATTTGTAGAAGTGAAGCTGACACTTTGATAAGCAATGACTTTGAACAACCCTTGTCTTGAGTGTTGAACAGGGTTTTTTTTTCCATACTGTTTGTTGAACTCTTAACATAGAGTTAATCATATGTGTAGAAAGTTTTTTGAAAATAGATCTTAGAAAATAAAAACTAAGGGTGGGAATAAGAGAAGGAAGAAGCAGCAGGGAGAGTGTGGGTGGGAGAGCGGGTGTGGAGGGAAGAATCACCATGTTCTTAAAGTTGTAATCATGAACTATGTGAGGCTTGTAACTCTAAAGCTGAATAGTTCTGCACGCATTCCTACAAACTTGCTTCTAAGGATACAGTTTGAAAATCGCCACAGAGGTGCCAAATCCCCATAAGCGGGGTGGTAAAAAAAAAGCATTTTAAATGTTAAAGAGATCACAGGGATAGGACTAAGCATTAAAGTGATCATATAGATAGGATTAAGTGTTAAAGTGATCATACAAATAGATCATACAAATTCTCACCTCAGAATCAGCTCCTAAGGCATCCTGGCCTTGCTGAAAATCCCCCAAGAGCATTTCAGGAATGGAAAGCCAAGACACTGTGGCAAAAAGTGTCCTACATGAAGGTTCTCTGTGGGTGAAACCCCAGGAAAAGAAGTGGTCATCAAAGAAGGATGTACTTTTCTACGAAGGGAGGAGAGAACTTCCACTGTGCTTATGATGTTGTCTAATTTTCTAAGCAGTTTGTGGACTCAAAGGCTCCCATAGCCTAGGCAGCTCATGTCAAGAGCCTCAGGTAATCACTGTTAATTGTTAATTTAACAACAGCAATCACTAAGAGTGTTAATTGTTAAATTAACAAGAATCACTGTGCACTAACTTCCCATGTAGGACCTCTGTGCTCAAAGAATTGTATCATGAGAGTTAATAGTAAAACTTGTTGTCAAAGATCTACTTCATATTAGTGTAAGACGTTCTTATGCCTCAGAAGTTTTAGATAAGCCTAAGTGCCCAACTCCATTGCCTGTTTCCTTAAGTGCTTCTTCGATTAATGATAAAAATTGTTCTCAAAGAAAAAAAAGCATATTACTGCAAAGATTAAAAGACAAATAAGAAAGGAAGTGGGAGGGAGGAAGGGAGGATGGGGTGGGAAGTGTCAGTATGTACCTAAAACTATGTATGAGAAACATGAAATTTGTTCCAGTTATATAAATAAAAATTCAAATAAAAAGAAAAAAAAGCAGGGGCCAGTGCTGTGGCGCAACGAGTTAACACCCTGGCCTCAAGCGCCAGCATCCCATATGGGTGCCAAGTCGAGACCCAGCTGCTCCACTTCCCATCCAGCTCTCTGCTATGGCCTGGGAAAGCAGAAGATGGCCCAAGTCCTTGGGTCCCTGCACCCACGTGGGAGACCTGGAAGAAGCTCCTGAATCCTGGCTTCGGATTGGCACAGCTCTGGCTGTTGTGGCCAACTGGGGAGTGAACCAGTGGATTGAACTTACTTTCTTTTTCTTTCTCTCTCTCTCTCTCTCTCTCTCTCTCTCTCTGCCTCTCCTCTCTCTGTGTAACTCTTTCAAATAAATTAATAAATCTTTTAAAAAAATAAAAGCTTGGGAGCACACATTAGCCTCAAATGCTCTGGTAAACAATGCTGGAGAATGCAGCTTAGACCTAAGGTCAAAATGAAGCTACAGCTGTTCTTTCTCCAAACGTGACAATGGCCAAGTTCACAGAGCAAGCCTGGGTGATTGCCCATCCAGGGCCAGGCTACGACACTGAAACAGGATTAGTATGAATTAGGTGAGGCCTGGCCAGGCACACACTTACCTGTCCACTTACTGCCTGAGGACGGCAGGCAGGCAGGCAGGAGAGCTGGCAACTTTCTTACTACCAATGAGGCACACAGAGAACTAAGGAACACAGAGGAGCTGCGTGGAAATACAGTGACTTCACTCATCTTAATGTCAAGCTTTGAAATTTACAATTTGCCATTCTTTCTCCCATGGGAGCAAATTTATAGACAGGAGGGAGGGCCCAATGAAGCAGCAGAATTCTCCACTACAGAAACACAAAAAAATATCAACACTGTACAGAGAGGCAAAAATGTCAGGAATACTACCTGCCAAGTCTGATCACAGACATCTTTCTTTCTACAACTACCTGTCTAAGCTGTGTAATTTGAAACTTGATACAACAAAGCCATAAAGATTTATATGATCCGTAATCATTACTTTGACAATGAAGATACAATCTGAGAAATCATAAAATACTCCTTCCTTTAAAGGAGACAGCAGTGACTTTTGCAGCAACGACATCTTTTATCCTGCTTATTTGCACACACCATCTGCTTGATTAGCATGTTGTGTCACTCAGAAATGCTCTTGTAACTGCAGGCCTCATAGTACGACAATACGAACCGAATTTGAAGGTATGAACTACAGACAATGAGCAGAAAGGGGACGAATAACTTACCCACCTTCTCTTGTTTCCCAAATAATTTAAGTGGCCTAAGCATTCATTCAGTTAGACATTCAAAAACATGTTTTCATTTATATGATAAACAATGGAGACCAAACACTGAATAAAACATTGCTAAATAAATACAGACTTTCTTTTAAAAAAAGATTTATTTATTTATTTAATAGGTAGAGTTACAGACAGAGGGAGAAACAGAGAGAAGTCTTCCATCCACTGGTTCTCCCCACAACAGTTGGAGCACAGCCGACCCAAATCCAGGAGCTTCTTCCAGGTCTCCCACGTGGGTGCAGGGCCCAAGCATTTGGGCCATCTTCCACTGCTCTCTCGGGCCATTAACAGAGAACTGGATTAGAAGTGGAGCAGCCAGGACTTGAACTGGCACCCATATGGGATGCCGGCACTACAGGCAGAGGCCTAACCTACCACACCTCAGCACCAGCCCCAAGAAATATCTACAGCCTTATCTCAAAATAATTTGCAAATACATTTAAAGGAGGAATAACAAATTTTCAAGCTCAGGAGTAGGGGTGCAGAACAATTACCGTCACAGACTGGTGGGTGCCCACAACCCTCATTTACCCTTATGCGTGGGTATATAAATATGAGCTCACAGCCATAGGCAATATATGCAAAGTATTACCTCATGGTTTTCTTAACGTAAATGTGATCCTGAAACTCATTTTTTCTCTTATAATTATTTATGGTTTTATACCTACCCATTGAGATTACATATATTTAGATTTAACTACTACACACACAGCAGCAACAGTCTTCCATAATATAAGTAGTATGACTTTTACTTCTCCCGACAGATATCTAAATTTCCAGTTCTGCCCTATTTTAAACTGTACCAATAAACCTCATTTGTGTGTATTTTTGTAACACATGCAGTTTTACTCTAGCTGATCGAATCTTTTGGACTTTCAGTTTCCTCTCTTAGTCTGTTATTGTGAAGGAATACATTTATAAAGAATGTAAATCACTTTTAAATAGCGAAGATCTACATAATCTCAAAAAAGTAACTAAAGGTAGCAGAAATTCCACTCCTACATATAAGAGGAGTGATCAAAAAGTTCATGGAAAATGTGTAACAACAAACTATGAATGGATTTCAATTTTTTGCACCAAAATAAACTTGTCTTTTAATTACATCTTTCCATTAACTTTTTCAAGTACACCCATATACTCCAGAGCAATGGAAACGGCTAGTGGTGATTGTTGTACAACCTTATAGACAAACTTAAAAAAAAGAAACAGGCTAGTGCCATGGCTCACTAGGCTAATCCTCCAACTGCAGCACCGGCTCCCCAGGTTCTAGTCCCGGTCGGGGCGCCAGTTCTGTCCCGGTTGCTCCTCTTCCAGTCCAGCTCTCTGCTGTGGCCCGGGAGGGCAGTGGAGGGTGGCCCAGGTCCTTGGGCCCTCCACCCGCATGGGAGACCAAGAGGAAGCACCTGGCTCCTGGCTTCGGATCAGCACAGTGTGCTGGCCGGTGGCCACAGCGGCCACTTGAAGGGTGAACCAACGGAAAAAGGAAAACCTTTCTCTGTCTCTCTCTTTCTCACTGTCTAACTCTGCCTGTCAAAAAATAAAAATTAAAAAATAAAGAATCACTGAATCATGCAGTTCAAAAAGGTAAATTCATGGTATGTGAATTACGTCACAAAACAGTTTCACAAAAATATAAGGTATTACTTTCTCAGATCCATAAATCTGCAAACTTCAATCATTTTTACGAAGAAGGAAAAATCTACAGATACACATTTATGCAGAAGAAAAATTTGTAAAATAAGAAACATTCTGCAGACTCTGGAGCTTTTCCCATTATACCTGGGTGATTTTTCCACCGAGCTAGGACTCAACAGTGCCACAGTGCAGGGCAGGGTCCCGAGTGCCCCAATTCCAAACCCAGCACTGCCCCCTCCCCATTCCCTGGGGAAAAGCCAAGTATGTACCTCCACTGGCATTCTCCATTGTTCTTCCTGCTTCTATCCTGAGCTTGCTCAACACAAAAGTCCAGGAGTCCTCATAATTCTTTTTTGCCCATTGCTTCTAAGACATCAGGGTACACCGATGATTCTACCTCCACAAAAACATCTTCCCAAATCTCAGTTTCTGCTGCCACTCCAGCCCAACCCAGCACAATCCTTGCCTGGACTCCAGCAACAACCTCCTAATATGTCCCACCATTTTATTCCATGAGACTTCCCAATCCATTTTCCACCTAGCAGTTATCCCTTTAACAGACAAATCACATCACTTCCCTACTTAAAATCCTGCCACTCTTCTCATCTCCAGCAACTGAGTGCACCCTGCTCCCCTTGGCTCACCATGTATCCCTCTGCTACTTCCACCCACTTGTGTAACCTGAAACCCCAGGCTTACTTATTTCAAATCCACTGGTAATTGCTATGCCTGCTACCTCACCCAAGATCTTTACAGCATTCAGTTCCAGTTGAAATACTACTACCTCTTCTTCAAGGGGCCTAGTGTGGCCAGTCTGCTATTTTTAAATAGCCTGCTCTTCATCAAATTGCAATCACATTACTGTATTTCTCATCTTCATAGTATTCATCACTGCCTGGAATTATCTAATGCATTCACTAGCATGTAAGCTGCAAGACAGCAGGGACCTCTTGCTCCCTACTGTTTCCCCAGAATAAAACAATAGATTTGCAATAAGTATATATCAGAGGACCTGATCTGAACTGGGCATTCGGTCGCAAGCACAGTGATTAAAAATAATATGCATTTAGGAGGGTCACATTCCTTAAATCCCCCAGGCATGGATTACTTATTAACATAAGTAAATTCATAATTGGCAGTCTATAGCAGGCAGCATAGAACAGACACTGGCTTGGAATTAAAAGGCTTTGATCCACTTTCAGTCTCTACCGAAGACCACCTGGTTGCTCCCTTCAAATCCGTAGCTTCACCTGCCTTTAATCCAGGTGCTCTAGGAACTTGCACATGTAAGAAATGACAGATGTATAAGATTGTTCATTACAGCATTTTGCATGGCAGCAAAAGATTCTAATGTCCATCAAGAAGATAATGGTTACAGAAATCACGGTACAGCCATGTAAGAGCGCACTTGACAATATCTTTTAAGAGAATAAAGATGCTGTCTGTGCAGTGGTTAAATGTGGACTATTAAGCCATCTCTAAGTAAAAAAAAAAAAAGGCAGGGTGGGCTGGCACTGTGACGTAGTTGGCTAATCCGCTGCCTGTGGCCCTGGCAATCTCATATGAGCTTCGGTGTTATCCCAGCTGCTCCTCTTCTGATCCAGCTCTCTGCTGCGGCCTGGGAAGGCAGAAGATGGCCCAAGTGCTTGGGTCTCTGTACTCATGTGGGAGACCTGGAAGAAGCTCCTGGCTTTAGATCAGCTCAGCTTGGGCAGCTGCAGCCATCTGGGGAGTGAAACAGCAAATGGAAGACCTTTCTCTCTACCCTCTGTCTGTGGCTCTACCTCTCAAACAAATGAAGTCTTAAAAAAAAAAAAAAAAAGGCAGGGTACAGAATATGTACAGTTTGACACCACTCTGGAAAAATGAGAGGAGAAATGATAATCAAATTTCTGTATACATGGGAAAGGGACTTTTTGCTCTTGATGCCTTTAAATTTTAACTGTGAACCTTATAAATTTATCCTTTAGTATTTTTTTTGTTCTACTTAATACTATTGGTTGAACTCTGTAATTATTCTTAGGTGTTTAAATTTAACTGAAAAGTGATCTCTGTTAAATATAAGAGTGGGAATAAGAGAGGGAAGAGATGTACAATTTGGGACATGCTCAATCGGAACTGCCCCAAACGATGGAGTTAGAAACATGCCAGGGGATTCCAATACAATCCCATCAAGGTGGCATGTACCAAGGCCAACTCACTAGTCCAAGTGATCAATTTCAGTTCACAATTGATCACACTGATAGGTCTAAGAGTCAAAGGGATCACACAAACAAGACTAGTGTCTGCTAATACTAACTGATAGAATAAAAAAGGGAGAGAACGATCCAACATGGGAAGTGAGATACACAGCAGACTCATAGAATGGCAGATGTCCTAAACAGCACTCTGGCCTCAGAATCAGCCCTTAAGGCATTTGGATATGGCTGAAGAGCCCATGAGAATATTTTAGGTATGGAAAGCCAAGACACTCTGGGGAAAAAAAAAAAAAACCTAAATGCAAGATCTCAGTGAGTAAGATCCCAGTAGAAAGAATGGGCCATCAAAGGAGGAGGTACCTTCCTCTGAAGGGAGGAGAGAACTTCCACTTTGACTATGACCTTGTCTAAATAAGATCAAAGTAGGCAAACTCAAAAGGCTTCCATTGCCTTGGCAACTCATTACTAGAGCCTAGGGTGATTACTGACGCCATAAACAAGAGTGTCAATTTGTGCACTTACTCCTCATGTAGGATCTCTGTCCTTACTGTGTTGTTCAATGTGAATTAATGCTATAGCTAGTACTGAAACAGTATTTTACATTTTATGTTCTGTGTGGGTAAAAACTGATGAAATCTTAATATATATCGATCTTCTGTATATAAAGATAATTGAAAATTAATCTTGATGTGAATGGAATGGCAGAGGGAGCGGGAGATGGGAGGGGTGTGAGTGGGAGGGAATTATGGGGGGGAGCCATTGTAATCCATAAACTGTACTTTGGAAATTTATATTTACTAAATAAAAGTTAAAAAATTATTAATTGTCCATGTGAGGTTCCACTTCTCTGTACTTTCATTCTTTCCATCTAAACTGGAACCGTGCTCCCTGAAACATGCCTTCTCTCACTCTTTGCTGGGAATTTCTTTCTCTTTCTTCCAGGGAAATCATATTTCTTTACATTTTGGAAATCCAGGATTATTTGTGAGCTTCTATGCTACACAGCAACTCCCACTTAGAACCATTTCTTCTTCCTAAGGACACCTGTGAGAACTTCATGTCCACCACCACTCAGAATTCACACTGGCTTCACACCACTCTTTAGCTCCTGACTGCACAGATGTCATCTAGCTGGATCAGGCAGCAACTTTTCCAGGCTATGAACTCTGCTTTACTCATCCCTGCAATTCCTAAAGTACTCCGTAAAAACAGCAGGTTCACAAATTATAGTTGCTACAGGAATATTATGGCCACCAGGAATCTCATCATTTGGGGTTCATTTGAAACTTCATCCCATCCCAACCCTTATCTATCCTTTGCCTTTTAGCTCAAAGAGGGTGAAAGTTACCCACTCATAAGGTAAGTGAGTTTCAAGGTTACAGACACTCGTGCTTTGCCATCTTGTAATAGGAAAAGTGCCTGGAAATCTTCAAGTAAAAAACCTCAGGAAGCTCAGTAAGGCTGGGTTACAGGTCTGGGGATCCACTCTGCTGTCCTGTCCAGGATCCTAAGTGAGGTACAGCAAAGCCTCCACTCACCCACCATTGCCTCACCACCCACACGTGCACACTTACAGTGAAAATGGCAGAGAAGTCAGGCTTATTATATAAGAAAAAATAAACTTAATGACATTTGATTAGTCTGTTTTCTAATTTTTTTGTTAACTTAAAAGCAAAACAATAGGGGCAAGCTGGCAATCCATATTAGAGAACCGTTTCAAATCCTGGCTGCTCCACTTCCAGTCCAGCTCCTGGCCAACGCGCTTGGGAAGGCAGTGGAAGAGGGCTCGAGTGCTTGAGCTCCTGCCACCCATATGGGAGACCCAGATGGAGTTCCTGGTTCCTGGATTTGCCTTGGCCCAGCCCCAACCTTTGAGGCCACTTCTGGAGTGCACCAGTGGATGGAAGCTCTCTCTCTAAATCTCTCTACCACTCTAACTGCCTTTCAAATAAAATCTTTCATTAAGAAAGCAGAAATTCAATTATTATGTCCATCATCACACTGTGTCAGAATTTTATCAATTTTATCAATGGAAAGCTCCATGAAGCCAGGAGTTCACACCTGCTCATCATCGAGCTATCACACAGTAATCAATCAAACCCCAGAGGTCATAGTCTGTTGCTCTCAAGCGAGTCAGATCAGCTCACAATTGGTTAACTCTGGAGAGAGTATACATGAAGAACACCAAAAAATGAGAAGAATTAGTATGAATAAGGGAAACCACTGCACTAAAGAGTGTTTGCAGGATAGCATCACATTTGTCACCGTTTCAAGGCAATGGATCTACTGCACTTCAGTTTTGCCAAGAAGCATCACAGATGTGTAAGATAGCTGAGTTTTGCAACTGGATCTCTAATTAAGCTGACAAATGTCAAACACTGCTACTGGAATACTCTATTAGCAAAACCTATGACTCAGAGAAAGGGGGTGAAAAAAACCACAAAAATAACCTAAGTTCCGAATTTTAGCTCCTGCTTCATGTGTGTCATCGAGCCACGTGCTCCCATTTCTTCGACGCCTTTTCTTAGGTGCCAGTCTCCTTGATCTCCTGGTAATACCCAACACCATCTACAGACAGGTACTTTTTGAAGTTTCTGCCCCTAAATGGAGAAACAACATGATTCTCCCTCTGACTGTGCTTTGCCCTACATGGATGGTCTTTTCTCCCTCTTTTGTTCTTCCCCAGAACTCCAAACACAAGCCCCATTCTTTCCGAAATACCTTCTTTCCCTTCATGTTCTGAAAGAGCATTATACAGTTAATACCGTACTTCGGTAATTTGTCCTTTTTCCTCTGCATCATGCGGAGCTTTTTTTACACAAAGGAAGATGAGACAAGAAAAGTTAAGAGTATGGTTTGACCTGAGTTCAAATTCTGAATTTGCAATGCAACAATTCCATGACCTCTGATAGAGCAGTTAAGTTTCTCAAGCTATTATCTTCCTGTTCCAAAAAGCGTATTTAATAATGCCTGTCTCCAAAGGGATATTAAATTGTGATGATGACAATGATGAAGATAACATTTAAATATGACTTATGTGCCAGATACTACTGAGCACATTACATATATTCATTTAATCCTCTCAAGAATCCTATTTTTCATACTTTTTCAGCAGAGGAGGAAACTCAGACAGCAGGTTGGTAAAGTGCTTATCACGGTAGCTAATGGGCTCTCAGTTAACACAGTCTTCTATTCCAACTGCCTCTATGTACATCCTATCACATATCTATCTCCATTCACATAAACGCTGCTAGATTTCCACACACAGTCTTACCAACATATACATAACGTCCAAGATCCAACTCCCTATTTTGTTTTTCTCCACCCCAGTTATATACAAAGCATGGCTCTCCCCTCAACCTCTTTGTCTGGAGCAACAGTCGCCCAGGGCTTAACTGACAGTCATCTGTGATACTCTGTCTCTTGCTACAGTCTGAGGAAGTCTGCCTACATGCACTCCTCCCCCCTCTTTACCTCTCTCCTCCATTTTCAATTCACTTACTTCATCCTAATGGACTGTGGAGCCAAACAAACTATACTGAGTGCACATTTATGAAATAATTCTGCAACTTATGTAGTTTGGTGAAAGCAGGAGCACTGACACCTCAAAGCTTCTCCCACAACAGACATCTGAAAAGCAGTGGTGGCACAGAAGCACAGCAAGGCAAACTGTGCCTAAGACAGCAGACAGAGTAGCATTCCGTCAGACGGTCATCTGTGCCCAGTTAACAAACGGCCTCAAAGGCATCACAAAAAAGAATAATATTGAAACAGATCATCATAAGGGAAAGGGTGATAAAGGATGTGAATATCACAGAAATCTAGTTGATGCACAAGAGTGGAAACCTGAAACTGAAGACCTGTGTTAATCCAAAGCCAAAGTGTTGGCACAGGTTCTGTACCTTTTGTCCATTTGTCTGTGTTTATCTCAGGGTGGGGAGGGAAGAAGCTAACCAGGGTAATGCCATTCTTGCATGTTTCATTTCAGCAGCCTGACAGGCCAGCCATGGGCCACCGACTGTCAACAAAGCTGACAGAATCCCTGAAGTTTTTAACAAGTTAGGTCTTGCAACAGGAACTGTACATCCGCATTGTTTAACTCTTTCAAAACAACAAATTGCTAAACATTGCATGCCTTTGGTAAATAAATAGCATTTCTACTTTATAATGCAGCATTATTACCAAACATTAGTGAATATAGTTGAATATACAGAAGTAAATAAAGTTTTCAAAGCAGGATTTTAAAACACAGACTACAGAGAAACTTGTGGTTCACACACAAAGTATCTATGGTACTAACACATCAAAAGTAAACAATTTAAAACCAGGTGAAATCCATAAATTTATATAACCAACTACCTAAAAGAAAATGATCACTTCAACACACAGGAAGCAAAAGCCATCTGCTAAAACATCTTTGAAAAACAAGATAAATGAGATACTCAAATACATTACTTAAATATTATGTTTTCAGAAATCTGTCAAATGGCATGCTGTATGGAATTTAGCTAAAAACTACTCAGAACTAATAAGCATCATCTAAATTTAAAAAAAAAAAAAAAATCCAGAGGCCAGCACTGTGATATAGCAGGCTAAGCCTCCGCCTGTGGCAACCAGCATCTCATATGGGCGTCAGTTCATGTACCGGGTCCCCTAGCTCTCCGCTAACAGCCTGGGAAAGCAGTGCAAGACGGCCCACGTGCTTGGGCCACTGCACTCATGTGGGAGACCTGGAAGATACTCCTGGCTTTGGACAGACTCAGCTCCGACTGCTTAAGACATTTAGGGAGTGAACCAGCAGATGGAAGACCTTTCTGTCTCTCCCTGTTTGCCTCTCAAATAAAATCTTTAAAAGCAAAATTAGTGAAGCCAGTGCTTATAATTAAAGACAAGAATGCATGTGAAGGGAAGGCAGGGGTGTGATGCCTTCTTGATCAACAGAAAGAACGGGTTAGTATTAATACAGAAGAAAAAACGGCATTTTACTCATAAAGTCAATTCCTCTCAGCCAAAATAGAAGAATGAACTTTGATGTTTTCCATGGTGTCACATGACGCTGGTCTACCTGGTTCTCTGTGGCCCTGTATCTCCAGCCCCTGCCTCTAACACTGTCACACGTAATAGTTCCCAGGGACAGTGCTATCCATGCTTCTCTCCAGAGCCTGGTATATTGCCTGACCCATGACAGTTGCTCAATAGGTAGGAGTTAAAGGATGTATTTCTCAAGATTTTCTCTGTCATAAAAATGGGAACTCCTGGAAGGGAATGATAAATTTTTATTTAACCTTGCATACCCATTTCCTAGAATAATGTCTGAAATTTAATATTCAACTATATAACTGCCAAAATAAAGAGCTTCATTTTCAACTTATGGCACTCACTTAGGAGTTTACAATATAATACAAGTCACTACGAAAAAGTTGGTTTCCTATAAATAAGCCTAATTTAATAAATGAGCTTCCTGTCCAATGTCACACACTGAGATAAATCTATTTCCAGATATGTAAGTGTACTATCACTATACTTATTCTGTCCTTCATTTATTAGTTCATTCATTCGTATCTTTTTTTTAATGTAAACTTTCACATACTTGAAGGACACAGAGAGCTTTCGTCACTGGTCGAATCTTCAAAGTCTCCAAAAGCTCGAGTTGCGTCAGACAAGAACCAGGAGCCCAGAACTCCGTCCCGGTCTCCCACATGGGTGTCAGGGGCCAAGTACTGCAGTCGTGATCGGCTGCCTCTGCGAAAGCATTAGCAGGAAGCTAAATGGAAGCAGAACAGCCAGGATTCAAACCGGCACCTTGATACAGGACGCAGATACCCCAAACGGCGGCTTAGCCTTTGGCACTACAACGTCTCCACCGCATTCCTATATTTAATTCCAGGTATTTATGCAGGTCACTGAGACCAATCACTCTTGTCACTAGCCACAAAATATCATCACTTAGCAGAACGCAAGTTCCATGAAGCTTAGCATTATGCGAGAGAGCTCAAAAAGCTTTGACATACTATGTTCAAGATAAAGAACAAACATTTAATAATGGCTATCAGCAAAGATTATTTTGAAAATTCCTGATGTGATCCATGTAATTTTTAATATGAAGTTCCTGGAAGTACAGTGAATTCTGAGTAGGCTGTGAAGCAAGAGGCAAAGAGTTCACAGGGACTTCTTTCATTTCAAGAATCACCAGTGCAGGCCAGCACTTCTTGCCTCTGTTGGTTGTTTTTTTTTTTTTTTTCCTGCCTAGTATTGAGAGAGAGAGAGAGAGAGAGAGAAAGAGAAACAGCATACATGCATGCACAAAAGAGAGCAATCCTGGGTGGAAGAATGATCTTAGCCCTCATCTCTAGTATCCATAATCCCACTGGCAATCAATTCTCTGTGACCCACAAGCTCTGCAGTTTCCTAATCAAATCCAAAGAGGTTAAAAATTAGAATAGGGTACTTTCTGTTTTAGTACAAACTGCTTGTGTTACAGAAATACCATTCAAATTTATGAAATATAAATTCCTTCTCCATTAATCAGTCAACTTTCTAGATTTATTTTGTATGTATATCAATGCTTGAGAATAAGTGCACATATAAATCTTTTTATCCTTATGTAGATATGTTTACATATGAACATATGGTTTCTCAATCATTCCAAGTCTCTTATGGGTAATCAGAGATTAATATTTTTCTCTATATATTCACTCTTCTCAAATGCATCCAAAAATCAACAGCTTGCTTATCTTTTTGGGTGCCCTACTCTGGGTGGTAAAGTTAAGGTCTTCCAGTGTGGTGTTTCACTTAACCCAAGAAGAATCTTCAAAACAAGAAGCCAGAGTTCATGCAGACTCAAAAACTGACCAAGAGTTGAAGAAAGAGATAAGACTTGAGAACAGTCTGATTCCCGAGTGCCTGATCTTGAAAACATTATTCCAAGTCAGGGCAACAAGGGAGGAATCAACAATCTAGCATGATCCCAGCAGATACAGGTAATCACTCCTCAAAGACAGAGAAACACACTTGCCGCTTACGTAAAAATCTGAGGCTATTTATACCACCTGGACTATCTGGAAAGCTTTCTCATAAAATCAGCCAAGAGTCTGACATAACACACATCCAAATTCTATGCCAGGAAAGGTAAAGCGAGTGGTAATTGAGTTCATGTTACAAGGCATCTGCTGTTAAATGAGAACAAAAATCATCTGGATTAACTGCTAGACTATCCTGTTCTAGAGTTTGTTTTAAAAATTAAGTTCAAGTCTCAGCTGCTCCATTTCTGATCTAGTTCCCTGCTAATGCACGTGGAAAAGAGCAGAGAGCTCAACTACCTAGGCCCCTGCACCCACATAGGAGACCAGAAAGAAGATCCCGGCTTCCGCGTGGCCTAGCCCTGGCTACTGCAGCCATTTGGAGAGTCAAACAGCAGATTAAATATCTATCCATCCATCTATCTATCTATCTATCTATCTATCTATCTATCTATGTCTCTAAATCTGCCTCTCAAGTAAATAAATGTTTTTTAAAGAAGAGCAACTCAACTACACTGAGGAAGAAGGTAATAACATAAAATTAAGATGACTGGTGCTGGTACTTGTCACTACTGGCGACTGCTCTGTCAGCCCTGCACAAGGCTGCCAACGTAAGGGTTCCTATTAGCCGACCTGAGGATGCACCTCCTGCTCACAATCCTGCCCTGTCTATACTCCAACCCCGCAGGGCGACTTCCAAAGCTCCTAGGCCAGAGACAGGAACAACAGTCCCTTAGGGAATGAAGCAGATGGAGACTGGGGAGCTGGAAAGCGCGCTCACCTGTAGAGGTGGATGAAGTCAAACATTTTGACATACTATGTTCAAGATAAAACAAAAATGCAGGCTTTACTGCCTGAAATCATTGCTGCTGGGGCCAGTGATAAGGCTCTGAATTCTCTGGACAAACCAGATGCAAATTTAAAGCCCAATCACCCATCCCCTCCACACCAATATGCCACATTTTGTTCTTTTGTGAAGTGTTCCAAGACCAAGGAAAGTTTTATGAATAAGGAAGTTGGACCAGCAGCTGTTGGATTAGGTTCTCTTTAAAAACTGGAAACTCGGGGCTGGCCCAGTCCTGAAGGCTGCTGTAGATAGGCCATGAGCAGAGCCCGCACCAGCCAGCAACCAGCTCAAGTCCTAGAATCCAGCTGTTTTGTTTATAATCGTTTTAAACACAGGCAATTCTTTTTTTTAAGTCTCAACTCAATACTTTCATTTACTTAATATAAACCTCAATCTTGTTACATACATTACAGAGTACAAAATTAACAAGTTATATTACTTAAAACTTCATTCCTTTGAAAATATTCCAAAATAGCTTTTATATTCTTATCCAATCAAAACACATTTGTTAAAATATCAATTACAGCAGCATTTAAAAGGATCCCATATTGTACCACTGGACAGAATTGGACCATTTACTCAAGCTGCAGTTGTTAAAGTTCTAAAGTAATTGACCTCAGTCATGTAAAAACTCCAACAAGAATCAACTGGCTTTCAGCCCAGAGAAGCTTTCAAAATCAGTTTGGAAATGTTTGAAATTATTAAATACTTCAAAACTCCTTTTCCGTGGAATATTCTTGTACCCCAAAAATAATGTCAAGCCTAAGGGCAGACTGTTGTTCAGGTGAACAACAAAAAAAAGGTCAAAAAAATCTGATTAAACATAATCTGTTATTATGTATTATGTGGCAGTAAATTTAATTATTTATCAACCATAGTGAAAGTAATAAACCATGTAGAAAAAATGTAATTTACTGCAAATCAGTGACAATAAACAATAATGGAGAAGCATATGCTAGAAGGAATCTAATGTTTGGAGCTATAGGTTTTATATAGATAAAGAGATGTCAACCTCTCCTATCCCTTTCATGCAACTTGGACATACACTACTCCAGTACCACCTAGGGGGTGTAGGACCCCACTCGCTCAGGAGCTCACACAAGTGGGCAACAGAAACAAACTGTCTTCATAGGCAGTCAGTACAGGGCAATTTAAGGGAAAAACTACTATGAAGTGCAGCCTCCACTCTTTGTTCTGCTTGCATTTCTCTATGTTATACTCAGGTAGGTATCATCTGTCATCTTCATCACAGAAGCAAAGAAGCGGGATCGGCGCTGTGGTGTAGCGGGCAAAGCCGCAGCCTGCAGTGCCGGCACCCCATATGGGCGCCGGTTCAAGTCCCGGGTGCTCCATTTCCTATCCATCTTTCTGCTATGGCCTGGGAGAGCAGAAGATGGCCCAAGCCCTTGGGCCCCTGCACCCACATGGGAGACCTGGAAGAAGCTCCTGGCTTCTGGCTTAAGATCGGCACAGCTCTGGCTGTTCCGGCCAATTGGGGAGTAAATGAGTGAATGGAAGACCTCTCTTTCTCTCTGCCCTTCCTTCTCTGTGTAACTATGACTTTCAAGTGAAATAAATAAATCTTTAAAAAAAAAAAAAAGCAAAGACGCTTTTGATTTTTTAAGTCATTAATTACACTGCCACCAATCCCTCTAAATTAGAGCCAAAACACCTGTTTTTTGGTGGCATTTACAAGCCAGCACTACATATCAAACAGAAAATGCTGTCAAATGGTTTCAATATCCAAATTATTGAGACAGGCAAGAATAGCTAAGTTTTCCAGAAGTAGTTTCTAAATTTTAAATGCAGCAATCATTTATTACTTTAATGGGGGTTGGGAGGCAGCGACAGGGATTAAAATTAAATCACAAAATTTTAAATTAAAGGAAGGTTAGAAATCCAATGAGTAAGCTAATGAGAAATGGAAGTACAGAAATGTTGACTTATCTAATTTATAATAAACCAACATTTACTTACATAAAAGCAAAAATAATCTGAGTAAGTTTCCACATAGATATACAGAATCTACTGTTGAGTTTAGGATAAAGTTCACATTAACTAATAGGCTCAATAATGTTGAAACTTAAGCACACAGGTTTCTATTTTTAAGCTACACAAATAGTGAAGAGAAAATTGCAATCAAGGAGAAAAACAACATTGTGATTTATTTAAACACCTCAAAATGTCATCATGAAATGCCCACATTAAAAAAATTACTTCAAATTATTTGCCTTCACAATGCATATTCTTATTTCACTCAGAAAATTTAATTGTGTTTTGCATGTGACCTTTACAGCATCATTGTCACAGCTTGATGACAACATCCAAATAATTTCAATGAAACATCTACCACAGATGGGAAGTCATAAAATCATAATAGAAATACTCAGACTTTATAATGGCACTGAGGAGAAGTATCTTTTCTAAAACTTAGTCTTGCCTCTTCAGAAATGAATATTGTACTTCCAAGTGAATTGCTTGGGAAGGGGAACTATTGAAATGTGTCCCCCATTTCTCTCTGAAAAGCCAAACTTCCCCATTCTTTCCATGGGATGCTTCCGACTCCATCAAGCCTTTCATGAGAGTCTCAGTCAGTTTGCACAGAGCCTCCTCATAGCCTACAGAGTGCAAGACACTAAGCCACATGGAGCTTTCACTTCTTCAAGTTCTTTTTGCATTTACTTTCTGCATATTATTCTCTGTAAATGACACTGCTCTGTCATTAACGATTCGCATCAAAGCTATACCCTACACACTAGAAAATCCACGAGGGTGGGATCCAATTTTGTGCTTCTTTTATATCTTCCAGAATAGCTAGCAAAAGATACATATACAGCAGGTGTTCTTACCTCCTAACTGATAAATGCAGTAAATACAGCTACACAATTCTATAAAAGTGTAAATATAAACTTCCAACAAACACTATCCACGAGTCTTCAAAATCCAGGTGATAGTAAAACACACCAGTTAAAATCTGTACAAATGGCATTTGCTCTCACTTTGGCCAATATTTAGAAGTTATTTTTTAATTTAAGAATTCAAGAAAGCAGAGGTTAATTTTTGCATTTTTTTTTTTTTTTTTTTTTTTTGACAGGCAGAGTGGACAGTGAGAGAGAGAGACAGAGAGAAAGGTCTTCCTTTGCCGCTGGTTCACCCTCCAATGGCCGCCACGGACGGCGCGCTGCAGCCAGCGCACCACGCTCATCCGATGGCAGGAGCCAGGTACTAGGTGCTTTTCCTGGTCTCCCATGGGGTGCAAGGCCCAAGCACTTGGGCCATCCTCCACTGCACTCCTGGGCCACAGCAGAGGGCTGGCCTGGAAGAGGGGCAACCGGGACAGAATCCGGCGCCCCAACCAGGACTAGAACCCAGTGTGCCGGCGCCACAAGGCGGAGGATTAGCCTGTTGAGCCACGGCGCCGGCCAATTTTTGCATCCTATTAATACAAACTCAATAAACAAAGCAGTTTTATCCCCATAGTTCAGACAGGTAAGTGAAGGATCAAAAAATAATATAACTGGCCAAAGTGCAAATAAGAAGTCAAATGCAATCCTTCACAACCAGCAAACCAAGTTTGGCTTGGGTGGTTGCGACCAAAGTCACTAGATTCTTCAGTCTCCTGGGCCATGAGCAGTCTTGCTATGTATTTCACCCAGCAATCTGTCCAAATACCATTTTCTATGGATTCACACATAAAAAAGTTTGCCAAGAATTGTTTGACCATACTGATGCTCTCTCTCAAAAGAGCTTTTCAACAAAACAGTCATTTTCAAGGCTCCAGTGGATTCTTCTGTTACAACACAGTATTCTTTAAATCAAGAACACTATCATTAACTTTCCATTTTTTCCAGTTACCTTTCCATGCTGATATTGTGTTTAAATCGTCTTGATTATAGAGTTTTGGACAATCCTCCAAATCTTCAGTCACATGATTATACTAACACATCTCTTCAACATTTGTGTAAGAGGCTAATATCATCGAGGTTGGATCTTTCTAGGGGCAGCTTTATCTGTCTATCAGAGTCTCACTGACAGCTCATGTCTTGGAGAGCAAAATGCTCAGCTAAGGATGACAGGGCTGCACATCAGCAGGGACCCAGGCAGGAGCAGAGCAAAACGCTCAGCTAAGGATGACAGGGCTGCACACAGCAGGGACCCAGGCAGGAGCAGTATTGGACAGCCACTCACTCTAAGAGGAATTAGCTCTCGCCACTCCTTTCTGAATTATCCCTGTCTTGTCCTGGAGTTGGGCCAGCTGAGGCAGACCCACACAAAGCTGGTAGAAATATGCTCCCGAAGCAATTACTCCAGGCACTGAAATGGCTTTGAAAGCTAAGGTCAAAGCTCCTTTTTAAAAACTCTTTGCATAACAGATTCCCCATCTTACATGTTAATGTGAAAGCAATGGTAACCACAAAGGAGTTTTTGCTTGTACAGTGGCTGTTGTTATTAATAAGAACACATGAACTCAAAAGTCCAAAATAACATTACGCTTTAAATATAGCATATATGTCCCTAAGTAACTACCCCTCAAATCCATGGGCCTGTTACCTCCTGAGGTAACTACACATAAAATCCTTACTTTTATAGTTTTATGTTCATCTATTATTGTGTAACAGAAATATGTATTTTTATATATTTATATATGCATATGTATGACCTTTCAGTTGTTTCCAGGTTCATAAAACAGGAAAATGGCTGTATGTAATGAGAGTTTTTTTTCACTCATTAAAATTTATTCACATGAGGAGTGGAACTTACAGAATCGTCGAGTGAAGACCTGTGGAACTGCTCTCATCCATAAAAACAATGAACACGTTGGCCTAATTTTCAAAATCAACTTTGTGGAAATTAACCAAGAGCATACACCAGTCCAAGGCATGATCCTGGGAGAACTGCTGAACCTTAGTTAGAACAGCTGATTTTACAGCATTTTAATTGGGTTGACTACATCCCTTTCTCCAACTCTGAAGTAAGCTTAAAAACCAGCAGCCTCCAACCTCAGTAACTATAGAGAAACCACAGATATGTAGCCTCCGGAGGGAGTAGACCCGGTTTAGACCTCCCTAAATAGCACCAGCTCCAGAGCACGGTCATCATTTGACCAGTCTCACGGCTCCCTGGGAAAGCCCATTCACAAAGCATTATCATTACTGCATGTCACTCAGGGCTCACTAAGCAGGAAAAACCCTATCCCTAGGGTATCTGTCAAAAACAATCAGTTTCAATTGATTAACAGCACAGCTATTAAGTTTGCCGTACCAGTTTGGCAAGAGTCCAGACAAAAATTTAAAAGGAAGATCTGTGAAATGAGATCTTCAAAGGAGATACTGAAAAGCTTGGACCTGGAGCTCCACACACATGTGCAGAGCTATTCACACAAGAGGCAAAAGACCTGAGAGCCGTAGGGGACCCTGAGGCCTATACCGCCAGACACTGAAATCTAAGGCAAACCGATAAACTACCGAGTGGGAAGTACGCGACAGAGTCCTTCCTTAAAAGGCAACGTTTGTCCAATCATTAGCTGACCACTAATCCAGCCAAGCTAAGTCTTTAGTGGCCACAAAAATGAAAAACAGACTTCACCATAGTCTACAAGAGTTACTACACACACACACCAACAAAGCCATCAACAAGATATTCTGAGAAGATGAGTAATTTGGAGTTCTACAGTTTATACATGAAAGAGGTACAATGAACTCAAATGTGATAACTCAAAGAGATCCACATGTAAACACAGTATAGCCAAACTGTTGTAAGACCGACTCTTGAGAGCAACAGAAGAAACACTTGTCTATTGCCAGAGAGCCTCCATAAGATTAACCCCTGGGTTTTTGTTAGAAACCATGGAGGCTGGAAGGGAATTAAGTGACATATTCAAAATACTGAAAGAAAAAAAGACTATCATCCAAGAATTATGTGATTGTATCCACTAAAACTATCCCTAAAAAATGAAGATGAAGTGGCAGGTGTTGGGCACAGCAGTTAGATGCTACTTGGAATGCTCACATCTCATACTGGAGTGCCTGGGCTCAACCAGCCCCACTTCTAATTCCATCTTCTTACTGATGGAGACCCAAATGACTGCACAAGTAGTTGAGTCCTTCCCCCCATCCCCATGTAGGATACCCAGAATGAGTGCCAGACTCTTAGCTTCAGCCTGACCCAGTCCCAGCTATTGTGGGCACTTGGAGAGTGAACTGGCAGATGGAAGATCTGTCTTTGTCTCTTTCTCTACTTGTCAAATAAATAATTTTAAATATGCTTTTATTTGTAGGCAGAATTGTAGAGACAGGGAGAGACACATATAGAGAGACACAGATCCTCTATCCACTGGCTCATTCCCCAAATGGCTCAAACAGCCAGAGCTAGGCCAGACTAAAGCCAGGAGCTTCTTCCTGGTATCCCACATGGGTAGCAGGGGCCCAACCACCATTTCAGCCATCCTCCTCTGCTTTTCCCAGGCCATTAGCAAGGAGCCAGATAGCAGACACTCAAACTGGAGCCCACATGGTATACCAGCTCTGCAGTCAGCGGCCTAACCTGCTGTGTGACAGCATGGGCCCCAATCTTTTTTTTTTCCCATATGAAAAGTAAGACATTCCCAGATAAGAATAAGTGAGAGAACAGTGAGTGTTTCTATAAGAAATACTAGTGGGAATTGAATACTAATGGGATCACACTTCAAATGCAAGAGAAATGAAACAAGCTGAAATCCACATGAAGAAATAATACTAGCAAAGGCAATCACAGGTTAATGTAAAAGAAGTATAACCTTATTTTTAAGAAATCTTTTAGGCCGGCGCCGTGGCTCAACAGGCTAATCCTCCGCCCTGCGGCGCCGGCACACCGGGTTCTAGTCCCGGTCGGGGCACCGGATTCTGTCCCGGTTGCCCCTCTTCCAGGCCAGCCCTCTGCTGTGGCCCAGGAGTGCAGTGGAGGATGGCCCAGGTGCTTGGGCCCTGCACCCCATGGGGAGACCAGGAAAAGCGCCTGGCTCCTGGCTCCTGCCATCGGACGAGCGCGGTGCGCTGGCTGCAGCGCGCCGACCGCGGCGGCCATTGGAGGGTGAACCAATGGCAAAAGGAAGACCTTTCTCTCTGTCTCTCTCTCTCACTGTCCACTCTGCCTGTAAAAAAAAAAAAAAAAAAAAAAAAAAAAGAAATCTTTTATTGTCTTATTTTAAAAGTTATTTGTATAAACCAATAGTTACATAACTTTTAATGGGCTTATAATGTATAAAGGTGTAACTTGTAAAGCAAAAATAGCATAAAGGTCAGGGGAGGGAATGAAGCTACACTGGAACAAAATTCTGTATACTATCATGTTGATTCATCTGAACTGGAATGTCTTAAATTATTAACTGTAATTTCTAAGATAACCACTAGGAAAATAATTACCCATCCCCTAAAAATTTTAAAAATAAAAAGAAATGAAGAAAAGGTTAAAAGCCGTAACAAGGATGGCATACTTAAAAAAAAAAAAAAATAGGGCCAGTGTTGTAGCATAGCAAGGGGGTTAAGCCATGGCCTATGACAACAGCATCCCCTACGGGCAACTTGTTCAAGTACTTGCTGCTCCACTTCTAATCCAGTTCTCTGTCAATGCCCCTGAGAAACGAGCAGAAGATGGCCCAAGTACCTGCGTCCCTGCCACCCAAGTGGAGGCCTTTATGAAGCTACTGGTTCCTGGCCACAGGCCACTGAGTTCATTTGGGGAATGATTCAGAGGATGGAAGATATGTATGGATGTAACTATCTATGTATGTCTCCTTCCCTTTCTTTCTCTAACTTGTCTTTCAAATAAAATATCTTTTTTTTAAAGATTAACACAAAATAATGCAGGGATGGTGCAAGAAAAAAGACCTAAGATATATGGAAAACAAATGACATAATAGACTTCAATATTACCTTATTGGGGTCAGAGCTGTGGCACAGCCTGAAGTGCAGGCATCCCAATATGTGCGCTGGGTTCAAGTCCCAGCTGCTCCTCTTCTGATCTGGCTCTCTGCTATGGCCTTGGATAGTAGAAGATGGCCCCAGTTCTTGGGCCCCTCTACCCATGTGGGATACTGGAAGAAGCTCCTGGCTCCTGGCTTCAGATCAGCACAGCTCTGGCCGTTGCGGCCATCTGGGGAGTGAATCAGCAGATGGAGAACCTCTCTCTTTGTCTCTACCTCTCTCTGTAACTCGGACTTTCAAATAAATGAAATAAATCTTTTTTAAAAAATTACCTTATCAATAATTATCTTAAAATCAAATCAAAAACTCTAATCAAAAGGCAGAGCTTTACAGAATGGATTGGAAAAAATTAACATGACTCAACTGCATGCTGTTACCAGAAATTCATACTGGATTCAAGCACATAAACTGCAAACCAAAGGATGGAAAAAGATGAATCGCACAAACAACAATATAGCTGTTTTTGGTTACTTTCAGATAAAACAATCATAAAGATTGAACAAAGTTATAAGAAAAAAGATAATTGTATGATTGAAGGATCAATTCAGAAGGTGAGCAATTATAAATATACATGCAACTAATAACAAGCCCCAAAACACATGAAACTGTGTTGACAAATTGACAAAACTACAAGAGGAGTAGGCAATTTAATAACAGGTGAATATATTTTCAAGGAGTAGAACTAGTAGACAAAAAAATAACTAAGACTTAGTTAGAAGACCTGAGTATTACTCCCAACCCAGATACCCTAGCAAACATCTCTGGCACACTCCACCCAAAAACAAAACATTCTCTTTTTTCCCTTAGAAGCCTTTGATTTAAAGTATACAAACTTCATGTATTTCATATACACAAATTTAGGAACATAGTGATTCTTCCCACTCACACAATGAAACATTTTTATGCCACCAACTAGACCATAAAAAAGTATAAATTTGTAAGGATTGGAATTTTACAAAGTATGTTTACCAAACTAAAATATAAATTAGAAATAAACAACCTAAGGAAACTTGGGAAATTTATAAGCTTCTGGAAAGTGGTCAGTGCATGCTTAACTAATTTATGGGTCAAAGGATTAGAAGGAAACACTATGAACACTTTTGCCAACAAACTCAGATAGATCTAATAACAACTAAGATAGATCAAATAAATTCCCAGGAAGCCAGAAATGACCAAGATTGATTCAAGAAGGAACAGAAAATCTGAACATATCTATTTATCTATTATAAGTACAAAGACTGAATGAGAAATTAAATATCTCCCCAGCAAGAAAAGCCCAGACACAAACAGCTTTAAGATAAAGATTTGTATTTATATATTTGAAAGGTAGAGTCACAGACAGAGAAAGGGAGAGACAAAGAGAAAATCTGCCATCAGCTTCACTCCCCAGATGGCTACAACAGCTGGAATTGGGCCGATCCAAAGCCAGGATCTTTTTCTGGGTTTCCCATGTGGATGCACAGCCCAAGCATGTGGGCCGTGTTAAGCTTTTTCCCCAGGGCATCAGCAAGGAGCTGGATCAGAAGAGGAGCAGCCAAGACTCAAACCAGGCCCATATGGGAGGTGTCACAGGTGGAGGCTTAGCCTACTGCACCACAGTGCCAGTCCCATGAATTTTTTTTTTAATTTATTTGACAAGTAGAAATAAAGACAGAGAGAGACAGAGAGAAAGGTCTTCCTTCCATTGGTTCACTTCCCAAATGGCCGCTACAGCCAGCGCTGTGCCGATCCGAAGCCAGGAGCCAGGTGCTTCTTCCTGGTCTCCCATGCGGGTGCAGGAGGCCAAGCACCTGGGCCATCCTCCACTGCCCTCCCAGGCCACAGCAGAGTGCTGGACTGGAAGAGGAGCAACCAGGACTAGAACCCGGTGTCCATATGGGATACCGGCACCACAGGTGGAGGATTAACCAAGTGAGCCACAGTGCCAGCCCTGAATTTTTTTTTTAAGATTTATTTACTTGAAAGCCAGAGTTAGAGGGACAGATACATATTGATCTTCCATGTGCCAGTTCACTCCCCAGATGGCCACAACAGCCAAGATTGGGCCAGGCCAAAGCCAGGAGCCAGGAACCAGGAGCTTCTTCCAGGTCTCCCACATGGGTTCAGGGGCCTAAACAATTGGGCCATCCTCTGCTGCTTTCCCAGGCACATTAGTAGGGAGCTCGATCAGAAATGGAGCAGCCATGACTTGAACCTGCCCATGTAGGATGCCAGCACTGCAGGTCAAGGCTGAGCCACAGCGTTGGCCCCCTCAATGGCAAATGTTATCAAATCTTTAAAGAAGAACAAGTACTAATACTTCACAAATTTGTCTATGTAAAAGCAAATGCAATGATTCTCAACTCATTCTTGGAGGCACAACACCCTGATATCAATGCCAGACAAACATCACAAGAAAAGATAGCTAAAAATGAGTATTCTCTGAAAATGCTGGTAACATAAGGGAAAACGCATGGGTGTTCATTCACACTCACCTCTTCCACTCAATGTAGCACTGGAAGTTCTGCCCATTCAAAAAATAAAAGACATACAGTCTGTAAAGTAAGTAAAATTATTTGTAGATAACATAGTACAATATGGAGAAAATCCCAAGGAATTCACAGAAAATACTAAAGTAAAAGGTCACAAGATACACCAAAACCTGGTTTCTATATGTGAACAATAAACAATTTGGAAATAAAACTAAAAAACACAATTGCATACACAGTAACAATGAAAAGAGTAAAGTACTTACAGATAAATTTAACACAAGAACCACCCTCTGAAAACTACCCAGGTTTGTAGAAGGAAATAAAAGACCTTTAAAAATGGTAAAACCTTCAATGTCCATGGGTTAGAAGGCTTATTGTTAGGACAGCAGTTCTTCCCAACTGACCTGCAGATCCAAAACAATCCCTGTGAAAATTCTTCAGAGGCTTTTTCATAGAAATTGACAAAAATGTCCTTAAATTTATTTTGGAAACACAAAAATATTCTGGAAACTCAAAACAATTTTGAAAGAACAATTGTGGAAGACTTTCACTTTCCAGTTTAATAACTTAAAGTTAGAGGGATCAAAGCAATGTAGTACTAGCAGAAAGTACAGGCTTAATCAATGGGACGTAATTGAGAATCCAGAAATAAATCCTTATATTTATAGCCCATCGATTTTTAACAAACACACCAAGGCAATTCACTACAGAAAGACTAGTCAACAAATAAAATTGGAACTATTACAGATCCTCATGCAAAACCATGATCTTTGACTTCCTCCCTCCTCACACCATACACAAAAGTTAACTCAAAATGCACCACAGACTTAAGGATCTTAAAGATCTTGCTTAGGGAAATACTTGTTAGATATACCAAAAGTACAATCCACAAAAAAAAAAAAAAAAAAAAAAAAACTAATAAACTCAAGTTCATCAAAACTCACGAATTTTCCACTTCAAAAACAACTGTAAGCAAATAAAAAGACATGAATAGACTGGAAGACAATGAACCTGCTTGCAGAATTTATAGAAAACCCTTACAACTCATTAAGCAAAGTGGCCAAATCACAGAATGGGGGGAAAAAAGATATCTCACCAAAAAGGTACAAGAAAATCAATTCAACATCATTCCTTACTAGGAAAATTCAAATTAAAATCACAATGAGATATGTTGCATTGGAATCGTTTCTGAGATGAAGAGCGTGGTGGCAGCAAGAGGCACAGAGTCACCACACAGAACCAGAGAGTCAGGTGAAAGCAGGCCTGAGGCGAGCAGCCTGCAGACTCGTTTATTTCAGTTGCTACAGCAGCTTATATAGCCAAGGCAGCCAATCAGGTCAAGGAGCGGTCTATGCCCTAACCAATCACAGCCTGTTGCCAGGCAGTTACCGAAGCCATCCAATTACAGCCTGTTGCCAGGCAGGCTCTGTTGTCATATGGTTTCGGAAACCATCCAATCACAGCCTGTTGCCAGGCAGGCTCTGTTGTCATTTGGTTTCCGAAACCATCCAATCACGGCCTGTTGCCAGGCAGTTTCTGTTGCCAGTGGCCATCTTGGCATGGCCTTCTCATTCCACCACATTTCCCTCTTTTCGTTTATTTTTGAGCAATGGGAGGCATGATTTTTGGCCATACCATTGTTGATCCCGTTTCCATGTGGTCTCTGTATGCAACTGTGCCTGTCTTAGGTTGTCCCCCAGGGGATCTTACCCGTCATTGACTAACCAGTGCTTCCTCAAATGGGGGTAGGAATGAGGAATAATGGTAATCAGGAATGGCATGACTGCACACAGGCTGTGGGCCGTCTGAGTGGCTGACCAGAGCCAGTGCATATAAAGCAGTAATGGATGTGGCTATGGGCAGTTTCTCAGGGTAGGATGATAGGGAAGATGCATCCACTAACAAGGTGGGCTCTCAGTCTTGTTTAGCTGGTTCTGGTTGGCTGTCAGTTGCAGGCTTGATGTTTCTGGCGGTACCCAAACAGGCTGTCCTTCATTCTCTGGAAAGACAAAAGCAACTTTCCACTTATCAAAATGACTGAAAAAAAAAAAAAAAAAAGGCAGACAATACCAAATGTTTAAGATGTAGAAAAATGGAACCCTCATATAATGCTGATGGAAATGTAATAGGCATGTGTACCCAGTTTGTCAGTGTCTCACAAACACAAAACAACCACACATTTCAGCAATTCCACTTCTAAAGAGAAGTAAAAACATATTCACACAAACATTTACACATAAATGTTCAAAGTAGCATTATTCATAGTAGCCAAACCCCAGGAAAAAAACTAAATATGCAACAGCTGATAAATGGACAAAATGTGTTCTACCATATGGTAGAATACCATTCAGTACTAAAAAGGTACACAGGCAGGTATTTTCCATAACAGTTAAGAAACCAATTGGGATGCCCACACCCAAACCTGGAGTGCCTGGGTTTGAGCCCTAGCTCTGCTTCCAATCCCAGCTTCCTGCCAATGCAGAACCTGGGAGGCAGCAGTGCCACCTACATAGGAGAACTAGACTAGGCCAGATTGAAGCCAGGAGCTTCATCTAGATCTCCCACATGAATCTCAAGTGGAGCAACAGGGACTTGAACCTGCACCCACGTAGTGTGTCAGCACTGAAGTTGAACCTGCACCCATGTAAGATGTTGGCACCGCAGACATCTATCTATATATGACCATAATGAAAACTTCAAAATAATGAAGTCAGGTCAACAGGTCTCAAAACTGCGCATAAGTGTGTCCCAAATGGACACATTTGGATAATTTGAATATCAATAAAAACTAATTACTATCATAAACACCCCAAATATATAAACTATCACAAATCAACAATGGCATTAAATTTTTAAAACATCAAAAGTGACCAGAATTTGCTAAAGGAATTACAGTACACTAAAGATGGCTGAGAATTCTTTCCAAGTCTTCAATTCCAAGCTGGTTTTGTTGACATATCTGACCAAGAGAACACAATAGAAGTAAGATTCTGAGACTTCAAGGCTACAAAGGACTAGGTTCTGAAGCTTATGGGTCTTGGAAATTCTCTTAAAGAACTCTGGGCTGCCACAGAAGAAATCTGACTACTCCAGGACCACCATGACAGAGAGGACCCGTACTGGCTCTCTGACTGACAGTTTCCATTCAGTCCACTCTTCTAACCATGCCCACAATGGTATCACATAGGGGGTACATCTGTTTCACGCCCTCCATACTAGCCCATCCACTAGCTAAATACCTTCTGCCACACAGAACAAAATTGCCCACTCAAGTACTCCAAATTTCGTGATCTATCAAATCATGATGTGTAATCAAACAGTTGTTTTATGCCCCTTGAGTTTTGAGGCAATTTGCTATGCTGCTGCAGACAATGAAGCCGGCAGCAGTTCATTACTCTGAAAAGAGATAAAGGAGAAAAAATATCAAGCATTGATCCTGCATTTTTGATGCAACTGTTATAGCGTAACTATGTGAGAGAGGGATAAATTCTGTAACGGAGAATTCTTGCTAATAAAAGCATAAAGAATGAAGTAATTCAAAATGCACTGCATCATGGCTCCTAAAGAAAGCACAGTTGTGAGGAATTCATCAGTGGATGTTACAACCTTATGCGGGAAGTATAGAACAGAGAGGTCGGATCCATCCCACCTAAAACACACACATACACACAGTTACCAAGTTATGCAAATAAAAAGGGAGGGCTCCATATAATAAGGAAAACTTAAGAGTCCTAATAACCAAAAACAATCAAATACAATGTGGAGGCCTTGTTTAAAACCTGATCAAAAAAAAAAAAAAAAAACTGTAAAAAGTTGTCTTTCGAGAAAAGCAGAGAAATCTGAACATGGATGGAAAATTAGATGACATTAAAGGATTACTGTTATCTAGGCATGATAATGGAAGAGTTATACTTAAAATAATAATTACTTTTCAGTTACAGACATATACTGAAACAATTATAGCTGAAATGGCACAATTTCTCTGGTTTTGCTTTAATTTCCTCAGGAAAACAAAACTATCCCATCAAATCCCTGGAAAGCTAACATGATCAACAAAATGATAGGTACATTCAGTTCGTCATTCTAGTGTCTTTACATTATAATGTTCAAAAATGTCTGAGATGAGAAATGTTTTAACTGTTTAGTTATTGATTGGAACTGAATTTATGGATTAATGTGGGGACACTGACCACCTTTTTAATATACATACCTTCCATTACAAATGTGGTAGACTGATATATTTATTTTCTCCTGTCTCTGTAAACGCCTTGTACGTTTGTTAAATTTAAGCTTAGGCCACATATTTTGCTTTCATAATGATAAGTATACTTTTTAAATAGCTTCATTGTTAATAGGACCCCACTTGTAAATGCATTTTTTAATTTTTAATTCATTTTGTGTTTACAATTATTTGTGGGAAGAAATCACACAACAGAAAAACTAAACGAAAAAATAATCTCACTTCTGAATTTACTTTTACATAAAATTTCCAAGTACAGTCTGATCCAAAATACAGGCATCATTTTACTTCTAGCATTGGTAGAAAGAACTGCTTACATTCAAGGTACATTCCTAGTCCTGTACAATGCAACAGAGGTCATGTGTAGCTGATAAGGAGGAGGAGGAGAATGATAAAAAGGTCACATTTAAGAGCTAACTTCTATAGAGTCTATTATTTCCCTACCCAACCCAAGATAAAGTTTACAAGAAATAAACAGCAGAAAACATGACACCACTTCACACAACTTTCCTTCTAGTTCTTTCCCTCCTCAGTTTGATATTAAGCTTGATTCTGTGTCCAACGTGTTTTTTACTCCAGTCTTAAATTTTCCTGATACAAAAGGTTTAAGAATTGTCCAAGGGGCTGGTACTGTGGCACAGCAAGTTACAAACCCTAGCCTCAGCACCAACAATCTAAATGGGTGCCGGTTCAAGTCCAGCCTGCTCCATTTCTGATACACCTCCTGCTAATGTGCCTAGGAAAGCAGCAGAGGATGGCCCAAGTCCTTGGGCCCCTGCACCCCCATGGGAGACCCAGAAGCAGCTCCTGGCTCCTGGCTTTGGATCAGCTCAGCTCCAGCCATTGTTGGCCATTTGGGGAGTGAAACAGCAGATAGAAGGCCTTTTTCTATATCTACGTCTCTCTGTAACTCTTTCCAATAAATAAGTGCTTTTTAAAAATTCAGGTATTAAAAGAAAAAAAATTCCTCAAGGAGCTATGGTAGCTAACCTATACTTACAGAACTCCAAATCTAAAAACAGCTGCAGCAGACACTGGCTCTGTGGAGGCGTGACATTTTCTGGTGGGTGTTTTAAAATTAACTTGTTCGCGTCCATTATTTATCTTTCACTTGTCATAAAATGTATTGATTTCATATAACTTCCACAATAAAAAAAACCCAAAGTGGATGGTTTAAAGCAGAAGCTACTCTCTATTCTTTCCCGGTTCTGATGGCCAGAAGTTTAAGATCAAGTTATCAGCAGGTTGGGCCTGGTGCTGTGGCTTAATGAGTTAAGTTGCACTTAAAATGTTGGCACTCCTGGCTGCTCCACTTCTGATCCAGTGCCATGCTAATGTGCCCAGAAAAGCAGTGAAAGACAGCAAAAGTGGTTGAGCCCCTGCCATCCACATTTAAGGCCTGAATAAAGCTTCTGGCTTTTACGTGGCCCAGCCCTGGCCATTGCAGTCATTTGGGGAATGAATCAGCAGATGGAAGATCTCAAACTCTGCCTTTCAAGTAAATAAATAAATCTTTAAAAAAAAAAAAAAAAGGAAAGAAAGAAAGAAACAAAGACGCCAGCAGGTTTGATTCACCCTCAGGGAAATCTTTTCTGTGCCTCTCTCCTAGCTTCTGCTGGGTGTTGATATCGGTGTTCCTCGACTTGCGGTGGCATAACCCTAATCTCTGCTTTCATCCTCACACAGATTCTCCCTTTGTGGCCTTGTATCCACATTCTCCAGCCAGTGGATTAGCCCTAACCCTGTATGGTCTCATCTTTACTGTAAACATCCTATTTCCAAATAAAGTCACAGATCCCAGGTGGATAGGAATTTTGGGCAGACACTATTCAAACCAGTTCAGGAGAGACGTTTCCAAATAAAGTTCATCAACAGTTCACAGAAAGCACAGTCCTTATAAACTGGCTTGGAAAACTAAATCAGTGAAGTCACTCTCAGTGGTAAGCATTTAGAAGGCTGATGAGCAAATCTAAACAGTGGTATATTATGTACACACAACTCATAAACGCTCATATTTGACTCTCTCACTACATAAACATGGTTCTCTACAACCTTGCTGTCCACGGCGGTGTCTGTAGGGCAAGCTGTTACAAAGAGCAGACCAGTACTCTCAGGCATGAAGCTGAAGTATAGTCCACAGGTAAAATTTCATCTCACATTTTGTCCTAAGGACAAAAAGAATCCCAGCAGCCTCTTCAATATTTTCCTTAAAAATCTCCTCTGCTAAATATTCAAATTAATTACTTGCAAGTTCTGCTTTACGTGAGACTGTGGGACACAATTCAGCTAAGTTTTCTGCCGCTATGTAACAACAATCTGTTCTCCAGTAACAAGCTCCTCAATTACTTTTGAACTTTCACACCAGAGCATTTAATATCCATGTTTCTACCAAGACTGTATTCAAGGGAACCTTGAGTTTTCTTTTTTTCAGTCATGCCCTTCACAGTTATTCAAGCTTCTACCTAATGGCCATTTTGAAGGCCATTTCTATATCTTCAGGTAATTGGTATAGCAGCACCACATTTCCAGGTACCAAGATCAACACTACTTTCTACTGCTGCTGTAACAAATTACCATGAACTTATGGCTTATAACAATAAAAAGTATTCTTTTGGTGCTGAAATGCAAAAATCCAAAATCCGAGTGTAAAGGAGGTGTAGGGGTGGCATCAGCAGACTGGCAGTCGCTGCAGGCCTTGCTCATGGCCTCTCACCATCACCAAAGCCATCGGGACACACAGCATTTTGGACTGTTTCCTCTACTTCTGACACATGACCTTTTACCCTTAAGCAAATCTCTCCCCCTCAGGGCCGGTGCTGTGGCACAGCAGGTTAATCTTCTGCCTGCGGCACTGGCATCCATATGGGTGCCAGTTCTAGTCTCAGCTGCTCCTCTTGCAATCCAGCTCTCTGTTGTGGCCTGGGGAAGCACTAGAAGATGGCGCAAGTCCTTGGGCCCCTGCACCCACATGGGAGACCCAGAAGAAGCTCCTGGCTTCGGATAGGCGCAGTTCTGTAGTTACGGCCATTTGGGAGTGAACCAGTGGAAGGAAGACCTTTGTGTTACCTCCTCTCACTTTAACTCTACCTCTCAAATAAATAAAATCTTTAAAAAAATATTTCCCCCATAAAGATGCTTTGATTGCATTTAGAATCTCCCAAGATAGCCCCCCCCCCCCCCCCCCGGGCAGGATACTTGATTTAATCACTTCTGTAGTATCTTTTGCCATTCCAAGTAGGATCTGGACATCACTGGAGGTCACTGTTCTGTCTTCCACACTCCCCTAAAATGTTATTTCCCCTCAACACTGTACCTCGGTCCTCATTATACCTAGCACTGGTTCCTTGCACTTTTTTTTTAATTATTTCTAAGATCTACTTATTTTGAAAGGCAGAGTTACTGGGGGACAGGGAGGAGAGAGAGAGAGACCTGCTATGCACTGGCTCACTCCCCACATGACCACATCACCTGGGGGCCGGGCCAAGCAGAAGGCAAGAGCCTGGAATTCCATCAAGGTCCCCAGTACTTGGTCCACAGTCCATTAGCAGGGAGCTGGATTGGAAACAGAGCTGCCAGGATTGGAACTGGCACTCATATGGGACGTCAGCGTCACAGGCAGTGGCTTAACCCTCCATGCCCCACCCTGGCCCCAGCTGCTTCCACTTTGGAAGGTTACATCTTCGATGAGCTTTCCCAACCGTCCCTGTACGAGGCTGACTGCATCAGTGACTGTCCGTCACAGCACTTACAACGTGTCCCAGGCAGGTGTCACAGCACTCACATAGTTTTACTCATTTGTTTTACTTGTTGACTGTCTGCTTTCCCACTGGAAAATAAACTCCCTGTGGGGGATTCACCTTTATTACTTCTGTATTCCAGCACCAAGCATGTTGCCTAGGACAGAGTAGGTATGCAATAAACACGTGCTGAATGATGCATGATAGAAATTCTAATAAGAAATCTGTTTCAAAATGCATTTCATTTTACTACATACGTTACATATTATATAAAATTATTTTACTGTTTTTCAAAAATTTCATGAAGCAGTCTTCAATATCTCATCTCCAGTAAAGTCTAAAACGGCTCCTAGTTTTAAACTACGAAGCTCACAGAATACATACTACATAACTATCATTTGGGTGTGGGGTGCCTTATTGTATCACGTTTAACATTGAGGAAATCAAATAACTTCTCTGAATACAGTTTGATAAAAATTATTTTTCTTTTCGTCAACCACACAGCATTTGAGAAATAAGACTCCACAGACATGGTTTATACCACAGAGGTGGTGAGTTTAATTTAATCACAGGACCTTGTGTACACAGACCCACGTTCACATCCCAGCATTTATAATTAGGAGATAATTAAACCAATTTTGTCCTTAGCTAATAGCTGAAACAACTTACGATCAGAGAAGCTACCCTGCTCACAGTCATATATGCAATGAAAGTTACAAAGCCAGAATTTAGAAGTCCACTCCACAGATTCTCAGAGCTCCTCAAGAGAAATGTGGAATAAATCTGGGATGGTGTGTAGCTGTATTCAAATAATGGCTGACAGCAATCAGAGAACTAAACAACTTGGGTTGGAATCCCGTATTCTCAGTAAACAGGCTCATTATATAACGTCAATGTAGCATATTTTTCCTCATCTGTGAAATAAGAATTCCAATCTGAACTACTTAATATGGTTGTTGTGAAGATTAAGTGAATCCTAATATGGCACTGGCATGAAGTAAAAATGTCATGAATTTTACCAAGTACTTCATACAACAATATACTCTTTCATTTTTTACTGTGGTGAATTACACATCAATTAGCCATCGCAACAAATTTTCAGGGATTCTAAGTGTGTGTGTGTGTGTGTATGTATGTGTGTGTGTGTGTGTATATATATATATATATATATATAATTATATGACCATTGCCACTACTAATCATCAGAACTTTTAAGCAATATTCTTTAACAAACATAAAAAGGAAATGGAAACCAACATTTATTTTCAAAAAATGGAGTTCTGGGGGCCAGCGCCATGGCACAGCAGGTAAAGCCGTCACCTGCAGTGCTGGCATCCATGTGGGTGCCAGTTCGAGTCCCGGCTGCTCCACTTCCGATCCAGCTCTCTGCTATGGTCTGAGAAAGCAGTAGAGGATGGCCTGGGTCCTTGGGCCCCTGTACCTGCATGGGAGACCTGGAGGAAGCTCCTGGCTCCTGGCTTCAGATCAGCACAGCTCCAACTATTGCAGCCAATTGGGGAGTGAACCAGCAGATGGAAGACCTCTGCCTCCCTGCCTCTCCTCCTCTCTGTAACACTGACTTTCAAATAAATAAATCTTAAAAAAAAAATAAATGGAGACCTGGTATAGCAGTAAAAACTCCACTGTGATCAGCAAATGCAGTTGTTAATGCTGTTAGATTATGTTACGATATAGATGAAGAAGAATGAGATCAGTTCTAAGGCCAGTGGCCAAAAAGAAGACAAGGCCTCAAAAGTGAAACAGCTCCAAGCAGAACCTCATAGGAGAAGGAAGATGACAGCCCACTTCTGGATCACATGTGGACTTTGAGGAGAAGGAGGACCCTCATCACGAGCAACCTGTGGAATGGGGATAGGATTGTTAATGGTGGTCTCTGCCTTGTGGAGGTAAAAGGAGAGCTAGAACAAACCTCAGTGGATGACCACTACTGCAGGGCCACACATACGCATGTACACTACACAGAGGTGACCGCACCGAGGTCATGTGTGTGGGTGAAATCATACCTCAGTGCCCTGCACCCAGGCTTGGAACTGAAGCAGCTTGGAAAGGGAGGTCTGTGGCCAGAGGGACACTCACTCAACTAGAGAACCTTTCCTGAAATGCAAAAGGCGTGACACCCAGCTCCCTGCTGAAGCCCAGGAAGATGGCCTAGCACCTGAACCCCTGCCACCTATGCGGGAGACCCAGAAGAAGCTGGCTTCAGCCTCCAATCTCCAGCCTTTGTGACCACATGGAGAATCAACCAGTGGATGGAAGGCATCTCTCTCCCTCTCCCTCTCCCTCCCTCTCTCCCTCTGCCTTTCAATTAAATAAAATTTTAAAGAAAAAAAAAAAAGAAGGTTCTAACGTGCAAACAGTCCCAACTTAGCCACGACGAATGTGTGATAGTTCCAAGGCCAGAATTCGCCTACACCCGGGAAGCACAGCACAGTCTGGGTTTCCCTCCCTTCATTCCTCTGTGGTATTAAGTCAAGATGTCTTTAACCATGACAGTCAGGACACTTGTTCATTCTTAAGCCAAAGCATTGAAGGGGGATCACCATCCATTCCCCTAAGACAAACACGGTGCTGGCAGATGTAATTAGGAAAAATCCCAAGACATTGAGTCCAGGCAGGCCGGGCACACTGCCCGACTCCAGGAACTCAACTGGAAGGACTGGGCTTGGATTTGATGAGGAAGGCGGCACTTATCTGCAAATAGTCAACAGCTGGACAGTGCACAGCTCCAAAAGGGACATGTTCATAGGAGTTCAGCCCATGAAATTATGGTAGAGCCCTTTTATTTATATCAACAAATGCTTTTTTCAAGTTATCAATTTTAGAACAAATGGTTCTGTTATTTCCTATTGCTACCTATTCAATCTGTCAAGAGAAATAATTCCCATAGTTTATTTGATTAGAATCACAGGCTAACGAAAGCCTATACATTTTTTTACCAGTTTCCCTCATGTGGGAAAAAAATTCACATGCACAAAGAGGAGAGACAGCACATATTTTGACACAATTTCTATTACAGCTTTTTACAAAAATATCACTACTGAGTAACCCATAAATCTGACACCTTCTAAAGCACTAGAAAAATGGGTGTGAAAAACTACACGCTAATAATTTACTCCAAAGAAATGTTGTTGAAGTTCAGAATTACTAAACATTTCAGTACCTTAATAATTTTCCTAAAGTATGATCTTCATTTCACCTCACAAATGATATATACAATAAAATGTCTAATAGTGACAAGAATTTTAAAGAAAAACTAAGGCAGAGTAACAGATAAAGAAACACAAAGTTTTTTATGGTGGTCATGGGAGTTAGAGGTTTACTGTGGAAGGTAAAATACATTGGAAAGGAAGGGGTGACTCACGACTTGCAGAAGAACATTCTGGGTAGGGACTACCTGATGCTAAAGGTCTGAGGCCAAAGCACAATGACACTCTTCAGGGGTTTTTTCAAAAAGAAAACTTAGAATTTAAAAAAAGGTGGGGGGTACGGCGCTGGGGCAGAATGGGCTAAGCCTCCCCTGTGGCACCAGTATCCCATATGGGCACTGATATGTGCCCCAGCTACCCCTCTTCTGATACAGCTCTGTGCTTATGGCCTGGGAAATCTGTGTAAGATGGCCCAAGTGCTTGGGCCCCTGCACCCATGTGGGAAACCTTGAAGAAGCTTCTGGCTCCTGGCTAAGGATCAGTTCAACTCAGGCCATTGTGGCCATTTGGGGAATGAACCAGCAGATGGAAGACCTTGCTTTTTGTCTTTCTCTCTTTAACTCTACTTCTCAAATAAATTTTTTAAAAAATTTTAATATGAAAATCCCATTCTTTACTGCCCATTAATAAAACAGGTGTCCTCATCAAAAAAGAATTTTCTTCTTCAACATATATTCCAGATTGATAATTTAGGTAAATTTTATTATAATACAGCTTTACCCTACACTAAGACCTACAGTTGTTACATCATTTACAACTAAAAACTTTTTGTTAGGAATAGAAAAGTGGAAAGAATACAGTCTCAGGGAAGAGATAGGGAGAAAATGGCAGAGGAAACTCTACCCAAATTGGTGGGACACAGTGGAGGGTGTGGACGCACACAACTCAAGACCCCAGCAGCCGAGAGCCTCCACACCAGTGCTGGAGAGTCAGGCAACACCAGTCTGCAGCAGCCCAAGCCACAGGCGAGAAAGCTGCAGGAAGAGCCTAAGGGGAGCCAGCTCAGAGCCCCATGATGGGGGGGGGGGATAGTATGTCTGCCTAGAGACAAAGCAAAGATGGGGTCACATTTTTCTCTCTCCAGTCCCTCTGCAACAGTGTTCTGTAACAAACTGATAGAGAGCAGGCACCATTTTGGACAGACATAACAGCTGCGACAGCCCATGTCCATGCCCAGCAACCAGCTTAGTGGAGACTCCCGAGTCTGGTGGGGAGAACAGGGGCTGGGTGCTGTGACTGTGGGAGGCTGGGTGCCAGGTGCTGTGACTGTGGGAGGCTGGGTGCCAGGTGCTGGTGACTGGGGGAGGCTCATGTGCCAGGTGCTGGTGACTGGAGGAGTCTAGGTGCCAGGTTCTGATGACCAGGGGAGGCTTGTGTGCTGGGTGCTGGTGACTGGGGGAGGCTGGGTGCCAGGTGCTGGGACTGGGGGAGGCTCATGTGCCCGGTACTGGTGACTGGGGGAGGCTGGGTGCCAGGTGCTGGTGACTGGGGGAGGTTCGTGTGCCAGGTGCTGGTGACTGGGGGAGGCTGTGTGCCGGGTGCTGGTGACTGGGGGAGGCTGTGTGCCGGGTGCTGGTGACTGGGGGAGGCTGTGTGCCGGGTGCTGGTGACTGGGGGAGGCTGTGTGCCGGGTGCTGGTGACTAGGGGAGGCTGGGTGCTGGGTGCTGGTGACTGGGGGAGGCTGGGTGCCGGGTGCTGGTGACTGGGGGAGGCTCGTGTGCCGGGTGCTGTGACTGGGGGAGGCTGGGTGCCGGGTGCTGGTGACTGGGGGAGGCTGGTGTGCCGGGTGCTGGTGACTGGGGGAGGCTCGTGTGCTGGGACTGTGAACATACTGAGGCTGAGTGGGAGGTCTCGGGTGTGGGTGGGACACTGGGCAGTCACTGTGGGAGGCTCCACACACTCAAGGCTCCCTGGTCACCTGGTGAGGGACTTTGATGCACAATCTGAGCTCACACTGAGGACTGCACAGATTCTTTGTGGGCTCCTTGGGGCAGAGTGGATGAATATCATACCCACTGGGACTAGCACCCAGGAATGGTCTCCTTCAAGGAGAGGAGCTCAGCTGAGTCTACATCAACAGACAAGAACAAACCTCCCCTCTGATTAAAAAAAAATAATAATAAGAGGGCTGGTGCTGCGGTGCAGCGGGTTAACGCCCTGGCCTGAAACACCAGCATCCCATATGGGCGCCGGTTCAAGTCCCAGCTGCTCCACTTCCCATCCAGCTCTCTGCTGTGGACTGGGAAAGCAGTGGAAGATGGCCCAAGTGCTTGGGCCCCTGCACCACGTGGGAGACCTGGAGGAGGCTCCTGGTTCCTGGCTTCAGATTGGCGCAGCTCCAGCCATTGTGGCCAACTAGGGAGTGAACCAGCGGATGGAAGACTTTCTCTCTCTCTCTCTCTCTCTGCCTCTCTTCCTCTCACTTTCAGTGTAACTCTCACTTTCAGTTAAATAAATAAATGTTTAAGAAAGAGAGAGAGATCATGCCAAACCTGTGTGTGTCATCTCAGACATGCCCTTCACCCTAGAGAACTGAACAGAGCTCTCTGGCCACACCCCCCACATGCCTCTCGACATTCACTAAGACCAGACACTCCACTAATCTATAGAGGCATAGCATAAAGATAAAAGCTGCAGAGCAAAAATACAAAGGAGAAACCAACAAGTATATCCACAAATGCCAAATAACAAGTGTGCCAATTCAAGACACAAGAATAAAGATGAAGCCCCCAAAAGAACACAACACCTCAGTACTAGATGAGGAGATGAAGAAAGGCCGGAAATGGAATTCAAAACACTGATCCTAAGATTACATAGAAGTCATCAGAAGCAAACTCATGAACTAATGAAATCCGTACAGGACCTGAAGGAAAATTTCTCTCGTGAAATTGAGATCTTAAAGAGAAACCAAAATGAAATCTTGGAAATGAAAATTTCAATAGAACAAATAAAAATGAAGTGGAGAGCCCTGACAACAGAATCAGAGAAGCAGAACAAAGAATATTAGAAGACAAAACACAGGAAATTATACAGTCAGAACAAACATAAAGAAGAAGAAATTAAAAAACTAAAAAAAAGTTGGTAAACTACAGGATACTATCAAATGACCCAACATACGGGTTCTAGGAGTTCCTGGAGGCATGGAAAGAGAGAAAGGGTTAGAAGGCCTTTTTACTGAAGAGTCACAGAAAACTTCCCTGAGCTAAGGGGCATCCAAGTACAGGGAGCACATAGAACTCCTAACAGACATGACCGGAAAAGACCTTCACCATGACACATTGTAGTCAAATTCTCCACAGTAAAACAGGAAGAAAAGATTCTAAATTGTGCACAAGAGAAACACCAGATTACTCTCAGAGGCTCTCCAATTAGACTCACAGCGGACTTATCATCAGAAACCCTACAGAGAAGGACAGAATGTCGAAATATATTCCAAGGCTTAAAAGAACTGTCAACCCAGAACACTGTACCCTGCACAGCTCTCATTTATGAGTGAAGGTGAAATAAAGACCTTCCATGACAAACAGAAACTGAACGGCTTCGTCAGCACCCGTCCCACCCTGCAGAAGATCATAGGATGTGCTGCACACAGAAACGGAAACATGGTCATCACTATGGAAGAAGGTGAAGGAAGGAGATCCCCCAACAGAAGAACAAAGGAAATTCAAAGTAAAAAGTAGGAATATTTATGAGAAAATATCAGGGCAAATTCATTATTTATCAATAGTCATCTTAAATGTAAATTGCTTTAACTCTCCAGTTAAAAGACACAGACTGGCTGAATGGATCAAAACACAAAACCCATCTATTCGCTGCCTACAATAAACACATTTCACCAACAACAATACACACAGACTGAAAGTGAAAGGATGGAAAAAGATATTCCACGCTAACAGAAACCAAAAAACTGTTGGTGTAGCCATCCTAAGATCAGACAAGATAGATTTTTAACACAAAAACTGTTAAAAAAGACAAAGAAGGGCACTATGTAATGATTACGGGATCAATTCAACAGGAAGATGTAACTATTATAAACATATATGCACCTAATTACAAGGCACCTGGCTATTTAAAATAAATGTTAAGGGATCTAAAGGGAGATAGAGACTTAAATACAATAGTAATGGGGGACTTAAATACCCCACTTTCAGCAATGGACAGATCAACCAGTCAAAAAATCAACAACACAACAGCAGAGTTAATCGATACCATAGACCAGATGGACCTAACAGAGATCTGCAGAGAGAAGACCCAAATCAATAAAATTAGAGATGAAAAAGGAAATTTAACAACAGACATCACAGAAATAAAAAGAGTCATCAGAAATTACTACAAAGAGCTGTATGCCAACAAACTGGGAAACCTAGAAGAAATGGATAGATTCCTGGGCACATACAACATATGTAAATTGAGCTGTGAAGACACAGAAAACCTAAATAGAACCATTACCAAGATGGAAATTAAATCAGTATTAAAGACCCTCCCAAAAAAGAAAAGTCCAAGACCAGATGGCTTCATTGCTGAATTCTACCAGACATTTAAAGAACTAACTCCAATTCTACTCAAGTTATTCAAAATAACTGAAAGGGAGGAAATTTTAACAAATTCTTTCTATGAAGCCACCATCACATTACTTCCTAGATCCGAAAAAGAGGTAACAGAGAAAGAGAACTACAGGCCAAGTTACCTGATGAACAGAATGCAAAAATCCTCAACAAAATTCTGGCAAATCAAATCCAATAGCACATCAGAAAGATCATTCACCCTGAGCCGGCACTGTGGCACAATGGGCTAACCTCTGCCTGCAGTGCTGGAATCCCATACGGGTGCCAGTTCAAGTCCCAGCTGCTCTTCTTCCAACCCAGCTCTCTGCTATGGCCTGGGAAAGCAGTAGAGGATGGCCCAAGTTCTTGGTACCCTGCGCCCACATGGGAGACCTGAAGAAGCTCCTCTTTCCTGGCTTCAGATCAGCTCAGCTCTTGCTGTTGCATCCAACTGGGGAGTCAACCTGTGGATTAAAGACCTACCTACCCCCCTCCCCTCTCTTCTGCCTGTAATTCTACCTCTCAAATAAACAAAATCTTTAAAAAATAAAAATAAAAAAGATCTTTCACCCGGACCAAGTGGAATTTATCCCTGGTATGCAGGGATGGTTCAATGTTCGCATATCAATCAATGTGATACACCCCATTAACAAACTGCAGAAGAAAAACAAGATTTTTATCTCAATAAATGCAAAGAAATCATTTGATAAAATACAACACCCTTTCATGATGAAAACTCTAAGCAAACTGGGTATAGAAGGAACATTTCTAAACACAATCAAGGCACTTTATGAAAAACCCACAGCTAGCATTCTATTGAATGGGGAAAAGTTGGAAGCATTTCCATTGAGATCCGGTACCAGACAGAAATGCTCACTCTTACCATTGCTATTCAATGTAATAATGGAAGTTTTAGCCAGAGCCATTAGGCAAGAAAAAGAAATTAAAGAGATACAAATTGGGAAGAAAGAAGTCAAACTATCCCTCTTTGCAGATGATATGATTCTTTATTTAGGGGATCCAAAGAACTCCACTAAGAGACTACTGGAACTCATAGAAGAGTTTGGCAAAGTAGCAGGATATAAAATCAATGCACAAAAATCAACAGCCTTTATATACACAGACAATGCTACGGCTGAGAAAGAACTTCTAAGATCAATCCAACTCAAAAAAAAAAAAAAAAAAAATCCCAGCTACAAAAACAATCAAATACCTTGCAATACATTTAACCAAGGATGTCACAGATCTCTATGTTGAAAACTACAAAACATTAAAGAAAGGAATAGAAGATACCAAAAAAATGGAAAAATCCTTTTTGTTCATTGATTGGAAGAATCAATTATCATCCAAATGTCCATTCTTCCAAAAGCAATTTACACATTTAATGTAATTCCAATCAAAATACTAAAGACATTCTTTTCAGATCTAGAAAAAATGATGCTGAAATTCATATGGAAACACAGATTACATCTGACCAGGTCAGGCAGGTGGCTCAGCAGAGAGGCAGAGGGCTGAGCGCGCAGTCCGGGGGTTTTTAAGGAGATGGGTCTTGCTTCCCCACCTCTGCTCCTCTTGGAACAAAGGGCTTTCTGGATGTAAATAGAAAAACTTCTGAGTTTTGCCCTGAAGGTATCAGACAGGAGGAAGGCTAGCTGGCGCCGTCCTTAGTTTAGAGGAAGGGTGAGCAGGACCCCCTAGAGAATCAGGATCCAGCTCTGGAACAGGGAAATCTGTAGATGTGAAACTGACACTTTGAGAAGCAATGACTTGAACAGCCCTTGTCTTGACTGTCAAGGAACAGGTATTTTTTCTTTTCTTCTTCATACTATTTGTAGAACTCCTTACTTAAACATAGAGTTAATCATATGTGCATAAAGTCAACTGAAAATAGATCTCCATAAAAAAATAAGAGTGGGAATAAAAAAGTATGTTTTGACAATTTCTATGTATCATATTATATCCCAGTAATCCACAAGGTGACTATCATTTCACTGAGAGCTGAGTAAAACCTAGGCTCAGAGAAAACCTATAACCTGCCCAAGATGATGTGTGTGGAAAATGGTAGAATCCAAGCCTGAACATGGGTCTCCTAACACAAAACCCAGGGCCTTTTCCCTGTGACACACTTCATACTGAAAATAGTGTGGTTGGTCTTGGAGGTTTCAAGTGTCCCCACAAAATTCTCATCTGCATATTTCACAATGTCACACTTTGCTAAGCCTAGTGGTGAGGTTTTCTGCACCTTGAGCAAGGCAGCTGGAAACATGCCATGCACTGCTATGATTTTCTCATCCATTTATTCAACAAATACTTTCTATTACCTGCTGTAGACGGCAGGTATTACAATAAAAAAAAAAAGTGAAAGCATGCATGTGTATCAATATATTTATGTATGTATGCTTAAAATGTACCTATTAATGCACGCAGGTGTGTTTATACATATATACAAGTGCGGTTTACTGTAGCAAATAGCTGCTCCATCTGCACGTTGGAGTGAGATTTGGGAAAGTAAATAACAGCTTACAGTCAGTATACCAGTAGTGTGCAGAACGCAACATCACAAAAAGTCCTTTGGATGTTCACAAATATTTTGCAAAACAAGAGTTCAAGTTTCTCATCATCAGATAAATTTGGCAAACACTGGATTAAACGATGTTAAATTGATCCACTTATTTATTAAGGTATTTCTCAGATCCTTCAATATGGGAATGTTATGATTCCTCTATGAGGATATAGTATGGAGCCTTTCCCAAACTGAGTCACAGGATTCATTTTGAAAAACACATCACAAAGAAATTAGTATTCTTCAAAATATCCATCAGGATATGATGTTTTTGAAAATAAAAGCGGTGCTAGCACTGTGGCATTGTGGATAAAAGCACCACCTGTAGTGCTGCATCCAACATGGGTGCCAGTGTGAGTCCTGGCTGCTGCTTTTCCAAGCCAGCTCTCTGCTATGGCCTAGAAAAGCAGCAGAAGATGGCCCAAATGTTTGGGCCCCTGCACCCGCATGGGAGACCCGGAAGAAGTTCCTGGCTCCTGGCTTTGGATTGGCTTTGGTTCAGCTCCAGCTGTTGTGGCCATTTGGGAAGTGAACCATCAGATGGAAGATCTCTCTCTCTGCTTCTGCCTCTTTGCCTCTGCCTCTCTGTAACTCTGCTTTGCAAATAAGTAAATATTTTAAAAATTAAAAATAAGAGATCTTCAAAAATTCATGAAAAAGAACTTTACAGAAATCATGCATAAATTTCAAAAGTTTTGGCAACAAAACAAACCTTTTTTTAAAAAAATATATTTATCTATTTGAAAGACAGAGTTACAAAGAAGCAGAGGCAGATAGAAGTCTTTCATCTGCTGGTTCAGTCCTCCTCAAATGGCCACAACGGCCAGAGTTGGGCCAATCCAAAGCCAGGAGCTTCTTCCTGGTCTCCCATGCAGGTGCAGGGGCCCATAGACTTAGGCCACCTTCTACTGCTTTCCCAGACCACAGCAGAGAGCTAGATCATAAGTGGAGCAGCCAGGACTCAAACCAGAGCTCATACAGGATGATAGCACTACAGGATGCCACAGCACCAGCCACAACAAACTTAGCTTTCAATTCTGCATTTTCTGTGACCAATGTGAAATACTGCATATATTCCAGTTATCTGCTCTGTGATATGCTATTAACAATCAGACACTGAAAAGCATACATGAGAAGAGACATTAAAAGATGTCTTAAAAACACCTATGTTTGACATGTGAAACCAAAAAGCATTAATATAATACTAACGTTTTGTTCCATGCATAGCTATAAAGTTTCATTTCAGAAATCCACAGTGATAAACACTTGCTAATTCAACTAATTTGATGAGCCACCACGCTGAGGGTTATGGAAAGTTCTCCCTTCTAATCCTCTCCGCTCTGGTCCCTTCACTCCTAGATACTTTTATCAGCTTACAGTTCCTCAGAAATCAAACCTTGACAGCAAAGTCAAAGCTTCCATAAAGGCTCCTATACACCCCCAAAAGTCACAGCCTCCCTGATTTCTGACACCGCGGAATGGCTTATCTATGACCTACCTGCCTACCTACCTACACCTGTGTGTATCTAAAAGTGAAAAAGAAGAATCTACCCAGTTCTTTATGGTGTAAGCTAAGTCCATTATAACATCAAAGTCTACTTGTAAATTTCAAAGAATATCTCAGTAGTTCTACAAAGCAGGGATAGTAAATTATCTAAAAGGCATATTTATTTAACTTTTAAAGAATGCTTTAATAGCTTGTATTTTGCAATATTATACTTTATTATGACCATAAATTTGATTTCCATTTTACAGACAAAAGGTCTAAAACTGTTTCTCCAAAACATAAGAGGAAAAAAGAAGGCACTGTTTGATGTAATCTTCTGAGTAAGAACCATTTGTCCAAACAGGACTACTCTATTTAAATTATTCAAATGACAATGGCATTTAATAGGCTCTATGCATCAAAGATGTTTGACAATCATTAACCTTTTAGGGCTGCAGTAATTTGTGCAATTAACTTGGAGGAAATTATTTTTCTCGGTCACATAATTAATAGTCCATGCCTGTTCAAAGAATTCTTGTACCTGAACTAAAAGTTTCATGATAATACTAAGATCACATAGTTTAAGATCACGTTCACAACACAAAGAGTGCAATTAGTCAGACACTTTCCATGTGTCAAATACACAAGCAATCTGATAGAGAGGCCACAAAAAATGATCCAAATCTTCCCCACAAGCTCTGCAAGTAAACACTTGCTACCTCCAGGCATACCTTCTTATCTTTTTATTTAAGACTTCCAAATTGGGGAAAAATTCTAAGTTCATAGTTTAGGTGGTATTTTTTGCAAATATGTTGAATTTAAGAATTATTTAATTAGTATGGTAGACAGTGGGTGATTTGCTTAACATCACTGGCAAAACCTGCGGGTGTTCAAAAGTTGAAGAGGCTAAAGTGAAAAAATAGAAAGGCATTCTTTCTCTTTACTCAAAACAAGTGAATGAGATTAATCATGAGGCAACAAACACACAATCAGACAAATCCACTGAATTAAAAATCAACCCACAAGAATCCACTCAATGGATCAATGCTGTGGAAAAATACCAAAAAAGTTACTCATGTTATAAGTCTGATGTTTTATTCTTTTATATAGTTTGTAAAAACACATAGCAGTTTCCCCAAAATATAATTTTGTCAGCACAGTCAGGAAAAAAGGACATCACTGTCAAAACACATTCATTTAAAGTACAATTAAGTATGTTACTCAAAAATTAGCATCAGTGTGATGATTTAAAAATCAGGATAATTACAATTATAAATATTTCAAAATATTATGACATCATGGAAATCAAAACATGTAGGGTGATGTCTAGCACAGAGTAAGCAGTCTGCTCACCTTGGCAGTAATTCTGATTAAGAAGCCTATTAGGTTGAACTGTATAAAAAATTAACACCTACATGGAGTTCTGTCCACATAATAATGGTTAATGATACCATTCTAGAGCCAGAGATGCTGTTCATATCCAACTGTCATCACTAATTAGTTGTGAGATCCATGACATGTTAGTCAAATTGTCTAAACCCAGGTTTTGTTATCTTTCTAAATTTTTATTTGAAAGGCAGATACATACACACACACCTCCCATTTGCTGGTTCATTCCCCAAATGGCCACGACAGTCAGGACTGGGCCAGGCCAAAGCTGGCAATTGAGTTCACGTCTACAGCAACAGCTGCTGCAGTCATTGGGAAGTAAACCAGCAGGTAGGGGATCTCCTCAACTTTCAAATAAATTTTTTAAAAAAATCTTTTGAAAAATAAAAAATATGGAGGAGGGGGTGGTGCCATGGCGCAGGTTAATCCTCTGCCTGCAGCGCTGGCATCCCATATGGGTGCCGGTTCTAGTCCTGGCTGCTCCTCTTCCAGTACAGCTCTCTGCTATGACCTGGGAAAGCAATAGAAGATGGCCCAAGTCCTTGGGCCCCTGCACCCATGTGGGAGACCCGGAAGAAGCTCCTGGCTTCAGATCAGCGCAGCTCCGGCTGTTGAGGCCATCTGGGGGGAGTGAATCAACGGAAGGAAGACCTTTCTCTCTCTCTCCCTCTCACTGTCTGTAACTCTTCTTCTCAAATAAAATATTAAAAATATATATATATGGACCCGGCACTGTGGCACAGTAAGTTAATCCTCTGCCTGCAGTGCTGGCATCCCACATGAGCGCCAATTCTAGTCCTGGCTGCTCCTCTTTCCATCCAGCTCTCCTCTATGGCCTGGGAAAGCAGTAGAAGATGGCCCAAGCCCTTGGGCCCCTGCACCCGTGTAGGAGAACCAGAAGAAACTCCTGGCTCCTGGCTTCGGATTGGCACAGCTCCAGCCATTGCAGCCATTTTGGGAGTGAACCAGCAAACAAAGACCTTTGTCTCTCCCTGTCAGTATCTGTAACTCTACCTCTCAAATAAATCATCTTCAAAAAATAAAAAATAAAGTTTTCCCCAGTTATTATTCTTTTATTCCTAGGTTCGAGACATTCCATCTAACTTTTTCTTCTCCTCAAATCCTCTGAAATAAAAGAAATAATTTTAAAAATCCATAGTGATAGTAAACACCCATGAAGAGTGATACCAGTAGACCATCTTCCCTTCATCTACCTACAAGGCCTTTTTACCTGCTATTCCTTGTGATTAGAACACACTAATTCCCTTCATCACCTAGTCATCACTTCTCTTGCTACGTATATCAGATCAACTGTCACCTCTCCAGGCAGACTTCCATGATAATATCTCCTCAGACACAAAGCCCAGTGAAAGGCACCCTCACAGAGTATGCACTTTGTGCGACTGCTTAACCCCTGCGTCCTCTGAGATAGCACAGAATTGCATCATGTTAGGGTCTTTTTCTTTCTGTTCACCACTGTTTTATAAAGCACTCCACAAAAAGCAGTTGAAGAACACATGAGTAAGTTTCTGGAAAACTCTACAACTTTACAAAACAATGATGGCAAATCTGAAGAAAAATAAGGACCCAGTGTCAGTCGACATTCCCAGCAGCAGCTCAGAATAATCCCATTATCAGTGCAGTGCAGGCTAGAGAGGGAGCTGGCACAGATGACTGGCAGCTACAGGAGCAGAGCTAGTCCCTCCTCCTGCTGTCCAATGCATATGCCTGGTCTAGGGGACGGATGAGAGGCTGGCACCCGAGTGCAGCACTCTCACAGAGGGGGCCAAGGAGAAGACAGCAGAGCCTCTCTCCCAGCAGGACAACTAAGTGAAAACTGTGCCCTGCAGCAGGCCCCACTCCCCCGGTCAACTGAAGCTGAACTCCTCTATCAGAATCTACGCTCACAAGGATTCTCAGCTGAGCTGAGGAAAGACCATCGGTTAGAGAGCCTCACCTACAAATGGGAACAGCAATGCAAGAGACAACAAACACCTGAGGTGAGCACGCAGCAAGGAGGCAGCAGCAGAATGAGGAACCAGGAAAGATGGCAGACAGGCTTTACAGTGAAGACTCGAACTGGACCCCAAGCCTGACGTGCGAGTTTCCTTGTGCACAGATACACACTCCTCCCCATGCTGCTCAGAAAACAGCACATTTGAAAACGAATACACTCAAAGCAAGCCAAGAATATCACACACCACAGAGGACAGATGAGGTCATCTGAGCACCCCACCTACATTCCTCCTGCCCAAGGACTTCGAACTAACAAGAAAGACTCTCGTTTGTAATTAAGTTTAAAGAATCCTGGATTCAAAAGCACTACTATCAGCAGACTATCCCATTTACAGAATTCCTGGAAGACAGATAATATGTGGGATCAAAAAAATAAGGGACTCTTGGAAGACAGAGCATTGCTGACTGTGGCCCCAGACAGAAGACCAAGAGTTGGTCTCAAGTTATCTAAGAGAAGCGCAGAGTCAGCAAACACTCCACGCAAGACTGGCTCAACACTAAGTAGACTTGAAACACAGAGTTTGGAACAGCTGGGCTCCTCTGCACCCCACAGACTACTGCTGTCCTCAGTGGCAAGCACTCCAAGTGGGGATATCAGAGTAGGGAAGGGAGAAAAGGACTCCCAAACTCTGCAGGAGACACGGAGGGAGACGAAACGCAGCCCCTGTGCGTCACTGCTGCACCACAGAACACAGTCAGTCCTTCACCGGCAACCAGGAGGAACCCAGCCTGCCTACCCATTCCCTGCCCAGAAAGCACCCTCCATACAGGGAAGCTGGCCAAGCAGCAGGCCCCACATACTACACACAGCCTGCAGAGAACTCTCCCATTCAAGGGGAAAAACAGCTGGGAAATCCATGTAACTAATGGAATATCTGTGACAGCCAGCAGTATTAGTTAACTTGGTCTTTCATTCATAAAAAGGATCACGACGTCTTGGAGACCTAAAAGCATGAGAGGGAGAGAGCAAGACGAACACACCAAACAACTAACCCTCCAAGAACGAGCTATAATAAGGAATCTGAAGAGAGGTCTCAGAGAGACTCAAGAGCTAGTATATACTTTACAAAACAGAACCTACAAAAAATAATTTATCAGGAACAACAAAGTATTTCTGAAAGTCATTGCCAAAATAAAACATTCAGAGTAGGGTTGAATGTTAGAAGGGAGAAGAGAGAGTTGGCAACATGGAAGCTAAAATTAGGGAACCACAACTGATAGAGAAGAAACAAAGCTTTGTAAAAGAACACAATATTGAAAAACAGGAAAATAAGGATACAAGAGTCCAAAATGAATTTCCTAATAGAGAAGTGGGTAAAACAGAGGCAAGGACGGAAGAAAATCTGACTACGTCAAAGAATAAGTGGATTTCACAAAAATACGGACATTTTTCCTATGTGTACCCAACAATCCCCTTGGGATAAATTCATGCAGGTAGGATAGGTAAAGTAGTTGAGTGACAATGTGTACTCATTTTTTGACTTGTATTTTGACACGTTATTAGGAAAACTCTGCAGAAAAGTTAGGCAATTCTACATTACTACCTGTATTTTATAAAATTCCTGCCAACACAGGAATCTTTTGAAGCCCGTTTGATCTGCTAGATGCAATGATCTTCCACTACTCAATTATATTCCTTAGGTAACTACTGTTCGTGAACATATTGGTAATTTTGCTCTGTGAATTGTCTTTTCATTGCTTGAGCTATTCTATCTACAGAGCCTATCTTTTCTGTTTAAGATTTACTTATCTAAAAGGCAAAGCTACACAGAGGGAGGGACAGAAAGATCTTCCATCCACTGGTTCATTCCCTAAATGGCCATGATGGCCAAGAGCCTCATCAGAGTCTCCCCCACAGGTAGCAGGGGCCCAAGCGTGTTAGCAGGGAGCTGGATCAGAAGTAAAGCAGCCAGGACATGAACTGGTGCCCATACGGAATACAAGTGTCGCAGACGGTGGCTTAATGCACCACACAACACTGGCACCTATTTTTAAGAGTTCTTTGTGTTCAAAAGAAACTACCCTTTTAATATAGGTTCACATGTTTTATGAATGGCATGTTTTATTTATAAACCATGTGTTTGAGGTTTCTCTGTCATAAAAATGTTCTAAATGATTGAAAAGTCACAATTACAAGACTTTTTTACTCTAAAAGTAAAAAAAAAAAATTTCAGCACTTTCTAATAAATTAGGCTTTCCATTTTTATAGGTAAATTTTCGATCCATCAGTAATTTTCTTGATGCAAACAGAACAGTAAGAATTCAATTACTTTTTGACCCAGATAGCAGCTGGTTTTCCCAACACATTTATTGAACAATCAGTGTCATCAGTTACTTCTGACCGTATAACCAATCACTCCAGGAGTATGATGCCTGTGACGACCTTGAACACTATTTCACAGCTTCTGTAAGTCAGGAACCCGGGAGCGGCTTAGTTCTGCGGCCCAGGTTTGAGAGTGTCCTCTCCATGAGGCTGTAGCCATGCAAAGGCGTCACTGTGGCTGAACATCCACCTTCAAGGTGGTTCACTCCCAGCCTGGCAACTGGATGTACCTGTCCACTGAGGCCTTAATTCCTCTCCACATCTACTCGCCACAGGGTTGTTGTGCATCCTAAAGCTACAGTAGTTAGCTTCCCGCAGAACAAGGGACCACAAGACAGAAGCTGTAAAGTCTTCTATGGTCTAGCCTTGTAAGTCACAGCTTTCATAATATCCCACTGATTACGTAGGTCAGCCCTATCTACCTAAAAGTGAGAACCGAAGGAACCAAAGACTATTGGAAGAAATCTTAGAGGACAACAACTACACAAAAGTTGTTCTATTATTTTAAAATAAAATGGATTGGACATATACTAAATCCCCCATATATACCTGGGCTCATTGTCGACTATTGACAATCGAGGTTTCTTTTTGTCTCATGGATCTGGGGGTTCACAGTTCAATATCAGCAGGACCCACTGGTTCGGCCTCTGGTGATAATCTTGTTGCTGGCAGAGTCCCAAAACAACACAGAGCAGCACACAGCAAGAGACAAGGAACAGGTCTATTCCCATATGGTTTCTTTCAAAGCGTCTAGAATCTAGTCATGAAGTTTACACCCTAAAGAGCTAACCAACTGGATCTGTACCTGTAGCACAGCAGGTTGAGGCATGGCCTGCATTGCCAGCACACCATATGGATGCTGGTTCAAGTCCTGGCTGCTCCACTCCAACCCAGATCCCTGCTAACACACCTGGGAAAGCAGCAGAAGATGGTCCAAGTCCCTGGGCCCTTGCACCCGTCTGAGAGACCCACAAGAAGCATCTGGCTTCAGCCTGGCACATCTGGAGAGTGAACTAGTGAATGGAAGATCTCTTTCTTTCCTCTTTTTATGTAACTCTACCCTTCAAATAAATAAATCTTAGAAAAAACGTTAATCCAATCCAATCACTTCACAAAGGCCCTTCCTCTGAACTTCATAATTGGATTAAGTTCTACCCTCTTCATACCATTCACTTACAAAGTTAGACTGGGACTACGCTCAATTTACAGAACAAGGGAACACTGACATATCACCAAATTGACTGTTCTCACGTATAAACAAGGTATGAAATCATGGTAAGTTTTAATGAACCTCTTTAGAAGTTTGCGGTTTTCTTCACAAAAATCATATAGTCTTATCATCAAGCTTATTACGTGTTTTGAGGTTTGCAATCATGAATTCAGTTTTTTCTATTACTAATTATAAATGTTTATGTTGGTATTTTTAAAAAACAAAATACCTGCTAGTATGCTGTATCAGAGAAGAGGTTGGAGGCCTGTTTCACTTCCAACCCAGCTCTGTAATGCACCTGGGAAGGCAGTATAATGTGGCCCAAGGACTTGGGCCCCTGCCACTTAAGCGGGAGAGTTGGATGGAGTCCCTGACTTCCAGCCCTGACTATTGTGGCCATTTGGAGAGTGAACCAGTGGATGGAACACCTGTCAGCTCAGCCTTTCAAATAAATAAAAATCTTTTATAAAGCTACAAAATGTTGCACAACTTGAAAACAACCACTTGATTACACTGTTCCTAAGTTTGTATATTTATTTATCCAATTCTATCTCCAAATTATAGTAATTTTGTTTTGTCCTGTCATTTACTGTTTGAAGTTTCAAATTAAAATGTGTCATACTTATTAAAAAACTTATCTAGGGACTCTAAAATAAATGTTTTCAGGATTCCACTACAAATAATGTAATTAATTTGAAACACATCTTTGGGGTCACCGTTTTAGCATAGGGGGTTAAGCCACTGCCTGTCTCAAGTAAAGGGTGTCTTCTTCCGATCCAGCTCTATGCTGATGTGCCTAAGAAAAGCAGCAGCAGATCTCCCAAGTGCTTTGCAGACCCAGATGGCATTCCCGGCTTTCACCTGACCCACACCTGGCCGTTGAGGCAATTTGGCAAGTGAACCAGAAGACAGAAGATCTCTGTCTCTTTGTGCCAATCTGCCTTTCAAATAAATCTTCCCAGAAAATTGCAACTTTGACTATGTTAATATGGAAAACGCTCTTCAATTCTTCTATTCCTATTAAGGATTTTATCAAGTAACTTCCTAACAGCTACCAAGGCCTGGGTTCTTCCTTCACTGGCTTGTTCATAAATTGAATTACACAAATTTCTTAATAATGAATGATTCTTGATACTGAGCAAACACAGGAAGTTCTACTTGATCATTTTTTTTTCAAATGAATTACAGGATTCTACTTGCAAAATTTACATTTCCACATCAAAATTCTGTATTTTTTTATGTTCTATGTTTAAATCAGAAATATAATGTATTTTGAAATTTCTAAGATGTTAGGGTTCAGGTAATTCTAGAGTTTGAAACAAAATCCATCATCTTCACATACCTGCAATTTTGCCGACATAGTCCACATCATTGCTATCCTACATAATATGCTATTTGCCTAGGCTGGCTTATCTTCTCATGTCACCAAATATCACTGAGACATTTTCAACCACAAGAAAAAAGACACCAAATATCATAAGACAACAATGACCTAATCACCAAAAGATATGCCCAGAAGCAGAACAGAGTCTTGGGTGCTTCAGCTCAGGGAACCCAATGATATCCCCCCAAAATTCACTGTCACCCTCAGAGTATGAGATTTGTCCTCAAATAGACTCCGTCACTGCAAAACTGTGTCAGAGCCAGAGTGTGTTCTAGCACAGAAATTCCCCATTGTAACTTCATCCCTTTTTCTTTGATCACTTAATGCTGTTCATCTCATATCTAAGCCAGCATTTGCTTGACCTTAGGTTTTCTTCCAAAAATTGTCCTGCTTTAGCCCTTAGGCTGAAGTCTATGGTACTCTTTAATTTTTACGCATGGTGTAAGGTAGAGTTCCAGAGTAATTTCTTCACATGTTAATAACGAGTTGTCCCAGCACCTCTCATTAAAAAGACTTTCTTTCCCACTGAATACTGTCTTTCAAAAAGCGGTGCCAGTTTCTTATTGTCTCTCAAGTCTAAGAGCCCACCCATGAAGCAGAGAATAGAATGGACTCCTTGGTAAAAATTATGAAACTTCACAGGAAGAAATCACCAAAAAATAGTGAAACATAAAACAATTTCTCCTCTTTCTGTGTTTAGGAGCAATTTCACTGTAGGTATGACTTGTTTGAGAATTCACCCACACGACTCTTCATATGGAGGGACTGCTCTTCAAGTTCTCTCACTCTTTGCTGTTAGTGTTGCTACCTCACATATTTTTTCCTCTGTCCTTAATTTGGGTAATATAACTCGTTCTATGAAAGTATCCATGTTCATCTGTTTCAAATTAATGAACATTTAATCACATAATATATTTACATTTTCTTAGTTTTCCATTTCATTCCTAATTTTTCATATTGTGCTATTTCAATTTGGTACAGTTGTATCTATAATATTGGATTTTTTCATCAAAAGAAACAAGACTTATCACTGTACTGTTGTTTTATGTACCTTTTCACATTCCTGTATCTTTAATAATTTTCTCCATTTCCTTTTGTAATACCCAAACTGCCTTGCTCAATTTTTTATTCCCTTTTGCTAAAAATGAGTGTTTGACTATGTTTTTCTCTATGAACCACTCTGTTCATATCCAATAGTGTTAATATGTATTTTCCATCATAACTCTTCTTGAAGATTTGTGATTTGACCCACTTGAATTACTTAGGAGATAGCTTGGGAGATAGGGAAGGACCTGGATTTTTTTCAATTTTCACGTGTAACATGTTTTGAAATCTCTTTATGGTAGAGATGCATTTTACGTTATTTAAAAATTGTCAAAATTTTAGTTTTATGGCCTAGAAAAATGATGCTTGGAGGAGGGGAGTGATTTCCTGAGGTCCTGAAGAAAAGGGATCCTCTACAGAGCAGAGTTCTTAATGTGCGGCCCACCCTCTTCCATTACCCTAAAGTATCAGGATATCTGCACCTCTATTATCCTTCCACACTGTCTCATCTGCAAGAAAGAGGAGTTACTGTCTCATTACTACTTTTCTTTACATTCCCAGTAGTTAATGCTTATTGTGATATAACCTACCTCACAAAAATCCATATTATATCTTTACTGTAGTTTATACCTTTTGTCATAATTTTAGCCCATTTTAGTGATGTCTCATATATATTCTCTTGTTTGGATTTATCAATTTATGTAAGCCTTTGTCATTTAATTTTGAATGTACCTTCTACAGAAAACATTGTATAAGACTTTGTGTTTGATCGGTGGCTTTTTAAGAGCTAACTGTAACTTTGGCTACATTTTCCTTTTGTTCACCCAACTTTCTGATCAGTTGAGTTGGATGAGCCTGGCCTTTTCTACTAACCAGCAATCACAAGACAGCACAAAAATATACCCCAGTTTAACAAAAGACCTCTCTTCCTCTCTCTGCCTCTGTCACTCTGGCTTTCAATTAAATAAAAAAAATCTTTTTTAAAAAATCCAAGGTTATAGGGCCGGCGCCGTGGCTCACTTGGTTAATCCTCTGCCTACGGCGCTGGCATCCCATATGGGCACCGGGTTCTAGTCCCGGTTGCTCCTCTTCCAGTCCAGCTTTCTGCTGTGGCCCAGGAAGGCAGTGGAGGATGGACCAAGTGCTTGGGCCCCTGCATCTGCATGGGAGACCAGGAGGAAGCACTTGGCTCCTGGCTTTGGACCAGCGAAGCACGCCGACAGTAGTGGCCATTTGAGGGGGTGAACCAACAGAAAGACCACATTTCGCTCTGCTCTAAATCTGCCTGTCAAAAAAAAAAAATCCAAGATTATATAAAATCATCATTAAATTGTATTAACAACATAGTTGACTATAACTATCAGGCCACAGAAATTTCTAACATTTAATAGACAAGATATTGGAGATAATTTTTTTTTCTTTTCTGTCTTCTGGATTGTCTCATCCTTAGAAGTCCAATATTTTGTCAGGATGGGTCTAAGTAGGAACTTTTTCACTCATTTTAGCTGTTTCTCAAGTCCTTCCACTTCACATGCTTCTCTGACACAGGAATTTTGTGATATCCTCATCAAAGTTCTGATTCCCTGCCTTCTATGTCCTCTCTCAACATCTGTGTATCTTTGCCTAACACTCAGGGTAGAATAAAAAACGCAACTGTATCCCAAGGTTCTCAAATTTGTCATTCATACTCTTCCATTTTGGGAAACAAAGTTGTCCTTGATTGCTTTAATCTAAGTTTTAAAACACTGCGATTTCAGTTTCCGTGAATTCTTTTATCGAGGCCAGTTCTGGGGTCTTGGGTTTCTTGTTATTTTTATTGTTCTGGTTCATTTTTGGCATTTCTCTGACCTCAACCCCTTCCTCCTGAAGGACCTCTGGTTTATTCTCAAGACTAGCAGAGAAAAGCACAGAGTGAGAGGGATCCTTCACCCACTGGTTCACTCCTCAAAAGCTCACAACCAGGGCTGGGCCAGGTGAAAGCTAAGGGGCTGGAACTCCACCCACATGGATGTCAGGGGCTCAAGCACTTGGGCCATCATCCGAGGGCTTCCCAGGCACATAAGCAGAGACACTGGATCAGAATCAGGCAATTTGATACGGAAGGCGGACATTGCAGGCAGTGCTCAACCCACTGAGCCACAACACTGACCGCCTCAAGGTCATGATGTTTCTGAGACTAACAGATTTGTACTAAATATGTTACCTGTTTTTCACATGTCATCACTTTCTGAAAGACACATTGTCGTCAGAGTCATTCTCCTTTATAGAATTTTTTCCATAAGCCACATGCTAAGCTTCTTGTACACACTTGCCTTTGACAAGAGCTGTAGCAGACCCGTAGTTCTTACACAGACATCAGTGTCCGCAATGTCTTCTGACTCAGCACTCCCCAAATGCTTACAGGTCCTTCTCCTCAGATTAAACTTGGAAACAGGGATGCGTTCCACCCGAAATCCAACAGGTAGCGTTTGACAGAAATTCTTTCCAATGAATGTGGAAAGAGTACAGTTTGCTGCTCTGAGACCCCACCCTGGCTGCTGTCATAAGCAACCATATGTAATATACACAGACACAAAGCTCTTTTTCCTGTCTCTACATGCTTCAAAAGGTGTTCTTTAAATGGAGCACGCTGACCCATTCCCAGCACCCACCCCTACCCCCACTGCTGAGCTGGGTCAGGAACTGAGGTCTTTATAGCAAAGAGATAAAACAAACAGTCGAGATGTAAAGAAGTGGCAGGTGAACTGGCCTCTCACGAGTGGTTCCAGAGTCTACAGATGACAAAACTTCAGCCACTCAGCATGACCCACAGGCTCCCAGAAGTTAGGCACTTCATTAAATGTGCTCTGCCTTGTGTGTGTGACCATCTGTTCTGTTCAGGTTGAGGAAATAAAACGTGTTCTCTATAGTTCATGGCTATTCTCAATCCATTCACCTAATCCTACTGAAGAAGATCTACCCAAGGCTGTCATATGGCATTTGCCTGTGTTTGCCATCTTCATGGATATTTACTGGAAACTCAGAAGCACTGTAGTAGTCTGCCATCACATTATCCCATAAATGTCAAACATAACAGTTTACTTCCTTTTATAAGTAATTGCATCATCTACCACTGTTTGTCGTGAGAACTTAGAGATTATACGCTAAATCTGTGCATTTAATGCATGCTAATTTAAAAGACAAAATTACGTTTTCACATCATTCTCAGGTCAGGAGACAGACTTGCGAACAACTGATGGCAATTGTTCTTGCTGTCCCTTAGGGGTTAACACTTGCTCAGCCGTCTCTTCGGGTTGGCACACCCTGTACTAAATGAAAGGAGCCACCTGCTCTGCTGTCTGAAAACCACCACTTGTACGGAACTCCCCTGCCAGTAAGGAGACAGGACTGAACAGTCATGCACGCGTGAAGCTGCTTTGCTACCAAGACGTCAACAATCACTCTACCAAAACTGCACTCGCCAAGCCACAGACATATTTCCATTTAAAGTCAGGTCTACATGCTAACTGTGTCCTATATGCATATTATTTTAAAAAAAAAAAGACTTATCTGAAAGGATAACTTAAAGAGATGAGGAGAGACAGAGAGAGATCTTCTACCTGCTGGTTCACTCCCAAAATGGCTACAACGACTGGTCCAGGCTGAAGCCAGTAGCACCATCTGGGTCTTCTACATGTATGCAGAGGCCCAAACACTTGGGCCATCTTCCCCAGCTTTCCAGAAGCATTAGCAGGGAGCTGCATCAGAAGTGAGAAGCCAGGACTGGAACCAGGGCCCACATGGGATGCCAGTGTCACAGGCAGCAACTCAACCTACTCCACCACAATGCTGGCCTCTCTGTGCACATTACTGACTATGGCTTTGAACCAAAGTAATTCTGGCAGTAGGAATGCCACATTTTAGAAGAAGGATTGCTGAAGTCCTTTCCCTGTGATGTTAACAAGCTGTGTCCATGAAGGCAATGTCACTGGTTCACAGTGCCAGGAGTAGTGGACTGTGGGATGGTGCTGGGCTGCTGTGGCTCAGCACTGCCCTATGATACTCACTCTCTGATATTAAGTGCAAACCATAAAATGACAAGGATTTATTCCTAATGACCAGAAATGCACCACAAACTTTACAGCATTAGAGTTTCATTATGAAAGAAAAGAAATAATTTCAAACCTTCTGATGAATTCAGTTATTACAGATGGTAATGTATTATTAATTTATAATAATGCTTCAAAATCAACTCCTCAGTAACAACATAAATGAAAACCTGAGGAAATATTTTTTAAAGATTTATTTAAGTTAGAATTACAGTGAGACAGTGAGACACAGAGAGAGACAGAGACAGAATCAATCTTCCATCCACTGGTTCACTCTCCAAATGGCCAGGGTTGGGCGAGGCCAAAAGTCAGGTGCTTCTTCCAGGTCTCCCACATGGGTGCAGGAGCCCAAGCACTCAGGCCATCCTCTACTGCTTTCCCAAACACAAAATCAGGGAGCTGGATTGGAAACAGAAGAGCCAGGATTCGAACCGGTGTCTGTATAAGATACAGCACTGTTAATGGCCGCTTAACCCTCTGCACCATAGTGTCGGCCCAGGAAACTTTTTTTATACTGCCCTTCTTAATACATCATTTGCTTTAACACGAGTTGTAAAATTAACAAAGGCTCACTGGTTTCAGAAGCTGTTTTATGACTGAGTGCTTTCCAGTCACTTTTCCACTTCATCAGGAGACCTTGTATGTGAGTTTCGGGGTTGACAAGCTTGCCCTATAAACTGTCAGGCACTAATATTTTGTTTTGCTGGTTATATATAGTCATTCTTCAGTATCAACGGGGATTAGTCCCAGGACCCCCAATATAAAACTCTGCCAATATGCATCTCTATTTTATATAATGTGATGTGTTTGTACATCGTCTATACCCTCCCATACAAGGGTACTTTATGGAAAAACAGAATTAAACTATTCTGATGTAAATTTTTTTGAAATTTATGCATCGTTCTTTCCTAATATACACTGTTAAGAACTTTCTGAAGACTCTACATCTTGCCATATCTAGATTACTTATAATGACTAATCCAATGTAAATACTATATAAACTCTTGCTATTTTGTATTGTTTTAGGGAATAATGGCAAGTATAGTCTGCGAAAGTTCAGCACTCATAACATTTTAATTGTTGAGGATTTTCAGTCAACAATTCGTTGAATCCACAAATGCAGAACCCATGGGTGTGGAATCCATAGATATGGAGGGCCAACTGTAATCTCTGTCACATCTGCTCTGCTTGTCACTACAGAGCAAAAGTGACCATAAACAGAGCAAAAACAAATGAGCATGATTGTATTTCAAGAAAACTTCAGCTACTTTTAGTAGTTTAGTGTATTACTTACACTATTAAATCAGGCAGGGATTCAAATTTAAGACAACACAATTACACATATTTACTGACTTGTATAGAGAAAATAGAAAACAATGTATTTTAAAAAACAATAAAAAATTATGCATCACAATAAAAGTGCAAATTAATTTTGTGCCACAAACAGTGTTTAAAGTGCTATGTGTTATTTATCTCAGTCCATTCTCCTAAGAGCCCAGGAGGTGTGGAATTGAATGGGAAGACTGCGACCTCGTCAGGTGAAAATGACAAATGGGCACACAGAGACCCAAGGGCACACACTAACCCACCAGGCTCTCCACGTCCTGGTGAGTCACCAGTCCAGCCATATCATGACCCAAACCCTTAGATGCTGGTTTTAGTTCTCAAACCATTTTCTTCACTTTAAAACCATGAAAACTGGAAATAGGGTAGTAAGAGATAATCTATTTGCAATCCCTCTGATAAACTCTGCAAGTGAATCCATGTTTCCCAAAGTGAGTTGGCAAAAGTGATTTCTAAATGCTCACTTACACAGCAGCCTAACAGGGTGACAAGTGCCTTTGATGTAGGTAGCAAGCACGCAGCATGTTCTGTCTTTCAGAAACGGGGAAGCTTGAGAACACGTTCTTCTCTTTAACACCCAGAAATGAGCACGACTCACGCAAGTGACACAGCAGTATTAAACTTGACCCAAAATATTTTATCTGTTTCAGCTTTTTTTTTTTACCCACAAATATCATTATTACTAGGGTTAATTTTCATTGGAGAACAATAATGCACTTGTAAAAATCAAACAAGAATTCTTCCTGTTGCAGTTCATTTTCTCTTGGACTTCTGCAAGGATTAGAGCTCTGACACTTTTTAACAGTGCTTCTGCAACATTCACCCTTGAAGAGAATATTTTGAGCAGCATCAGTATGCAATAAATAGAAATTTTAAATATGTTCTATTCTAATTGTTTAAGAAAAACGTTATCTGGTCTATTCATTTGTACTGCAGTCTTGTTACAACAGTTGATATCAAAATATAAGTAAAACATCATTATCATCATCCAAACAATCTACTGAGATACCTAGAGGTACCTTATTCTAATATCTAAATTTATACTTAGGCAACAGAGCTTTTACTTAAACAGAAAGCAAGAGAGCAGCTCAACAAGTCAAAGCAGAGTTAAATTATATTAGTCTAGACTTCAGGTCAGCAGACTACAGCCCCTGGACCACACCTGTCCACTCTTGCACCTCTATCCCTTACCCCCATCTGTTTTGACGAATAAAGCTGTACTAAAACACAGCTATGTCCATTCACATATATACTGCCCATAGCTGCTTTTACACTACAAAAATAGGATAAGTAATTATGACAGAGGCCACAGAGCTCGAGAAACCCAGAATGTTTACTGCTGGTCTGTACCATCATGTCTACCAAACAACCTACTAACTGCACATAGGCTTTTGATACAGGATGCAAGGTGAACCATACAAGATTCCTAATAATGAATATCAAAATGAAAAACACAGTACTACTTACAATCACCCCAAAGAAAACTCAATACTTAGGTGTAAAGCTAACAAAATCTGTATAGGACTTGTATGCTGAAAGCCATAAATTACTGATGAAGGAAATCTAAGATGTAAACAAATGAGGAAATATGCCATGTTCATGGACTAAGAGACTCAAAGATGTCAATTCTCCCAAAATTAATGTAAAGATACAATGCAATTCCTATCAAAATTCCCCAATATTCACTGTAGACAAAAAATGTTTAAATGTATATAAGGAAAGACAGAAGAACTAGAATATTTTAAAAACATTTGAAATAGATTTAAAGATAAAACAGTCTCATATAAGAGTGGGAATAAGAGAGGGAGGAGATGTACAATTTGGGACATGCTCAATCGGAACTGCCCCAAATGATGGGGTTAGAATCGTGCCAGGGGATTCCAATACAATCCCATCAAGGTTGCATGTACCAAGGCCATCTCACTAGTCCAAGTGATCAATTTCAGTTCACAATTGATCACACTGATAGGTCTAAGAGTCAAAGGGATCACACAAACAAGACTAGTGTCTGCTAATACTAACTGATAGAATCAAAAAGGGAGAGAATGATCCAACATGGGAAGTGAGATACACAGCAGACTCATAGAATGGCAGATGTCCTAAACAGCACTCTGGCCTCAGAATCAGCCCTTAAGGCATTTGGATCTGGCTCAAGAGCCCATGAGAATATTTTAGGCATGGAAAGCCAAGACACTCTGAAAAAAAAAAAAAAAGACCTAAATGAAAGATCTCTGCGAGTGAGATCCCAGCAGAAAGAACGGAGCCATCAAAAGAAGGAGGTACCTTTCTCTGAAGGGAGGAGAGAATTTCCACTTTGACTATGACCCTGTCAGAATAGGATCGAAGTCGGCAAACCCTAAAGGCTTCCATAGCCTTGGCAACTCATGACTAGAGCCTAGGGTGATTACTGATGCCATAAACAAGAGTGTCAAATTGTTAAATCAACATCAGGAGTCACTGTGTACTTATGTTTCATGAGGGATCTGTCCTTAATGTGTTATCCAATGTGAAGTAATGCTATAACTAGTACTGAAACAGTATTTTTACATTTTGTGTTTCTGTGTGGGTGCAAACTGATGAAATCTTTACATAGTCTATACTGAATTGATCTTCTGTATATAAAGATAATTGAAAATGATTAAAAAATCTTGGTGTTAAATTGGAAACTGCATAATTAATCAATTTTTAAAAAAAATCATGTAGGATCTCTGTCCTTAATGTGCTGTACATTGTGAATTAATACTATAACTAGTACTCCAACAGTATTTTCACTTTGTGTCTCTATGTGAGGGCAAACTGTTGAAATCTTTACGTAATATGTACTAAACTGATCTTCTGTGTATAAAGAGAATTGAAAATGAATCTTGATGTGAATGCAAGGGGAGAGGGAGCGGGAAAGGGGAGGGTAGCGGGTAGGAGGGAAGTTATGGGGGGGGGAAGCCATTGTAATCCATAAGCTGTACTTTGGAAATTTATATTCTTTAAATAAAAGCTTTTATCTTTATATATATATAAAGATAAAAGAGTCTCATTTCAAAAATTATATAGCTATTAATAGTCAAGATTCTGTGATACTGACTGGAGGATAGCCACAGTGATCAATAAAACTCACCAATACACCCAAGTGATTTTTTTAAACAAAGGTGCAAAAGCCATTCAATGGAGAAAGAATAGCCTTCCCCACAAATAGTACAGGAGCAACTGCATACCCACAGGTTAAAAAAACAAAGAAAAACTCAACTAAATACATAAGTTAACTCAACATGAAAAAGGGACTTTGTCTTTTAACGTCAACCATCCTTCTTGATTTAAAGGATAATAGTAATAACATGCATACCAAGCACTGTGTGTAGGACTCTACCTGAAACACATCACATATATACTCATTTCATCATGCTTAACAAATCCAAATTCATACAACTAGAAACTGGCAGTGTTTGATCTTCTTTCAGCAGACCGGATACTCTCTACTATATTTTATGGAATACCTTGCATTATTTCAACAGATGCATACATCCTAAACTGAGCAGGTCAGGTAACTAGCATTTTCACAAATTTTCTTTACTTGTGGAGTCTCCAAGCTTTCTTCTTTTGGTTCTTCACATAGCATATAATGCATTATTGTAAACAACAGTCCACACCACTGTGCTATAGAACACTAGAACTTCTAACTGTTTGGTAACCATTATCCCTCTGCACCTTCCCAGCTTCAAGTAATCAACATAAATAAAATAATTAAAAATTATTCAGTCACAGAAAGTAATGAAGCCTTGATGTTTGCATCAAAATGAATGGTACCACAGGTCATTATGTTGTGAAATGAGCCAGGCACAGAAGACCAACACCTCATGTTCTATATGTATAAGTTAAAAACCGATGACTTGAACTTGGATCATGGACTTCAATGTAAAACATCAAACTATAAAATTTAGAAATATATAAAAAAAATCTTCAAGATCCAGGGCTATGCAATATCCTGAGACCCTACAATAAAAAAATATATATGATCCATAAAAGGAAACCTGATTTGGCTTTTTCAAAACAAAAAAATTGTTCCTCTGCAGAAGACCCTGCTAAGACAATGAAGACAGTCCACAGAATCAAGTATTTCTAAATCATATATTACAGAAAAAACTAGTATATAAAATATGTAAAGAAATCTCAAAATTCAACCTCAAAAAATAATCCACTTTAAAAATGGAACAAAGAGGACATACAGATGATAAACAGGCACATGAAAAATGTTCAGTGTTAAGGGGTTGCTAATGAAAACCAAGATGAAGTATCTCAACACACCTATTGGAAAGGCTACCAATAAAAGATACAGTAGTCCCCCTTATTCATAGCTCTGTTTTCCATGGTTTCAGTTAGCCCCAGTCAACCATGGTCTGAAAATATTACATGGAAGTTTCCAGAAATAATCAGTTCATAATCTTAAAGAAGTTAAACAAATTTTAACTTATTACAATACAGTGTTAAAATTATTTTTAATCTTACTCTGTCTATAACTGTTACAAACAGAAAAGATTTATTTCGAAGAGTTACATGGGGCTGGCACTCTGACGTAGTGGGTAAAGCCACCACCTGCAGTGCCAGCACCCTATATGGGCGCTGGTTCAAGACCTAGCTTCTCTACTTCCAATCCAGCTCTCTGCTATGGCCTGTGAAATCAATACACAAGATGGCCCGAGTCCTTGGGCCTCTCTACCCACATGGGAGACCCAGAAGAAACTCTTGGCACCTGGCTTCAGATTGGCTCAGCTCTGGCCAGTGCGGACACCTGGGGAGTGAACCTCTCTCCTCCCTCTCTCTCTACCTCTGCGTCTCTGTAACTGTGCCTTCTTTCAAATAAATAATTAAAAAAAAAAAAAAAAGAGTCAGAGTTACAAAGATATAGAGACAGGAAACAAGATAAGTCTCCCATCTGCTGTCTCACTTCTCCAGACAGCCACACAACCAGAGTTGGGACAAGACAAATCTCCCATGTGGGCATCACAGGCCCAACCATTTGGGCCATCTTCTCTGCTTTTCTCAGGCCATTAGCTAGACTGAAAGTGGGGCAGGCAGGACTTGAACCAGTTCCCAGAAGGAATATCAGCGTCTCGGGTGGCGGCTTTACCCATGCCACAACTTCTGTCCCTCAATTAAATTTTATTATAGGTGCATATGCACGTATAGAAAAGAAAAGATTCATTTTAGGTTGAGTGCTACCTGTAGTTTCAGAATCCACTGGGGGATTTGGAACAATCTTCCACAGTTACCAGGGTCGGGGGGAGGAAGAACAGCAATGACAACACCAAATGCTGATGAGGATGTGGAGACAATGGTCATTCACACATTACTGCTGACAACGTAAAATGGTATATCCACTTCAGAACAGCTTTCTTAGACATTAGACACACAGTCAACATGTGACCCTCCTGGGTATTCACCACACAGAAATGGAGACTTGTTTTTACCAAAGTAAAAGACAGTACACAACTGTAGCAGCTTTATTTGTAATAATTGAAACATGCAAGCCAGATGCCCCTGCTGGATGAATGATTAAGCCACAGCACATGGAATGCACTGTGAGGTTCCATGGAATACTCAGCAATAAAAGGAACAACTATTAAGATAAACAACAACCTGGGGAAATTACCACAGTTATGCTGAGAAAATAAATGCAATCCCAACAAGTTACATAGGACACAGTTCTATTTAAATAACATTCTTGAGATGATTAAACTCTAGAAATGAAGAACAGAGTGGTGTTCGACAGAAGCAGTGCAGACGGCAGCAGGAAGGAGAGGGTCCAGCTGCAACAGGTCAACACTCAGTGACCCTTCTGACACTGGCTGTTTTCTACTGCCTACAATGTCAACATCCTGGGTGTGATACTGTACCACCAGCATTTGGAGAAACTCAGTAAAGATGACCCTTCCTCCCTTCCTTCCTTTTTTGTGACAAGCAGAGTGGACAGTGAGAGAGAGAGATGGAAAGAAAGGTCTTCCTTTGCCCTTGGTTCATCCTCCAATGGCCGCCACGGCCTGCGCGCTGCAGCTGACACATTGCGCTGATCCGAAACCAGGAGCCAGGTGCTTATCCTGGTCTCCCATGGGGTGCAGGGCCCAAGCACTAGGGCCATCCTCCACTGCCCTTCCGGGCCACAGCAGAGGGCTGGACTGGAAGAGGAGCAACCGGGACAGAATCTGGTGCCCCGACCGGGACTAGAACTCGGTGTGCTGGTGCCGCAGGCGGAGGATTAGCTTGGTGAACCGAGGCACCGGCCTGATCCTTGTTTCTTACAAATGCATGTGAAGCTACAGTTCTCTAAAAATGAATCAATACTTTAATTAACTACAGTGAAATGAGATGTGAGAATCATTTTTAAATTACCCAAGATTTCCTTCAAAATATAGTAAAATAAGCATGAAAAACTGTAAAAGAAAAGTAAAAATTAAATAAACCTAAAAAGTTTCAGATGGTACATGAAAATTTTTTCTAGAAAAAAACTGGTTGTATATTCACATAATCCTCAGTAAATACTGTGTTCCTTAATTATACATTTCAACACTATTTCATGTTGTGGAATACTAGTTTACAAAATAAATGCAAAATTGTTTCTTAAAAATTAATTTAAATTATGTATTCTTTCAAAACTTTGGGAAGAAAAATCAGACAGAAAAAAACTAAGACTCTAACATTTTTTTAAAAAATTTACTTGAAAGAGTTAAACACACACACAGATACGTAACTCGCTGGTTATTCCCTCAATTGGCTGCGACCGTCAAGGCTGGGCCAAGCTGAAGGTAAGACCCAGGAATTCCATCCATGACTCCCATGTGGGTACATGGACCCAAGCACTTGAGCCATCGTCTGCTGCCTTCCTAGGGGCTGTGGCAAGTAGCTGGATAGGAAGCAGAGCAGCTGGGACTCGAACAGGTGCTCACATGGATGCCAGTGCCACCCTGAGATCCTAACACTTCAAACAGATCTTGTAAAGGTATTGGAGAAACTATAAAACAATGACATACTTTGAATATAGTATTTATGACACATGTTTCATCAATTTTCAGCTGTTTTATGTTCAAACAGAATCATCAAAATTAATTCAAGTAATAAGATTATCAGAAGACACAACAAAGAATTAAGTAGTCGTCACATAAATCCTCTCCAAGAGGACCCTTCAAAAAGCGAGGGGAAAACAGCTGGTTGATTGTACTGACACCCGGTACACTTGTGCACCTGTGTGCTACACCATGTGAAAACAGAGCACACGCAGCCATAATCAGTTCCTAATGCTTCAGAGAGAGACAGGGCTCCCCTGAGGTTAATTTTATCCAGATTCAACAATGCAAGTTGTTTATCACAGCATAGTCCCCAGATCAAAATGTTATTATAAGCACTAGGTCCCTTCACTCAGGAAAATAATCTTTCTTCCCCTTCCTTTCCACCCTGTTCTAAAATCACAATAATAAACTTTAAATCCTTTAGGTTTGTGAGTTTTGCAATAAAGTATGGTTCAAAGACATAACTCCATGTAGAGAAAATGAGGGTTGTCACTGAAAATTATTCTACTCTAAGGTATAGGTCTTGAACACTTAAAGAAGGTTTTTTAAAATCACTAGGCTATACACAAGGCTTACTTTTCAGCATCTATTATTGCTACAGCACTTTAAATATCACTCTTAAAAATCTGCTAGTTATTTTTGAAATTAGAAACTTGCCCTGCTACACTGGTCATGAATCAACTATAGTACTATTCCCCCCACCCCTACCAACTAATAAACCTGCAGTTAGTGCCTCATTTACTTTGCATAACAAGAGAAAAATTCTAGCTCAGGGTTCTAAAAAGGTGGCAGCTACAGAGTAATTCATCAGGAAGCAGACAAGTGCCTGGTTCTTATCCTATATAAAACTGCCTTCCGGGATTTATAAATAATTTAAAAAATAAACAGATGAGACATGGCCAAAATGCAGATTTAAAGGAAATGAATCAAAGGCAGACAGAGGATGATCAGAGAAAATGTGGGAAATGCAGATGGGAGCACACACAGAAGACAAGCTCAAAGAACAAGGAGACACAGAAGGTGCAAGGAAGCACACAGAACCAAAACCATGGGGAGAGAACTCACTGTCGGTGGGGCAAGAAAGCAGAACCAAAGAACAAGTAACACACAGGTACTTCAGGGAAGCACAGACAATCCCACCACAAATGTTTACAAAAGTAGTACTAATTCCAAGTCAGGGTTTTAAACGATTTAACATAGAAAAAAACTACGGGCCGGCGCCACAGCTCAATAGGCTAATCCCCTGCCTTGCGGCGCTGGCACACCGGGTTCTAGTCCCAGTCGGGGCACCGGATTCTGTCCCGGCTGCCCCTCTTCCAGGCCAGCTCTCTGCTGTGGCCCGGGAGGGCAGTGGAGGATGGCCCTAGTGCTTGGGCCCTGCACCCCATGGGAGACCAGGTTAAAACTCATCACATTTTTCTAAGAATTTGGTACACATTTAAGATCATTTGCTCATTCGATCTCTCAAAATCATAACAAATTTATCACCTTAAAATTCAACCAAAGTATAAAGATGATGGATACAACTGCCAACTCACCACTTTGTTTCTTCAGCACACTAACTCAATGCCAACTGGAGTCATGACTATTCAAACCCGTGGAATAAGCCACTGCTAACCAGGATCCAACAATCCCAGAACAAACGGGCGGGCCGTGCCACTTCCAATACGGGAATTCCCCAAATTAACACTCCCCCACCGCCAAGAATCCTGCCCCTTCCTCTGGCCTCTGGTGGTAGAGGGTGGGGTCCTCTGGCTTAACATGGCCTGCCTTGGACAGAAAGAACCACTTCTCTCCACTGCTCTGGGATTAGGTCAATCAATGATTGGGATGGCGGTGGCAGCAAACGAATAGGGTTACAAAACTGTAACAGTCAACACAACAGCAGCTTGTGACACATTTCTAACAAGTTTGAAAATGCACAGCAAAGAAGAATTCTCTCTGCAAACAGCCATCTTTAGCCGCCTAGTGATTTCTAGGGAAGAGCACCAACATACACCAAAGGAGGCTTAATACTAGAAGAACTCAAAGTGCAAGGTCTCTATCAACTTGTCTTTTGACACAGTGTGTGTGTCTCTCTCTCTCCCCACAAATTAACAGACCTGGCAGCTGGTTAGGCTACTCGAAAGCTACACATTTGCATAATGATGTTCTAGTAAAGACCAATTGCTTTAAAATACCTATAGAGCTCTGCACTGCACCTGTCGGATGAGAGTGAATCCACCAGTTAGTGAAATTTAGGTAACTTTAGGAGCTTCACTCACTCAAAGGCTTGTACGTTAAGCGCCTACTGATTCAGGTTTTGGCTGAGCCTAGCCAAAAAATACAATGGTGAACAAAAGGAGAGTTACCTCTGACCTGCTGGAGTCTACATTGTAACACTAAATAACAAACTCACAGAGGTGGCTAGACTGCTAAAGGAAGCGTACTCTAGTCTGAGAATGCTGAAGGCCATGCTGTGGAAGCGGTAAGGACCCACCTTTCCTCCTCTCCCTGAGGTCCTGTCACTTACAAAGCAAAACAGCAGAACCACAGTCAAAGTGTTTTGAAATTTTCCTCATAAAATTTCTTTGTCAAAGCATCTACTGCAATAAATGAGGATAGTAACTCCAGGGCAAGGCAAAGAGCATTCTTCAATTTGCCTAAGACTCCAAGGGCCTTGGCTACAGGACGAAATCTACCTCTAGAGCTTAATCATTGAACAGTATCCATTCCTTTGGCGATTTCCACAACACCCGGATGGCAGAATCTCCCAAAAATGCCAACATGGCCTGAACATACTTCAAGTCGCTCAACTCTTGAAAGTGGAGCTGGTACTCAGACTGCTGGACTCCCCAAGTCAGCTCTAGCATCCTTAGAGTAGAGCCAAGATCTCTGGAGTAGAACACAAGCACTAAGGGATCACAATCCTGTTCCTGGCCAGGTACAGAATCACCACCAATACACAAAAGTAGAATAATTAGCATATTAAAAACAAAAACACATGATTTTTTTTTGACTACTGTAGCTCCTAATTTGCCTCTTTCAATACGTACTGAACATATTTCTCAAATTAAAAAAAAAAAAAGGCAGCTTAGAAGAAAAGAAAATACACTCACTGTGCAAGGTATGAAGACATCCCTGCTTTTGTAGGACCCTCATTCCTTGAGTGTTTTCAGGGCTGCACCTCCTGGCTCTGTTCCCTCCATGTGCTGCATTCTGCACACACACAGCCAGCACACCAATAACCTCCAGCAGAGGAACACCAAATGGGACTCCAATTGGCCGGGCTAATCAGATGCCCTTCGCTTGAATTAACTCTGCCCCTCTAGGATAAAGCTACTAACAGTGGAAACACCAAAGATGACTCCTGAGGAAGCGCCCACGAATTCCAGAATTCTCATGGACAAAATCTGAAAACCAGGGCTCTCATTTACATGTTCTTGGGGAAAAGCCGCAACCCATGCCTAGAAATGGGTGTAGAATTATGCTACATAGCATTAGCTATCTGTAACAATCATTTAACCCTTACTCACAACTAAAAAAAAACAAATAGTTAAAATGTATAATCCTTTTATTAAACACTTAAACCCCACTACACTCTATCTAGGAGCCATTTTTATTTACTATAGTGCAAGTACATATAAAGCTCTAAGAAATCAAGTCTTCCAGGGCATGACTGCCAACTGGATGAATTTTCAGAATCATTATCAATGCTCAGAACTGCTACAACCTTCAATCCCACAGAAAATTCTAGCTGCATAGTGATTCCAAAGCACTTAATTCTATGTTGAGATTGCTCTTATAGAAAAACTTTTTATGAATCATACCTTATGTTGTAAAAAAAAAAACAGTGTAATGATTAATTAGCTGATTGTTCCAGATATTGCCCCCTCATTAAAATAACTTACTATCGAAACAAATTGTCACATACTACCACTTCTAAAACAAGAAATGAAAAGGAACAACTTATACATCAATCTATAAATATCATTAATGGTTTAAAAGTTTAATTATGCTACATTTCTTGTGTAGCCTAATAATATACCTTTTAAGTAAGTTTAACTGACAAATATATCGACTATGCATAACTAAGCATATACCAGAGGGGAAAAGACATGCACAATCACAAACCATAAATCCAATAGCAAAGAAAGGTTAATGTTTTTGTTTTTAAAATACTGTCTCTGGGGCCGCCGCTGTTGCATAGCAGGTGAGGCCACCAGCTGCAGTGCCAGCATCCCATATGGGTACCAGTTCGAATCCTGGCTGCTCCGCTTCTGATCCAGCTCTCTGTTCTGGCCTGGGAAAGCAGTAGAAGACGGTTCAAGTCCTTGGGCCCCTGCACTCATGCAGGAGACCCAGAAAAAGCTCCTGGCTTCAGATCAGTGCAGCTCCGATTGTTGTGGCCATCTGGGTAGTGAACCAGTGGATGGAAGACCTCTTTCTCTGCTTCTCCTTCTGTTTAACTCTGACTTCCAAATGAATAAATAAACCTTTAAAAAAAATACTGTCTGCAGTGGGGCTATAGATCAGCAGTTAAAACACCCACATCCCATTTGGATTCCTGGTTCTGGTCCCTGACTTCAGCTTCCTGCCAAGGCAGACCCCAGGAGGTAAAAGTGATGGCTCAAGTAACTGGGTTCCTGGCTTCTATGTGGGAGATCGGGATTGAGTTCCCAGCTCCAGTCCTGCTGCATCTCCAGGCACTAGGGGCTCTAGGGGAGTGAACCAGCAAGATGAGACCTCTGTATTTCTGCCTCTCAACTAATTTTTTTGTGTGTGTGTGTGTGACAGGCAGAGTGGACAGTGAGAGAGAGAGACAGAGAGAAAGGTCTTCCTTTGCCGTTGGTTCACCCTCCAATGGCTGCCGCGGATGGCGCGCTGCGGCTGGCGCACCGCGCTCATCTGATGGCAGGAGCCAGGTGCTAGGTGCTTTATCCTGGTCTCCCATGGGGTGCAGGGCCCAAGCACTTGGGCCATCCTCCACTGCACTCCTGGGCCACAGCAGAGGGCTGGCCTGGAAAAGGGGCAACCGGGACAGAATCCGGCGCCCCGACCGGGACTAGAACCGGGTGTGCCGGCGCCGCAAGGCGGAGGATTAGCCTGTTGAGCCACGGCGCCGGCCTCAAACTAATTTTTTTAAAAAAAGATAGTGTCACCACAGAAGATACAGTTGGTGATCACATTATGCCATGTGTAACTAAATCCTAAAAAGGGGTTCCTAGCTATATACATCAAACTTTTTTGCCCTTTCTCTTCAGTACTATAGGTAACAGCTAGATAATCTCAGCACCACTACATCTCATTTATGAACTTGATTTTCTGGAGTTTGGTTTCTGTATCATGTTCAAGTGAGAGAAATGACTGATGAAAAGGGGAGCAACATATAAAGACAACAAAACAGACATCATCCCATTCTCTACAACCATGAATATAAGCATGCACATCAACTACAGGAGTGTCCAAAGTCTCTCAGAAGAAAAATTCTGAATCTACAAATACAGGACACCAAGTTAGAAACGGAGGAGATTCTTAAGAGATTAATGTGGCCAAGCAGGTGCTGCTATGAGATATTTTAAATGAAAATGTTTAAAGACAGAAAAATTATGTATATAAAAATGAATCTCAAGAAAAAAAAAGAAAAAAATAAAAATAAAAAAATAATAAAACAAAAAAAATGAATCTCTAAAATTAACATCAAGAAACAATCTCATAATGAGGTTTGCAAAAAATTTTACAAGTTTCAATTAAGTAATCACAGGCAATGTATTTAACTCTACACTTTTCTTGGTTCAAGAAAGTAGTCTTCAGAATACACACAAAAAATTAAATACTGGAAAGATGAAAATAAAATTCAGACATCACTGAAGGTATTAAAGGAATGAATCCTAGATATTCAATATAAACTGTGGTGTCCTCATTTGCATGGACTATATATACTATAGGAACTTATGGTTAAGTTCACGATGACCTGCCTTAACCTTTTTTTAAAGATGTATTTATTTGAAAGTCAGAGTTACACAGAGAGAGAAGGACAGGCAAGGAGAGGCAGAGAGAGAAAGAGAGAGAGAGGGTTCCATCCACTGGTTCATTCCCCAATTGGCCACAATGGCCGGAGCTGTGCCAATCTGAAGCCAGGAGCCTCCTCTCAGTCTCCCACACGGGTGCAGGGGCCCAAAGACTTGGGCCATCTTCCACTGCTTTCCCAGGCCTTAGCAGGGAGCTGGACTGGAAGTGGAGCAGCTGGGTCTTGAACCGGTGCCCATATGGGATGGCACTTCAGGCCATCACAGCGCTGGCCCCACCTCCTTAATCTTTAAAGAGTTAATACATACAAGGGCTCTGAGACCTCACAATGTCTGACACTTCTTGGTCTGAGTGGTCACTGCTCCGGATTCTATTTTACAGCTGATTGAACTGTACACCTTTCTCAGGCCCTTTATGTTACATGTCACCCCTCCCCCAAAACGGCTTAAAACATAGAAGGTGCAGGAGTAACTGGAGAAGGGAAAGTATCATTCATTGTTCTAAAAGTACAGGCATTTATATTTAGTATTAGTCACCAGCAAGATTCTAACAAACCAGTAAGTTGGTGTGTCAGAGTTAAAGAAGAGGCTGGCGCTGTGGCGTGGCAGATAAAGCCGCCGCCTGCAGTGCTGCATCCCATGTGGGCGCCGGTTCAAGACCCAGCTTCTCCACTTTCAATCCGGCTCTCTGCTATGGCCTGGGAAAGCCACAGAAGATTGCCCAGGTCCTTAGGCCCTTGCACCCACGTGGGAGACCTGGAGGAAGCTCCTGGCTTCGGATCAGTGCAGCTCTGGCCGTTGCAGCCATCTGGGGAGTGAACCAACAGACAGAAGACCTCTCTCTCTCTCCGCCTCTACCTCTCTGTAACTTTCAAATAAATAAAAGCTAATGACATGGGAATTCATTAGATTCAAGGCCAAAAAACCACTGGTGAGCAGTGATAGCTTGTTAAAGCTGGGATGTGTCCTATTTCCACAGTACAATCTTCACAACACTGGAGTGGGAGCAGAGGACAAGACGGGGAAATGCCAAGGATGCTGGACCAGTTATCCGAGTTCTCAACTTTGAGAAAGTAACAGAACTTAATTAGCAAATATCAAATTCACATTAGAGGGACGCTCAGGTTGTGCTCCTAAATTCTATGTGCCCTGCCTTCTCAGTATTCAATATAAGAATACAGAAGGCATGAAAAATCAGATTTAATGGAAGACAAACTTGGGAATAATAATTAAGGGTACTTTCTGAAATTATCAGAAAGTATATTTAAGGAAAGGCCCTTAAATATAAGTGATACATATGGGAATCTACAGGAACAAATCTGCAGAACGGTCGACAACAAGTAGAAGCAAGTTCCCACTGACAGCTTCTACTTCCTCTGTGAGGAGGAAGCGAAGAAGACACTGAGAAGAACGGGGAAGATTTCCAGAGTTGATAGCAAAGAAAGGTCAAGAAGTCAGACCGAAACATAGCAGAATTGATATTTAGATTTACAAATGGCAAACAATACATCTGGACATTTCTCTCACATGGAAAGCTGTAATTTTTATTTTTAATAGAAAATTTTTATTTAATAAATTTCAAAAGTACAACTTTTGGATTATGGCAGTTCTTCCCCCCATAACCACCCTCCCACCCACAAACCATCCTATCTCCTACTCCCTCTCTCGTCCCATTCTTCATTAAGATTCATTTTTAATTCTCTTTATATACAGAAAGATCAACTCTATACTGAGTAAAGATTTCAACAGTTTGCACCCACACAGACACACAAAGTATAAAGTACTGTTTGAAGATTAGTTTTACTGTTAATTCGCATAGTACAACACACTATGGACAGAGATCCTACATGAGGAGTAAGTGCACAGTGACTCCTGTTGTTGATTTCACAACTGACATTTATGACGTCAGTAATCACCCGAGGCTCTTGTCATGAGTTGCCAAGGCTATGGAAGCCTCTTGAGTTCACAAACTCCAGCCTTATTTAGACAAGTCCAGAATCAAAGTGCAAGTTCTCTCCTCCCTTCAGAGAAAGGTACTGCCTTCTTTGACGGCCCCTCCTTCCACTGAGATCTCACTCACCGAGATCTTTCATTTAGGTCATTTTTTGCCACAGTGTCTTGGCTTTCCATGCCTGAGAAACTCTCATGGGCTTTTTAGCCAGATCTGAATGCCTTAAGGGCTGATTCTGAGGCCAGAGTGGACAGCTACAATTTAAAAGTAACTATTATCTATGTGAATAGATATATTCTTATATTTTAACAGAGCAGTCCTATTTCAGAGGCTATTCACAATTTTTAGATCTATTCTAAAGACTCCAGCTATTAAAAAACAAAAACCTTGCTGCTAATTTTAGTAAAATATTTCTATAGAATTAGCAAATTACATGAATAAAAAGGACTATATTTGGCAAGTTGCTATCCCACACTGATTTAGCTAAAGAACATGAGAAAATCAACTGCAGCTTAGTTATCATCATAAAACTAGAGCTTCCCCATAAAGTAAACCAGTTTCACACATACAAGTCACATTGTCTTCCGAATGGTGCACAGCCCTGGTTTTATTATTTGTCTTAAATAATACTAATCCAAATCTCAGTGAAATGTAAAAGTCTACAGTGTAGATTCAGAGCTCAGTGCTGCCATGGAATGTATTACCTAGGCACGCCAACTCCACTGCGCTCTGGATTCCCACCTATGTCCCAATGGATGAGAGAACATGGAAGAGCACTGTATATGGAGGCAAAGAGGACGCTCTCAGACATGGAACACCTGTGCTCCTATTCATCTTCTCTAGGAACCCAACGACGACACACACAGTCCCTACACCGATTAATCTGTGCGTCTTCATCTATGACAGAGAGGAAATATCACCCTTTGCAACAGGCCTGGGCATGGTGGGAAACCCCAGAGGCTTTCAGAAATTTATCCCAGGCTGGCGCCGTGGCTCACTAGGCTAATCCTCCACCTGTGGCGCTAGCACCCCAGGTTCTAGTCCCGGTTGGGGCGCCGGATTCTGTCCCGGTTGCTCCTCTTCCAGGCCAGCTCTCTGCTGTGGCCCGGGAGGGCAGTGGAGGATGGCCCAGGTGCTTGGGCCCTGCACCCGCATGTGAGACCAGGAGGAAGCACCTGGCTCCTGGCTTCGGATTGGCACAGCGCCGGCCACAGCAGCCACTTGGGGGTTAACCAACGGAAAAAGGAAGACCTTTCTAACTCTGCCTGCCAAAAAAAAAGTATTAGGCATCCCTATAATACATAAATATCAAATATATGGATTTCAAAAACAATACTTTCAAATACTGACAACTATACAATTATGAGGTTCAGCAACTCAGTGGTGTCATTTCAGATTTTTAAGTAATTTTTATAAAACTTTTAAAAATAAGACTTTGTTTATAAAATGTATTTCTCAACTTCTAGACATGCAGGGATGTTATTGCTATCTTTTATTGGTTTCTTGCGTAATTCTACAATGGTCTTGCAAAATGTGATTTCCATCATTTTAAAGCTGTTCAGACTGGCTTTGCTGTCCTGCGCGTACTAAACGTCCTATGTTCCACATGTACTAGAAAAGAACATGTTACACAGAAAATGCAACGGTCTGTTTTCATCTGTGAGGTCATATCTGCTAATTGTACTACTGACATTTCCCGGAAGCTTCTGAATTTTCTACCAGTTTCATCATGATTGTCCTGAAAGGCATGCACACTGTCACCTCAGTGTTATCATTCAGCAGTTTACCTTCCTCTCCTCTACATCTTCACTACACTTGGGATTCTTGGACCATACTTCTACCTGGTGTTGGAGCTTCACTCTACTAATGCTTTCTGCCTAAACGTCTATTCGGTCTCGTATCACCGTAGCAACGTCAGCTTCCCTTTGAGCAAACTTGAAAACGTTTCCTTTCTTCTGCTTTGTCTGTTTGACATGCTTGTAAACCTAGCACCTCAGATTTTGTTTTTATATCTAATCTGCCCACCTGTGTCTTGCCATTGAACGATCCCGTCTATTTACACTGACATGTGGATGTGTAACTCATGTTATTTTGTGCTTTGTTTTCCCTCCCTATTCTATGTTTCTTCTCTTCATGGTAAACAATGATGTTAACATCTCTTTCTTTTTTTTCTTTGGATTTTTTTGAGTAATGACATAAATTATTAGCTAAATAAAATGATCCATCAATTTTATTCTTTCTTTTAGATGAATATATATATATAACATTCTTAGTTAATAAATGCTCATGCTTTTAGCTGATAGCAAAACACAAGACATAAAATCTTGATGAAATTTTAAAACAACTGCCATCTGGTCTTTAAGATTAACCAATCTATGGAAGTACAAGGCTGCCCATTAAAAACAATGGCAACAGGCTCTCAGAACTGCTGCTGTTAGGCAGTAATCAGCTGCTTTCAAATTAGTTTTTATTCGTCTGGTTTTATCCAAGGAAACCTCAGTATATTATCACAAAATAGATATCTATGTATCAAAAGTTATTGATCCTTGTGGCAGCCAGATGTCACTAACTGTGTTTACCCTATCATAACTCTCTTTTAACACCTAGCCGAAAATAAAAACCAGCTGAAGCCAAATTCCTCAGAAACAAAAGCAGTATTATTGCACTTTTAATGGAGAAAAAAAACTTATAATGGTGTTATTTTTGTTTGTGCAAATTATCATGGTGCATGGGGCCAGCACTGCAGTGTAGTAGGTTAAGCCTCCTCCTGAGGTGCCAGAATCTTATATGGGCACCAGCTTGTGTCCCGGGCCACTCCTGTTCCGATCCAGCTCTCTACTAACAGCCTAGCAAGTCAGTGGAGGATGGTCAAAGCACTTGGGCTTCTGCATCCATGTGGGAGACCCAGAAGAAGCTCCTGGCTCCTGGCTTTGGATCAGCCCAGCTCTGGCCATTGCAGCCATTTGGGGAGTGAACCAGCAGACAGAAGGCCTCTGTCTCTCTCCCTCTATCTATAACTGTGCCCCTCAATAAATAAATCTCCAAAAAATTATCATTGCATATGATCAATCACGAGAGGTGAACAGACAGCCTTGATAAAAGCTTACCAGCTACTACCAACACTTGGAGAATAGGACAGGTCACTCTTGGTACCCAAAGACCTTGTCATGGGCCTGGAGGTAAGCAGACTTAGGAGGAATACATTAGGATAAACACAGTTAAAGACAATCAATTATATAAAGCAAAATGGCCAACTTTCAATGTTAGCTGTAATTTACAAGACAATAACTGCCAAAAAGACTGAACACTAAACCTTCTGCTCCATGTACTCTGTCCCACTAAACTACCAATAACAATCAGAAAAATGCTCAGGAAACGTGGATAAAGGAAAGAACTGGCTGGTTCCCAAGTTCAAGATATCACATTGTTCCCGGCTCCACTATGGGAATATGCCTGCCCCACAGTACCCTCTCTGCAATAGTGTAGGCACGGACAAACATTTTGTTCAAGTCTCACTTTTCTGAGCTCACTGCTAAATGAAAACCCTTCTCTGTGGCATATTCATTCTGTTGTGTTTTTTGCTGAGCTGGGAGTGTGTGTCTCTCTCCCCTTTGAGCCATTGTATACTGATGGACTCAACTGGGTACCTCATCACATGACAATCAATAGCATGAACTTTCATTATTGTGCTACACAAAAGCTAGCACAGTGCTGGAGAGCAGCCTCTTCCTGCTCTCTATCAAGAGACTTAAATCCCTCATATATACCCAAGATGCTGCCTTAAGATCCATGTACTCGGATCCCAAAAGGCAGGTTTAACTTCACAGGCTCCTTGTCATAGTCCTCATTTCTTTGTTCCCTGCCTCCACAAAGCAAGTCCTTAGGAACAGATGTATGGGAAGTCCCTCCTGAACATCATGGCCGGTCACACTCAGGTCCATGAATTGAGCCAGCAGTCCTCCTACACGAACCCCACGTTCCTCTTACACCCTTCACCCAAGGCCCTTTCCAGTCTGAGAAGCTGGCCTTTCAGCGGTGACAACATCAAGAGTGATTTTCCCCTTAAGTGATAATGATCCATAATCTAATAAGGTTGAGACTCTGTTCTTATCACAAAACCACAGTCCCCATAAAGTCAGGTTGATTACCACAGCCACAGGCATCTGAGGGCAACAGAGGACTACACAAAGCAGCAGCAAAGGCAGGAGAGCGCTCTGGGATACAGCAAGGAAGGAAATGACATGACAAAACTGAAGGTCACTTCAAGGTACTGCTGCCTAAGGCATTAAAAAAAAAAAAAAAAAAGCAGGCCAGTCATAAGAACTCCAGAGTAACACACATACAATGAGTGTCCAGAGATTGGACGAGCCTTACAACAGGATAATCAAGGTGCGAAGCATCAAACTATTCTACATAGCGAGTGGCTTAGAACAGCTACACCTGGAAACTGCGAGTCTCCACAGATGAACCCTAGGTAATGAGTGACAGTAAAGGCCATCCTTCATGCAGCATTTGTTACCATGTTCCAGAAACAGCAGTGGGCATTTGTCATTCATTTTATTTGATCTGCTCAAAAAGTCCTAACAATCAGTAATAGCAAGTTAAAAAGCCCACATGTATTCAGTACTTACCTCCAAAAGTTTTATAAGGTAGGCACTTAAAATATTCCAGTTTACAGGTCAGAAAAGCTAGCTGAGTCAAAGATGCTAATTAAATTGCCTAAGATCAGTATCAAGGAGTGAAGCCAAAAATTAAACCTAAACAGCGCACCTGGGTTCTGCCCTAAAATCTCTGTGCTATGCTCTCTGATATAAACATCATCCCCTCATGTTAGAGATGAGAAAAATGTAGAAAGGTTTGCTTACCAAGTCCCACAGAAGGGTAAGGCTGAGCTGGGATTTAATCTACCTCAACTTTATTATAGTAATAATATTCCTTCTCTTAAACATTACATATACTTACATATTTATGGAGCAGGATCCTTAAATTTCAACCTGTAGTTGTATTTGGGGGCTTACTTTACAGAAGAAAAAAATCAATACTGTGTAACTGGCTAGATATTAAGCCACACTCTAACGTATAAATTATTCCCTGGGTATTAATGAAGTACTTAAGAAACTGTATTAACTCTTTCAGGCCACCTGGGTCCATTCAGTGGACTGAATTCTTAATTTACTAAAATGGTACCCCAGAGGTTCGGAAGCAAGTAACTTCCTCTAAGGGCACTGGGAGGAAAAACTTACAAAACCGTTTAGGAATATAAACTAAATTCAGAACAAAATTGAAAACCAAGCTACAGGGAAATCCTGTCCTAGTGAATTAGCCCCTGGCCCTCAAATATTAGGAGAAATGAAACTCCAGGGAGACTAGAGATAACTAGGTCATCTAGATAGAAAACCACCCTGGAGGCTGGTGCTGTATCTGGCTCCCTGCTAATGTACCAGGGAAACTAGTGGAAGATGGCCCAAATGCTTGGACCCCTGCACCCATGTTGGAGACCCAGAATAAGCTCCTAGCATCAATCAGCCTGGCCTAGCCCCAGTCTTTGCAGCCTTTTAGGGAGTCAAGTAGTAGATGGAAGACTTCACTCTTTCTCTCCCTCTCTCTGTAACTCAGCCTTTCAAATAAATAACAAGTAAATAAATAAGTCTTTATTTAAAAAGAGAGAAAAAACAAAACCACCTTGGACAGAGCTTTGGGCCCACTGTCTGCAGGACAAGCGTGCTTGTATAATCAGAGAGTAGGTGAGAGCAGGCCAATCTATTCTCCTGCTCCATCAGGTGGTTTAGGCAGACAGTCATGGCTTTAGGAGGACACACCAGGTCTCCTCTAATACCCAACCTCCTCTCATTCATTGTGAAGCCTCCTCACTTGGAATTCTAACCTCCCTACCAGCCCATCTGTCAAAAACATCCCACCCCTCACAGTCTCACAGCGGCAGCACCTCAGCATTCACAAGCCTCCAGGAATCTCAACCTCCCTCCATAGGTCACACACGCAAGACAATATGAACACCACTAATGTGAATCAGTCATGCTCTTTCACCTATCAACTGCTATTTCACATACTACAAACTATGCCAAGACCTACACAGAGTACTGTCCAGAACAGTACAGCATTATTCCAAGAACAAAATAGTCCTAGCTTGTGCAACTGGGGAGGAAGTCTTGGAGGAAGTGGCATTTAACTGGAGTGTGTAGGGACAAGCAGATCTTAGCAGGCTGACTTCTATATGCAGGACACAGAGAGGAACTTCCATGGGCAGGAACACAAGGGAGACCACAGAAGGTCTTTGGGGGAACAGGAAGAATTCAATTGCAGACTTTGGTAATGAAGTAAAACTCCACAATTTCTTTTTTGTAAAACTCTGTCGAAAGACAGAGTTACAGAGAGAGAGGTGTCTTCCATCCGCTGGTTCACTCCCCATTTGGCTACAATGGCCAGAAATGTGCCGATCTGAAGCCAGGAGACTTTTCTGGGTCTCCCACATGGATGCAGGGGCCCAAGGACTTGGGCCATCTTCTACTGCTTTCCCAGGCCATAGCAGAGAGCTGGATTGGAAGTAAAGCAGCCGGGATTCGAACCAGCACCCATAAGGGATGTCAGAACTTCAGGCAGTGGCTTTACCAGCTATGCCACAGTGGCGGCCCCTCCAATTTCTTTTGTAAACAAGGAAAATGAAGAATTTTCTCAGTTTGCTAAAGTTTTCATATGTGTTGTCGCTGGCTTTCTTCTAATGTTCTTATTAATGTTCTCCATTAATATTTTTGCTATGCTTTTTAACAAAGACACAACCAGCTAAGGAGGCGGCCTCTGGCACAGTGGTTAAGACACACCTTACAGCACCCACATCCCATTTCAGAATGCCACCTTCCAAATAAATAAATCTTTAAATATATGAGTATAATTTTCTTTAAACCTTAAAAAGCTTTTAAAATGTAAAAAAAAAAAAAAAAAGGAAATCTAGAAATACTACCCAAAGTGGGGGAGAGATCTGGAATTTTACACATGTAAATCTGACTTCCACTTCCAGAGTAAGATCTTGTCATAATTTAGATTAACAAAAAACCTACCTAGTGACCCTTCAAACAGTAAGTTTGCCCTCAAAGGTGACATCAGGTTCCAATTCTATAACCGCAAAGAAACATCTGCAAGTATTAACAATTGTAACTTTTAAAACACTAGAGATTAAGGTTGGATCCTTGCTCCTCTACTTTATAGTGGTGTGATCCTAGACAAATCACTTAAGCACTCGATGCCCCAACTTTCTCATTTCTATTTAATGAGGGCAATAATGGCACCTACCCTCATGCTCTTGCTGTGAGGATTAAATAAGATAATGCATGTAAAGTGTCTGGCAAAGTAAGTGTTTAATAAATGTTAGCTCTAATTACTGTTATTGCTACTAAGGTAACAGTGAGCAAAGCACATTCATAGAACTTCAAGTAGTTGCATATATCAGGACACAGACCTGTGTCTGCAATGCCGGCAGAAAGAGAGCAAGGTGGAGCCTGGGAAAAATCCGAGAGCAGACCAACAGCCCTACAGGAAGGCTCACAGTGAAGTTGGGTACGTTTACTCCAAATTTCAAGGGTTCTTGCCATAAATTTAAGATAAGAATTCTAAATATTGGCTACTTATAAATGAAACAGGCAACATGATACAGTTTTTTAAGTATTTATTCAGTGAGAGAAATACACAGGAAAGTGAGGGCTTTATGTAGGGGAGAGAGATGCTTAGGGTAGAGGGAAGTCTACAAACTAAGTTGGGCCCATATTAGGTTAGAGACCAGGCCAGGAGCCACGAGGATCAAGTCTACAGTTAGCAGCAGACACAGGTAACAAAACGAGGGCAGGAAAGGAGAGAGTGGGTGGCCAGAAGGCCGCATGCCTGGAGCTGCCGGACAACAAGCAAAGGGCCCACCATGCTCCAGGCCTTTCATTCACTTCCAAAGGGGAGTGGCTACATAGTCTGGCAGGTAAGGGTGTAAAATCACAGGAGGCACCGTGAAGGCGTGGTCTCCAGATCACAAATCTGATCAATCTAATCCAATCTGCCTGCCTATATCAACAGGAGTTCCACCAGCCCAGGTGTGCTATCCTTGAACTGGACAAGTCACCAACAGCCTGAACTCGGGTAGCAGGGAAGTCAGTGGACGCACCTCCTTCACTGGAAACCACATGTACAACACAATCCATTCTGGATTCTTGATTTGCAGCATTGTTTTTTAAGGTTTATTTATTTATTTAAAAGGCAATGTTACAGAGAGAGAGCAGGAGAGACAGAAAGAGATCTTCCATCTGCTGGTTTATTCCCCCAACCGGCTGCAACAGCCAAGGAAGGACTAGGCCAAAGCCAGGAGTCTCTTCCAGCTCCCCCATGTAGGCCAGCTTCTCTGCTTTTCCCAGCCCATTATCAGAGATCTGGAATGCAAGTAGAACAGATGGGTCTCATACCGGTGCCCATACGGGATGCGCGCCTCACAGGCTTTACCCACTACTCAAAACCACCAGCCCCACCTCCCCCTCAACGATTTTAAAAGTAGGAGTTATTAAAAGTTGCAACTGAGACCCAAAAAAGGTTTATCTAGCAGTACAAACTCCACAAACATTTAACAGTGAGATTGTTCACTTTAATTATTACACATCAATAATTAGTAATTATTATTTGTAATTATTAATTTAATTATTACACATAACAGGGAGATAACAAGAATTGAATGACTATAGCATGTGAAGACACTGAGAGTCCCTGAGGCTGATAATCGTTGATCACAGCCGCCCAAGCTGTATAATCTAGACAAGGGTGAGGTACTTTCCAAGACAAAAAAGTACAGCCAGAATGTATTTACTAGGAAACAAATCTCAGATTTCATGGTACAAAATCATTCACTACTGCACAGGAAATGCTCCTGGCAGACACTGGACCAGAAGACTGCAAGGCAAAGACATGACCAGCGTAAACAGACAACATCAAATTATCTTTCAGGAGATCTGCAGCCCATCCTGGAATTTGGGTTTCTGAAACATGTCACATGTCTTGTTTTTTTTTTTTCCCTAAGATGTATTTATCTGAAAGGCAGGGTTATGGGGAGACATCTTCTACCTGCTGGTTCATTCCCTAAGTGGCCTGGCACTCACCTGGGTCTCCTCTCCTGCGTGGCAGAGCTCAACAACTTGGCCATCTTCTGCTGCTTTCCCAGGTATCTCAGCAGGGAGCTGGATAGAAGTGGAGCAGCTGATCCGGTGCTCATATGAAATGCCGGTGTCACAGACAATGGCTTAACCCACTGCACCACAACACCAGCCTCACGTCACATGTTCCAGTGAGTGACGTCACCATATTCCTACCTTCAAATCAAGAACTTTCCAGAAAAATGAACTCATGTTATTGAATAGGAACGTTTGCCATTTAAAAAATGTACTATAAATCGTATTTCTTATTATTAAAAGATTTCAGTACAATATATTGAATGCAATTATACTACTTAATATTTAGCAAGTAATCCTTTTCAGAAAACCTGGATCCCTTAAAAAATCAGTTACTTCATTTTGTTCACATGACACATTTTATTAAATTAGGTTTGCTCATTTAAATCTTCATTGTTTCTCAAATAGGTTGTATCCAATTACCTTGCAATCAGTGATCTTCTTTTCAAGTTATAACACTTAGAGTGTGGAAACACTGCTAATCGGGAACAAGTTAGGTCCCAGAGAAACCAGAAAACTGACCATATTAGCATAAGCACTCTCACTGCATAACCAGTAACTCATCTCTTAATAAAAGCCTCCGATTCCAAAACATAATTCCTAAGGACATTCTTCCCATATACTCCAGAGCAGCAGCGATCAAACTATTCTGTGGAGCCCAACATTCTGCAGCAACACTTCAAGGCCCACATGAACATCTGACACTTTGCAATATATTTTCACAGCTGTAATAAAGTACCATGGTCATAATCAGATGGGTATTATTTCAAGTTTGTATATATTATGCAAGTCCCCCAAAACAATACCCTGTATGATCAGGTTAATTTGTGCACCTTGAGATAAAGTGTCTCTTGATATTACTGTGAAAGGAATGACTTGCAGTAATCATGTCATTAACTACAAATGCTCACCACTCATCATTTTCTGAATTCCGGACTGAATTTTTATGTTCACTCTCACAGAACCATAGTACCAAGCAGACTTATGCAACACATATGTGCCAAATAATACACCAGACAGGGCCCAGGCACATCTGATGGAACCAGGCTTCCAGCACACCATTATATTCAGTCCAGCAACAGCCCAGGACACAATATCCATCTATTCTGAGATCATAATGCAGTTTTAATGTTTGCTGCAAATTTGTGGAGCTTTCCTTTCTATTTATGATAATAACAAGAGCAGCTGTCACATTTTTATTCAGCTTGGAAATAAAAACTTTCCACAATTCCTCTTTTAAGCTTCTACTCATATATCAGTGTAACTAAAGCACGTCTTGAAATTGCATGGGAAACTGTTTTTAAAAGCCATTAACTGCCAAACTTAAGTAAATCAGAATTCTCTCAGCTAGCATATAACTAAAATATAGGAGAAAAAAATGGATCCTAGGCTGCAGCATGAGCTTCAGTTTCTGCAAGATAGAAGTTCTGGAGACTGACTGCACAGTTACGTCAACTCTACTGAACTGTGCTCTAAAAACTGGTTAAGATGGTAAATTATGACATTCTATACATTATCATCATTTTAAAACCATTTTTTAAATTGGACACACAGGGGATAAAGGGCAGTTCTTGTGCCTCTGTTCTTTCTGACTCCACAGACTCCCTGCATGTGACTTGCATTATTCTCCACAGGCTTTGGAAGGAGACTTTGCTTTTATTGCTTTGTTTGATCCAATTTACATTTATTAAAATCTGCTTGCATTGCCAGTTTTGTTTTTGGTGTTTAGCAGCTATGTGATTTGATGTCTATACATCCTTAGTGCTACTTTACCTCTTCCGAAATAGTGTTTTTTGATTGAGAAAACTCCTGTAATAATCTTTAGGGCTTTCAACTAGAAGTTTCACCTGATCTAGTAACAATATTTTCTGTTTGAATGGTATCTTTTTTTTCCTATCTCTGTATTTCTATCTTCCCTTTCACAACTGAAGTGTTACTTGTAATCAGCTGTATTTTTAAGCCAATTTCCAATCTAATAGAATTCATTCTGTCATGTTTTTTAATTGCCTTTTTGTTATAATTGTAGCTTCACATGCAGTTTTAGCAAACACTACAAAGAAATCTCATTCACCCTTGACCGAGTGTCCCACAGTAGCATCAGCAGCAGCTGTAGTACAATCCACATACAGCACACAGTCACCAGCCAAGACACAGAACACGTCCATTACCACAGGATCCCTCACTTTGCTGTTAGCCATCTTCATGCGGAATCATTTTGATTCCTTGCCACACTCATTTACTTTCTGACCACTAGAAACCACCAATCATTTCTCCATTTTTACCATTTTTTCATGTCACAAATATGATATGAATGGAATCATACCATGTGTTACTTTTCAAATCAGTTTTTAATCACTCAACATAGAAATTCATCCACATTATCAAAAGGAATCAATTCCTTGATATTATTGTGAGAAATAACCACAATACGCTGCACTGTGGTTTAATCATTCACCTACCGAAGGCTATCTGGGTTGGGTTATTAGAATAATAAAAGCTCTGTGAACATCTGTGTACAGAGTTTTTTACACAACTTTCTCTGGAATCAATGTCCAGGAGTGCAACTGCCAGGTTGTATGGCAGATGCCTGCTTGGTCTTACAAGAGACCAACCATATTATACATGCCCACCAGCGAGTGATGGTGTTTTTCTACATCCTCAACAGTATTGGTGCCATTGCCATTTTTTATTTTAGCTGTTTAGAAGTGGTTGCTCTACATGTTTTAATTTTTACTTTCCTGCTGGCTTTTTCTGTGCTTATTTGTCAATTACATGCCCTCTCCAATGAAATGCCTATTAATGTCATTTGTCTGCTTTATAACTGGACTGTTTACTATGGATGTCTGAGAATTCTTTCTATTTTTGATGTACTAGTCTTTGGTTTAGTACCAGGTATATTGGTTTTAAGTATTTTATACCTGTCTGAAATTATATGGTCTTTCATAGAGCAGAATTGTTTAAATTCAGTAGCTCCCCGTTTATCAAAAATTTGTCGACTGTACTTTTGGTATCAAAACTAAAAACTCATTGCCTAATTCTGGTTCCTAAACACTTTCTAATTTCTTATTTTTTTCATAGAAGTTTTATTATTTTACATTAAGTTCATAATCTACTTTCAGTTCTGTAAACAGTATACAGTTCAGATTGAGGGTTGTCATTTTGTCTATGGATGTCCAATTTCTCCACCACCATGTTTGAAAAAGCCATCCTCCTATGACTGACTCGCTTTTGAATCTGTCAGAAATTAGTATGGCCTAGTTGTGTGAATGTATTTGTTGATTGTCTATTCTGCCGCACTGAACTACACATCTACCCCACTGCCAGCCAACAGCACACTGTCTTAATTAACATAACCCAAGGAAGGTCTGAATACCAGTACAGTGATTCCAACTACTACTCCTCTTAAACATTGTTTAGCTATTCTAGGGCCATAGCCCTTCTGTAGAATTTTTTTTTGTTTTTTTTTTTTTAGTAATCTTACCAGTTTCTTAAAATCAAAGCTTTGAAGTTTTCATAGGAGTTGCATTAAAATTGTGTTAAAGAGAAATTACATCTCCCCATATTTAACATGGTATATGTCAACATTTATTTAGGTGCTGGATTTGTTTCATCAGCATTTTCAGCACAAAAGACCCTTCCCTACACACATTGACACCTAAGCACTTCATAGTCTTGGGAAGAACTGTGAAGGGCATTCATTGTGTTTCAATTTCAGTTGTCACTTATTAGTTTTTGTGCTATACAAATGTGACCAATTTTTATGTTGATATGGCATATAAGAACTGTTTAATTCATTTATTAGTTCAAAGTGTTTTTAATCAAATTCCCTAGGATTTTCTATGCAAACACTTGTATAATCTAAACAAGTACATTCTTGGTTTTCTTTCATTTTTTTTAAAGATTTTTTTATTGTCTTGAAAGACAGTTACAGAGAGAAGGAGAGGCGGAGAAAGATTCTCTATCCACTGGGCCAGGCCAAAGAGACGGGGGTGGGGGGGTGGGGGTTCATTTGCTAGTTCACTCCTCAGAAAGACACGATGGCCAGAGCTGAGCAAGGAGCTTCATCTGGGTCTCCCACATGGTGGGCAGGGGCCCAAACACTTGGGCCATCTTCCACGCTTTTCCCAGGCCATGAGCAGAGAGCTGGATCACAAGTGGATCAGCCAGGACTTGAACCAGCACCTATATGGGATGTTTGCATCCCCTGTGGTAGCCCCAACACTGGCCCCTGGATTAACATTTTTAAGGGTACAAGGCAAACTCTTAACATAACGTACCTAACTTAAACTAGTCTTTCTTTATTTTGCCATTTCCTTTGTTTTGGAACCTTCCTGTTCGTGTCACAGCCATAGCCCTATAGTGATGTCCTCTATGCCTGGTCATTGTGATGTGGTCATAGTAGTTTGTCAATTTTAGTCAACTTTTCCAACAACTAACTTCTTACAATTTTTCATTTGTCTCGTTTTACTATTTTCAATTTCATTGACTCCTATGTTCCTTTGAATTTATTTTGCCCATCTTGTTCTAGTTTCTTGGGACAGGAGTTTACATAATTGACCCCTTGTCAAATGGCTTTGGATCGGCACAGCTCCAGTAGTTACGGCCATTTGAGAAATGAACCAGCAGATGCAAGACCTCTCTCTGACTCTCAAATAAATAATTTTTTTTAAAAATATTAAGCTTTCTAAAAAAAAGGGGGGGGGGTTTACACATAGACCCTGGTGGGCCACTGTAAGGACTGCAAACGGTCTTTAAAGCACAAGGATAAGATGTAGGTCACTCTGGCTGTTGGGTACAGAATAGTCAGGACCCTCATTCAGAAAGGCTGTGGGTGACGACGGTGGCCTGGTCGGCAGCAGGAAGGCGGTTACAAGTTGTTAGCGTCAGAGTATATTTGGAAGGCAGAGACTGGAATCTGCTCATGGATGGAATGTGAAAAATGAGAAAAGCAAAGGAAGAAGGCTAACTCCAAGGTTTGAAGCCCGAGTTACCGGGTAAATTACAAAGCTATTTACCAAAGTGGAGCACAATGGATTAGAGGTATGTTTGGAGGAGGAAAAAAAAAAAAAATCAAGAGTTTGGATTTAAACCAATCGAAATTGAGAAACCTATTAGATATCCAAGAGGACAAAAAGTAAACCAATGGAAAGAAAACTCCATTTCTTAAAGCCAGGGATTAATTAGGGAGTACAGTGCCTACCTAAACAGCAGAAATACAGAACCGAGTGTGGACAAACCTGAGGCCCAAAAGGACAGAGGATACTATGAAGGTCTCAGAACATAATACCATCGGCGAGACAAGAGAGCCACGAGTTTAGAGCCATTTGATGATGTTAAAAGATCACAAAGATTGCATAGGAACTTCTAGAATTTTCACACCCCTCCTCACATGTGCTAACCTCACCTTGCAGACCCCACTTCAGAGCCTCTCACCTTCCCGGGGGCTTCCCTGACTTCTGCCTTCTCTTGCCTACAGTCCACAGAGGGTGTCAGGGCCATATGTGGTCATCTGAAAGGGACAGGCAGGAAGAACTAAGAGCAGGTAACACCAACAGAGCTGCTGCTTCTCTCTGGCTTAGGCTCTAGTCACCTGCTAAGAGACAAAGGGCCAGAGTGGTGCATTATTAGTGCTTTCAGGGTCAAAACAACCCATCAAGGAGAAGTTAAAGGACTGCAGGACAGTTCTGAAGGACCAGCTACAGTTTAAAATCATAAATCTGTAGCGAACAATGTAGATTACTATGAACTGCAGGGCCTGGAAAGCTATGCACCACATTCCCCAAATCGCTTGCCTCTAGACTGGACTTCAGTTCTGTCAGACTGTGACAAACGTGAATCATGCAACACGTGATTCTGTCTCTCCAACCGAGATAAGGCTGACCCTGAGTAAATGACCGACCCATCCTGCTCTCAAGGACAATGTGGTCCTGGTCCAAGAAGTGGGCAGCAGGGCCACATCAGCAGTCAGCTTCCGAACTAAGCAAGCCTGTGGGCCACCCTATGGTCCAGCTCTGCAGAGCACACTTGTGAGGAGCTCTAAGCAACTCATGCCCATATCTCTTTAAGCTCCTTCAACATCTCAACAAGACATTTGATTCCCCACAGTAAATCCCTTTCTGCTTAAAACACCAAGAATTAGTGTTGGCGCTTAGCAACTGAACCCTAACCAATAAAGACAATCTTCAAAGTCGATCCAATGTATCCAAAAGTGCTGCGCAATGTGGGTACTAGAACAGAGAAGGTAAGGCATTTAAGCCGGGATGGGAGCATGCACGACATAACAGATTTTAAAACACAGTGAAGCAGTTAAGGGCTCTACTCTCCCTCTCCCTCTCCCTCCCCCTCTTCTCTCTCTCTCTCTCTCTCTCTCTCTCTCTCTCTCTCTTTCTCCCTCCGTCCCTCCCTCCCTCCTTGCCTCTCCTCTCTCTAACTCTGACTTTCAAATAAATACATGAATCTTTTTTTTAAAAAAAAAAAAGCAGAACAAAAAATGAGCATTCCACAGCTGCAGGAAAGAAATTTCTTTGACCTCACTAAATGATAATGCATTGTTATGAAATAGAATGAGCACTTTCCCCAGCAACACAACACTCCTCTTACACACTACATATGTGTTCTCTAGGCGCCCAAGTGGGCTCCCCCAGAAAGCCTAGCCGGCATTTCAGATAGCCCTAAAGTTTCTCAACATCATACCTTTTGCCAGGAACTTGCCCCAACAACTCTGTATTTTTGCCTTTACTGGGGATCAGGTATACTCAGGGTAACATAACTAGAGAAAGCAACTTGGTTCCATTTTTTTAAACAGATCTGCAATCACTCACAACAAACCCAGGAGAATGCCGAAGTCAAATGCGCTGTCTGAAGCAGTGTCCTCCTCCCTTATTGGCACTGCCCCAGTGAAAGGTCATGACACACTGCAGGGAGAAACACAGAGCCCTTTTCTGGACTGAAATGAGACACACACCCCGGGCTCAACTCTGCCTTCAACCCTGATCAGGGGCAACAGCACTATGGTAAGCTGCATAACTGTTTAACTTAAAATGTTATTATTTAGGTAATTTCAATAATATTAGACTCACACACAAAAAACCTGGCAATACCAAAAATACTTCCTGTATTATTCCATAAAAGAAAAATAAAATTATCTGGATACAAAAACACCTTGTTTTGGCTCAAAGTCATAACCATCAAAAGGCTCACTGTTCCAAACAGCATATTATAACATTCCAAGAAACCATTCCAGGCCGGCGCCGTGGCTCAACAGGCTAATCCTCCGCCTTGCGGCGCCGGCACACCGGGTTCTAGTCCCGGTCGGGGCGCCGGATTCTGTCCCGGTTGCCCCTCTTCCAGGCCAGCCCTCTGCTGTGGCCCAGGAGTGCAGTGGAGGATGGCCCAAGTGCTTGGGCCCTGCACCCCATGGGAGACCAGGAAAAAGCACCTAGCACCTGGCTCCTGCCATCGGATGAGCGCGGTGCGCCGGCCACAGCGCACTGACCGCGACAGCCATTGGAGGGTGAACCAACGGCAATGGAAGACCTTTCTCTCTGTCTCTCTCTCTCTCACTGTCCACTCTGCCTGTCAAAAAAAAAAAAAAAAGAAAAAAAAAAAGAAACCATTCCAGCTCCCACCAAACTTTAATTATAAAATGCAGAAACATTCTGGGGCCCAGAAATATAATAACTCTAAAATAAATGGCAGGCCATTCACGTATAGGAAAATGACAATAAAATGTGTTTTTCCAAATAGATAACAGATTCCATATCATTCCTTTAAAATTACTTTGATTTCACTTTAAAAGAGTTATTACAAATGTGAAGAAGGGCAATGATTTTTAAGTTCTTGAATCCTGTTGAACCATATTCCTTTTTACACACAAAGTGAGAATTCATATCCACATAAGATATAATGCCAGAATAACAGGAACAATTTGAGAACAATTTACAGCACTGACATTAAATGATGGAAACTTGTTAGGATTAATTTGTACAACTTTAGTCATACTTATCAGTAAGTCATGCCCGGTACATTAATTATCCAGAAAAATAAGGAGACCTAAAATTACAATTCAATGAAAAGGAAATATTTTACTTCTCTGTAGATGACCAAAAATGAATCATTTTAAATCTATAAAAATTTCAATTATCAATGTTTCATTTAGAAATTTCAGAAACATTAACATGTAATATAAAAATAGTTTGAAAACAGTACTTTTAAACCTTCAATAAATTGATCACCACCTACTTAGCATGAAGAAAGGCTTGATGCTAATAAAAATAGGGCATGAGAAAATTACATTATGAATTTGCAAAGGCTGATAAATTGATGTTTTATACCTAGAAAGTAAGCAATAACAAACATTGCACCAAAAATATGCAATACAAAAAAAAAAAAAACTCCCTTAAAATTAGTATCATCTCCTATGAATGAGTGGCTGAGGTTTATTTTAAATTAAAAAAAAAAAAATGTACCCAATCTCACGAACCCAGCATAAAAAAGCAAATTCAGGCAAGATTTGTGTTTAGAATCGATACCAAAGCACAGCAAAAACAAAATATAAATTAGGTAATATCAAAATTAAAAACTTATGTGCAAGGGCCAGCGCTTGTGGCGCAGCAGGTTAACACCCTGGCCTGAAGCGCCGGTATCACACATGGGCGCTGGTTCGAGACCCAGCTGCTCCACTTCCAGTCCAGCTCTCTGCTATGGCATGGGAAAGCAGTAAAAAATGACCCAAGTCCTTGGGCCCCAGCACCTGTGTAGGAGACCTGGAAGAAGCTCCTGGCTCCTGGTTCAGATCAGCCCAACTCCAGTCACTGTGGCCATGTGGAGAATGAGCCAGTGGATGGAAGAAATTCCTCCCACTCCACCCCCCCCCTCCCTAACTCTGCCTTTAAAATAAGTAAATAAATAAATCTTTAAAAAAAAAAAACTTATGTGCTCCAATTCTAAGGCACATGTATCTACAACCTATAAAGAACTTGATTTCAACTAATAAAGAGAAATAACAAACTTTTAAATGGATACAGGATCTGAATACCAATTTCTCCAAAGATAACCAAGTGGCCAGTAAGCACATGAAAAAATGCTCAACATTATAAGGCCTTAAGAAAATGTGGCACAAGGGTTAAGACTGCATTCGTGACCCCTGCATCCCATGGGTGCCAGTTCAAGTCCTGGCTGCTCCATTTCTGATCTGGGCCTCTGCTACCCATGTGAGAGACCTGGATAGAGTTCTAGGCTCTCAGTCGGCCTGGCCTAGCTCCAGTCATTGTGATCATCTAGCTCTGTCTCTCCCTCTATTCAACTCTGCTTGTTCATAAAACAAGTCTTTTACTCTACACACACACGCACACACGCACAAGACACCCCACTTACTAGCATGACTATAAACTTTTTTTTTAAGGAAAATAAACCGTGTGGATAAGGCTGTGGGGAAACTGAAAAGCTCATACACTGCTGGAAGCAATGTAAAATAATGCAACCATTTAGAAAACAGTGTTGCAGTTTCTCAAATGTTAATCGGAGTTACCAGAGGACCCAGCAAAGAAATGAAAACATTCACCCACACATTTATATGTGGTAGCATTATTTATAATCGCCAACATATGAAAATAACCCAAATATGAATTCAAGTGACGATTCTGTTAATAAAATGTGCTGCTTATCCATGCTATGGAATACTATTCAGTCATAAAAAGGAACATGGATGAATCCAGGGGGAAAAAAAATCAAAAAAAGTTAAAGAGAGAGATTCCAAGATGGTCAGTTAGGGAAAAGATGTGCTGATTGACCAGGGGAAGACAGCAGAAGACAAGATGAAATGCATACACAGGAGAGAGAGGGAAATTCTACAGAAAGAAGAGGGACACTGTGGAGCAGCGTGGGAAACGCAGACCACCACCTCCGACTCCAGCTTCTGAGAGCCAGGGAAGAGCAGCCCATGCCACTGAGGGCGACACTGGCTGAGCGAGGACCTGCAGACCACACTGATTGAGTTCTGCCTTGAGCCCTAGAGGGGAGGCAGGGTATCTACCTAATCCACTAAAGGAAAAGTGCATTTTTTCCCCAACCCCTCACAAGGGCACCCAGTAACTGGCAGGGAGAAGGTGCCATCTTGACACCAGTACAGGCAGTAGTGGCTCTCACACATGCCTGACCAGAGCATTGATCACCCTAGAAGAGGAGGTGAGGGTAGGATCACTCCAACAGGCACGATCATGTGCTCCTCTCTGCTGATAACAGAGGAGGTCTACCATCCCCAGTTTGGTTGCCACCCTGAATTCTTGCTCCACCCCTAAGCACTGACCAGAGCTCCCTGGTCCCACCCAACACATTCCTTTGGATATCCACTAAAGGAGCAGACTCTCCATTAAGCCACAGAGGCATATCTCAAAGTAAAACTTATCAAAGAAGAAAATAAGTGTTTCCACAAATTCCTAAAAATGCAGAAAACAAACAAGAATAAGGAAGACAACATGACTCCCCAAAAGAAACACTTCAATATTAGAATGTGAAAATGAAGAGATTGATGAAATTCCTGAAAATAAATTCAAAAGAATGATCATAAAAACAATCAGAAACACAAATTCATGATAAAGAAATCCATACATGATATAGACGGAAAATTTTCCTGGTTGAGATACTGTAGAGAAATCAAATTAAAATATTAGAAATGGGGGCCGGCACTGTGGCTCACCAGGTTAACACCCTTGCCTGAAGCGCCGGCATCACGCATGGGCACTGGTTTGAGACCTGGCTGCTTCACGTCCAATCCAGCTTTCTGCTAGAAAGCAGTGGAAGATGGCCCAAGTCCTTGGGCCCCTGCACCCACCTGGGAGACCTGGAAGAAGCTCCTGGCTCCTGATCGGTGCAGCTCCAGCCGTTGCGGCTAATTGGGGAGTGAACATTGGATGGAAGACCTCTCTCTCTCTCTGCCTCTCCTCTCTCTGTATAACTCTTTCAAATAAATAAATAAATCTTTAAAAAAAAAATACTAGAAATGAAGAATTCAATGTCAAATAGAAAACACAGTATAAAGCCTCAACAATGGACTTAATGAGGCAGAATAAACAATGTCCGAGCTAGAAGACAAATTTTGGGATGTATCTCAGACCAACAAAAGAAGAAGAAATTAGAAAAAGTAACAGTATTCAAGATTTATGGGATAATATCAAACAACCAAACATAGGCGTCTTAGGAGTTTCTAAAGGTGTGGAAATCGAGAATGGATTAGAAGACCTCTTCATTCAGCAGAAAACTTCCCTAATTTGGAGAAAGAATGGGACATCTGAGTACAAGAAGCACATAGAACTAACAGACATGATGCAAAAACATCTTCAGTACAACATTATATTTGTTTTACTGTTCAAAGTTTGACTAACTTTCAACAGTAAAACTTAAAGAAAAAATTCTAAAATGTGCATGACAGAAATCTCAGATTACCTCCAGAGGATCCCCAATTAAACCGAGACCTGATTTCTTACCAGAATCCTACAGGCTAGAAAAGAATGGAGAGACACAGTCCAAACACTAAAAGAAACTGTCATCCCAGAATACTGTGTCCAGCAAAGCTTTCATTTATAAATGAAGGTGAAATAAAGACCTTCTGAAATGGAAATTTAAAAAAAAATGTGTCACCATTTATCCAGCCTTACAAATGGTTCTTAAGGATGTGATACACACAGAAAGAGAACAACTGTCATCATTATGAAAGAATATAAAGGCAGAAAACCTCCTAGAAGTACAAAGGAAATCCAAAGCAAACAATATGAATATTTATGTAAAAACAGTAGGACCAAATCCTAACTTATCAATAATAACCTTGAATGTAAATGGTGTAAATTCTCCAATTTAAAGATACAGATTGGATAAGTGAATTAAAACACAAACCCATCTATTTTCTATCTACAAGAAACACACCTCACCAACAAAGAAACACAGACTCAAAGTCAAAGCATAAAAAAATATTCCATGGTAAAGGAAAGCAAAAACAAGCAGGTGTAACCATCTTAATAAAAGACAAAATAGACTTTAACACAAAATCTGTTATAAGAGACAAAGAAGGGCATTAAGTAATGATTAAGGCATAAATCCAACAGGAAGATGTGACTATAACAAACATATATGTACCCAATGCCAAAGCATCTGCTATTTAAAACAAATTTTAATTGATCTAAAGGGAGACACAGCCTCCAATACAACAGTAACAGGGGACTTTAACACCCCACTTACATTAATGGACAGATCAACTACACAGAAAATCTATGAAGAAACAGCAGTTAATCAACACTACGGACCAAATGGACCTGATATCTACAGAATATTCACCTCACAGTTGCAGAATACACATTCTCATCAGTGCATCAAATTTTCTCTAGGATAGACTGACCATATGCCAGGCCATAAAGCAAGTCTGAGGAAATTCAAACAAATTGAAATCATACCATTTATCTTTCTGACCACAATGAAGCTGCAAATTAACAACTTAACAATCTCTAGAAAATACGCAGACACATGGAAACTGAACAATATGCTCTTGAATGAACAGTGGGTCAAAGAAAACATCAAAAGGGAAATCAAAAAATTCCAGGAAATGATTTAAGATGACAACACAACATATCAAAACTTACAGGATAGAGTAAAAGCAGTCTTAACAGGAAAGTCTATAGCAATTAGTGCCTACATCACGAAGTTGGAAAGGCATCAAATAAAGTAGCTATTAATGCATCTCAAGGACTTAGAAAAACAAACCACACCCAAAATTCGGAGAAAAGAAAATATTAAAACCAGAGAATAAACAGAATTTAAAACAAAGAAATACAAAGTATCAGTGAAATGAAAAGCTAGTGTTTTGGAAAAATAAAAATTGACACACCATTGGCTCAACTAACCAAAAAAAGGAAAAAGATCCAAGTCAATAAACTCACAGATGAGAAAGATATAAAAATGGATACCATAACAATAAAAAGAATCATCAGAAATTACTACAAATAACTACATGACAACAAATTGGAAAATCTAGAAGAAATGGACAGACTCCCAGACATATACAATCTAGAAAAATTGAGACATGAAGACACAGAAAACTTAGATCAATTACCAAGGAAGAGTTTGAACCGGTAATAAAGACTCTCCCAGAAACGAAAAGCCCAGGACAGGATGGCTTCACCACTGAATTCTACCAGATTTTCAAAGAAGAACTAACTCCAATTCTTCTCAAACCATTCAGAACAATTGGAAGGGAGGGTATCCTTCCAGACTCCTTTGAGCATCACCTATACTCCTAATCCAGGAGGAAAAAAAAAGACACAAAGAAAGAACTATAAATCAATATTTGATGAGCACACATGCAAAAATCAACAAAATATGAGCAAAACAAATCCAACAACATAGCAGAAAGATCATTCACCCAGACCAAGTGGAATTTATTCCTGGTATGCAGGGATGGTTCAATATATGCAAATCGATAAATGCGCTACATCATATTAAGTTGAAGAATAAAAACGTATGAATATCTCAATACATGCATATAAAGCATTTGATAAAGCACACATTCTTTCATAATAAATACCTTAAGCAAATTGGTATAGAAGGAATATTTCTCAACACAATCAAGGCAACATATGACAAACCCACAATCAGCATCACATAGAACAGGAAAGAGCTGAACGAATTCCCCCTAAGATCTGGAACCAGGTAAGGATTCCCACTTTTACTATCGCTGTTTTTTTTATTTGACAAGTAGAGTTATAGACAGTGAGAGAAAGAGACAGAGAGAAAGGTCTTCCTTCCATTGGTTCACTCCCCCAATGGCCGCTACGGCCAGCGCTGTGCCAAAGGAGCCAGGTGCTTCTTCCTGGTCTCCCATTCGGATACGGGGCCCAAGCACTTGGGCCATCCTCCACTGCCCTCCCAGGCCACAGCAGAGAGCTGCTCTGGAAGAGGAGAGACCGGGACAAGAACCTGGGATGCCAGCACCACAGGCGGAGGATTAAAAAAGTGAGCCACCAACAGGCTAATCCTCCGCCTTGCGGCGCCGGCACACCAGGTTCTAGTCCTGGTCGGGGCACCGGATTCTGTCCCGGTTGCCCCTCTTCCAGGCCAGCCCTCTGCTGTGGCCCAGGAGTGCAGTGGAGGATGGCCTAAGTGCTTGGGCCCTGCACCCCATGGGAGACCAGGATAAGCACCTAGCACCTGGCTCCTGCCATCGGATGAGCGCGGTGCGCCGGCTGCGGTGCGCCGGCTGCAGTGCGCCATCTGCGGCAGCCATTGTAGGGTGAACCAACGGCAAAGGAAGACCTTTCTCTCTGTCTCTCTCTCTCACTGTCCACTCTGCCTGTCAAAAAAAAAAAAAAAAAAAAGTGAGCCACGGCACCGGCCCCACTATCACTATTTAATACAGTTCTTTATGTTTTACAACAGCCATTATGCAAGAAAAATAAATTAAAGGAATACAAATTGGAAAGGTGGAAGTCAAATTATCCCTGTTTGCAGATGACTTGACTCTCAAGGGGAACCAAAAGACTCCAGACTAAGATTATTGGAATTCCTAAGAGTTTGGTAAAATTTGGTGAAGTGGCAAGATATAAATTCAACATGTAAAAATCAGTAACCTTTGGGCCGGCGCTGTGGCTCAACAGGCTAATCCTCCGCCTTGCGGCGCCGGCACACCGGGTTCTAGTCCCGGTCGGGGCGCCGGATTCTGTCCCGGTTGCCCCTCTTCCAGGCCAGAGCTGCTGTGGCCCAGGAGTGCAGTGGAGGATGGCCCAGGTGCTTGGGCCCTGCACCCCATGGGGAGACCAGGAAAAGCACCTGGCTCCTGGCTCCTGCCATCGGACGAGCGCGGTGCGCCGGCCGCAGCGCACCGTCAGTGGCGGCCATTGGAGGGTGAACCAACGGCAACGGAAGACCTTTCTCTCTGTATCTCTCTCTCTCACTGTCCACTCTGCCTGTCAAAAAAAAAAAAAAAAATCAGTAACCTTTGTATGTACAGATAATGCCTTGGCTAAGAAAGAACTAAGATCAGTCACAACAGCTACCATTCACAATAGCTACAAAAAATTTAAATATTTTCTAATAAACTTAATCAAGGAGCTGCAAGATTCCTATAATGAAAATTACAACACATTAAGGAACAAAATAGAAGACCAAAAAAACTTCCATGTTTGTGGATTTTAAGAATTAATCTCGGCCGGTGCCGTGGCTCAATAGGCTAACCCTCTGCCTGTGGCACCAGCACACCGGGTTCTAGTCCCGGTCAGGGCACCGGATTCTGTCCCAGTTGCCCCTCTTCCAGGCCAGCTCTCTGCTATGGCCTGGGAGTGCAGTGGAGAATAGCCCACGTCCTTGGGCTCTGCACCCCATGGGAGACCAGGAGAAGCACCTGGCTTCTGGCTTCGGATCAGTGCAATGCGCCAGCCGCGGCGGCCATTGGAGGGTGAACCAACGGCAAAGGAAGACCTTTCTCTCTCTCTCTCTCTCTCTCTCTCTCTCTCTCTCTCACTGTCCACTCTGTCAAAAAAAAAAAAATTTTTTTTAAATTAATCTCATTAAATGTCCATACTACCAAAAGCAATTTACAGATTCAATGTGATCCCAATCAAAATACCAATGACATTCTTCTCAGATCTAGAAAAAAATGACACAAATGCAAATGGAAACACAAGAGACCCTGAATAGCTAAAGCAGTTTTAAACATTAGATACCAGAGGCATCACAATACCAGAGGCATCACAATACCAGATTTTAAGACATACTAAGGCTAGTTATAATCAAAACAGCTTCATACTGGCACAGAAATAGACATGTAGTTCAGTGGAACAGAACAGAAACCACAAAGTCAATTTATGCACTACAAACAACTAACCTTTGGCAAAGGAGCTAAAATCAATCCCTGGAGAAAGAACAGTTTCTTCAAAAAATGGTGCTGGGAAAATGGATCTCCAGGACTGAAGTATGAAACACAACTCTTACACAAAAATCAACTCAAGAGCCGGTGCCATGGCGCAACAGGTTAATCTTCCACCTGTGGTGCTGGCATCCCATATGGGCACCGGTTCTAGTCCCAGCTGCCCCTCTTTCAATTCAGCTCTCTGCTATGGCCTGGGAAAGCAGTGGAAGATGGCCCAAGTGCTTGGGCCCCTGAACCCACATGGGAGACCTGGGAGAAGCTCCTGGCTTCAGATTGGTGCAGCTCCAGCTGTTGTGGCCATCTGGGGAGTGAACCAACGGAAGGAAGACCTTTCTGTCTCTCCCTCTCACTGTCCATAACTCTACCTCTCAAATAATAAAATCTTTTTAAAAAAAATCAACTCGAAATGGATCAAGGATCCATGTGCACATGGATGGTATGACCTCATACCATCACATTACTAGAGGAGAACATTAGAGAAATTCTGTAAGACATTGGCATAGAAAAAAACTTCTTGGAAAATACTCCAGGAGCACAGGACTTAAAAGCAAAAAATAGACAAATGGAATTACATCAAGGTGAGAAGTTTCTGTACCACAAAGGAAACACTCAACAAAGTCAAGAGGCAATGGATAGGAGAAAGTATTTGCAAACCACGCTACAGATAAAGGGTTAATATACAGAATCTATAAAGAGCTCAATAAACTCAACAGCAACAATCAATCCAATTAAGAAATAGCTAACGGGGGCCAGCCGCTGTGGTGCAGTGCTATCATCCAACATGGACAACAATTCAAGTCCCAGCTGCCCCAGTTCTCATCCGTATGCCTGCTAATGTGCCTGGGAAAGCAGTGGAGGATGGCCCAAGTCCTTGGGACCCTGCACCCCCATGGGAGACCTGCAGAATGCTCCTGACTCCGGCCTGGCCCAACCCTGGCCATTGCAGCCATTTGGGTAGTGAACCAGAGGATGGAAGATATCTCTTTCTCTCTCTCTGTAGTTCTGCCTTTCAAATAAATAAATAAATCTTAAAAAAAAAAAAAAGACCTCTAGCAGAAGGAAGTAACCATCAAAGAAGGATATACCTTTCTTTGAAGGGAGGAGAGAAGTTCTACTTTGCTTATGGCCTTGTCTAAATACTGATGGAGTTTGGGATTTAAAAGGCTTCCATAACCTAGGCAGCTCATGTCAAGAGCCTCGGGTGGTCACTGATGTCATACATATAAGAGTCACTGTCCACTTACTTTCCACACAGGACCTCTGTCCTCAATGAGTTGTATTATGAGAGTTAACTCTAAAACTTGTTCTCACTTGTGTGTGTGTGTGTGTGTGTGTGTGTGTTCGTGCAAATTATTGAAATCTTTATTTAGTATAGAGTTGGTCTTCTGTGTGTAAAGTTAATTGAAAATGAATATGAATGGAAAATGGGGCTGGGAACAGGAGAGGGAGGAGGAGCAGGGGTGGCAGTGTGGGTGGGAGGGTGGGTATGGTGTAAGAATAACTATATTCCTAAAGTTGTACTTATGAAATCTGTATTCCTTAAATAAAAGGTTTCATTGGGGGAAAAAAAGAAATGGGCAAAGGACCTGAACAGGCATTTTTCAAAAGAGAACACTGGAATGGCCAACAGACATTAAGGAAAAAATACTTAGGATCACTAGCCATCAGGGAAATGCAAAACAAAAATTACAATGAGGTTTCAAATCACCCTTGTCAGAATGGCTCTCAAACAGAAAACAACAATAAATAAATAAAGCTGGCAAGGATATGAGGAAAAGGGTACCTTAATACCCTAATACACTTTTAGTTGGAATGTAAACAAGTACAGCCACTGTGGAAGACAGTATGGAGATTCCTTAAAGATCCGAAAATAGGATGCATGGACCCAGCCACCCCATTACTGGGAGTTTACCCAAATGAAATGAAATCAGCATATGAAAGTTATGTGCACCCCCATGTTCACTGCAGCTCAGTTCACAATAGCTAAGACATGGAACCAACCAAGATGTCCATCAACAATGACTAGATATAGAAAATATCAGGCAAGCGCTGTGGCTCACTTGTAGCCATTTTGGGAGTAAACCAATGGAAGAAAGACCTTTCTGTCTCTCTCTCGCTCTCTCTCACTGTCTGTAACTCTACATCTCAAATAAATAAAATCTTAAAAAAAAAAAAAAGACATGCAGGCAAGGATGTGGATAGAAAAGGACACTTATATTGTAGGAAGAGTTGTTCCAAGTGGCATCTTAAACACTGCACCAAATTCCTTCCCCCTGATTCTGTCAAAAATTTATATTTATGACTTACAAAATAATATTATTTTCTAATATTAGTTGAAGTATGAGTCTCAAAGTGTGACCTAAAATAAGGGAAGTACAGACTATGTGATTGGAGGCTTAAAAACAGCATATTAGGGGGGCCGGCACCATAGCTCACTTGGTTAATCCTCTGCCTGCAGTGCCGGCATCCCATATGGGTGCTGGGTTCTAGTTCTGGTTGCTCCTCTTCCAGTCCAGCTCTCTGCTGTGGCCTGGGAGGGCAGTGGAGGATGGCCCAAGTGCTTGGGCTCCTGCATCCACATGAGACCAGGAAGGAGCACCTGGCTCCTGGCTTCGGATCAGCACAGCACCGGTTATGGCGGCCATTTGGGGAGTGAACCAACAGAAGGAAGAACTTTCTCTCTGTCTCTGTCTATAACTCTACCTGTCAAATAAAAATTTTAAAAAAAGAAAATGTGAGGTATATATACACAATGGAATACTACCCAGCTGTACAACAGAATTAAATCCTGTTTTTTGCAACAAAAAAGATTAAACAGGAAACCATTATACTCAGTGAAATACGCTAGTCCCAAAAAGACATATACCATGTTTCCCCTGATCTGTAGTAATTGAGTACAAAAAACTGTAATGTATATGAGAGAAATTAATGTTTTGAGATTTGATTATTGTTTACTACCCTTGTCTCTTGCTTTGAGGAACAGTGTTTTTTTCTTCTACTTGTTGAATTCTTTACTTAGTGGAGGGGTGAGCTTACGATTATAAAATAAACTGAAAGTATATCATTGTAAAAATTAAAAGATAGGAAAGAGGAGAGATTGTGGGAACTATCACTATGCTCAAAATTTTGTATTTATGAAATATATGCAATTTGTTCAACTTATATAAATTAAAAAAAAAAAAACACTAAAAAATGACTCGAGCACACATTCAACAAAAAAAAAAAACAGGTCAAAGAAATGTGGTCAGTGTTGCCACTTAATGGATAAAGCCACTACCTGTGACCCCAGCATGCCTCATGTGCAACGGTTCGTGTCCCAGCTGCTCCACTCCAATCTAGCTCTCTGTTGAAGGCCTGAGAAAAGCAGTGCAATACGGTCCAAGTGTTGGGCCCCTGCCACCCATGTGGGAGACCTGGGAAAGCACCTAGCTTCCACCTGGCACAGCCCTGGCGACTGCAACCATCTGCGGAGTGAGCCAGCAGCTACAAGGCTGCTTTCTCTGTGCGTCTCTTCCTTTTTCAAATAAATAAATAAATCTTGTTTAAAAACTGAGGAGTTAGTACTACGGCACAGCAGGTTAAGTCAATGACTGCAGTGCAGGCATTCCACATGGGAGCCGGTTCAAGTCCTGGCTGCTCCACTTCCAATCCAGCTCCCTGCCAATGCGTATGAGAAAGCAGTCAAAGATGGTCCAATTGCTTGGGCCCCTGCACTCATATGGGAAACCCAGATGAAATTCCTGGCTTCAACCTGGTCCAGCCCTTGCTATTGTGGCCATTAGGGGAGTGAACCAACAGATGGATGATCTCTCTGTAATTCTTTCAAATAAATAAATAAATTTTTAAAAAGTATAACAAGTAAAAAAAATATATGTTGTAGAATTCCATTTATGAGACATGTCCAAAACAGGCACATCTACAGAGTCAGAAAGTAGTTTAGTGATTATCTAGAGTGAGGATAGGGCAATGTGGAATGATTATACTTAAGGTTTCTTTCAGGGGAGATACAAAGTAAAATGCCAGTTGTGCCATTCTGAATATACTAAAAATAACTTAATCGTACACATGGAATAAATGATTTTTATGATGTAAGAATCTTTAAAATTTTGAAAAGACTTTTTTTAAAGTTTCTGAAACATCTTTTGAAAGAGTGCTTATATAAATGAAAAAAGCAGTTTTCTTCCTCCCAAGGAGTCAAAAATGAAGACAAAGAAAAGAAAAGAAACTTGTTACTTTCTTGTTACTTTCTACAGCCATGACAGGTAATCTACTTTCTACAGCCATGACAGGAGGTAATCCAAAGGCCTTGGAACTGGGAGCCTAGATGGGTACCAATCATTGTATGCAAAATGAAAAGCGGCACGGCTCATACACATATAATCTATTTTTTCAAACATAAATTTTTCATTAACAAGATGTAAGTTAATTTAAATGGGAAAAGGTAATGCTACGTATGTTTAAAAGCACACCTACCTAAATAAAGCCAATTATCAGGAATGGAGGGATGTTCAGGGGCCATGAGCACAATAACTCGGTAAGCTGATGACATCTTAGGCTTGGGTTAACTTGGCATCTTTGATATATTTACATGTGTACATCCAGCATTTGCATGCTAGGAATCTACCTTGTGGATTTTCTTAAAAGTATCAAACTAACCATAAAGACATTTACTGCATAATCATTTATACTAATTTTTACAAAATAAAAAAAAACCTCAAGTCTCCAGGGTGGAAAAGCTGCTTGTCAAAGTAACACTACCTGGTCATTAAAAATAAAGGACATCTATATGTCCAGTCCCACAAAGATCTCCTGCATACAGGAAAAACAAGAGGAAGAATAGTGTAAGATTATTTTTGTATGATTTTCTTTGAAAAACATATACAAGTGTAGTATTAGTTATCTTTGGAGAGAAGAATTGGGAGGATGCTTGTTTATAATACAATTTTTAACCAAATAAGATTATCTTTGTAAATAAATATATTTAAAACCCTATTGGCTTCATTTGTATATGAAGTTAGGTTCTTGCTTTATAAAACAACCTAAATCCCTTGTTAGCATGATGTAAAATGAAATCATCATCATTTTCAAGCAACTTCAATATATATGCCTAAAAGCAAACTCAAAGAGCTCATAAAAGTAGACCTTAAAACAGGCCTGATTCTGTTTTATGACACATTACTTCATTCCAAATAATTCAGAGTAACACTGTAATGCACTAATCAGATTGGATAAAGTAATAATATTTTAAAATATAATTTATCATTTGCCTCTGAGAGACATCTGTGTTTAATAGTTACGAAATTTCAATTACAGGGGCCGGTATTGTGCACAGCAGTTTAAGCCACCACCTGGGATGCCGACATCACATAGGAACTCTGGCTGGTTCACTTCCAACCCACTTCCCTGCTACTATTCCATCTAGGAAAGCAACAAAAAAGAGCTGCTTTTGGCCACTGCCACCCGCTTGAGAGTCCAGGATGGAGTTACAGGCTCCTGTCTTGGGCCTGGTCAGGACTTGGCTGTTGCAGCCATTTAGGGAGAGAACCAGCAGACGAAAGACTGATAACTCTTTCTCCAATTCTGACTTTCCAATAAAAACAAATTTTTTTTAACACAAAATTTTGGGGCCAGTGCTGTGGCACAGTGGGTAAAGCTGCCGCTTGCAGTGCCAGCATCCCTTATGGGTGCCAGTTCGAGTCCCAGGTGCTCCACTTCCAATCCAGCTCTCTGCTATGGCCTAGAAAAGCAGTAGAAGATGGCCCAAGTCCTTGGACCTCTGCACCTGCGTGGGAGACCCAGAAGAAGCTCCTGGCTCCAGATTGGCGTAGCTTTGGCCATTGTGGCCAGTTGGGGAGTGAACAGATGGAAGACCTCTTTCCCTCTCCCTCTGCTTTTTCTCTCTGTGTAACTCTGACTTTCAAATTAATAAGCAAATCTTAAAAAAAAGTTTGAACTACAAAACTGCACTATTTTCAAGAAGTAAAGTTAGACCTGTACAGAGGAAAAATGCCTTTTCAGCAACCTTGTTCTGAATACATGCTCTACGGTCATCTCATTTCCACATCCTCCAAAGGACAAACGGGAAACATCATAATCCTTGTTTTACATGTACATGGTGATCAACTACCAAAATACACTGCATATCATTCTACACAAGAAAAACAGCAACTATAAGTACAAATGCCCCTTGGGCCCAAAGTGTTTAGAATCCAGACTTGAGTTTTATGAGGATGATTATACCATTACATAATGCCCTCTCCGGTATAGAAAGGCACACTATCACACATTTTACTATCTCTGCAAAGAAATGTATGAATATTCACAGCAAATGGGATAAAGACACTTGCTGTTGAGGTCAAGTTTTGCCTCCAAATGAATTATGAAACGCTTTACTGACAACTTATTTTTTAAATGGAGTTCTGGGCCGACACGGGGCAGCTCTGTGTTGGAGAACTATTTTTCACTTCTGGAAGGTATTTTCTCATATGGAAAAATCACTTCAAGCCTGGAAGTTAAATTCTTGCACAAAATGGGTATTTAGAGTAAAATCTGACAAAGATGCACTAGAGGTTCCCTGGAAACCCAAAAGCATCTTGCTTTCACCAGTCCCACATACACAGAATCGGTAAAAGCCAAGTATCCCGAGGAGCCAGAGGAGAGGAAATTTATTTCTACTCAAGCGGCAGTTTGTCCTAACCTCCCTTCTTCACAGTGGTTTCCACTATGACCCCCTGCTCTCAGCTTTGCCTTCTCTATAGAGCAGCACCCCCCACACACCTCACCCCACCCTCGTAAGCTCCTCTTGTCATTCTCTAGATGGTGCTGTCCCCTATTTGCACCACACTGGTCACTCTCTAACTACACTAGTCTGTCTGTGACCTTCTAGAAATGTCACACCAAGGACCAAAGGCTGCAGATGGTATCTGATCAACGCAAAGTCTGGTTGCTTTCCTGGAACTGAACGTTATCTTTCCATCTAATAGCTTAACCTTATTAAAGCACTAAACACTCAGTCACACTAATGCAATTGGTTTAAACTCAGAGCAAGAAAATCAATTAACTCACTATTAAATTAAAATATATATACAGTTTGTACCCAATAGGTATATAAAAAGATACTCAATCTCAGTAGTAAATGAAGACATGTAAATAAAAATGAGATAGCACAAATTACATAATGCTATGTCTGGAATTCGATTCACAAAATCAAAGGAAGGGAAACAGGTGGGATGGAGATGACACCAGATTAGCCCTTAGTTGCAATTACTGCAGCTGGGTGGGTGATGGGTACACCTCTACTGGCACACATGCTTACATTTGCATAATGCAGCAAAAGCTACAAAAACAAATGAAAGCGTGAAGATGCTCATGTCCCATATCAGAGTGCCCAGTTTCAACACCTCACTCCAGCTCCTGACGCCAGCCTCCTGCTAATACGTGCTCTTGAAGGCCGAAAGCCATGGGCTCAACCAGCTGTATTCCTCAACATTAAGGGAGACCTGGACTGAGTTCTTGGTTCCTGACTTCAGCCCACCTCTGCCATTCTCCCAGTGGAGGCAAGTGCTCAACCACTTTCCCCCCAAACAAAAATCTAAAACTATTCTTTAAAAAAAAATGAAATGTAAAGTGAAGAACAAAAAGCTCAGTTTGCATTTTTCTAATTTGTAGTAATAGAAACACTGTTAAAGCATCGCTGTGGGGAAAATGCAGGTGTGTGAGGACTTCGTGGAAGTATAAATTAACTCTACCTTTCTGACAGGCAGCTTGGTGATATGGAACAACATGGACATACTTATTGTAGTACTGCTGGTCACAGAGTATTTCCTAAGGTGATTTTGAGACAAACAGGATAAGACGTATACCTAAGCTTGTGGATCACATCCTGATTTATAATGGAGAACTAAAACAACTTCAGTTTCTATGTAACAGCAGAGTCAAATAAAAGGTAACTCACAGTAAGAGTTTATAATTCATTGAAAATAGTAGAGCATAACTATTTACAGATTTGAAAATAAATATACTGTTAAGAATACAAAACAGCATAAAATTTAAACCTACAGATATACATATCTTTACATATGAATTTAGATGAACAGCAATACTAGCAATGTGTTCAAAAACTGTTAAAAGTGGTTATCTGAAAGGATTGCTCTTCATTTGTACTTTCTGTAGTTTCTATACAATTCGCCATGAGCAAGTACTGCTTACACAAAGCACCAGGGGGCAAAAACCTAATCATCTTAAAGTTATTTTTAAAAATATCTTACAGTATCTTTAAAAGATAATTGTCTAATTGTGCTCTTTCATTTGGTTGGCTCTTTTTCCCCAACATGTGTATACACTGGTTACAACCAAGTAAGATGGACTTTCCTAGGTCTCTCAAAGAGTCCAGTTGATTTGTGCAGCCTACCCGACATCTAAAATTCTGCCAATTCTATTACAACAATAACCTGTGCAGTTTTCCTGCCCATCAAACATGAGATGAACAATGCATCAGGGAAACTCAAAGAGGTCTGTGTCCGTTTTAAACAACTGTTAAGACATTACTTAGCAATTGTTCTGGTACTCTTTTATAGACAAATCTATAAAACTGTATTGCTTAGCAATATCAATAATTCCACCCAAGAAGCTGGTTTATTTTGTTGTTATGCCCTTTAATTTTTTATGACAGATCTACAATGCCAACAGTTATGTTCACATTCTATTGTTTGAATTAAAATCATCATCATTTTGGTTCCTGGGACCAGATTTTTTTTTATTTTTTATTTTTTACAGGCAGTGTTAGAGAGCGACAGACAGAAAGGTAGGTCTTCCTTCGGTTGGTTCACCCTCAAATGGCCGCTATGGCCAGCATGCTGCAGCCAGCGTGCCACACTGATCCTTAGCCAGGAGCCAGGTGCTTCTCCTGGTCTCCCATGTGGGGGCAGGGCCCAAGCACTTGGGCCATCCTCCACTGCACTCCCGGGCCACAGCAGAGAGCCGGCCTGGAAGAGGGGCAACCGGGACAGAATCCGGCGCCCCAACCGGGACTAGAACCTGGTGTGCCATCGCCGCAGGCGGAGGATTAGCCAAGTGAAAGTGAGCCACGGCACCGGCCACAGGACCAGAATTATTTAAGAACTCTTTGAATGCTTGTTATAAAAGGATTTTAAGTGCAATGCCTAAATTCTCACTTTTAAAAGTATTACATTTTTCCTCCTTTTTAAGTGGGCATTCTTTGAAAACTCATGAGAATATATAATAAGATTTCTTATATCATTTATAATTACAAGCAATAACCTAGGAGATTAAGGAAACAGAGCAGGTTAGCATGCTATATATCAAGTCAGAATGTTAGCAGGTTAGAATTGCTATATGAAATTAAGAAAAAAAATGGCTATTAATGCTGGGATCAGGAGTCCTTCTGTAATTCAATACTTGCCATATAGTACTTGCCTATAAATCTACAATGTCTACATTAGAGTGCTACATTATAATCACCTGTTAATCAAAAGCACCACCAAGAACTGTTCGGGTCAGGAACTTTGAGGAACCATCTGACCCAGATGGTGAAGGAATCCTTCGGGGACAGGGATACGGTTCCAAGGACATCTCACCAGCAGAGTCCACCACTCTACACAGGCTTGAAAAAAAATTTTCCAAAGTTTATTCTCCGTGAGAAAAAAGTTCAGTATGAAGAGCTTAACCTCAGTTAAAAGAGAAAAGCAGGAAAGAGAGTCTCTTGCAAATGTTGGGCCATAAGAACTCCAAATGCAGGTTCTGTAATCTTGTCCTTTACATTTTCTGAACTCAAGTTTAATGAAATTATAAGAGAAAAACTAGAAATATTGGCCATAAAAATATCAAAAGCAACATCCATTTGAAACTGACCCCATTAGGTTGGCTTTCCCCAAGACCAGTTTCTCTGGTTCTATTTTAACAGCAGAAGTAAGAGCCTTCTATTGCTTTGAGTACAAAACCCATTTTTACAATTAAAGTTATTTCCTAGTACTGCAAAGGCACCCAGCTCCACATCATCTTTGATTATCTGTACTGAATTCCATACTTAGCATCCGACAGATTTCTGCAAGCTTCCTCCTAACTATACTAATTCCAGGCTCCAAACAGTCTCAAAAGAAAAAAATATAGCAGTAGCAAATAGGCTGAAGGCTCAAATTAATAGGAAAGTGAAACACTGCTTTCCTACGGCCATACAACAGACCAACTTCTAGAGCGCTGATAAACACTAATGCTTTGCCTTGGGTATTAACTACACGTATATGTTCCTTTATGAAAATCTGTCAAATGATAAATTTATATTAGTTCTATATATCTTTCAATAAAAAGTCCACTTATTAAAAATATCTGTTTACAAAACAATTAACAATTATTTTAAATGCTACAATAAAAGTGCATCAGGCAAATGACAAGAAAAACCACCTGATCCTAAAACTGCAGTGTAAAAAGAGAAACATGGAGGATGATTCCCTAGAACAATACATAGAAGATTTCACTTAGGGTCAACAGTCCACTTCCATTCTTCTCTCCCAAGCTTATCTCTACAGTATACGATAAACCACACAGTTTCATTCTTGTCACATAGAGAAATGAAAGACCAATGAGTTTAAAGAAATTAAAGCAGGCGATATAAACCCTGCAATCAAAAGGCAGGGAAGAGACACTTTACTGTGTCTCTTAATCCTAATCTATTAACGCATTACTACACCATGAGCACTGCAGAAGGCAGAAATAAAAAACATCCCACCCAACTCTGGAACCCATGACTCTGACAACATCTCACTCCCATGATGTCATGTCCTATGGCACATCTGGCCCAAAGACAGAGAAATTATCTCAGTGGCCCTGAAGTAGGCACACAAGCCCTTTCAAACAAATTTCTCCAGCCAAAGGCAGAGGACAGGCATACTGAAGTATGAGAAGGAACTGGCCTTGCCTTTACTGATCTGAAGATGGAGTGGCCTCTAAAACACAGAGTGACCCCAGCTGACAACCCGCAGGGAAGCAGAGGTCTCAGTCTCACAACCACAATGAACTTCAAGTGGAATTCCTCCTAGAATCTGCAGGTATCTCACAACCTACCCCAACACTGGCCAGTGAGTAACCATGTATTATACCTTCCAGTTCTTCACAGCAAGCCCTGGAAATTCAGGAATCACAGGCAAAAATGGTGACAGAGGAAAAGGAATCATTCAACGCATTCATTCATTCAGACATGTACTGGGTTCCGATTATGGATCAGCCATTGTGGCAGGTGCACAGAATGTAACAATGAATAAAATAATCTTGTCTTTTGAATTTCATAAACTGTAAAAAAAACATTAAAAAAACTGTAAAAACCTATAATGAGTAAGGCACAGATACGTAGAGTACTGTGGAAACCAAGGCAATTCTTGATGTAGAGGCCACAAAAAATTTAAAAAGGCTAAAGGAGGCAGTGAAGCCTAAACTGAAACTCAACAAATGAGTTGAAATTTGCCTGACCAAAGGTGAAGTTGGGGAGGGGATGTGGAGTCAGCATTTGGGACAAAGGCATCTCAGAATCATGACGTGGTAGAGAGGAAGGGAGCCAAATAATGTAACTACTAGCAATCAGTATCATGAGAGTGTCAAGTGAAATCCTGAAGAGACTACACCACAGAAGCAAACTGGCTCAGATCACAAGGAGCCTGGAATGCTGCAGTAAGGGCTATTACAAGTCGAGATTTGTGGTGAGATTTACATTTTGGAAGCTATGTTAGTGAATCTGCCCAAGGATCTGAGCAGAAAGCCAACTTGGGATGAGGAGGACAGATGTGAGAACTATTCAAGAAGAGTGAAACCCACAGGATATCAAAGCTAACCAGAGGTGCTGAGTGTGTAGGGGAAGATCAGAAGGAAGCCACAAATGCGTATTGGGTTTCTAGTATGGATGCTGACAGTGGCAGCATCAAGAGATGAAAAATACTGGTTGAAACTGGGAAAGATTGAGAGAAAAAATGGGAAATGTGTTTAGCAATGTCTACAGACTGGTGGAGAACTTTTAGTGCTAGGTTCAACCCGGTCGATGTTGTAGAATCAAATAAAGTTGCTAGGACTAAAAAGGGAGTCCAAGACATTCTTCAGAAAAATCTGTCAGTCATCAAAATAAGGCAGACAACAGGTGGGACTACATTCAGGTGGTAGCATCAGAAAAAAAGACATGTACAGTCATGAACCACAAACCAACATTGTGGTCAACAATAGACTCCCTAAGTAACAGTGGCCCTTTAAGATTACAATAGAGCTGAAAATTTTCCATTACCTTGTAATGCTAAATGTAGTTGCTAGGAGCAGAGCATAAGTCACAGGTGTAGCATACACTACAACTTGAAGTGAACAGGAATCCTTAGAAAATGCAAATAAAGTGCCAAAGAAGAAACTAAGAAAGGATTAGTGCAATGTACATAAGGGATTCTAGGGGTCAACACTGTAGCATAGAATATTGAATATTAAGTCTTCGCCTGCAGTGCCAGTATCCCATATGGGTAGAAGTTCAAGTCCTGGCTGCTCCACATCCAATCCAGCTCCCTGCTAATGCACCTCAAAAAGCAGCAGAGGACAGGCTGCTACAGTCACGTGGGAGACCCAGAGAAAGCTCCTGGCTCTGGCCTGGCTCAGCCCCAACCCCAGCCTTTTGGGGTCATTTGGGGAGTGAACCAGCAGATGGAAGACCTATCTATCTATCTTTCCATCCCTTCTCTTTTTCAAATATATATGTTTAAATTTATGTATATATGTATGTATATATATATATATGCATGTGTGTATATCATATATATATATATATATATATATATATATATATATAAAATTACAGACCAGGGTGGCCAGCAGTCCAAGCACAAGTACAGCAAGGATTAACCTGGGCAGACAGTTGAAGAGACAAGGTTTTATACTTTTATGAAGTAATGAGGAGGTGGAGGTTGGAACCCGTGTCTCTTACTGTTCTTTGGGAGTTAGCCCTTCAGGCATCCTGCTGATCCTTCTGTAATAACACTTAAACTCTATGACTAAGAGTGGTGCCAGTGAGACAGGCGGTCAGTGGTCAGCTTCCTTCTGAGAGAGAACAGGACTCACTCAGTCTGATGTTACTATGATTGCTGTCACACAAATGGTTGAGGAAAAAAATGTCTGAAAATCCAACACCCAAAGGTGTTCACTAATAGAGAGCAATGTTCACGGTGTATTTGCTGCTTGCTAGCAAATCTATGATGAAAAAGAACCCAAGCAAACACCTATGGTCTTATGTATGAAAAGGCCAACATCTCAGGAAGAACTTCAAGCAGGTCCTTTGTAGAGGCCGCAGAAGGCAGCATTCCTACCGCAGGAGACAACAGCTCCACGTGTTATTGCACCGAAGACCTTCGATCAGTCAAGAAATGACCCTGTGTTGGTGCAGTCTAAAATATTTGCCTTAACAAAATGTTTACAAATTTTAAATGGAAAAAATCTTATAAAGATATGAAGAAAGTATTTGCATAATGTGTTTTAAGCTAAAAGTTATTATGAAAGAGTTTAAAAGTTTTTAAAAGCTTTCAAATTAATTTGTTGTTGGAGAAAAATTTTACAAATGTAGTGCATCCTTAATATACAGTGTTTATGAAGTCTGTGGTAGTTAAATAATCTTAGCTCTTTACTTTCACTTCTCATACTGAGCAATTTCCAGTCCTACAAGCTCAGTTCTTAATAAGTGCCCTAAAAATGTATACCATTTATCATCTAATATATTTTACACTGTTTTTCCCATACCACTTTGTCACAATTATCTACAGAATGCAGCATAGTAACATACCACACATAGTAACATGTTGTATAGAACTGTAACCTCAGATCAACAGGCTATACTATACAGCACAGGTGTTTAATACACTATGCCATTTATGTTTGTGTAACTGTACTCTATGATGTATACATGACAAAACTTCCTAGTGACACGTCTCAGGACCTGTACACATTACTGTACATGAAACATTTCCATCTAGAAACAAGAATATCCAACAGCTGATCAGATGGGGTGGACAAGACAGCATCTGAGTTATTCTACTTATACTTGATCTTAGCCAAAAGGCCAAGAAGTGATTGAGTTAGTCTACGTAAAAAACAAAAAGGAAGTCAGGAAAATGAGTTAGACTTCTTAAGATGTATTCAATCACTCCAGAAACAAATTTCTACCAAAGATCAGATGTAATTCTAGATGGCACAATGGTGACTTCAGCTGAGGATGTATAACATTTGAGTTACAGTGGATGAATCAGACCCAAAGTTCAGATTAGGTGCTAGAATAAGGACATACAGATGAATCTATGTGCTTAGGCTATGACAGCTGACAAGACTAGATGAGACAAGAAAGTTAAGACCAAAGATGATACGTAGGGAACATCTAACTTAGGAGGTAAAAATGAAGAGAAATCAGTATAAAACCCTAAAAAAACAATTCACTCCAAAAGCTCAGCTATCACTGATTAAGCACACAACATACTGAGGCACTAAGAAACAATCTCTGCCCTCAAAGATCCTTTAGTACAATGGGAGAGTTTATACATACATAACACTACACAGCAACTTCTGAGTACATAATACCAACAAGTGCTATGGGACATAGGGAAATGTCCTGGTTTTGAGAGATTTGTGAAGAATATATCTGAGTTGATCCCTCCAAGGGATACTGGGGTATAAGCAAAGGAGAAGAGAGAATAGAATCATAGGAAATAACCAAGAACAGTATGGGGAGTTTTCCATAATTTTAGCCTGTCTTTGCAATTTATCTCACTGGATAAAAGAAAATGATCAGAAAGTTGAGTGTAGGTAAGAGACTGGCTGTGGCAACAAAGAGGGGCACTTGCTCACTTTGATGCAGATCCTTCTCATTATTTTCCTATGACCAAAAATCTAAATCCAAAATGAACATTCACTTAAAGGCTTAGATTTCTAGTTGAAGATAAAAGATCCATTTGGAAGTAAAAATTATTTTTGAAGGACATGTATCTGTTACATGTGGAGCCTCAGACTATGAAATGTAGCAAAGCTTTCCACAGAACGCTCTTCAGGGTAGCCAATGTTCTGACATTATACAGTAATTCTTACCAGAAAAATAAAAGGATGATAAAATGTAATGGAAGAGGGGCCGGTGCCATGGTATAGTGAGTAAAGCCACTGCCTGCAGTGCCAGCATCCTATATGGGCGTTGTTCGAGTCCCGGCTGCTCCACTTCTGATCCAGCTCTCTGCTATGGCCTAGGAAAGCAGCAGAAGATGGCCCAAGTCCTCGGGCCCCTGCACCTACGTGGGAGACCCAGAAGAAGCTCCTGGCTCTGGATCGGCACAAGCTACATCCATTGCGGCCATCTGGGGAGTGAACCAGTGGGTAGAAGACCTCTCATAACTCTACCGTTCAAATAAATAAATCTTTTTTAAAAATGTAATGGAAGAAGTATAGAATAAAAGTCAGGTAGGAATGAGGTTTTCTTAAGGACACTGTTTAATGGGCTACATTCACAGCTTTGCTACAGCAATCCCACATTTAGAAATGTGTAGCACAGATACAGCAGCACCAGCTGCTAGAATAGCAAAATACTGGAGAGAACCCATGCAGCTCAGCTCAATAAACCATGGTATAGCCATACAACAGGATATGACTGGGGGGAAGGCAGGTATTCCCTATGTACTAATTGGAGAGATTTCCATACTATATTGTTAAGGGGGGGGGGGGGCATCAGGTACAGAAAACTTTGTGCTTGAAATACTACCATTTATATAAGACTAGGGGAAATTAAAATATGTGTATTTACAAGAAGAATACATGAATAAACAAGAATCAAACAGAATGAGAGAAACTATTTTTAAAATCATGCACCTGATAATGGTTTAGTGCCCAGACTGTATAAAAAACTGCTACAACTCCACAACAAAGACAATGCAATAAAAATAGGCAAATGACTTGAACAGGCATTTCTTTAAAGATGATATTTAAATAGCCAATAATCAAATGAAAAGAGTATCATCATTAAATATTAGAGGGAAAGATAGGGCATACATTTGGAATATCAGTTAAGAAGCCACTCATTATACCCTCATCCCATATGGGAGTGATTTTTTTGTTTTTTGGTGTTTTTTGTTTGTTTGTTTTTTGCCAGGCAGAGTTAGTGAAAGAGAGAGAGAGAGAGTTATAGACAGTGAGAGACAGACAGAAAGGTCTTCCTTCCATTGGTTCACTCCCCTAATGGCCGCTACGGCTGGTGCTACGCTGATCCGAAGCCAGGACCCAGGTACTTCTTCCTGGTCTCCCATGTGGGTGCAGGGACCCAAACACTTGGGCCATCCTCCACTGCACTCCTGGACCACAGCAGAGAGCTGGACTGGAAGAGAAGCAACCAGGACTAGAACCCAGGGTGCTGGCAAAACAGTCAGAGGATTAGCCAAGTGAGCCACAGCCCAACCAGTGATGGGTTTCAGTACCGGCTATGCTCCCCCATTTTAGCTTCCTGCTATGGTGCATCCCTGGAAGGCAGGAAATGGCTTAAACAGCTGGGTACCTGCCACCCATGTAGGAGACCTGGATTGAGTTCCTAGATTCCAGGCATTTGAAGAAATGAATCGGCAGATTGGTATCTTTCTCTCAAATATTTTTTAATTAGGAAAAAATCAAAAGCAGAATGATATAACATTTCACATCTATTAGGATAACTACAATAAAAGAAGAAATGACATCAATGTTTGCAATAATACAAAGACACTGGAATTCTCACATATTGACAATGGGAATATAAAATGGTTCAGCCACTCTGGAAAGCAGTTTGGCCATTACTCCAAAATTTAAACTAAAAAGTACTATAAAACCCAACAATTTTGCTCTTAAGTATATACCCAAAAGCATTTGAAACAGAAACCCAAAAACATTAACATGCATGTTCATGACAGCACTACTCAAAACCACCAGAGGGTGGAAACAATGCAAATGCCCATCAATGTAGGACTCAAGAGATAAACTGTGGCACACTCCCTGTAATGGAATACCACTCAGCCACAAAAATGAGGAAGTACTGACACATGCTACAACATGAATCAAGATGCCAGGACAAAGAAGCTAGACACCAAAGCTCCTGTATTGTTCCACTTCTGTGCAATCTCGGAATAGGCAAAGCTACACAAACACAATGCAGGTTAAGGGTTCTCAAGGACTGAAGGGAGGGGAGAATGAGGAATGACTACTCAATGGGTATGGGGTTTCCTATGGGGGTGATGAATGTATTCTGGAACTAGTCAGAGGTAGTGAGAGCACAACACTGCGCCCACATCAAATGTCACTTCATTATTCACCTCAGGACAGGTAATTCTAAGCTATATGAATTGTACCCCAACAAAACAATTTTTAAAAGCAGCAAGCTAATAAAAATGGTAACCTGTGAGGGGAAGAGACAAGTGGGCTGGAGGGGCAAGGATGTATTCAAGATTTCCGAGCACATTTTCTTACACAGTTTAGCCTTTGGGTCCTGCAAATGTGTTTATAAAATACTCAAAGAAATTTTTTAAAAAAACTACATCCCCACTAATAAATTTAAAGTAACTTTCCCTTTGTCACATAAAGAATGTTTCTTTGGAAAGTAACCCCAGTTATTGTAAGATCCTTACAACATCTTTAACTACTTAGAAAAGAAGCATGGCCTGTCATTGATGTAGCCTGTCAGTCTATCATCACACGGATTCAGCATCAATCAGTTGCGTGCCTTGAGTTACTCTCAGGACGTCAAGACAGGTTCTGATACCTTCTCATGTTCCTCGGCTCAGCCCCCAGAGCCAGCGGTAGCAGGACAGGCCAAAGGACACTGCTCAAAGGCTGACCACCACGACTGTGTCCTTAGCACTGCACCGGAAGAAACCTACATGCTCTGCAGAAATCAGCTCAAATTAAATGACCCAAGAAAATCAAAGATGACTTTCTAATTCCTTTTACTTTGATTTTGAGGCTTCGAAACAATTTGACAAAAAATTCCATAGTACCATCTTGCCTCCAGGTTTTTTAAAGGCTTTGGGGGTTCTGGAAAGGTATTTTCTTTCACATACAATTAATACACTTATTAGTTTTCATTTCAAGAGCCTTCAGTAGATAAGCTCTGAAATATCTTAACATTTTAGAACTAAGAGATATCATGAAATACTATGGTAGATTATGAAGAGTTAAATTTTGGAAAAAAATACACCAACTTCAAGAGCTTTGTGCTCATCTCTGTCAAAGTCTATGGGCAACATTCAATTTTTATAGAGTACAAAGTTTAAATTAAGACTGCTCGGTCTTCCTTTTTTTTTTTTTTTAATACACTTTCCCTGACAGTATCAATGTAATAGCTTCTTTAATTCTTAAGCGCCAAGAAAAATCACTACCTTCAACTTTTTTGGATAAACAGTATAAGGCTTGCTTGCTTTCTGATCAAAATCCTGGAGCCAGGAGCTTCTTCTGGGTCTCCTACATGGGTGCAGGGGTCCAAGTACTTGGGCCATCTTCTGCTGCTTTCTCAGGTAGCAGGGAGCTGGATGGGAAGTGGAGCAGCCGGGACTGGAACCACAGGTAGTACTTTTACCTGCTATGCCACAGTGCTGGCCTCAGTTTGCTTTCATTCTAGAAGCAGTGTAAGACAGATGACAGATTTTTTTTTTTTAAAGAAAAATGACAAATCCCATACCTCAAGTGGGACTTTTTCTGGCCATATTTAATATTACTGAAACAGAACAAGAACAACTGCTTAAAATACAGAAGTTCTTTGGCTAAAATCTCAAAGACCATACTTTGATTCAGAAATCTTTACTTATTGGTAAAGATCAGAAATCAGTCTGAATGTTTCATCTATTTTTAGGAATCTTAGCCCTATTTTAGGGATTTGGAGGAGTTGAAATCAATGTAAAATAAGGCTAATGCTAAACAGCAATTTATAATAGCATGAGTTCTTATTCAAAAAATAAATACACTCCACTTGTAGCTTTCTCCAGAGTCCAAGGTGTGTATAAAAAGAGAACTTGTAAACAAAGGACAGGAGAAATAGCAAAAAATCTAACTTCAGAGAAAAGCAAAGACGTCTGGAAACTGGAGTCTCTCATAGGCCTAATTACTGGAGTGCCTGTGTTGGGAGGGAGAAGAGTGGCTGCGAGCACGAGGCTGGAGTTTCTGAAGCCCGTGTGGGCATCTGTGGGCATCTTCCACCACTTCTGGGCAATTCTATTAGGCAAAATCAAACTTGTTCTTTCTCTCTCAGAAAAGCCCTGGTACCTAGACAAGCTGTCATCTCTTTAAATGTTCAAATTTGAAGAAAAGCATATGCAAAAACAGAGGATGAAGAATGGGCTAAACTTGAACAAACAGAAGAAGAAAACAGATTTTCAATATAAACGAGAAACCAGAACAATCAAATTGAAATCCTCCAACAGGACACTGCAAATGTGTTTCAAGCGCTACACTTCCTCCACTGACTGCAACTGAATGGCAGAAAGGGCATTAGAATCAGCAGTCAACAGACTAACAGACTAACACGAGATGCCTCTGGGAGGGGGTAACAGACCCTTCTCCATCACTGCAGCAGACAATGACAGAAACTCAAAATGGACAAAAATACTATCAAACACACATAGGTCATCCAAGAAGTGAAAACCCATCAGGCCAAGATGCCAGAGGACACACGCCACAGGATTCAAAATCACCTCTAAAATCTAAGCCACCAGCTGCTGGGTGTGGCTAGATCACCCTGATGTCAATCAAATCCTGACATTCTCACAGGCAAGCAGCCACTACTGGGTCCTCCAGAAACCACTCTGGGAGCAGCGGCCACATCTCCTTCAAGCACAACACCTGGCAGACCCGTCAAGAAAGACCCGTCCCTCCCCTGTGAAGACCCTTCTCTGAAGAAAGGTGGGGGCTGCCCACAGCTAGACTGCTTGCACTCTGATTAACAACACTCAAGCAGCCAGGGAGGTAGCTCTTGTGTTTCAGACACCACAAATTTCTGTTTCTCACACATACACACACATACTGTACTATGCTTACCATTTCCTGGGAGGCCCCAAAGCCTGACTTATCACGCCAATTTGTATTCAACAATGGGCTGCTGATTCTCCACCCCACTTCATGACTGGCCCCTGTGGATCAGTCTCAGGGGCCACCCCAAACAGGCCCACACTGTTGAAGGGCCTCTGTGGCATCTCAGCCCCACATTTATTACTTGCTGCCAGATGCCATCTGTGTCAAAATCTCTATTCTATCCCAGCTGAACTCCCAATCACAGAAAGAATCATACTGTCGAGTGACTTGAATAAATTTGATTGCCAATATTAAACTCACTCTAGAGCCTCATCAACAGAACTATTCCTTCTCTGCTTTGTTTTTTAACTAAACCACCTAATGCGATGGCAGGGCTGAAACAATAGGTCAATAAAGTCACCAACAAGCCCAAAATCTCCAAAAGTCAAAGAAATATCCAACATTTGTTGGAGAAAGTGCCAGAAGGCTAGAGGAAGAGACTATCAACAAAAGACTAGAAGAAAAGGACAACCAACACAGTTAAAAGGTCACAAAACAAGAAACAGAGAATGACTCCTGTGTATTCTATTTTAGATGAGGAAGGAGAAATATATTAGGGGTTCATTTGATCTGATAAATTAATGACTACAATAATGGTTATGATTTATTAAGCAAGACACAGTGCTAAGTGTTTTACATACATTATGTCTTCTAATCCTTAGAAAAACCTTGTGAAAGAGATTAACTTTGTCTTATAAATGAGCACCTGAAACACACAATTACATAACTTGCTCAAGGTCACACAATTCATGAATGGCAGAGTCAGAATTTGAATTCAGCTCTAAGACTCATGACACCACACTATAGTACATGACTTAAAACCACAGTTTCTATGTGCATAGTTTTTTTAAGATTTATTTATTTATTTGAAAGGCAGAGAGAGAGAGAGAGTCTTCCATCTGCTCATTCACTCCCTAGATGGTAGCAACGGCAGAAGCCAGAAGCTTCTTCAGGATCTTGCACGCAGGTGCAGGGACCCAAGCACTTGAACCATCTTCTACTGCTTTTCCAGGCCACAGCAGAGAGCTGGATCGGAAGTGGACCAGCAGGGACTCGAAATGATACCCATATGGGTTGCTGGCACTGCAGGCAGCAGCTTTACCCATTATGCTACAGTGCCAGCCCCTGTACATAGGTTAACAAGGTATCAATATGTGCTAATATGAAGTAATGTCTAAGATACAGTAAGTCAAAACAGGTAAGTGTGCCCCAGTCAGCCCCTCTAGTATACTACCAGGTGTATAAGACAAAGGACTGGAGGGAATACACATAGAATAACCAACATTTCTGAGACTGGAACAGTGGCAGCCTCAAATAAAGGCAGCTGTGGGTTTGAGAATCGAGAAAGTACATACTTTTACTACTGCATTTTGCTATGGTAAGAATTTAACCAACTCATGTCATTTCTCATAAATAAAAAAATAATAAAATATAACTGCTGAAACCAAGATCCTGTAATGAAAAGACACTTTGGAAGCCTCTGCTCACAAAATCTGAACAATCTAAAGAACAAAGGAATGCCCATTTTAGTCCAGCATCCTTTTTAGATGTCTTCATCATCAACACTGCTCACATCCTAAGTATGAACCAAACCAGCTTCTACCCATGGAAAGAAAAGGCTGTTCCTATGACCCCAGAGAAGACATTGCAGAGACCTAGACAGAGGCATGCAAAGAAGGCCACTCCAACACAGTCAACAAAGCAGAGAGGAATGGGCACAGGACAGCCTGGGGGATATGGTCACTGAACAAAGCTAACATTTAGAAATTAATAAGGAGGATGAAGCATGGAACCATCTAAGCAAGGTTGGGACATGGAATTTTCCAGATGCAAACAAAACCCCTAACACTAGAACACTAATTTCATCTGTTGAAATGAATAATACTCTTGAAGAGGGGTGGGAATCTGGGAGGGAGGGAGGGTGGGGGGAAGAATCATTATGTTACTAAATTTGTACATATGAAATGCATGAAATTTATATATGTTAAATAAAGACGTTGCTGTGAAAAAAATCAGCATTTCTCTACTTACCTTTACTTTTAGAACTGCTGTTAATTTTATATTCATTCAAAATTGTTGGCAATGCTTATTAGTGCCCTCCCCACCCATTTTTAAAAGGTCTGAATACTGGCCGGCACCGTGGCTCAACAGGCTAATCCTCCGCCTTGCGGCGCCGGCACACCGGGTTCTAGTCCTGGTTGGGGCACCGGATTCTGTCCTGGTTGTCCCTCTTTCAGGCCAGCTCTCTGCTGTGGCCCAGGAGTGCAGTGGAGGATGGCCCAAGTGCTTGGGCCCTGCACCCAATGGGAGACCAGGAAAAAGCACCTTGCACCTGGCTCCTGCCATCGGATGAGCGCGGTGCACCGGCCGCAGCGCGCCGACCGTGGCAGCCATTGGAGGGTGAACCAACGGCAAAGGAAGACCTTTCTCTCTGTCTCTCTCTCTCTCACTGTCCACTCTGCCTGTCAAAAAATAAATAAAATAAATAAAAAAAAAATAAAAGGTCTGAATACTATTTGCTTAAAGAGCAGAAACTCTGGACAGTTTGAGCTTAAAGAGGGAATTCACTGGAAAACAAACTTGAGTAAAAACCTAACATCCAAACCTCAGTATAGACAAGAACCAGACCAGCTCCAGGTAGGGATTTGTAGAGCTCCATAGAAACAAGGCACGTCATGATGGGCAGAGATGGCCCATGGGTCCCCGACATGTGTCAGTGCACTCTCAGAAACTGGTATATTGCAGTGAGTCAGGTGCCACCCAGTAGTTGCCTACTACACTACAGCATTCACAAAAAAATGCTCTTACATTTGTATATTTAAAAAGCTCAAATACTCTACATACTAAATTCATGAACATTTAAATTCACAAATTTTCACTTACAACTACATGCTTCAAATATTATTGTGCATACCACCATAAAAAAGTCAATGTACTACATAGATTCCATATCAGAGTTGTTATTGGGAGAATCTGACAGTAGAATCATAAAGATTAAACAGCACTAACCAGAAATCAATGGTACAAATATGTTCATCAATCCATCTTTCAAAGGAATTTTTTGTTCTTACAATGAGCCTGTAACTTAAGAAACGGCATGCCTTTTTCAAACACATGAACAAAATAAGGCCCCAAACAATAATTTAAGTTCAAACAGAATTTAATTTAAGCTCAAATAGAAAACAGGCACTAAAATCCAATGTCCACTCAAATACTCTCAGGATGAACCAATTAACTCTTTAATTCCCGATTCCTCCTAAAATCCACTAACATCACATTGCACTCAATTTTAATTGCTTTCATAATTTAAAAAGGTTACAAATGCTTGCTGTTTGAAACAGACTATTGAGAAAAAAAAGAATATCCCTCCCCCTCTACAACACAGAGATAACTGTGTCAAGCAGGCTGGCCTACTCCTTCAATCATACTCATTACACCATAAAAAACCGAGTAATTTCTTACTTGCTGTTTGCCTAATGTTATATCCCCATTGCTTTGTTTTTCTGAGAGTTTACATCATTTTTTCTTTAAAAAGCAACAGATGTTCATCAAAGAAGATCAGAAAACAGAGACAAATAAAAGGAAAGACCCACAATCCTACTCGCCAAGAGGCAACCGCCATCTCAGTATTCTGGCTCCAGACCCTTTTCCACTTGCACAGAGAGCACTTCAAAAGTTCATGGAAAATCAAATGTAAAAGATGAGCTCTTTGATACAAAGAAAATGAGAGATCCATGCAGTTTTTTCATTATATACATTTTCCATGAACATCTCCAAGACCTCTCATTTATGCTGAACACTGGAGCCACTCTACAGCACCCTTCCTAAAACCTACACAGTACTGTAGTCCTCATACATGCTATATGATCCACTAAAAAAGCAGCCAGAAAGATTCAGATCCTCTTCATTTTGGCCAGGATCACCTGGTGTTGACTGGAACACAGGAGACAGAGGACTCAAGCCAACCCTGCCTGTACCATAAAAGCAAAATCACAGAGCAGGTTAGGTCGCCCAATGTGTCCTCACTAACTGATTTGGGATAATTTATTCACATGCCAAATGAGGTTGGCATTGTTTTTTGAAAATCTCTTTTGTTGCCAAGGGTATCTAAAATGAAACTCAGTTTATTCATCCAAGAAACAAAAACTCTGAAGGCCAAGTACTTGTGAATTTTTCTCTAGGTTTTATTCACAGCTAATAAATGCTAAATTTTTTATTTGCTGCGAAGAATTTATCTACATAGAAGCATACTACACCTTGTTTCATGCTTCTGGTTGCACAGAAAACAGCAGTTAGAAATGCAGACAATTTTTGATGAACTGTAACCCTCCACATTAGATATAAGTAACTTTCAAAGTTAAGTAGTTGTTGGTGAGCAACAATCAGCCAACTAAATATCAAGTTACCTCATCAACGAAAATGACTGCATTCTCAACTGTCCTTAACTCTCAAGCACTACGGTGATCCTAACCATGTACTTTTCCATGTATATGCTTCTTTGAATTGTTGCTAAAAAATACCTTATTCTTTTGGCATTTGAAGTAGCTGAAAGCCAAGAAGACCCAAGTTTTTTCTTCCCCTATCCATGGCAGCAAAGCCCCAGTTCAGAATGTAACTTGAAATTCACTGCCTAAACATGGAGGTCTTGATGTTTGGCACCTGTTCAGCAAGAATTCTATTATTATATAAGCACCAAGTTCTCAAGTCCTCTGGCTCAGTCTTTCTTCCTCTTTCATCTCTGTTCTCTGAATCGCCACACCTCAAGCAGGGCCTGCCTACTTTTACCCCATTCATGTTCCAAAAGCTGATCTCTCAGACTCTCTGTAGCTTAAAGCTTCCGCCTCACCTCAACCCCTTCACCAGCCAAGGTGAACTGCACTGCAGTATCTAAGTATCAGTGCACCTCTGCCCTAATCAAATGTAAGCTCCATGAAGTAACAATTTTATTTATCATTATGCCTTTATTGCCTTATACATCTTACTCGCTAAAGCAAACTGAATTACCTATGCTCTCCATAATTGACAAAAACCACACTTATCATGTATACTATGTTGTTTTGAAATAAATATGCACTGCAGAATGGCTAAAGTCAATTACAATGCCTACTAGTTCACAAACTTTTTTGTAGCAAGAACACTTAGAATCTACTATCAGCAAATTACAAAAATAAAATACACTGTCATTTCCTACAGTCACCTGCCAATGCAGACGTCCACTGTCCTCAGGTGCTTGTTTCCTAGTGTTCCACCTATGCTGTGTCTAGGCTTGAATTTGTTTTAATCCTGCTTGATGTTCACTATGCTTCTGGACCCTAAGAACTCGGGCCTGGCGATGAACATGAAAGATTTCTCAACCATTAATCTTCTAATAGTCCCTCCCCGACTCCCTATTTCTGGAAATTCACAGAAGGTAATACTGGACCTCTCATTCTAAAGTTCATGAGTTTTAACTTCTCATTTTCCATTCTTTATTCCTCAGTACTGTATTTCTAAGCAGTTTCATCCAATCTCCTTTAAAATCAATAGTTTCCTCTTCAATTATATCTACTCAACTATTTAACCTGCCCATTGAGGTTACTTTTTAAAATTTAATGACTATAATTTCCATTTCTAAGAATTCAATTTGGTTCTTTTCCATGTTCTTTTTCTCATCTGCAACAATCTCTCACTGGGGTCTTACCTCTTATCTCCAATCATTTTAAATAAATAATCTTTCCTATGTCCTATCATCTCTACCTACTGAAGTACTAATTATCTTATTGATAATCTGCTCTCTTTCATAGTAATTCATTTCCTTGTGTGGCTGGACAGTTGTGTATTGTAAGCTCATCTTTGGCACGAGCTGTATCTTCAGTAGACACCAATGAATTGGCTCTGCAGGACAGCCTCACAGTTCCTTCTACGGGCTCTATTAGTGTCCACAGTTGTGGACTAGGTTCTGTGCTAATTTCTCAGCTTGACGGTTAGATTTTAAGAAATTGTGGATTTGAACTCACTCCCATTGCGAGCTGCAGCCTTGGAATTTAGATGTCTTGCTGGTTTACTGTTTATTATGAATCCCAGTTATCACCGGCCCTGAAGGACAAGGTCCTCTGCACTTTCTCAGACTAACAGTCAAGTTGTTCTCAGCCTTCTCTCACAGACGTAACAGCCCATCATGACTTTGAGCTGGAGGGCCTCCACTCCACCCTCCTACTGTATGCAGACCTCACACCATCTCTGCTCCTTCAAGAGACCCTCCAGACCATGCCTGTGGCACCTGTACCCTCCCAGCTTTCAGTTTTCACCTCTGGCACCCTGCATTTCATGGTCTTTCAAGCTCGCAAATGCTTCGGGCTATTGTTGCTATATTTTGTCCGCAATTTCTGTGCTTATAGCAGAGTAAGATGGGCAGTCTCCATATGAGCTGTGTTGGCAATGTTGCTGGAAGTCTCCAGTAGTTAGAAAATACAAAGCTGGAACATTAACTTCAGAGAATTGTGATGATTACTTCCATTTTGCCAATGACAATGGCCTCCTACATTTTTTTCAGCCTTGACAACAACTTTCAAATTTGGGGTAAAAAAATTCCCAAGACATACTAACATCATTTTGTCACTATTTCAAATGCCTGCCTACTCATTTAATAATTCTAATTCATCTTATATCTCACTCTTAGAATTTTAGTGAAATCAGAAGGCTGGAAAGGATCACCATTTCCCATCTAATCAATGAATCCAATGGTCTTTTTAGTACTCATTTCATTCACCTCTCTGCAGCAATATTTTTTGATCATTCCAGTTTTTCTATTCCAACACAACCTCAGATCATTTTTTTCTTTACTGTTCAATTTATTTAAGATTGATTTATTTATTTGAAAGGCAGTTAAAGAGGGAGGGAGGGAGAAAGGGAGGGGGGGAGAGAGAGAGAGAGAGAGAGAGAGGGAGGGAGGGAGAGAGAGAGAGAGGGAGGGAGGGAGAGAGAGGAGAGAGGAGAGAGGAGAGAGGAGAGAGGAGAGAGAGAGAGAGAGAGAGAGAGAGAGAGAGAGAGTCTTCCATCTGCTCATTCACTCCCCAGATGGTAGCAACAGCAGAAGCCAGCAGATTCTTCCAGGTCTCCCACACATGTGCAGGGGCCCAAGGACTTGGGCCATCTTCTACTGCTTTCCCAGGACACAGCAGAGAGCTGGATTGGAAGTGGAGCAGCTGGGACTCAACTGTCGCCCATATGGAATGCCAGCACTGCAGGCAGAGGCTTCGCCCACTCCACCACAGCACCAGCCCCAGTCATATATTTGTTATCGCTATGTTATCAATCATTTCCTAATATATGCCCTTAACTCTCCCCTCTATAATTCTTCCAGTAAACCATAATCAGATTAATATTCCTATAATATCTCTCTCCTCTTATTAAGCATTCACATTCTCCATCTCCAATACAGTGACTCATTATTCCCTAATACTATGAGAAAAGAAGACATTTAGTGGATTTCTAGCCACCAGCGTGTAAACAGTAACACCACCTCACAAGTACTGATTGCATACTATGTACTTGATAAGGCGCAAAACACCTCAGCTGTTATCAATTGATCCTCACAATACCTGTATGAAGAAGGTTCAACTACTATACAATTCTTCAGGGATGAGGAAAATAAAGCTCGAAGATTAAGTAGCCAACTCAAGAAAACACAGCTAACAAGAGGCTGAGTCAGTTTCATTTTATACCAAGTCCAGCCTCTTAAACAGTGTATATTATCTCCACAAACACTTGCACCAAAAGCCCCTACCCTTCCTGTGATTGTAAAAACCATCCATCCAGCCGCCTCTTAAAAGCTCTGCCTGGTTTCTTCTATAGGGACCTCACACTAATGCACTCAAAACCAAAATCAGGGTCACACTGCGGTGGTCCAATCACAGTGAAAAACTAACCGACCAGTCATGCAAGTCAGAAACCAGAAATCACATTTTCTCGCTCACCTACATCTCCAACCTATGACCAAATTCTGACCATCTTCTTCCTCCTAACCTCTACGGCATCCACCTTCCTCCAGCCCAAGAACCACCACCCTTGCCCAGCTGCTACAGCCTAACTCGTCTACATTCTCACTTCTTTCAACCCATTCTCCACTGCGCAAAACAAACCAAAAAAGCACATCCTCCCCCAAAAGATGATTTTAAAATACAAATCTTATTTTTCATCAATTTGGGACTCAAAATCATAGCTCTAAGTCCATATTTATTCCAGAGTCTGGAACTAAAGGAATGCAAGTATTGGTGACAGCTGGGTTTCAGTAACAAAGCAATTTTCAGTGAACCAAAAATGATGCCAACACAGAAAGAGGAGCAAACTGAGAGATGATGACAAAGAGGACAGCACCTGAGGTTTTCACACTTGGCTCCAGTGACTCCTGAGGCGGAGCAGAAACCTAAACCTGCCCACACTTCAAGGTATTTTTCTCATTACACTGTGATACCCCAGGATCCTTCCAAAAAAAATCCTTTTTCTCTAAAGTAGTTCAGACTGAGTTTCTAGCTTGCAACCAAGATTCTTTGCTAAGAAAAAGGCTTTGAAAGAGCTAAGGTAACACACTTAAAGATAGTATGCCTACAAGGCAAAAACTGAAATTCTACATAAAGTAAAAAATTCCTTTGCCTAGCATATATATAAATACAGTCTATGTTTGTAAACTCATGCACCTCTTCCTTTTAAAGATGTTACATAAAATCCTTTAGGTCAAGCCCATGTTTTCCTTTATGTTCTCCAAACCATCATAGTAAGGGCTGGATCAAAGCTGAAAAAAAAAAAGTCGGGGGCAGGCATTTGCCCTTCCAGTTAAGACACCTGTGTCCCTCTTAGAGTACTGGGGCTCAATGCTCAGCTCTGGCTCCAGAGTCCAGCTTCTGCTAATCCAAATCCTACAAGTAGCAATGACGGCTCAAGTAACTGGGTCCCTGCCACTCACATGCGAGACCCAGATCAAGTTCCTGGTGCTGGTTTCAGTCTTGGTCCAACCACAGCAGGCATCCGAAGACTGAACCGGTAGATTGGAGCACAAGCGGTCTCTCCCTGCCTCTCACGTTTAGGAGTACTAACAATTTACATCAGAAGTAAAAGCGTAACTATACAATAATACGAATCAGGGCCTGCACTGCGGCATAGCGGCAACGCCACTGCCTGCAGTGCCGGCATCCCATATGGGTGCTAGTTCAAGTCCCGGCTGCTCCACTTCTGATCCAGTTCTCTGCTGTGGAGGATGGCCCAAGTCCTTGGGCCCCTGCACCCACATGGGAGACCTGGACAAAGATCCTGGCTCCTGGCTTCAGATCACCACAGCTACATCTGTTGCAGCCAGTTGGGGAGTGAACCAGCAGTGAATGGCAGGTATCTCTCCCTCTCTCTCTGCCTCTCCTTCTCTCTGTTTAACTGACTTTCAAATAAATAGATAATCATTTAAACAAATACAAATCACGTCATGTCCCTGTTTCTTTGGGTACAGCCCACACAACACAGCATAAATGCCATCTCTATCTAGGTGACTGACCCTTCCCCACCATTCTCTTTCCTAGTTGTGATATCGCATCGTCAAGTATTATAAACTCACCTTGCTCTTAACCCAAATTTTACCTATTGCATAAATATGTTGTAAAGTAGTGTGCCACGGAAGAGACAAAGGAGTTGTGGAAAGCACCGATTATATTCTTTACGTAGACTTTTTCTGTTGCCATCTGGTGGTTTGTATATAAAATCAACACTGACTTCCATCGTACAGAGGGACTTGGTCACACACAATCTTGGTCTTTCTGCATCATCTCCAACATCTAGGCAGAAGTCAAGGTAGAACTGAACCTCACTCTGAAAAAAACTCCTCTCTGACAATCAGAAACATACCACAAATAAATTAAGGACTACACTGGAAAAAAAAAAAAAAAACCACAGACACTGCCACCCCTGGAAGTGACCACCTTGTGTAAATGTGACTAGGTCACAACAATGACATAAAAAATTCCTCCTTGCTTCATGTCTGAAATACTCAGATTTCTAGGGGTACTCAAGTTCCCACCCCCAATAATTATCAATAGTCACAGAGACAATAGTAGGATTCATATTCCTTCCCTAGGCCACCACAGTCACTCTTTGGTTACTTCCCCATACTCTTTTCTTGAAAACATCACCTGTGTTAAACCAAACTTACGGAGTTGAGTACTGCAAATCTCACATACTAAAGAATCAAATCCAGAATACAGAGTTCAGAAAAAGCAGCATGCCACTGCACCAAAACCTGATTTTTTTCTGCATCATAATAGGAGTTCCAGGGTCTAGCCCATTTTCTAAAGCTCACATCTGCAAAGACTACTTGATTAAAAATCATAATTTTTTTTAAATACAAAGCCAAAAACATCAAGAAGTGCCTTCTTAGCCCCATTCAACAAGCTAATCTCCAAAGATCAGTAAATAAATAAATCATATCAGTTGTCAAGAAACTGGATTGATAGCTGTATCTTCACTAGATATTGCCTGAGCATTAGGGTCAACTAAGCCTATTAAAGTGAAAAATAATTCTTGTCTTAATTTTAAGGACTCTCTGCTTTACTAAAAGTCCCTAATGAAGACAATTAAGCCAAAATAACATGAGGTTGAGCACAGAAAACTCAAACACCAACTACTAATCTTTCATTACTATGGTCACTGTCCAGTAAACAGCAACACTCTTACAACCTTTCCCTATCCCATATCTTGTTATCTCTCTCAGAGCATCAATCACCTTTGGGAGATTTCTATTAATCTCATTACTCTTTCTTCTTCTGACCACTTAGATAAATTTTCTTAAAATAAGAAGCTTATTTAATTCTCCAAATTTACAGCTTACATTGATAAATTATGCCACTAATTTGCTTTAGAGAACCTAACATTTTGAGCATGAACCATTTTAAGGCTAGAGTAAATACATCATGTGTTAGCAGCATCTCAGGAGAAATGTTGTCTTCAACACTGAACATACCTGGCAAACTAAAATGAAGAGAGTTAAATTCTAGGGACTAAGACATATGGAATTACAGAATCCCCAAAGAGGAGACACACTTAGAGAGCTTGGTAAGGGCAGAAAGGATGTGACAACATACAGAAGATCAGAGAATCAGAGCAGAACAGATTTGAACAGTGAGTCTAACCGCCTCCCTCTTTATAGACGAGCAAACAGTGCGAGAGAGGCTACCTGACTTGCTCACACTGCAAGGCAGTCACAGACGAAATAAAACCAGAGCTACTGACGCTTAGCCCAATGCCTCCTCCATTCACTACATCATGTTTCTAGGAAAGATTTATTAAAAATACTCTCATTCCCACAATAACCACAGGGGAACGGGGCCAGCCTAATGCAATGAGTCTCTGGCTTTAGAACTGTCAGGAAGCCAGATCACCTAAACACCAACACAGCAAATGCATACACAGAGATTCCTGAAGCAATGATCCCAAATATTTGTGGGTGTATATGTTTGGATATAGTAAAACTAGTGATAATATAATGAAGTTCCAAGATTAATTGCAATAAACTTCTTCACAACAGGTCTCAAGTATGGTCAAACTATGACAGATTTGCATTTCAGGAATTCACTAAAAATTTTAACTGTAATTTCTATGTGCTACCAGAGGATGGCAGAAGGTGCCACTTGCAGGTTCAACTAACCATTATTCTCCCTCAGGATTATGGGTACAGTTGTTCATGACTTTTTAATTGGGAAATGTACAAATTCAGGGGAAACTTTAAGAAAACGTGTTACAGAAACACTGAAGTCAAATCGAATAAAAGGGCTACATGAACTAAGATGCTCAGCTACGTTCCACACGATGCATCATTGTATACCAAGAGTAAACAATAAAGCTAAAATCAACAGCTTTGCATGTTCTAACTTAAGTGTTCCTCTTCTTACTACCGGTTGCACCCAGATTTTCATTCCCACCCTCTGCTTCCATGAACTGGACTTCAAGGGCCTCCTCTCAGAACTGCCATGTTCTAAGTTGCTTAGAGACACTGAAGCCATGAGCCATCACAATCCAGATCCTGTTTCCTCCTGCTGCTATGTGCATTCCCTTCTCTATGTGTAGTCCAGCAATATCCCAGGTCTCCCGGCTCCTGGACACCTGGAGGAAGGCCAGAGAGCAAGCAGAATGATACCGCCTGCCTCAGACCAACGCCACCTCACACACCCCATCCCATGCAGCAGAAACCACCCAAGGGCTCCTCAAAAAGCCCATGGCTATGTGTATGGTGAAAAAAAATGCATGCATTTCACAACATTTTGGTCAACATACTTCCATTTTTTCCAGGAACTTTTTGAAGTGCCCTTGTACAAAGGCAGTTGGTACATTTAACTAGAAAGACTTACCATTCATCACTTAATTACCCATTTAACTTGCAGTCTTTCCACTTTGTTTCACCTAAATGAGAGCACAGGAAGCTCCCTGGATGTACAGGGTGGCAATGGCTATTACTGGATTTACAAGGCCAACAAAGTAGCCAATAACCACCTGTTGAATATGCAACAGCCCAAGCAAGGTAGCCTGGGACTCCTAGAAACTCAAGTTCAAGTTGTGAGGGGAAGGGGCCAGCGATAAGAGGAAGAGGGGCAAGGAAACACTTTTCGATTCACAGAAGGCAGTACAGGCTCAAAGGAAACCAGACTTGCAGTGACCTCGATTAACACTGAGCTGTAATTTCTCCAGCAAACAACTGACAGAAAAGCCTAATTAGGAGACCACCCAGGGCTGGGAACTGACTTAACACAAGTGATCCAGGCCACAGGAAAGCATGCTAGGGTGGCAGAGAACCCAGAGGTTATGAGATCAACCATCACAAGAATAAAATGTAAGGAGAGACAAGAATCACTTGTCAAGCTTCTAAAAAATGCCCAATTCTGAGAGTCAACAGACCTCAAGAAGCGCTCAAATTTTCAATTATTTTTAAGATTTCACTGGTGATTATGATGCATGCTCCCGATGAGTACCCAAGTAGGAGCTCAGCAGTCTGCACAGGAATAAACTGAACTCGCAGCTTAAAAGCAAGTAGCTCAGAGAGATCATGAACCTGGGACAGGCGTTAGTAAAGACAGGTTTAAAGGTCCACAAGCTGCCAGAATGACTTGGGGGATGACCAGACACCCAGGACACTGTCTGAAGGAAAAGTGAATCCTGTGATCTCACTTAAAGGCTAAGCGCTGTGGTTCTTAAACGGCTACACATTCTTATCATCTGGAGAGCCTGGCTCTCTCTACACCCAGGTCAAACCTCAAATCCATTAAACAAAGTCTGGAAGAGAGATGGAGGCGCAACACTTAAAGCTCCCAAGTGAGTCCAATGTGCACCCACGTTTGAGAAACACCAGGTTAGAGAGTTCTGGGGAAATCAGCAGACTGGAGTGAGGAAAACAAAGCAGTATACATCAGTGGTTCTGAAACTCAAGTGTATGTCATAATCCCAGAGAAAGCTGCAGCTCAAGTTAGCACAGAAGGAGCTGGTCCGTTCAAGTTTTACCAATCCCCCAGGGAGCCGGCGGGTGGGGGAGAATAGTGCTCAAAGTTTGATAACCACCGGCCTAAGAGACTGGAAACCACTGCAGGGAGAAACTGCACGCTATGAACAACCAGGGACGGTAACTGACAAGAGCATTCCTATCCCTCTGGGACTGATGAGTACAAACTCCATCTATGATGTGTCCTGAAAACCAGCAGAACCAATACGTCAGCAGTCAAGCACCACTGACCACATGCAATACTTAGGATCCATCCTCCTCCCAAGCCACTCCTATCTGGCTTCTCAGCAGAAAGTATAAAGAAAGTGTGTATTGCCACCTGCCTTTCAGAATTAAAGATTTGGCTTTTTAGGTATCTAGAAAAGTCAAAAGCAATTAAATAATCACCAATAATCAGTGTTCTACCATGTAGAACGGAGTTACTCCAGAACATTAAAGTTTTTTTTTTTTTTTTGTAAGATCGGAACTGCCTCCAGGGTCAGCAATATCTTCTTTTGTAACTTCTGCGGATTACATGTAACTTATACTGATAAATGTTGCATTTATTCTCTCCAGAGATGATATGACCAGCCTACCCAATAGCTTCACCTCGCCACTTAGTGACAACATGGTGCTTATGACCAGTTGCAACTTACTGGTAACTACCCCATTTAGAATATTACATTGTATCTGATAAGATTCAAGCCATCACACTCCTTGCATATGACCAGCTCATCATCCCATCAGAAATCGCTATAGCAGCAGCAGAATTTTCATTTTCAAGATACATGAGCTTTTGTCAAACGGTGACATCTCCTCTGTAATATGAATTTTCAATGATATAAAAAATGATGGATATATTACACATTTCACAGAGCACAGAGAACAGAAACCTGTCAATGAATTTAAAATTTGTGACAATCTATTTGAAATTCTACACTAAAGGATCTGCACACTTTTACAAACCATATAAATGTAAAACAGATACCAATGTTTTTACTGACAAGGAATAAAATATTCCTCCCTAAGAAAGTTTGGCAGTTGCCTTAGTATTTTAATTAATGTATTTTCATTCATTTTTCAGCTGTAAAAATACTTCAAACAGCCTTCAGAGTGCCAATGACCAACACTTGACATCCATGTAATAAACTTCACAACAAAGCCACCGATCTTCCCCCACTGCCTCAATCTGTGCACATCTTCAAACACGTACATGCAAGTATCTCACTGTAAAGTGCAAGTCACTTTTTTTTTTAGAAAGTCAGTTTTTAAAAGAAACTCAATAATAAAACACCATTTCTAGTCTAAAGGTCAGAGCAAGTGATTGCAATTTCTTCAGTTAAACCTGGTTTCTCAGCAATGCAGACCCCATTTTACAAAATGGCTTAACAGACGCCTTGCTCCCCGACTAAGACATTAAACAAGGAGCACAAATAAAAAGGAAAACTGTACAACTAATGCTGGAGTTACACTGAGCATAAGCGGGACGGTCTGTTTTCACGTAGTAAGACCTCACGGAACCCACTTATGAACCCCTGGGGGAGGCACAATTCAGATACTACTTAAAAACCCTGAGTTCGTTTCTAGACTGTGGCATGCCGGCTTCGCATGCAGACCCTCCACATGCTGGTGCGTTCGAATCCTTTCCGTGCAGTAAGCTAAGTCACCTGCACGCGACGCAGGGCACAGCTCACCGGAGTTCAAGGCTGTCCCAGGTCAGTCGGCCTCCGAGCCCCCAGTCCTCACCGACACGGCCTTCCAGGGCGCAGCGGATGAGCAGCGCCCCGAGTTAATTAGACTAAGGCTGCCAACAGCAGAGGGGCCCGGCTAACCTCAAGACCTCGTCCGAGGACGGTGCGGTGGTGTGCGAGCGGCTGCTTCGCCCGCACCCGCGGAAAGGGTGCCGCGGGGCGCGCGAAGGGCTCGGGCGGCCGGGTCAGCTCCGTACACGGAGACCCCCCCCCGGCCGCGCCGGAGGTCGTCGGGACTCGGCGCCTCCCAGGTCGGCGATCGGCACCGCGCTCCAGCCACGGAGCGAGGGACGCCAGCCCGAGCCGCGCAGCCGCGGGCACGCAAAGTTTTGCTCCACCGACCGCACAGTCCCACCTGGGGTCGGGCTCGGGGCGGGCGGGAGCTGCACCCGACGCGGGGGGCGACCCCGCTCCGCTCCGCCGCCCAGGCTCCGTGCAGCGGCTGCAGCTGGGCGCGCGGGGCGGGACCCGGGCAGCCCCCCAGGAGCGGGCGCCCAGCTGCAGCCGCCCCTCTCCGCCCGGGGGGCACAGCGCACCCCGCGCCCGCCAAGTTCGCTCGCCGCACCCCGAAGCGGCGCCCGCCCGCCCCCCGCGCCCGGCCCGGCCCGGCCGCGCCTACCTTGCGCCAGCGCCCGCAGCAAGTGCAGCTGGAGCAGCAGCAGCGCCCACCGCCCGCGGCCCGCGCGCAACTTCGCCGCCGGCCGCCCCGCGCGCGCCGCGTCCTCGCCCGGCCAGCGCCCCGCGCGCTCGGCGGGCGCCCAGCGCCGGGCGGCCCGGCCCATGCCGAGCAGCGGCCGCCCGCAGCGCCGGACGGACGGACGGACGGACGGCCCGGGTGCGTGGACGCGGCGCCCGGCGCGGAGGGGCGCGGCGGGGGCCGACGAGGCGGAGGGGAGTGGGCAGCGGGGGCGGCTGTGGGCGCGACGCCCGCAGCGCTCCGGGGCGGCCGCAAGGCCAGAGCGCGGGGCTGCGAGCGGGTGCAGCGGGCGCCGCGGAGCCGCCGCCGCCGCCCCCGCCCGGCGCTGAGGAGAAAGTGCGCCCGCCCGCGCGCCGGCTCTCGCCCGCCGCCGCTCCCCATTCACAGCCCGGCCGCACGCGCCGCCCGCGCCCGCCGCCCGCCGCTGATTGGCCGAGGGAGGCGGCGCCGCGGCCGGGGCCCGCCCCCACGGCCCTCGCTGGTTTTCAAACTCGACGCGCCCGCCCGCCTGCAATTTCGCGGCCGGCAGCGGCGCTGGACTCGGGCGGCTTCCCGCGCCGGCTGCGCCCCCTAGGGACCCGCGGCGGGGACTGCAGGCGGCGGGCGCGTCTCGGCACGCGCTGCCCGGGCAGGGCGGCGCCGCCCGGCCGAGCCCCTGGCGGAGCGGAGAGGGCGCGCAGGTGCGGCACGCGCAGGTGCGGCGGGCCTCGCAGACCTGCGGGAGCGGCGGGCGGCTGGGCTCGCCGCCCCCGAGCGCCCTGGGAGCCGCCCTGCTCCCCGCCCGGGGCTCTGCGCCTGGGGCGCAGTGGAAGGGGGCGTGGGGGTTCCGCGCCAAGTTGCCGTAATTGCAAACGAGAAACGGGCGCCATCGGTTTCCTGAACGCCAGGGACAAAAGGCACCGTTTGGCTCAAAGCCGCCGCCTGCTCAGAGGAGTGGACATGGCTTCGTAGAGGCGTCCAAGGTCATGTTTGTCCTGGGGGCCGGCGCACAGGCCGCCTCCGCCGCTCCCGGGTCTGGATGAGGGTCCGTCAGGGGAGGGGTTTCTCGGCGCCCGCCAGGGCGGGCCGGCCGCCCGGCGAGCATGTGGGAAGCATTAGCCGAGTTTATGGGGTGAAGTAAGCGCTCCGGAGCGGAGAGGCCCGCGCGTGGCGGGAGGAGGGCTGGAAGGTGACACCCAGCCTGCTGCCGCTGGGAGTCGGCCGGGAGGAGCCCGGGGCCACGTGATGGTCATCGGGTGAGATCACCCCGCGGGCAAGGCCAGGGGCCCGGTGTGCGCCCCCAGAGACAGCCGCGTCTGGCGGGGTCCGCGTCTGGCCCCCAGGCGGGAGAGTGGGGAGCAGCGGGCCGAGGAGTCGGAGCCTGCAGAGCACCTGTGGGCAGCTGCCACGTGGAGGAGGCAGACGTGGGACCGGGTGGGACCCCCTCGGCCTGCCCCTTGCCCCCTTCCGACGCCGTGCTAGAAGGGCGTGCACACACACACACACCCCAAAAAAAGGCAGCCAGGATGGACGCTCTGTTCTCTGACAACATCGTGGAGCTTCGAAACGGGCTGTGTCTTCCCGCCTTGCTGTCAGATGAGACGGGGGCACGGGTGGGCTGTCGTCTGTCGGTATTGCGGGCAGCCCTGAGCTGCTGCAAACTGGCTGAGAGCCTAGGGAGGCTCTCTGTGGGCCAGCCCTGAGCAGTGGCGCCGTCTCACTGCCTGTGTGTGAGAGGTGCTGGCAGGAGAAACCTCAGCCTTGACCAAGGGACGTGACCTGCCCAAGGTCAGCAGGTCCCCTCCCCCCGCAGCCCAGCCTCCATTCCTCTGAGCACCTCTGGTTTGCTGCAAGACTGACCTTTGAGCTACACCCCTGGAAGCAGATCAGGGCTTTGAGGTCGTCCTTCTTGTGACCTTCAGACTATTGTTGACTCAGTTGCTGCCCAGAGTGAAGGACATTCCCCATCTCCCGGGGTTGTTGCAGGAAAGTGAGCTAACACACTCCATAAATGCTGTTTTCCATCCCCTCCCTCGAGCCGGTGTGGCCTTGCTAGAGCCACTGGTTGTGTTCGGCCAGCAGCCCTATGTCCGTGAGTCTGCTTTCGAATCGGAGCTGGAGCCCATGTCCCAGCCGTACAGTGCCAGCCTGACAGGGCTCAGGCCACTCTTGGCCTCAGGACCCTGCAGAAGTGCCTGGAGCCTCGTTTGCTGTGATGTATTCTGCAGTTAGCACAAAGCTCTGTGGAAACTCGCTTGGAGATTGGAAAGCCCAGGCGGTGCAGGGGCGGTTGTAAGAGATGGATGACGTCACTGCTCCTAGAGAACGTCCAGAGACCCCTGGAAACGCTTATTGCAAAGGCTCTATTATCGTCTCCGTCCTGCAGTTGAAGAAGTCGAGCCAAGAAAGTTTAATAGATGCAAAACAACTGTGTGAGAGCCAGGACCAGAATCCACCTCTCCTGAGCCCCTGTCCTCAGACTGTGTTGCTGCTTCCAGATTCATTAGGTCATTACAGGGGGAGGGGAAGCTTAAATGACAGCTGTTCCTTCTTTTAAAAAGAGAGACTGCTTCTGTCCAAAAGGCCAATTAATGTCTAACTCAATTTTTTTAAGGAAGATTTATTGGAAATGCAGAAGGACAGAGAGAGCAAGCACCTGCATCCATTGGGTCACTCTCCCAGCAGCTGCAATAGCCAGAGCTGGGCCAGGCTAAAGCCAAGAGCCAGGAGCTCTATCCAGGCAGCAGGGACCCGAGAACCTGGTTCGTTTTCTGCGGCCGTCTCTGCATCGGCAGGGAGCTGGACTGGAAGCAGAGCAGCAGGGAATCAAACCAGCAGTCAGATAGGGGAGGTGAGCGTCAAAAGTGGCAGCTTAACTCTGCACCACCACACTGGCCCCTCAACTTAATTCTACCCAGCCCCACAAGAAGACCCAAGAAGAGGACGTGTTGTGCTTGCACGTTGGCCTTGGAAAGTCTTCAGTGGGATGTTCTGCAAGACTAGGAGGCACAGGGATGTTACGCCAGGAAAGCGGACATATTTTTCTTTTTGGGGAAAAAAAAAAGGACCTGTGACTGTCCACAGCAAACAGTTAGGATTCCCTCTGCTTTAAAAAGAGAGAGGAGAGAGTTTTCAAAACATGATCATTTCAGGGGCATCAGAGTGGTCCCTGAGCCCATGGGTGCTGGCCTGACAATCAGCTCACCTGGGAGCCCTGAGAACGGCAGCCTGGACCTCCCGAATCCTCACCTGCATCTAGCAAATCTCCAGGTGATCCCTATTAAGTTCCGTCTCCTAGGAATGTAGTGTGAAGACTAGCACCCTCGCTTGTGTTCTCTTCCTCTCTGCACTCATTTCTCTTTCGCTTCCTCTGTGTTCTCTCCTCCCTCTTATGGGCCAGGAGATAAAAAGGAAACTTCAAAAAGTGATAGGATTTTAATTTTACTTTTCGATTTTAAAAGGAAAGCTTGCAACTTCCTGGAACATCAACAGTTCAACTGTATATATATTACAGATCAGAGGCATCTTTGTGTCCGTGTGGAAGAAACACCTAGAGAAAGCAATAGTATTTTCCCGTATAGGTAGCTTTTATACATCAATGGGAAAAACACAAGCAAGGCCCATGGAATGGCAAACAGAGTACAGGAACAGGCACATCTCAGAGAAATACAAAGGAAAACAAACATTTGAAGAGACACAAAGAAATGGATCCCAAACATGAAAAGACCCAAGCAATAGGGCTAATAAAAAATGTGGATGGACAATGGCCAGAGCTGCAGAGGATTTGTGGAGATGCACTCATGTATTCTTGGTGAATATATACATTAAACAGCCATGCTGGAGTTGCTGAATTTTAAATAGGAATTGTCGTTGATTCTCACAAAGGCATAACGACAGTACAGTACATAGAACAGATTTAATGAGTATTAAAAGAATAGTTAGAAACATTGATAAATATTTGCTCTATGGAGGTATTTTATTATAAAACCAACAAGTTAAACAGGTAAGTATTGTCTTGTAAAAGAGCATGTCTATAATGTGGAATAATCCTATTTTTTTCTTAGAGCATAGATGTCAAATTCAAAACAGGATTTCCTTCAGGGGACATAGAATTACATGCTTTTCTTTTGCTTTTTAAATTTCCAAGTTTTTTATAATGAAGATAAACGAATAAAGCTTATTTTTAAAAAGCAGATGTTGAGCAGAAATAAGCTATTTCTTACCTATAGCTCATTAAGAAACACCCCCAATGGGTTCTCAGTGCTTTGGAGAAAAATAATCCCCAACCATCAGAGGCCAAGTTACAACAAGAACTTGTCCACAGGGATGCTGTGCCCTTCCATGTGCAAATCACACCCCACCACTGCACATCCAGGGCACGCCTGAGAGCGGTCCCTGGGGCCCTGTCCCCAGAGAACTCTCCGTCTTCACTCAGATCCCTGCCAACGCTAAGCCCAGCCTCAGCCGCACCTTTGTTCCGTTGCCTGGCAACCCATTAATGAGCCTCCAGGTGCTGCCTTTGAGCCCTAATGGGGCATGTGCTCTGGTTACCTTAGAGCCCAACTAGTTTCCTGAAAACATTTCAGAATCTAAAATCTCATAAAATACCGTTAAGGAAGCTATGGAGAAGAGAGGCACAGAACTTTACCGAACCTCCAGTTTTCTTTGAAAGTCTCCCTCACCCTCAGGCGCCTTGATGTTGCAGGAAGCAGGAGTTCATAACCCCTGACAAGCAGCCGCAGCTGCCTCCCCAGGGCGGCAGGAATCAGGAAGTCAGGTGGGAGCTCAGCCTGTGGTTTCACAAGGCCCCCAGGTGATTCTGTGGCAAGTTCAAAAGCCATTGGCAGGTAGTCATCCCTCCCATCCCTGCTTTTCAGCCAGTGTTTACCCGAACTCTCAATTAGCGCCAGCCCCAGAGCTGGGCAAGAGAGAAATAGCAATTGTGTGATAAACAAAGGCACTGAAGGGAATACCGCATAAGGGAGGTAGTATCCCAGAAGTAGCATCTATACGGAGACCCCGTGGATACACAAGAGTGGAGAGAGGCTGTTCCAGCAGAGGGAACAGCACGTGCAAAGCCAAGTTTGAAACTCAGCTTGAGAACAGTGGAGAACCAAGAGGGTTTTCAATACAGGGATTGTGCAATGAAAAATGCTTCTAGACATAATCATTCAGGCCATGCCGTGGATCGAGACTGGGCAAGGCTGGAGGCCAGGAGACCTGCTAGGCGACCATGGGAGCAATTTAAACAGGAAATAACAGTGGCTGGGACGGGGGAGAGGCGACAGGCTAAGGAGCTGTGAGCTAAGGAGGCATCCAGGATGGCAGCCTGTTTTCTGGCTTGGGAGGTTGGGGGAATGTCCATCTGGTTTCCAAAGAGAGGGAACATAGGTGGAGACGCAGAGTTGGTGGGAGGTTCGGATTTGAACTTCTTAAGCGTGACGCATCGCTGGGGCATCACTTGCAGATAAGACGTGGATGCCGAATGGCAGGAGCAGAGGAAATGACTTCAAGGCATCTGCACCCAGTGTCAGGACGTCAGGGCTAAGTGACCTCCAGATTCCGCAATGAGGATATCCTCACAGGCCCTGTGACAGCCCTGGTAGAGAAATTGGTGGCAAGCAGAGAGGATGTTTCCAAGCAGTTTAGCACGAAGGTGCTACAGAAAACGATAAAGTGGTGACGGAACTGAGACGAGGTTGTTTCCTGCTGACGGGAACCAGGGGGTGAGTAACAGCTCAGGAGGCCGGCCTCTGGGCACGTCTCGTGCATTTGTGCATGGTGTCTAGCCTCAGTCAGGGGAGGACAGCATGCAGCTCAGGAGTGGGTGGGGAAGGAGGAATGGAGAGATAGAGGAGACCTCAACCGAGGGGAGATCTGGCAGCCTTTAGGGCAGAGCAAAATGCAGATGGCTTGAGATGTTTGGGGAAAGAGAGAGACTTTAACAAGGGATTCAGCAGACATCTCTCCACCTGACTTTCACATAAGCCTTTAATCTTCACAACAATCCCCATGTGGTAAAGCACATGTTTTTCCATTTGACTGAGGCGAGGCTCAGATGATTTAAATGATTTGCCCAGGCTGCCTGGCCAGTGAGAGGCGGGGCTGGGGTTTGAACCTGCGTCTCCTGATGCAAAGCGTTGCTTCTGCCTTAGGGGTAGGTGAGACAAAGATTGTCCATGCTGCATCACGAAAACTTAGTAGAGGGGATCTTAAAGAGCATCTTGTTTTAAAGAAGAAGTTTGATGTAGAATAAAACAAAACCGACTTCAATTCCTTTGGGAACAGACCGTGGACATAGGGATGCCCGCGGCTGTAGAGGAGGGCTGGGGTTGGCCTCAGCACACTGTTCCTGCTATTGTTATGGGTGAAAAGGTAGCAGAGAAAGGTGATCTTGGTTCTTTGTCTCACATGAATGAATTGTCTCACGTGGAAGAGCTATCAGAAGTGTGGGATGGGTAACTTGCTTCAACAGTGACCTGGGGGCTCAGAAGAGCGGAATCGCCGCTCCCTTGCTGTCCTCATGATAGGACTGGAAGCTCCCAAGGAATGGACAGGCACTTTGGTTTTTGGTAAAGGCAGCTTTTGGGGGAAAACATGCAGCGGATTTAGCACCTCGATCCCGCTGAAGGTAACTTTTGAGGGAAGCAAGCATTGTACACCCTCTTAAAGGGACTCTGCTTTCTCATTTTCCATAGGGACCAGCGTGCTTGTTAACCCATCTGACTCCGCACTGTCACCTGTGTGAGAATCTGGTGCTCCTGTGCCATCGCTCCAGGTCGTCTCATCTAGCGAAGCACTTATCACTTAGACTGCACTGTGAGTCACGTGTGAATGCCACCCCAACTCCCCTGTGCCCCAACGATGCTGTTCAGAACAAACAGTTGTGGAACGTATAGATAGAAACGTGTACAGTCTGGGTGATCATCCAGCTCCTTTGTTGACCAGTGGAATAACATTGAATAATCCAGAATCCCATCCAAAACGTGACATAAAACATCATCAAACTATGCTCACAGGTTCCAGGAATCAGAAATTCAACCAGAACACAGCAGGGCAGGGGTTGAAGGCTGGAATCATCTGGAACTTCTTCACTCACATGTCAGGTACCTGGGCTGGGATGACTTCAGACGGGGCTCAGCAGGGACTGTTAACCAGAGTGCGTTTACGTGGCTTCTCCGAGTGGCTTGAGCTTCCGTACAACATGATGAGGAACGAGGCATTGCCTGAGGACTTGGAGAACCACTCGGAGGAAGGGACTCCTGCAGAGCCCTGGACCCCTGCACGGGAGGCTGATGAGTCCAGATGACAAACCAAGGCCCGCCTCAAACACCAGCACTTCCATTAGGCCAGGGCTGCGGGCTGAGCTGTGTGCCCCCAAATCTCACACGTTGAAGTCCTAAGTCTCAATATGCAATTGCATTTGGAGAGGGAGCCTTTATAAAGACGATCACATCCAAATAACGCCACTGGGTTGGGTCCTCACATGATCTGTGTTCTTATCAGAAGAGATCAGAACACAGATGATCCAGAGAGACGACCATGTAAGGACACAGGGAGAAGATGCCATCCCCAAGCCCAGGAAAGAGGCGTCAGTGGAGACCAGCCCTGCTCACCCTCCAGATTGGTGAGAAAGTCCACAGCTGATGTTTGTGTCACCCAGTCTGTGGTGTTTACTCATGGCAGACCTAGCGCACTGGCAGCAGGGAGCCCGCTAATCACATGGGCACAATCCCAGCTACTGAAGGGTGAAGGGTGCAGCACCTGCCATTCTCGCTGAGTGACATCCCTGTGCCTCTGGCTTTCCAGGGTTGTGTGGCTGTTTACTTTATAGCAATTAGCCACCCATTTTCTGTCTAACAGTTCATGTTCCACTCACCTCTGGGGCTTCGGATCCTTGGAGAGAAATTTAGGGTTTTTCGACTTTTTCTCTTCTGTGTCATATTCAGTTAGGAAGTGATGCTGACAGCTGACCCATGCCATCGGTTTTGGAAATTTCTGATTGAAGTAGGATGGCAGGACCACATCGGGACTGTGGAGAGTGATTCGTAGATCGATCTATCGATCGATCTATCTACACATACTTATGTATACATATGTGAATGAAAAGTCTCAAGAAAGTACACTTCAAATTATATTTTAGTGGTAAAGAGTATATCCTTAAAATAACTGAAAAATAACTGAAAACATGAAAGTTCTGAGTATAGGAACGGTTGTCTCTGAGTGGCAGTAATGGGAAAATACTAGAAGCAAACTAAATATGTAAGATTAGGAATGATTACACTTCACAGTTTATGTGTATCATGGAATGCTACACTAACATTGAATTTGTGTTTTTAAAGGATTCTTAGTTGCATGGGAAAATGGTCAAGAGAGTGTTAAAGTAGGGGAACGTGTTTATGCCCCTTTCTCTTACAAAACATGGAGTACGTGGGCATACATTGGAAGGGAGATGGGTCAAAGGAGAGATGAAAACAATTATGTGTCTCTCAAGACTCCTTTTTTAAGGAGCAAAGAAATAAAAAGTGACCAGAAGGAAACACTTCCTAATATTAATGATAGTTGTTGCTGTACAGAATTGTAGGTGAACTTTTTCTTTAAAATTTTTCTGCACTTCTAAGAATTCTAAGATGAATGCATTTCACATTGTCAAAAATAAAAAGTAAATTATAAAAAGTAACATCTTAACATGTGGGTGGCACTAGCAGCCGTCTTCCCCCAGGTGCGGGTGAACACACCTTGTCTGCCTCATGTTGAGTGACATTTGGGGTTTTTAGGAATGCCGCCTCTCTACCTACTTCTCCTCCAAGACGACATTGCAGCTAAGGCAGCCCCTGGCCCAGCTGGCTTTGTATGCTGCTGACAGTGGCACCACAGAACATTTGGTGGGAGGAGAAGGCATCACAAACTTTAGGAGCTATTAGGGGCTTCCAGAACCATCTAGTTCAACATAGCTGTTGATCCCGCTGTCAGCCGGAAAAGCAAGGCACGGACAGCACAACACATCCCAGTTTGCCATAATAAGCCATTATGGGTCTTTCAACCATGAAGTTGTCTGATTCATTTCTGAAGCAATTTGTATTTTCAGGTCTGTGCCATTTCCATAAATCTGCTGCCCACTGCGTGAAGCACAGGATGAGGGGATAGAGTTTAACAACAGCACACGTGAGCAGAGCCTGCGGCGGCTCCCTGGCTGCCTGTGAGCTCTGTGGGGTTAGCAATGGGTGATGGAGAGCCCCGGCTAACATCAGGCAATGCTGTGTGCAGACGTGGGCTTTGCAAGCCAGTTCTGGGCAGGTGTTCAGTTGCTGGAGCAATGCGTTCAGTTTGTTAGGAAGCAGCTAAAGAGGCTTTGACCACAAGCTCAAGCAAGTCTCAAGCGGAATGGATGGCAGAACAAAGGGTATGTTGACTGAAACGGGGAAGGCCTGAAGTAACTCTGGGGGCCTTCGTAAAATACCTGGCTGTGTGGCTGTTACCAGGCTTCATTGCAGCACCGCACCAAGGGCCCTATCCAGCGGCCATTTGCAATTCGGTGTCAGGGAGAACATTCTAGCAATCGAAGGATTCTCTGAAAGGCTGTGAAACTGGTGCCATGGCTTAGGCTGGTGCCGAGGCTCACTAGGCTAATCCTCCGCCTGCGGCGCCAGCACACCAGGTTCTAGTCCCGGTCGGGGAACCGGATTCTGTCCCGGTTGCCCCTCTTCCAGGCCAGCTCTCTGCTGTGGCCCAGGAGTGCAGTGGAGGATGGCTCAAGTGCTTGGGCCCTGCACCCCATGGAAGACCAGGAGAAGCACCTGGCTCCTGCCTTCGGATCAGCACAGCACGCCGGCCGCAGCGGCCATTGGAGGGTGAACCAAAGAAGGAAGACCTTTCTTTCTGTCTGTCTCTCTGTAACACTGCCTGTCAAAAAAAAAAAAAGGCAGTGAGTTCCCTAGCAGGGGGCAAACAGAGACCGAACATCCAGTTCTCAGGACTGTGGTAGAGGGGAGAAAGCAGAGGGTTGGAGGCAGAAGACTGAGCTCGGCACTTTGGGATCCCTCTTTTGTGTTCTGTCTAGCTCTGAGATTTTTAAATTGTACTTACCAGTACTGTATCTTACCCATAAAAAAGACTTGTACACAAATGTCCATAGTAGTTTTATTCATAATAGACCCAAACTTGAAACAACTGGAATAGTAGATAATAATAGATAAATGAATAAAGAAAGTGTACCATGGTCCAAAATGAGGTAATATACAGTAATGAAAAAGGTGTAGCTACTGATGTGTGCAGCACCAGGAATGAACCTCAAACATACCACACTGAGCAAAACCCAACCAAACAAGCCAGACATGAAAACTGGATACCAGTGCTGGAGCAGCAAGTGAATCCGTAGTGAGGAAAAGCAGACCACTGCGTGGCAGCTGTGGGCCTGTGGTTGGGATGCCTGAATCCCAGGTTGGAGGGACTGCTAGATTCTGGGCTCTAGCTCCTGACTCCAGCTTGCTACTAATGGAGACTTTGGCCACAGTGGTGGCTCAAGTAACTGGGCTCCTGCCTCTACCTTGAGAGGCCTGGATTGCGTTCCCAGTTCCTGGCTTTGGCCTGGCCCAATCTGTCCATGTGGCACTCGGACAGTGAGCAGCAGAGAGGAACTCACTATATTTATCTATTGTCTTTGTGTGTGTGTGCATCTGTGTATGTGTATGTGTGCTTTACAAAAAAATGTGTTTAAATGCAAGTCAGTGGCTCCTCAGGAATTGGGTCAGAGTGATTAACTTTAGAGGGGCATGAAGGAACTTTCACGGGTTGATGGACATGGTCTACCTCTTAATAACGATGTTGGCTACACGGATGTATACATTTGTCAAGGCTCATGGAACTGTACTCCCCACAGGTGTATTTAACAGTATGTAAGTCTTACCCAAACAGCTGATTTTTAAGAATACCATGCTTCTTACTGAAAGATTCAAGGGGGCTTCCATTCGCTTGAAAGCATTTTTTTTTTTTTTTGACAGGCAGAGTGGACAGTGAGAGAGAGAGATAGAGAGAGAAAGGTCTTCCTTTGCCGTTGGTTCACCCTCCAATGGCCGCCGCTGACGGCGCGCTGCGGCCGGCGCACCGTGCTCGTCCGATGGCAGGAGCCAGGAGCCAGGTGCTTTTCCTGGTCTCCCCATGGGGTGCAGGGCCCAAGCACCTGGGCCATCCTCCACCGCACTCCCGGGCCACAGCAGAGGGCTGGCCTGGAAGAGGGGCAACCGGGACAGAATCCGGCGCCCCGACCGGGACTAGAACCCGGTGTGCCGGCGCCGCAAGGCGGAGGATTAGCCTGTTGAGCCACGGCGCCGGCCGAAAGCATTTTTTAAACACCATTGGCGGCTTCGTCTTTCCAGTGTCCTGATTCGGTGAGCCAGGTCCTGTTCACCTCTCCACTTTGAAGGATTTCTGTGTGCCCCTTTGCCCGTTTCACTGGTCGTCATTCCAGACTGAGGAGCCCAGCTTTCTGGCCATGGTGCCTCCCTGCCCTGGCTGACTTGGCGTCTTTCCATCTCCCTGTGTCTGTCTTGAAACACATAGACTTGATCCAATCATGCATCCCAGTAATCGTGAGTGAGGGCCGCATGGAAGACACCACTTGTGAATGTGAAAGTGTTCCACAGAGGTCTGAGCAGGGAGCTCAGGGCAGTGAGGGGTGAGTGTGGTTGGGGAACATAGAGAAGAAGGGGTTCTGGGGGCTCACAAGGTGGTGGGGAAGACACAACTGAAAGCCCAGGGTTGTGAAGTGGGATGGGGGAAGTTCAGAGCACCCTCAGGACAGGAGATAGGGACAGAAGGGCAGCCATTTCCCAACTTCAAAAAGCAGTGGGAAAATGAACTCCGTCCCTTAATGACCAATGCCCATTTCCGGAAGGGTCCGGCATCCACTGTTAACCTGGCTGAGGTGGTCCAGCGGGAGTGCCCGTGCCTCTTCTGACCTTCCCTTGGGTCATGCTGCCGTCTCCAGCCCACTTTTCCTTGTGTGTATGTCCAGAGTTTGCCCCAGTGAAGCTCGCCTCGCTTCCCCACCACATGCTCAGTCCTGATGACCTCCGACATCTGTCTCCACTGCCCTGGCGTCCCACCAGCCAGGAAGGTGCAAGGTCACGTGTTCAGTTGCAGACTCTGCTGGATACACATTTGCAAAACCCTTACGAGGGACCATTTCTGGGGTTCCTGGCCGGGGTCCCCATGCCGAGGCCGCTCCTCCAGAGCTACCCCTTTCTTCCGGTTCTCCCTGCACCTGCGGCGTTTTCTCATCCACTTCATCAGCCCACGCTGTCTGCCCCATACCAGGCCAACTAAAGCTTTAGAAATGGATCCCAGTGCAGGAATTTGTCAGGGCTCTTTGAACATCTAAAATATGATTTCTGTATGTTTCCTCTGGACCATGGTTTACTCCCTAAAAGACCTGTCATCCACCCTTACCAAAATAATGATGCCTTTCTCCCAGAATCCTTCACATCCCTGGGTGCTGCATGGCCTCTGTGTGTATTTGTCCATCACCACCTCGCCAAGGGCAGAAGCAACCTTCACTCGGCTGTGCCCAGGGTTCCTGCCGGAAGACCTCCCCTTAACCGTTCTCTGGTGCAGGGGACCCACAGTTACCAATGACCTTTGTCCTCACCATGGATCTCTGCAGGCACCTAACATCTGCAGCATGACGAGGACCACATAGGTCCAGCCGAGTTGCTCACAAACTCCCTTTTGATTGAGGGTATTTTGATCAACAAAACCTTTCTTGCAAATTAATTCCACAAGTATTTATTTATTTGAAAATTGGAGAGACACACAAGGAGAAATTGATTGCATCTGCTGGTTTACTTGCCCAATGACTGCAACGGTCAGATCTGGGCCAGGCTGAAGCCAGGAGCCAGGACTCCTTCGGAGTCTTCCAGGTGGGTGGCAAGGACCCAAGCACTTGGGCCATCACCCACTGCCTTCCCAGGCACATTAGCAGGGAGCCAGATCATAAGCAGAGCTGCTGGCACTCTGAAAGGTGGTAGGGAAGACATGTTGCAAGTGGAAGGCAGCTTAACCCACTGTACCCCAGTGCCAGCCCCCAGAAGTATTTATTATAATACCTACTCTTACCAGGCTTTTCCAGCTCCTTAGACTCTATCAAGGAACCAAACAAAGCTCCCAGGCTGGGGAGAGACAAAGAAGTACACCTAATAAATACATGACAGTCAAGGGAGAGTATGGGTGATGGGAGAAAATGGTTGAACAAGGCAGGCAGGTTATCTGCACTGGGTGAAGTGTGGGGTTGAGCCACGGGGCAGATCAGCGGCAGGTGGAGTTGTTCCAGGCAGAGGAAATAGCACTGAAAATTGAGCCTTTTCCAGAAGGTTGCAGGAGCAGCAGAAGGTCACAGTGGTGGGAGAGAGTGAGCAAGAGGTTGAAGACCACATGTCCCCAGGAGGACATTGGCCTCAGCAGAACGTGGTGGTGATTTGAGTGAGGGAGTGCCAGGAGCCAAATGATGCGTTCAATCATCCACCGTGTCTACGAGGTGACAGGGACGCCCCCTGTTTGAAGGGAAGAGGAAGGGGTTGCCATCAGTGATGTGATCCCAGATTGCTGATGATCTACAGAGCTCCGTCTTGCACAAAACCTGCCAATGTCAAGTCATCAAAAACACAGGGTGGAAAGACGTGTGGTTCTGCTCAGTATCACACCAGGAGCTTTAGAAGCAGGGCCCCTCGGCCAGTGGAGTCAGAAGTTGGGAGTCTGATATTTAGTACCGAGAGTCATGCCTCACACCAGCTCCACAGACAAACCCAGCAGTGAGGAACTGACGAAGGGGGTCTTGGCTCAGCTGCCACCTGCTGTGGGACCTGGGCCAGTCACTTCCCCACCACGACCCTTAATAAGGGGTCTTGAAAAAGTCCACGGAAAATGTGAGTCATGAAAAAAGCTATGCGTGGATTTCAAAAGTTTTGTACCAACACAAGCTGACCTTGTAATTCTATTTTCCCACAAATTTCAAGTCCCCTTGTTGGTTCCTCCTCTACGAATGAGGAGCTGAGGAGTATGCTGTATGCTTCAAGGGTGCGGAGCTCAACCCTGGCCAGAATGTTTTGTGATGGGAACAAGCTCTGTTGTTCCTGATCTGTTGCAGATTTCCTAACCTGAGAGCTTGTCCATTTCATTTCAGAAGCAGGACTCGGGACAATGTTTTTGCCTGTCTTCTTAGAGCACTTAGTTTTCTTGCCTCACCTGGTTGTGACTTGCGTCCCTGGGTCAGCTTTCCCTAAGACGTGGGGAGCTGCTTACAGGCAATCTGTAAGCCTTCAGCTTTCAACCTTGGCACCAATAGGGCTCCTGGCTCGCTGGCTCCCAGGGATATTTGTTACATGAGGGCATGAGGGTTTGACCTGTAGAAGCTCAAGAAATACAGGCTGCATTGTGCCCTGAGCAAAGCAGGTCCCCTCCCAACACTTCTTTTGCATCACATTGATGTGGAAGGCTCCAGAAGCCAGGCAGGTCCGTATGAAATGTCAGCATGTGACTTGTCAGAGGTCAGAGGACATGCTTGTTCCTTCTGCGCCACTGTCCGGCTAGCAAGGGGCTGTGGTTGTAGCAATGGATGAGGCTTTTGTTCAGTGAACATTGAGTTCCTACTATTGTGTGTATCAGAGAGAGTTTGAGTGTCAGAGGGTAAGTCCCTTTTCTCAGAGAATTTGGAGGGGAAACTAGAAGACACACAGAGAAACAATGGATTATAATACGGATGATCTTTCTGCTATCGCCACTCAACCAATAAAGGTTACACTAGAAGAGCTTAAAAAGAACCATTTATTACAGTAGATTTTCTCAACGTAAACCGGGAGGAAGCCAGCTGGTGTGGGTTGAGTATATGATGAAGATTGATGAGTCTTCTGTTACAGAGGCCAGGAGGAAAGCCTTGCAGTGTTGTTTAAGAAAACAATTGGAATAACAGAATCTCCCCCTCCAATGAGACATTAGGTAGGCAGAGAACAGACAAATCGGACAAAGCTGGGCTACCTGAGTATACGCCAATGCCAGGAGCCTGGGGTAACATGCAGAAGCCTAATGTAGTTGGCATCTCAGAGACCTGGTGGCCAGGTAACTGTGATGGGCTCCTAGGACGAGAACTACACAAGGAGGCCAGGATCGTGGAGGGAGGAACCTGCCTGGAGAGGGATGGAGAAAATAGCAGTGGGGCGCCTGGGTTTACCCCTCAACAGGGTGATCTGGGAATCCCAGGATTGGAAACTCCATCTCGTGCAATAAAAACCTTTGCAACATTCACCACCCGTGCCTCTCCCCACGCTGCCGTGGCCCGCAGGGAGATGACGGAGTGCAGAGAAACATTGATTGGCACCTGTGAAGTGATCAAATGAGTCCTGGCATCGCTGTTGATGGAAGCCATCCATTACCCACTACCTGGCCACGGCAGAACCAACAGCTCGCTGAGCAGAGACGGCCCAGTGGCTGTGAAGAACAATGGCTTTTTTAATTTGATTTTCAAATTTACAGACACACACACACACACACGTAGGCTTCTAAACGTTCATTGCAAAATATTCATTATCTTTTAATTCAATTTTTCTATGGATTTCTCAAAGCCCTCTTCTGCCTTTCCCCCAGTGTCAGCAGTGTGGCCACACTGGCATCGACTCTGTGGTGAACAGTGTTAACAGCACCATTTTCCCTCTCCCTCTCTTGCTTCTTAATGACTCCATCACCGTTAACTACTTCGCCAGGCATCCCCTAAAACTAGGGACCATCTTCTCTTCAGGGCTATACAGGGCGTTGCTGTTCATGTCTGACTGATAATAGCTGTGATGTCAATATCACACCTATTAGTGTGAACGTTAACCCAGTCCTCTAATAGAGCCTCCCAAGTGTTTTGTTTTACTTGAACCCAGCTACCATCAAGGTTTCCTTGTAGTGTTAGGTTGTCCGAGCTTGTTAGACCCCTTTATTCTAGAATAGTTCCCCACCTCTTTTTGCTTGTTTGTTTTCATGACATTGTTTTTTGAGAATCTGTGGCCAGGTACCTGCAGAATGTCCCACTCTCTGGATTGGCTGATTGGTTCAGGTTAAATACTTGCTAAGATCACGGTGGATACAACCTGCTCGGTGTATCGTATTGATGAGGGAGGGGACACACAGTGTCCAGTTCTCTCACCCCTGGGAGAAGGAATTTGATCACTTGGGTAAGGTGGCATAAAGGTCACGCTGGGCTGATTCTCTGACTCTTTCCAAACAGGTAGATGGGCCAAGACCCTGGACTTGACGAAGGATCGATGAGCGGACCAGGGAGCCTTGTAGAAGAGGCCAACAAGGTAACAATAACAAGAGGTGAGTGCCTACTGTCTGCAAGGACATGGTTCATTACTGCGTGGAGTATCTCCCTTAATCCAGACGCTACCCTGTTCGTGGGTGCTATTCTCCATGTTTTACCGATCAGGGTCACGTGGTGAGTTGGTGGCACAGCCAGCATCCCAAGCCCAGATATTTGACTTTTTTAGCATCAGGCTACACCCCTCCTAACCACAGAACAAGTGCAGTGTCTCAGAGGGTGCAGCTCCCTAGTTACCCTGCTGCGTTTGGAAGGATAATACAGTTCAAGGCTGGCTTTAGAAACACGTGAAGAAGGCGTGGAAAAGAGTGGATCACCGCAGGAGAAAGAGGATTATCTGAAGACAACTTACTGGATGAACAGCGCCTCATTACAGAAAAACGTGCAGAACTTATTGATTTGCTTTAGTCGAGTCATTTTTAACCTCTTCGAGCCTCAGTTTCTCATTTTTCATACGGGCTTATCGAACCTCAGGGCAGATGCTAATTCAGGGTCTTACGGGACTTGAGGCTTATTCAATCTGGTGGCCTCTGTTGGGGGGGGCATTATTAATACAATCAGATACAAAAGTCAATATTTATTTAGAATGAGAAAAACCCACCATAAATAGCATTTTAAAAATTGATACATCACAAAATCCAAGCCGGGGGGAGCCGTCCATGCAAGTAAAGGATTTTTCTTTTGTAAAATTTGTTTATTTGAAAGTCATAGTTACAGATAGAGAGAGGGAGAGACAGAGATAAAGAGAGATCTTTTGTCTGCTGGTTCACCACCCAAATGGCCACAACAGCCAGGCCAAAGTCAGAAGCTGCCTCTGGTTTTCTCACATGAGTGCAGGGGCCCAAGCACTTGGACCCATCCTCTGCTGCTTTCCCGTGTACATCAGCAGGGAGTGGATCAGAACTGGAGCTGCTGGGACTCGAACCAGCACCACACAGGGTACTGGCACTGCAGGCCGTGGCTTTAACCCACAGTGCCACGGCATTGGCCCCAAGTAAGGGATCTTGAGGCCTCATCTCTGTTAGCCTCTCCGGAAGTCCACCCACAGCCAGGAGTCCAGCTTGCAACTCCCCCTCAGGTGAGGCGCCCATTCCAGCAACAAAGTCTGTGCACCTGACCACCCGCCTTATCAGCCGTCCCACCACCTACCAGGGGCCATGGTCTCCCACCCGGCCAGTTGCAGCTGGCCTCCTTGCTTCCCTCCTGGCCCCTCCACAAGTCTGTTCTTCACACAGGTTCCACAAAGATCTCCCTCAGAAAGGAGGTAACGAGCTTATGCCATTCCCCGTTCCCAGCCCCCCAGCGGCTCTCAGACCTCCTCTGTCCACTCCGGAAGCCACTGGCTGCACACGACTGCCGAGCGCTTGAAACATGTCTCGTTCACTGGAGGAAGTCCCTTTTAACTTAATTTTCATGAATTCAAATACTGATGACTAATTTTGTTACTGGCAAACTTTTAAGTATATTTGCAACAACCTGGCTATGTAAGCCTATGGTTTCACCACGCACTGAAGAAATCTAAATACTGCTCGGGTATTTCTGATAAAAATTTAGCACCTGAGTTGAAAAATCTGTAAGTGTAAAATATGCACCAGATTGTGAAGAAATAATACCCGGGGCCAGCACTGTGGCACAGCGAGTTAAAGCCCTGGCCTGAAGCGCCGGCATCCCATATGGCCACCGGTTCTAGTCCCGGCTGCTTCTCTTCCGATCTAGCTCTCTGCTGTGGCCTGGAAAAGCAGAAGATGGCCCAAGTCCTTGGGGCTCTGCACCTGTGTGGGAGACCCGGAAGAAGCTCCTGGCTCCTGGCTTCGGATTGACACAGCTCTGGCCGTTGCAGCCATCTGGGGAGTGAACCAGCAGATGAAAGGCCTCTCTCTCTCTCTCTGTCTCTACCTCTCTCTGTAACTCTGTCTTTCAAATAAATAAAAATAAATCTTAAAAAAAAAAAAAGCTGCTGCCTTTGACACTGGCATCCCATATGGGTGCTAGTTTGAGTCCCGGCTGCTCCACTTCCAATCTAGCTCCCTGCTAATGACCTGGGAAAAGCAGCGGACGATAGCCCAAGTGCTTGGGCCTTTGCACCCACGTGGGAGACCTGGATGAAGCTCCTGGCTCCTGGCTTCAGCTTGGTTCATCCCTGGCTATTGCAGCCATCTGGAGAGTGAGCCACTGGATAGAAGATTCTCTCCGTCTCTCCCTCTCTCTGTCCCTCTCCCTCTCCCTCTCCCTTTCCCTCTCCCTCTCCCTCTCCCTCTCCCACCCCTTCTCTCTAACTTTCAAATAAACAAATAATTCTGAAAAGAAAAGAAAAAAATAGTACCCCAAAAGAAGAATTTAAAACATCTCATATTTTTTACATTTGATTGTATGTTGAAATGTTGACATTCTGGACATATTAGCTAAAAAAAATTATTTAAGGCACCTATTCCCTTTTACTGTTTTTTAAAAGTAGTCATTAGAAAATTTTTAATTACAGACATGGCTCATGTTGTTTCTCATAGGCATCACTGACTTAGAGTTCCAACCCATGTTCCCCTTTAGGAACTGGTTCTTCTCTCTAACTGTGTCTGCTAAGCCATGGCTAATGATTACCTGTACAGCTGTCCAGGTGTTTCCCAAACAATGATGTTCTGTGGTAATTAGTCTGCCAGAGGTGCGTCTTCTAATTAACTTGAAGGCCCCGAACAGGCTGGTGGCTGCCCAGACTCGCCCTTCATGTCTCACGATCCGATTGGCCTCGCTTCCTTAGCTTATGCCAAGGTGTTTCCTGCTCAAAGTCTCCAGACTTGCAGCATCTCCCTGGAATATTCTTCCCATCGCCTTACTCCCTGACTTCATTCAGCTCTGGCTGAATGTCAACCCTCCAGAAAAGACCTCCACACTCACCTGTCACCTGTTAGAAATGGTTCCTGAGCCCCTGGACATTCCATTTGCCCTTCCTAAGCCTTGCCGCTGTCCACACTTACAGCAGGGACTTATCCACTCCACATGCCCCACTGGAACATGAACTCATGTAGCAAGAGCTCTGTCTTATCACTGGTGTGTTCCCAGCACCAAAACCAGTAGCTGGCACGTAGTGGGGCTGTTCACTGAATGAAGAATCCTGTGTGAAAGGGTGGCTGACAGCACTAGAGAGGCAGGCACAGGATGTGAAAGTGCTTTGTGAATAGGCTGAATCACAGAAAGAAAGGAAAAGCATTGTCCACACAGAAGCGGAGAATCCTCTGAGGCACAGCCAGAGGTAACTGGGCTGCCAGCACTTTGCTGTGTAGCCTTCGAGAGCCTCTCAAACCAATCTCATGAGAAGAGACCCTTTCATGATATCACAGGAGAGACTCAGCAGGAAACTCAACTGGGGGCTGGGTTGGACTGGACTGGTTGCAGCCGATAGGATCTCAACTCACACTAGCCCAAGCCAACAGAGAGGATGCATTGGCTCATGTATCCAGAAAGGCCGGGGCTAGAGCTGCAGGGGTGACAGCTGCCGATTCTCATTCTCTGTGCGTCAGTCTTACCTGCTCCAAACATGCCGTCTCTATCGGAGAAGCGAGAAAAGACCAGGAAGGACCTGGGGTGGTCTGTAAGATAACAGGGTCTCCCCTCCATGAAAAACACTCATGTCAGTCACTGTGACCTGAGCTCCATGCTGGGCGATCTGCTTGCCTTGCCCAAAGAGGGAGAAGTGGCACTGGCCAGGCCAGCTCTCCAGGTGGGTCTGGCAGAGCCAGGACTTCAGCCAGGTCACCTGGCCCTGAAGCTGCTACCCTGACCACAAAGCAGAGCAAAGCAAAGCCCAGCAAGAGCAAAGCCCAGCTCCTCCTCGGGGGCTCACTTTGTTTTTGAAAAGGATGGCCTGGCTGGCTATGCACCCTGCAGAGGCAAGGACCAGCGGTGAAGAGCTAATGGATCGAGTGGATGGATGCTCGCCTTGGTCCACAGAGACTATTTGAGCAGCTTCTTGGCAGACAGGTGCTAGATCAAGCCCTGGTCAATAGCAGGGTGTTCTAGGCCAGATTGGAAAGAAGTGAGTGCAGATCAATCTCTGCGAGCAGATGGCGTCCACCTGAGAGAGTGGCAGGAGCTCATGGATGAAATGAGGGCGGCTGCTTGGCAGGAGTGTGGGACCTGTCAGCGTGAGCAGCCGCAGCGCTGGAGTGGATGTCGGCTCACAGATGTGACCCCGGCCGTGTGAGCGCCACAGAGGGGACTGGGGAATTACAGCTCAGCTGAGCCAGCTCTCAGCCTCCATCTGCATCAAGCTGGTGGCTGCGGACATAAAAAATAATCCACCGGGCGGGGAATGAATGGGTGTGGGAGCGAGAGCAGCCACACCGGTGCTGCCCAGAGAAATCACACTGGACGCCTGTGCTAGAGTCGTCTGTGGCCCAAGGCGGGGAGTCATGTATGTACGAGAGGAGAGCGATGGCTCCAGTTTCCACGGGGGTAATGGACAGCAAGCTGCCCATATATCTGCAAAGGAGTCGGCTCTCTGAGTCACACCATCTTGGCTCAAATCCCGGCTCGACCACCAACTTAGACTGTGGGAACCTGAGTTGGTCGTGAAGCATCCTGAGCTTCCGTGTCCTTCCCTGTGAAATGAGGCTGCTGACAGCTCACTTCAAACACTGCTTTGAGCCTTAGCAGTGATGAGAAAAGTACCTGGGGGTAGCATGTAGGTAGTAAGTGGTGGTCGGTGTTATTGACCACACCTAGACCCAGTACGTTCCCCAGTTGCCTTCTAAAGAATCCATAGGCCTCCAGGGTCAGATCCCTTGGGGCCATTGTGGAGGTCAGGGAACCAGGCGCCAGGCCCCCTGCTCTGTTTTCCCCAAATAGTCCTGTTTGTAATTATTTTCTTCAAAAAACTCTTTTGGATGAAAGATGTAGCCTGATGGGTCTCATCTGTCCACTCACCTTCCATCCCACCCTCTCTGCTTGTGGGGGTCATTAACGTAGTTAATGATCATTCTGCTTAAAATTAGCACAAGTTCATTTGCTTCTAGTTCTGTTGCCCTAAGGACTATGAAGCATCTGGACCTTTTATTTATTTGTTTATTTGAAAGGCAGAACGACAGACAGAGGGAGACAGGAGAGGTTAGGGGAGGGAGAGAGAGAGAAAGAGAGAGAGATCGAGAGATCTGCCTGCTTATTCAGTTCCCACATGGCCACAACAGCCAGATCTGTGCCAAGATGAAGCCAGGAGCCAGGAACTCCATCCAGGTCTCCCACATGTGTGTCCAAGCACTGGGGAGGAAGAGGAGCAGCTGGGACTTGAATTGGCACTGCATTCTGGGAAGACAGTGTCACCAACAGCGGCTTAACCTGCTGCTCCACAGCACCACTGCACACCTCCACAGTTACCGAGTGACTGAGAGCGTGAGCTCTGGAGCCAGGCTGTCCGGACCCGATTCCTTTTTGGCTATGGCACCTTCAGCAAGTCCCTTCACAGTTCTGTGCCTCGATTTCTTCATCTGTAAAATAGGGGTGGTCATAGCAATAATACTTGGCTTATACAGATGACCTGAAGACTGAGTAATTAATACATGCAAACCACTAAGAATGGTGCCTTGCAGTGTTAACTGTTGCTGTCATCACCACCACCACCAATATCGCCATCAACATCATTTTCATCGTCAACGCCATTGCCAACACAACCACCATCATCATCTTCATTACCACTACTTCCAACGTTATCATCACCAGCATCATCTTCATTATCATCACCCTCATCACCTCTCCCTCCACTGTCATTATTACCAACATCATCATCACCTCTCCCTCCACTGTCATTATCACCACACACATCATCACCTCCCCCACCACCACCATTATCACCAACATCACCCTCATCACCTCCCCCACCACCGTCATTATCACCAACATCACCCTCATCACCTCCCCCCCCACCATTATCACCAACATCATCATCACCTCCCCCACCACCACCATTATCACCATCATCATCACCTCCCCCACCACCACCATTATCACCAACATCACCCTCATCACCTCTCCCTCCACTGTCATTATCACCAACATCATCATCACCTCCCCCACCACCATCATTATCACCAACATCACCCTCATCACCTCCCCCACACCGTCATTATCACCAACATCACCCTCATCACCTCCCCCACCACCACCATTATCACCAACATCACCCTCATCACCTCCCCCACCACCGTCATTATCACCAACATCACCCTCATCACCTCCCCGACCACCGTCATTATCACCAACATCACCCTCATCACCTCCCCCCCAACCACCATTATCACCAACATCATCATCACCTCCCCCACCACCACCATTATCACCAACATCATCAACACCTCCCCCACCACCACCATTATCACCAACATCACCCTCATCACCTCTCCCTCCACCATCATTATCACCAACATCATCACCTCCCCCACCATCATCATTATCACCAACATCACCCTCATCACCTCCCCCACCACCACCATTATCACCAACATCACCCTCATCACCTCCCCCACCACCACCATTATCACCAACATCACCCTCATCACCTCCCCCACCACCACCATTATCACCAACATCATCACCTCCCCCACCATCATCATTATCACCAACATCACCCTCATCACCTCCACCACCACCGTCATTATCACCAACATCACTCTCATCACCTCCCCCACCACCGTCATTATCACCAACATCACCCTCATCACCTCCCCCACCACCGTCATTATCACCAACATCATCATCATCACCACCGTCAGCATCATTACTGCTGCCACAGAGAAGTCTGAAAATGTCTCTGGGCCTCCAGGATAGAACACAGAATAACAGTCGCCCTGACTTTGTGCAGGAAACCACAAGATAGGGGCCAGGGCCCTGGCTCAGGGGAGGACGGGAAAGGAAGGCACAGGGTGACCTGTGAAAGCTACTCTCCCCCAGAGCCTGTGTCTGAAGCCAACTCTGCAGACTGAAAGGTGACCTAGGCAGGAAGGGCTGTTTCCTCTGTTGCACCTGTCACGCCTTCAAGGAATTTGGAAATAATTGAGCTGCCAACCACTTGAGCTGGGGCTGTTTTGACACACTCAAGGAATGACAGAGACCAGGACAAATGCCAGCGATGAAAGGACAGAGCCTCTTCCAGACAGGGAGGTGTCGGGAGCGGGACTGCTGAAGTGTCCGGGCTGGCCCCAGCTTCCTTTAATAGTGTTTTAAAAGAGCTGCAGGAGGTGGGGGGTGTGGGGAGCACCGCAAGCCCTGGGTTTCCAGATGAAAAGGACAAGAAAAGGGAAATTGATGACACGAAAACTGGAAGATCTTAAGACCCTGCGCAGGAGCTGGAAGGAGGGAGATTCGTGGAAGGTGAGCAGGTTCAAGGTGACACACTTTACAAAATGAGAGCTTTTAGACAGCGCCCCTGAGCACATCACCGGCCTCTCACATCACCGAGAAGGACAGTGAAAACAAAATTAGACATTAATCTCCTTAGCGTCTCCCCCCAACTCCCTGTGTTTGGGGGCTGCTTTGAGCCCCAGCTCAGTGAGGCGCAGTAGCGTCAAGCCTGGGAACAGATGAACCGGGGGAGCGTGGCTCCAGGGGGAGCCTGTCTCAGCTGAGTGGGCCATCTGGCTTGCTCAAGTGCTGATGGCCTTGTTACCTTTCAGAGGATGACCTACAGAGAGGATAAAAGCCATAATGCTGCTATCAATTCCCAAGAGGTCCTATCAACTCAAGTGGTAGATGACTGTGTTTTTCTCTCCAGAAAGCTTGTGTGCCATCAGGGTCCCCCATGGCCAGTGGCAATATTTGTGAGCCACAAATGCTTGGGGTGAGCTGGTTATAAGACCACTTCCTATTTCTTATGCCCCACAGTTCAGCGTCCACGATCGATGTCCCTGTGTGAGCTCATTGCCTGGATGGCCTGAAAGGACTCTCTGGCCAGCTGGCTCTCCCAAATGAGCTCATTCTGTCTTTTCCACTCCTCCATTTTCTTCCATGAGGCTGAGTTTAAGAGCCAAGCTGATTTGGCTTTTAAACAGTATTATGTGTCATCTAAATACATACATTTCACTGGGGGAAACGTGCTAAATATGATATTCCCGTGAGTCACCCAACAGCTGTGCTGGCCCTGCAGTGCAGACCTGCATCCCCGTCATCACAATGCTTGCAGAAGAGTAGAGCAAGGTCATGTTTCAGGATGGGCGACCCCAGGAGGAGCAGGGGGAGGCCACCTCCTGGCCTTCCAAGGGACCTTCAGGATCGCGATGAAAGAACATCAGCCAAAAAGAGCCACACCCACATAAAATTTGGCCAAGGTCCAAGGAGCTCACGATGGATTTGGAATTAATAGAGAGAGGGGAAGACAGGCAAAGTGGAGCTATTCTGTCTCTCTTTGCTTTGATTCCCCACTCTGAGTGTGAAAGGGAAATCAAACTCTACACCCTTCCCAGCCACCACCGTCGCCAAGTGCTAGGGATCTTGGGTTCGCACACAAGTGAGCTAATATTTGCAAAGCCACTTGGCAAAATCAAGAGTGCCATGGGAAGCGCTCCGTCGTCATGATTATCACATAAATGACCACGTAGGACGGTGGCTGTCTCTCTCCCTGATGTGACGGTGTCGGGGACTGGGAAGGAGGAAAGGGCCTGGGAAGAAAGAAGGTCGCACTGCAGATTTTTGACTTTGAAATGTCGGAGGGTCTTAGAGGAATGCTTTGGCTATAGCCTGCCGTATTCAATGAATTCAAAATTCAGGAGGCAGAAAGATAAAAAAGAGTCCATTTCATTTCACTTTCCCCGGATGACAATTTAGCTCTGCATTTCCATAACCTAATTAATGGGAGGCCACCCATGTCACTGTGGAGGAAGGCGCACTGTATATTACCATATTTCCCTGCTGAGCCCTACTGAGGGGAGAATCTGGGAAGGAATCCTTAAATCACGCTAATAGATCGCCTATTTTCTGGAGACACATCTTGAGACCACCCCCAAGGGACAGCCAACAGTCAAAAGGTGTAAGGATAATCTTCTCCAATGTTTAGAGGGTTTTTGTGGGAGATTATCCTAACAGAGCTGTCACCTTTAAATCTTAATCTTTTTTTTTTTTTTTTTTGCAAGTTTCACATTTTCAGAAGTCCAAGAATGCCTCTGGCCAAGGTGGCCTAAGGACATTTCCAAAGGAGCAGGCAATCAAGAGAATGAGTCTCAGAAGCAAGGATGCCCTTTGTGGTGCAACTGTCCCCATAGCCCTGGCTTTGAGGTTGTCCTCCTTGCCAGGCGTGCGCACGCCTCTGAAACATGGCAGCCGTGGGTCTTGTGCCGAGGATCCCAAGTGGAACGTGCTGCCTCCTAATAAAAATCTGAAATTAAATCCTCGTGTCCTTTGATAACATCTTTCAAAAGCAAAATTGCCTGCTCAATTATCCAGACAGCACTTTTTGCCTATACAGAGAAAAATGGCACGCAACAGAGTTAATACACTTAATATTAGATTTTCAGAGGCATGTACCATACAATATTTGTGTTAGTGGAATTAATTCAATTGAGTTGTGCTTACCAATAAATTATTTAATTATTATATTGCTGGTTGAACAGGTGACATAATAAAATAACATTCTCTTTTTTTCTAAAAAAAAAAAAAGTCATATTTATTGCCGGGTGATAGGAAGAAATCAAGAGAGCAGTGGAAACCATTACTGAGAAGGCTTGAACAACCACAATTTACTACAAAGAGATAAAAACCAAACACCTCAGCCATATTATGGCCATAATTGTCTGCAGTTTACCCATCTTGTAAAATAAACGGATCATGAAATGTGAGAGCACGCTTCAAAACATACAGAGAAGGTGTTGGGGTGATTATGCGTGGGCTTGCCTGACTTCCCTGTAAATTGTTTGTCTTTCAGTGGGAAGTGGAACGGTATTAATTAGCAGTGATTTTGACAAGATGGGAGTCCGCAGGCTTTGGCTGGGAGAGACTCGTCCAAGGGGCCTGCATGTTTTCAGGGGGATTGGATCTCTTGTGTCTCAGCTTTTAATGGCATTTTGTTGTCTGCTAATCCCTCCTACGGCCACACGTTCGCGGATCTGAGATCTGATGCATGTGTGCGTGGCTCAAGTTGTAACACGGAGCTTTCCTCTCCCAACTCCAGGTGGCAAAGCCAAAAGCTGGGCTGCAGAGCTGGCCCCAGGGAGCTGCAGACCGAGGATTGGGACAGCGGCCACCGTGCCAGCTGTCTTTTACCGTGTTCGAGGCGCTGGCGCTGAGACAAAATCCGACTCCACGCTCTCTTCCCTTCCTTCCCGGCTCTCCCCGCCGAGCGTTTGCCACCAGCAGGTCCCGCAGCCACGGGAATTTATCGCTTTCCACCGTTCCCCTTGGCTGCATCCCCAAGCCCAGCAACTCCCCCGCTTCTGGAAGACTCCATAACTCAGCCGGCATCTAATCAGCATCTTGCCGCTGTCCCATCCTTCCCTGCGCCGGAGCCGTGATTCTTTCTCCTTCCCCAGGGGAAGGCGACTCCCAGCACAGTGATCCTGCAGGGAACCCCACCGCATCAGCCTCTCTGCTGAGATGAGCTCCATGACCCCCCTACGCAGACAGCGAGTCAGCTTCGCCCCGGCCGCAGACCTGGCCGCCATCTCCCGCTCAACGTGTGAGCCCGTGGGTCCCACTCACAGACACAACTGTTGTGCTCTTTCCTGAGACTTTTCGGGGTTTCTGGAGGATTTGGAATGTCCTCTTGTCCAGGCACAAAGAGGGCCACAGGGGAGAGCTTCCTTGGCCGAGCCGGGAACAGGCTGGCAGCATGTGGGCAAAGGAGTCTGGCGCCAAAGGCCAACAGTCATCCTTGGTAATCTGTCTTGCCCACCACTGATGGAGTCCCCGGCACTGGGGAACGCCCCCACCACTGTGGCTACAGCAGCAGGACAACGTGGAAATGAAAGATGGGTCATCTGAAGTGGAATTCACCAGGCTCTGTGTGGTGTGTGTGTGTGTGTGTGTGTGTGTGTTCTTCATACCAGCTCACTTTTTTTTCTTTTGGCAGCATGGATCAGAATTCATCAATCCCTTCATTTTGCAAAGGGAGTGCAAGACACTGAGCTTTGGGCCGGAAGATGACTGGCCACCCATCATCCCCCACTCACGGGACAGGCAGGTGGGGCATAGCCACCATCCCTCTGCACCCAAGAAACAGATCACATGTCAGGAAATGAAGTTTTTTTTAATGTATTTATTTTTATTCCTTTGAAAGGCAAAGCATCGGGGGTAGGAAGGAGAAGGAGGGGGAGAGAAAGAAGGATTCCATCTGCTAATTTACTCTCCAGAGATAGCCAGGCCAAAGCCAGGAGCCAGGAACTCTATCTGCATCTCCCAAATGGGTGGCAGGGCTAGAGTACTCGGGCCGTCATCCACTGCTTTCCCAGGTGCATTAGCAGGAAGCTGACCTGAAGTGGAAGTGGAACTCAATCCCAGGCGCTCCAGCATGTGTAGGGGCATCCCAAGTGCAGCTTAACCCACTGCACCACACTGTTGGGATATTTTCAAACGGCTGCATCCTCCAGTGCAGCTCAGAGACCTCACCAACCTGTGGCTGTCGTCTGTACCACATACAGTCACATATCTCAGCATTTAGTGATAACAGTAGTAAAGCAACATGCAGGAGTTAGTGTTAAGAAACCCTGATAGGAGCCATAGAGGATTTTAGGGCAATGAAGCCACTCTGTGTGATCCAGCAATGGTGGCTCCCTTGTGTAAAACACGTGTGCAGAACACACCACACCAGGAGGGGGACCTAACTCACAGCATGGACTTGGGTCATGATCACGTGTCAATAGAAGTCCATCGGTTGTCACAAATGCCCCCTTCTGATGGGGCGAGAGTGTTGACAACGTGGACTGTGGGCGGCCAGGGGATACCTGGGAAATCTCAGTATCTTTTGCACCCATTCGCTGTGAACATAAAACTGTTCTTCATTCAAAATCAGTCTGTTAAAACAAACAAGCGAGCAAACATTGGGTCATCCCACCAAAAATCCTTTATGGAATGAGACCAACTTAAAAATACTTTTTAATTAGCTGTGTCATACAATTGAAGGGTATCTTTGTTCTTTTTCAGGGGGAGAAAGACAGCAGCAGCGAACAAGGGACAGAAACAAAGGGCACCTGCTACAGGCGAACCTGGGACACGTGTCTAAAAATAACACCTGCAGCTCCCTCTTCGGCTTTAATTATTTTAACACCCCTGGTGAGCTGTCTGCGAGCGCGGATGGGAGCATCTCCAGAGCCTCTACGGCAGCCCCTGACACTTGGTTTGGTACTTTATTTAAAGCTGACACCCAGCGAGGGAGGGAAGCAAGGAGCTGAGGTCCAGGAGGACATGGGGAACAACGGCACATCCACCTACAGCTGTCGGCAGGACGCCAGCTCCCCAGGCAGCACGGCTACAGAGGAGTCTGAAAAGCACCCCACACTCAGACCTCCCTCCTGCCTTCTCTGCAGGACCCAGCTCTTCTGAGCGCGAAGGCAGAGCTCACGTCTCTTCTGCGGCACCAGGAGCACACAGACTCCATCGATGGCGACAGCAGGCGCAGTAGCGGGTTTCTCTACTGGGCCTCTCCTGGAGAGGAAGCTTCTGGGATGTGGATTCCGTACCCTGCCGTGGGTGTGGTCACTTTCACCAGGCTGCACCCTTGAGATCCGGTGACTCCCTCTATGTGAGCTACACCTCACGAAGTTTTGCCTTCCCACGATCTTTAGCTCACAGGCTATGAAAGATGTCAGGTGGAGTGGGTGTTTGGCACCATGGTGAGGATGCCACTTGGCATGCCTGCTTCTACATGAAGGTGCCTGTGTTCAAGTCCCCAGTCTCTTTCCCACTCAGCTTCCTGCTTACATGCACCCTGGGAAGCAGCAGATCAAGGAAATGGGTCCCTGTCAACCTCGTTGGAGACCTGGATGGAGTTCTGGGCTCCTGGCTTTGACTGGCCCAGCCCCAGCTGTTGTGGGCATTTGAAGACTGGAGCAGTGGTTGGAAGATCTCTCTGCCTTTTTTTTTTAAGATTTTTTTTTTATTTGAAAATCAAAGTTACAGAGAGAGAGACAGAGAGAGAGAAAGAGATCTTCCATTCCCTGGTTCACACCCCAGACAGTCACAGCATCCAGGGCTGGGCCATGCTGAAGCCAGGAGCTTCTTCCAGGTCTCCCACGTGGGTGGCAAGAGCCCAAACAGTTGGGCTATTTCTGCTGCTTTTCCCAGGCTGTTAGCAGGCAGCCGGATCAGAAGTGGAGCAGCCGGGACTCAAACCAGCACCCACGGCCGGGATGCCTGCATCGCAAGTGGTGGCTTTGCCCACTATGCTACAATGACGACCCCCTCTCTGCTTTTTAAATAGAAATAAATAGCTGTGGAAGAAGAAAGATGCTAAGCACACAGACGTGTGTAGAGAACAAGGACTTGCATACCGTATGCACAGCGTCACTTGACCACGGCTCAGTGCTTTTCCATTTCCTCCAAATCTCGTTCTTTTCTCTGTGAAGAAACCTCTGTGGGTCTCTCTGATCCCACTTACCTTGCCTTCCTGGAGGTGACACCATCCTGCTCTTAGTGTTTCTATTCTCCCCAACATATACAGTTTATGTAGCCATAAAAGATACGTTGTATTGTTCTACAGGATTTTACACAAATGAGATGGCTTAGTTGAAGCCATTCTGCAACTTGCTTTTTCAGGCAAGAGAGTTTGTTTTGAGGATGCTGCGTGTGGATTTATGTGGCTCCATTCCTCTCATTTTAACCACCATGCAGCACTCCATTGAGCAGATGGAGACACTGCCATTTATTTAGCCTTCTCCTAAACACAAACCTTTAAGTGGAGACACAAAGGATTCTTGCTGCATCCTCAACACCCACTCCCTTCCTTATTCAGAGCAGCATGTGCACTTACAAGGCTACCACTTCTACTTTTCTCACTCCGGGTGTGGCCATGTCTATACTCTGACCGTTACTGCATACGCAGGAGCTTCCTACGCAAGAAGATTCCCTTCAAAGGGGAAAGACGAGACTGTGCCCCTCTGCTGTCCTCCGTTCCCCTCTTCTTGTTGCTTGGAAGGCGGATTCGAGAGCTGAAGCTCCAGAACCATGTGAAACCATGCGGTGATACCGAGGATGCGCACTGCCTGCTCAGCGTGGCAAGCGTAAAGACAACTTGCGATCCAGTGAGATTCTGTATCTGCTCTTCACCTCGGTTCCTGACTCACAGTCTGAACACCCTTGCAACTGCCTGAGGGATGAAGTCGAGAGGAACACCCTTCACGATCAGCAGCAAGCCCCTTGCAACCACAGCTCAGCTTACACTGAGTAGCTCTCCACCGACCCCAGAGAGCTTGAGGATGAGGAGGGTAGGAACTGGCAGCCTCCTCTGCATCGGCCTCCAAGGAGGGGAGAGGAGCAGGAACAGAAGTCCATCAAGTGGTCCGTGATGTAATCTGTCACCCCTGCCTGTGCAGCAGGACCTCCTAGAAACCCTAAGGAAAAGGGTTCCCACAGCCTCTGAGATGACGGATACACCGAGATGCTGGGACCCGGGGGGCAGCAGGAGAAGACCACTCCTCGCCCCACTCCTCGCCCTCCACCTCGGGGGCTGTGCTCCCTCCAGTTCCTGTCAGAATCAAGCCGAGCTCTGGGCCACGCAGCGGGGGTCTGGAGAGTTGGAGAACTGGCCAGTGTGAGGGAAAGCGCCATGAAGTGGGGAAAGCGATGGAAGCACAGCTGGGGGGAGGGACCGGAGCTCCTGCTCATACCCAGCTTCACGGGACCCTCCTGGGCGTCCAGCCGGGCGTCCAGCTTCACGGACCCTGCCAGGCGCCCGGCTTCAGGGGACCCTGATAGGCGTCCAGCTTCACGGACCCTGCAGGGCGTCTTTCAGAACCTGCGCCAAAGTTGTCGCGCGGGAAGTTTGACCGCGCCTGCCTCTCTCCTCTCCTGCTGCTCTTTCTCTGGCTTCTGCATTTTGGGTCTGAGAGGACAGGAGGGACACAGCGTCTGGTTGCTTTGATTTGATCTGCCTTTCCTCATTCCTCATGGGCTTGGGCATTGAAAAAAAAGCTATTTATTTGAAAGGCAGATTTAGAGGCAGAGACAGAGACAGAGATCTTCCACCTGCTGGTTCACTCCCCTAATGACGGTAGCAGCCAAGGCTGGGCCAAGCTGAAGCCAGGAGCCCAGAACTCCATGTGGGTCTCCCACGTGCATAGCAGGGGCCCGAGTGCTTGGGCCCTGTTCCACTGTCTTCCCAGGCCCATCAGCAGGGAGCTGGATGGGAAGAGGGGCAGCCAGGAAGCCATCAGCACTCCCATATGGTCTGCTGGCATCACCAGCCCCGGTTAGTCTGCTGCACTGCCACGCTGGCCCCAGCTTGGACACTTTCTCCGTGTCTTCATTTGCTGGACAGATTGCCCTATCCATGAATTATCTGTTCATTGTTGGTTGTTTTCCTGTTGGGTTCTTTTCTTGTTTCTTCTTATCAATTTTACTAAGGCATGTTTTCACTTTGCCTTTTGTTGTACAGAGGTTTTTGTTCTAGCCAAATTTATCCTGTTTATTCCTTTCTGTTCCTATGATTCTTTATTTGTACCTTTTCTAGCCCCTTTTAAACGTCCATCTCCTAGGGGCCAGCGCTGTGGTGCAGTGGGTTAAGGTGCAGCCTGCAATGCCAGCATCCCATAGGAGCACCAGCTTGAATCCCAGCTGCTCCACTTCCAATCCAACTCCCTGCTGATGTGCCTGAGAAAGCAGCAGCTAATGGACCAAGTCCTTGGGCCCCTGCCACCCACACGGGAGACCTGCATGCAGTTCCACGCTCCTGACTTCGGCCTGGCCTGGCAACAGCTATTAGCCAGCATCTGGGGAAGTGAACCAGCAGATGGGCAGTCTCTCTGTGTATGTCTTCCTTTCTCCCTGCCTTTCCAATAAATAAATAAATCTTTTTAAAAGTCCATCTCATTTACTGTGATGAAAAAGAGGTTTGAAAATGTTTTCTCCTTGGTTTTCAATTTAACCATTTTTGTTGATTTTAGGTTGTTTTCACTCTTAAAACATAAAGGTCATTTTTTATAAATATTTTTATTTATTTACTTGAAAGGCAGAGTTACAGACAAAGAGGAGAGACAAAGAAAAAGGTCTTCCATCTGCTGGTTCACTCCCCAAATGGCCGCAATGGCCAGAGCTGGGCTGATCCAAAGCCAGGAACCAGGATCTCCCATGTGGGTGCAGGGGCCCGAGCACTTGGGCCATCCTCCACTACTCTCCCAGTCCATAAGTGGAGAGCTAGATTGGAAGAGGAGCAGCTGGGACACAAACCAGCACCCACATGGGATGCTGGCACTGCAGGCAGAGGCTTAGCCAACAATGTCATAGCACCAGCCCCCCTAGAAGTAATTTTTTCAAATATAATTTTAAAATTCCAATGCCATAGTTCATTGCATTTGTCCACATATTTTGTGGTTTTTATGCTGTCCCTTGTTCTCATCTTTTACACCTTTTTTCTTTGTTGATTTTCTTCCTATCGTGAGCATCCATCAGTAGTATATCCCCATGGGTGGCACATATAACAATGTCTCTATTTTGTCTTTACAACTGCTGGACAGTTTAGCTGGATATAGAACCCCAGGAAAGACTGTACAGAAAGCTCTCTGCACCGTACGTGTCACATTTTATAATCACAGATGGTTTGATGAATGTCCGGTGTCTCCCACCGGAATGACTTTTGCTTGTGTGTTCCCTGTGTAGCCACCCTAGAGCAATGCCAGGCACATGGAGGGCCCTGTATAAACAAATACTGAATGAGTGTGTGTAAATGAGTGAATCCTTCACAAGGCTCTGTGTCCTCGAGGGCCAGGTGGGCATCTTCCCACACGGGGCTGAGCTGCAGGATCCTGCCCAGTGCCCAGGAGGAACCAAACTTTAGTGCAGGAACACACGAATGCAGCCGATGTCCAAAACAAAATAGGGAGTGCTATTCTGAGACATGAGTGCCTTTTGAAGAAGCCAACTTTGATTCTCTAGCTTCACGTTTTCTCCTCTGGCGCTGGCTGCAATGGAGCTGGGAGATTTTACAGAAGCAGAGCCTCCTGCTGAAGCGATCCACATTCTGCACAGACTTTCGAAGACCTGCTCACGGGACGGATTTCAGCCGAGTCCTCATCCTTAAGTGGCGTGTGATAGGTCATTGCTGGAGGTTCCTTTAAGGGAGAGGGTGTCACGGCATTCAGGGGCAGAGGCAGAGCCATGGAGGAAATACTCAGCAGTCACGGCTGTGGGCGCAGGTGGGGACAGCCAGCTGGTGCCCCCGCGAGAGGAAGTGCATTAAGGTTGTGCAGGAAGGCCCATTGTACAGGAGCCATTGAAAGAGTTAGCCCCCGGAGAGCACTAATGTGCTTCGATTTGGTCATTTATAAAATGGCAGGAACTATTAGGACTCAGAAAAGATGACTGGTCTTTACCGGTTGGAGGACACAGGGGTCACCCATAAGTTGACAAAGTGAAAGGGACGTTCAGAAAGGCCTCGGTCCACTCGGCCACCCTAAAGCAGCCCATCACGTCTGGGTGGCTGCTGTGTGTCCCCAGCCCCCATCTGTGCAAAAACAGCGATGTCATTCCGTCCCCTTCCAAAAGCCCCTGGTAGCTTGTGAGGGAAATTCTCAGACACCTCTGTCAGCAGGTGAGGTGGCTGCCATCACACCCAATGCCACAAAGTTCTCTGACAGTGGAGCTGGGGAGGGACTACACCCTGGAGGGAAATGGGTTTTAATGCAGTCGAAGCAGGAGTGGGTATTTGACCTAGCAGCCAAGAAACCCACATCCGTGCTGGAGACCCAGGGATCCATGCCCCGCCCCAGCTCCTTATCCCAGCTTCCTGTGTAATGCACAGCCATGGGGGAGGCAATGCTGTTGCCTCAAGTAGCTGAGTCCCTGCCGCTCACGTAGGAAGCCTGGACTGATCTCCTGGCTGCTGGCTTCAACCTGGACAAGCCTCAGAGGTTGTGGTGCATTCGGGGAGTGAACCAGCAGAGCGAAAGCTCTGTGTGTCTCTCTTTCTCTGTCTCTCTGCCTCTCAGAAGAAAGCAATTGCCAGATTCCAAAGCAAATGCACTCGAAGGAGTTTAAAACCTTGTTTTCCTTGGCTCCTGCAAAACAGGACTTTTCCCAGGCTGCATCTCCTTCAGCCATGACATCCGCTTGGAAACGTGGAAGGATCAACAAAGAGAAACCTGCCTTCCAAATATTGGCTCAGGAGCTGGCAGAGCGCAGTTGCTGGAGGAAAAGAACAAATTCGGAATCAGAAAAGTAAATTATTTTTTTGAGGCATCAAAGCGGGCTTTCCAAACAAAAGCAAGTGCTGTTTCTTTGTTCGGAGGAAATAAAGCCATTACGGAGCACACTTTAATGTCAATGCAGGACTACAGGACGCAGAGGCCTCTGCTGCCCGCCGCTCGCTCACCGGGGCCTCTGCTCCGCGGCCACTCTTCAGAGACGCCCAGCTGCTGTGTCCTCAGGAAAGGGACTTGCCAAGTGGCTTCGTGCATCTTTCCAGTAAAGATGATCAACAATAATAATAATAAGGTAATAAACTGGCCTTCCAGCTTGGCAAAACTTGAAACCATATGTTCTGAGAGTTGCTTCATTCACTGCTAATTAAGTTTTTTTTGCCCCCACAAAATGAGACTTTTTGGGACCAAATAGCTTCAGGCACGTGAGCATCTCGCCAGGGCCTGCTCTGCTCTTTTGAGGATCTGATCTTGGCCAGCTTTGAAGTTCAGCGCCCTGTTTGGGATCTGAAGCTCGTTAATAAAATAAAACAGGAGTGCACACTTGGAGTCCTCCCACAGCCAGCAGGGAGGAGGACGGATGACTCCCTAACTCCAATAAAAAGAAAAAACAGGACGGCGTCCAAGTGACACTGACACTACCGAGCCACACACATGTCTTCCTGCCCTGGCCACCCAAAGGCCTCGTCGTGGGGACATCGGGGTCTGCTACCCAAGGCCCGGCCCAGATGGCTGCCAAGCACGTCCGCAGCAAAAGTCAGCGAGCATTTGGAAACACGCACAGCTTGTTTGTCTCGAGTTCGTGCAGCCTTGCGAAGCGCAGATGCTCTCCCTCTAATCTTGTTGATGCTCTGCCGTGGTCACACTCAGTGTCATTTGGCTGCAGAAAACCCCTCCAGGAACGACCCTGCGAGAGAAACAGCGCGTGCGGGCGCCGACCGACTCGGGGTAGCTCCCAGCCTCTCTGCATAGCTAAGCACAGTTAATTTATCTGAACGAAATGGGTTATGAGAGTGGCGGTGAACATATAAATACCTCTTTTTTTTGGATGCTAACTCTATCGAATCTAATCATCTGGCTCTTCAAGGTTGAGTTTATGGCTGTGCTTAATGTGCTTCAGTATTCACTTCCCAGGCGGGATTCGCAGAGCATCCCAGAGTAGCACGTCTTACAGTCTAGAAGTTCAGCATGGGTTCCAGCCCGGGATCCGCCATTCCTAGCTGTGGGGCTCTGGGCAATTCACCACATGGGTAAAAAGGAGAGAATCCAAGTACGCACATGATAGGCTATGGTGAAGATGGGTGCAGGGCACACAGAGTAAATACGTGGGCATTCACTCTGAAACATGGAAGGATAAACAAAGAGATGGCCGGCGCCACGGCTCACTAGGCTAATCCTCCACCTGTGGTGCCGGCACCCCGGGTTCTAGTCCCAGTCGTGGTGCCAGATTCTGTCCCGGTTGCCCCTCTTCCAGGCCAGCCCTCTGCTGTGGCCTGGGAGTGCAGTGGAGGATGGCCCAAGTGCTTGGGCCCTGCACCCCATGGGAGACCAGGAGAAGCACCTGGCTCCTGGCTTTGGATCAGCGCGGTGCGCTGGCCACAGTGGCCATTGGAGGGTGAACCAACAGCAAAGGAAGACCTTTCTCTCTGTCTAGCTCTCTCACTGTCCACTCTGCCTGTCAAAAAAAAAAGAGAAGCCTGCCTTCCACACAATGGCTCATTTTGGGCCCTTGTGGCAGAGCCTCCCACCCAAACAGGCCGTGCCTTACCCACACGGCTCAACCCTTGTGGTGCTGTGGTGCAAAGCCCAGGCCCTGGAGAAAGGCCCAGCCCCACAGGAAGGGCACGTGGAGACGGGCTTGGTAGGAAAAGGAAGTTCCCGGCTCTGCAAGCGTCACCAAAGGGCCGGGGACCCTGTTAGGTCTCTTCCCACGTGTGATTCTCGGCGAGTTTCGTTTTTTCTCGTGGGAAGTGGAATTAGAAGTTGTCTATTTGGGTGCAAAAATATTTTGAAGTCCATGCTGAGTTTGTTTCAAAACACTCATTTTCCATGAACCTTTTGAAGACCCCTTGCATGCAAGGATCTCAGTATCTTTTTTTCTTTTGGTGCCAAAATAAAGTTACCTTTTAACTCTCCTGTCCTTGAACTTCTTAAAGCGCCCCTGATGTGGTACCCATAACAAAACTACAGGACAGGCACCATTATGATCTTCACTTCATTTGGGAGTATGCTGAAAGTCTGCGCATAAAGAATTGAAAGGTAAGTCTATTCTGTTCCTAAAATCTCCAGAATCCATGCATTTATCAAAGAGGCTTAAGGAGACTAATTTTTCCAAAATTCAAGAGGTCTACCTGCCTACAGGATAAAGTCCCAGACCCGAGAGATTGTCCACGATGTGATCTTCCATCTGCCCAACGCCCTCCTGCCGCCTGTCCCCTGCCTGTACCTCACTGTAGCCCAGACGAAGCCAGGGGCATCCAGCCTCCAACAGCCAACAGCACAAGCAGCCGAGACCCAGGCCCTGAACTCCAGCGCGTATCGGGGCTGACAACTGTGTGAAGGCCTTCCCCGGGGCCGGACTGTCCCAAAAACCTGCCTTGCATACTCGCTCCTCGAGCCCACCCTCCTGGGAGCTGTTCATCTCACTCCCTCCCCTCCCCTCCTTAACTGGTCTGCCCCCACACTGTGGTTCCCCGCCGCTCCCTGCAGCCCACCTCCTCTCCTTGCACGAACGCAGAGACGCGGCAGCCCTGGCTTCTGCCCTCACCTCTTGGACCGGAGTGCAGCTTGCTGTGGCAGAGGTCAGCAGAGGGCAGTCAGAAGGCTGCAGATGGGGAGGTGAGCAGGTTTCACATCACCCCCATTGCACTACAGCAAAGCTGAAACGGTTGCAAGTGTCTTGCTCGGGTGATGGGGTTCCCTCCGGGTGACGGGGTTCCCTCCGGGAAACGGGGTTCCCTCCGGGTGACAGGGTTCCCTCCAGGTGATGGGGTTCCCTCCGGGTGACGGGGTTCCCTCCGGGTGACGGGGTTCCCTCCGGGTGATGGGGTTCCCTCCAGGTGACGGGGTTCCCTCCGGGTGACGGGGTTCCCTCCGGGTGATGGGGTTCCCTCTGGGTGACGGGGTTCCCTCCGGGTGATGGGGTTCCCCCCAGGTGACAGGGTTCCCTCCGGGCGATGGGGTTCCCTCCAGGTGATGGGGTTCCCCCCAGGTGACAGGGTTCCCTCCGGGCGATGGGGTTCCCTCCGGGTGACGGGTTCCCTCCGGGTGACGGGGTTCCCTCCAGGTTATGGGGTTCCCTCCGGGTGACGGGGTTCCCTCCGGGTGATGGGGTTCCCTCCGGGTGACGGGGTTCCCTCCGGGTGATGGGGTTCCCTCCAGGTGATGGGGTTCCCTCCAGGTGACGGGGTTCCCTCCGGGTGATGGGGTTCCCTCCGGGTGATGGGGTTCCTGCACAGGTGAGGCGCCTCCGGCAGAGGCTACCTCAAGCCCCCCTCCACGCCTTTCTCTTGCTGCCCTCTGTCCGCCTTACCCCACCCACTCCGCCCCCTGCCTAAGCCCTCCCCAGGCCCTCCGAGCCAGCCTCCCCTCTTTGTAAGGCCCTTTCTCCTGGGGCGGGGCAGGTGTCCCTTCTCTGGACTCCAGGCTCCCCGGCTAGTGCCCTACCTGCTGTCCTGACCATGCAGAACTGCCATGGTGATTTCTGGCTCCCTCCCCACCATACTAAAAGTCTCTCAGGGCTCATGCACATTCTGCCACCAATTGCCTCTCTGGGCTTGTTTCAGAGTGGCTACACAATTTATTTATTCTTCTCAGTAACAAACACTCAAGAGGCAACCGGCACTGGCACGGACGCAGCACACCCAAGAGGAGGCGGGGCCCCGCTCCACGTCCTGGTCTTTTCTCAGTCCCAGACCGAGGGCTCCTGGACCCCTGGCCAAGCCTCTGCGTTCCGGGAGGAAGGTGCGGGGGCAGATGGTGGACCCAGCTGTGTGTGGACTTCCGAGGGGCAGCCTGTCCTAGGGGCGCTGGCCGTGCCCCGGTCTAACGCATGCCCCAGGATGTGCATGTAACAGAGCGCGGTGACTTGGTTTTGCTTTTCTTCCTTTTTTATTACTGGGGTGAACTCATACAACATGAAACTCCCCTTTTAAAGTGGCCGTTTGGCGGCATTTAGTCCTTTTGCAATTGTTGAGCCAGCCCCACCTCTGTCCAGCTGCCAAGCATTCTCATCTCCCCAGAGGGAGACCCCTCACCCTGCAGCAGCTGCTCCTCGGTGCCCCCGGCCCTGTGCCCCAGCAGCCACCAGTCTGGCCCTGTCTCTGTGCTCCTGCCTGTCCCAGACCTCTCTCGTGCCGGAGTGCAGCCTGGTGTGCGCCTGCTTCGTGTGCCAAGAGTGTTTCCAGGGTCTCCTCCTTGTAATGTGCTTCGCTCCTTCTCGTGGGTGAGTGACATTCCATTCTGCTTCTCCATTCAGCACTTGGCAGGCTTTCAGGGACTGTTTGTGTTGTGATTTGAACCCAGGCACCCTGGCTTCAAGTTCCCCCGGCAGAACACACAGGGGGTGCAGGGAGGGGAGCCCTTCGCTGGAGGATGCTCGTGGCCACATGATCCTTGCCTGTGGACGGTGAGCCCATGAAGGCTGCCTCTAAAGAGTGGAGCTCCCGCCTGCGTGATCCGAGTGAACCGGCCTGTCCGGCCACAGGTCTGCCTTGGCCAGAGCCCAGCCAGCCGCATTCCTCAGCAAGGTGTCATTTTATGTCTTTCTTATTGGTAATCATGCAGGATTCATGGCCGGTGGACTCTTTCTTCTTGCCAGAGGCTGATACATTGGCCAGACGCGAGAACCATTCTTCAATAATTAAAGCGTTTATGACTCGCAGGAGGAAGCAGATTTGGGCACACCCCCAGGGACCTCGACAAGGCTTCCCCCAGCTGATGTCCTCGTCTTGCATCAGCTGGGTGACTGCCTACCCTCTTCTTGGCCTCCAGGGACCTCGGCTCGCCATCCAAATGGCTACTCTCAGCTGAGGTTGGGCACTTTCAGAAATCCCCTGGGAGACTGGGTAGCAACCAAAGGGCCCAGCGAAACAACAATGGCCCCCAGTGGGCTCAGCATCCAGGAGGGACCCTCTCGGCCCCCTTCAGTTTCCCACTCCCGAGGGGGCTCCTGGGCTGCCCCAGAGCAGGAAGGAAACCCTGCTGCACTGTCACCTGTCTCCCGGAGGGACCATGTGCCTAGGAAAGGGCTGGGGTGGACGTGCCCAGCCATTGGCTCATGGCAGGTGGAGGGAGGAGCTGAGCGATGTCACTCAAAGGCCCAGGGTGGGACAAGCAGAGCCCAGGCCTGCTGCCCCTCTCGGGAACATGGACTGAACTTGGAACTCTGAGAGCAGCATGCATAAAGGCTATGGCTTCTGAGTCTAAAAGGCCTGGCTTTGGGTCCAGGCTCTGCCATCTGCTGGTTGGGCAACCCCGGGTGAGTCGCCTGACCTCTCCGAGCCCCAGTTTCATCATGCATGAGCTCAGGTGACTTCCACCTGCCGGGGACTACAAGGGTAATCCGTGTGCTGCACAGTGCCAGGCCCCTGCTGAGAGCTCACTGCAATGCAGCGAAGCTGTTGATGGAGCCTGGGCCTCGTCCATCCCATTTGCTCCTGGGGACCCAGGCGGAGCTGCCAGGACCCTGCAGGCCCACCTCCCCCCTTACACCACCAGTCCAGCCCTTTCCATTCAAGGTCTTAGCGCCTCCGACCAGGCCAGTACGTTTTTCCTAGAGGGCCCTCTTCACCAGGACAGGCTGAGGATTATAAAGCATGCTCCGAGTTTCAAGGTCAAACCTAGTACTTCCTATGAAAGTAAAAGATAGCAGTACATTAGGTTGTCAAGTTAATACAGGGTGATGGAGCAACTCCAGGCTGCAGATCCTGGAAGACTGTAAAAGTCTAATAGATTTAGGGAAACGGTACCTCGGGGAGCAGATGAGACAGCGCTCATCAATGGATCAAAACTGCCTTGGAGGCTCCTTGCTCAGGCAAGAGCAGAGCCTTGCTAAGTGACTGCCTTCCCTCCACGACCTGCAGACAAACCTCACTTCACACGGGGATGCTCACGGACGGGGCGCTGATTCGGAGGGGAGTCTGCACCTCACTTGGCCCCGAATGAGAGAGGATAGCCCTGAAAAGCCAACTTCCGTTTCCTTTTGTAGATGCGACATAAACCGTCCTAATTCCCTTAGCTCCATCTGCTGATGTTGGATAGACTCAGACACATTTAGCTTTGTTTCCCTCTTGGTGAAATGCTTTTAATTATGTCAAGGCATGTTCTCGATGCGTTTATACTTTAATCAGGTGTAAAACTGGCAGAGTGTAAGGTTTGTGCATATGCTCCCGCGAAGGCATCATTTCAATGAGCTTTTATCCCAGGAAGAAATGCCACTCGACAACAGACACGTTAACCAGAAAAGCGTAACTGGACCACACAGACTGTTGAAGAGTTACCAGGTGCAGTCATCAATTTGCTTCCCTCGTTGCGGACACCCCAGCAGTCATGCAGGCTCCATCTCTCTCTCCAAGCAGCCGCCAAGAAGCGATGGTTCTGCTGAACTGAGGTCTGATGAGAGATGGCACTGTTGACAGGTGTCCCCCGCCACCCCCACCCCCCAAGTTTCATGCATCTTTCCGTTAGCTGGGATTTAATCTTTTCCATGGGGAGGACTGTTCAAATTGAGTAATTTAAATACCCTCCGTGACTGGGCCATGCATCATTCCAGCCCTGGGGGACCCGACTGCCGGCAGCAGCATCCATTACACAAGTCCTGACTCCCCAGGCTCAGGGACCAGATGCTACGGATGGAAAGGAAGCCTCATCATGGGGCTGGGTGTGTCTGTCTGCACCACCTAGGAGCTGACACGTTCTGTATCACAAGGCAGAATGCACCCTTGCTTACGTTCA